>CM057458.1:355464285-356753571 GCA_016271365.2 Neoceratodus forsteri
CCAACTAGGGTCCATAGTACGCCATAGAGCTGGCCCCCGAGTCTTACCCCTAGCAAAAACAATACCCCACAAAAACATACAAACAATTCTAGATCCCCAGAACTAAATCTATTTCCTAGTAAATATTGTGCACAACATCTGTCGTGGTTCTGAAGGGTTGTCTAAAAGAAAAGTGGAAAACATTAAACATAGAACATGTAAAATGTAGATTAATGTCCCTCTTAACAATGTAGGGCCCTCCTACTATAAAATTAGTTATAGCACAAAGAACATTATCAGCTGATAATAATCCTCCGATTGAAAATAGTATTTTAGCTTCCTAAAGGAGAAAGAAAATATCCGGAGGTTCTGTGTAAATAAAATATTTTTAGGCCAAACTCTGAGGCCAAAACATAAGAGTTAAGCAATGCTTACAGATCCTCTCTACCGGCCCTCAACCCTATTCCCTTAAATGAAGGTACTTGGTTAAGAAAAATTAACTCCCTTAATGACGCAGTCAGTAAGTTCAGTTCACCAAGATCGTAAAGGAAAACAGGCCCATTTGTTTTATGGAACCAGGCCGGCAGTCTAAATACATATTCCCATTCGATGCCTGCCAAATAAATGAAGAAGGTGGTTGCCCACTGGTTTGTCAGCTCCCTTGTAGAACACTACTGGAGTTCAGATGCCATCACCCCTTTTTAAACAAATCTGGCAAAGAGGCAGACAGAGACTGCAGCGCTTCTTCCGCAGATTCATATCTCTTAGTCCCTTCCTTTAGAGACACTTCTAGTTTGGCAGGATATAACATCCGATGGCGGATACCCGCAGCCCACAGCTTTGAGGTAATTGGTCTGAAGCTCATTCTGGCTTGCCGCACCTTCCATGTCAAGTCTGGGGCTAGCCACAATTTTTTACCTTCCCACTGGAACAAAGCAAGTTTCCGAGAGTCCCGTAGGATAAATTCACGATCCAGATAATTCAGCAACTTGAAAATCATTGGCCGCGGAGGCTGAGATGCTAAGGGTTTAGCTCTCGATGCACGATGAGCCCTCTCTATGATATATTCAGGACCATTGGGGGAGGGACCCACCGATTTATTTAATAGCTTCTGCATAAACGCAATAGCATTGGGGCCCTCCTCACCCTCTGGTAGCCCTAGGAGCACTAAATTATTTTGTCTGCTCCTTCCTTCAAGATCATCAGGCGATCTTCAAGTTTTGTAATTGCTCTCTTGCTTTCTGTAACAGCTAGGCCCATTTTCTCTTGTTTCCTTTCCACTGAAGAGACTCTGGCTTCTACATCTATTATAGCCTTGCTAGTTGGATAAGCGCAGGCTTGAACTCGGCCACATCGTCCACCAACTTAAATAAAGCTTCTTTTATTGTAGTCAAATCCTCATAGATCTTGCCTGGCTGGATTTCATCCTGTGGCGTCATTGGGGATTCGTTCCTGCGGGGCCGGTTTGCCTCCGATTCTTGATCGGAGCTTTCCATGTCGGTTCGTGTTTTGCTGGTGTCTTGCGCAGCCCTGCTACCTCTGGAGACTTTCCCCACACTCACGCTGCCGATTCGGGGTCTTATACAAGCTAAAAATAACTTTTTAAAACTCGGAGGAGCGGAGACCCGAAAACTCACGTCTAGCCCGTATGGCGCATCACGTGACCTCCGTGTATTTCAATCTTAATCTATGGCTAGGATTTATGTTTCAGATGTTGCCCTGCATACGTCACAAAAGGTGTTTCATTGGTGGAAGGGTTTCACTATGTTCATTAAATACAAACAGGTCTCAGGTTTCTTATTTCTTTATTGTATGCAGTAATATGACAGTTATAATTTATGTTCTGCTTTTTGATGTTTCTTGGTTAGAAACTGTATGAATGTACTATTTATTTGTTTTGTTAAGATTTGCATATATTTTTGTGTGACAACACTATTTAGTATTTCTTTGATCTCTTTTTCTTTATGATCTGTATTTCTGGTGTGACTCAACACTGATTTTTCTGATTTACTTTTGATGTTTTTGTAATAAAAATTCCTCTACTCTTTTCGAGAAGTGCGATAGAATCTTTAACATCCACCTGAACTATCACCAGAACAGGCAGATGAGACCTCGGTTTAACGTCTCATCCGAAAGATAGTACCTCAGTAGTGCAGCACCCCCCCTCATGCTGCACTACAGTGTCAGTATTGGGATATTAACCCAAGTGCCTGGTGTGGAGATAGAACCCACAGCCTTCTGATCTCCTGGCCTCAGAGGTGAGTGTGCTACCTGCTGAGCCACTGACAAATTGAAACTGTCTTGGGATTTGTCATTCAGTTTGGTTGGAGTTGCAGCAATGGTTTATTCGGGTGAGTCAGAGTTAGGGTCGAAAACCCTAAAATTGCATTTGCTTAATTTTGTCATTTTCCAATTAACCTCAATTTATGCATTAAAATGTTTTTTAAATGTATTTCCTGTCTTTTTGAGATTGATAGCAGTATGTTTTTTAAGCATCTATATTAGTTGATATTATAAGTTGAGCTTATTTTAGCTTTTGTTGACCAAGAAAGGAGGGTTAGACAATACTACCTATTTTTACTTTGTCTGGGGGGTACAGATGCTTACTAACTGAAACTGAATCTGATTGAGCTGTAGGTGATATTTAAACTATCTATAATATTATTATAAAGTTATACAAAGTCAGAATCACATCATACACTGTTCAATAAATGCAGATCTCACTGTTCAAGAAGTTGGTATGTAACATGATGTAATGGTCCTTTAAAGATGTTGGCCAGATTTTCAAAGCCCTGTGAAGGACACAAGGTGCTTGTGTCAAAGAGTTGTGATGTAACTGGCACCTTGTGTCACAAGATGTGGCATTCCTGATTCAGAAACGCGTTCTGCATCTGAATCGGGAGCTGCTTTGTCCAGCTGGCACTGTGCCCCCCTTGTGCCACAAAGCAGACTGCTACAGGTCACAAGGGGGCTTGCACCGTGGTGGAGCTACAACATCCCCTTTTTTGGGGTGCAGAAAGCCCCACCATGACTGCAGCAAGAATCTTGAGGTAGGCCAGCACTGAGCTGGTCTAAGCCCCTTGTGCCAGTTGCACTTACTTGGTGGACTCAGGTGAGGGGGCCCTGACAGTGATTTCTGATGGGAGAAGGGGCACAGGGTTACATAGTGGGTGTTGGGGAGGCTGTGGGTAGTTGGATCAGTGCAGTAGTACCTGGTGGGGGTGCCAATTATAGAACACTTACACCGATGACTTGGCACCGTGGGGGGGGGGGTCCACTGCCACACAGTGCCATGGGCCTATGTGATTACAGCCCTGGGGCTGCTGCCAGGGCAGGGCCACATTGGGCCATGGAACAGTGCCATGCCATCAGTGTAAGTGTTCTATAATTGGCATCCCCCGGGTGCTATTGCCTTGATCCAACTACCCACCGCCTCCCCAACACTCACTATGGTACCCCATGCCCCTTCTGCTGTCTGACCACTCTGGCCTATCAAGTTTCTGTCCCCTCCCAACATTCCTGGCTTTTCTGGTGTTGTGCTGGGGGGGGGGCAGCCAGATCCCTGTGGCATTTTCCGCTGGTGTGCCAATTGTTTTGGTGCATGCCTGTAGGTGTAGCAACTCCCAGATTTGTGCAGGAACACAGTTCTTCCTGAATGTAGTGCAGGGTCCCTGCCACAGCCAGGTTGCACCACAGCCCTAGATTGTCATAAATTGTGGTGATCTAGGGGCCCTTTGAAAATCTATCCCGTTTCTCCCACAAATGCTCAAGCCACAAGGTAAGTGCTGTGGCACAGCTTGTAGTACAGAATTAGACTCTTTTTGTCAAATTGAGACAGTAACATTTTTAATTTTTTGGTAATTGTAATAGATTTTTTTATATAGCATCTAAGTTATTACTGTATAATTTCTAAGCAAAAGTTTTACTTTTAGAATGAGTCTTACGCAACAGAAAGTTTTAGTAAAACTTGATGTTCTGTATGTTAAGGTAAAACACTGTACATATACATTTTTTTCTCTGTGGTTACCATTTAAAAAACAGGATACTTGACATATTAACATAAGTCAAATACACATATTCATTTGAATATTGTTATTATATTTGTGATAGATGGTTTTAGTAAATAGTTGTTAAAAGATAATGAACACTATAACTGAAGCTGTTGCTCCACTACAAACATTGTTTGCACATCCAAAGTCAGGTATTTAAATTTGTACACTGAACTGCCTATAAGGGAAGCCTCACATTCCCCTGTGCAAAGAGGTTTGCACTGCAGTGCAGTGGCACCCATGGCACACATGGTTATGAGATGGCATGGTGAGACAATGGAAGCCTTTTTGCTTTCATTAATAGCCTGCTGGAGCAACGCTATTTACTGTGAGCAAAAAACACCTTTTTTTTGTATTCTATTTTGCCCTCCCATGCCAGATAACCCACATTCAGGAGGGCACCCCAACCCTTTCCCCCCAGTGTTCAACAGGACTTTCCATCAGCCTTTCTGCCCCCAGGGCTTGCCACCTCTCATAGGGTCAGGGCAGGGAGGCTTCTCGGCCCTGCCGTAAACAGGATCCAGTTCAGGCTGGTGAGCCTGGCTGGTCAAGGGGGCAGGGCCTGCGAGTTCCCTCCTTCATCCAACCACTGGCATTTTCCTAAGAGTTTTTTTTCCCCACAGAGAGGGGCATGCAAGGAAGCCAATGGTGGTGCCGCACATGCTCCTGTACATGGCACACCAGACGTCTTCCTCTCTGTCATACAACGTTGGTGTGCCAGCCCCTTGCCTCTGCTAGTGAACATTTATTTTTTTTTACTTAGTTTTTGTTGACTGGGTAAGTGCACTAGGCATATCCTGCCTATTTTCAGGCACGACCCAAGGGAGGGGGATACAGATGAATGTCAACTGACTTTGAACCAGATTAAGCTATTGGTGGTATTTTAGTGAATGCAGGAAATTTGGCGAGGGCACCGGGGAAATTCCCCTGCTCTTTTTGAGAAGTGCCATGGGATCTTTATCAGCCACATGAACTACCAGAACAGGCAGATGGGACCTCGGTTTAATGTCTCATCTGAAAGACGGCACCTCAGGAGTGCAGCACCCCCCTCATGCTGCACTGCAGTGTCAGTATTGGAATATTAACCCGAGTGCCTAATGTGGGGATAGAACCCACAGCTTTCTGATCTCCTGGCCTCAGAGGCGAGTGTGTTACCTGCTGAGCCACTGATGTTGGTGTTTAGTGACCCCTCCCCCACTCCAGTTTTATTCAATCAGCAGCCCCCACCCCACCCACTCACATGCACCCAGCACCTTCCTGCCTCCCTCAGTGCTCCAAAGGATACAGAAAATGTGCATCTGTAATAAAAAAGTTCCCAGCAATGGCCAGCAGCCATTCTCTTGCAGCATTGGTGAATGAATTGGTGAAGGTGTAAATAGTAAACTCAGATTGGTCTGTGTTGTCAGCGATTCAGCAGTTACTACCCACACCATCCCTAACTCATTCAGTTTGAGTGAACCAGTGTTGTAAAAGGATGGCAACCATCTGCTGTGGGGGATTTTATTTTATTACAGGCACATGTCAGCTGTATTCTTTGGGCATTGAGAGGGAAGGAGGGTGCTGTGTGCCAGTGGGTGTTTGGGGTGGGGGGTGCTAATTGGATAGGACTAGGGAGGGGAAGAGGCCACTGGACATGAGGGATGTTCATAGTCTGTAAAATGAGGACAGGGTCGGGGGGGCCACTGGATGTCAGGGATGTTCAATGTACTTAAATTATGGATTGGGTGTGGGGACCACTGGACACCTGTGTTGATCATATTATGGTAAATGGGGACTGGGAGAGGTGAGGGAAGGGGACCACTGGATGCCAGGGATGTGTGCAGCTTTTGAGGGTCCCAGACTTGTGCTGTATGCTGCTTACTCGATTGGACTAACACCACTGTCAACCACAGGCTGCACTGTGGAGCACTCAGCCAGGCATAGGTTTGAGAGAGCAAAGGTTAGCTCCTCCTATTGTAATGAGGGCATCCTGACATGCAAATGTCTTGTTTGTCCTATTCCAGGACAAAGTGATAATTTGCATATCGTGGTTTCATTATGGAGCTGTGTGTCCCACGAGCAAACAGCTTTGCCCTGTGCAAGTGCTTGTTTTCTCCTGTGACTGAGGCCTACCTATGCCTTTCCACCAGCTGTCCCTCCTTCCTAGGCCAAAAAGAGGCTTTGGATGCACTTTTCTTCTTCATGGCCTGCACTCCCATGGAGGTATAATGGAATAGACTTTGCATGGGTAGACTTGACTCCGCACCTGTTCCATTATACCACCTTGTGCATGTCAGGCAACTATATTTACCAATACTAACATACTAAGGTGCCAGCAGAGTAAGCCAAAAGGTCTATAATGTCTGCTCAAATAGGAGCCCACAGTCAAGACATCGCTGCCCCTCCCCCGTAATCCCCCCTCAATCCCATCTCTCACCAGAGTTACTCCTCCATTTCTGGATTTTGCTCTGCTCTTTGCTCCAGCTTCAAAAATGCTGCCTATATTGTTCTAGTCAAGTAATTGGCTTTGTTTGTAAACTATAAGGCCTGGATATTCAAAGCCAGTTTATGCACACAAAATGGATTAGCACCTTGCTAACACAGACTAGCCCTCCAAAGCAGGGGCCTCACTAAATGTGCCATATTGGAAGGCACAGTTCATGACCCTGATGCCAGTGCACCTATGCAAAGCAGCTAGATGTGTTTGCATAGATGCCCCACTGGCATATTAAAAGATTTGGAGCGATGGTAAACAGTCATTAGTATTGTGTGCTAATTACTGCTTCCCCAAAACTGGTCTTACAGCTATTGCTCTCCCCTTCCCCAATGGCCATCTGTAGTGCAACACATACAGTATAACCTGGTGGTCTCCCTCACCACTCTGACTGCTCCTCCGTAATGAAGCACATACTGTATTCCCTGGTAGTCTACTGGCTCTCATGAAAGCCGCTCTGAAATTAAGCACATAATCCCTGTTAGTCTAGTGGTTCCCCCAACCCCAAATGCCCCTCCATACTGAAGCACATAGTCTCTGATAGTCTAGTGGTTCCCCTGATTGCCTCTCCTTAATGAGGCATATTTTACATGGTAGTTCCTGGTGGTACCCCCAACCCTGAATGTCCCTCTATAAAGAGGCACATAGACTTTGCTTGTCCTGTTGCCCATTCCATCCATGACAAGTGATCCAACTCCCCCCACCCTGTGATGGGGGCTAACACTCCCCAACCACTCACTGTCAAGCATTGGATGTGCAAGGCAGATGGCAAGGAGTTGGGGTGGTGAGCAGTGGGGGAGTGCTGGCTGCTATCAGAGGCGAGGATTGGCTCACTGATCAAGGGTTGGGTGGCAACAAGACTACCAGCAGGTCTGCTGCTAATATGGACAGGCAACTGGGGGGTTGGGGTTACCAATTAATATCAGTCATTGGAGGGTGGGGACTGGACTACCAGGTACTATGTGCTTCATTATAGAGGGGCATTCTGGAGGTGGGGTGAAACTGAATTACCAGGGAACATATGCCTCATTAGGGAGAGGTATTCAGAGGTGGGAGGCAACTGGACTATCAGGGACTGTGTTGGACAATATAGATGGACACTATTGGGTAAGCAATCTGAGTTTGCCCTGGTCTGTAATGAGGCCTTAATGGGATGACAATTCCTCCTTAGTGCCTTGCTAGTGCTGTGCAGTCCTTTACATGAAGAAGTGCAGATATAACAGTTTGCTTTACAGGTGAAGTCACCATTTGTGGGCCATAACTGCTAGTTTGCTCCTGTCAGCACCATATCTCCCTATTGGCCACATACCTCGTGTATGCAGTAGGAGGTTATGATTTGAGGGAGCAACTGAAATAGTGCCCAATTCATTTGGGATGGTATATGGGAACCTGCCATTAGTGCTCACAATGTGCTTTGAGCATATTCCAATACACCAGTAGTTTGCTACAGACACTAATTTGCCTCCTGGAGAAAACTTTATTCAAAGCAACATCCAAGATCCAGCCCCATAAGTCCATAATAAATTGTTCTGATCAATTCAAAAGAAAACACTTAAAACAGAAACGATTAAAAAGAAAGACACAATACAATCATATAAACCAGTTAAAAAAAAATGATATTTTACAATAAATATATTCAATTAGGAAAATAAGTACATGTTCCTGAAGAAGGTGAAAAACCAAGGTGGTACATAAAACGTGACAAAACATAAAACAACTGAGCTACTCCTTAGAAATGTACTTGTTGACCCCATTATTAGGAGATCCTTTGAAAGAACAGGAACATTGCAAAACCTGCATTGTAGGTACATGGTGGAGCATGCCAGGATGCATTGCAGTACCTTTATTTATGTATGTATGTATGTATGCATGTATGTACGTATGCGTGTGTGTGTGTGTGTATGTATGTATGTCTATGTTTACTGGGTGGGCACATTGATCTAGTGGACCGTTTTCAGGCATGACCCAGGTAATGAGGATGGCACATAGGTAAATACAGTTCAGAAATACAAGTAGACGGGCACAGAGGATACAAAAATACAGTACAATAGAACTACAAAGTTCAAGTTTAAAAAATACAGTACTTGAAAACTGTTACAAAGTTATAACATACAGAAGGTGTATTGCAGTGTTACTGAAGCATGCTGAAGTGTATTGTAGGAAACAGTTCACATGAATGGCAATCGAGCCCTCCCATCATGCAATATTTTGAGACAAGTCATTTACTGCAAGGTCCTGCATTACATTCTGACTTGCTCTACTGTACTTATCATATAAATCTAGCGATGTAATATTGTACAATACCAATATTTCTGCAATTATAATGTCTTTCAGTTTTATCAGCAGAGTCAAGTCTAGCAAATAAACAGTAATACTTACTGGAAAGTAAGCAATACAACCAGATGACCAGATGGGGTGCAGGGTGTTGTGGATACCTGCAAGCTTAGGTCATAGTGAGGCCTGATACCAGAGGCAGGGGGCCTTATAGTTCCTGGAAGAGTGAGTGTCCCCTAACACCCCACACCTTGAAATGTCTTACTGCACTTAGAAAATGGGCTTTTGTGGTAACAAAATAAAAAGAAAAAAAAAACGCTTTACGACAGTTAACAGTGCCAGCTCTTTTTTGTTTTGTTTTGTTTTTAGAGGGCTCTGTTGCCAGATAAACTGATGCCTTGAGACTGCTGTCAGCCAATCTGGTTCAGTATTTTTTCACCCATAGTCATGCAGAAATAACAAGTGCAAAAGAAAGATGTGCAGTAATGAAATGAAATGGTAAGGGCTAGGTAATATGATTTTCAGCAGACTTTCCGTATTTTTTATTTTAGACTTTAGTAACTGGATAAGCCCAGTTAGGCACAAGTGCTTGTTTTCATAGGCAACCTGGGAGCACTGGTGAGTTAAGTGACTTGCTTAGAGTCACACAGTATGCAAGTGGAGGTTGTGGGAATCAAACCCAGGTCTGCTGGATGTACCAAGCTCATTCACAGCTCAGTACTCTAACCTATGGGCGATACTGCCAGCCCCATATACAGTGAATATTATACTTGCACAGTAGTGCAAGCAGAGTTAAGGCTGAGCAGAGCATCTAGTGCTAGTTCCCAATTTTGCACCTTAATAACTCTGGCAGCCTTTGAAAAATTTGCACAATATTTGGCATGAGTGGCAAGTTCTCAGGATGTTGGAAGTTTTATGACAGCCTCTTATTCGCATTCTGAGATCTGGAAACCTCAAAAATACATAAAACTGACACTTTTGGCCATTTTTGATGTTACCTACTGCCACAACAGTATGGAAAGTTGTTCTAATACTTTCCAGGCAGAAGAAGCCTGTTTGTAGGGTGTGTCTTTTAAAAGTTTCATGAAAAAATATTAATCAGTTGCATAACTATAACGTTTTGAAATTTGCTTCAGAGCATGCTCTGTAGAGTTTTTAAGACAAAACCTCTGATATGACCCAACAAGTCTTCATTCATGAGGGTTTTTAGGTCACAACTAATTATGTTTTGGGGTCACTAAAAAGTTTTAGGTCATGACGGCTGCAATTTTGTTTTTTTTTCTGGGCAAAAATGAATTTGAAATTACATAAAAACAAGTTATTTAAAATAAAGACACATGAATACTTCTAAACTGGACTGGTTAAGCTCAGTTCTTGTGTTTGTTTTTTGACAAATGGGTCAGAAATACCTTTTTTGGACTTTGTTAAATTCTTTGGCTAGCAGCTTAGCAAGGTGGTCAGTTCTTGTGTAGCAAATTGCAAATTCTTGGTTTGCACATTTAAAGAGCTAGTGTACTAAAACATACAGTATTTATTTGTTCATTTTCACTCTTTCCCAGTGTGTTACAGTAATTAGTATTGGAGCTTGGTTGTTTCTTTGTATCCAGCACAGTGCAGCAGTTCGCAGCATGCCAGTGATGTTCGGGGGGGGGGTAAATGCTGCCAATCACCTGCTCTCAGGTATGCTGCTGTCAGATGCAGACTACAAACTGAAACTGATTCATTCCAGAAGCACCACGACAAGTCCCTTCTCTCATTAGTGATCCAATCGCCAACACTATTATGGTATGATATGGCAATACAATTTGCTTGCGGTGTGTAACAGTCTCTTGTGTGACAGTCTCCCTCAGCTAGCTGCACTAGCTAGACAAAAAAAAGAGAGAGAGAGAGAGAGAGAGAAAAATGAAAAGATTGACTCATGACAGTCATGTCACTGCAACATTTGTAAGTCACAGTGGGTATGCCGTTGTTGCAGCGATGCTGTGAGAGTGAATCAATTACCCTGGCTCAAGTTCAGCTAATGCAGTGTGAGTCAGGTGTTTTACATGCTGGCAGCTGGTTCACATTGACTGATCATCTGTGGAATGGTCATCGGCAGCTCCAGGAGAAAGTACAGAGACAGTGCTCTCAGTGTGTTTGATAATAATAATAATAATTTTTATTTATAAGGTGCCTTTCAAATGTCAAGGTGCCGTACATAACAATAAAAACAAGCATAATAAAAAATACAGGCAAACCAAACAATTAAAACAATCAATATTCAGTAAATGCTGATTCCCATAAAAAGGTCTTTAAACCCCTCTTAAAACCCTCCACAGAAGTGCACTCCCATAACCGACGGGGTAGAGAGTTCCAAAAGGTGGGGGCAACATACGAAAATGCCCGAGCACCAGAAGATTTTAAATTCACCCTTGGAACCTCTAACAACCCCTTGTTGGCCGAGTGAAGAGATTGATCAGGGTGATAGGGAACCAGAAGTTCTTTTAGATAGGCTGGGCCCAGATCATGTAGGGCTTTGAAAGTCAGCAAGCCGACTTTAAAGGTGATCCACCACCAAACTGGCAGCCAGTGCAGATCACACAGCACTGGAGTAATATGACAGAATCTTCTAGAACCCATCAAAAGCCGAGCTGTAGCATTCTGCACTAGCTGCAGATGACAGATTTCAACCCCAGAAAGCCCTAGATAAAGGGAGTTGAAATAATCCAGGTGCGAGGACAGGAAGGCATGGACTAATTAATCTAGGCAGGTCGGCAGATGGAACAAGATGCCAAACCCTGGCGTTATTCCTAAGATGATAAAAGGAAGTCTTGATGACTGCTTACACCTGTGAATGCAGTGTCAACTTATCATCAAGAACTACCCCCAGGTTCCACACCCGTTCAGAGGTCGGGAGAGAAATGCCACAAAGAATTCTGGAGGACGCAACACTACCCGACCCCCGTCTGTCGGCCTGGGTCCAAAACCAGTACCTCAGCCTTATCCGAGTTCAACCTCAGCCAGCTGGAATTCATCCACTCCTGGATTTCTCTTAGACAGCTATTAAAGAGAGAGAGCTCCCTCCTGGTCGGGGGCAAAAGAAAGATAGATCTGGGTATCATCTGCATAACAGTGAAACCTCATCCCATACTTCCTTACAATGTCTCCGATGGGTAGCATGTACACTGTAAATAGCATGGGAGACAATACTGAACCCTGAGGCACTCCACACAACAAAACCGTTGAATCCGAGGAAAAAACTCTGGACACAACCCTTTGTGATCTCCCAGTGAGGAATGAAGTGAACCATCTTAAGACAGTTCCAGATATTCCACAAAGCAGCCTCAGGCATTCTAGCAACACCATAGATCTACGGTGTTAAACACTGAAGAAAGGTCGAGGAGAACCAAGACGGAAAGGTTCTTCTGATCTCTAGCCATCAAGAGATCATTGAGCACCCGGACCAGCGCTGTCTCTGTACTATGTCTTTTATGAAATCCAGACTGAAGGGGTTCATAGATGTCATGAATGGTCAAATGGTCCTCCAGTTGTGCAGCCACTACTTTCTCAATCACCTTCCCAACAAAGAGAAGGTTAGAGATAGGTCTGTAGTTTTTGAGACAGTCAGGGTCCAAGGTAGCTTTCTTCAAGAGGGGTGTCACCACCGCCTCATTCAGGGAGCTAGGGAACTCACCAGATTTCAAGGAGCACCTGAATATCTGTACAAGGACAGGACTGATGATATCAATACAACCCAGAATTAGGGAGGTCGGTCCAGGATCCAAACCACAGCACGTAGGTGCATATGCTGGATGATCCTTATGACATCCATGAACTCCAATTGGCTGAAGGAACTCCAGGAAAACTGAGGCACTGTGATCCCACACCAGTCCACGGCCACTCCCCTAGAGTGTGATGGCAACAGTTCCACCCTAATGTCAGCCACCTTATTTGCAAAGAACTGAGCAAGCTCGTTGCACTCCAATTACGAAAAAGCTTTCCGAACTTGCAGACAGGCTGGGTTGCACAGTCTGTCCACAGTTCGAAACAGCTGAGCTGGTCAATTCCGTGCAACCGTGATCTCCCTGGACAGGAATTCCGCCTTCTTATGGGTGATAGTGGATTGATAGACCGAATAATGATCCATCAATCTAAGGTGGTCGACATCAAGGGCGGACCTTCGCCAGCAACGCTCTAACCTTCGCCCCTGTCTCCGCATCTCCCTCAATGTCCCATCAAACCAAGGGGACTTGGGGCAAAGGGAGAGGGGGAAAACATGAACTGCAGCAATAGAATCCAGAGCCTCTGCTATGGCTATAATGTAAGCCATCACGAGGGTCTCTGGATAGCTAATTGCCAACGTGGAGACAAGCGGTCAAGCACCGCCGCAAGGCCTTGGGAATCTATATCCCACAAAGGGCGGTACCTAACCAACTCCACAGGGCAGGCCTTCTAGAGGGGGTGCAAAAACTAAACCCCATGGTGTAATGGTTTGACCACCCAACTGGTTCCACCCCCATATCAGATGCCTCGACCCCAGGAGGAAGATCAAGTCCAGAGAGTGTCCAAATTTATGTGTAGCAGAGGAAACCACCTGTGTGAGGCCCAGCGTTATCATTAGCTGGAGGAAGTGTTGACCAAATTGCGAGAGTTCATCGTCAACCCAGGCGTTAAAGTCACCCAGAACCATTAATCTGGGTGACTCAAATTCCATATCGATGATGAAGTCCGCCACTTCCTGAAGGTACAGATTCTCATCACTGGGTGGACGGTAAATGAGAGCAATTCGAAACCCTACACCTGCTACTACTATACACTCAAAGGACTCAATTCCACCACTGGGATCTCCGTGAGGCCGAGTTCTGTCTTGAAACAGACTGCAACCTCAATCTTGGACAGTGTAACACTGAGTACCCAGCTGGAGTCATAGCCTCCAAAATGGGGCCAGAATTTTCATCCAACCAGGTCTCGGTAATGCAAGCCAGGTCCATTGTGCCAACAAGATCAGCAATAATTGCGGTCTTGTTTTTAATGGACCTGGCATTGCACAACACTGCCCGAGCTGGACAAATCTCATGGGCCATCCAAGCCATCTGCCCACAATAATCAGTGGTGCCCTTGGGTATGGGCACCAGACATGGAGAACCACGGTCTGGATTCCATTTCACCCCAGGGTGCCTTCTGGACCCTACCACCCCAATACAACATCCCCCCTCTATCATTCTCCCCTGTTCATAACCCCACGCCCTACTCCCTCTTTTACGCACAATACCCAGTGACTTACATTGCTGGTAGATCTCAAACCGAAGGGGGGGAATAAAAAGGGCGAAGGGCACGAAGAGAGGATGTATGTATACATAGATACATAGATACATAGACAGTGTCGGCAGATAAGGGCCTATGGCCCACCCAGTCTGCCCATTTGAGCTTGTAAGTTCAGTTTGTTTTCCTAGAAGTCTGTTGCCCCTTACCCCTAACCTCCAGAATTCCTTTATGTCTATCCCATGCATTCTTAAATCCCGTGATTATTTCAGCCCCCACCACGTCCTCTGGCAGGGTGTTCCACTTGTCCACCACCCGTTCTGTGAAGAAATTCTTTCTCATGTTTCCTCTGAATCGTCCTCCTCCAACTTCATCCCATGCCTTCTAGTCCTGGAACATATTTTTCGCTTAAAAATAGTGTTTTTCTGCACCCTGTTCCTCCCTGTAAGATACTTGTATGTCTCTATCATATCCCCTCTCGCCCTCCTCTCCTCCAGGGAGTACATGTTCAGTTCCTTCAACCTGTCTTCATAGGACTTGTGATGCAATCCATGCACCATCTTTGTTGCCTTCCTCTGAACCTTCTCTACCCTGTCTATGTCCTTACGTAGGTATGGTCTCCAGAACTGTACACTGTACTCCAGGTGGGGCCTCACTAGTGTCTTGTATAGGGGAATTATGACCTCCCTTTTCCTGCTGGTGATGCCCCTGCCTATACATCCCAGCATCCTATTTGCTTTACCTGCTGCTTTGTCACACTGTTTCCCTACCTTGAGGTCATCAGAGATGACAACCCCTAGATCCCTTTCCTGCTTGTATGTATGTAGTACGTTGGGTGTTTGTGGTGGTGGGGTGGGAAAACGGCTGCTGCTGCCCAACTGCATGTCTGGATGAGTTCGCAGTAAAGTCCACATTAGCATCAATCTGGTATTTTGTTTTTACTCCACAGTATGTGCGCCATGGGGTTCCACCCTTGGAATGCACCAGAGTTATGGCACCGAGCCATTAGAGTGCCAATCGGGAATGTCACTGACACCCAGCTAACACAAGCAAAATCAGGATCATTATAGTATGATATGATTTTCTTTTTGAGATATGGGGCCAGATATTCAAAGCTTTGTGCGGTCCACAAACAGTTTGCACAGGTTTAGCGTGGGATTAGCGAGGGACTGCCATATTCAAAAGGTCATGTAGCGTGAGCAAAGTGCATTAGCACTGAGCAAGCCATAATTATATGCAAGGGGAAAAGTGAACATGAATACAGGTGCTATGAGATATTCAGCGACTAGCGCCATGCTAAGGTGTTTAGTGTGACATAGCATGACCCTTAGTGCGGAACAAATTATCGCCCAGGAAAAGCTGGTCTTAACCCTGGGCAAACACCTTTGCATGTCATTGGTGCATATTGTGGTGTTTGCGTGGGATTAGCATAGCTTGCGTGACCCTGACATAAGAGCATGACATTTAGAAAATGCCTGACATGGGGGAGACATGCTGCTCACTGCTGGCACCACCATGATGCCAACAACTGCACCAGTCCCAGCCAAGCACAGACAGTAAGGGGGATCTGACCCACAGGGAACAACTAGATAGTGTGGCCATACAGCACACACCTGCAGACCATACGTCTGTGTTAACCAACAGATGCCAGCGCACACACATGCAGCACTGTGGGCATGGCTACCAGTGAGGGGAGGGTGTACGGGTGGCCAGACCTCACCACAGCCCTGGTGTGGCCACATGGCTGGGACACATCATGCAGTGCACATGGGCCAGTAGTGGGAATACCCCACCACCTGAGTGCCTGTCGGAGCATACATGCCCCCCCAACCACATACCACACAACTGTACAGAAGCCACAGCACACACAGCTGGCCATGCAAATGTCACTGTGAGCATCCCATGCCTCAAGTGCAGCATCTGTGGAGCACACAACGGTGAAACAGTACTATCCACCATCAGTAATCACCTGCATGCTGGGCCTGTCACTCTGTAAAGTGCAGTGGTCATCACTGCCCTACATACCATAGGCATTGCTGTGTCCCTCACACTACCAGTCCCCTTGCTACTGTAGCATCTGCTGTGCTCTATAACATGGCCTACAGTGTGATGGTTGCATACAGCACCACCAATGTCTGTGCTTATGCTGTGTTTTCCCCTGGGGCACACAATGCTATGCTGTACTGCATACATGTAGCCTGCAGCAACCATCATGCACTGTCAGACTGACCTACAGGTGGAGCTGCAGCCAGACTCTGTACTTCCAGACTGACCTACAGGTGGAGCTGTGGGACCCTGCAATAACGCTGGGCAAACCGCATCCAAATCTGGGAATGATGAGATGCTAAGCTGGCTGTTTGCCCAGAGACTACCTAAGTAGACTCATTTGCATGTCACTTTTGAATATGGCAAATCTTAGCACCGGGCAAACATGTTAGCACCGGGCTAACAGCTTTAGCTCCATGCTGAAGCTGTGCTAATGTGCTAGCGTGGCGCTAACAGTTCAGGGATATTTATACAGTTTTGATCACTGTTCTTTCACATCTGCTACTGCCTGCTGCTGTACTGGGTCAATGCATCTGCTGGCATGCACATTGGCCACATAGTTCATCTCTGCCTGCCCTCACATCACTGTACACTGTGTTGTTGTTGTGGTTTGCACTTCCTGGTTGCTATATGCAGTGCTGCCTTATTCTAGGGCTATGTTTGCCCTGCACTCCCAGCCCTGTTTGCACGGCCTCATTACCATGCTATATTCAGAAGCTGTTTGCCCCGGGCTTTTCCTTTTGAATATAGCTTGCTTTGTGCTCTGGGGCTACATTTGCCTGCCATGCAGTGTTAACTTAACCTAGAGGCAAAGCTTTGAATATCTGACCCATGGCCTGTATTGGTCACTTAAAGTGATATACCTTTGAACATACTGTAAGAGGAAATCAAGTGCATGTTTCTCCAAAATATTTTTAAGATGCATAAACCATGGAGATCCCTGACAGCCCAGTCTTTCCCATTATTGTTTCTGTAAGACAGTGACAAACCAGTCTATCATTAAGTAATTTAGAGATCCTAATCAAATAGTTAATTATTCTGGTGTCTACATGTGCCTGTATTATAGATCGAGGGAGCGCACCCAACCAATCAGAGCGCCCCTTTCCCCTGTGCATGAGACACTCATTCTGTGAAGAGCATCTCACGCAGAGATGCCCTAGAAATGGGCACATTCCAGGAAGTTTAAAAAAAATATATATTATTGATCACTGGCAACTTGAACTGGATAAAAAAAATTGTGTCTGTGCTGTGTTTTTAGACCTGAGTAAAGCCTTCGATACGGTCGACCACGAACTGCTCCTCTCCTCCCTGAAATCCATAGGACTTGATTCAAGCTCTCTTAGATGGTTTAACAACTACCTTTGGGGAAGAACCCAGCAGGTGAAGGCCGAAGGAGACCTATCCCCACTCAAACCACTGCAAAGAGGAGTACCCCAAGGATCTAACCTCAGTCCAATCCTTTTTGCCATCTATATCAATAGCATCGACAATAACCTTACTAAAGCCACTGTACACCTGTTTGCCGATGATACAGTACTGTATGTCAGCCAGCCTTTTCCTGTGACAGCATATGTAGAACTACAAGTGGAATTCAACCTACTCCAACATCAACTACTGGGAAAAAAGCTTCTGCTAAATCCAAAAAAAATGAAGGTAATGTTTTTCTCTCCCCAAACACAAGCAGGATACTCCATCCCAAACAATCTTCCTCACATATCCACTGTTAGTGAAAACCTTGAATATGTCACAAAATTCAAATACCTGGGTGTCTGGCTAGACAGCAGACTCAACTACATACAGTAGAACATTTGGAAGAATTGCTAAAAAAACTTCGACAGAGACTTGGACTCTATTACAGATAAAGCATTTTCTCACAAGCTAATCTAAAAAGAAGATGGTCCAGGCCACATTTCTCTCAGTAATCGACTATGTTGACTTCTTATATGGACATTGCCCCATCTCATATCTGAATAAACTGGATACACTCTACCATAGAGCTCTGAGGTTTATTACAGAACTAACTTTCAACACTCACCACTGTTCACTCTATGCTGCAGTTGGTTGGACCTCGCTCCACTTTAGAAGAGACAGAAATGCCACACTATGGATTTACAGAGCCATAACCCAGATGTTGCCAAAATATGTCTCAGACTGCTTCATACTAGCCTCATTAAGTAAATATGCCCTAAGAAGTTACAATTTCATCATGCTTAAAGTGCCCAAATTCAACTCTCCTTATGGTTGATCTGCCATTAGTTATATGTTATCCTCCTCTTGGAACACTATGCAGAAGTTACTGAAAGTGAACAAACCAATATCAATTGCATCCTTCAAATCTCTGTACTCTAGGCTTATCAAAGAAAAATGTAATTGTTTCTGCCAACAGTAGAGAGAAATCCTATCCCTCTCCCTCCCCTCCTAGCCATTTCATGTGCGGAGGCTATCCGACATTCCCAAGATTCGTCACCCATACAGTCCCCACATTTCTCCTTCCATCCTTTTCTCTTTATTCTTTTATTATGCATCACCGTTCTATGCCCCCTGTTACTCCTTACCCCAGTACCGGCTTCCTTTCTTCCTCCCTCACTACCCACTTATACCCTACCCCTCTCTCCTTCTCCTCACCCCTGCCTATAGCCACTGATAAGGCCATAATTCATCTATCTCTACTGCCACCTGTCCCTTCTTGTAAATACCCCCAACTTACCTCTCCTCGTAGAAACACCTTATCATCTGCCCAGACCACGCATCATCCTTTTCCCAAACCTTCAGCAAATCCCCTGATACCTCATACTTTAAACCTTAATCCCCACATATTCTCTCTTCAACCAAGTAAATAAGCTGCCTATTCCATAATCTATGTAAATATGTAAATGGTGTTAATTGCTTCTGGGCTCATTTTTTTTGTATTATACCTATGTACTATTACCCTTGAGGCTACTGTATATCCTGTATATGATGTTCCTCAAAGTGTGTGTACATTGAATTGTACTATATCTTTATGTAAATTGAACCTTGACCTTACCAAGTCCATCTTGCAAATGAGCTATGCTCAGCGATGTTCGCCTGGATAAATAAAGATTTGATTGATTGATTGATTGATCACTCTCGATCAATAATATATTAATACATCCTCCATTACCACTCATTCCTCTATCAGAGTGGTTTGAGCCAGAACTCCTCAGCTTTACTTCACTGGTCTTTCACAAGCCAAAGGCACATGAAACCACTCGGATACAGCACGAGTAGTGACGGGGATGTATTAACATATAGACTAGACATACCAAGTTCAGAGTAGATAAAGCAGGCAGGGGTTGATTTCTGACAACCAAGTGAGGCTCTCAAGAGCTGGATAACTGATTTCTCCAAACGATCTGTGTAATAAGGACCCCATATTTCTGTACATACTGGGTTTGTGCATTGTATTTTGCTTGTATTACAGTTAATTTGATTTTAGACAAGGTTACTTCAAGATAAGAGTTCCAGTATGCATTACTGGAGTATGTCAGACCCAAATATGCGTATCTACTGATTATTTCTAATGGTGAGGAATTTATTTTCCAGTTGTACTTTGATTTCTTAGCACCCATTATCATTATTTTTGATTTCTGTAAATTATTTTTTAAAGACAGAATTTCAGATTGTTAATCAAGAATAATTGAGTTTCTTCTGTAAGCCACATGAGGAAAGGAAGAAAAGAACTAAATCATCGGCATATGCTAATCTGGCACATGGGCTAGTATTAACCTTGGGAAAGTCTGTGTTTGATGCTTGCAATTCCAGTAGTAGCCTATTAATATAAATACAAAATAGTAAGGGTGCAAGGATGCAGCCTTGTTTTACCCCGCTGGTTTTGAAGTAGTCAGATAGCTGGTTACCAGCCCTTACCTTAGCCCAGGTATTTGAGTACTGGTTTCTAATACTATTTACTAATACAGGAGAAATGCCCCAGTTCAGCATAATGACCATAATGTATCTCTGTTGATACTGTCAAAGGCTGAACTGTAATCTATAATCTATAGAGCTTTTGTTTCTGGAGTTTGATGTATTTTTCAATTAAATAGAGAACTATAAAACAATTATCTGTAGTAGAGTAGTTTTAACTGAAGTCTGCTTGAGCTGCAGCCAGGTCTGCTACATTTGTAATTTTTCCTTTCAATCTATTAAGTAGGAGGCTGGCAAAAAACATTGCCAATAATGTCCAGAAGACCTATAGTTCTACACTGTACAGTACATCGTGGGGTCATCCTTAGGTCCTTTCTGTAAACAGAGACAATTATAGAGCCAAGCCATGGGTGGGGTGGGGGTATAGTTTGGCATTATGCAATTGTTATAAAAGGATGCTAAGAAATCAGACCAACCATTTGCCATACAAATGTAAACCTCATCTGGAATTGTATCAAGTCCTGGTGCTTTATTTCACTTTAAACTAAGGAGTGCTGAAAGGATTCCAAATTTGGTTATATAGCTAAACTTTAGCTTAATGTATTGTATGTCTAACAGTGCCCAGGAACATGTTAGTTTAGGGTCAAAGAAGATCTCTGTAAAGTGTTGGTTCCACTTTTTTGTGTCTATCTGGCTGTCAAAGACCATTCGCCAGCCTTTACAATCTTTGGCAATCATTGACCAAAAGGATTTGGAGTCATTATTTATGATTGCTGTAATCATATTTTTTCATTGTGTTTAAGGAAAGCCCTGCATGTTTTCCTAGTTGATTTAATTTAATAGCACTGTTTTGTCAGCTTTACTTTTTGCATTCCTTAATGCTGGTCTGAGTTGTTTTATTTTTTGAGATCTACATTCCTCATCAAACCACCCCTCAAAATGAATAGGGTTCTTTCTGCACACTTTCTGAATGTATAAGTAAGGGCCTAGATCTTTAAAAAAAGCACCCCTCAAAATGAATAGGGTTCTTTCTGCACACTTTCTCAATGTATTAGTAGGGGCCTAGATCTTTAAAAAAAAAACTCAAAATGAATAAGGTTCTTTCTGCACACTTTCTCAATGTATAAGTAGGGGCCTAGATCTTTAAAAAAGCACCCCTCAAAATGAATAGGGTTCTTTCTGCACACTTTCTCAGTGTATTAGTAGGGGCCTAGATCTTTAAAAAAACACCCCTCAAAATGAATAAGGTTCTTTCTGCACACTTCCTCAATGTATAAGTAGAGGCCTAGATCTTTAAAAAAGCACCACTTAAAATGAATAGGGTTCTTTCTGCACACTTTCTCAGTGTATAAGTAGGGGACTAGATCTTTAAAAAAAACACCCTACAAAATGAATAGGGTTCTTTCTGCACACTTTCCCAATGTATAAGTAGGGGCATAAATTTTTAAAAAAATAGTTGTAGTTTTTTATACATGACAACTGGGTACATGTTATTTGGATTTGGCTGTTTCCAGTTAATTAAGAAAATAAATCACACTGTTCTTTACTTTATTTTCTAGTGTTATTCCCATGCTAATTTCTTGGAATATCTAACGTATTTATTTCAATTCTTTTTTCAGAAGTATTCTCATTTAGATTACACACTTTCCTATATAGGGAAACAGGGACGTGATTGCTTTCGGTCCTTGGGTGGATTGAGAGTCCAGGCCAAAAATCAGGAGAGCCCTACCACAGTATTAAATCTATAACAGAAGCTCCCTGATTAGTAAAATAAATAGGTGTACCCTCATGGTCACCCAGTAAATGTCCATTTAATGGATATAGGAAATTTTCTTCTGACAGTTTGGTTCACCTCTGACCATCGTAATTATGTCTTTCATCACTTGTTGATCTTTTGAACCTGCCAGCAGAAGGATACATGAAGCCTATTATAGAATTGTTACCTAGGCCATCATGCTTGCTAATTCTTTCATTAAAATCTCCTGATAATAATAAACAGGCATTTGAAGCTTTCAACTGGGCCTCTCTGATGGACTCCATTAAATTCCCCAACAAGTTATCGGTACCAGATTTTAATTTATAAGAAGGAATATAGCAATTAAACAGAATGATCTCAGTATCAAGGTAATGTAGTCTGATGCCAATAAAGTTATTTTCAAAAGCTACAATTTCTGTACCCAAGAAGGTTCCTACTTTCATTAAGGTAACCAGGCCACCAAACCTGCTTCTAACGTTGGTCGCTCTTATTCCCAGTTTATAGAAGAGAGTATATCCATTTAACTCAATTGTATCTATATAATTGTGCCAGGTTTCTTGTAGACATATTACAGAGTACTGGGTAATAAAGCTGGTTCAGTTTCAATTATTCATCTTGGATTTGATACCAGCTATGTTCTGAGAAATAAGAAACTTATGATGTTGCTCAATATTTTATAATTGACTGGCTATAGAGTTTGATGAAAGATTATTTGACTTAATTGAATTTAGTCAGCCATTGTGTCCAGCTAAAGACAGAAACCTGTTTAAGTTGAATGTTGAGTGGATTTGTTTTCATCTGTCATGAGATTACCAATATCCCACAGTAATGATCGAAACTGTCTCTCATAGATCTCTGAGTTAAATTCAAAATTATTGAGATCCACCAAGTATAGCCCCATGGCATCTACATTATTTGCTTTTTGCCATATTCTATTTGCTGTTACTGAGTTTTTAAAAAGAATATTAATCTGCCCATCTCCTTTAAGGATCTTATGCCTAAACACATTCACTACACCCTTACGACCCAGCCTTATATTTAAAAAATCACTAAATAGGTTACATAAAACATGAGTGAGTTTAGCATCTGTCTCATAATACAGTTTGTTGCACCCAACAATACTTAGGGTGACTGGCTCAAATAAGTTCTCTTTTCCAGAAAACCCTAACTGCACATTTTCAGAAACCCCTGCTTGTACATGATATTTGATAGTGTCCTTTATGACACGATTTCCCTTAATCAGTGAAGCAGTTAAGTTTAACAGTGATATACTATGATCATTTCTCCACAGATAAATCAAAACTCTAGAGTTAATACAGTGGATGTCCATGCTCTCCACATAATTGGTACTCTGTATATCACTTGCTCTTTTAATCTTGGTCAGATCATCCATTTCAATATTTAAATCCACGTCTACCTTAAAGAGCTAGTGGTGCCAAAACAGGCAGACAGGAAAATAATACAAATTTTAAGTAGTAGTCAGTTGTAACATTTTGTTTCTGAAGTATTTTTATTTTTCCTTTAGCACATCAGAAAGTCTTCTATGTGATAATATTGTGCTGGATGTGTGGAACAGCTCTTAGCCTGGCAGCTGACATATCTAACTCTACTGCCCCCACACTACATCATCAGCATTATGATCTCCCTGACAGAGACATCACAGTTGAATGACCTGGCTGTCACTCACTAGCTATTCCTAAGTATCAGTGAGGTAACAATGTTGATGATGAAGTGTGGGGCAGCAGAGCAAGATACATCAGCTGCCAGGCTAAGAGCTATTCCACACATCATACCTACTACCATCAGGTACACAATCTTCTAATTAAACAAAGGGAAAAGAAAAAGAGCCTCAGATATAAAAGGTAATGGTTGACTGCTTTTAAAATCTAATATTAGTTTTAAGCAATACACTAGCTCTTTAAGTAGTTGAAATGTTTTCTCTAATAGCAACTGTAATGTTTTCCCTTCTATTTTTTAGGCCGTATAGCCCTAATAACTGGAAGATTAGACTCCATTGTTGTTTCCAAGTTAGAGTGCTCACTGCCTACATATTTTAATTATTATCTCTCTGTGGGAATTTGATTTTCCCTATCCTTATGATTGGTATCCAAAATTTGTGTGTGTTTATTTTGAGTCCTCACAGAGACATTCAGTCAGTGGTTGTCCTTGGGGCTTAACTTTTCATCATAGTTTTTTGGTTTTATTTCAAAGGTTTTCTGAGGAACGATTTCTTGAGAAAAGGCTTCAATTACCTTTTTTTTACTCTAGTTCTAGTCCCTGTCTTTTTACTGTTTTTCTTCCCTTTTCCTGATTTTCCTTTTACATTCACAGGAGAAGGAGGAAACATATTGAAGAGAAATCAGGTTTATTACATTCAGGAGTTTCATCAGATCTCTCATTCTCCTCTATTGGAATTGATGAAGATTCTTTAGGTGGATAAATATTTTTCAGAATGTCAGTGTCAGTGGCTCAGCAGGTTGAACACTTGCCTCTGAGGCCAGAAGATCAGAAGGCTGTGGGTTCTATCTCCACTCCAGGCACGTGGGTTAAATCCTAATACTGACACTGTAGTGCGGGGGCGCAGCGCTGCACTCTTGAGGTACCATCTTTTGGATGAGATGATAAACCAAGGTCCCATCTGCCTGCTCTGGTGGTAGTTCAGGTGGATGTTAAAGATCCCATGACACTTCCTGAAAAAGAGAGGGGGTAAATTTTATTCAAAACAAAAATCGTGATTACAGATAACAGTGCTATATTCCATACATCACAAGTAGTTCATGTATTAGCTTAAAAATCTCAACACTTTTCCTACATCTTGAGGTTAATCTACATTCTTCTTGTTCCATATCTCTATAATTCTCCAGTTCGTATTGTTCTTATGGGTTTACTTCTGTAATCCAAAGCATATTTTTCTAAAGTTCTGCTGTAGTGTCCTGTGGAAGTTGGGCACCTTCTATTATATAAATACTATTTAAATCTTTTATAATTTTATTGCATACTTTGATATAAGAGGAATCCTGCTGGAGAGTGATAAACATCTTGCCATCCAGATATTCCATTTTATCACAGTAAACAAGAGATAAATTGTACTTAAATTCCATTTGTTCCATTTTGCAGAGACATATCCGTTCATAATATTCTCATATGTTATGGATTCCATTAGTGGTTCCTTCCACCTGTTTGCTATATAGCTCCAAAACCATTTAATAAGGGAACATTTAAAAAAAATATGATCTATTGTTTCAATTGTATTTATACATTGTAATCTACCGCATATACGCCCTTGTGCTTGCTTATGTTTTTTTAACATAGTGTTTATCCCTTCTACTCCCCCCTCTCACCACTCAATTGGACTTCCTCTGTTGCGCTATCCTTCTTCACACTGGAGCCTGCCCCTAGAGCACCTGGTCCATATATATCCTTGATTGACAGATTACCCCCCCGGTGGGGTGGAGGGAGCCCCCTACTCCCCCAACCATTGATTGTGGACACACTGTGCAGCACAGTCTGCCCTGATGATCTGAGGGCATGCAATGAGGAGTCATCACCTAGGTGAGGAGAGGGTGATTTTCCTCTGTTTTTCTTCTCCTAGCGTCGGCATGCAGTGAGGGCCAATGAGCAAGGAGGCATGATGAGATGCACCTCCTACTCTGCCCCTCTGCCGATGTCTGCCCCGGATCCCACACTGCTACCTTCCTCTACTGCATCTACCTCCCAAGCTCCCCTGGGAGGCGGTATTGTGGTGGGAGCTTGCAGATTCACCCCCCCCGAGAGGGAGAGCAGCCATCGGTCACTCAATCCTTCTCTTCTCTGGCTGACCCCCAATGGTCTGTGCACATTTCCGAACACGGGTTGCTGGCGTGATGCGAGGTAAGGCATCCAGCACCTCAGCCCTCAGCACCACCGGGCTGTCTGCTTATGTTTTTGATTGTTTTTTTATATTGAATTTTCCATGGCAGGATAGCCAGTGGAAATCCCAGATATGAGTCAGAATTCTTGCATTTTTTAGAAGTTCCCCCAATGATTGTTTGTACTGCACTGGACATTTCTCAAATACTATAGGTACCTCACATAGTGTTATTACTAGACCTTTATATAATCCTTTATGGGTGTCGAAATTATTTGCTGGGTGATACTTTCCATTGTTTTACCCACAGGAAAGTTTCTCTTAAATACTGAAGGTGGTCTGGGCCTTTTTGGACTCATGGTTTATTTGATTCCCAGTCATAAAACCAGGTCTTACAGTTGTCGTATAGACAATCTCCCCAGCTTTTTCCTACATTAGCTACTAAGGGTTTTATGTTTGCTATAAGGAAATTACTATTAAAGAAGAGGATGGGGTTGACCATACCAAGGGCCCCCTTATAGGTAATTATAATATGTTTCTCTTTATCGGTTTAACCAGCTGCCTCAGATCGCTTGAAAGAAAATGCTTAGCATTGTAGTTTCTAACTTTTTTTTTGGAGGGGGGACACATAACTTAGAAAAAGAAATACAAGGACTAAAAATGTTTTTATTAAGTACATCCTTTTCTTCTTACCCATTTTACTTTTTTCCATGCCTCCACCTTTTTCTTCCCAACTACTATTTTATCCTCCCAGTTTACCAAATCAATGTCTGGGGTCCCAAATTTTACTCCTAGAATTGAAATTGGGCCCTCTATTAGCTTTATGGGTTCAATATTGTCCTTATTCCCCCCTTGGGGCCCCACTTTTTTTCCACAACATTTTCCTAGGTTCAATGAAGCGCCAGATACTGCACCAAAGGCTTTACATTCTACTACTCCTATAAGCACCGATTCTTTATCTGCAACTAATAGGCATACATCATCAGCATAAGCTAATGCTTTAGGTGAAACTTGGCTATTTGGCCCAAAAATGGGTTTAATAGATTGCAAAGTCTCTATTTTATTTAACAGAGGGTCAATAAAAAAAGCATATAATAAGGGGCTTATGGGGCATCCCTGCTGCACCCCCCCACTTAATTGGGATCATATGACCCAAGTTTCCTTTAATTATCGATACCACTGTAGCTGTTCTATATGATGTTTTTATCCTTCCCACTAAATTTGGTAGGACCCCATAATGGTATAATACTTCTCATAAAAATTTGTGGCTTATTGAGTCAAAAGCCTTTTGTTGGTCCAGGGACACTACGTACCCCAAGTATGCTTCAGAAGTGCCATATGCAAAAATCTCTCTTATCCAAATTAAATGGTTGGGTATCTAACGGTTTGGTATAGCACATGCTTGCTGTGGTGAAATCACCTTTTCCACTATCAAGGTTAACCTTTTTGTTAAAAGTTTTGTTAAAATTTTGCAGTCTTCATTCAGCATGCAGATAGGTCTCCAATTGTCCAGATTCTCCTTGTTTCCTTTTTTATATATATAAATCAATGTTCCTTTGTTAAAGCTTAATGGAACCTGTTCAGACTATAACATCTCGTTATATACATTTGCTAATTCTTCATTTATTTGCTCTCCCAATATTTTGTACAGCTCATTTAGTAGTCCGTCTGGCCCCGGGGATATGTTATTCTTTAATTGTTTAATACTTTCTATTACTTCTTTTGAGGTTACTGGTTGATTGGTTTCCACTGTGACCTGAGGAAGAGGGAATGGTATGCGTATATTCCGTAAATAATTCCTGATGTCTTGCTCATTCAAGTGGATTTCTGAGAACAGATTTATAGAGTATTCAGTGACTATACTGGATATTTTTCCTGCTGAATGTTGTGCCTCCCCTAATTTGTTTTGTAGTATCCTCAGGATCACGAGAACAGCTGCATGGGAGTCTGAGCTGAATGTCATTGTCCACCTAGGGATAAATGACTTGGCTCATCATGAGATTAGAGCTGTGCAGGAGGACTTTGTAGAGTTGGAGAGGGGCCTAAGACAAGTAGCACACACAGTATCCTTCTCAGAGTTGCTGCCTGTCAACGGCATGGGGGAGGCCAGGGTAATTTGCACAATGCAGTTTAATGAATGGTTGAAGAAATGGTGCAGAGCACAGGGGTTTGGCTTCATTGGGGACTGGGGTTCCACCTGGAGGGACACCAGCCTATACTGGCAGGATGGTCTGCATCTGTCCAGGAAGGGAACAAGTCTTTTGAGCAATTGGTTTAAATGCTTCATTGGCAAGCTTTTAAACTAGTCAAGAGGGGAGGCACTGATAAGCAGCAGGAAAATCCCAGCCTCTCCCTACAAAACAGGGTACTAAATGAGAAAAAGACAGAGGTAGAACGGTCAGTGGGGGATGCTGTAACAGAAGGTAAAGCCATCAAAAAATGGAGAGCAATGAGTACCAATGCCCATAGTCTGGGTAACAAGCTTCCTGAATTAGTGGCCTTGATAGAGAAGGAACATCTGGATATCGTGGCAGTCACAGAAACTTGGTTCACACAAAACCATGACTGGGACATAAACATACCAGGATACACTATCTACAAGAGGGACAGGGAGGGTAAAAGAGGAGGAGGAGTAAGGGAAGAAATAAAAGCAACAGAACAAAAGGGTAAACGGAGGAGAAGAAGCACTGTGGGTAAATTTGGAGACAGGCAATGGCACCACAATCTGCACAGGGGTTGTAAACAGACTCTTCTCAGGGGAGGAAATGGACAAGGAAATGATAGAAAGTATACTTAGAATGGCAGGAAAGGGGAGATATTGCTGATGGGTGATCTGAATATGCCAGATGTTAACTAGAGTGCAGTTGCAGCAGCCACTTCAAAGAGTGGGGTTATTCTAGATGCCCTACAGGGGGCATGCCTTAGACAACTAGTATTGGAGCCCACTCAAGAGGGAGCAATCTTAGACCTGGTTCTCTCAAATGGAGATGGAGAGAGAATCACAGATGTAGAAGTGGGTAGCCATCTGGGAACTAGTGACCATCGAACAGTATGGTTCACAATAAACACAGCAATAGAGTCAAGCCATACAAGGACAAAAGTACTGGACTTTAGGAGGGCTGACTTTGCCAAAATGGGTGAGTGCCTAAGGAATGCACTAGCAAATGGGCAGGAAGGAGGGGTGGAAGAACAATGGGGAATAATAAAAACTGCTATCACAGAGGTAATGAGCCTTTGTGTGAAGCAAATAAACAAAACAAAACAATGTAAGAAACCACTGTGGTTCTCAAAGGAAGTGGCAGTGAAGGTTCAAGAGAAAAAGAAACCATTCAGGAAGTACAAGGAATTGCAGAAGTAGCAGGACAGAGAACTGTATCAGTTAAAGCAAAAGGAAGCTGGGAAGGCAGTCAGAACAGCAAAGGCCCAAACTGAGGAAAAGATAGCCAACTCAGTTAAGAAGGGGGATAAAACCTTTTATAGGTACATCAGGAGCGAAGGAAGACCAAGGAGGGATAGTGAGGCTTAATAAAGGAGGAGGGAGGGAGGGTGGGCAGAGGGTGACTGTGAAGGCAGAGATACTAAACAAATATTTTTGTTCAGTATTTACAAAGGAAGAGGGGAAGGTACCTAAAACAAACAGTTGAAACACTCTGGATGCAGAAGTTGATACCAGCCCATTTACAGAAGAAAGGGTTATGAAAGAACTCTTAAAACTGAAGGTGGAAAAAGCAATGGTGCCTGATGGGATTCATCCCAGAATTCTAAAAGAACTAAGGGTAGAACCAGTGACACCACTGACTACCCTCTTTAACAAATCACGGGAGGATGGGGTGGTACCCGAGGACTGGAGGAGGGCAGATATGATTCCCCTTCACAAAAGTGGGAGCAAGGCAGAGGCAGGAAACTACAGACCTGTTAGTTTAACCTCAGTGATAGGGAAAATGATGGAATCACTTCTGAAGGAAAGAATTGTCGAGTATCTAGAGGCCAGAGGGGCACAGGACCCTAGGCAGCATGGATTTACAGTGGGAAGGTCATGCCAGACGAATCTAATAGATTTCTTTGACTGGGTGACCAAAGTAGTAGATCAGGGAGGGGCTGTGGACATGGCCTACCTAGACTTTAGCAAGGCATTTGACACAGTCCCACACAAAAGATTAATATACAAGTTAGCCAGCCTGGGAGTGGGTCCCAAGATGACAGCCTGGAGAAAGAATTGGCTGGAGAATAGGACACAGAGAGTAATAGTAAATGGAGTCCACTCAGAAGAAAGGGGGGTTACTAGTGGGGTACTGCAGGGTTCAGTATTAGGACTGGTCCTCTTCAATGTCTTTATAAGCGATATTGCAGAGGGACTGGAAGGAAAAGTATGTATTTTTGCAGATGACACAAAGATCTGCAACAGAGTTGATGCACAAGGTGGGGTGGAAAGGATGAGAAGGGACTTGGCTAGTTAGAGGAATAGTCAAATGTATGGCAGCTTAGATTCAATGCTAAGAAGTGCTAGGTAATGCACCTGGGAAACAAAACCCAGGGAAGAGTACACTATGGGGGTGAGATACTAACAATAGCAAAATGGAAAGGGACCTGGGGTAGTCATATCAGATGACCTAAAGGTGGGCAAGCAATGTGAGAGGGCAGCAAGGAGGGTGGGGGATACCGGGATGCATAGGGAGGCATCACCAGTAGAAAACAGGAAGTTATTATCCCTCTGTACAGACAGCTGGTCAGACCCCATCTGAGTACTGCGTGCAGTTCTGGAGACCCAATCTCTGCAAAGACATAGACAGGATGGAAGCTGTCCAGAGGAGGGAACTAAAATGGTGCAGGGTCTGCACTGAAGACATATGAAGAAAGACTAAAGGTGCTTAATATGTATAGCCTCGAGGAAAGGAGGAGAAGGGGACATGATAGAAACGTTCAAGCACCTCAAGGGAATCAACAAAGTCCAAGAGGGTAGCATCTTTCAAAATAAGAGGTGGCGGAACAAGGGGACACAATTTGAAGATAGAGGGGGGGCAGCTCAGAGGTAATTTAAGGAAGTATTTTTTCACAGAGAGGGTTGTGGATGCATGGAACGGCCTTCCAGAGGAGGAGGTTGTGGAGTCAAAAACAATGGTGGAATTGAAGCATGCATGGGACAGTCATAAGGCCATTCTAGGGGGTTGGGGTAGGAGGAAGTAGGCTGCTGGTTAAATAGGATCTGCAGCTTATCCAGTAGGTAGGGAAATGGGCAGACTGGGTGGGCCAAGCGGTCCTTATCTGCCATCAAATTCTATGTTTCTATGTTTCTATAGGCATTGTTTTTTTCTCTATTTGGTGATTCTTATGGCTAAAGGGGCATATATCCTGAGCTCTTCCTTGGGTTCCAAATTTTTGTTGCTGAAATAGATGGATTAATTTTTGGTTTAAAAATTCCCTCATTTCTTTTTGGATTAACTGTATCTGGTTATTCAAATTTGGGCCTGAAGTATACATTATAGAGAATAACTTTTGTAGCTGATGGCGTTGATGTAAGTACCTTAAGTATGCCTGGTTGCGTTTTCCCCTGGTTTATTGTTTTAGCAGCAAGGTCAGGTCATGCTTGGTGTCTTCCCACCACCTCACACTGCTTTAATACCATTCATAAACTGATTTCCTTGCTGCTAATAGTTGGTTTAAGGATAGCAGTAGTTCTTGATCTGATAGTAGGGAGGTATTACATCTCCATACTCCTGGACCCTTTGTCTCTGCACTATTGTCCCCCCATGGAAATAGTTGCCTTTTATGATCAGAGAACTCCAATTTGCTCACTGTAGCTTTAGAAATTACAATATTTAAAGAGACAAAAACATAGTCAATATGCATTGCTAAAGTACCTTTTTGAAAAGTGGGAGAGTGAAGTTTTGTTAATTATAAATAGGTGTCTCTTAAATGTGCTGTATCAATAACCTCGCACAGTGATCTAGTGTCACAATAAATCTTTTTAGTTGTTGCGTGAGAGCTTTTATCCTGTAGACTAAGTCCACAATTAAAATCTCCTGCGGATATTACACATTTTGAGGTGTGTAGGAAGGGCTGAATTTGGTTTAGTGCGTCTATTCTGCCTGCCTTCGTCTGGGGGGCATATATATTTATAAGTCTGTATGCTTTATTTTGTATTACAGCATCTAATATTAATACCCTCTCAGGTATTAGGTCAAATAATTTTAATAGTTTAAAATTGATACCATGTACTAATAAGCCTACCCCTGAACATGTTTCCTGTCCTATGGACCAGAATGATGGTCCCCTTACCAATGTCTCTGGGCTTGTTTAAATTCTGAGTTAGTGTGGAACCTTATATCTTGCAAAAAAATGAGGCCCGGATTTAGCATGGAAAGGAAGGTGAATATCAAATTCCTTTTCTCAATCCTTTTAACACTATTTACATTTATAGTGTGGCATTCAAAGGTTGAACTGGCCATGTTAGTTCCACTTTAGGGGGAGCAGGGATCCTGGGCTTAGGACCATTTTCTTTATTTTCTCCTACCTGTCCCTACACTACCTTTTGTGTTTGTCTTTGCCTTTCTTTTTTGGGCCCCTCTACATTTCGTGCCATTTTCTGTGTCTGTTTTCCCATCAGGAAGTGAAGAGGGGATCGAAGATGTTTACGATTCCTCTCCAGACTCTCCTGATAAATCTTGTAGAATTTCGTAGGGGTTGGAAGTCAGGATAGAAGAGGTTTTGACTGCTTTCTGGGAGGGGGTGTCACTTTCAGTTTTGTTCTGGTTGACCTTCTAAAGCCTACCCATGCTGGCTTTGACGGAGGGGCATTTCTTTATAAACCCGGGTTGTGTCAACAGAGCCTATTGTTTCCTTCTCCTGCACCAGGGGGGTGGGCTCCACAGGGGTGTTCATGAGGATCTCTTCCTGACTATCCAAGTTTGAGGGACCTGCCATATTAGTATCAGGCTGCAGTGGATGATTATATCCTCTAATTCTAGCCTTTTGTGCCTGGGTGATGATAAATTGTTGGTCTAATCCCCCATCATGATGCTCTTGATTGTGAGCTGCCCATATACAGTTTTGAAACACGTGGCCTAGTTCATCACACAAGTTACATTTTGTTTCATTAAGACAGGTTGAACTGATGTGTCCTACTTCCCCACATAGATTACACTTTATTTTGTCACAAATGCTGCTCAGGTGTGTAGGATCCCCACACCTGTAGCAGGCCTTTGGTAGGCCTGGATGAAACAAAACCCCCCTGTGTCGGCCCAAGAAGAAAGAGTTAGGAAGGTGTATGAGTCCATTTTCATCAGACTTCAGCAATACTTTCATTTTCCAACCAACTGTCCAGATATTTTCAGTATATAAAATGGCTTCAGCATCTCCTATAACTGTGCATCTCATTTTTACCCAGTATAGAACATCAGCAAGGTCCACACATTCATTCCTAAAAAGGATTGTAATATTTTTATAGGCTGGTTTCATTAAGGGTATTGCCAGAAATGGGGACCACAAGGCTGTTTTCTTTAAGGCGTGATATTTTGTCCAAAAGCATTCCAACCCTCGAGTGGTTTTAAAGCTTATATCAAATGTTGATTCCCCAAAAATATGTATTAAGTTATATAATTCATGTGAAAAAAATTTCATTGAATCTTTCAGGAGGTTCCTTGCTACACATACCTGGTCTGGGGTTTCTGGTAGACTTCCTATATATGACAATCTCTCTGCATTATGCCTTTTCGCTGGTAGCACTGGTAAGCGTAATAGAGATGAAAAGGGTTTTTTTTGTCTATCTGGTATCTGGTTTAAGGGAGCCTCCGGCTGGACGTGAGGAGTTTCATTTCCAGTTGTTACAGTCTCCAACAAAGGTAAATTTAATACAGGATTTTGAGTCAGTTCTAAGTCCTTTGGTATATTCAAATGTCCACTTCTGGCATGTCTTTTTTATTATTTGACACAGGTATCTCAGGGGTTATATTTATAAAATCTTCTGGCATTGGCATTCTTATCAAGGAGATGCCTGGGTTCCACTGTGTAACATCGCTGGGTTTTTCCCAGCCTACACCTTGCAGGGCTCTCTCCACAGACCTGGCCTCACCTTCAAGGACAGTACCACTTTTTAAAGAGTTAGCCTCTGTATTCTTCTCATTTATATTTTTAGAAGAAAGTTTTGTACTCACAGTTCCCGTTTTAGGTTTTGCTGAAACACTCGCAGGCATTTACTTAGCGGTTGCAGCTGACGGGTCTACGTGCTTCACTGTAACATCCAGCTGATTTAGCATGACGATGTTTGACAAGCTGTCAGTTTGGATCTGTCGAATTCTCTGCATTAGAGTGGCTTTCCTTGCTCAGAACATCTGCTCTTCCGTTTCCATCTGCTGCTGTAACTCTTGTGTTACTGCCTGATTCACCTCCCGTTGTACTACAGTCCCTCTCTCTTCTGATGCCGAGGAGCACTCTTCTGCTTCCATTCTCTCATCTTCACCTGAGATCCCATCCATACCTCCAGTTTGTTCTTTTCTAACCACTTCTGTTTCTCTTTCTTCCATACAACGTTCAGCATTTTCTATGTTTGGTGAGCCATTGGTCTCTAGCACCGCCGAGGTTTGAGAGGAGACCAGCTCCCTCACCTCCACAACATCCATCCTCCTTCCTGTCCGGCTCCAAACTGAGCTCCTCCACTCTGCTCACAGGAAGTCAGACCCTCTGCTGGCAGAGTAGGGGAATTTTGTGGGGGAAAAGGAATAATAATTCAAAAACAATATTGACTGCACATACTTAATACCAATCAATCGCCAAACATTGCCTATCACTGTCTCAATAACCAGGACTTGTTGCGCAGCATGTATTTATATTACCCATGTTACAATCTAATATCCTGTACTAAATTAAGTATTTATGTAACTATCGGTTTATAATCAAGTACTCCATAATATGCGATCACATGCCCTCCATATCCACTTCAGCTGTTTAGCCTTGAGCTGCCCTGAGTCCTTCTCATATACCTATTTAACTGCCTCTGTTACTAGTAGCAATAACACATCATACAGAACATTTTGCTGTTGCAGTACCCATTTGCACCTGGATTGCCATACATAGTATTTTAAGACTGCAAATGACACCTGTAACGTTTCCTTAGAAAACAATTGCCACCCTGATGTCCTAGTAACATAAATCAACTCCTGGTAAGTAAGGGTTTTAAACTGCGGCACCTCCCATTGATCAGCCAGAAAACTCCAAAACTGTTGTATGTAAGTGCATTCTAAAAACATATGTTCTTCAGTTTTCAAAATCTGGTTGCAAGTATGTCTTGAACAATACCTTTCTTGGACTGCCTTATGTTTATAATTATTTTAACATTCAACTTTACAAGTAGGGTCAACCACACTAAGTCCCAAACAAACACCGGTAACCTAGCATTGGACAATTGAAAAAACTGTTCCTGACTATTTTGTACAGTACAATATGGCAGTGTAATAGGTTCCAAACATTGGGACCTTACTAATGCTTTATAAACTTCTACCCACTTAGTCAGTGTTATAATACCATGTTCCACTTTCCAAAGAATTAGCTGTTGGAACATTTCTTTAACTACCTGAGGAACCACTTCAATCCTTGAAAGCATTCCACTATTTCTGTTCCCAGGCTCTTAAACTGGGCCTAATCAATTCATCCAATAAACCATACCAACTCTTATTATGCAGTCGATTGACCTCCAGGACATTATAATAAAGAAAAACCCTAAAATAAAATGCTATGGGACGAAGCATATCTAAACCCCTATCTTTTACACTCCTGTATGTGATATTCCTCTTCACTGGATTCAACCTACTGCCCCACAATGCTCTAAAAATAGACTATACAATCTAGTGTACAAAACTTTTGGTGCAGGATAAATATAACTCACATACAAAAAAATAGGCACTATCATAGTCTTCAGTAACAGTATTCTCTTTCGCTTTGACAGAGGCCCTTGAACCCATCTTATTAGTAATCCTTCTGCTTTCTGCAATTTCCTTTCCCAATTAACGGCTGTCAGATTATCATCACCAAATTGAAGCCCCAATATGGTGATTGGTTCCATTGACTCTGTTATTCCTGCATACTTATCTATCCTATGGGTACCATCACCCAACTGATGTCCTAAACACTTTTCCCTATTAATACTAGATCCAGAGGCCTCTGGAAAATCTTTAAGCTGCTGTACTATTATTGCTTCATTAGTACATTCATGCACTATAAGGACTACATCATCTGCGTAAGTCAGTACTTTCAATGGGGGAAGGGAATCTACTAGAGGTACTCCTGTTATCCGTGAATCACTAAGAATCTTTCTCAATGAAGGATCTATACCAAAAACATACAACAATGGGCTCATTGGACAACCCTGCTTTACTCCCCTTTTCAGATTAATCCTATTCCCTTTCCAACCATTCATCTTCGGCACCACTGTGGCTCTACAATAAAGTTTCTTAATCCAAGAAATGTATAATGCTGGTATCCCATATTGCTCTAAAACTAAGAATAAATAGTCCTGTGAAATAGAGTCAAAAGCTTTACGTTGATCCAGGCTGATCACTAAACCAGAAATACTCTTGTTTCAACCCTTATAAAACAATTCTCTAAGCTGAATCAAATTATCCTGTATTCCCCGCTGGGGTATGGCACAGCCCTGTTCAGTACTAATTATTGTTTTTGCACACTGAGATAACCTATTGGATAAAATTTTACTTAAAAATTTAACGTCAGAATTCAGTAAACAGATAGGTCTCCAGTTCTGTAACCTTGTCTTATCATCTTTTTTTTGCAGTAAGATCAAATCATCTTCCACCAACCATTCTGGTATTGCTGGTAATCTCAGTAAGGTATTAAATAAATCTCTTAACACCGGAGCCAAAGTATCACAGAAAATGTTATAAAATTCAGCAGGAAGCCCATCTGGTCCTGGAGTACTATTATTCTTAGCTGCTTTTATAACAGCCTTCACTTCTTCAACCGTTATTGAAGCCACCAGCTGTTCCACTTGGTCCCGGGAAACAGCTCAGGTTTCCAACTGCTTCACATAAGTCTCCAAGTTACATGTCTGAGGCTTAAACTCAAAAGTATCCTTAATATATTTAGACACTACACACAGTATATAAGCTTTATCATGATAGAACCTCCCATCTGTATATGTCAACCCTTCCATGTATTTCCTTTTACAGATGCCTTGATTATCTTTAAAAGGGTTAAACATCTGTTTTTTACCAACCATGCCAAACCTCAGGTCTTGTTTTGGGGTTCTAACCCTATCATATTGAAATGTATACATAGCATTCTTAGCCTGGTGAATTTGTGAGCTAAAATTCTGACCAGTAGTGTCAGATAAAGATATTAACCTATGAAAATGCTTCCTACACCGTAAATATTGAAAATAAGTATCTCTACTTCTCTTCCCTGCTGTTTTCTGAAAAAAAACCTTTCATTTCTAACTTCGCATCCCTCCACCATTCAGCTAAGGAATCATACATGCACTGTACTGAAAATCTTGCGTTCCATAATGTCTTACAATCTGCAAGTATACGTGCTTGCTCCAGCAATGAGACATTCAGTTTCCAAGAGGGTTTGTCATGAGGAAGACTCTCATCCCAATGACACTCTACATATACAGCAGAATGATCAGAAAAGGCCAGATCTATAATGTCTGACTGAATAACCTGTACTAATTTCAAAACCCAAATATAATCAATTCTGGTCCGTAATAACCCTTTTCTGAAAGTAAATCCACCAGTAGCATGAAACAGTCTGTAAGAATCCACCAAATCTGCAGTAGTTACTATGTCTTGTAAAGCATTAGAATCACAAAATAATTTGTTCATTTTCAGACCCCTATCCCCCCTTTGTACACTACAATTGAAATCCCCTTCCCAAATAATCATTCGTGCTGTACATACAGTAAGAAGGGCTGGATTTTCCTATAAAGATTCACCCTTGATGCCTTGCTTTGTGGAGCATATATATTAAACGCAATCTTCATGTTTTATAAGAAACATCCAAAATCATGGCTCTACTGGGTTCCAAATCAATTAGTCTAGAAACTGTCAAGTCTGAATTAGCAAACAAGATACCTAGGCCATCACATTTATCAGGCCCTTGTGACCAAAATATAACTCCCAGTCTCCAAGAAGAGTTACATTGTGCTATTTCTTTAAAAGTTTTAACTCTAGTATCTTGTAGAAAGATAATATCAGACAGTAATCACTGTAACTCATACAGAACTAAATATCTTCTTATCCCATTTTTTATCCTATTAACATTTAAGGTTAAGACTCAAAAGTCACCCATAAGGTATAAGAAAAGACAGAGAAGAGAAAAAAATATTCCCTGTTTCACCACTATGAGTGGGTCATCCATTTATGTTTCCCAGAACCCCCATCTTTCATCCCTGAAGAAGCTCCCTTTGAGGAGGTAACCGAGGAGGAGTCTGATTCTGAATCCTCATCCTTCTCCTCTGTGCCCCCTGACTGTTTTTTTTGCAGACGTAACACATCATATTTATTGGTCTGTAAAATTTTTTTCCTGGTTACAACTTTTCTTTCCTTTCCTTTTGGGCCTGGAATCCCACTTTTTTACCCTCTGTCTTTTCTTGTAAGATACTGTTTGAAATGTTTGTCAGAATCTAACACGGGGGCATTGCTGAATGTTCCAGGACAGTCGCTTGTCCACTTTTAAATGGTACCTCAAGGTCAACCTCTACATCAACAACCATAGCCACAGTCTGAAAGCTGTCCTCCATGATAGCAAGTGTCTGGTGCTCCTGATGTTCCCCCTGCATGTTAATATCCACCACCACCTGTGCCATCTGTTCCTGTGCTTCCACACTGCCTGCTGTATTGTCAGAAACAATAACAGTTTGTCGAATATTCTGTAACGTTGACTCTGTCTGGTGCACCGGCCTATTCTCAAGAGTTCCCTTTGCTATTGAGATCTCTTGCATCCTTTTTTCAGAAGCCTTAGCACAGACCTTTTTTTGGGCCTGTGTAATAAGAGCATCATGTAAATGGCCATCTACCGAGTTGTGGGAGGCCCATGGACATTTAACATATGAGTGGCCCTTTTCTTCACATATGTTGCACCTAAACAAATTGTTACAAGTTGCAGCCAGGTGACCGGTTTCCAAACAATGGGTACACTTTATCGTATCATAAGCATTGCTAAGATGCAACCTAAATCCACACCTATGACAAGATCTAGGCTGACCAGGGTAAAACAGAGAACCTCTATCTCTACCCAAGAAAAAACAGCCTGGCAAATGGGCAATTCCTGTATTAGTTATAAATAATTTACGTTTGATTTTCCAACCTCCGGTCCAGAATTGTTCTGAGTCTATAATCGGTACCGGATGTTTCAATACTTCACAGCGCTTTTTCAGCCAAAATAATACATCAGCCAGTTCCATTCCTTCATTATTAAATAAAACTGTAATAGTGTGAACAGCCAGTTTAGTGAGTTGGATAGCTAGAAATGGGGCCCATAATGGGATATCCTTCACTGAATTATATTTAACCCAAAACCTATCCATAGCCTCCACAGTTTTAAAACTAGTGTTATAATTGTAATCATCAGTATGTATCAAAGCAAAGACCTCGGATGCATAAAACTTCAAAGAATCCTTCAGCAAGCGTCTCCCCACATATACCCTATCAGGAGGGTCTGACAATCCCCCTTTGTAAAGTAGTCTGACCACATTCCGTCGAGGGGCAGACTCCCTGAGAATGGGTTTAAATAAATCAGCCAGCTGTAATACAGGCTTCAAAATTTTTTCCTTAGCAGGATCTTGTAAATTACTAACTCCCAAACCCACGGCCAGCATTTCTCCCTTCTTAGAAGGAGCAGGCTTTTCCTTTTCATGGTCGTCACTGTGATCAGGGTTTTTTTCATGACCCTGTGCTGAACAGTCCTGAGGCAATGACTTCCCCACTGAAATCTCTAGTCCTTCAGTGTGCAAAAAAGAGGGGACTTCAATATCGTTCTCCCGTTGCCCATCATCAAGACCCACAGTCTTATTTGAATGGTTTTGTATAACTTTGCCTGTGTCAGTAATTACCAAGTCATTATAACTTTGTACCGTCTCATCTGCTGGGTCAGGAGACCAGCCATTATCAGTAGGAATCCAGCCTGCAGCCTGCAATACTGGCTCCGTATCCCTATCTCACTTTAGTGAGTCCTCACTTTTCCCCGGTGTTTTCCCCAGTTTTTGAACCATCCCTAATGATTTACCAACTTTACCCGTACCTTCTCGTTGGGCTTGAAAGAAAAGTTCCTCTGTCGGCTGGACAACTTCTCCAGTGGATGCCTTCACTATCGGGGCCGCATCCACAGGCTGACATCCAGGAATTTGAACTTCTCCTTGTGCACAAACGTCACCTTCATATTCAGTACATGCAGGCACCACATTCAAAACACGCTGACTAGAAGTTGCCATACCACCCAGCTCTGCAACAGAAATCTGAGCACTTTGTTGTTCCTGATTGCACGACAGATTGGAAAATAAAACAGAGTCCTGTGGAAGACAGGATGAGCTCTCTGATGCAGACATGATGGGCGAATAGGAAATACCAGAACTAGTTTGGGTCTCTGGCAATGCAGAGGCTGGGGAGGAGACCCGCTCCCCTACCTCCCTCACGTGCTCCTCCATCGACATCCAAGGAAACACTGACTATCTTTAACAGGCAGCAACTCCCCCTACCAGCGAGTAGGGGAATTTCCTCGGGGTCCTGACCAAATTTCCCCCATTCACCAAAAACACCATCAACAGCTTAAAAAATCTGGTTCAATTTCAGTTGGCATCCATCTGTATCCCCTTCCCTGGGACAAGGCTGAAAATAGGCAATAAATTGTCTAGTCCTCCTTACCGGTCAACAAAAAATGAATAAAATAAATAATAATGTCAACCATTCTAATGCCATTTATGGCAATATTCTCTTTTGATGTTTCTGTTTCGTTTCTGGTTGTCATGGGTTGTTCCAGCAAGATAAGACTGGCAATATGTTGATTTCTCATAACATTAAAAATGTTGTTGTTAAGGTATGAGGGAATGTAGATCAGAGAAACACTGTCCTGCACACCCCCTGAGCCCAGGGATGAGCCCGTCACATGTTACCTTCCATTTATAAATGTGCTGGACTTAATTACACTTAAAAGAGGGTTTTGTGTCCAGTCAGCATTATTTTCTTTGGGTGAATGTAGAGTTTTCTTTTTGTGTTTATTTTTTTGGATGTTATCTAATTCTTTGAGCCCCTGTATTGTGTTTCCAGTTCAACAATCACCTCTCTGAAGGCACTATTTCACATAGATTTATCTGGGACTGGGGCTATATTGCCATTTGTTTTTAATGGCAGGTTAGTGTAACAGATACTGGGACTGCTCTTCCTCATGGTATTATAAGCATTAGAGTGGCCAGATTGCAAAGAAGCCCATCCTATAAGATCTAATTCAAAGGCTTGATTGCTTATTAAGGCACGTTTTCTTTGAAGAGGGCTCAAACTCAACATTTCATCCAAAATTTGACTTGGTATCTGATTAGCTGTCCCTCAATTTGAGGGCCACATATTTGAATGTTTTGGGATAGAAGTTGGATGAATAAATTGATTTAAATGAGAAGTATTTTTCCCTGATAATCAAGAATTTGATCTTGTTTTTGCAAACATTTTTGATAGACTATTGTTTATTGTCAGAAGTATTTTTTTTTTACTTATATCTGTAATTACAGTATTTTGAGAATTGGGGCTAATTTGGCTTTGAATTTTTTCCTGTACCTTCCTACCTAATTTGTCCTTTGCTTTTCTCCCCTTTTTATGGTTGTTAATTCCACCACCTGTTCTTTCTTGCTATATATTCTTTTTGACCTTTTGGCCTTCCTAACCTTGCTTCTTTTTACTGCTGTTCTCATTTTGGTTAGTCACAGATAACTAATGTCAACATTTCAGAGAAATCCTCCTTTACCAGGATAACAATGGCATTCTATTTTAAAGGGAAACTCCAATTAGCATTGTAGCACTATAATCGTGGTGTCTGACCTCCAGTTTGGCAAACCTAAGCATTATTTTAACTGCACTTACCATTCTGTGTCCAGATTTGTGCAGCCAAAGTTCCAATTTCACGATATCGTGCCATAGCCGACCGCACCATGTCTACAGTGTGCTCTGCATGGTGCTTGCGCGTGCCCTCTTGTGGTCTCACTAGTGCACGAGTGCACATTGTTCTTAAAGCCACAGTGCTGAATTCCTGCTGCCATTGCATTACTGCTCAGTTCTGGCAGTCGTGTGTAGTCCCCATGGATAGCATGGAGCTGTGCCAATGTGTGTATTGCCCGGGAAATTGTCCTGCTCTTGCCAGCACCGTGGCTGCTAATTTAACAGACCTTGTTTTGTCTGTCACTTTGTGTCAATAGCCTACCTGTCCAGTATTCAATAAAAACCATTAAACTTGTCATGCTCGTCATTTCTGTGTTATTTTTTGGTTGCTGTTTACAGAGACTGAGCTGCTTAATTGCACAGTTGTAATTTATTATACTTGTGCTTTACTGGATGTTCATCTACATTTTCAGGCTGTTGTATCAATATTGTTAAATCCTGTGTTACTGTAATATTTAGAAACATGCCAACATGTATGGTCAAAGGTTGTGGTAACTCCATGGGCAGAAAAGTAAACTTTCATTGTTTACCTTCGGGACAACAAGAAATGGAAAAATGGCTGCAATCAATGTGTCGTACTGACATAAATGCAGCTGTGTTCCAGTCACCTAGGAACCATGTGGTATGTTCAGACCACTTCAGGGATGAAGATTACTATATCTCACTTTCCAATGTATTGAAGAGTAAGTATACAGTTCATTAATTTGACTGTAATGTTATTAAATAATATCTTCATAAATGTTTATAACATTTACTATTTACTGCTTTTCACAGACCCAGAGAACCCTGTGCATCATTTGAGAGAAGGTGTTGTACCATCTGTTTTTCCTGGGGCAATGATATCTCCTGTTCAGCCATACTCAGTTATGTTGGTAAGTAAACATCTAATGCTTCTTACACCTTCAGTAATAATAAGCTTCAGATCCTAGTTAACCAACAGCCAACTTCCTCTTATCTCCCCCAGTACAATTGCCTTATGTCTTTGACATTTATTGTCCATAACTGCACGCAGTATTCCCAATGTGGTCTCAACAACTGCCTGCACAGAGGGATAACAACAACAGAGGGATAACAACTTCCTGTTGTCTACTGGTGATGTCTCATGTCACTATGCATCACAGTATCCACCCAGCCATCATTAGTGCCTTCTCATATTGCTTCTAAAGAGGGATGTTACATGCTTAGAGAGGGTCTAAAGGAGAACAACCCAATTGATCCAAGGTCTGAGGGAGAGGACCTATGAGGAGAGGCTCAGGGAGCTCGACATGTACACCCTGGAGGAAAAGAGGGACAGGGTGGACATGATAGAGGTCTTTAAGTACATAAAGGGGATCAATAAGGGTGGGCACAGTCAGAGTGCTCCAAAGGAAGGAGGAGGGGACAACGAGAGGGAATGGGTGTAAGCTGGAAGGGGGCAGGCTTAGAGAGGAGAGCAGGAGGTGTTATTTCACTGAAAGGGTGGTGGAGCCATGAATGCGCTTCACAGGGAGCTTGTACAGGTGGACACTGTGAGTGTGTTTTTTTTTTTTTTTATTCATCATTTTTCCCAGGAGGCCTCTGTCCTGTCTCTGCCCTGGTCACGGCCCCCGAGACTTCCACCAACTGCCAAGTGCTGCAACTCCCAGTTACCCCCGGCTTGCCCCCCCGGAGGGCAGGGCCACGGCGCCGTTTCCCCTAATTCCGGTGCCATGGAACTGGTATCTGGTTGGGATTGTGGCGGCAGTGGCTAATTGAAGCCCCGGGGAGGGCTTCATGTAGATGGAGGCTCTCCCCTCCATTTTCTTTTTAGTTTTTCCTCCGAGGTGGGGATGTGCAATGACATTCAGTGTCCACCTCGCCTCCATTGAGTGTGAGCACTGGTGTTGTGGGACCCTTGGCCTCTGCTAGGGGTCCGTCAAGCGCCGGACACTTCCCCACCCTTCCCCCCAGAGAAGGACAGCTGTCTGTAGGATGCTCAATATTTCTCCCCCCGGCTGGCCCTCCAGTGACCCGGGTCCATTCCCAAACCCAGGTTGCCGGCATCACAAGTGGAAATCCAGCAACTGCGCCGGCAGGCTGGCACTGTGGCCCTATTTACGAGGGGATGGGACATGTACAGGGGGATGATAAATCTAACCAGGTGGGGCGGTATACCAAATCAGGCCTCAGTGTGGGTGCTGAAAAAAAAACATACTTGGAAGAGTGTTAGTCCCATTCTGCTGGCATTTTAGTATGTATGTATGTTAAGTTGAGGAGTCTTGGCATATGGTGGAAGGTAGCCTGATGGGTAGAAAACTGGGTGAGGGACGGGCAAAAGAGGGTAGTTGTGGGTGGAGAAGCATCAGAGCCCAGGACAGTGACAAGTGGTGTACCACAGGCATCAGTACTGGGACCAGTCCTGTTCAACATTTTCATCGCAGACATAGTGGTTGTGATCAAAAATAACATCAGCAAGCCAGCTCGGTGGTATTGAGGGTTGAGGTGCTGGGCACCACACCTCACGGTACGCTGGTGACCCAGATTCTGGAATGAGCTCGGGCACCAGGGGTCGGCAGGGGGAGGATTGAGGATCAAGCTCCCTTATGGAGCTGTCCTCCCCAGGAGGGAGGGGAGGGTCAGCCCGGCATTCCAGCGGCCCACATTGGAGACCGGGGGGCACTGCAGTGAACCAGACAGCACGTGATCAGCGTGGCCGATGCAGGCAGGGTTGCTGTGAGCCAGTGCATTAGGGCATGCACCACGCAAGGAGGAGGGGAGACCGCAGAACAGGGAAAAACCTGGTCCTTGGGGTAGGCAATGCCACCAGTCCTCATCCCCACTGCCAGGTCCATCCTGGAAGGCCTTTCAGGTTCCTCCACCAGGGACCCCCACACGCAGCAGGAGTCTATGTATGTAAGTGCGCCCAGACAGGAGGGGTGGCCCCACCATAGAAGGGTCAAGCCGGGGGTGCCAGCTGTGAGGTGAGGGGGAGGAGAGAGGAGGCTCAGACAGGTGGACTTGGGGAAGGGCAGGATCCAGCTGGATGCCTGAGAGAGGCTCCCTGGACCATGATCAGGATGGAAATAGATAAAAAAAAAAGAAGAAGAATGTCAGCCTCTTCACCAATGACACCAATATCTGTGCTGAGGTGGATGGGGAGGAGGGTGGCAAATTACCTCAGGACGAATTGGCAAGACTCGAGGAGTGGTCACACACTTGGCAGCTTGTGCGCAATGCCAAGAAGTGCAAGGTGATGCATTTTGGATGCAAAAACACAGGACACAGCTAGTGGATGGATGATATCAAACTGTCCACATCCAATGAGGATACGGATCTGGGGGTGCTGGTGACTGGGGAATTCAGCCACTCTGCCCAGTGTAGGAAGACAGCGGCTAAGGTGAACAGTATGCTAGGGTGCATAGCAAGGTGGATAACATCAAGATGCACCAAACTAATATTACCCATGTGCAGGTCCCTGGTGACTAGACTGCATAGACTATATGGCCTGTATCTGTTGACAAGTTTGTATGGTCTTATTGTTTGTGACAGATGGCAGGAAAGGGAGAGACAGACCAAAAATTCTTAGCAAGAGTGTGTGTGTGTGTGTGTTTTTGTGTGTGTGTGTGTCTGTATGTGTATGGTACTGTGTGTGACATGCTGTGTCTGTCTTTCGTACTGTTGGATGTAGTGTTCCTGTTAGCTTGGCAGAAGACTCCAGGAGAAAGGACTGCTGTGTGACTGAACTTCTCTACTGGGACTATATTGCCCTCCTTCCCTTCCCTCCACCCCCCCCCCCAAAGCTAGTTCTATTTTTATAGGCACAGGATTTGACTGACAACAGGAACTTCCTGTTTAGGGGCAGGAAGTGAGTGATCACAGAACCACCAAGGACCCACCATCCTAGAAGGGCAAGAGTAGCTCTCCGGCCCCTCTAGCTGCTGGAGGTCTGCCTCTGAACAAGTAAGCGGGTCTACTGAAAATATAGGATATTCTTGTCTCAGAACAGGACAATCAGGAGCTTAAAAGGGCACACAGGCAGAACGCAGAGAGAGAGAGAGAAAACAGAGGAACGAGTAAGGATTGCAAACAGTTAAGGGGCCAGAAATAAGACATGACTGGAGTGGTGCAGTGCAGTGGCTGTGGAGCAGCAGTCTTCCGGGAGATGTTCTGGAGGATGCGGTGTTGTCCCATCTGCAGGCACCTCTCTGGGCTGAGGGAGGAGGTTGCTCATCGCCAGGCTGAGTTGGCCAGGATTTGTGGGACCTCCTCTTCCATCCAGGGACCACCAGTGCCACTGCTGTTGCCTCAGAGGTTGCCAAGAAACAGGAGTGGTTGGACCACAGTGGGCTCAGGGAGGGTGAGGGTGGTGGAACAGAGGCACATCCCTCCAGTTGTACCTCTCCACAATTCCTATGCTATTCTGGCAAAGTGTGGTTTCCTCTGTGGAGACACCACAGTGGAGATCAAGGAGGATGTTGGGAATCTCCACAAAGGAGACCCACAGGAGGGTGGCAGGGGACCCTGCAGGGAAGGAAACAACTCCTGGTGGGGACTCCATTATTAGGAGTAGAACTGGGCAAGGAAGGGAGATGGAGGTCAGGGCCTGCCTGGCACCATGGCTTGGAGGGACAGGGAGCGAATCCTCAGGATTGCTGGAGCAGCTGCACAGGGAGGGAGCTGGATGTCATTGTCCACATAGGGACAAATGACCTGGCTAAGAAAGGATTAGAAGTGCAGGAAGAGTTTGTGGAATTGGGAGGGCCTTGGTAGGCAGCACGTAACCTTCTCGGAGGTGCTACCCATCTATGGCATAGGAGAGGCTAGGGTGTTCCGTACCATGGGATTCAATCAGTGGTTGAAAACTGGTGTGGAGCTCCAGGGATTTGGCTTCATTGGGGACTGGGGGTCCACCTGGAGTGATGCAAGCCTATACTGGCATGATGGGCTGCATCTGTCCGGGAGGGGAACCAGGATCCTAGGTGATAGGTTTAAATGCTTCATTGGCAAGCTTTTAAACTAGCCAAGGGGGGAGGCACTGGAAAGGAGCAGGAAAATCCTAGCCCCCCCCCCAAACAATCACAGTAGTAAGTGTGGCAAATACCAACATGGAGGTGTCGATAGGGAGAAGGGCAGGGGTAAATGGAGAAAGTGACAAAGGCAAGAAGGACAGGGATGGGGCAAAAGGGGGTAAGGCCATCAGGAAATGGAGGGTAATGAGTACCAATGCCCGTAGTCTGGACAACAAGCTCCCTGAGCTGGTGGCCTTAATGGAAGAGGGTGCCTGGATATTGTAGCAGTCACAGAAACATGGTACACAGAGAACCATGACTGGGATGTTAACATACCAGGGTACATAACCTACAGGAGAGACAGGCAGGGAGAAGAGGGAAGGAGTAGCTCTCATGTAAAGGAAGGGATAAAAGCAACTGAACAAAAGAGTAAACAGGGAGGAGAGGAGGCACTGTGGGTCACCTTGGAGACTGGAAAGGGCACACAATCCACAGGGGTTGTGTACAGACCCCCATGTCAGGGGGAAGGAATGGACAAGGATATGATGGAAGGCATTCTTAGAATGGCAGAGAAAGGGGAGATACTGTTGATGGGAGACCTGAATATGCCAGATGTTAACTGGAGCACATTTGCTGCAGCGACATCCAAGAGCAGGGCCATTCTTGATGCCCTACAGGTGGCAGGCATTAGACAGCTAGTTTCGGAACCCACTCATGAGGGAGCAATCTTAAACCTCGTACTCTCAAACGGGGGCAGTGAGAGGATCTCAGATCTAGAAGTGGGTTGCCATCTGGGGACAAGTGACCATCAAACAGTGTGGTTCACGTAAACTCAGCTACAGAGTCAAGCCATACAAAAGTGAGGGGCTGGACTTTAGGAGGGTTGACTTTGACAAGATGGAGAGTGCCTCAGAAAAGCACTAGCAAACAGGCTAGAAGGAGGTGTGGAGCAACAATGGGGAATTATCAAAACTGCCATCGCAGAGGCAACAAGCCTTTGTGTGAAGCAAATAAACAAATCAAAACGAAAGAAAAAGCCACTATGGTTCTCAAGAGAGGTGGCTGTGAAAGTCAAGAAGAAAAAGATAGCATTCCAGAAGTATAAGGAAACACAGAAGGAGCAGGACAGAGATCTGTACCAGTTAAGGCAGAAAGAAGCAGGGAGGGAAGTCAGAATAGCAAAGGCCCAAACTGAGGAAAAGATAGCCAACTCAGTTAAGAAGGGGGATAAAACCTTTTACAGGTACATCAGTGAGCGTAGAAAGACAAAGGGAGGGATAGTGAGGCTGAATAGAATAAACGGTGGGTGGGCAGAGGGGGACAGTGAAAAAGCAGGAATACTGAACGAATATTTCTGCTCAGTATTCACAAAAGAGGAGGGGGAAGTGCCTAATCCAATTAACAGAAGCACTCTTGATAGGGGGGTCGATCCCAGTCCTTTCACAGAAGAAAGGGTTCTGCAAGAACTCCTAAAACTGAAGGTGGACAAAGCAATGGGTCCTGATGGAATTCACCCAGAATTCTAAAAGAATTAAGGAAGGAACTAGTGAAACCACTGGCTACTCTTTTTAATAAATCATGGGAGGATGGTGTGGTACCTGAGGACTGGAGGAAGGCGGATGTGATTCCCCTTCACAAAAGTGGGACCAAGACAGAGGCAGGAAACTACAGACCTGTCAGTCTGACCTCTGTGGTAGGGAAAGTGATGGAGTCACTTCTGAAGGAAAGAATAGTTGAGTACCTAGAGGTCAGTGGAGCACAGGATCCAAAGGCAGCATGGGTTCACAGCGGGAAGGTCATGTCAGACAAATCTAATAGATTTCTTTGACTGGGTGACCAAAGTAGTAGACCAGGGAAGGGCTGTGGACATGGCCTACCTAGACTTTAGCAAGGCATTTGACACAGTCCCACAAAAGATTATTAGTCAAATTAACCAGCCTGGGAGTGGGTCCCAGGGTGGTAGCCTGTAAACATTGGCTGGACAACAGGACACAGAAGGTAATTGTAAATGGAGTCCACTTGAAGAAAGGGTTACTAGTGGGTACCGCAGGGTTCAGTATTGGGTCCAGTCCTTTTAATGTCTTCATCAGTGGCATTGCAGAGGGACTGGAAGGAAAAGTATGCCTTTTGCAGATGACACAAAGATCTGCAACAGGGTTGGATACACAAGGAGGCGTGGAAAGGATGAAAAGGGACTTGGCAGGTTGGAGGAATGGTCAGACGTATGGCAGCTAGGATTCAATGCAAAAGTGCAAATAATGCACCTGGGAAACAAGAACCAGGGAAGAATACACAATGGGTGGGAGGTAGTAACAACAACAAAACAGGAAAGGGACCTGGGGTAATCATATCAGATGACCTTAAGGTTAGCAAGCAATGTGAGAAGGCAGTAGGGAGGGCCGGGGGTATACTGGGATGTATAGGGAGAGGCATCAGCAGCAGAAAACAAGAAGTTGTTATCCCTCTGTACAGACAGTTGGTGAGACCCCATCTGGAATACTGTGTCCAGTTCTGGAGACCCCATCTCTGCAAGGACATAGACAGGATAGAGGCAGTCCAGAGGAGGGCAACTAAAATGGTGCAGGGTCTGCAAGAGAAGTCATGAGGAGAGACTAAAGGAGCTTAATATGTATACCCTTGAGGAAAGAAGGGAGAGGGGGGACATGATAGAAACTTTCAAGTACCTCAAGGGAATCAACAAAGTCCAAGAGGGTAGCATCTTTCAGAAAAAGAGACTTGCAAGAACAAGGTGACACAATTTAAAGATAGAAGGAGGGCGGTTCAGGGGCAATGTGAGGAAGTATTATTTCACAGAGAGGGTAGTGGATACATGGAACAGCCTTCCTGAGGAAGTTGTGGAGTCTAAAACTGTGGGAGAATTCAAGAATGCATGGGACAGACATAAGGCAATTCTTGTGGGGGGCAGGAAGATATAGGCTGTTGGTTAACTGCGGCCTATCTTGTAGGTAGGGAAATGGGCAGACTAGATGGACCTAGCGGTCCTTATCTGCCATCAAAGTCTATGTTTCTATGTTTCTATGTTTCTTGTGTGTAACTGCTCTTTAGTATGTTGTTTTCTGTGTTTCACAAGTTATGTGTCTGTCAAGTACATGTCCCATAAAACAATGACAGTACTTTAGAGAGAGACAGAGACATTGAGAGGTAGTGTTCGAACTGTCTTCTCAGTGATGTGTGTGTATGTGTGTGTGCTTCTGTTTCTTGTGCTTCAGTGCATGTGTGTGTGTGTGTGTGTATATGTGTGTCTGCGTACTGTATGTGTGACTGCAGCTGTGTGTGATTCAATCAGTGTGTGCTTTTCTGATCTTGTTTTGCTGAGTCTGCGTAGCTCTGTATTTCTTTGTGTCTCTTCTTATGTGTGTGTTGCTGTGTGTGTGTGTGTTTGTGTGTGTGTATCTCTCAAGTCCAGCCATGTGGTCTAATGATAAGACATCTGTTTACATACAGAAGATTGCAGGTTCAGTCCCTGCCATGGCTATGTTTTCTTTTCAACTGTACCACTGAGACACCTTCTGTTTCTTCCTTCTGTGCATCCAATACCCTTTGTGTGACAACATACTTTGTTGCGCCAGACATTCCTGTATCAAATTCTAATGCAATACTGTAACATCTCCTGTTGTACATGAATATCTGTAATCGTGTGTCATGTGTTACTGTTCAGATCATTCATTGACACACAATTGCAATGTCAACACATGTACTGACCAGTGACTTAACCTGCTGGTCACACCACTGTACACTACCGTACAGTCATGTATGCACATACTACACATCTTCTACATATTCTGATGTCTTGAAGTCACATACATTGCACTAATTGCAGCTCCTTGTGCCCCCCCCGGCACCCAACATTGAATTAAACAGTACCACTACAACCTACTACAACCCACTGCTGTTGCTCATGGTACCACACCGTAATTATCATGGACCCTTCTGACTTTACTGTGTTCGATCTACATGTGGTCATGTAGCCAAACTCGCACATAGTAATGTGTCACACCTTTAGACCAGCACACTGTGGAACAATAATTGACTATTTTCCTACACCGGGATGACCATTACTGGTGTGGCATGTTACCAAAACCACCCCTACCCATTATAGTCTTCACTGAGATCATGCTCCCCAATCCTTGTGTTGTCATTGCCTTGTGATACTGTGAGTAAACCAAAGTTTTCCTAAATGTATTTAATGTTTTGGGACCTATATAAAAAATAACACCCATCCTCCAACCATTTTTATTTTACCTGCAAACCACAAAATGTTCCATGTTTGTGTCAACACTAACCAGTACCCCATGCACATTACCCCTCTGCACACACCCCACCTCCCCTCACCACCCCTCAAGCCATACTCGCCTATAGAGGATACAAGCAGTTATGTTCTGTGAACCATGACACATGTGCAGTCTTCATAGACTACATGCACACTGAACATGTCAAGGGCTCCATGTGATAAGGGCAAATTCGGCATGCTGAACATCCTTCTCACAAGCCCACATCACCAAAATTAAATTTCTGCAATGTGGAATCCTGGTGCAAGTCAAAAGGGTGCAAAAAACTTTTTTTTCTTTAATGCATGGGGCTGCGCCACACACACCACCCACCCTGTGTGATGTTTCACCCACTGCACCCCCACTAAATTAAGATTTTCAGCTCCAAGAGGGTGCATGTCGGGGATAGTGGTGGTGGGAAATATATTTAAAAAACAAACAACACTTTCTTGTGCCAGCAACAACAAAAAGTGCCGGTGCCCTGTCCTGAAACCTGCATCCCCGCCACCACAAGTCAGCACATAGCCCACCATGCCATGATGCCAGCTTGCCGGAAACCTGCTGGTCCAACCTTCACATAGCCTCCCACCCCACGTTTGGCGGGCTCACTCCCCCCCACGCACGCATATATGCGTGCAACATCCTGTCACCTTTTTGTGACCCACAACATCCGCTTGCCAACCCCCACAGCCCTGCCATCACAGCATTAGGTGAAAGTTTGTCGCGGTTCCATCAGGCGACCACTTCCTAGTGGCCCATATCATAGGATACCCATGTCAAGGTAAGTCATATTATGGAAGTAAAAGCAGTGTTTCAACTGTGATTGATGTCTTCCTTTTAGATGACATTTTGCCACAACTTTTCATGATTTTGTGTCACAAAAAAAGCAATGTTGATAAACCATTGCAAACATTCAAAATAGTAAAAAAATACAACTATACAAATATTGCAAGCAGACAAGGCGATCACAGTTTATTGAATCTGACATAGTTTGCAGGTATCTCCCCTAATCATCATTTTCCCCTACACCGTAATCTGCTTCCCTGACCCTACATTTTGCCCTATCCCAGCCCTTTCTTAAGAATTCAACAGTGGTACGTATCATTGTCTCTAATAGTAGTGCATTCCACTTGCCCACCATCCTTTCCATTCAAAATGCATCCTCAACTCCCTCCTGAATGTACCCTCCCCAATCTGTTCTCATGGACCCTACTTTCACTCCCCAACTGACTGCTGAATGGACCCTCTATTTCCATCTTGATAATCCCTTTTATGTATTTGCCAGTCTCAATCAGGTCACACCCTGACCATTCTTTCCTGCAGTGGGTAGTGTACCCTACCCTGACAGGGCAAATTATGGCATGAAGAGTGCCGTCTCAACTTCCTGTCACACCCCACACCCACCGATCTATGGCTGTATTTCGCACTCCATCAACCCTGGTATGCCCTCCCAACCCAGGTACCTGTCTCCAACCCAACCCCGACAGGCCAAACTATGGCTTTAAAAGTACATGTTCCACTCCAGGATGCATCCCTTCCAGTGGCATAGTGTCCATCTGTAGGTTTAGTCAATAGTACCACAAGCAGTACTACAGGCATTGTCAAACCAATGATCTGTATAATGGCAGAATCACCTCCCTTCTTCTTGATGCTGGGCACCTTGCAATGCACAACACCATTATGTACTCCATTGATGCTGCTCTCCTGCATTATTTGGAATTCTTTATATATCCAGTGTTGAGCGCCACAAGGTAATTCACCTCACCAGGATCCGGTAGCCCCCCCAACCCCAGATGGTAGCTTCACCTGTGGCTGTTTGTGACAAACTGCACCACCTTGCATTTATTTTAATTTCATCATAGCTACCATTGGTCAGACCATGACTCTACCCTTTGTATGTCCTCATGCAGCTCCTTCCATCATCCTGGTCGTCCACTGCTGTACACCTATTAGTTCATCCACAAACACACTGATTTTGCTGGTGTTGCACACCGACAAGCCTTCAAGAAATATGTTTATGAAATGGGTACACTAATATCATCAATCTGATTGGCCACTGAGTATGTCATAAGTAAGCAATAAGACACAACTGATTGTGTGTTATACACTTTAACACATGGCTAGGAGGCGTAGTGAGGCATGAGGCCACCGACCTAGTGCGTGCAGCCTCCTAGCCATGTGTTAAACTGGCTAACACACAGACCATGGAGCAGCTTATTGCACTTATGAAATTGTCACTTAAAATATAGATGTATGTGTCAACTAAAATATATAGCATTTAATAGTGAAAAACTTAAAAGTTCAGTTAAAAAGTTTAAAAGTAAAGTTGAGCTGTTCAGGCTTCCTTATTTGTATTTTTTCCATTATTTACTTGTCATGGTACCACTCCTCCACACCCCACCAGACTAGTAGCACTCCTTTTTTTTTGTCATTCAAATTTTATTGAACTTTTCAATACAGAGAATGAATCATAACAATATTAGCATGATCCACTCACTACAGGTACAAAGTATGTAATGATTCATTCTCCCCCTTCCCAAACCCCTTCCCACCCTACCTAGCACCCACCCCGAACATCCCAGCATAACATTTTACACTCAACACCATACCTTTGGATGTGGCATTCAAATGCCTAAAGACTAGTAGCATTTCTAAGTTTGGAAAAATACATTATGATTTCTTTTTGCAGAAGCTGAACAAACCTTTTTCTGTACTGTGATGAGAGCTCCCGGACAGCTAATGACTGTTAATTAACAGTTGCAGCCTGAGATGAGTGCTGTCGGTGTCGTGCTTGGTGCTAGTGGCTGCACCGGGTCCTGTGGCTGCTGCTCAGCATCTCCCATCTGGGAACCTGGGCGGGGTGATAGGGGTCGAGCACTGGTCTTGTGGTGCTGCGATGGGTCCTGCGGCTGCTACTCAGCATCTCTCGACTGGGAACGGGGAAGGGGCTCAAGCACCATCGATCTCGTGCTCGGTGATAGCGTCAATTACACCGCAGTGCTAGGAACTTCCCGCAAGGAGCTCAGGGACAAAGCGTATTCAACAGGAGTTCTATTCCTCTGCACTGAGTCAACTGCCGGTAAGTTCCACTCCTCTGCACCAGGCCAAGTGCCTATAAGTCTTAGGCAGGCTGCTGGATGAAACTGCCCCGGTACATTCACCATTATTATTTTAGTTAATGAGAGAATAAAGATGGCAATTTTTTTGTTTTTTAACATTCCATTTGGGCTGATTACTGGAATCACTACTCACCTGAAGAAACTTGTACTTCTTTATGTGTGTTAGAAATATTATAAAATGGGTAAGGAAATCCGAACATTCTGATTGGCTGGAAAGGAAGCCTCAAATGTGCTTTACACATAGTAAATAAAAAAGTACTGACAAGTAAATCAATGTACAATTAGAATGGTCACATTTCAAATTCTGCCATTGTTTTTTACCCTAACAAGCTCATCTCAGACTTGTGGCCAATCAGGGAAACCTTGGTGCCACTCGCTAATCGAACCTTACACATGGAACCATTAAATAAACAAAAAGAAAAATTACTGACTGGTTTAGATGTAGTACTACCATTTGCTCTGTTCTGGTGCTTGGACTGTCATAGGAGTGGAGGAACTAATTGACTGTTCCCACAGTGAAACCAAAAGTATATACATACCTGTACATATTGTTAATTTCTTTCAATTGCTCTTTTAAAAGGACACAAACCTCTCCTTCTAACCACACAGCTCAGATGCATTTTTCTCTCCGTGGGGTGTTGGGGGGGGTGGCTGGCATGGATGCCACAAGAGTACAAATGCTAGAGTCAATGACCTCATCACCTAGTAGGCAGAAGGACTATTTTATATCAAATTAACACAACGATTTCAGCTTGTTTCAGTTTAGTAATATTTTTTAAGGTGAGAAAAATATTTTAAAAAAGAAACCCATTTTATGAGCGCAATAAAACACTACAGGGTGTGTGTTGAACAGATATTACTGAACTTCCAGGGGCTGAAGGCACTTGGCTGGGCCTCGTGCTTTCCTACACCCCTGGGTGTGCGGTAATATTTGTTCAACACACACCCTGTCGTGTCTTATTGCTTACTTAACACATGCTTGGCAGCCAATGAAATGACTGCAAATTCCTTATCCAGTTCATAATATACTGTGTTATGCATAGGAAAAAATTCCAACACTGCCCAGTGGGCATTGATGTAGGTGATGCTGCCCACTCATAAAGTTAAGAAAATAATATGCAGCTATCTTGTTTCTGCAAGAAGTGGTGCCATCCATACTGCAAAAAATAAAATAAGTTCCTCTGGCCTCCTGTTCACTTTGCCTCAGTATTTCAAAATCTCTGGTTTTTAGATCTATCTTCCTGCCTCCTCATGGATCGTGCATGCAGCATGTATTAAACAGAAAACAAAAAAAATTAAAACAGCCGTGATCAGTCTCCCAGCCTATCCACTCATTCACAATCCACTTCTTTGTGTGAGAACCAGTGAAACAGCAACACATCATAAAAATGTGTAGCTTAATCCACAGTGACCACACACCCTCTCATGTGTTCTTGCTTACTAGTCACATGGTTCATTGATTAGAATTCCCACTCAACCACCTCCCTATGATGCAGATTCTGTCGACAGTTATCAATCCACCCCACCATTTTTTCTCCCAGCGTAGTCCATCTCATCTTACTCCCAATCCTCACATGCGTTACAGAGCAGAATGCCTTACTGAAGTATAGTTACATACCACCCACAGCATGGCACATGTCCATTTGCCTAGGCACCCAGTCATATCACCCCACAACATTGTTCCTGCTGAATAGGCTCACTCGATGCAACTGGTTTGATCCTCTACTTGAATCCAGATACCCTGTGTGTCTCCCTCATCTCCCTCTTCCCTTACACATTGTTATCCTGCTTTTCTCCTACACAAAGTACCAACCCAATCCCCACCACCATTTCCCTTGTCTTTATTGTTCTGGCATACTATGTACCATGGAACTGCCATGTTGAGGTATAGGAACTGTGTAGCCCATGTGTCAGTTATGGCTGTCAACTACCCTCTACCATCCACCATGACTGCTGGTAGTTCAGCACTTTATTCCCCCAGTGGTATGATTCAATGCTACCACCCTCCAACCCTTGTGTTTAAGATCACCCCCTACTCCTGTCATCTTCTGTCTGTTCCCTCCGTAGTTGCCTTTAACCTTATGTAACCACATTTTGTTTCAACAGTCTATGTCTGTGATCGCCTAAATTCATCTTGCTCCCCCTCTTCACAGTTGAAAGGCTCCTGGATGTACTCTCCTATCCTTTAATTTATATCTTATTTTGCATTTACATTGTGGTGCTGTCTACTGGTAGTGTATGGAGTGCACCTCTACCAGTTAACACCACAACACCCTGAATGAAAGTGTCACCATGTTGCTTTGTACTTTCAGATGAATGAATGTTGGCCACAAATGGATGGCAGCCCATGAGACATTCCTGACAAACAAAGTACAACATCACGCTGCATTGCAATCCAGTGTTCTGTATCAGCCAGTGACTTCTGCTGCCAGTGGCTAGAGACACCTGAAAATGTGGACAAGAACCACACCTACCACAATTCAAAATCAAGTTCAACCTCTGTAAGAGATTCAAAACTTTATGATGGAAGTAGTAGCTTGCATACTGATGTGATTCAAAGCAATGTAGATGAAGAGGACATTGATTTTCATGTTCCTGTGACAACATCCACACCAATTAAAAATTGTCTTGCTGATAGCATGAATGAAGCAAATGATTTTTCACAACTGTACTCTGAACCAAGTATCGAGAATGACACAGAACCATCAATGTTCATACCAGACCCAGAAGATGAAACAGATACTGATGATGGCATGTGCAATGATGACTCATTCACATCAGATAATGGACTTGTACAGGATGATAAGTTTATTGTTTTTAAAACTTCAATTCTGATGCTAATGAGTATGATAGCAAGCAAACTGTGCAAGCTACCACTCATGTTGACTGACACATTTTTACGAGGCACGATGTTGGTTGCCAACTTTTGCTGTGCAAACAGCCACAACTTCACGTGGCATTCTCAGTCACTCATTAATCACATGGGTGCCGGAAACTTATTGCTTAGTGCCGTTATTTTGTTCAGTGCAATACATATTCCCGTGTTTGTTAATTATTTCGTATTTTTGGAATACATATTCAAACAACATGAAGTCTTGCTGTATTCTGACTATTGCAGTGATCTCCAACCCTTGAACTGTCCCAGAGAACAAAGAGTTAACTTTCCATGCAAGGCATGGAATGCTGAGCTAGAGCTCGATTGAAGCCTCTGTCTGCTGTTGTTTGAACCCCAACCATCAGATTCTTTACTCCGCCTCACTGAACAGTCGGTCCAGAGATTTCTCCTTCGCTCGGTTCAAAAAAGTCAGTTAAAATTTTGTTTTTTCATTCAGTTTCAACCGAATTTCTGCATCTAACCTGTCGGTTTAAGTCTCTGTCTGTGGTACCGTGAGTACTAGATAGGTTTTCTATATTAGTTTTCTGTGTGGAACTTGTAAACATTGGATCAGTTCAGTTTGAACCGATCAGGTTTTTGTCAAAAAACTTTTGTCTTTATTAGAGTGTGGTAACCGGTCCGTATCGGTTCTAAAAAGAATGGATTTCATTACTTTTTTTTCCCAGACCCGTAACACAGTTAGGAACTGATAGGGGTGTCTTGCCTGGCAGATTGCCGAAAAAAAGGATAAGTTTTGGTTAGGATTGGCCATGTCTGAAAAACCCAAGAAAAAAACCGGGCCCACTGGGTTTCAACACTGTAGTGTGTATAGGGAAGCCTTTGCTAAGGCTGACTCCCACACCATCTGTGTTTATTGTCTGGGGTTTGACCACCTCAATGCAGACTGCCACATTTGTAAGAGTTTTCCCAAAGCTACCCTGGATAAGAGAGTAGGTAGACTGAGGGAAAGGGAGGCCAAGAAGTCCTCTGACTTGGATGGCCAGCCCGGTTCGGTTCCAACCGAACCAGAAGGAGTGCCCTCTGACCAGGGCGAAACTTCTTCGGGCAAAAAGAGAACTGATTCTGAGGAGTTGGTTCTGGTTAAAAGAAAAAGAAGGGATAAATCATCTGGTTCGGATCCACAAGTTCTTTCTCCAACCACTGATGAGATAGCCAAAGCGATAAGGATAGTTCAATCACTAACTCCGGTTCCCGGCCGAACCGGCACCATCGATTAGGGGCTCGGTTTGGTCGGTTCCCCCGGTTCCGGATTATACTTTAGAAGAATTTTATGAACCGGAGGAGGAGGAGGAGGGAGAGTATGAAGATAATGATGATGATTATGAAAGTCTGGATGTGCCTATTGACCAGGACATCTCCCCAGACAGACCTTCAGGTGTTTCTCCTCCTAGGCATTCTGAGTCCCCTTCACACTTTATGTTTTACAAAAAAGTGGCTGAAACCCTCCAGCTTCCTATGGAAGAAGCAGTAGAGGATCAGAAGGAGCCTGATTTTGTTGAGATGATGGACATCCCAGAGTCCAGGAGACTGTCTATTCTCCTCCATAAATCTTTTGAGAAATAGACTTTTAAAATTTAAAAAACTCCTAATTCCATACCTCCTGTGGACAGAAGAATGGACAAGAGGTATACTGTTTCAGGCTCAGACACGGAGTTCCTTTCCCAGCAATGCGGCCATGTTGGGGTAGTGCAGGATGCTGCCTGTGATAAGGCAAATATTCCCTTGGCTTCACACCCCCAGACAAGGACTCCAGGAGGATTGATGCCATGGCAAAGAAACAGTACATGGCAGCATCTTTGGGACTCAGGCAGGCTAACTATGTGGCCTACACAGCTAGATACCAGAAGTCCAGGTGGGATACTGTGATGGCTCTAGCCAAACAGTCCCCTGACCAGCTGGCCAAGGTGCTGGACCGGGTGGCTGCAGATGGGATTGAGGCATCCAAGGTGCAATTTCATGCTGCTGTGGACTCCAATGATGTTTCATCTAGAGTAATGGCTACATCTGTGGCCCTTCACAGGATGGCTTGGCTCAGGTGTACTAGCCTGTCTCAGGATACCCAGGCTAAGGCCATGGATTTTTCTGTCATTGGTAATTCTCTGTTTGGGGAGCAGACAGAGAATTACATGAAGAATATGGACGAGTACAGGACCACCTACAGGAGTGCTCAGGCCAAAGAAAGGCAAGCCACTCCTCAGAGGCAGCATTCCAGGGGCAGGGGCAGGCCTTTTCACAGGCCTTTTTACCAAGCCCAGGCCTCCTCTTCTGCTTTTGCTCAGAGTGGATTCTTTAGAAGGAGAGTCAGACGGGGTATGAGCAGGCCTGCTTCCACCCCTCAGCCTAAAGCCCCTGCCAAGCAGATACCCTGATGGGTCTGCCCAGGCCGATTCTCCACTACCTGTAGGGGGCAGGCTGGCTTACTTTGTCCAGGACTGGAAGTCTTTAACATCAGACAAGTGGGTCCTGGAAGTAGTAAGCCAGGGACTGGTTCTCAGCTTCAAAAAATTTCCCAAGATGAGAACCAGATCCTTTCCACCTGCAAATCCTTCAGAGGCCCTTGCCCTAGAGGCAGAGTTTTCTTCCCTCTTGGCTCTCAGAGCCATAGAAAGGGTTCCTACCCTACACAGGGGCAAATGATTGTACTTCAGGTACTTCCTAACCCCCAAAAAGACAGGAGAATGGCGGCCCATCCTGGATCTGAGATACCTAAACAAGCACCTTTTAAAGCCAAAATTCAAAATGGTGACTCTGGGAATAATTCTGCCCTCTCTAAGGCCAGGTGACTGGCTAGCCTCCCTGGACCTCAAGGATGCCTACTTTCACATTCCCATCAGGTGCTCCCACAGAAAGTACCTCAGGTTCGAGTGCCCTCAGGCCACTATCAATTCAGAGCAATGCCCTTTGGTCTAACATCAGCCCCAAGGGTGTTCACAAGTGCCTGGCAGTAGTGGTTGCTTTCCTAAGGAGAAAAAAGATCTCTATCTTTCCATACCTGGATGACTGGCTCATAGTAGGTCAGTCTCCAGACCAAGTCAAGTCACATCTCCAGATAACTCAGCAACTGCTTACTTCCTTAGGGTTTCTCCTAAACCTTCCAAAGTCAGTTCTAGAGCCAGTGCAGCTCCTCACCTTTATAGGAGTGGAGCTGGATACAATAAGAGAAAAGGCCTTCCTTCCCCTGGACAGGGCAAGGATACTAATAGAACTGGCCTCTTCTTTCATCTTTCAGGTGTCTTGACCAGCAAGGCACTTCTTGCAGCTCCTGGGCCACATGGCAGCCTTTACAGCAGTGGTCCAGGGTGCAAGATTTCAGATGAGGGACATTCAGTTCCACTTGAGAGCCTTCTGGTCCCAGAGAAAGGATTCCCTGACCAAACTAGTCCCAGTGACTTGAACCCTGATCCAGGTTTTGCAATGGTGGCAGGATCAGGACAATTTCACACAAGGAGTTCCTTTTGTCACTCAGTCTCCTTCTTTAATCCTCACCACAGACGCCTCCCTCTTGGGCTGGGGAGCCCACTTGGGGGATCTTACTACCCAAGGGCTGTGGTCACCTCAAGAATCTCTGCTTCACAACAATCTCTTGGAACTCAGAGCAGTGTTTCTGGCACTACAAGTTTTTTCCAAGTCTGTTCAGAACAAAGTAGTCCATATCAGAACAGACAATACCACCACAATGTGGTACATCAACAAGCAAGGGGGCACTTGATCTACGGCCTTGTGCACAGAAGCAATGAAGTTGTGGTCTCTGGCCTATTCCCTGCAAAATTCTCTCACAGCAGTTCACTTGCCAGGGAAGGACAATATCCTGTCAGATGCTCTGAGCAGGATATCTCAGGGCCACCATGAATGGTCCCTAGATCCCCTAGTTTTGAAGGTGATTTTCTCAAGATGGGGCACTCTGCAGATAGATCTTTTTGCAGCCCCAGACAGTCACCAACTTCCTCTCTTTAGCTGCAGACCCCCAGTGTTGGGCTCAGTCCCCCTGTATGCTCCGGTACTCAATTGGGAAGGGAAGTTCCTCTATACTTCCCCCCCTTCCCTCTACTGTTCAAGATACTAGTCAAGATCAGGTCTCAACCCTGCAAAGTGATTCTGATCACTCCAGACTGGGCCATACAGCCCTGGTACCCACTGTTGCTGTCCTTAGCAGTCCACCTTCCCCTGTCTCTTCCCAGGAATTACAACCTATTGACATCCTCTCAGGGGAGGGTTTGGTATCTGAATCTCAAATCTCTCAATGTCAAGGCCTGGCTCTTGAAGAGTTAGAGTTTGCTGATCTGCACCTCTCTCAAGGTGTCCTGGATATTCTAAAGGCTTCTCAAAAGCCTTCCACCAGAAAGACTTACAACTCCAAATGGAAAAGGTTCACTATTTGGTGCTCTGATAAGCATATTTCTCTAGAATCTGCTGGGTTGCCTATAGTCCTGGACTATATGGTTCATATCAATGGCTTGGGACTCAGACCAGCTACACTCAAAGTACATTTGGCAGCTGTTTCTGCTTTTTTGTCAGTAGGCAAGCCCTCTTCTCTTTCAGTCCATCCTGTATTTTGTAAATTCTTCAAGGGACTGTTGCACACCAATCCTCCCTTCAGGGACCATGCTCCTGCTTGGGACCTTAATGTTTGCATTGCTTAGCTTATGCAACCCACTTTTGAGCCTTTGTCCTCTGCAGAGTTTAAGTACTTGACTTGGAAAACTGTGTTTTTGGTAGCCATTACCTCTGCCAGACGCATCATTGAATTACAAGCCCTGTCAGTGGAGCCTGATTTTATCTCTTTCCATAGAGATAAAATGGTCCTAAGAACTAACAGGAAATTTCTGCCTAAGGTGGTTTCAGATTTCCACCTTAATCAGTCTATGTCTCTTTCTGTTTTCTTCACTGACCATTCCTCCTCTGGGAGAGAGGAGGCTGCACAGCCTGGACGTAAAAAGGGCCCTTAGCTACTACATAGAGCATACCAAGGGTCACAGGTTTGACTCCCTCCAGTTGTTTCTCACTTATGGGGAGGTCAGTAAGGGAAAACCTGCCACTAAAAGATCTGTTGCCAGGTGGATTGTCTCTTGCATACAATTCTGCTATGAAAAATTGGGTAGAATCCCACCCTCAGGCCTGAGGACTCACTCTACTAGAGGTACAGCTGCTTCCCTGGCTGCTGCCAGGGATATTCCTCTCTTAGAAATTTGTCAAGCAGCCACCTGGAAAACAGTCAATACTTTCACCAAGCATTACTCTCTGGATATCCAGGCTAGGAGGGGATGCTCGGTTTGGCATAGCAGTACTTCAGAGCCTATTCCCAAAGTAGGTTCTGTGCCTCCTCCATGGAGGTACTGCTTGGTAATCTGCAATAGTCAGAATACAGCAAGACTTCATGTTGTTTGAAGTAAAAATTACTCACCTTAGTAATGTTGTTTCTTCTAATGGGGTCTTGCTGTATTCTGACCTCCTCCCCGCCTCCCCTCTCAGAACCTGTTTTTTGGGATGTGGGTTGGCAGGAGCAGTGTTGACACCTAGAGGTGACCTCTTTTCTCACCCTCCTTTATTTTGGGTGTATGTTGTATTTTGTTTTTTGGGTTTTCTGACTTGAGTCTTTGCTTTGAAACCAAAAAAACCCTTTTTATCAAATTTAGTTGCCAGTTGGCTAGTGTGAGTTTACAGTTTCCACACAGAACTCCCAGTGAGTATAGCTCATAAAGATCTGACGGTTGGGGTTCAAACAACAGCAGACAGAGGCTTCAACTGAGCTCGAGCTCAGCATTCCATGCCTTGCATAGAAAGTTAACTCATTGTTCTCTGGGGCAGTTCAAGGGTTGGAGAGCACTGCAATAGTCAGAATACAGCAAGACTCCATTAGAAGAAAAAACATTACTAAGGTGAGTATTTTTTTCCTTTTGCACAGTCACAATACCATGCAATACAGCATTCATATCTATTCCCTATAATAAACATTTCATGGATTGTAGAAAAGAAACGGATTCGGGCATCACTGGCTGACAAGACTGCACTAACAGTTATCGGCGATGGTAAATGTGACTTGCCTGGTCACTCTGCTAAGTACTGTACATATACTATTATGGACATGGACAGTAATAAAATATTGGACTCGTCTCTCATTCAAGTATCAGAAGTAGCTAATTCCAATGTAATGGAAAAAGAAGGGTTCATCTGCACTCTGCAGCACATTTTAGATGGTGTATTTAGAGTCAGAACTGTATAATGGACAGACATCCACAGATCACAGCACTGATGACAAGAGGTACACAGTTTCAAGGCTTGGAACATCAGTTTGACATGTGGCATGTCTCTAAATCAATTGTGAAAATAACAGTGGCAGAATCTAAAGTTAAACACTGTGAGCAACTAGCTCCATGGATTAGATCTATATTAAACCACTTTTGGTGGTCTGCTGTGATGTGTGGTGAAAATGTAATGGTGCTTCATGAAAAATGGAACTCAGTGTTAGACCACACCACCAATATACACGTATTGGTTGATGAACTTGTATATCGACAATGTGATCATGGTGCACTACTTTCAGAGGATGAAAGGACCACTGAATGGCTTAGCAAGGGAGAACCTGCCCATGAGGTACTGAAAAGTGCTGTCATGGGTACCAGACTCCTCAAGGACATTGGGAAAAATCACAACATTTTGTCACACCAGTACTTTGGAAGTGTTTAAATCATTACTAACAAAATATTGCCCCAAGAGACAACATTTCAGTTACCTGGGAATGACGGCACACACTTAGATAGCAATGCTGGACTACTTCGGAAACTGCACTCTTCAGCAGGCCGTGATAAAGAAGGGAAAAGACAAGGGAAAAAGAAGGCTTCGGTTTCTGTTCTCCAAACAAACAAAGCAGTGGGTTATAAAGAAGATTAAGGAGAAGAAGACCTATCAATATGTAGCCTTGATCCTTCAGGATGTTGTTCCATTCAAGTGTGGTACACTGACAGACATCGAACACTTGCCTGTTCCAGAAATACCTTCCAACATAGCACCCACCAAACGTCCGGCCAATGACGACTTGTTTAACAAGCACTATGCTTGCTTTAAGAGTCAGTAAATTGACATCATGTGGTGATATTGGTCAAAAGTACATATGTAAGTAGAAGACAGCAGCAGTAGATGTTCTGATTAGTTATTTCAACAATAAACAATAAAAATAAAGAAGTCAATGTTACGGACGTCAACCTGTTCTCCCTGGTCAAGCATGTGCCTCCTGGTATCCACTGTCCTGTACTTCAGCATCCGTGCCACAAGTTATGTCATACTGACTGCCCTGTACTTGGCAGGCCCATCACGTGGTAGACCATTGTGTATACTGCACTCAAATTGGCTTTAGTGGCTCTATCAGCTCCTTGAACTTTATATAGCCATCGGTGGTTAGCATCCCAATGGACATTCATTATTTACACATTCCCCTGCACTATTGTTTGCTACCACCTCATTCATAAATAAGCACAAGAAGCAGTCATTTCTTACTTCTGTTTCATAGAGTGTTTAGTATTTAAAGTCATTATCACTGTATCATCATCATCACGTAATGTTCCGACGTATATAAGTATGAAAATTATTAAACCGTTGTATTTGTTGTTCATGTGTTAGTGATGATTTACAGTTGTGTTAATGAACCATTCTGTTTGTTTAACATGGTTTTGTGCTGAGTAAAGTTTCAATTTTGGTGACACATGATGCAGTCAAAAAAAAATACTGCACTGCTTCTTTTACTGTAAAATTAATCAACGTTTCTTTTCAGTCATTCCAGCTTACCCTACATTGCAGACCCTGACAGGTGAGACGGCGTGCCTCGGGGTCATCGGGCGATACACTTACCTGATTCCATAAAGAAATACACTGAGATGGGTGCAGTATAGGACAATGGAAAAAAAACGTTACTGTCAGAGACCACAAGACACACCTCAATGCCTGTCAGTGGCTGCAGGGTGGTGGGGGGGGGTGGAATTGCATAATCATTACGGATGGCGACTTGAACAGTGGCATGATCACTTCAGTACTCAGTCTCCACAGGTGATTTGGCACAACCACATTTCCTGTCTGATGCTAAAATGATGGCTGTACTGTTCATGACGAGATGTGAAAAAATGTCAATGTTGACAAACTAGACTGAAAATATTAAAAATTGATGAAGTTATGAGCAGGCATACACACTGCATATTGCACACTAGTAACGCAGTCATTTTTTGTTGTTTTTCAAACAAATTTGCAGAACAAACAAAAATTAAATTGTATGGGGAAGGTTGTCTTTATTTTAATTTTTTCTTTAACATTTTTTTCCTCTCTCAAGCATCGTTCTTGTTGTGTCCCGCCCAACATGAAAACACCACAATCTGTGTCCCCTCCTGGGGCTATACTACTGCCTACCACTGCCTGGTGAGATACCTCTCTGGCTTACCCCCCCGGTGGGGCCACCACTCCTACAGGCGCCCTACACATCCAGCATCATCCAGGCAGCAGAGGCACGTGGAGGATCTCGACATAGATGTCAGGGTCTGGTGCTTGGCATCGTGTCATGACACAACGCTACATACCACCACTGCATGCCATTTCTTTGTGGTGGTTCTGCCCCCCTCCCCTTCATGTACCAGAATGTGCAAGGATGCCCAGGAGTGAATCACTTGCTTCCTAGCATGCTCCTGCTGACATGTACCATGTGCCACCTTCCTACTAGAGATGCAGCAAATTTAAATTGCACCGGTGGAGTGAACACAAAGTGGGCACTTCATGTTGCCTCTTCACTATGCGGAGTGGGAAATGCAAAGTGCTCACTCCGCCTTGTCATTACCACTTTGTGTTAAGGTGGAATGGCAATGCGAAGTAAGGTAAATTCATTGTTTTTAATAGACTTCGCATTCCTCATTATAATTCTAAGTGATCCACTTGGTGTTTCAGATTTGGCAGCCCCCCCCCACATCACATAGCTTACAGTACTGTAAGTCACATGCTCTTTACCTAGGCAAGAAGGAAATGAGTCGTACAAGAAGACACTTTTGCTTTCTCCTGTGCAGACAGAGATAGAGGAGCGTGTTTTGTGACTGCTGATACTTTGCGATCAGAGAGAGGAGGAGTTTTAAACTTTGATTTAGACCCAACAGCTTTTTTAAAAGCTATATTTTTTTGTCTTTTCTGTCTGTACTCTTTTTTACTTAATTTTTTCTTTCTGTAAATTTTATTTTTATTACCTTTATAAGTAGTTAGTTGTTTGTCTGCGTGACTGTGTGTGTGTTGTGTAACAGTGTGAGTAGTGATTGCTTGAACTGAGGGAGCTCAGTAGGAGAGATGGACCAGGGTAAGAGAATGTCTGGGGCGGGGGTAGCTCTGGGAGAGCATGGCAGTGGTAAGTGTCATACCATGTGCATGCGTGGGGGGCATGGGCACCCATTCCTGTTGGAGCACTCGAAACTTGTGAGTGTCCGCCCCCCCAGAAGCAGGACCAGCACTGCCTCCTGTCCTGACTCTGAGGCAGGTGAACCACCACCATCACCACCAAGTCCAGCACCAGGTCCTCTGGAGCAGGATGTGCCTGTTCCCCCGGGCCCAGGTGTAGATCCCATCCCTGTTCAGCACTGTGACCAGCCAGTTGCCAGTTCATCCGGCCTTCCCCTGCCTGTGCCTCGTCCTCCCCGCACCTCCGTTGTTTGGCAGTTTTTTGACTATGTTGGGGGGGACAGCAGTGTGGTCAAGTGCCACCTACGTGAGGTGGAGGTGTGATGTGGCCCCCAAGGAACTCACTGGGGACTGGGGGCCAACACACCCATATGCTCAATCACCAGCAGTTGGAGTGGCAGGCTGCCACAGAATGGACCATGCCTGCACCTGCTGGCCATTCTGTGGCAGAGGGTGCAGTTGTGCAAGGCAGCATCCCTAAGAAGAGGAGGGCCACAGCAACACCTGCTGCTCCACCAGCACCCCCCCACCACCATCACCAGCAGGTCAGCCTGTAGAATGTGTGGACCCCTGAGAACTGCATGTAACACAGGCTGACTTGGCAGTTCTCTGGAGTGCAGTCGAAGAGAACAACGAGAGGATGAGTGCTGTGGAGCAGTGGCTGGATCACATAGAGGGACATCAGCTGCAAATTATGTCCATGCTGGAACTGCTGCTGGATCACCATGGGATCCCACATTAGCTTTTTTTCCCTCACACCATGTGCCCCCACATACCTTCCTTGCTGTGTTATAAAATGTATTCCTCCACCATCCCTGACCCTTGTATGTAATTATGCCCTTTTTTTTGTTGTCTTCCATATGTATTCTGAGCAGTGCAAGTTTACTGTGCTAAACAGCATGGGTGCAGTCTTCTTTCCAGTCTGTGTATGTACTGCAGACACTGTCCAACTCCCTGGCTTAAAAACACTTATTAATGAGTACAGTGGTGGGATGGTGAAGCCTGTAGAGATACTACAAAACAGGCTTACAATACATCCAAGTAACTAGTAAAAAGATTAATGTTGTGATTCAAGACGTAATCATAAATCATGATTTGTGACTGCATTTGTGACCGTGATGATGAAGAAATGTGAATGCCTGCGGCTGTACTTCCCCGGGCCCTGACGAGGTGTGGCACAAAACTCCCCGAGTTAAAAACACTCATTAATGAGTACAATGGTGGGGTGGTGAAGCATGGAGAGATACTACAAAACAGGCTTACAATACCTCCAAGAAACTAGTAAAATAAATGAATGTTGTGATTTGTGACATGATCGTAAATCGTGATTTGTGACTGCATTTGTGACTGTGATGATGAAGAACGTGATTTGTATCACTAGTGACTCGTGATGATGGTCCTGACTTAAAACACATATTAATGAGTACAATATTCATGTAGCATTATGCACCACACCTGTCCAGTACCCTGAAGGGAAGCCAAAGGAACAGCTGTGACTTAAGTTACAGATGTAAATTGGGCCCTAAAGAGATGCAAATGCACAGACAGATTAAGATTGCGCTGCACACTGAAGAGACGCAGATGCAAAGGCACAACACCTAACCAGTGCTCACCATCAGAAATTCAAATCTGGAAAAGAATACTTTTGCTGATTGGGGTGGGCTGTGGGGGGGGGCAGTGTACTGCACTGCTGCAATAACAGACACTAGTACTAATACCAGTAAAGATACTACAAAGAAGTACACAAATTACATGGCTGCAGTGGATAGCAGGTTAACATTGCTGAAATTATGTGGCACAATAAAAGGTGTCTGATTTGAGGACACGCGTCACACACATACTGACACACACACTAAGTAATGAGTAGCAAATTGAAAACTTCAGTAATATAACCACATATTTTAAACAAACTAAAATTATACACTGCTGCACCATAACAATCAGTAAAAAAATGGCAAGAATTATTGAAAATATTACTGTGTACATTAACACAGTCATATAAGAAAAATATCACCAAAACAGAAAGCTCTGTCTTTTTCTTCAAGTTAATCCACCTACGCCACAGATACGCCCCTCCCCCAAGGCACACTTCCACTGTCTCTGAGTACTCAGACTGAATGTTGTACATTAACATTCAAAATCCTCACACAAACAATAAACGCTCGATGATATGAACACAGGAGGGTTTCCTATAATCGATGAACTAAAGTTTCAGCAAACAAAATGACTCAAAAAGGCTTTTTTAACAGCTTTTAGAAGGTTTGAATTGCAGAGAGCTCTCAGAGCAGATTGTCTCCTACAGCTTCTTACACACACTACCCTAAGCTGAGGCTGTGCAGAACAATCTAGAGCCCAAGTGACCTGAAATCCCATGAATCACTGCACAATTCACCTTTGGAGCTTAAAAACAAGGTGAAGTGAGGCGAAATACATTGTTTTCAATGTACTTCGCCTTAAGAATTGGTGGAGTAGTGGTTTGAGAAGGTGGAGTAACACAAAGACATTGTTTTCAATGGACTTGTTACCCATTATAATGTAGTACTCCCGCTATGCTGAAGAGTACTCGTGAATTGCCACTCCATCGCCCACCTTCACGGAGCAAATTGGGCCACTGCCCATCTTCTACTTCCTACTAGCATGCAGGCTGTGACGCGTTGCCTTCCTTCCTGGAGGCACTGAAGTTCTGAGTCCTGCAACTAGCACTCCACAGGAGAAGGTGAGCTGTCGGTGCATACTCCAGCATTGTCCTCCCAGCCCGACCACTGGTTGTACGTTCTCTTTCATGAACGCGGGCCACCAGCATTGAGCAATGCGTCAGTGTAGTGGTCCACAACAAAAGACTTCAAATAATGTATACATAAACAAAAAGTTATGATTGTTGGTATGACTGTATTGGACAGCACATAACTTACACCAGTGTTACATAGTAAAGTCATCATGTTTTTGGGTTGCATAACCAACAAAATGCTTCAGTAACACAGTAAATGCTTTTAATGTCTGGTACTATGTACTAGATGTATAGAAACCATAAAGTACAACATGGTAACATAACAAACATATTTAGGTAACAAAAAACTGTTGGTGTCATCAGCAGGCAGGTAATCATGCAGTGGAAAAAGACAAATTAAACTGTCTCAAAATGCAATACCACTTCTTGAACAGTTTATGGTAGTGATGATGGCTGTTCACAGTATCTTCACTACTCTTGCTGGATCTCTTCAAGGGATGACTGTGTCCTTATGTCATCCGGCTCCTTGTAGGCTTCCCAGAATCCCTTGTAGACTCCACTGTCTCCAGGCCAGTTGTTTCTGATTGCAGTAACAACACATGCTGAAATGATTCGACAAAACTTATGTCCTGAAATATCATGCACCCAGTGGATATACTAGATGTAGGCAGCGAGGCTCATCCCACTAAATAAAGTAAGAATAAACATTATGGATGTTGTTAATTTCTGCATTCAGAAACAGAAGAGCAACAGCAACTGTGCTTACAATACAGTGCCCATCCAGTGGTATACAGTACAGCAGTATACTGCTTAAAAAGGGGCTTGGACAGGACAAGGTGGAAGGTCAAGGGAGGGGAAGGGTGTGAGACAGAAGCAGCTGAATTGATAGACAACTAGTCCTTTATCTGTTGGCAAATGTCATATGTTCATATGTTTGTAGTTCCACCCTCTTATTAACCACACTCCAAGCATTTAGTGTTACCACCATCCAACCATTGTGTCTACCCTCCCAAGCAGGTCTCCCTATGGGGTCATAATGTCGCATGCTTAACAGCGTTCAACATTATGGGTAACATGGGGTAGCACTGTAGACAACAACAAATGGTGCAATACCACGTATAGTGCTGTACGCGGTATAGCACCACTCACACAATCCCAGCCAGAGGATAACAGCTCTGCTGGAATGTGCTTCGGCCAAGCACCTTTTCTTGTCATACTTGCCCTGTGAACAGGAATTTGACTGATATGCCCGGTACATCACAGAGAGCTCCCATTTCCTCAAACCTCCCTCTTAGCCTCCCATAACATTCCATGACCCAGGTCATTCATCACCTGGTGTATTATTAGGTGAGTCCTTTCTCTTACTCTTCTTGCACACCTTAGCATGGATTGCCACCTCCTTTCCACCTCCAGTCCTGGCATTGCTTCCACAGAAATTATAGTAGGACTGTACACTTTGCTGCACAACCTGTACCATAGTACTATCGAGTCCATAAATGCAAACACAACTACCTTAGTCCCATCCCACTACCCCTCTTTCCACTTCTCCTCTCCTTCTTCATGCTGCACAATGCTTGCCCCTATTGTCTGTGTTCACCACCCTGTGTTCTTTTATTTATTTTTATTTATGTAGTTTTTGTTGACCGGGTAAGTGCACTAGACAAATCCTGCCTATTTTCAGGCATGACCCGGGGGGAGGGGGAATACAGATGAATGCCAACTGACCTTGAACCAGATTAAGCTGTTGGTGGTATTTTTAGTGAATGGGGGGAATTTGGCCAGGACACAAGGGAAATTCCACTACTGCATTGCTGGCAGTAGGGGGCTAGTGGCTGAGTCGAGTCATTCTTGGCTCAGTTCGGTGGCAGACAGTCAGCATGGAGCTCGAGGAGCAGTTTCACTGTGTTGGACAACCTCAGGACTTACACAACATGCACGACGATCAAATTTTGGATTCTGCATTTGAGGAAGGAGAAATATTTGTTTCAGCGGAAGATTTGTCACAGTGTGGAAACCTTTTGGTAGCGGGGGCTACTATTGATGTTGTAGAGAGGCGGCAAGTAATACTGGAGGAAAAATTAACCGAGCTCACTCCGGAGCGAGAATGAGTGAAGCTGCTTTTACCTATCCATGATACGGAAAATTCACCTAAGGCTGCGGTGTCTGCTGTGAGCTCTTTACAAGAGCTGGCATTTCCAAACATACCAGGTATGGTCCAGAAGCAGGGTACGTCTGAAATGGTTTCTCTGCAATGCCCTAATTTGGAGTGCTTGGCTGGCAGTACTGCATTAGTTTCGATTTCATGCCAAGAGACAGAATTAGGAGGCCAGTCAGCTACAATTGCTTCTATGGTGTCTCCGGTTGTTATGGGAACCTGTGGGAACCCGGAAGTGCCTGCAGTGGTGTCTGGATGCTCCGCGAGCAGCAAACATGGTCAGACGCTGTCTAAGGACTCAGGATTTGTATTTCAAGCCCTTTCACCTAGTACTTGCATGGAGCCTCAGCAGTCCGAGGTAAGATGTGCATTTCAAACTGATCCTATGATTCAAACTGGTGTATCGGAGTTTTCTTTTTTAAAATGAGCGGCAGCCCATTGTGAAAAGGTGGCTGAGGATGGGAAAGAAAAACAAGCAGCAGTTTTTTCTGCTAAACGGAACTTGGGGAGTCATCTAAGGTTACAAACTGTTGTGGTGGACCCAAGCCCTGACTTTATCCCTACTATTGTTAAAGATACTTCTGTATTGCAGCCCTTATCTGAGGACAGTTGGACCCCTCAGTCTGTTTTAAGTGTAGCCAGTTGGTCTTTTGACAAGGGTTCTTGGCGTCCTACACCTGACTGGGACCCCAAATTAAATTTTTCAAAGAATGAGCCTTCATGGCATCCAAAGGGCTTTCCATTGCCTACAGCTATTGAGACGACAGAGGTAGAACAACAAAAAGAACAAGAACCTTCTCAGACCAAATTCATACTCACCCTTCTGAGGTTTTGATTGACTTAAGTACTGAGCATGATACTAATATGGAACACAATGTAGAAACACATAAACCCCTAATGTCTGAGTTATTTTCAAAAATAATAAAAGAAGCAGGCCCTCGAAGGAATGCAGTCAGGTTACGGTACAAGGGTGGTCTAGAAGTTAGACCTGATAGGAATTATGTTGGGAAATGTCTATTAAAAGAATCATTGCATTTTTCTCCACGGGAGGTTTTCACTTTTATTAACATCTCTGGAGAGGATAATTTTGATGTGAGCTTTCACTCTCCCCATGCTCTGGATTTGTTTTGGGAACGATACAATCAAGTTAAGTTTTCCCCCCTGTGGACTCCATTTCTGGTTATTCCTCTAACTAAACCTTTAGTTAAGTTCGTCACTATTATGTTCAGAAATGAAGAAGTGCACATTGATGATATCATGTATTGGTTATCTCAAAAATGTGACGTGTTAAGTTCTCTGGAAGCCATTTTAGATGATCAACAGTTTTGGATGGGGGGCTGGAGATTTAAGGTAAAGCTTAGACAGACGGATTCTGGAATTTTACATATTCCAAACTCCTTTTTGTTGGGTCGGGATAGGGGGGTCTGTTTTTATGCTGGGCAGCCTCGGGCATGCTATAAATGCGGCTCTCGGACGCACTTGTCTAGTTCATGTGACAGGCCTCGTTGCGACAATTGTGGTGAGACTGGTCATGTAGCTTTTCAATGTGTGAACCAGACAAAATGTGATCTCTGTGAAGACACAGGCCATGTTTTCTCGGAATGTGGGTGGGCTGCAAAAAATAAAACATCTATTAGTAGTCCTGATCTCTTTATACAAAAAGCCCAAGATTTGGCCGCAGGGGTTGTTTTGGTTAATCATGGTGCGGGCAGTGACATAGATATCCCTGATTCACAACCTGTGATTGAGGAAATTGAGGTTCCTTTGCAGGATGCCCCAGCAGTTTTAGCCATGACATCTCCTGTTTGTTATGCTCAACAAAAAGAGAGTTGCCCTCAGGAGCCTGTTCCTGTGGAATTGCCTCCGGTAAGAAGGTCCTCTAGGATTTTAAAACCTCCTTTAGTGGCCCCTTCTTCGGTGGAAATGGAGATTAGTAATCCTTTTGAGGTATTGTCATCTCAATGGGGTGATTCAGCTATGGAGTGTCACGATTTGGATTCTCAACCCCTAAGGGATGACCTCCCTTCCCCTTATGTGGCACAGGAAGGCTATAAGAGTAAAAAGAAAAAAAGGCGGAAAAAAGATACTTAATTACCTAATATTTACATCTGGCTTGCTTTAACTTTGGTTCGGTAAATGTTCATAGTCAAAGGCAGGTTGTTTTTGATTATGTACATACCAATCCTTTGGATGTTTGTTTATTACAAGAAACCTGGGTTTATACCATTGCTCAGGTTAGGGGTTTTCAAAAAGAATGGTGTTGGGGCCCTTCATATTGGTCGTTTGGACAACAATCAGCTGATGGTTTGGGTTTTCTTTTCAACTCTTACAAGTTTTCCTTAATAAAATTGATGGATTTGATTCCAGGGAGGCTAATGATTTTAGATGGGGTGTGGAGATCTATGACTCATAGATTTATTAATGTGTACTGTTCCCAAGTTAAGGCTGAAAGGGTGGCACTATTTCAAATGATAAAACCTTTTTTTAATAACCTCATTTGAAATTTTTCTTTGTGGAGACTTTAATTGTGTGCTGAACCCAAGTGGGAAGTCTTCAACGGATTTAAAAAAACCAAAAATATACTGTGATACTCATGTATTTCAATCTCTAATACATTCATCTGGGTTGGTTTCAGGCAGTAATCACCAGCAGGGGGGCCCTAAATTTACTTTTCAAAAAAAGAAATACACATCAGTTACAGATTATATTTTTTTATCACATAAATTACCTTTTTCATTTTATACAATCCCAGTTTCTTTTTCTGATCATTTATTACTTAAATGTAAAATTTCTTCTGGTCAGGTCCCTCAGTGGCAAAAATCTCGGTGGAAGCTGAGTGCTTCTTTATTACAGTCCCCTAGAGTGCTTAATAAGATAAACACATTACTTAAAGCACGGCTGTCAGTTTCTTTTTTGTATGAAGATAAGGGTCAATGGTGGCAGGATACAAAAAATGATTTGTGTAACTTATTGAAGACTCAAGGGAAGTCTGAGGAAAACTTTAGACATCTTAACTACCTAAAACTTAGACAACAATTGTATTATTTATTTTCTGTTGCTAATACCTCCACATATGATTACGCTTTACGGATTCAGGCTTTAAAATGGGAAATGCATCTGGTGCAGTATATAATAGAGCAAACACTTCACAAGTCCTTTTACAATATGGTTTAAAAAACCAGCCTCATGGTGATCCTTTGCAGCCTTTAAAAACTATAAAACCAACACCTCCTTCACTGCATTGATAAATCAGGAAGGTAGCTTGGTGGATGACACTGCGAGTTTACATCTTATTGTTAAGGATTTTTTATTGTCTCATGCACCTACAGTACCCCCTAGTGTTGAGGAAATGACACAATTTTTGACTTCAATCAAAATACCAGATTCTCATTTTGATAAATCTGTGTTATCTAGGACTACTACCAGATCAGAAATTGAGGAAGCCATTAAATCCCAAAACTCCAGTATTTCACCTGGACAAGATGGCTTGACTACAGAGCTTTATAAAGCTTTTCGCTTGGAGTTCTCTATATGTTTAGATTTAGTTTTTAATTTTTTCTTATCCACGGTGGTTTTTCCTGTTTGGTTCTCAGTTGGACAAGTGATTTTTCTTTATAAATCAGGGAATACAACATTGCTCGAAAATTGGAGGCCTATCACGATTTTAAATATGGATTATAAACTTTTCACGGGAATTTTGAATAATAGATTAAAACATTATGCAGTTACAGTTCTCTCCCCGTATCAATACTGTGGATTGCCAGGGAGGAAAATCCAACATGCTCATATGATTCTTCATGATCTAATTGAATTTACTGGTCTAAATCAGAAACAGGGTTGTATTGTATCATTAGACCAAAAAAAGGCTTTTGATAGGGTGTATCACCCATTCTTATTTTTGACCTTAGGACATTATGGTATTCCTGCTGTAATTATTAGTTGGCTACAATCACTCTATGAAGGGGCTGTGATTTATCCAATTGTGAATGGCATGAGTGATGAGGGTTTTCATGTGCCTATTGGGGTCCGTCAAGGATGTCCCTTGAGCCCTTTATTATATTCCTTTATAATTGATACATTGATCAAATCTGTCTCACAACTCCCAAAATGGGAATGTGTGTTGGACCCTTCCTTGTCAAAAGATCTCTACATCCAAGCTTACGCTGATGATCTTTGTGTATTTTTTTCTAATGTTGAACATGTTTCTATGTTTCTGGACTTTATGAAATATTACTCTACGGTGTCTAATTCAAAACTTCAGAAACAAAAAAGTCAGGGATTATTTATAGGGATTGGTGAGACATCTGACAGGATTATACAAGGACTCAAAATCTCATAGGATCCAATAAAAATATTGGACTTGTTATATGGGCTGAAAAATTTACCGGAATTGAACTGGGAAAATGCCTTAACTGGGATTGAGGGAAAGATTAATATGTGGAAAAGGTAGAAATTGTCAAAACTGAAAAGGGTACAGATATTAAAAAAATATATTATCCCTTGTTTATTGTATACAGCAATGGTATTTCCCTTACCTATGTATTTAGAAACACGACTTTACAGTTTATTTTTTCAATTATTATGGGGTAACAGGCTTAATCCTATAAAGCGGCAATATATATACCTTGAGAAAAATAAAGGAGGCCTTGGGATGGTAGATCCAATTATTTTTTTAACACACTGTTTATATCACAAAACATCCGTCTGGGATTAACTCCAATTCGGACCTTCCATGGGTTTTTATTGCAACAGGTGCTGGCTCCTTATGTTTTGCTTTGGCAGACCTTTCCGCCAAAGCCTGTTAAGAAACTGGTTTTGCCTCATTATTTTTTGCCAGTTGTGAAAAACCTTTTTAAATGGAACCTCTCAGCTCAGGTGGTTAAGAATAGCACTGGGCCTCAATTGTATAACATAGTAATGGCATTACTATATCAAATGGAGCCAACTTCAAAAACTGTCCCTCGTCTAAAATTGAGATGGTTATTAAAAGATTAAATAATCCCCGGTTACCAGACTACATGTGGGACTTTGTTTGGCTATCTTTGTATGGTCGTATTAATGTAAGAGGAAATGCAAAACATAAGGCATTGATTGATATATATTGTCCTTATCCTGAGTGTATTGCCCAAGAAGAACAATGGAACATTTTTTATGTTTTTGGCCCTATGCCATATCTTTGTGGAAATTCCTAGCCAAAAAATGGAATATGTTATGGTTATTACATTTGGATTATGATACCTTGATCTTAGGTATTAATTTTCAGTTGGGTAGGGGGTATGATAGTGAGACATGGCACATTTTTGTTGCTGTTTAACTTATTATTTATGGCAAGCTAGATGCCAGTGGGTTCTGTATCAAAAGAATGTCTTATGAGGCAGTGGGTTTATTAATACAAGGGGCTATGGAACGCATCTATCTTAAGGACTGTGAAAAGCCTACAACATGGAAAGTGACTAGTTGGTGGAAGGGATTTACAATGTTTATTAAATATAAATAGGATAATTTAGGAAGTCTTGGGTTTGTTCTGATAAGGTGTATATAGGGGTGGAATGTTTTTTGCAAATTCTCTTGCTTCTGGGAATGATTTGATATTGTTTGTGGTGTTATTTTGTATTATCCTGATATTGTAAGGACTGTGCTTATTTTGTTTTTTTGGAATATGATTTGTGTGATTTAACACTATGTATGAGTTACTTATGATTTCTGTTTTGATGTGATTTAAATAAAAAAATTCCCCTACTCTTTCCAATAAGTGCCATGGGATCTTTAACATCCACCTGAACTACCACCAATCCAGGCAGATGGGACCTCAGTTTAACGTCTCATCTGAAAGACGGCACCTCAGAAGTGCAGCACCCCTCTCATGCTGCACTACAGTGTCAGTACTGGGATATTAACCCAAGTGCCAGATGTGGGAACTGAACCCACAGCCCTCTGATCTCCTGGCCTCAGAGGCGAGTGTTCTTAACTGTTCTCAACCATTGCTGGCCAAATTCACCTACTTCTCTATCCCCTTGACCTAGCGTTTTGATCTTTGTACCCATGGACTGCACTTCACATTCCTCCTTCTCCTCCTTGGACTCCTCTGTTACAGGTCAGCCACAATATTGGCTTACTGCACTAGCAAATACCTGTACTACTTGTCCTTATATCCTGCCATGTTTCTGTTACGTGCCTCTGCACCTCCCTACCCACACTGCCACCTTGTCCCGATCAGCACCTGTTTTCATATCAGTGTTTTGTCTTTGCCTAGATGTTTTTTGTGCTTGTTACATGACATCCCCCCACACAAAAATATGGCCATTCATCATGTTTGACACTTCCTCCAGTAAGTAGCCATAGTACTGCATTTGGTAGCCTCACCATCCTTATACAGACTGTGCAATTACCAGTCCTTCACAAGGTGTCCTGACCCTCTACATTTACTGCACCCCATGAGCCTTCCTTCCTGATACTTCTGTTTCCCCACCTGTCCCTCATTTCTTTTCCCACCTCAACTCCACTGACCCTTATTTGGGCATGCCACACTACCTTGTTCATGTCACAGACTGCCCCAAGGTGTCACCATTGCCCCATTACACTCTTTCTAGCTCACTAAGTTATGCATTCACAGCCTTATAGCACAACACATGGTGGCTTTTCAGTATTTCAGTAAGGCAGGTGGAGGGACGCTACTAACAACATGTCTCAGGTCATGCACAAAGCTGTGTGGCATGTAGACATACACCATTTGCTGTGAAAAATGGAGATTAGAGACGTTGATAAAATACAATATCTGTTTACTTCATAACATTAATAATGTTACTGTACTGGTTGGGGGCAGGGTCTGAAGGATGAGGGTGTCTGTAACAGCCACAAGTGGTGATAAGGGCAAGGTGAACAACAAATGAATCCAAGAAACCAGTATTAAAATTGGGATGCTGGGTGATGCACTGAAGACCATTTAGTGTTTCACCCAAATGATGAGACACTTCAGCACAGCACAGACACTCTCTCAAAGTCGGCATTATGAACCAATTATTGCAGGTACACCACTCCAAGTTATCCAAGTGAGTGGGCATTACTAAACCATTGTCATCAGTGGAAGCTGTAGACTGTGATGCATCACTTGATGAAGATACAGTATGGGCACGCCTTGACTCAAACATATAGGGCTGAATTTCGCCTGTAGAATTACTTTCACTCATAAAAACATCCATCACAAGCTGCTCTGTATAACTGTCTGTTGCACTACTGCTATCCTCAGAGGTGTGATGACTTGAAGTGTCCATCGCAGAAAAGTAAATGCTTGCTGAAAGTAAAATGGAAACAGTGGTGTAAATAAGAAGGACACTCAATAATGGTTGTTGACACAACTGTTACAGGTGTATGGGACTAAGTACAGTGTTGCCTGGTGTATAGTCTTTTGCCTGACCTGAAGCACCACTACACAATTGTGCATTCCCTTCTACACTGCTCCGAGTTATTCATGTTGGCATCCACCACCATCCCGAGGTCCGTCTCCCACATACAAACCTGCAGTGTCTCTCCCCACCATGTGTATACATGACCCTGGTTTTTGGAACCCAATTGGAGAACACTGCATTTCCCACCATTACAATTTATCATTCATGCTGTTGACCACCTCCACAGAGTCTTCAGGTACTCACGGACAGCCAGCTTCCCCTCCTCCCCTTCCACCACTGCACACAGCTTCAAGTCATCACCAAATATGCTCACGCTGCTCCTGATACCGCTTCTGATGTGTGACATACACGCATTACACAGGAGTGGGCCCCGTAACAACCCCGGTGGGACCACAGCAATAAGTCTCATAGAGGATGATGCCTCAAAACCCACCCTCACCTTCTGTCAGTTTCCTATACACTGGCCCATCTGCCACCCACCCCCATATCCTACAGTTTGCCCAGTAGCCTCCCCCTGATCCCCTGCTTCATCAACCTTGCTTATCCTTATTCCACCCCAATGATAAAATCTACCCCCTTCCCTTCCATCCACCATATCCCTCATGCATGTGGTGTACCCTGGTAGGTTTTGGTCTCAATCATGTCTTCAAAAGGTCTAAGTCTCTGTGACAGCTGTCAGTCACTTTCACCGAGTCAACACTCCACTTTGAGTTAAGTCCTCCTCAGTGCATCCACCACATACAAAACAAACTGATACGTGACAGTCAAAATTGCACTTGCCCAACATCTGTGATGTCGATATGCCCAACCTTGACGACACCGTTGTGCAGTACGCTTAGCTAACCATCATGAGGTATTCAACAAGGCAGACTGCATCCATCTGTATACTGCTGGAGAGCTGTCTGTGCCACAATCCCCAATGTGCCATATAGCTCACACATTTATATATTTTGTTGCACTATCCCTGACTTTTTTGCCATATTTCACATTTTGTTCTATTTTCGTTTTCCCTCAGTTTGTGAATGGTGTACATTACAATCATAGTCATGCCTGTATATACTTAGTGTACCTTATTATTTAAGTTTAGCATAGTTAATTTACAATGCCGTTGAATCATGGTTATGATTTTATCTTGCTTTGTATTATACCTTACTGTAATGTTCTCCATTCCACTTCCAACTGTGCCTCCCCATCACACTCACCACTTTCAGCTGTGCCTCCCCATTACCCCTACCACTTCCAGCTGTGTGGTTCACCATCACTCTCTCCATTTCCAGCTGTGCACCCCATCACCCTCACCACTTTCAGCTGTGTGCTTCCCATGACCATCACCGCTTCCAATTGTGCAACTCCCATCACCCTCACCACTTTCAGCTGTACCTCACCTGCATCACTTCCAGCTGTGCATCCTAATCACACTCACCACTTTCAGTTGTGCCTACCCATCACCCTAACCACTTTTAGCTATGTGCTTCCCATGACCATTACCGCTTCCAATTGTGCGACCCCATCACCTTCATCACTTCCCACTGTGCCTCCCCATGACCCTCACCGGAGAAGGGCAGATGTGATTCCCCTTCACAAAAGTGGGAGCAAGGCAGAAGCAGAAAACTACAGACCTGTTAGTTTAACCTCAGTGGTAGGGAACATGATGGAATCACTTCTGAAGGAAAGAATTGTCAAGTATCTAGAGGCCAGAGGGGCTCAGGACCCAAGACAGCATGGATTCACAGCGGGAAGGTCATGCCAGACAAATCTGATAGATTTCTTTGACTGGGTGACCAAAGTAGTAGATCAGGGAGGGGCTGTGGACATGGCCTACCTAGACCTTAGCAAGGCATTTGACACAGTCCCACACAAAAGATTAATATACAAGTTAGCCAGCCTGGGAGTGGGTCCCAAGAAGACAGCCTGGGTAAAGAATTGGCTGGAGAATAGGATACAGAGAGCAATAGTAAATGGAGTCCACTCTGAAGAAAGGGGGGTTACTAGTGGGGTACCGCAGGGTTCAGTATTAGGACCGGTCCTCTTCAATGTCTTTATAAGCAACATTGCAGAGGGACTGGAAGGAAAGTATGTCTCTTTGCAGATGACACAAAGATCTGCAACAGAGTTGATGCACAAGGTGGAGTGGAAAGGATGAGAAGGGACTTGGCAAGGTTAGAGGAATGGTCAAATGTATGGCAGCTTAGATTCAATGCTAAGAAGTGCAAGGTAATGCACCTGGGAAACAAAAACCCAGGGGAAGAGTACACAATGTGGGGTGAGATACTAACAACAACAAAAATGGAAAGGGACCTGGGGGTAGTCATATCAGATGACCTAAAGGTGGGCAAGCAATGTGAGAGGGCAGCAAGGAGGGCTGGGGATACTGGATGCATAGGAGAGGCATCACCAGTAGAAAACAGGAAGTTATTATCCCTCTGTACAGACAGTTGGTGAGACCTCATCTGGAGTACTGTGTGCAGTTCTGGAGACCCAATCTCCGCAAAGACATAGACAGGATGGAAGCTGTCCAGCGGAGGGCAACTAAAATGGTGCAGGGTCTGCACCGGAAGACATATGAAGAGAGACTTAAGGAGCTAAATATGTATAGCCTCGAGGAAAGGAGGGAGAGGGGGGACATGATAGAAACTTTCAAGTACCTCAAGGGAATCAACAACATCCAAGAGGGTAGCATCTTTCAAAAAAAGAGGTGTGCAAGAACAAGGGGGCACAATTTGAAGATAGAAGGGCAGCTCAGAGGTAATTTAAGGAAGTATTTTTTCACAGAGAGGGTTGTGGATGCATGGAACGACCTTCCGGAGGAGGTTGTGGAGTCAAAAACAGTGGTGGAATTCAAGCATGCATGGGACAGTCATAAGGCAATTCTAGGGGGTGGGGGTAGGAAGAAGTAGGCTGCTGGTTAACTAGGATCTGCAGCTTATCCATTAGTTAGGGAAATGGGCAGACTGGGTGGGCCAAGCGGTCCTCATCTGCCATCAAAATCTATGTTTCTATGTTTCTATGTACCTCCCCATTACCCCTACCACTTCCAGCTGTGTGGTCCTCCATCACTCTCACCATTTCCAGCTGTGCATCCCCATCACCCTCACCACTTTTAGCTGTGCCTACCCGTCACCCTAACCACTTTTAGCTGTGTGCTTCCCATGACCATCACCGCTTCCAATTGTGCGATCCCCATCACACTCACCACTTTCAGCTGTGCCTCCTCAGCACCTTCACCAGTTCCAACTGTGCTTCCCCATTACCCTCACCCCTTCCTGCTGTACTTACTTCAAGCTGAGTGCTGTGCCATCACCCTCACCACTTCCAGCTTTGCATCCCCATCACCCTCACCCCTTCCTGCTGTACTTGTCCCTCACCCGCATCACTTCCAACTGTGCATCCCCATCACCCTCACCACTTCCAGCTGTACCTAACCCTCACCACTTCCAGCTGTGCATCCCAATCACCCTCACCACTTTCAGTTGTGCATCCCTGTCCCCTCATCACCTTGAACTGTGCACCCTCCCATCATTGTTAACACTTCTAACTGTGCCTCCATTCTAAACCACATTGAAATTAGGGTGTCATCTCTTTCAGCTCAGTACACCTCCAATATACTGAGCTGAAAGACTCCCACTTTCATACGGTGTGACCCTAAGCAAGTCACTTAACCTCCTTCTGTTCGCAGGCCATACCTCAAAACAAGCTTCGGCTTAGTATGCCTTTCCTGGTTAAACAATGTCCCCCAATATCAAAGTAATTGCAGTAGAAAAATCTAAGACTTGCGTACAACACAGCGGCTAAAGTCTGCACATCACTGTCCCAGGAATCAAGCAAAGGAATTTTTTTTCACTGTAGTAACAGGGGACAGAGTCCAATGAAAGCCTATAAAAGCTTTGCTGCTTTCTGCAGAAACAATTCTTCAGAGAGGTGTCAATTTTAGAAGGCCATCCTTCTGTACTCAGCTGAAAGGAAAAAGGAAACTTATCTTTGTAACTTTGAAAGCCTGATGAGAGACTCATCAGTTTCTGCTCTGCATCCTGATTTCCATGACACTTATAACAAGCCTTCAATTGCCAGAGTGTGGTCAGGTCTATTGGGTCTGTTCTGTCCACCACATCTCCTACAGGTAGAAGGCATTCTTCCTGTTTCTGAGTACAATGCAGACATCCCTACAGAGAAGGAAGAAACCATGTGAAACTGGCATTTTGAATATTTTGTTTTCATTTAATCAGGCTTGCCCAAAAGGATAGCAGCATTTTGTTTTCCATGAGGTTCTTGTACACAGCTTCTCAGTTGCGAGAGAGTGTAGCAGTGGGAGGTCAAATGACTGGACCAGGGTCACACAGTCAGCTATAACTGCTGCAGTTTAATCCTGTGATATTTTTTTTTGGGGTTTGGGTAACATTTTACTTTTACAATTTTTTGTCCAGGAAAGGGAACAGAGCAGAAACTCGTTTACAAGTTTATACCAGGAGCATACATGACTTACTTAGGGTCACACATACAAGGCTAATGCACACAAACCCCAGTAAGTGGGCACCGTTATTAGTACCAGAAGCTTGCTTCTTCATTAAGCTGCAACATAAAGAAAGACATGAAACAGTAATCTTCTCAATAAAAAAACATTTATTAAAACACTCTGCCCAACCACAGAACTAATTAAAACACCTTACACAGTGTCTTTCAAGTCAAAGCACAGTATCACCATCAGGTTCGTGCGTACACTCTCAGACCATGCTTTGACCTCTGACACCGTTCCCATGGAAACGGCGCACTCACTGCTAAGACATGCTCCTGAATCAGCAATGGGATGCTGCAAATAGCATACACAGCATGGTTGTAGTGGTACCCACGTATGTATTGCAAAGGGCAGTACTTTACCTTCACAGGACTTTCAGACTAAATACAAAATGGCGCTGTGACAGAAACAACTGGAGCACCACAAATCACAGTGAGGGAAAGTAAGGAACACAGAAACAAAGCAAGTCACTTGTCAGTAGTTTCCCTTTAAATACATAAATACAGTATGATTAATATTAATTCAAAATTCAGATATATAGGTAAGATCATGTCTAAAATTCTATATACTCACTTCAGATTTATATAACGCAGCTTCAAAAGTCAGTTCCTTACTTAATTTGGCATCTAATGGTTAATCATCATAATTAATATTTGTAACCATCAACAGAATATTATATAGAGAATATTGAATAGGCAAGTGTGTGTTATGGATTGTTTTATACACCTGAGTTGTGTGATGACCCATACACCTCAAGAGCGAAGCTCGAGAGGTTTGTGAGGTCATCACACACTGAGGGTGTGTAAAAAAATTCTTAACACACACTCTTGCCTATCCTTTATTTTTTATAATTGCTGGTGCAGGGAGTGAATGCCAAAACAGATCTGTGATACTGCCAGACAGACAGACAGACACACACACACACACACACACACACACACACACACACACACACACACACACACACACACACACACTCTCTCTCTCTCTCTAGTAAGGACATTTCTTTTTCAAATTTTTGTTTAAAAAATGCTATTGTTGAGTTGTGACTGTGAAAAAAGTCTAGTCAGTCACATTGTTGATCATGATCACGCTGGGTCAGAGCGAAGCGCCAACTAAGCGTAGCAACAGCAGGATCAACCAGATAGCTTTTTTGTGTTTTGTAAAAGGCAGAATCAACCAGATAGCTAAAAAAAAGAACTTACATGTGACGAGGGCCAGAGGCAAGGGATTACTTCAGAGAGCAGCGCTTGTCCTCTGTACTGGAAAATGTACCTGCCATGTTTGTAGATGTGTTCGGCCCACCCATGCACAGAGTAAGGGCCAATAAAGTGGTTCGCTACACATGACTGATGCTGCTGGTGAGAGAAAGTTTTGACAAATGCAGTAATGACCCGATTTTGGGTTATTACGGTGTTTGATAGAACTTTTAATCCATTTGATAAATGGAGTCACCTGTAATTATATACTTTTTGTTTCAGCTGCAGAATCATTTAAATAGTGTTTTTCTGTTCTTATTTAAGATTCTACACAAAAGAAAAGTATTCATGAGAATATCCATGTTTACAACCACCTGTTAACATCAGTTATAGCTATAAATGTGTTTAATACTATGTTTTCAAACAGACTAAATGATTTTTCTTGCTTAACCTATACAACATTATTATGTTTATGTATTTGAATGCCACTTACTTTATTTCATTCATTGCAAATCATTTTATGTACTAAATGTCTCTCTCTGTATTGTCAGCCAAAAAGTATTATATATTTAGCCCAATATTTCATTAAATCCCTTTTTCCTGTAAGGTGCCTATTGCACATTAGTTCTATTCATTTAGCTCTTAATTTCCTGAAATTCAAACTACCCACTGCAATGCTCTTTATTTAGTAAAATCATTCAGTAACATTAAATTTTACCTTTGTTGTGTACCTTAATCAGTGGTGCCTATGTGGGCATGAACCGAAAATTCCTATTAGTAACTTTTAATTTATTTCAAATCTTTTCATGCAACAATATCAAGTTTCTTATCTTTTTTTGTTAAACGCTCTCCAGCATTTCAAGGTTTTGTTGTGTTTTTTTTTCAGCAGAAACAGCTAATGAAAGGGACCTAGGAGTTACCATCCCTGATAACCTTTCATTTGATACATGCAGCTGGAATACTGTTAAGAAGTGTCATAGGATCCTGGAGTGCATATTTTAGAGTAGAGATCCAGCAGTGATTGTGCCACTGTATGCAACACTGGTCAGGCCCCACCTGGAGTATTGTTTACCTTTTTGGGCACCTCAAAGCAAGGGAGGTAAAAAATGAATAGAAAGGGTGCAACAAAAACCAACAAAAAAATCAGTAATATGCAACATAAAACATATGGGGATATGTTGAAGGAACTGGGTCATTATTCAATGGACTATAGAAGAATTAGAGGAGACATATGTCTGGTTTTCAGTGCAATTAATTGAATAATGAGATAACTTGGGAAAGTATGGGACTATGTAGACATCACACTAACAAAATTACAAGGTCACATAGCCTAAAAATAAAAGGGGAGGTTGCTAGAACAGGAAAAAAAGGTAAATGGTTTAGTCAGAGAGTGATCTCATTATGGAACTCCTTGCCGGAAAGTGTGGTGACAAGCAGTTCCATGGAAATATTTAAACACTCTCTGGACAACCACATGGGTAGGGAACAGTGTGCATATTACCTCTAAACAGTGACGAGTTATTATAGGTCTTCAACATCCTAACTTGTACATTACCTATGAACCCCTACTTTCTCTATTCAGGATGATGTGTTTTCACTACCGTCAACTTTTTAATGTGAGAAGAGAACAGGGAATCAAGCACTGGCTCACATGACATGGCAATGTCATGCAACTCACACTAGAGCCCCCAGGTGCCCCCTGAGTGCCTGACCTGCAGGAATTCAGCAGCTAGCCCATAGAAACAGAAGGCTAGGTGTCCCATATGCTTTGATTAGTTGTGAAAAGAGCATATTTATTCATTTAATATAATAACATTCTAATACTCTTATCCATTTTGTTATTTTGTTTTCTAAATGTTTTATTTTGTTTTATGATCATTCCCCTTGACCTTTGGACTCAGGACAGTTGCTGCTAATGGCTGCAGAAGTGTAGTAATGTTCATATATCGTACCGTGCGGAGCAATCGCCACAGACTCTGCTTAATATAGTTCAAGGTGCATAACACATTAATAATACCACACACAAATTAAGTTAGTATTTAATTACTTTTATTCTTGTGGTACAAATAAAGTGAAAAAAGCTTCCATGAAAATGACAAGACATCCTGACAAATAAGCATCAAAATGGGGGGAGCAGTCCCAGCAGCTACAGCATCACCTGTGAAGGCAAACAAAACATTATGTTTCACTCCATCTGGGCAGAGCTTCTTCAGAAGTTGGTGGCATGTGTAAAGCTCCACCTTTTTATAGGGTAACCAATTAAAGTGCTCATGCTCAATTATTAAGAACAAATGTAAAAATTAAAAATGACAACATATGGTTCCATACAGTAGATTATATTTAGCCCCAAATTCCCTTAAACAATATGTCATTTATCTGACATCTAAATAATCTTGACATATACTCTAACATAGCCCAAGAAATCAGATATTATACATACTGTAGTTCAATAAGAGGAATTAATTCTTTAAATCCCAGTGCAATTCCCAATTTAACTTTTTAAGGAACTCTTTAAGCACTATGAGAAATGTCTCTTTAAGAGCCAGAGAACAATGTTTGTTAGCATATGTCAGCCAAAAGTTCATTTAATCTTCTTATTGTATCTTGTCCTTTTAATTTTGTATTCCATCCTGAGAAATGTGTGTCAAGCTAGCTGACGAAAAAAGAGCTATGCTATCAATGCTTTCTTTAATAGCTCTTACAGCAACACAGTGCTTTCTCAGTAATTGCGTTCACTAAAATAGCGCATCAATGACAGCGTATCAACCTGGAGATACTCCAATTAAAGCAAAAATATGCACATATCAAAAGATCCTTAAAGGAACAGAGCATCAAATTCCACACTCCCCTTCCACACTCCCTTTCCAGCTAAACTCTGAGTGGGCTTTTATGTGATGAGAGAGGGTACTTTTACTTGCCGACAATAAAGAGTGACAGCAAAACCACCCCCCATCAAAAGGGCACCTAATATTAGAGTGGTTGTTGCAAATAGCGACGGCCACTCATTCTGGCAATAAAAACATCCAAATATGCATTTTTATGTAGGGGCTATGCACCCCACACCCCCCTTTGCAGAGGAAAGCCCCCATTCCCAAAATAAAGATTTTAACTCCAGAGAGAGAGGACATAGAAAAAATTAGCAACTCACCCAGGAAGCAAAATAGCTTCCTGTAGTAGGATCTGAACCTGGCATTTCAGGCTCCAAGAGCAGTGACTCAAGCCACTACACCACACAGCCAGCTTGGCAGGGCTTGGCCAAATTAATCTATTTACATCCTCTCTCATGAGTGTAGCATGTATCCCTCAGTGCTACACTTGCTATGATCATTTGGTGCTCTTTTTCTCCTCTCACTCTACAGGTGAGTGGTATGACTTAGTGCTCATATTGAGCCATTCAATAATACTCGACCATATAGAGTGTTACCCCGAGGGGTCCTATGGGGTGAGATTCTCCTTTTCCATGCACCAGTAGTACTAGGAAGGGTCTTCATCAGAAAGGAACAGAAGGTCCATTAAAATATAAAATCATTCGTGATGCAGGACAAGGGTTGGCACCATGTAAAGAAAAGAAATTCTACCGCTGCATGGGGTGCAACTGGAGTCATGCTAGCAGAGGTTCACGCCATTCTTCAAGCCTTCCACCAGAATACCAGCAAGACCTACGCCAATGATAAAGACTGTGGGGCTTGCTAAAAACAATTGTGAGCTCAATGTCATCTTTGCCTGTCTCGATCTCACAGGTACTCCATGAAGCTATGACTTTTCCTATTTGCAGTCAGCTCCTCCTGGGACTATTCTCCTCTTCTGGAATGCTGGTATGAAACATACTCCTTCACTCAGCTGCTGGTAACATTTTATTTTCATTTTGACAAATAAATTTTATAGCGTCTTCCCTGTGCCCCTCTGTCATGTATTTAAACCTGCTTCTCCAGTGACGCATTTCCTACCATGTCCCCTTACACTCATGCACCCTAGGCAGATTTCTTCAACAACATGCTGCAGTCAGGGGAGGACTGCAGGGGACTGGAAAACAACAAATGTGGTACCTTTTGCATTACGGATTTTGCAATACACACCTGTGAGCTACTAATACACAAGGCTATATATATAGGAGGACTGACACAGTGACAAATTGAGAGAATATGGCAACAGTACAGTTGGTCAGCCATATATGAGGATGGGAGCAAGACATCAAATCACAAATTAAAACAGCACTGCTAAATAATCTACCCACCCGTGGTTACAGCTTGTAGCTGTTATGTGTGGTCATGATTATATGCCACGCTATTAAACAAGTGCTATTTTGACTGGTGCTATATGGAATGTGCGATTTTCACAGTGATCCCTCCAGAACAGTTCTTAGCACCTTGACTTTTCAGTAGATATCGAGTCCATCCATAAGAAGCTGCATCCCAAACTGGGTGCCCTGTATCGCAACCATGGATGTATCCCGCTGCCAGCTCCCCATGCTATTGTACAGAAAATGATTCTCCCCATTTTTGACTGTGGTGGCATGGTCTACAGTGCCGCTCCCAAAATTTCCTTGTCCAGATGTCCAGACTGGACAGACTCTTCCACTCTTTCTGCTGTTTCACCCTTGACTGCCTCACAGTACCCACCACTGTGATCTTTACAAATCTCTGTGCCTCCCCTCTCTTCATGATAGGAGGCTTTCCCACTGTGCTATGCTCACTGCCAAGTACTGGATCCAGTCCCTGCCTTCATACCTCTTCTCAGCCCTATTCTTGCTTCCTCCCCCCTCGCACTCCCTCAGGCATTACGATACCTGTTCCTTCACTGTCCCATGCAAGTCCACCACTGCAGGTCAAGCAGCCTTCTCATACCGCATGCCAAAGCTGTGGAATTCACTCCCCTGGGGCATTCATCATGCCTGCTCTGCTTACTATCTCAACTCCCTCCTCAAAGTCCATTTCTGCTTCTCTTGCACATGCACCTAGCCCTCCCCTCTTCCCCAAGGCCTGGGCCTTACGAGAGTAGCAACTGGGGTTTAATGCAAAGAAATGCAAAATCATGCATATAGGGAAGAGAAACCCTGAAGCCACCTATAGGCTGGGAGGGGAGTTGCTGGCAGTCACAAGGGAAGAAAGAGACTTGGGCATCATCATCACCGATTACCTGAAATCATCCAACCAGACCACTAAAGCAGTAGGTAAGGCTAGGGGGATGTTAGAGTGTATTAGTAGGGGTATCACAAGTAGGAAGAGGGAGGTAATAATCCCTCTTTACAAGACATTGGTTAGGCCCCATCTGGAGTACTGCATGCAGTACTGGATGCCACACCTTCACAAGGACATTAACCAAATTGAGGCAGTCCAGAGAAGGGCAACCAAAATGGTGCAGGAACTGCATCAGAAAACATGAGGACAGATTAACTGAGCTCAATATGTATACCCCAGAACAAAGGAGGGAGAGAGGTGATATGATCGAAACATTCAAACACCTTAAGGGCATTAACAAGGTGAAAGAGTCTAACATGTTTCAATATAAGAACAAGCATTTGTCAATGCCGAATGTTGCTTGCTTGTATGTGTTGAGTAGGTATTTGGAAGTCAGTGGAGTGCAAATCTTGAAAATTTTCAAACTTTCGAGAGTGCATAGGAACTGCGCAATGCACGCTCATGAAACAGTCATTTTTAGGAAGTTTGTGACCAAATTTTAAACATAGCCATTTTAAGACCTCTGCTCATGAACAGTGTCACTGTGATTTTCTTACTGTGTCCCATACATTGATTTTGCACACTGACTGGGCAGTTGTGCGCTAGATGGGCGGAAACACGTTGTGGGTGAGATGTGAAAAATGACAGCTGTACTGCTCATAAGGAGGTGTGGTAAAATGGCAATGTTGGAAATCTGGAGTGAAAGTATTGAAAATTCGCAAACTTACGAGCGTGCGTAGGAAGTGCGCAACGCAGGCTCGTAAAACAGTCATTTTTAGGAATTTTTCCACCAAATTTTCAACATAGTCATTTTAAGACCTCTGCTCATGAACAGTGTCACTGTGATTTTCTTAATGTGTCCCATACAGTGATTTCGCACACCGACTGCGCCATTGTGTGCTACATGGGCGTAAACACGTTTTGGGTGAGATGTGAAAAATGACAGCTATACTGTTCATAAGGAGGTGTGGTAAAATGACAATGTTGAAAATCTGGAGTGAAAATATTGAAAATTCGCGAACTTACGAGTGTGCGTAGGAAGTGCGCAACGCACGCTAGTAAAACAGTCATTTTTAGGAATTTTTCCACCAAATTTTCAACTTAGGCTTTTTGAGAGCCCACCTTATGAACACTGGCAGTCTCATTTCATTAATCGGTGCTGAAAGGTGATTTCACGCAGTGATTGCGAAATCACCCTTCGGGCCCGATTAATACCATGACAGTGAGAGCATTCATGAGAAGGGGTCACAAAAAACCCCATGTTGAAAATTTGGTGCAAAAATTCCAAAAAATGCCTGAGATATGCAGCAAAGTTGAAAAAAAACTATTTATTACATCATACAGCTTACCGGCATTTCCTCAGTTCGCGGTCGGTTTTGAAGAGTGCAGACGTGTTCCCGGTCCACTGAGGATCATCGCGCCGAGCTCCGGAGGTAAGTATGGGGTGAGGGGGGTGTAGGAGGCGGGGTGCACAGTGGGTGGGCACAGGTGGGGGCTCAGACAGCGAGGGACCATTTTTGTATTGCAGGTTGTTGTTTTTTTTTAAAAAAAACAGGAGGACAACGCGGGATGTTTGCCACACTGGGGTGAGTTCCCAGCATGACAGAAGGACACTGTTTGGGGGCCTGGAGCCAGACGGGGATTGGGCACCCGGCGATAGCATCTGTTGCCACGCTGGGGTGGGCTCCCAGCGTGGCACCGTACTTTCGGGGGGACGGTGGGCCAAAACAGGAGGATGATGCGGGACATTTGCCACACTGGGGTAGACTCCCAGCGTGGCACAAGGATGCTGTTTGGGGGGGCCATGGAGCCGGCCAGGGGGACTGGGCACCCAGTTGTGATAGCATCTGTTGCCACACTGGGAATTCGGCTCCCCAGCGTAGCACATGCTACTTTCGGGGAGGGAACAGTGGAGCCAATGGGGGATTGGGCACCCCATCGGCTATACAGTGTGTGGGGGGGCTGAGCAGTGTGTGTGTGTGTGTGTGTGTGTGTGTGTGTGTGTGTGTGTAAGGGGACCGCGCATGAGCTGGCGATATCTTATCGCTGCTCACTGAAGTGTAGCTCCCCCTTTCAACTGTACGCCACTGCATTTTAGACTGCTGTCATAGGCAGCTCCAGCAGCCATTGGAGAAGTACAGGCTGCACCTGCAAACACACTGACTGAATTGGAAGACAGGGTGCCACGCCTCCGAAAACTCGGATGACGGCACTATGTTTCTTGCACATGAATGCAAGCAACATAAAAATAGCAGGACAAGAGGACACAGCATGAAATTAGAGGGATGCCGATTAAGAGGTAATGTGAGGAAGTTCTTTTTCACAGAAAGGTTGGTGGATGCATGGAACGGTCTACCTCAGGAAGTGGTGGACATGAATACAGTGCAGGGCTTCAAACAGGCATGGGATAGGCATAAGGAAGCAATACAGATAAGTATGAATAGATAGGCCATTGACAAAGCAAAGGCCGATGGCACATTTATAAGGTAGAAAAAGAAATGGGCAGACTGGATGGGCCCTGTGGTCCATATCTGCCGTCAACTTCTATGTTTCTGTTACCAACCCTGTCTGGAAGGTTGCGAGTTCATGCTGTCAGCTTGAATCTACTGGCTGTATTATTGGTCTCGCTGATAAACCTGTGATTGTATTACATCATAAGTAATTTGCTACTGCATTGTATTTATACTATCTGCTGTATCTCTGTATAAAGTGTACTGCTTCTCTATTTTTGTTGCTGTATATGCTATGTACCGCCTTCCATGTCCCCCCCCCCCCAGGACACATCTGGAATCGAGCAGTTGTCTGCTCAGCATGCCTTCCTGGTAAAACTTTAAATAGCTTTCTTTCTTTTGTACTTCTTTTGAAATTGAGTGCTTGAGTTTTGTGAAGCTGGGAATCGCATACTTCAGTCAGATGCTTGGGCACAAACTGTAAATATAAACACACGAAGAAACCGCTTAGTTCATTTGTTTCATAAATACAGTATATACAAAAAAGTTTTGATAGCAAGAACAATCAAAGGCACAAAAATACATTGGATATGCATACAGTTACATTGGCTAAAGCAATATTTACTGTAGCTCCTCTGTAATATTCAAATGAGTTCACAGTGTGCACAATATAAGTGCTAAAGGTGCTGGGAATGGTCCTATTACCCTGTCATTCAGCGGGTGGCCAGGTGGCATGTGGGCAGGGTGCTGCAGCCCGCCAATGACGGGGGGGTGCTGGGTGGTGGGGGACCTCTGTGGGTGCGTGGGGAGGGGGGTACCACTGGACAACCAGGTAACTCTTTCTTTGCACAGCAGCCCACAATCGGGTGAAGGGGGGCATACTACTGGACCACCAGGGATCCTTAATTGTACAAATGCCCACTATCAGGTGAAGAGGGGTGGGGGGTCCACTGGACCACCAGGGTTCCATTAGTTTTACACATACTTGCGATCGGGCAAGAGGGGTCCACTGGACCACCAGGAGGGGTCTGTGTGCCCAGCAACGGTATTCTGGTTGGGCCTGGTGGCCACCCACGGCTGCCGGCTGCTGTGTTGCCCTGTGCAATTCAGCAGCCTGCCTGGATGGTTGGGACTTGTACCTGCTTTTTTGGGGCACAACTTTGAGCCCCCCTGTGCAGCGCAGTGCAGGGCTGTGCCGGCATATGCACCGCACATCCTGGGCTGAATATCGGGATGTGCCGCATATGCACAGGCATGCCCCCTGCATCTGCGCTGCATACATTGCCAATGTGCCCCGGAGCATCGGGGGTTGCGCCGCACAGCCTGCCCCTTTGAATATCGCACTGGGGAGCATTGTGCATGGTGCAACCCCTTTGAATATCTGGGTCATAAAATATAAGTCCTTATGAACCTCAGGCTTTCCATGTTATTGTGTTTGTTGTTTTTCGTGCTTCTTACTAACAGGGAAGACATCGTCATCATCTTAACCTCCTCCACTGCAGTACAAACTGTATCCTTGCAATACCCTCTGGTTATAAACTTTTGATTTTGCTGATATTCTCTTTCTTTATACACTTCAGGGTCTGTACAATTTTGTTTCGCCCTTATCAGGTGTCCTTTGGGTACAGCCCTAATGGTATGTCTGGGCTGAAAACTTTTTGCCTGCAGTAGTGTGTTTCTATCTGTTTCCATAATAAACAGGTCAGCCAATATGTTTCCCTGTTCATCTCTGTATAGGGTTATATCTAAAAAGTTAATATGATGTTTCCCAGACTAAGCTGAAATTTGAGTGTTGGATTACTTTCATTTAGAAAACACACAAATGCATGCAGAATACTATTATCACCCTTCCATGTTATTAGGATGTCATCAATAAAGTGCCTCTACAAGTCCAGATATTCAAAAAATTGGTTTGTGGAGGCACTCCTGATGACATCCAATTACCATTTTGCTAAGAAAAGATTCACAAAACTGGGTGAAAATGTGCCCATCACAGTGCCCCTTGTCTTTTAATAACATTTACCCTCGAACAAAAACATGTTAAATGTTAATATAATTTGTGACAGGTCCAATAGTAACTCAGTGGGGGTCATTCAGTTTCTTCGCTTTGGTCCAAGGAAAAACTCATAGCTGCCAACCCCTCAAAGTGAGGGGTGGATATATATAAGGACTGTACATCAAGAGTAGCAAATTGTGAGTCATGTTCCATCTCGACATCATACATTGTATTATGTATATCAGCTGTATCTCTGATATAAAATGGTGTACCTTGGACTATAGGTTTCGAATACACATCAGTGAACCTTGACAAGGGCTCTGTGAGCCACCCAATTCCTGAAATAATTGGGCAGCCCAGTGGATTTTCAAGATTTCTATGGATTTTTGGTAGACTATATATGGCTGGAACTGTCAGATTCTTAACTGGTGGCTTCAACTTTCAAACCGGATCAAGTACCAAACCTGCCTTATGACAAAGAAAATAACACTAGGCCTTGCTCCCACAAGCATCCAAGCTCTCCTATGCCCAGTGTGGACTACTCGCATCACCAGGTGCTCTGAATCCCAGCTTCTGTATAGCCCGTGTTTCGGCACCACACAAGGGCAAAGATTGTTGTGCACAGAGCTCCCAGCTGGTTCAATGATCTCAACATTGACATCACCTCAATGCCAAAGCTTGGTCCGTTCAAATCCAGTCTCTGTCACATCCTGTCTGCAACTAGATCCTGTGACTGTCCTTCCTAAATGTTCTCCCCTCTCCTCTTTGCTCTTTCCACCTAGCGCTTAACCCTCTCCCCCTTCAACTCCCTCTGCCATACACCCATTCATCCTCCCCTCCTCCCACCCTCCTTCCCTACCCCGTAGCACTTTAATTGATATTTGAGAAGTGCCTATGGCCGCACCCCACTAGTGTGTCTCTTCTCCATACCGTGTCAGCTCTGTTACCATTTTTGCCACTGTATTGAATGTATAAAACTGTATGTAACTGCCTGTAACCCACTGTTTTACTGTTATTCAATTTCTTGTTTGAATTGTACCTCAACTGGCATGGAAACTTTGTAAAAGAGCCTTGACTCAAAGGTGCTTGTAATCCTAGATTCAAATAAATAAATAAAAATAGCCATGTTCCTCTTTACTAATCTAGCCTACACTGTTAGCCCAAACCAGATATATGTTGATGTGCTATTTAAAAACTTTAATCAAATTTCCAGTATGTTTTTGATAAAATGTAACATCACTGAGTTGCTGTAATATTTCCTTTTCATAATTTGTACTGTCCAAGACTACAATGGCACCCCCTTTATCTGCTGATTTAACTACTATGGACTTATTTTCACTTAGTTCTTTTAGAGCATTTTTTTCCAAAATAGATAGATAGATTATGGGGTACTTTCCTCACAGACTATGGGTTAAAATCCATTCTCATAAGATCCATTTCTCACATCCTTAGAAAGGTAGAGACTGCTGCTCCATGTGGTGGACAGAAAGATGACTTTGCTCTAAATTCTTGCCTTTGTTGATAACTCCAGTCCACATCTTCCAATTCACCTGGTTGGGACAGATCTTTGTAAAAAACAGTCTTTAGCATTAGTTTTCCGGCAAACAGATTCAGGTCAATTAAAACCTGGCTAATGTCTAAAGGTTTAGTAAGTACAAATGTTAAACCTTTATTTAGTACTAAAACTTCAGCAGCTGTTAGAACTCTGGATGAGATACATTGTCCAGGTCAGTGGTTCTATTTTGCATCTTCCAAACATTATTTAAGTACCTGTGACTGCAAAAAAGCTGGTCCCACAGGAACCTGACCTTCTGTAGACAGACAGAAGCAGTGTTTCAATTTTGGTATCATGGATTTCCACCTGTGGCTGAAGGCGTACAGGGGCCTGTATCTCTGCAGCCAGAATTGTGTAAATTTCTTTCAGTGTACATGACTAATTGTGGTTACAGAAGAGCTGGCCCCACAGACGCCTGCACTTCTACAGACAGAAGTGGTGTTAGAATTTGGCTATTATGAATTTTTATCTGCAGCTGCAGAAGTCACTGGGCATATCTTGCACCTGTAGCTGCAGAAATGCAGACCTCTTGGATGCCTGCACTTCTGCAGCCAGAAGTGCGTATATGGCTGAAGTGCACATATATTCCTGTGGCTACAGAAGTTATGACCCCACAGGGCCCTGCGCTTCTGCAGACAGAAGAACTGTTGTAATGTGGATATTGTGAATTTGTGTCTATGGTTGTGGTGCAAGTTCCTGTGCTTCTGCAGACAGGAATATTGTGATTTGAGTATTATAGATTTCTATCTGCAGCCAGAAGTGACTGTGTATGTCTTGCAGTGGCATGCCACAGATGCAGATCCAAAAGGGTAGCACATTAGTGCAACTGCATTTGTGTCACCTGGAAACAGCTGCATGTCTTTTGTCTTATCTGATGATGGCTGTCTGTGGTTGCTTGTGTGGTCTTGTCCTTTTGCTGCTGGGGGAGGAGTTAGGACTGGAAACCCTAATGCCAAATTTTCCTAATTTGTGGGGTTATGTTGAACCCTAACTGGTGCATTAACACATTTTTGAAGAATGTGTAACCCCTGGGTGGCACCACCCCCCAGTGTTACACCCCTGCCTACTACCCTGGACATAGGCTAAGGGGGTTGGGTTCGCTAGCTAATAACACTTTTTTAAAACCTTTGCGCAGTGCCTCCACGCAGGGTGCTTTACATGGGTGAGATGGTGCTGGGTGTAGCCCCCTGAGCTGCTACACCACCCATGGTGACCAGTTACCTTTCCCAGACATGCTCCAAGATACAGCTTCACACATTTCAACATTTTGAATTAAAGGCTCTCTCTAATAATATGCTCACACATGATTTCAAACAACAACAACAAGATATTTATTTTGGGGGGAATAAAGGAGCTAGGAAAGGGAAACAGGAGGAGTAGAGGTTATCTTACCATATTTACACATGTACAGATGTTATTTAGATTTTTGCTGGTAAACCCTCCAGCTGGGTGGCTACATATTAACAGGCAGATGTAAATAACATTTCACCATACGACTTAAGACATCCAGCTCCTTGATTATTTAGCTGCTGATAAATCACATGTTAAACATAATTATTAATAATACCCACACTGGTACCAGTCCCAGATACAGCAGAACTCCTGCAATCTCATACCATATGGTTAAACAGATACCACAGTCCAAGATGTTGCAGGCCTGATGGAGTTGCAGCTGGTCGAGGTGGCCGGCTATTAATTTGAGGGTTGGGGCAACTTGAGACCAGATTTTTGTAAGCAGCAAATTACAATTTACAACCACAGCAGAGATTGCCCTGCACTTTAGCAGACAAAGCAGGGATTGCCCTGCACTTGCAGACAAATCAGGTGATTGCCCTGCACTTGCAGACTTCCGAACATTCCAGAATAAACTATGTGGATCTTACATCCAGAACATTCAGCACAATACTTGAAAGTCCCATCCAAAGCAATAAGGGTGATATTTTTGTCAAGCATCCTATATGCAATTAAAATACGGTCACATTCAGTACTTTATATACCAAAAGGCATCCATCCAGAGTAAGTTGGCAACAACACTCTTATCAAGCATCCCATACTTTAGTCACAGGCAGTCACATCCAGTACATTCTGTATACCAAGAACATTATCCACAAGTGGAGTCCTATCCAGCACGTCTAGCCATTTAACACTTATATCAAGCGCTCTTAGATGAAATTCTGTGCAGACACAGGTACATTCTCTTTAAGTTATCTTAGACATTAATATGCTCTAGGGCCTCCTGTCTCATGAAGTGGCAAGCGCGTCTTGGCAGACAGCTCCACGATGGCAGGACTCTGACCCATAGCTACACATTTATATCATAGGTATCATAGATATATTCAAGCCAGAAGATAGAATTCTACCCTATAAAGCTTGCCAACCATTTTTAAAAATGTAAATTTGTTGATTCCAAAATATAGATCAATCCCATTCTTGAACTCGTTCATGGTAGTACTGTTCACAAGTTTTGTTGGTAGGTTGTCCCAAACTCCAACCACTCTACAACTGTACCAATATTTATGAAAATTATGATCCCAAACTTGTTGACATAGTTGTTTCATATGCTTTCTTGTACTAGCTCTACCATGATTGTGTATGAATCCCAGTTCCTCCAGCAAAACTTCATCATTCATGCTTTTGTATAGGAAACACAGAACTCCCCTTAATTTGCGGTAGTGTAAGGAATAAAGATTTAGGCTGACTAGTCTGTCATGATAACTTTTATTTTTTAAACCTTTTATTTGTTTTGTTAGCTTTCTCTGAACCCCCTCTATAGATAGAATGTCTTCCCTATTTTGGGGTGACCAAACCTGAACGCAGTACTCCAAGTGAGGCCTAACCAATGCACCATAGAGAGGGATCAACACTTTCCTGTCTCTACTTGTTATATGTTTGAGTATACAGTTTACATTTTGGATTGCTTTTTTAAGTTGAATCCTACAATGTGCTCTAAATTTTAAGTTGTTCGTAACTGTGATTCCCAAATCTCTTTCCTCGGTAACTACCCCCAGGGTGCTATTATCCAATAGGTATATTTCTTCCTAATTGTTCTTACCTAGGTGCATGACTTTACATTTGGTTTTATTTAATACTAATTTGTTTAAGCTGGTCCATTCGTATATTGAGTCCAGGGCAAGCTGTAGGGCTGCTTTTTGCTCAGCATTGTTAACAGCTAACCCCAGCCTACAATCATCTGCAAATTTATACATCCAGATGTTATTATTTCTAATTTTTAATGAGGCGATGTATATATTGGATAAGCTAGGTCACAGCACCGAACCCTGTGGGACTCCACTAGAAATAGGAGCCCAAGCAGAGTATTCCCCATTGATGACCACCCTCTGCCTTCTATCCTGGAGCCAGTTCGAGACCCATTTACAGATATTACTAGACAGGTTTATGCCTTCCAATACTGTCAATAATTCCTTATGTGGCAATTTATCAAATGTTTTAGCAAAAACGAGAAAAAACACATCCACAGAATTCCCCACATCCATTTCCCTATTCACTTTTTTGTAAAAAGTCAGTAAGTTGGTCTGGCATGATCTATTTTTTTTGTAAATCCATGTTGTAGGGGATTAATCATATCCTGTCCTTCCAGATGTTCTATTAGAATATCTTTAATTATTTCCTCCATTATCTTTCCTATTGCTGAAGTCAAGCTGATGGGTCGAAAGTTTTCAGGTAGAGTTCTGGGTCCTTTTTTCAAAATAGGCACAATGTTAGCTAATTTCCAATCATGGAGGACCAAACCCATATTAATAGATGCTTGGAAAATATATGTTATTGGTTGTACCAACCCATCTGCCAATTCCTTCAGAATCCTAGGGTGCATTCCTTCTGGACTGGGGGGTTTGTTAACATTAAGTCCGACTAGTTGTTTATATATAGTATAAGGGTTTAATATTATTGTCCCAGGTTCAGAAGGTCTACTAATATTATATGCATCTGTATCATTTGTATTGTAAACTGAACAAAAATATTTATTCTGAATATTGGCCATTTGTTGGTTAGTAGCAGTGAGTCCTGCCTCAGTAATAAAAGGACCTAAACTACTTGGGAACTTTCTCTGATTATTAATATATGAAAAAAAAGCTTTTTTATTGTCCTGTACCCTGTCGGCAAGATTTACCTCAAATTGAGCTTTGGCTTTTCTAATATTCGCTTTTACTTTCTTAAAACATTCTTTATATTCAGTGTATGTTTTTGTTGATTTGGAAACTTTTAATTTCTTATATAACTTATTTTTTGTTGATTAATTTTTTTAATTGATGCAGAGAGCCAAGCAGGTTTCTTAGTCCTATCCCTATGATATTTGATGGTGACAGGAATAAACTTGGTGGTTAGGTTCTCAATCTTGGTTTTTAAGGAATTCCACATAGTTTGTAAAGGTTTGTTAACAAGTTCTGATCTCCAGTCCCAACTTCCTAATTTCATTTTCATTTTATGAAACTCAGCTTTCCTAAAATTTAGCTTAGTGGTAGCTCCAGTGGGTTTAGAAAATTGTGTTTCACTTATATTAAACAAAACATAACTATGGTCGCTATTTCCCAAGGAGGTACTTATTTCCACTGAATTAATTATGTCCCCCATATTAGTAAATATTAAGTCCAGAATATTATTACCCCTTGTATTTTCTAAGACCATCTGCTCTAATCCCCTGTGATCCATGATATCTATATACTGTCTCTCAAGGGGACATGTGCCTGTACCTTTACCCCAATCTATATTGGGTAAGTTAAAGTCACCAGTTATTAATAGCCTATTAGTAGGTTCCAGATCTCCAAGAATACACAATAAGGCCTTATCGCCTTCTCGTGACATAGACGGAGGCCTATATAAGAGACCCAGAATAATTTTGGGTCTATTAATGGGAAGTAATTTAACCTATAGGAGTTCAAGTGGACCGGTATTCCATTTAATTTCTTCTGTAGCAATATGCTCCTGACTACATATTGCCACTCCTCCACCCTTTCTATATTTTCTACAATGGAAAAATAGTTTATACCCCTCAATTTCTTTTTCCCATTTAACATTTTCATCCCACCATGTTTCTGTAATTAAAGCAATATGAATTTTGTTCTTATTCAAAATAATATTAAGTTCTTCATATTTGTTCTGCAAGCTACGGGCATTAAGGATTCACTAAGCCCAGCATCTTGCTGCACCTGTAACTTTAGCCATTTGGGCCACAGACAAGATGCAGCCATTACTTGAACTAGACAGTCTCTTATGGAATTAGTAGCCCAGACTGATGACTTCAATGCTTCACACTTAACAGCATACATTTCTTAATGGGGCATGGAGCCCCCAAGATTACTTGCTTAGCTTCTCCCTCGCACCTGGGGGTATGAGGGTACTCACTCAGGTCCTCCACAGGTGTCATCCACAATTGAAGGTTTCCTGAAGACTTCTTCAGCTCTCTCACCACTGAGGTACTTGATCAGCGCTCTCACCACCGCATGATGTCATCTGATCTGGTCAGCGCTTCTCACTGCTGCTGGACATCTGATTCTTCGGACCACATCTTTCCCCAACGTAGGAGGGAAGGCTAGCCTCTGGAGGACAGTACTGGCAACCTCCAGACTAGCTGTTGCAGAAAGCCCAATTATTGTAACTAGTTAACTGTTAACTGAAGAAAAAAACAAATGCCCTTTGAAGACTGAAAGGGCTTGAATTAAGTGACACAGGCCTGATGGAATGGCTGGAGCCTGAGGCCCTCTCCCATGGGGGGGCTCCCAGCAGGCTGGAGCCTGCTCTGCTGCTCTTTCTCAGCTCTGCATCTCTGAATCTCCCTCTGAATCTCCAGACAAACTGTCAACATTGTCTCTTTATAGAGCTCCTAGCTCAACTCCTGATTGGTAGCAGGGATGGGGTGCCATGTCTCCATTTTGCTGAAGGACCTGTCAATCAGAACATTCAAGGCACAATTGGGTTGTGGAATTTGTGCCTAAAATAATGTCCCTGTAAGCCCCCATAAGCATTTGGGTGCTTACCCATAAGATGCAGTGAATGTCTTACAAATCCTGGCTTTCTATTGCTGCAATTCCAGTTGGCTGTACTGCTGGCAATGGCTGCTTAGCCCACTGTCCCTTATAGCAGATTAGATACAGTCCTGAATAATGTCCTGGTGCAGCCAGAAAGATGTAATTATTTGCCTCAAATGCCCCACAGTTCTATAGCTTAAAGGCTGTACTTGCAGTTGCTGCACAGCTGAAAAACATGGCTCTTTTACTTTTCCTGTCACTACTGCACTTATGCAAGCTCCCCTTGCAGCAGCTGACAGGCTGACACACAGAGTCCCAGATACTGGAATTGCCAGGGAAACAGTACTCATTTTAACTTTAAGCAGTTTTCCCCACGTGCACAGTATATTCCCAACAAGCAGCAACAGTTCCATTATTTAAAACATTTTAATTCTTTACTTTTTGGCTGGAGCTGAACATAGCTACCCTGGAGGCAGTCAGATACACTGTTATGCATTATTCAGATGACTGGGGCCCAGCACAGGCATACTCAAATGATCCCCAGTCAGAACTCCTTTAATTCTCACCTGAGCAGTCCCCCAGCAGGCTGTCTGTGGTCACCGGGTCCCAAATAGGTGGAAGGGATCCCGGGACCCACGGTACAGTCCCTAAGGTGACCGCAAAACAAGCGGCTCCACATCTAAGGCACTTTGCATGCCAACACGACTCCCACTGCCCTGGAGTCAGCGCTTTTGCAGCGGGAGCCTGTGCATCAGCAGTTTAAACCCTGAGGGGCTGGATTTTCATTTGACTGCAAGCTGGGGCACATACGAGGGCAAACAGGACCTGGGAAGCCAGAAAAATTAGAGGCCAAGTCAGGAGAAGCCCGAGAGATAGCGGGAGAAGAACAGAACAAACCGGGCTAAGGTAAACCCAGACTGGCATTTCTAGGAACCCCTATTTGCAAGGGGGTTACAAATATATATAAGTAATAACTACATATCAATCAATATGTATACTCTGATGCTACATACAGTACATATTGATATGCATGATTATGGCACCTATTTATACACAAAGATACATTGAGGCTATATATTTCTACATGTATTTTTTTACTTTTGTTTTTGAGTGGGTGTTTTAACATTGACTGTTTATACAGTATAACGATTCAATGTGAAAATCTATAAATACTCATACATGCAAACTTATTGCCTTTGTAACAAACTCTGCACCCTAGGAAGAGCTTACTTGAATTATTAACATAGACAGCATTTCTAAAATTAATTACAATACATGTATCATAATATAAAAAGTGATTTTTTAAGTTGTAATGTATGCAACATTTACAAAATGTAAATTAACAATTTCACATTGTGTAGAAAAGTTCTGTACATAAGCACATATTGCTCAATTTTGTCATACATATGGTTTGCTTTTATAAGTAGCCACCTGTTTGAGTGATGTTAAATACATTTTTCCTAATAAAATGATTTTTACATACAAACCTATATTAGAAAAATAATCTCTTATATTAATGTCATGAAACAGCATGGGTGTCACTCCACTGAAGCTGTTTCTGATCAAGAACAAGCAAATCAGGCATCCTCCAGATTACTGGACAACTGCTGTTTGAACGCACATGACAGCTGTAGCAACTGACATGGCCAGATATTTCACAATGTTTTTAAGGTGATTCTCTGTGGTGGTCCTGCTGTGGTACTTCAGACAGGAAGAGAATTTCTCTAGCGATATCACAAAAATATCAGGAAATGTCTGACCCCATTTCTTGCTGCAGCTGTGATGTGTCACTACACTGTATGCCACCCTTTGAGCGTCTCAACCATATTACATAATGTCCACAATGTCTCCTTGATATAAAATTACTTCTTGTATTACAAAGTGTTGTAAGGAAAAGACAATGTCACCTGCAGCAAAATCACTTATGCCTGTTTTTATTTTTACCCTTGTGTACTGTGCCCATTTAACATAATCATGAGAAGACTGCAGTAGTACTTGTACAAGATATTCCAACACGTGCAACATTTCCATCCACGTGTAGCTTTGGTTTGTAAATCTCAAAATTTCACTGATGTCTGTCTGGGAATTTTCAAGGATGCCCAGATAGAAACATAGCATTTGTCAGCAGAATAGGACTGCTTGGCCAATCCAGTCTACCCAGATGGTCTCAGCACTGTCCGTCTCTGCTGACCCTAACTAGTCTCCAGTGACCATCCCTCCTTCCTGCCCATTTCCTAATATTTCCCTGTGTAACCCCCCCGTTACCCGGGGTTACTAGAATCCCAGTAAGACCTAGTGGTAGGCAGGGAAGGCAGCTTGTGAAACTCCAGTTAAATGGATTTCACACTGTCTCACTCTGTTCTCAGTCTCAGCTGAGACTGAGGGATGACATCACCATAGAACTTTCGTAGCTGCATAAGCTACACTGGAATGTTGCAGTTAGAGGTTAGTGTAGAACATTGGGGATTTTGAATTCAGTCTGTCTGCAGTCTGAGAAAGAGACAGTAGTACAGCTGAGTGTGTGCAGGCTCTCAGAGCTTTAAGCTCCGTTTTAGAGCTACTTTAGGAAGGTGTGTGTTTCCACCTGAAGAGGAACACAAGAACTGGTAATTGAAGTGGTGGAGACCACTTTCAATGGTTCAAGAGCCCCATCCCTGAGGGGATGGGGGGAAGGTTTTTGCCTGTTTTCCAGGGACAACCCTCCTGTGTCCGGCTAAGGGAAAGAAGCTGCTTATTCAAGTTGTGCTGAGGCACCAGAAGCTCTGAGAGAGAAATTCCTTGTGAAGGGTGCCTATGGGGTACCTGCAACCAAAGGGTGAGTTCGCTCTGAAAAAGGGCCTCGTGTTTTTCACCTGAACAGAAAGAAACTAAAGGGACTGTTACTGTGGGGTCAGGAAAAGACAGCCAAGTCCAGTTGGAAAGTGGGGATTGGACTGCTTAACTCAGTGGGGGGGTCTAGATTAATGGACTATGCCACTTAAAAGTATGTTCAAGTCCAGCACAAATGGGAAGCAAGACAAGTAGATGGAATGTGATAGACATTGAACAAGAATCTACATTGTGAAGCTTTATGGGATGAGGTGTTTACTGTCTAGAGAAATGGCTGTGTATGAATTGTGGGAGTGAGAGGGAGGAGATCCCCCATCAGTAGTAACCAAATTCACCTCTACATATTTGCTCTGAGACACCTTTTACTTTCTCTCAGGTACTTGGCCAGTGCCTGAGGAAAGTATCCAGATGTGGGTTTGAAAGGAAGAATTCCCTGATGGAGCTGTGATGCTCTTAGGTGGTTTAGGGAGCCACCAGAAAATGTTTCCATGAAGTATGGAAGGTGTCCGAGTAGCTGGCAAGGGAGCTGAGCCAGGGAAAACCCAGAACAGTGTGCAAGTTCGGGCTGTGTAACCCAAAGCAGCGTGCAAGTCCGGGCTGTATGCCCATTGGGTTCAGAGCCTGAGGGCTAAAGTGTTGAGGAAGTGTTCTTGTTTCTTTTAATCTGCATTACCAGGAGTGTAACCCTGTGGGGTCCATCTATGCTTTGTTTATTCTGTTTGGATGTGAATAAAAAGCTACACTTTAGAATCCCACTTTTTGGTATTGGACATTACAGTTATTGCTTCCTGTGTTCGGAATTACTTAGGTGCACGTGTGCAGAGTAGCCAAACCTAGCCTTTGTTCAGAGTTACCTATTCGTCCCTGAACTCAGCCCACCTGGTATTGCTGTCAGAAACAAATGGCATACCACCTGGGTTACAAAAATGGAGGCACCGCCGAGGATTTGGGTTTAGAACCTAGGGAGGAATGTAAGAAAGGTGCTCGAGCAAAGGGCTAGCGTTTTGGCTATCTGACAGTGGGTAGCTCAAAAAGCTGAAGCAATGTTAACTAATATGCTGCTGTGTGCTGTTGTCCATGTGCTGCTGTTAAAATGCCAACTGTTTACCAAGGAGCAGTAAAGCCTGAGAGAGAATGCCCTTGTCCTGCATCAAAATTTACAGCGTGTGCCAGATTTTTAAAACTGTTGTGACAAAGAAAAGTGTGGAAAGCTAGGGGTAACAAAAGGAAAATTGTGCCCTTGACGTTGGAAATGCTTTCTTGTAAACTAGAGACTGGTTGTGCTTAATGGACATGAAAAATGGTTGAAATGGGCTCCCTTGGGTAGAGTCAGTCGAAAAAAAAGTGTGTGGTTTGCAGTTTAAATTTGTCTGCTCGATGATCGCCGTGAGAGAAGAGCTCGAGAGGAAAGAGGCTCATTTGCATTGCGTCGTGCGATTGGAGAGACTGCAATCAGTCCCGCCCCCAAGCCAGCTCTACTGCGACTGCCCAGCATTTGAGAGGGAGTGTGAGTGGAGTGTGTGTACTGCCTTACAGGAGGAGTGTCGTGGTTACTGAAAGCGCTGTAAAAGTTCAAAAAACTGTTTTTACTGTTTAAATTCAGGCTCAACCCGCATCTCGATCGACTGGACTGTGGGTGTGGTGTTCAGAGGGACGATTGGCAGGACTGCCAACCCGCTTCTGTTCAGAGACCTCCAAGACTGGCTGCAGGCCATTTTCCATCGCAGCAAACAGCTACTGATAAAAGTGAGTACCAACAGAAATAATTGCTCAAACAAGTGATTTTTGCCAAAAGCAAACTGAATCTGTGTACAGCAGTGTAATTGCTTTGCAATCAAAGACTGTGTTAAGTTTACCAGCAAAAGCAAGCCTTTTAAGCCATCGACTGTGAGCATAGTTACGGGTTCAGTGTCAGTGTAAGTTTCAAAGCCATAAGAGAGACTGTGAGTTGTAACAAGATATGCAGCAAGAGTTACAGACATTCCTGTGCTTGAATTACTGAGGCTTTAAGGGACTGTGAGCTAGAGCAATGTCTTCAGCAAGTGAAAAGTCCGTGGTAAATCATATAAATGTGCTAGGAAAAAGAACAGTGCAAGTTTGTGCAGTTTGAGCAAAGTTTGTTGTGCAGTTTGAGCAAAGTTATCAGTAATGTGTGTAAATTGGATGAGCAGTGGCTTGACCCAATTTCAGAATGTTGATCCGTAAGAGTGCTGCCACCACCATTACAGGGTGGGGTAGTAATGTAAACACAGCAGCATAGGAGCCATTTTGAAAGTGAAAGAAAGTGTTCAGTGATGTGGGACTTTCAATAACAGTGAGCATTTGTTTGTTTTTCTCTGCAGTCATGGCCTCAGGACCAGCCCGCTACCCGGATCATGTCCGGGCTGTGGTAACAGTAGAAGTAAACAAGTTAAGGGACATTGAGAGATGTTACTACAGAGGACAACTGCCTCCTCGTGTGACGATTCCTGGATATCCGTTGCAAGTGTGTTTAATATGCTTAAATGCTGGAAGGGACATCTCCATGGTACCTCACTGTTCTGGGTACCTAGAGAAATACGGTTTATTTAAAGCACCCAAGATTTGTTTGGCTCCCACATGGACAAAAGTTCAAGAATCTGCAGTTGGCAGCACACAGCACCAGGCAGAGCCTGTTGGAGAAGGCCCCTCAGGGGAGTGTGGCACAAAGCTAGAGGGTGCAGATTTACAGACAGAACAATGTGCTGATGATTCGGATGCTGAATCGCTAAGAGACAATTCAGGAAGAGCATCAGTAGACCTATGGAGAGAAGGGCCTAGCCCAAGTCTCATAGGAGAAGACGAGATGAGGGAGGCCTTTGAATGGGAGGTTTCGACCTCCGCACCCAGCGATGAGTGGATAGTCTCAGGAGTGAGGATGACTGCTCACTCCTGGGCATAGATTCTCAGTGAAGAAGAAGAAGAAGAGGGGGGGCCCTATGTGGCCTTGTGAAAAAGGAACTGGTACACAGCCTCAAGCTCTTGCCTCAGAGAAATGCATGGAAGAGAGTGGTGATTCCACTGCCCTGGCTGTGCAAGAAGAAGTCAGAGATCCATTTTTTGTGTCTTTGAGAATGCGTAGCTGGCAGAACCAGGACTGGCCGCCCCTAAGCTAGGCCAGAGGTCTCAAGTTGAACAAAGCTAGTAAAGAGGAGAGACTGTTTCATAGGAAGGTGAATGAAATCTTGGGATGTCTTTTCCTACCTTTCCTCGGAGAGTCTGGGAGGAGATTGAGAACAACAGGAAATCCTGGATTTGGGCAGAAGCAATGAAATGTGTGCATCCTGGTGCAAACAAACATGTCAAGCACAGAATGTTTCATGACAAATACACCCAGTGGAAAAGAGGCAGGACACTGTTAATGGACACTGTTCGAATAGTGGATGGAGAGGGATGTGAAACCTTTCACAGTGTGAATTATGTGCGCCCAGATGGAGTAATAATTTAAGCACCTGACCCATTGTGCTATTGGCCACAATGCAAAGACCTCCCTGCAAATGTGCCCATGCCTACCAAATGGAAAGCAGAGCAGTGGTAGTCAGTGCTGCCAGTCCAGCCATTGCAGCGCCTTTGTTGTTCCACCAGTATGGACATCCAGGACTCAGGTGCCCCACATTCATCAGTTCTACAGTGTACTGACTTTCCAGAATCCATCGACTGGCCCACCAGATGACTTCAGATCCAGAAAGAACGCCAGGCCAGCTGTATCCTGATTCATCGTCTGGTATCTGGATGTCAAACCAGCTGTTTTTCTTTTTGTTCCTGTTCCAAGGTTCCATCTCCAGAGATGACATCAGCCCAGCAGTTTCCAGATATGCCCTCCTGTCGTTCCCGGAAGATGTCCTCTCAGCTGTATTGGAAGAATGCTGCCAGGGAGAGTCTTCGGCTGAGGACCAGGTCACTACCATTTTTCATTCTACAAGGGACTGGTAAGTCCAGACTTTTCTATTCTTATGACATTGCAGTACACACCCTACGCTAGCAAACTCCAGATGTGTGAACTGTCATCAAAGACTCCCCCTTTCGGGACTTTGGTCTGCTAGAACTATGCTTCGCCAGGCTCCGGCCCAGGAGAGACTCTTTAATGGACTAGTCTTCGGGCACTGTGGTCACTATATGGGACTTTTAAGGCACTCCATCCCCCAAATGGTGTACTGTAAATAATGTCATTGTTTTCTACTGTTTTCTAATGTTTAAACTGTTTTTCTTCTTTTCTAAAAAAAATCTTTTTGGGATTCTCCAGTGTTTTGATGGTAAGGGTTTAGATAGACTGTGTATGCAGATTAGGAGTGTGTGTTGTCTCTCTTTTTTCTTGCAGGTGTTCCTGAAGAAGATAGATGAGAAGACACGAAGAGGAGGAGGGACTCATCGGAGTTCCTCACTAGTACTTTAGTGTGTAGTGTCTGAAGCACTGTTGTTGTTACTGTTTGTAACCTTTTTCTTCCACAGGTATGGTTGTGGGGAAATGTGGGAGAAATGAATTCTATGGTATTAGCTCCTGGTGTGTGGTTGCATGGTGTCCAGGGTAGGGGAGGTCCCCTGTTTGTTTTGTTTTGAGATTTGAGCTAGAGGCAGTCAGGTTTTCCCTAGCGGGCTAGGGGGGATAGACAGGCTGTGGTCCTGAATGGCCATAGGGACTGCAGTGCTGATCTAGTAGAGCTATGCTCTAGACAGTTCTTTCAGAGCCACTGAGTACCCATAGTCAGCGGGTAGAGTAGAGGCTGATGAGTCAGCCGATGGCCTCTGAGCCCTTAGTGTTGCCTGCCTATGCATAGCGCATTGTAGGAGGGGGCCTGATCACCTCTCTCCGTAGGTAACACATAGGGTAGAATGGCCTAGGTCGGGTAACTAATGACTGCGGACAGTCTTTGTCCTGGCCCAGGGTGAGTGTAACCCCCCTGTTACCCGGGGTTACTAGAATCCCAGTAAGACCTAGTGGTAGGCAGGGAAGGCAGCTTGTGAAACTCCAGTTAAATGGATTTCACACTGTCTCACTCTGTTCTCAGTCTCAGCTGAGACTGAGGGATGACATCACTGTAGAACTTTCATAGCTGCATAAGCCACACTGGAATGTTGCAGTTGGAGGTTAGTGTAGAACGTTGGGGATTTTGAATTCAGTCTGCAGTCTGAGAAAGAGACAGTAGTACAGCTGAGTGTGTGCAGGCTCTCAAAGCTTTAAGCTCTGTTTTAGAGCTACTTTAGGAAGGTGTGTGTTTCCACCTGAAGAGGAACACAGGAACTGGAAATTGAAGTGGTGGAGACCGCTTTCAATGGTTCAAGAGCCCCATCCCTGAGGGGATGGGGGGAAGGTTTTTGCCTGTTTTCCAGGGACAACCTTCCTGTGTCTGACTAAGGGAAAGAAGCTGCTTATTCAAGTTGTGCTGAGGCACCAGAAGCTCTGAGAGAGAAATTCCTTGTGAAGGGTGCCTGTGGGGCACCTGCAACCAAAGGGTGAGTTCGCTCTGAAAAAGGGCCTCGTGTTTTTCACCTGAACAGAAAGAAACTAAAGGGACTGTTACTGTGGGGTCAGGAAAAGACAGCCAAGTACAGTTGGAAAGTGGGGATTGGACTGCTTAACTCAGTGGGAGGGGGGTGGTCTAGATTAATGGACTATGCCACTTAAAAGTATGTTCAAGTCCAGCACAAATGGGAAGCAAGACAAGTAGATGGAATGTGATATACATTTAGCAAGAATCTACATTGCGAAGCTTTACAAGATGAGGTGTTTACTGTCTAGAGAAATGGCTGTGTATGAATTGTGGGAGCGAGAGGTGGGAGACCCCCCATCAGTAGTAACCAAATTCACCTCTACGTATTTGCTCTGAGACACCTTTTACTTTCTCTCAGATACTTGGCCAGTGCCTGAGGAAAGTACCCAGACATAAGATTGAAAGGAAGAATTCTCTGATGGAGCCGTGGTGCTCTTAGGTGGTTTAGGGAGCCACCAGAAAATGTTTCCATGAAGTATAGAAGGTGTCCGAGTGGCTGGCAAGGGAGCTGAGCCAGGGAAAACCCGGAACAGTGTACAAGTTCGGGCTGTGTAACCCAAAGCAGCGTGCAAGTCCAGGCTGTGTGTCCAGTGGGTTCAGAGCCTGAGGACTAAAGTGTTGAGGAAGTGTTCTTGTTTCTTTTAATCTGCATTACCAGGAGTGTAGCCCTGTGGGGTCCATCTATGCTTTGTTTATTCTGTTTGGATGTGAATAAAAAGCCACACTTCAGAATCCCACTTTTTGGTATTGGACATTACAGTTATTGCTTCCTGTGTTCGGAATTACTTTGGTGCCCCTGTGCAGAGTAGCCAAACCTAGCCTTTGTGCCGAGTTACCTATTCCTCCCCGAACCCAGCCTACTTGGTATTGCTGTCAGAAACAAATGGCATACCACCCGGGTTACACCTGTGTCTATCCATACACATTTGAAGGAGGGATGTGAGAAAGTACTACTTCACTGAAAGAGTGGTGGACACCTGGAGCAATGCCAGTGGAAGTGGCGGAGGTGAAAACAGTAGGGGTCTTCAAACATGCATGGGATAAACTTACTAGCGTCATTGCATGCCTTCTGGTTCTAGTTCTCTTCTTCATTTGAAAGAGACATCCTCCTGCATTTGTAGGCCTCTATTAAGAACATACAAACATACAAAGAAGCCAGCAGAAGAAAGCCATTTGGTCTATCTACTCTGCTCATATTGCAGGATACACAGCTTGAGCTACTGTCTCTGCTCCCCTTCCCACTCCTCCTATCCTCCCTACCCATGATCCTTACCCTCCCCTATGCCTATCCCAGCCTCTCTTGAAGCTGCCCACTGTTTCCAATGAGACCACCTCTTCTGGCAGCACATTCCAAGTGTCCCCACCCTCTCTGTGAAGAAGTGCTTCTTGACCTCCCTCCTAAACCTCTCCCCTCCAGCTTAACGCTATGCCCCCTTGTGTTATGGTTGCCACTCAGAGTAAAGAAACCCTCCTTATCCACCTTATTTATCCCTTTCAAATACCTGAAGGTCCCAATCACGTCCCTTCTCTCTCCTTTCCTTCAGCGAGTACATGTTCAGTGCTCTCAACCGCTCCTCATATGCCTTATCCTGCTGACCCCCTATCATCTTTGTAGCTCTCCTTTGGACCTTCTCCAGCAGGTTAATGTCATTTTTTGAGGTGTGGGCACCGGTACTGAACTCTACTCTCTAGATGTGACGTCACCAGTGACCTGTACAAGTGAAGTATAACCTCCTCTCTCCTACTACAGATCCCCCTAGCTATGCATCCCATCATTTTGTTTGATCTTGTTGTTGTTTTCTTGCACTGAGTAGAGTGCTTTAGGTCACTAGTGATCATCAGTCCCAGGTCCTTCTCTTCTGATGCAAATACCTGGACTCCACCATGCTCTCTTGTCTTCCAGAGTGTACATGTTGAGATCCCTCAGTTTCTCCTCATAGAGCTTTTGATGCACCACCTGCGCTATTTTAGTTGCCCTCCTCTGGATTGCCTGCAGCCTCTGTCCTTTCTGAGGTGCATCCTTCAGAACTTGACACAATACTCCAGGTGGGATCTCACTAGCAAGTGGTATAGTGGCAGCACCACCTCCCACCTCCTGCTAGAGATACCTCTCCCTATGCATTCCAGCACCCCACTGACCCTACCCACAATTTTGTCACACTGACCTGCCACTCTCAGGTTATCAGATATGATAAACCCAAGGTCCCTTTCCAGCTTAGTGACTAACTATACCTCCTTTCCATCCTATACTCAGTTCTTGGGTTCATATGCCCCGGATGCATAGCATTTGCACTTTTTGATACTGAACCCCAACTGCCATGCCTTGTCCACTTTAAGAGCTGCAAGTCCCTTCAAGACATGTTCCTCAGAAAATGGACGTGAGTCTGCTTCCCCTCCCCCTTTGTTCTTACTGATCACTGACAGTCCGTCACCCCCCTCCCTTCACTAAGAAGACTGAGCAGAAGTACCTGTTTAAGATGTTTACTTTTTTTTGGTCCTTTTCTTGGTCATCTTCTTCACAGTCACCCTCTGCTGCCTTCCTTATCCTCACTGTCCCTCCCCTTACTTTCCTCTACTTGCTTATGTACCTGAAGAAAGTCGTATCCCCAGTTGCTACCCCTTTGGCTTTCCTTTCCTCTGTCTGCACCTTTGCTTTCCTCACTACCTTATCTGTGTCCTACTGTTTTACCTGGTACACCTCCCTGTCTTGCTCCCTCTGCATTTCCTTGTGCCTCCTGGATGCCACTCTTTTTCCCTCCACCGCCATAGTCACTTTCCTACAATACCATAACGGTCTCTTTTTCCTTTTGCTTTTACTCACTTCCTTCAAGCAAAAGCTAGTTGCCTTAATTATGCCCACCCTTATTTTCTTCATTGTTCCTCTACCCATCCCTGGCATTCCTCTCCAACTAGGTAGTTTCTGAGACAGTCTCCCCTTTCCTTAAAATCAGCTCTCCTAATGTCCAGGACCCTTGTCCTCATGTGGTTTGCCTCTGCTCCCATCTTAATGTTAAACCACATATGGTGATCACTGGTACCTAGGGGACTGCTCACTGTGATGTCTGCAATGCTGTTATCCTTGTTTGCCACCTGAGAAATGCCTCTTGTACTGAGTCAATGAAGGCCCTGCTCCTTGCCAAAGCTGCAGCTGGAAGGCTCCAATCCACATCTGGTTGATTGAAGTAACCAACTAGCAGCACTTCCCCCTTATTTGCCATCCTAATGATGTCCTCCCCAAGTGCCTTATCCAACTCCTCTCCCTGTGCTAGAGGTCTCTATATCACCCCTGTGTGGATAGCAACCCTAGCACCGGTCTCCAGAATGACTCACAAAACTTCCAGTTCTTTCTTTCCCTCCAGGTGGCCTTGCACTTCCATTGCCTTGATTCCCTCCTTCCCATCTAGCACAACCCTCCTCCCTCCTCCCTCCTGCCTTCCCTATTTCTTCTGAACAGAGAATAGCCTGATATGGCCAAATCCCAGTCATGGTTGTCAGTGCACCATGGCTCACGTATGGCCACCAGATCCAAATTAGCTACCTCCATGATGGCATCCAGATCTGGAATTTTATTTCCCCTCCTGCCTGTGCTGATTCTTGGAGCTCCCCTGACACCCCTCTTTCCTTGTTACCCTCTCTATTACCTGTCTCCTTTACTCCTCTCTTCTTGCTATCCTGATTCATACTCCCTTGTCCTCCATCTTGCCCCACCCCTGTCTTCCTGTACACCTGCCCTGCAGGAAGCTTCTTCCCTCTGGCTCTCCTTCCTTGTTGCTTTATCATCTGGGGGAAGCAACAGTTGCCTCTTTTGGTACTACAGCCTCTTCTGGTTAGTTTAAATGCTCATATCATAGCTTCCAAATAGCATTTAAACCTCCCACTAAGAACTGTGGTCCCCCTTCTGGAAGGATGCAGACCATCTCCCCTATAGAGGACCATATCCTCCCAGACTGGTTCCCAGTCCACAGTGTAGCAGAAACCCTCCTCCATGCACCATGCCTTCAACCATTTGTTAAAAACAGTGGTCCGGAGTGCTCTTTCCTCTCCTCAGCAGTATACAGGTAACACGTTGGCAAATGCCACTGTGAACACTACCTACATCAGGCCCCTCTCCAACTCCCTGATGCTACCCTGTACAACCCCTACCCTATCCCTTGCCAGGTAATTTGTTCCTAGATGGACAATGACATCTAGTTCCCTCCTATCATCTGCCACCTTAGTGATCCTCTGGATCCACTCTCTATCCCTCTAAGTTGAAGCACCGGGGAGGCACTTCACTTTCCTCTCCCTTTCTCCCTGCTCTTCCAAGTCAAACCACCTAACAATAGAGTCCCCTACCAGCAGCTGCTTCCTTCTTGGCTGGGATCTCTTCCTCCCTCCTCGGGACATCTCCTCATGAGGTCCCCTACTTCCTCCCTTCCCACTACTGCAGGTGCCTCATCCAGGCTGTCTGTTCTGCCAGTGTGGTAAAGGAATTGTGCAGTAGCACAGGCTGAAGAGTGTGTTCCCTTCCTGCCACCCCACCCTCCTGGTGCCCACTTACAGATTGCATTAGTCTTCATCAACATTACCATATGATGTGCATGTGAACCTATTTAAAACACTAATATTGGATAATTGTTTTATTCTAGCTCCATCATTCTCAAAAGTATTAACACATGTCATAATAATTCAGTAGCATCATTTTGTTCATTGAGAGTTTTTTCAGGATATGTGGCTAGTGCAGTGCATACAGGTATACTCATATGTACTCTATCACATTCTGGCATGAGAAGCTCAGTCAGTCTCTTAATAGCACCCAAAAGCATCCTAATAGCATCTACAAACACATTTGATGGAGACACTGCCACCTGAGAAACCAGCGAATGTAGATTTAGAAACAACTGCATTGATGCTGTTGCATATCAATTTACTCTTTTTAGGTTTTCAAAACCTGGTACAGTTTGAATGTCTTTTACTTTACTTTTCCTGACAGGGCAAGAATCATATTGTGGTTAATCACCACTTTTCACAATTTTTTTTGCAATTGTATGAGGTTTGACAGAATCCTTTCACTTCAACTTGGTACATTTTACAGTCCGACACGAGCTGACAATTTACCTTTGTGAAATGTTCTAACTGTGGCAGATGTAGAGCAAAGTCTGTTATATTCCATAATACATTTTTTCTCTGCTCTTATTTTGCTGACGTTTATAGCAGTGAGATGTAGATCAGCAAGAGACCTAATTCTATTGACAGTTTGCTCATTTTTTGAATAAACAATAGCTATGCAGCAATATACTTGCAGACACTAGGAATATATCATGACTAGTAAAAACTACAGTATTGTAGTTTGATGCCTACATTAGCATACAATGCTTAAAGGGAAAGACTTCTCATCCTATTTTGTGTATACCTGTATAGTCTGTAGGCATGCACAATGATTCCCTCTCTTGCATCCCCATAATTGCATCTCAATTTGAATATAAATGAGGTTGCCTTACTCTGTTTTAGAGAGAAACCAAGAATACCTGCACTAGAAAGCAACCACAGCACACAGCTCTTTTTGAAGTTCAAAATGCTTTAATGCTGAAATCCACATCAAGAGAAGGTGCACAGATGCATCCACTGCCAGAATGCCTCAGAGCTTCAGGCCAGAAACCCTTCATCAGGGGGCATGGTTTGCAGAAGTGAAGTTTAGTTTATTTATTCAATAAAGCACTCTGCTTTAATTGCGACTCAAGATGCTGCACAAGTGAGCAAGTTCATTATAAACAGATTAAACTACATAAAACAGTATTAGCTTAAATTATCTATCAAAATCAAATTAATCAACTGGAAGGAAAAGCTTCCCTAAATAAAAATGTCTTCAGCTCCCTTTTACAGGCATTAACTGATAGGGCCTCTCTAAGAGAACAAGGGAGTGAATTCCACAGGGTCAGTGCCACAAACAAAAATGCCCGGGCACCTGATGATTTCAAACAGACCCTGGGAATCACCAGAATCCCTCATCAGCTGAACGGAGGGGATGGAGTTGGTGGTAGGGCTGTAGAAGATCTTGCAGGTAGCTGGGCCTCAGTCTATGCAGAGTCATATAAGTCAGCAAATTGACCTTGAAAGTGATCCACCACATATCAGGCAACCAGTGCAGAGAGTGGAGCACAGGTGTAATGTGACATGACCTCAAAAGGCAAGTCAGCAACCTGGCCACCACATTCTGCACCAGCTGTAGGTGTTGAAAATCAGCCCCCAATAGCCCCAGATAAAGAGCATCACAGTAACTGAGCCCTGACATCATGAAGACATGGACTAGTGATAGCAGATCACCTGGAGGAATCAGGTGTTTAATCCTGGTGATGTTTCTGAGATGGTAAAATACACTCTGGATCATGACTGACACCAGAGATTTAAGCATCTGGTCACAGTCCAGCACAATGCTAAGATTCCTCACCTTGACAGAGGTGAGCAACTGGGAGTCCCCAAGCCAAAGCCCGGAAACTTGACCAGATTGCACACCAACCCTCAGGCAAACAGTTTCCACCACCAGTACTTCCATCTTATCCGGGTTTAACTTCAATCAGTTGACTCTCATCCAGTCTTGGATTTCAGCAAGGCACTGATTGATAGTCGAGACTGCATCCTGCTGTTTTGGGTGCAAAAGACAGGTACAGTTGAGTATCATCAGCATAGCAGTGAAAACTCAGCCCATGCTGTCTTATAATGTCCCCTAGTGGTGGCATATACATTGCAAACAACATGGGGGACAGAATAGAGCCCTGTGGTACCACACATGGCAAGCGGCAGTGGTGCAGAGGAAAAAGTCCCTAGCACCACCCTCTGCATCCTGCCAGTGAGAAAAGAATGGAACCAGTTGAGGACTGTACCAGTCAGTCCACAACAATCCTGCAGGCATTTCAACAGCACCCCAGGGTCCATGGTGTTAAATGCAGCTGAGAGATCAAGGAATATAAGAATGGAACACTTTCCTTGATCCCTCACCACCAGGAGATCATTAAGCACCCGAACTAGGGCAGTCTCTATACTGTGCGTTTTCCTAAAACCCTACTGGAGAGGGTTGTAGATGTCATGAGTTGATAAGTGGGCCTCCAGTTGAAGAGTCACCGCCTTCTCAATAACCTTTCCTACAAAGGGAAGGTTAGAGACAGGTCTGTAGTTAGCTAGGCAGTCCAGGTCTAGTGATGGTTTCTTCAAGCATGGTCTTACTACCACCTCCTATAGGGGCTCAGGAAAGACCCCTCTCACCAGAGAACACCAGGTTATCCCAGCCAGGACCGAGCCAACAGAATCAACACATCCTACAAGAAGACATGTTGGACCCAGATCCAAACTACAGTAGGTAGGCCTCAACTCCTGGATGACCTTCATGACATCCATGACTGTCAACTGGTCAAAGTCAGACCAGACAGACTAAATGCCCGCTACCCCTGGCTTGCCACTGTATGCCCCAATAGAGGGCATCGACTGAATTCTGATCTAATGGAGGCAATCTTATCAGCAAAAAACAGAGCAAACTCAACACACTTAAATTGTGAAAAAGCTCCCATGGAATGAAGACAGGCCAGATTGCTCAACCTATCGACAGTCCAAAATAGTTTAGCTGGTCTGTTGGTTGCTGCAGCAGTCTCCTTGGACAGGAACTCTGCCTTCTTACAGGAGATAGCTGATTCATAATCTCTGTAATGAGACATCAAAATAAGTTTATCTCCTAGCAGACTGGGATCTTGGCCAGAGTTGCTCCAACCTCCGGCCCCTCATCTTCAGCTCTCTGAGAGTCCCATCAAACCAAGGAGACCTCTGGTGTGAAGTGAGTGGTCAAATGTGGACCAGTGTGATCGAATTGAGGGCTTTGGCAACCACCCTATTATGGGACGATACCAACTCCCCAGCTCCTTGCAAGCACTCATTACACTTGATAGGTCCAGCATCGCCTTAAGGCCTTCTGGGGTTCAACCCTTTAAAGGGCAGTACTGGACCATCTCTGAAGGGGAGGATCTATTGGGGTGACTTTGAATGAAAACCTCACTGTACAGTGGTCCAACCAAATGTCCGGATCCACCATGAGGTCAGTGACCTCCAGTCCCAGCGAGAAGACAAGGTCCAAAGAGTGGCCATGCATGTGGGTTGCAGAGGCAACCACTTGTGTCAGGCCCAAAGAATACATCAGTTGGATGGAACTGATGTCAGTTTATCCAAGTATCTCATGAATAAATATGACAGTAATTAGTGAACTAATTTGCATACATACATACATATGAAAATAGGATTTACAAAACATCAAAAAATATAAAAAATATGCTTGTCATTCTTGCAGTAAACCCAAACTTCAGTTACTATAATACCTCATATAAAAAAATGATTTTATATTTATTAGTTCAACATCATTATGTCTTGCATATTGCATCAAGTGTAACTGTAGACATACTGAAAATGCATATTTAGATAGAGAACAGGCAAAAAAGCTGTTCCGAACTGGCAAAGCAAGTGCGATCAGCATGCAACAATCTCCACCCTGGGTTAGAATAGAACGAGGCTTAGACCTGCAAGAGAGCAGAAAATAGAGATTAAGTTCATGACTCCTACTGATATATTTATAGACAGTAATTCAAAAAGGCAACAAATAATAAATAAAAAAGAAATTAATATTGACCAAAATCCATGCTACTGGATCGCCTTTGAGAGTTTTTTGGACTCACCGGTACCATCATCAACTGGTTTGAGTTCTTTTTCTTGGGCAGACGGCAAAGGGTAGTGATGGGGAATTTCTCCTCCTCCCCAATGCCCCTGACCTGTGGAGTTCATTAGGGTTTGATCCTTTCACCGATGTTGTTTGCAGTATACATGCTGCCCTTGGGGAGGCTCATCAGACAGTACAGTCTTTGTTTTCACTGTTCTGCAGATGATACTCAGCTGTACATGTCTTTTGCACCAGGGACAAATGGTGCTATCAAAGTGCTGAATAAATGCCTGGCAAGATCCAGTACTGGATGAACTCTAACTGGCTGAGACTTAACCCAGACAAGACGGAGGTACTGATGATTGAGCCGGGTTGTGGGAATGATGAGGATGTCTTTGGGACAGCAACAGGTTTGGTCCTGGGGTTCATCCCATTGATGGCATCCTCCAGGTTGTGAAATCAGCGTGTTGTTCTTGATGACAAGCTGACATTTGAAGTGCAGGTGTTGGCTGTCATCAAAAGTGTTTTTTATCATCTGGGGAACATCGCCCAGATTAAACCCCTAATTCTGCCTGAGGACCTGCCATCACTGGTGCATGACTTTGTAACATCCAGACTCGACTACTGTAATCTACCTCAGGATCAGTGGAGGAAACCTCCACCAGCTGCAGCTTGTGCAGGGCTGTCATGGTCCTGTCATGTGACCTCGGTCCTGCAAGGTCTGCATTGGCTGCTGGTCAGGTAGAGGATTATCTTTAAGGAGGGCTTGCTAACCTATAAGGCCCTATACAGATCGGGCCCTGGCTAGATGTTACACCACCTTACTCCTGATGTCCCGGCCCGCTCCCTCCTTTCCTCCACCGAGGGCCTCCTGGTGGTTCTGAGGACCAGGCTGAAAACCTGGGATGATTGTTCATTCACGGTGGCCAGGCTGGTCCTCTGGAACTTTCTGCCAAGATCTTTGAGGGAGGCCCCAGTGGTGGAGGCCATAGGGGGGGCCTAAATACTCATATTTTTAGCCTAGCTTTCCCTGAAAATACTGTTTTAATTTAATAAGTTTTTTTAACTATCTTATTAATTCTTGAATTGTTTATATGATATTATGTTTTTACCACCCTGTTTAATTTGTGAAACCTGTTTTTTATTGTGCAGTGCTCAGAGCCTCTGGGATTGGGCACCTGCAGAAAAAAATATTATTTACAAAATCCGACTGACCATCAAAATACCATTCATTCACAACATGGTATTGTCGCCTAATTGTTTTCTAAATGTTTTATATTTATCTATCTAATTTAACATATTCATCTCAATATTATGTAACCACTCATACCTTGCACATGGGAGTAAAATTAAACACATTCAAAATAATATTCAGGGTGACCATCCACATGCATTTTTTTTTGTCAATCCTGTTTCTTCACTGGAGGCCTTGGGCATCTCTCCAGGGTACCTGCTCGAACACTGCCTCTACTCCTTGCCTGAAACACCCATTTTCAGTCTCTTCCAGCCCCACGGCTTGTCCAGCCCCTGATCACCACGTGGGGAGGCTCTGGTATTAGAGGAACAGCCATGGAGTCTGACAGGGAGAGATCCTGAGAAGGTAGGTCCAGCGTTGGGATGTGTGCAGGTCACTGGGGCTCCCTTTACCTCCACTATGCCACCAGGGAATTTCTGTATGCTACCCCCTCAGAGCGCAGTCATGCCATGATGGCAGTGCACCTGACGTGTAGCCATCTGCTGCCGCACCACCCCAACATTACATCGAGCTGCATTACCTGTGGGGTCCCTAGTCTCTACTAGGGGCCACTCTGGATCGAGGCCTACCTGGAACTCTCTCAGGGAAGGGAAAGCAGTCCTCTAGATGCTCAATCCCTTCCCTCCCTTGCCGACCCCCAGTGATCTGAGTCTGTTCCCAAACCCAGGTTGCCAGCATGGCACGAGGTGCGACGTCAAGTGCCTCAACCCTCAGCACCACCAGGCTGGCTTAAATGCATTCTTTATATCACAGAGCAGTAAGAGCAAAAATTGACATCTTAACCCAAAATACATGGTTTTATATGCCACTGATCATGGGGAGACCCTCGACCCACCAGACCGGATCCAGTTTGGGGGAAGTGCCCTCCTGGTGGCTCTGTGAGGGGGACAATTGTCATCCATGGTGAGGACTCCGGTTTTTCCATTTTTTCCCCTGTATTTTGCAGACAGGGGCATGCAGTGATGCCAGCGGAGGGAGCGTGCATGCATCCGCATGCGCTTCTCCAGGTGTTTGCCCTGTCTCCACCCCTCTTCTACAGCATCAGTGCACTGCCCCCCAGCCTCCACTAGGGGCTAATCGAGTGCTGACCACTGGCATCCCCCCTCCCTAGAGAAGGAGAGCAGTCCCTCAGATGCTCAATCCTTCTCCAACCCTGCCAACCTCCGATGGCCTGTGCTCGTTCCTGAACACGGATCGCTGGCATTGCACGAGGTAAGGCATCCAGCATCTCAACCATCAGTGCCACCGGGCCAGTGAAAGTTAATGATTTTAACACCAAATAAAGCTATATACTGTAGTAGCTTAACTTTCAAAACTATAAAATCAACAATTCTCCAAGAAAAGAGCATTTGTACATTCTTTACAGATAGTGATTTGCTAGTCTGGGGAATTTCTTGTCTGCAAATCAGAAGTCCCGAGACTGAGTGCTTGCTGTGAATGTTGCACATTGTCCCAAGTTCATGCAGGAGAGCCATGTGTGTCAGACTCTGACTGTAGTATGTGTAGCACCTCATGACCTGGGCCATTTTAAGAATCTCCAACCTGACTTACATTTATCAATTTGAACGAAGCTAATAACTTTTAGTATTTACTCAGAGCAGTGTCCCTGGCAAATAGGATGGAAGCAAAATACAAATAAACTACCCTCAGAAGTTACAAAATTATGAGCATATTTCCCAGCCAGAGCACCTGCTATAACCTGAATAACAGTTTAGAAAGATATGGTATACTATAAGCAGAAATATATATTTCTTATGGGTTCAATCTCCTTCAGTTTCTTTCTATAGTTTCTTCCAAATGTTGGTTTACTCCTTCACCTGTTCTGAACTCTTCCAAAAGTCTGTCTATGCATTTGTCGGCTTTTACCAGGTCAAAAAATTTAAATGTGTGCCCCACAATAAGTGACATGGAGTAACACTGGAGGAACTATGACTGGTCAACCAATGGGCACGTACTCTCTACTGTACATGCTCATTCAGTTCAGTCAGCGGCTGGCCATAGCAGTGTGAGGTGGGCTGTGCCAGTCACCGGCATGGGTTGGGGTGGGGGGAGAGGGGTGGTGGTCTGTTATCCACTGGGGTGGGGATAGCAACACTGCAGGCATCTTCAGGTTGTCATGAGGATGGCGGTTGGGGAACTGGGGTGAGGGGGTTGGACCAGTGACCGCCAATGTTAAGGCATGTCTATATGAGGACATGGCTCAGGGTAGGGGAGGGACACTGTACCACCAGCTGGGTTGGATGTGCTCAATGGGGACAAGGCTTGGGGCATGGGAGGGGGGACACTACAGTATGGCAAAAGGACTGGGGATCTTTATACTTATATGAGTATTTGGGGTCAGGGAGGGGGAACACTACTGTATGGCAACAGGATAGGAGATCTTTACACTTATATGAGTGTTTGGGGTTGGGGAGGGGGACACTACAGTATGGCAATGGGACTGGGAATCTTTATACATATAAGAGGCATCAGGGTCGGGGAAGGTGGAAACACTACCCTATGGAAATGAGATTGGGGAGGCTTTCTACTTTGCAGAGTGATCCGGGCAGGGGAGGGACACTGTATCACCAATGGGGATTTATTGTATTAATGGGGACAGGGATCAGGGCTAGGGTGGTCCACTGGACCAGCAGGGATACATGTCTGTGTTTGCCAATAGGATCAGGGTGGGGTGGCTGGCCTGGCACATTCTGCAGGTGCAGCCATGCAAATGAGCCCATAATGGGCATGCAAATGGACCCTTTGCACCCTGCATGCTCAGTGGGCTCATTTGCATGTTTGGTCTGAATATCGCCCAAGGGGGTTGCGGCACATCCCGGTATGCACTACATATTCCCCTATGAACAGTCTTCAGTCCTGCACCCTAGATGCACCATGCCATACATGTTGGCTGCATGCTGTGTGTCACACATTCAGGGTTCGATAGCCAAACAGATTGCATGATCTGTTCTGGTCACATGTTCTGTTTGTATATTGCGCCAGAGCCAGCTGGCTGATTTACCTTGTACAGTGTGCCATTTCGCATGTGCATGCCACTGGCTCTGAATATGGGGGCCAAGCTATCCTGCGTTTGTCAACATACTTTTATTAAACTGGTCATATTGTGACAGCCTCAATATTAGATAAACTGTTTGAGTGCCATTGACAGACAACACAGCAAAACCCTGACACGCCACCTCCATTTGGTCACTATTTTTTTTTTCATTAATCTACTACTCAATATATAACCTGATGATGGTGAAGAATTTCCTTCCATACAATGGCAGCCAACACTATCTGTAACATTAGCATTTGCTACAGTTGGCAACAGTACATTACTGGATGCATACCATAATGCAGTCCTAAAACTGAGTGTGCTGTCTCACATTTGCAGTGGCCCATTAAACAACTGGTGGCCACTGTACTTCTGCAAAAACAGTCCTGTACACATTATCACCATTCTGCCACATATTTTGAGCCAAGTCCTCATATGTGAACAAATGCCACAGATGTATTCCTCCAATGCATACTATGCTTTTTCTGGCCTTGGCCACTGTAAGCTTAAAAAATATATGATTTCCATTTACCCATATATGCTGTAGTAAGTCACCAAAGACTACTGTGTTTTTTTCTGCAAAAGGAATATCCTCATTTATTCCTCTCACCTCGTTTAATTTTAAATGGATAAAAGCAAGTACGACATCAGGTACCATACTCACTTTATCCAAAGTCAGAGCTTTCATCTTATTAAACACGGGAGACAGTATAGTGCATTGGTTTAAGGCTCTGAGCTGCAAATCTGGTGACATCCAACAGTCCAGACCAGGGTTCGAATCACACAGCTTCCGCTTGTATACTGTGTGACCCTGAGCAAGTCACTTAACTTCCCTGTGCTCCCAGGTCGCTCTTGTAAAAAGCTGTCAGCTTAGTGTGCTACTCCTGGTTAAACAACTAAATAAAAAATAAACATGTCTCTAAGCTTTGATGCCATCTCCCATTACAATTTCTAATACCACTAGATTTGTGATGTTCAGCTGGTAGCTTTAAAATATGCTGCAACACTAATAAGCACAGTGGTTAATAATCACTGCAACCACATTTCTTAGGATCATGCTTAATTCCATAATACACAGTCTGTGTTACAGTATCATAATCTGTCCTTTGCTCACTGTTCAACTTGTCCTAAATTTCTGTCAGGTTTATATCTGTATCAAATCCCTGCTCAGCTTCTGCCATAGCAACTCAATCCAAAAATACATACTTTGCAGAGGATGTGCAGTATGCTTGTTTGAAACTGCATAGTGGTACTGTGACAAACCACCACACTGTGCCCCAACCAGTGCTCCTTTCATTGCTGGCTGCCACAAGTGACTTAGAGTTCGGTGCATCCCCAGAATCTAAGTGCTGTGGTGTAGGGTTGGATGCAAGCCTTGTGCCAGGCTACGAAAATCCCACCCAATGATTTTAACAGCAAATAAAGCTTTATTCAGTAGTAGCTTAATTTTTAGAACAATAAAATCAGCAATTCTGTAAGAGAAGAGCATTTGTACATTCTTTACAGGTAGTGATTTACTAGTCTGGGCAATTTCTTGCCTGAAAATCACAAGTCCCAAGTCTGAGTGCTTGCTGTGAATGTTGCACATTGTCCCAAGTTCGTGCAGGAGAACCATGTGTTCCAAACTCTCACTGTGGTATATGTAGCACCTTGTGGCCAGTGCCATTTTTAGAATCTCCAACTTGACTTGCATTTATCAATTTGAATGAAGCTAAGAACTTTTAGAGTATTTATTCAGAGTGGTGTACCTGGCAAGTGGGATGCAAACGAAATACAAATAAACCCACCCTCAGTAGTTGCAACATTATGAGCATATTTCACTGCCAGAGCCCCCGCTATAACCTGAATAACAGTTTAGAAAGAAATGGCATACTGTAAGAAGAAATATATATTTCTTATGGGTTCAATCTCCTTCTTCAGTTTCCTTTTTCAGTTTCTTCCTCCAGGTGTCGGTTTATTCTTTCATGTGTTCTGAACTCTTCCACAGTTATATCTACCCATTTGTAGGCTTCCACCATGTCCAGAAATTGGAATGTGTGGCCCCCATAAGTGATATGGAGTCACACTGGAGTCAGAAGAAGTGCTCCATCCCCAGATCCCTAAACTGCTGGCATAAAGAGTCAGCTGCTTTTGCCAGGTTCTAGTTACATACAACCAGTCAGGGAACATTTTGATCTCAGTATCTACTATTTGAATTAGATAGTTCATCCTTGCCCAGTGCAACCATTGTTCTTGCACCTCCAGTCTCATAGTAACCAGCAAGACAGCTCTTGTTATATCTCTATTGGTTTAAGCTTATCTGAAGTTAACTCGGTAAGCTCTTTTAAACAAATCAGGTTCCAGTTGCAGCTTCTCTGGAACAGTCTCCGATATCCAGGTTCTAATAAATGCTAATGAGTCTTCCCCTTCCACACCCCTTTCACACCCTCTGGAAGATGTACCACATGCAAGGTCATTGCTCATTTGGTGTTTTTGAGGGATTCTAACCTGGCTCAGAAATGTCCATTCTCTGTTGTCATCTTGGGAAATGTTGCCTGTGTTAGGAGTGAGCAATCAGTGGCCAAAGTAACGCTGCACACAGGATTGTCTAGTTTAGGGTCTGCACCCCCTCCTCTCTAATATGTGTCAAATATTCTTGTCCATTTCTCTTACCATCTGCGGCACTGAGTCCCATGGCAGGGAATCACCCACCCATCTTGAGCTGCAAGTTCTACTTCTGACAGTATTGAGTTGGGCCTGTTGTGGCTGCTGCAAACCTTTCTGTCCCTGTTCATTGGTTTCTCCTATTAGTCTTCCCGTGGCCCAAACTTATATCAAACTGTTCAGTAGGTTAAGCACTGTCACATTATCATAGAACAGGACTCTAAAATTGCTCCCAAATGTTAAAATCTAGTTTTTGTAATGGGTCTGAAGATGTTTAGAAGTACATCCTGTCACCCACAGAGCCTTCATTTTTGACAAACATTGTTTTGCCATCTTTGAAGCTAAACTACCCACATCTAAAGTAACAGCATCCAAAGTCAAACCCTGTGACTTGTGTATAGAAACTGCATATGCACCACAAATTGGAAATAATTTCCTATTGACATACTATATATCTTTTTCACTAGTTGGAATTTGACAAAAATTCTCTCAGTAGTCTTTGGGACAACATCATTGTCAAACGTAGTGATTTGATGCCTCACAGATACATAACATATGTCAAATTTAAAGCCAGTTATATAACTAATCACCACATTTATTACACTGAACATAGAAACACAGACTTTGATGGCAGATAAGGACCACTTGACCCACCTAGTCTGCCAATTTCCCTACCTATTGGATAAGCTGCAGATCCTAGTTAACCAACAGCCTACTTCCTCCTACCCCCAACTATAATTGCCTTATGTCTATCCCATGCATTCTTGAATTCCCTCACTGTTTTTAACCCCATGATCTCCTGAGAAAGGCTGTTCCATGTGTCCACCAACCTCTCCATGAAAAATACTTCCTCACGTTGCTCCTGAGATGTCCCCTCTCTATCTTCTGATTGTACCCCTTTGTTCCTTACACATCTCTTTTTCTGAAAGATGCTACCCTCTTGTGCTTTATTGATTCCCTTGAGGTACTTGAAAGTTTCTATCATGACTCCCCTCTCCCTCCTTCCTTTCCTTAATGGTATACATATTAAAAGATTTAGAATGCATAGGTTTTAAGGACAAGATATTATGTCGGTGGCAGCCTAAGGGTTAAGTTTCTTTAGTCTCTCTATGTATGGCTTCTGCTGTAAACCCTGCACCATTTTAGCTGATCTTCTCTGGACTGCCTATTAAGCCAAGTTCCATTGATACATTTTGTATCAACAATATACATGCATCCTTTAAAGAGAAAGAAGGTTCTCAAAGCCAGCAGTCCTTGAGGAATCTATTGTACATCCACCTTGCATAAGCACTCTCTGATTTTAAGCATACATTTCCCATCAATACAAGCAATAGAATGCAAGTCAATCACCAAGGTATTTGCTTTTTTAACATCATTTTATTAAATTGGTCATACTGTGATAGCCTCAACATTAGATAAACTGCTTGAGTGCCATTAACAGACAATTCAGCAAAACCCTGACATGTCACTTCCATTCTGTCACTATCTTTTTTTCAATTAATCTACTACTCAATATATAACCTGATGATGGCGATGGATTTCCTGTCCATACAATGGTAGTCAGCACCATCTGTAACTTCAGCATTTGCTACAGTTTGCCTCAATACATTACTGGGGGCATACCATAATGCAGTCTTAAAACTAAATGTGTTCTCTTGCATTTGCAGTGGGCCATTAAACAACTGGTGGCATTGACTACCACTGTACTTCTGCAAAAACAGTCCTGTACACATCATCACCGTTCTGCTACATATTTTGAGCCAGGTCCTCATATGTAAACAAATGCCACACATGTATTCCTCCAATGCATCCTATGCTTTTTTTGGCCTCTGCCACTGTAAGCTTAAAAAATATATGATTTCCATTTAACCATATATGCAGTAGTAAGTCACCAAAGACTACTGTGTGTTTTCCTGCAAAAGGAATATCCTCATTTATTCCTCTCACCTCGTTTAATCTTAAATGGATAAAAGCATGCATGACATCAGGTACCATACTCACTTTATCCAAAGTCAGAGCTTCATCTTATTAAACATGTCTCTAAGCTCTGATGCCACCTCCCATAACAATGTTTAATACCACTGGAATTTTCACATTCAACTTGAAGCTTTAAAGTATGCTGCAAAGTCATATAACCAGTGTTGTATGTGGTCAGTTCAGTTGATGAACTCATAGTGCAAGACAGAACTGTTTCTGTTTTTTCTCTAATGTTGGCCCAGTTAAGATAGCTATTACCGGTTCCAGCTTCATCACTAATAATCATAGTGGTTAATAATCACTGCAACCATGTTTTTTAGTATCATGCTTAATTCCATAATACGCAGTATGTGGTACATTATCATAATCTGTCATTTGCTCACTATTCAGCTTGTTCTAAATTTCTGTCAGGTTTATATCTGTATCAAATCCCTACTCCATGGCAGCTTCAGCTTCTGCCATAGCAATGCAATAGAAACATTCATACTTTGCTGGAGGATGTCCAGTATGCTTGTTTGAAATTGCATAGTGGTACTGTGACAAACCCACCCCACCATGCCCCAACCAGTGCTCCTCTCACGGCTGGCTACCACAGGCCTTCACTCATGTTTGCCCCCTCACAATGTCCTTGTGCCCACACTTGACCTTCTGCAAAGGTGTCCCACCCCAGCCACCTGGACCCTGTATGCCCAGTCACCAGTCCCCCTAGATCAAGTCAAGGCCAACTACTTGAAACCCAGGTGAAGTGTGGATTCTGTTTTATCAAAATACCCAAAACTCTTTTCCCTGTGTCAGAAAGGAATATAGTATGTTTTTCAAACTGCTTAAACTAGATTTACTGATCAGATACCATTGCACTCCAGGAAAGTAGCATGTCCACAAGAATTTTAGCTTTGAAATCTGTACTGTCCAAAAACTTGTAAAATAATCAAACTTGCCTGCTTTCCAGCACAGGGAGTGTGCCCCAGCACTTTGTCATCAAGGCTTCATCAGGAAGTGAGGACTGCCTGTTAATCACACATTTAAATACCATACTACATATGACATTATAGTTTAAAAACACCAATGAAAGATCACCTCATTAAATTCTTCTTATAAAGCAACACTGTGTAAAAAAACAACTCTGGTAATGTGCTTCAACATGTATATAACACACATTATCAATTAACTAAAAGAAACAAAAGAAACATATTTACAATGCTGGAAGACGCTAAGAGTCTGGTACATGTTACATCAACTGTGATTGACCAATATCTACTGTGGCTTAATTCCCTTTTCTGTAGGTGATCCACAGGATAACAACATGACCAAGAATCCCCATCTTGTTCTTGGGTGTCTCCCTACAAAGAGAGATTAAAAGAGGACAATAATTAGAAAACAAGTTAATGACCATACACAAAATACCAATAAGATACCTTAATGGTGCTCTGGAGTATAGAGGTTGGAGTATACTAGATGGGGGAGAGGGATGGGGAAGGGAGGACAGAGGGAAGACGGGCGACCCAGCACATAAGTGGATGTGGGGGGCCTGATATTTCAATTATACCTTTATAACCACCCTGCAGGGGCTTACCTGCTTGCCCTCGAGGCTGCCCAATTTCTCCCGGTTTCCACCCTTTATGTCCTACTGCATGTCTGGGTCCCCATTTGCCCCTTTAGTCTCTGTCTGGCCTCTGCAGTAGTTTTAGTCCAGATTGGGGCTGGAGGAGTAAAACACAGAGATGCTATGTTAGTTTTGCACTGTGATGCAGTCAGGCAGCTCACGCATGTGTGGTAGCACATTTGTATTTTGTGGTGGTTCCTATGACCGAATGGATGCCTCTCCAGTGGTCCCAGTCCCTAAATTCTGCTAATTAGGGACCGGAGACCTGGAGGTGGTGCATAAGGCACATCTAAAGTGTTTTATTAAGGAGCACCAATAGCATGGCAGGAATCGGGGACTGCCTCATGAATATTAATGAGGCAAAAGGGAGAATATGAATGAGAAGCCTGTATGCTGCTTGGAGATAGTGTGTTCCGGTGACAGCAACAGGCAGGGAGGAAAATAAAAGTGGTAAATGGCGAAATGGTTGGAAAGGGCAAAGGGACTGCTACAAAATGGTGAGGCAACTGTTAAACATAGAAACATAGAAGCTGACGGCAGATAAGGACTGGAAGGCCCATCCAGTCTGCACATTTCTTTTTCTACCTTATGAATGTGCCATTGGCCTTTGCTCTGTTAATTGCCTATCTATTCATACTCATCTGTATTGTTCCCTTATGCATATTCCATGCCTGTTTAAAGCCCTGCACTGTATTAATATCCACCACTTCCTGAGGTAGGCCGTTCCATGCATCCACCATCCTTTCTGTGAAAAAGAACTTCCTCACATTACCCCTTAATTGGCCTCCCTCTAATCTCATGCTGTGCCCTCTTGTCCTGCTATTTTTCTTATATTAAAACATGTTAGACTCTTTCACCTTGTTAATGCCCTTGAGGTGTTTGAATGTTTCAATCATATCACCTCTCCCCCTCCTTTGCTCTAGGGTATACATATTGAGCTCAGTTAATCTGTCCTCATATGTTTTCTGATGCAGTCCCTGCACCATTTTGGTTGCCCTTCTCTGGACTGCCTCAATTTGGTTAATGTCTTTGTGAAGGTGTGGCCTCCAGTACTGCATGCAGTACTCCAGATGGGGCCTAATCAGTGTCTTTTAAAGAGGGATTATTACCTCCCTCTTCCAACTTGAGATACTCTACTAATACACCCCAACATCCCTCTAGCCTTACCTACTGCTTTAGTGGTCTGCTTGGATGATTTCAGGTCATCAGTGATGATGACACCCAAGTCTCTTTCTTCCCTTGTGACTGCCAGCAACTCCCCTCCCAGCCTATAGGTGGCTTCAGGGTTTCTCTTCCCTATGTGTATGATCTTACACTTCTTTGCGTTAAACCCCAGTTGCCACTCTTCTGACCATTTTTCTAGTTTATCCAGATCTCTTCTCATTCTGCCCACCCCATCTGGATCATCTACTCTGTTGCAGATCTTGGTGTCATTTGCAAACAGACAAACCTTACCCTCCAATCCATCTGCAATGTCACTGATGAAGATATTGAAGAGGACTGGCCCCAGGACTGATCCCTGAGTTACCCCACTTGTGACTTGCATCTCTTCAGACTGTATACTGTTTACCACCACTCTCTGTTTTCTACTCGGCAACCAGTTTGCCACCCAGTTGACCAACGTCTGACCCACCCCGAGCCTACCCAGCTTATTAATCAATCTTCTATGTGGAACAGTATCGAAAGCTTTGCTGAAGTCAAGGTAGGCAACATCAACTGCTCCCCCTTGGTCCACTACTCTGGTTACCCAGTCAAAGAAATCTATGAGATTAGTTTGACAGGACCTTCCTTTTGTAAACGCATGCTGTCTTGGAGCCTGTGCTCCTTTGGATTCCAGGTGTTGCACTATCCTTTCTTTAATGAGTGTCTCCATAATCTTGCCCACTACTGAGGTAAGACTGACTGGTCTGTAGTTCCCTGCCTCCTCCCTGCTACCACTCTTGTGGAGCGGGATCACATGAGACCTTCTCCAGTCTTCTGGGACCTCTCCTGTGCTCAGAGACTCACTAAACAGTCCTGATAACGGCTCTGCTAGTTCCACCCTTAGCTCCTTTAGTACCCTGGGATGTATTCCATCAGGTCCCATTGTCTTGTCCACCCTGAGCTTATCGAGCTCTTGTAGGACCCTTTCTTTTGTGAAGGGACTAGTGCACACCTCCCTCCCCCTGTGTCCATGGTCCTGAGCTGTGGGCCCTGCCCTACCTTCTCTTCAGTAAATACTGAGTAGAAGTATCTATTTAGGATAGAAGCTTTTACATGGTCCTCCTCCTCACATGCCCCCTTAACCCCTTTGATCTTATCAATACCCCCTTTGGATTTTCTCATTTCACTAATGTATCTACAGTATAGAAAGTCTTGCCACCTTCTTTTACTGTTCGTGCTAGTGTTTCCTTGGTTTGGGTCTTTGCCTGCCTTACTGGCTTCCCTTAGGGAAGTTTGGTATGCCGCCCTATCTTCATCCTGCTGTGTTCCCTTATATTTCCTGAAGGCTAGCCTTTTGGCTCTGACCTTTTCTGCTACTGTGTTTGAGAATCAAATTTGTTTCCTTCTTCTTTTGCACTTCCTTTTCTCACTAACACAGTGGGATGTTGCTTCAAGTATTGCATCTTTAATGCTTTCCCACTTTGCCTGTACCCCCTCATCTATATTTCTTTTTGCCAGGGCAAGCTTAACTCTGTTGGCCATCTTATTAAAGTCAGCTCCTCTGAAGTCCCATATTTTTGCCTTGGAATGGGATGATTTTATTAAATATGAATGTTTATTATAGCTGTAGGAGGACTATAAAGTAGGACATGGTATGGACTGCATAGGGAACTGTTTTGTCAGCAGCCATATTTACAGCCTTGTGACCACAGTGTAACCAATCAGAGGCCCAGGATTCTTGCTAAGGTTTCTGGGACTGTTTGCTGGATTTATGGGGAAACATCTCAGGTAATACTTGGTGCCCTTTTACACAGCCAATCAGGCATTGAGAAAGACTAATGCATATTAATTTTGAGAAAGGACAAGTGTTTCAGACAATGGGGCGCAGCCAGAGAACTCCCAAAACCCAAGGGCTGTTGGTTCTGGAGTCAGTTTGGTGGGAGCCCCTCCAGAGGGAGGAGGGGGGGGGACTCTAGTCCTTGTGCAGAGGAATGGGGCTGCAAAGCTTGGGAAAGGCCTACCTTGGAGTTGCCAGCCACATGTCCCCAGGCCCTGCGGTTTGCTTTTCTCTACTCAGGTGGAATTTTGGTCAAGGAATCCGGATTTGCAGTTTCAGCAGTGAGGGTCTTCCTGACATGTGGAGGTTTGTGTGTATTGCTGAGGTTGGTCTTCAAAGAAGAAGTGCAACATTTATATACCTGTAAAAGCACTTTACCAGAGTTGTTTTTTTTACACACCATGGGCCCTATGCATGAATGGGCAGGACATATGCGCCAGAGGTGTGTATCCCTCCTGCATAGGGTCACACCTGCGGACAGGTGCACACTGGTGGTATTCATCATCATGCACCACCTGTCCATGTCTCCACCCCCAGGACTCTGCAGGGCGGCCGGGGGTGAGGCCGATGACTCAGCTGGGCATCCAATCGGATGCCCAGTATAGGTCATTTAGTGGATCCATTCCATGGTGGGGTGCGCAGTGGTAGAGTGCCCTGTGGATGACCAATGACCAGTGGCTGTGGTGGGGAGAGGAGGGCAAAGCTGCTGGCCTTCCAATGCAGCACCAGAGCAGTATGTAGGGGTGGGGAGAGGAGTCCATAGGTGGTGGGGGGAGCTGTACCTCACCCTCTAAATCCCACCCGAAGCAATGGGGGCTGGTGACTGGGGTGGCCCAGTGGTGCCATTGGGGGGCAGCATCCTTTTGTCCAATGCCCCTGTGTGGGTGTGTGTGTGTGTGTGTGTGGGGTGGGGGGACACCTGGCAGGGGTCCCACACCAACGTGTGCAGGGGCAGGTGTCAGCAGTCTGGGTGGGTGGGCTATCTGCCCTGTCCCGGCGGAGTCCCGATGGTTACACAGGGAGCACAGGGGGCTTATAGCAGGGTTCCCCCAGCATACCCTGCTCCCCAACTGCACACCTGCAGCCAGCAGTGTACAACTTTGTGCATGCATGGTGCATAGTGCTGGCATGCCCACAACCCACCCCCAGTGCGGTGCTGTCAGCATACCTGGGAGGATCGGTGCATTGGTTCTGCGTGCCCCCCCTTAGTGCATCCCACATGGGGGGTGCATAGGGTACGTAGTGGCTGCACACCCTAGATATGCACGCATAGCCACTCTGCTCCAATAGGGCATGTTGCCTTATAAGTAGAATTTAATGATATGATTTTTCACTGGGGTTTTTAAAGTATGATGTCATATTTAGTATGGTATTTAAATGTATGATTAACAGGCAGTCCCCAACTCCTGATGAAGCTTTGATGGCAAAGCACTGGGGCACACTCCTTGTGCTGGAAAGCAGACATGTTTGATTATTCTACATGTTTTTGTACAATAAAGATTTCAAAGCTGAAATTCATGTGGACACGCTAATTTCCTGGAGTGCAATGGTATCTGGAGAGTATTTGATGGCATTGGAGTTGCCACCCCTTTTGATTGCACCTTACCAACTTTTCTGAGCACAAATAGTAAAGATTGTAAACTACTGTAGATTTAGTATGCCTCTTCTGAATGAAGGTTACCCCAGAAATTCATAAACTATACCCCTTTTATTAAAATGCAAAAACAGTCTGTATATTGTGCTAAATGAGAACTACTTTATTTACACACTATATTTACATGTTGGTCAAAGTAGAACAAAAGTTATTACAGGAAAAAACATTGAAAAAACAAGAGGAGTTTTTTTTTTTGTTGACTCTGTTTATGCTCCCAAATATCGGGGCATCTCTCAGGAATCCACTTTCGATGCTAAATACCTGACCGCCTGTCTAACCTGCATCCACCCAACTACTATATTGGGTTCAGAACTCCAGTCTCTCCAGCCCATTCAGAGGCCCAGAGGCCCTAAGGGTGCTGCTGGATTTCTGCCGCCAACATTGGGCATGTGGACCCAAGCCACTGGTAGTTCCGTTGCCTCCCCAAAGGTAGGGGATATTTTTCTTATCTCCTTCAGCCTGCCCCTCAGAGCTCGGCTGTGCAATGACATCTGGAGACATCTGCCACAGCTCCACCCCTCTACGTTGTGCCCCGATGTGCACATGTCCCACTGGCTTCCACCGGGGGCTGCTGTTGCACCGGGTGGACCCCAAATTCCTCCCCAGAGAGAGGAGAGCAGTCTGCAGATGCTCAATCTTCTCTCTCCCCTGATGACCCTGATGACTTGAGCTCATTCCCAAACCCGGGTCACTGGCGCGGTGTGAGTTGTGGCGTCCAGCACCTCAACCCTCAGTGCCACTGGGCTGGCTAAAACAAGAAGAGTTAAACAATAAATATGCAAACTTAGCTTTCTTATAGCTGGGCCAATTTACAGGTGAAGATATGGAAAAAGAACAGTCTCTTGTCTTGGGAGAACTTTAACACACATTGAAGCTCTCCCCCTTTCAGTCTCAGATCACTGATCAGCCTGTAGAATTATACACTGGCTGCCCTTTTGTCCTTCTCCCTCACAGTGATGTAGGCCCTTTATAGAGGAAATTTTCATGTGTCTCAGCACACAGCTTTCTCTCTATGCTGTGCCTCTTACAAATAATATTTTGTTTGTAACAGGATTATGCAAGCTTTCGATGGAAACCAAACCCTCAGTGTGCTCCCATCATAAGGAAAATCTCAGTTTCCATGTGTTATCACTAAACAAATATACTCAGAAGGCTCTGCAATTTGCTGTGCTTTTGGCATCAAATGATTATTAGCAGTTTCACTATTCCCAGGGTGTCACCCTGCCAGTAGACCCCAAGGAACAGATAAAGATTATTATCCAAACAACCCTCCTTACAAACCATGTGATAAACAGCAGGACCAATTGCCCACATGTGCAGACTTTTAGAATTTGACCTGGCTGACCTCCCGGTGTTTGCTGGGACACTACAACCAGTCTACAAATTCACTGTATTAAAACATTACTATGCCACAGGCATGATTACAAACAAGTTGACAAAGAAGATCACAAAAAGGTATTTTGTTCCGTTAGAGGGGTGGCAGGGATCTAAGTCAAAAGAAGAAACACATAGTGTGTAGATCACTCATAGAAACATAGAAACATAGAATTTGATGGCAGATAAGGACCGCTTGGCCCACCTAGTCTGCCCATTTCCCTACCTAACGGATAAGCTGCAGATCCTAGTTAACCAACAGCCTACTTCCTCCTACCCCCCTCTAGAATTGTCTTATGTGTGTCCCATGCATTCTTGAATTCCTCTACTGTTTTTGACTCTATGACCTCCTCAGGAAGGCTGTTCCACGTATCCACAACCCACTCTGTGAAGAAATACTTCCTCACATTACCTCTGAGCCGTCCCCTCTCTATCTTCAAATTGTGCCCCCTTGTTTTTGTACATTTCTTTTTCTGAAAGATGCTACCCTCTTAGACTTTGTTGCTTCCCTTGAGGTATTTGAAAGTTTTTATCATGTCCCCCCTCTCCCTCCTTTCCTCGAGGCTATACATCTTTAGTTCCTTTAGTCTTTCTTCATATGTCTTCTGATGCAGACCCTGCATCATTTTGGTTGCCCTCCTCTGGACAGCCTCCCACTGTCTATGTCTTTGCAGAGATAGTGTCTCCAGAACTGCACACAGTACTCCAGATGTGGTCTTACCAACTGTCTGTACAGAGGGCCAACAACTTCCTGTTTTCTACAGGTGATGCCTCTCCCTATGCATCCCAGTATCCCCCCAGCCCTCATTACTGCCTTCTCACATTGCTGGCCCACCTTTAGGTCATGTGATATGACTACCCCAGGCCCCTTTCCATTTTTGTTGTTGTCAGTATCTCACCCCCCAATTTGTACTCTTCCCTGGGTTTCTGTTTCCCAGGTGCATTACTTTGCACTTCTTTGCATTGAATCTAAGCTGCCATACATTTGACCATTCCTCCAACCTTGCCAAGTCCCTTTTCATCCTTTCCACCCCACCTTGTGTATCAACCCTATTGCAGATCTTTCTGTCATCTGCAAAGAAACATGCTTTCCCTTCCAGTCCCTCTGCAATGTCACTTATAAAGACATTAAAAAGGACTGGCCCCAGTACTGAACCCTGTGGTACCCCACTAGTAACCCTCCTTTCTTCACTGTGGATTCCATTTACTATTACCCGCTGTGTCCTGTTGTTCAACCAGTGTTTTACCCAGGCTACCACCCTAGGACCCACTCCCAGGCTGGCTAATTTATTTATTCATCTTTTGTGTGGGACTGTGTCAAATGCCTTGCTAAAGTCTAGGTAGGCCATGTCCACAGCTCCTCCCTGGTCTACTGCTTTGGTCACCCAGTCAAATAAATCAATTAGATTTGTCTGACATGACCTTCCCGCTGTGAATCCATGCTGCCTTGGGTCCCATGCCCCACTGGCTTCTAGGTACTCAACAATTTTTCCTTCAGAAGTGATGCCATCATTTCCCCTACCACTGAGGTCAAACTGACAGGTCTGTAGTTTCCTGTCTCTGTCTTGCTCCCACTTTTGTGAAGGGGAATCACATCCATCCTCCTCCAGTTCTCAGGTACCACCCTATCCTCCCATGATTTATTAAAAAGGGTAGTCAGTGGTGTTACTAGTTCTTCCCTTAGTTCTTTTAAAATCCTGGGGTGAATCCCATCAGGCCCCATTGCTTTATCCACCTTCAGGTTTAAGAGTTCTTTCAGAACCCTTTCTTCTGTGAAAGGACTAATATCAACCCCCCTATCCAGAGTGCTTCTATTTACCAGATTAGGTATTTCCCCCTGCTTTTCCACTGTTAATACTGAGCAGAAGTATTCATTCAGTATCCCTGTTTTTTGACTGTCACCCTCTGCCCAACCACCTTCCTCTTTGTTCAGCATCAGTATCCCTGCCTTAGTCTTTTTTTGCTCCTTAATGTACCTATAAAAGGTTGTATCCCCCTTCTTAACTGAGTTGGCTATCAGTTGGGCCTTTGCTATTCTGACTGCCTTAACCGCTTCCTTCTGCTTTAACTGGTACAGTTCTCTGTCCTGCTCCTTCTGTGTTTCCTTATACTTCCTGAATGCTATCTTTTTTCCCTTACCTTCCCCACCACTTCTTTTGAGAACCATAGTGTTTTTTTCTTTCATTTTGATTTGTTTATTTGCTTCACGCAAAGGCTTGTTGCCTCTGTGATGGCGGTTTTGATGTTTCCCCATTGTTGCTCCACCCCACCTTCTTGCCTGTTTGCTAGTGCTTTTCTGAGGTACTCTCCCATTTTGACAAAATCAGCCCTCCTGAAGTCCAGTACCTTCACTTTTGTGTGGCTTGACTCTACAGCTAAGTTTATCATGCACCACAAAGTTTGGTAGTCACTTGTTCCCAGATGGCTACCTACTTCAAAATCAGAGATCCTCACTCCATCCCCATTTGAGAGTACCAGGTCTAAGATTGCTCTCTCCTGAGTGGGTTCCAAAACTAGCTGTCTGAGGCATTCCCCCTGTAGGGCATCGAGAATGGCCCTGCTCTTGGATGTGGCTGCAGCAAAGGTGCTCCAGTCAACATCTGGCATATTCAGGTCCTCCATCAGCAATATCTCCCCTTTATCTGCCATCCCAAGGATGCCTTCTATCATTTCCTTGTCCATTTCCTCCCCCTGAGATGGGGGTCTGTATACAACCCCTGTGTGGATTGTGGAGCCATTTCCAGTCTCCAGGGTGACCTACAGTGCTTCCTCTCCTCCCTGTTTACCCTTTAGTTCTGTTGCTTTGATCCCTTCCCTTACATAGGGAGCTACTCCTCCTCTTCTTCTTCCCTCCCTGTCCCTCCTGTAGATTGTGTACCCTGGTATGTTGACATCCCAGTCATGGTTCTCTGTGTACCATGTTTCTGTGACTGCAACAATATCCAGGCATTCCTCTTCCATCAAGGCTACCATTTCAGGGAGCTTTTTACCTAGACTGTGGGCATTGGTACTCATTACCATCCATTTCTTTTATGGCTATATTTCTTTTTGCCCCATCCCTGTCCCTACTGCTTTTGTCTTTTTCTCCATTTACCACTGCCCTTCTTCCTATCGACTGCTCTATTTTGGTGTTTACCTCGCTAATTACCCTGACTTTTGGGGGGGGCTAGGATTTCCCTTCTTCTCTTCAGTGCCTCCCCCCTTGGCTAGTTTAAATGCTTGCCACTGAAGCATTTAAACCTATCACCTAGGATCCTGGTTCCCCTCCAGGATAGATGCAGACCATCATGCCTGTATAGGCCTGCATCCCTCCAGGTGGAGCCCCAGTCCCCAATGAAGCCAAATCCCTAAGCTCTGCACCAGCTTTTCAACCAGTCATTGAATCCCATGGTGTGGAGTGCCCTAGCCTCATCCATGCCATAGACAGGTAGCACTTCTGAGAAAGTTATTATGTGTGCTACTTGTCTAAGGCCCCTCCCCAACTCCACAAACTCCTGTTGCACTGCTCTGATCCCATTTTCAGCCGGGTCATTCATCCCTAGGTGGGTAATGACATCCAGCTCCCTTCCCTTGCCACTGCTCCCACGATCCTGAGGATTCATTTCCTGTCCCTTCAAGCCTTGGCACTGGGCAGGTACCTTACCTCCCTTTCCCATCCCTCCCCTAGTTTTACCCCTCTAACAACTGAGTCCCCAACCAGGAGTTATTTCCTTCCCCTGTGGGGTCCTGGGCCACCCTCCTGTGGGTCTCCATTGTGGAAGTTCCCAGCATCCTCCTTGGTCTCCACTGCAGGTGCCTCCATAGAGGAACCATGCTTTGCCAGAGTGATGAATGAATTGTGGAGAGGCACAACTGGAGGGATGTGCCTCTGTTCCACCACCCTCACCCTCCCTGAGCCCACCATGGTCCAACCACTCCTCTTTCTTGGCAACCTCTGAGGTAGTGGCAGTGGCCTGGGTGGTCCCTGGGTGGGGGAGCAGGTTTCCCGAATCCTTGCCAGGCTAGCAAGGAGACGAACAACCTCCTCCCTCAGACCAGAGAGGTGCCTGCAAATAGGGCAGCAATGCAGTTTCCAGAATGTCTCCCGGAAGACTGCTGCTCCACAGCCAGTGCATTGCACCACTCCCCACATGTCTGTGTCCCTTCCAGTTACTGGTGCTTTTTTGTTTTTTTGTTCTTGTTTCAGTGTGTGCAAGCTTGTGAGTGTCTCTACCCCATATTCAGTGTGCTGTGCTTTTAAGGATATGAACAGGTGTATGTTTTAGCAGTTTTGAGAGTGATGTCAGAACCCTGCTATAAAGGAACTTATGCGCTTGGGGCAGGTGGGGTGAGGGGAAGGGGTGGTGGAGTAAACCTATGCTGTCCAGAAACAATCACCTACAACTCTTATCCTCCACCCCGGGGAGTGCCTTCCTTCCTTTCAGACACCTATTTCACAAAGGTTAAGTAACATGTCTAGTCACAACTGACTGCAAATATCTCCCAGCTACAGTTCCTCCCTGGAAAATAATGTTAAAACTAAGAAAAGTCCACCCCAAAAACAGAATCAATACTAGTTACTTACACAGGTCCAAAAAGTAATAATTCAGTTCAGTGTAGTCTAGAAAATAACCTCCTTGATTCAAAGAAGCTGTAGCTGCTTTCTCACTCTTCCTGTCTTCAATGTGAGAAGGAGACTGCAACACCTTCTGGTAATTTTCTTAGTTCTGTCCTTTCAAGCAAGCTAAAAGGAAAGAGCTCAGGTGAAGCTAGGTGGCTTGGCCAGCAAACCTAGCCTTCCACCATTTGAAAATGCATGAAAAGAAAACAATGTTATTAAGCATTGCTGTTTCTTTTAAAACCTCGGGCAGTTGACAGTGAACTGAAAGGTACTTATGAAACTTACAAGGAAACTTTTCTAACTTCTTTAGACACTATTATTTTACAAGCACCAAATGCAAGCAATAGATAAAAAGATTTGAACAAGATACAAGAAAAAGGAAAAAGGACTACAAGAAGAAGAAAAAAAGAGCACAAATAGAAGCAGGCATGCCTACCAACACTAAAGAAAATTGTGATTATGATAACCATGGCAAAAGTGACATTATTCACCAGGTCAGAGTCTTCAAGAGCTCCATGGCTGCTTTGCAAATTTGATGCTTGCTCATGCTTTGAAGAAGTGATCATTCTATGAACCAGACAAACTATTTTGCTGTATAGAGAAATAAATTTCAAAAGGTATTTTGCCTGTGCTGTGAAAGTTTCTCGAGTTTCATGGTGCTGTATGGGCACTACATTGACTCACTGTGTGCTTAGAGCCCAAGTGCAGATGTTGCAAAGTTTTACTTTGCTGGCAAAGTTCTGGTGAAGTTGCAGAATTTGCCTTTGCAAATAGGATTCTTAGGATCAAATGCAGGTCTATAGCGTTAGCCATTATTGACCTGAACTACAATGAATAGATTATAACCAAAAAACATGGTTTGCTATTGCATCATCAATGCCCTTTTTAAATAGTTTCATATTCTCGCTTTCCACTACTGATTTGTTTATTATTATTTTAAATCTGGGGCAAACTAGAAGTTTCAGAGTTCCATCACACACACACACACACACACACACACACACACACACACACAGTTAGCACTGATTAATTACAAATGCTGATGTGAGCATTGGCAAGCACTGGGTGGAGGCACCACTGGCAGAAGCAGAGTTGCCACTGTCAGCAAAGGGAAACAGGACTAGGCCCTTTAACATATGATCCAAGAAAAGGACACAGTGAGTAACAAAACTAGTTTGTATTTATCAGACCAAAATAGGTAAAGAGAGGAGTATAGTGCTTTGCAAAGAACGTAACATGTTCATATGGATGGAATGGTAAATGAAAAATAAAATACTTTGTATGTGATATATGCAATTTAGTGGAGTCACTGAGAAATGAAATTACTGACCATAGGGAGTAGTTGTGTAATATGCATCATGTCCGTGACCTTAGACACTAACAGGACACACATGAAAACAGCAAGGGCAAGCCATTTAGATGGGTGGCAGAAAATGAGAGTACATCACTAGGTAGAAGAGGAGGGGCAAAATAATCAAGAAGTATGGTGTACGATGCAGTAAGAAAGGAGAAAGGAAAAAAGTAGTAAAGCAAAGAACCATGAAATATAGTACACATCTGAAATAGATTAAAATATTGAACAATACAGAGATGGTAGAAAGTAAAGAATGAGAGGGTACTATACAAGGTAAAGAAAATCAGCATAAAAGAAACCTTAATGAGGAAAGGATCAGCATGATACCTACAGAAGCAGAAGGTGTATGGAAAGTGACAGAGAAAATGAACAGCAATTCTGGAAAATAAGCAAAGAAATATAAGAGTTATAGGACTCAGAGCAATATGTGGTAGCAGAAAGGAGAATATCATGGTATGTTATTTGTAAGAGGCAAAAGTGTTGGATATTAAACAAACTCTGAAGGGTTTCTTGAAAGATCAGGCAGCAAACCAGTAGTGGTACTGCATGGGACACTGGTTTACCATGATTGCAAAAGGGCAAAATCTGTTTTGCCAAATGGAAAAAACAGTATTGTCACCGATGTCTACAAAGCCAAAATCCTTTTTACCGGTCTTTTGTTTTTGTAGCTCTGTTTAAAAATTTTTTTTCTCAGCTTATATTCTAGCAGTTTTACTGTCTAGTATTGTGCATCAATCCTTGTAGTTATTAAAAATAAAAAGCTCTATGCTAAGCGCAACCTGTACCTCACTTTGGTTTTGTGTCTTGTATGTATACAAAGTCCTCCCACTATTATCAATGCCTACATGCCCAAATGATCTGAGTGTGCATATCTTGGAGGGGTGTGTGTGTGTGTGTGTGTGTGTGTGTGTAGGTGACCACATGTGTAGTATCTCAAGTCAACCAGCCCTCATATGTGACAGCTGCAGTACTATGACTCCCATCCCTCAGGGTTGATGGCAGCAGCAGAATCACTATGGCCCCCATCCCTGAGGGGTGGCAACAGCAGCAGCAACAGGAGCAGCACTATGACTCCGGTCCCACTGGGTAATGGAAGCAACATTACAGCCTTCACCCCTCAGGGGTGATGGCAGCAGCACTATAGCTCCTATCCCTTTGGGGTGACAGTAGCAGCAGCAGCACTGTGGCACCCATCCCTGAGGGGTGGCAATGACAGCAGCAGGAGCAGCAGTAAAGCCCCATCCCTCGGGGTGATGACAGCAGCACTATGGCCCCATCTTTTAGGTGTGTCAATAGCACCAGCACCATGATTGCCATTCCTCAGGTGTGATGGCAACCGCAGCATTATGGCTCCACCTCTCAGTGCTGGCAACAGCAGCACCACTATGGCCCCCATCCCTCAGGTGTGTTGGCAGCACCAGTACTATGTCCCCTGCACACCTCAGGTGTGACAGCAGCAATACTATGGCCTCCATCACTCAGGTGTGTTGGCAGCACCAGTACTATGGCCCCCACAAGTGTGACAGCAGCAGCACTATGGCCCTCATCAGTGGTGTAGATTATGGCGGGGGAGGTTGCCCCTTCCCGAGCAGAGAGGCTGGGACTTTTTGAGTCCCGAGTTGTTATTTTTTTGTTTGTTATGTTTTTCTTTTTTCTCCTTCTGTTTGGAACCTGGGGACCGACATGAGTTTCAGGGGAGGGATGGGGGTCTGCGCCTTGTGTTTTTTATTTTGTAATATTGTCCAGAATCTGGTTGGTTGCAAGCCTGCTGCACAAACTATAATGACCCAGATGTACATTTTGCAGCCAATTTCAGTGCAGTCTCCAGCCAGCCACACTCATGCGCACCAACACAAGTTAAAACAATGTGCCATCAAAGTGCTGGTTGTCGTCTCCCCTGCTGCTCCTTTTTTGTTTTCTAGCTGTAGGCTCCGTATTCACCGACTGGACCAGGACTGGTTCACCAGATGGACTCAGGGAGCCAGAGCTTCCTGAAAAGCGAAAAAAAAAACCAGAATTCTCTGGGGCTGTGCCTTTTAAGGAATGTAATGTATCACAAAATAGGAAAATGAGCCAGTAAAAAACTGAAATGATTCAAAGCCTTAGGAGTAGAGTAGTCCTCTTTTAATGTTAACATGGTATTGTGTCAAACACCGACCCCATCTTGAATAAAATCCCCTCTTGTGTTGAAGTCAGAAGGATTTGGTGTTGCCAGAGAAATTTCCTTAAATCATTGTTTGTTGTCCAAGTTCAAAAAGAGCTTCTGTGACAGACATTAAAAGACAACTCTATTTCCTGTGTCTTGTTGGAATCACTGAGCTTATGCGAGGCAATATCTGAGGAACACAAGGTAAAAAAATAGCAATCTAATGTAAAAGGAAAGAAAAAAAAATCTGAGAGCCATTGTGGCAGTATCACTAAAGTAGCCAACAAAGTTTATACCCTTTATAGCTCAAACTGGATTAATAACAAAACATGGATAATGTAGTTACAGTGATAATGAGTAGAAGTAAACCTAATATATGACTGTTCTGTACATTAGGCAAAAATCAGCTGTTTTTGTATTTACGGTATGTTATAAAGACTTTTTTGGCTCCTATTTTTTATACTTAAGTTATGTGTACCCTTCCCCCTTAAAAACAATCTGAAAGCCAAACATTATAGCTGTTTCTTTCAGTGCTGATGGGGTAGCAGAATACCTCTCAGCATTAAAAATCATAGCACTGGCCTTCAAAAATTATAACAAAGGGCTAGAATGTGTAGCACCTTCTTATTTTAAACAATAATAGGTCTACAGATAGTGGGCCTCATATAGTTAATGATAAGGAATGCTTCTATCAACTTAGTTCAATGATTAAATAGTTATTGTGCCCAGAAATAACTCTAACATTATGAGAAATATCAGTAAACCTATGCAGAGCAAGGGTAAATTCGAGTGTGAAAATCATAGAGCTATGCGAAATTCATAGCAGTTGAGAGGTATGGGCAGCAGATTAAATCCTTTCAAGAGAATCAGCACTTATATGCCCCTGCCCTCTGAATGTATGAATATGATCAACCCTGTTGGCTTTTATAATTGTGTTTCTTTTTAGCAACCTTAAACTACTTTTAGAGCCTACTAGTAAGATCTGGCCCCTTGGCTCCAGTGATAAAAGCAACCACTTTTAGAGGACTGAGAAATAAGGTGTATTGGACCCAAATCTAGGAGGCTCAATCCAACTCTACACTATCTGGGAATTCTTTTTGATACTGTCAAGCAGTGGAAATGTTCTGTCCAACAACTTATGCTCGGGTCACGGAAGTCTATCTATCTATCAGTCTGTCCTGACCACAAAATTTTGGAACCCGGCTGAATTTATGTCATGCTCTGCTCAAAATTATGTGAAAAATCAAAATGTCATTAAGTTAAGGACCTGCCTCAAAATATTGAAACTGCAGACACTCCCTTCCTACTGTCTTTTCCTTGTCTGGTCTAACACATGCACCTTACTCTTCCCATAAGGGATGAATAAAAATCCAGTGACCTGTTGTGCAATGATTGGAAATATACATCAGGGTTCTTTGCATCGATGGATAAGTTTGCTAAAACATGTTGCCATAAATGGGATTTTTGGGTATCCAATGCATGACATACTGGCTGGAGTGAATGAACCATTGATTGCTCACAATCTGTAGAGATTGCTGATGTAACTGGCTGTTTGAGGAGATTCAAGAATGCATGTAGGGCAGGAGCCAGGTGCATTTATCTACATGTCTGGGTCCAAAAGGTTTGATGACTATTTCTCATGTAAAAAAAAAGTGTGTATAATTCAGATTTACAGCTCTTATTTGCCCATAGTTGTACATTTTCTTGGAAAATGCACTTTTTTAAGGGCAACTAAAAGTTTTACATTCATGTAATAGACTTGGTTTTATTTGTTATTTATTTAATGTATCTAATTTATTTAATAGACTCGGTTTACCTACTTATTAATGTAATTTTTTTTAATGTTTCAGATATGGCTAGCAAGACTTCTCACAAACTGCAGAGGTGATGCATCCTACACACTGATCCAGGAGTTAGCACCGACCATGGAGACCTGCTACCTTTTGATGATGCTCATTGGGAGAAAGTAGTTGATGCAAAGGAAAGGTGTTCTAGTCAAACACTGTCAAAGTACAACATGGTGTGTCTTGAATTGCCTGAACATTACTCCAGCAGCCATGGGTATCATTATATCTGCTACAAGAACTTCACTGCATATAAGAGTTCCTGTAAACTTGCAGTTGGTAAAACTTTGAAAAAGACACTGTAAAGAGTTATCCAGCAAAATTGCTTCACTTCCAAGTTCATAGTGCTCTATCTGAATCTACAGCATCTACATCAGGCATATTCCCAAATGCATGTATATTTTGCAAATCGTACAAGAAAAGGAATCCTAAGGGGTCAAAGGGGACTTCTGAATATCCTACAACATGTGTAACTTATGGGGCAGCAGACAGCATAAAAAAACACAGCAAAAGAAATGGACAATTGACAAATGGATATGATGGTAGGCAGTATTGATCTCTTAGCCAAAGAAGTGAAGTACCACAACAGCTGTAAGAACAAGTATGTAAAAAAGGCAGAACAAATAAAGGGCACATGTACCAAATGTGAATACAGTCAACTGAGAGACAGTCACCAAGTTGCCTTTTCCAGACTTGTTAAGTGTGTGCAATGCATCATTGTTAATGGAATGCAAGAAGAATGATTACTATCTCTATACAAAAGGTACATGGACAGTCTTATGGAGTGTAGTGGGTGTGCGGCAAATTATGACCCACAAAGCTTGCAGTCAAAACTGGCAGATCACATCAAAGATGATATTGTATTTGATACCAAAAGTAGAAAAGTGGGTACAATCATCAGGTCTGCTAAGAAACAGACTGATTGGAGGGAAGCACAAGCAGCACAAGCAGCTCAATACATAGGAGAACAGTTGTTGGAACTCCTAAAGGTACAGCCTCATAATAAAACCAAAGTTAAAGTTGAAGATTTAACAGAAGAAAATGTAAAACTTCCACCCATTCTTCAGATATTCCTACTTACTGTACTCATGGGTTCATCAGAAGTGGGCAGTGAAGAACAGGAGAGGGTGGTTCAATCTATTGCAGATAACATAGTGTTTGCAGTGTGTAGTGGAATAATCAAACCACAGAAACACCTCTTGTTGGACATGGGTATTAAATCCATGAGAGGCAGTAAGAAAGTTTTAACTATTTTGAGCAGGTCTGGTCACTGTGTCAGCTACCATGTTGTGGAGGAACTCAAAACTGCAGTCACTACCAGTATAATGGAGAATATGGCTACACCAGATGGATTGCTCATACAGCCAGGTTTAGCCACTGCTTTGGCTTTTGACAATTATGATGAGATTACAGGGACACTTGGCGGTCATGACACTTTGCATGTCACTGTGGATATAGCATACCAAAACATACCATCCAGTATTGAGGAGACAGCTGTACCCAAAGAAAGATCTGAAGAAGCTATGACAAAAACACACACAGGTGACCATCACCAGGAAGAAATGAAACACACACAATAGAAACAAACACAGACAAGCAAAGATCAGAAGTTGATGCCCATGACCAGACAGCACCATCTTTAACAGCAAAGGGCAAATGACACAGAACATCAAAGGTAAAAGCTGAAGGTTTTGTTGAAAACTATTTGCCAAATGTAAAGAAGCAGATATTGCAGCCAGTGGCATGACAGGAACAAGAAACTGTACCCAGGCACATTCAAAGGTCTCAGAGGAAAAGAGCTCTAGATATTGGCAAAAAAGACATTCAACCATATACATCTGGAAAACCAAAAATATGACTATCACTATAAGGTGACAGAAAGCTCTCAACCAAAAAACCTCATGCAAGCTAAGAGAAGGGACATTGCCTGGATGATATCTTGTGCAAGTGTAGATGCTACTCCAATGTGGCATAGATGGAATGCTCTTGTTTCTGTAGATGACCTGCCAAAGCAGATCATATCATATATGGATCCTATAGGAAAGCCTCCTACAAGACTTGATGTAGTGCAAGACACCATGTATACTGCTATCAAGGTTATGGATGAATGCCAGGAGGACTATATGCCTATTACTTATTACTTGGCCATAGCAAAACCTGGGCTACAAATTCAGTCCAGAAAAGTCCCCAGAATATGACAGACTTTTCATATGTTTTGGACCATTCCATATAAAATTTGCATATTTCAAAGATCTTGGATACCTCCTAAATGGTTCTGGTGGAGACCACATTCTTGTTGAAAGTGGTGTATTTGCATTGGGATCCGTGAATGGACTTCTTCAAGGAACATTTTTCAATCGGGCAAAGAGGCTTCACCCAATGCTATCAGCTGCATTAAAAATTAAACTTTTGCAGTGCTTTATACAATGTAAAGGTTTGACAGACTTTCCAATCTCAAAGCATCTGCAGCAGCTACTTAATGACCTATCACCTTCCTCAATGGTAGACCTAGAAAATACAGCTGAGTTCAAGACATTCATGGAAGCATATGAAATGTTCTCAGAATCCACACACAATGGTGAGCATGGTGCAACTGCCCAATTTTGGCTGCAGTACTGCAGTTTGGTAGAGTTGTACTAACTCTTCTGCCATTCCATCAGGGCAAATGACTTGCCTCTCTTTGTATTTAGCTTGGAGAAGATGATATCTCTTTACTTCACAACTGGGCACCACAACTATGCCAGTGGATGACCCTGTATCTTATGAATTTGCTAAACATAGATGAGACCCAGCCTGGACTAAGAAAAAAAATTAATGGAGCATTAACCATTGCAAGATCAAAGAGAGGGTTTAGCAGAAATGACGTAGACTTGACCTTGGAACAGACAATTAATGCCGATGCTGCATCAAGACTAACTGGGATTTCTTCTTTGACTCAGAACAACAACACAAGGAGGAGGTGGAACATTCTGCTGTCTGCTCAAAGTAAAATTGCTGGAAGTCTTATGGAAAAAGTTGGTCTTGTCAGCCATGAAGAAGCCAGCCAAGAGCTGAAATGTTTTAGAGTTAAATGAGATTCAAAGGATCTAAACAAGCTGTTGAACACAGTAGACTCCTCCATGAATCCATTCTGGGAAGCATTTGAGGACCGAAGTCTTTATTCAATAGGTAGTGGAAATGCAGTATCACAAGAGGTAGCAAACAAAGTGTTACAGGTTACTGAGATAGGTACTCGAGTGTGTCATGTGTTTAGAGACGAGAGCATTACCAAAGGCAGTAGGTTTAAGGAACTCATCAAAAGACACAAGCTGAAGAACTTTGCACATGATGCAATAAGGGTGAAGATTAAGAACAAGGACAAGAAAATAACTGAGTTGAAAGGAACTTGAGACCTCTTTGGACACTTGCTATATCTATCTGCGATTTCAACAGTTGAACTTATGACGGTATTTGCCTATCCGCTAACCCCAGTACCCTGCTCCTTAGGAAACATTGATGGATCAATGAATGCAACATTGACATCAACACTGCTGAAGAAACTTGAGACCAGAGTCCAAAATAGCCACGCCAATGTTGTAAATGCCACTGTGGTTGATGTCATGTTCTTGATCAGAAATCTGACAAACCTGCCACCAACATTCCATGGTGTGGCAAAAATTATCCTGTTTCTTGATTGCTGTGCTTCTGCAAATGAAGTTCACCTTGTCAGTGACTGTTACAAGTCACCATTGGTCAAAGGTCTTGAACAAGAGAAGAGAGGAAAGCATAGCATCACTCCACTCTCCTATCTCATAACTAGTCCTGACCAAAGCCGACCAAAAGATTTTGCTGGATCCTTGTCTTCATCTTCACTCAAGACGGCACTCCTAGGTTTTCTAGCTACAGCATGGAATTCTGATGGATACTGTGAAGTTCTAGGTGATAAAAGGCTCGTGTATGCAGTAGGAGAAACTTGTTATGCATACAAAGTGGAAGCTGGACATATGCTCAGACTAGAGTGCAAGGCCCTAAAAAGCATACACATAGAAGCAGACACAAGAATCATGCAACACATAAACCATATTTACAGTCAAAATGAGGGTGAAGATGTGCATGTACTGGTCAAGGCAGAGGATACTGATATTCTAGTCATTCTGCTGTATCATGCAAGTCAAATTGATAATCTCAGACTGCACATGGATGTTGGCCATTCAGAGAATAACACAAGAAGATTCATTGATGTATCCTGCTTGTCAGCAGAGTTAGGCAGACCTGTGTGTGAAGCTCTACCAGGTCTTCATGCACTGACAGGGTGCAACTATTCACCAGCGTTCAAAGATAAGGGGAAGGTGCGACCTCTAATAATTATGGAAAAGAATACAGAGTACACTCAGGCATTTGGAAAACTGGGATATCCACACCTGTCTAAAGAAACTGAGGACACAATTGAGAGCTTTGTGTGTACCTTGCATGGACAGAAAGTAAAGCATGTCAACACAGCCTACTACAGTATGTTCAATGTTAAGTATTGACCGAGTGACATAAACACACCCTTACAAAAGATGAAAGGATCAGACGCAAGCTCACTGCCACCATACAAACCAACTCTGACACAACACATCTGCCATGCAAATTACATTTCATTGTTATGGAAAAATGCACACAAACCAGAAATGACATTACTGAAGCGAGAGGACAATGGATGGACCTATGAGGATGGAAAATACAAGCCAACGTGGTTCACATGTGAAGCTGTACCACCAGCTTTAAGTGAACAATTGAACGAACATGACAACAATCCAAATGAAGAAGATGACAACAGTGACTGTGATGTCGATATTGATGAGACAGATTTGCTTAGAAACATAGAATTTGACAGCAGATATGGACCGCTTGGCTCACCTAGTCTGCCCATTTCCCTAGCTAACGGATAAGTTGCAGATCCTAGTTAACCAATCGCCTACTTCCTCCTACCCCCTGCTAGAATTGCCTTATGTTTGTCCCATGCATTCTTGAATTCCCCCACTGTTTTTGACTCTATGACCTCCTCAGGAAGGCTGTTCCATGCATCTACAACCCTCTCTGTGAAGAAATACTTCCTCACATTACCTCTGAGCCATCCCCCCTCTATCTTCAAATTGTGCCCCCTTGTTCTTGCACATCTCTTTTTCTGAAAGATGCTACCCTCTTGGACTTTGTTGATTCCCTTGAGGTATTTGAAAGTTTCTATCATGTCCCCCCTCTCCCTCCTTTCCTCAAGGCTATACATCTTAAGCTTCTTTAGGCTTAACATGTCAGATAATAAAGACAGTGAACAAGAATACTGATTGTTGTACTTAGGTTCATAAAACGTCATAACAAGCTGATTGTTTCAAGTTAAATACAGAATAAAATAAATAATAATGTTACTATTAAGCCTTTGATACATATGCTGCTGTTTGTTACAATGTTTGTAGTATTTCAATAAAAGCTTATTGAATTGAAATTAAAGAAGGAACCGTTACTTAAGATATATACAGTTTTCAATGGCAGTTCATTTTTTCATTGAAGAAGTGAATTTTCCAAGAAAATGTTCAACTCTGAGTGAATAAGAGTTGTAAATCTGGATTCTACACACTTTTTTACATAAGAAACAGTCATCAAACCTTTCGGACCTAGACACGTAGATAAATGCACCTGGCTCCTGGACAAATGGCTTTTATAGCTGAATTTAAGGATTTATTGTTGAATTTTTTGGATGGGAGAGGTATGCAGTTTTTGCTTCTTGATTTTAATCAAGAGGTTGCCTGAGTATTGCCAGTTTTAAAAAGGAAAATGAAAAGATAGCCATTTTGGTAGTGATATCTATTGTTTGCAACAAGTCAAAGAAAGCTTTAAAAGCAGCCAGAAAGTTTCAAAATTACCCTCAAAATGCACCAGAATGCTTCTAAAACCGGATAGCTTCTAGGGGCCTGGGCAGCCCTCAGACCCCCGGCTTATTGGTTTATTATTTCTCATGACAACTAAGACTTTCATCAATCTTTGCCTCCCCTGCAATAAAAGCTAGCTATGCCCCTGGCCCTTATCTCTCAGGTGTGACAGCAGCAGTAACACTATGGCCCACATCTCTCAGGGGTGAAAGCAGCAACACTAAGGCCCCAATCCCTTAGGTGTGATGGCAGCAACTACACTGCAGTCTCCATCCCACAGGGGTGATAACAGAAGCACTATTGCCCCATCCCTCAGGTGTGATGGCAGTAGCAACAGTGTAGCTCCCATCCTTCAGGGGTGATGGCAGTCGTGACAGCACTACAAATCCCCTTCTTTCAGCACCCACACCTCATATGCCCAAGTTACAGATTACTGGATCTCTTAGCTTGTCAGAACTCAGATGTGAATTAAACTGAACCACCAAACGTTAAGGTGGACTCCGTTAGTTTGGTCGAATCTGACATTTAACTGCCTGAACTGGATTCTTTGAAATGAAGTGCCTTCACCTAAAAGATCCACAAGTGATTAGTAGAGGACCTCCTAATGGAAAATCATGGATCTCCTAAACATGTGGATATATTTTTTTACTTGGTCTACATGAAGAGGGGGTCTCTCAGTTTTCAAGTCCAAGCGCAGATGTGAATTGAGCACCACTCTGCCTACTGGCATCATACAACATCTGGGGCCTTAATTTCTGTGTGTCCCTGAGTGTACAATAGGGCGTTAAAATTCATTACTGGTGCTCTGTTCAGGACTCACCACTGCTCTCTTCATGCTATTCTGGGCTGGCAGTCCCTACAAACCAGGAGAACTATAAATGCAGCAACCTGGACTTACAGAGCCCTAATAGGAAAGCTCCTGCAATATAGATCAAGCCTTCTAACCAGTACTCCTGGAAGTTATTTGCTTAGAAGACCTTCTTACCTCTCACTTGGCATCCCTAGGTGTAGAATGTGTTTTTGGGCTTTCATCCTTAAGCTATGCCCTGCCAGTCCTATGAAATAACCTTCACAAATCCTTGAAGCTGTCCACATTTGTTAAATTGGCAACCTTTAAATCATTACTAAAACAACATATCAGGGACTCCTGCAACTGTTACTCCTAACTCCCTGTTAGTCCTTCAGGTGCATATGCTTAGTATGCTCTGTTTCCTCCTGCCCATACTCTCTCTCTAATAAAACCCAGAATATCCCCATAAAACTACCACTGATATCTTTGTCCCTTTTCATTTCCTCTCCTCCCCTCCCCTCCCTTTTTTTTCTCGTGGTTCCTATCGATATTTGCCTCCTCCGATCTCCTGTTACCTTCCTTATCACCCTAACCGGGTACACTTTTGTACCTATACCATACTGAATTGTTCTTATTCCCATCTGCACTTAGGACACAGTTGCCATAGGCTTGTATGAAGTGGCTATAAATATATTGTAAATATTGTAAATCTTATTATTGCGCTAGTGGTATATACTGGTGCTGTATTGCTATTACTGTTTTTTCACTATGTCTCTGTATTATCTTTGTTGTCATGTCTCAGCGTTGTATCACTGACAAGGTCCACTTTGTAAATGAGTTTCACTCAATGGTGTTTCACCTGGTTAGATAAAGACAGACTGATTGATTGAGTGTGCTTTCTGACTTGGGTGTGGTTGCAGCATCCCACTCATCCCTAATGGCATTATACGGTGACAGGTAGAGTGACAGCAACAGTTGGGCCACATAGCAAATTGAAGGGCACACAGATGCTAAGACCCTCCCCTGACTCATTTAGTGGAACACAATAAGCAGCAGCAGCAGCCCCACTCTGCCCACTGGCATTGTACAGTATCTGGCACCTTACCTGCTGTGTTCCTCTGAATGTGCAGGTATGCAGTCTGGCTTGGGTGCTTTCGCACCCGGGTCATACAGCAAACTCAGGGGCACACAGAAGCTAAGCCCCCCTCACTCAGGGGCACACAACTAACAACAGCAACATTGAGAACTGCCATTGACTACATCATCAGTAGCTTAGCTCACTCACTCAGCTTAAAAAACACTCCCAAAATTAAAAACAAAATAGTGGTGCAGGCTGGTGGTGCATAACATTGGCAAGTGAAAGATCTGGGTCTGTAAGCTGAGCTGATATAGACTCCCCTGCCCTGAGCTGGTTGGGTTTAGAGTGTGATGCAGAGGCACTGTATGCTAACCCGAGGGGGTGGCACACCTCATCAAGTAGTGGGGGCTGCCTTGACGATATGATTAACCACACAGTGTTGAAAGACCCATCCAGATTAGCTGATCCCAAATAAAGACACCCAGATCAGCAAGCATCCTTTGAGCCTCCTAGTGCAGCAAGACTAACAGTTCAACTTCCCAGAGACACACATTTAAATAAATGCAGTTAAGGATGCTCGACTGACCCCCATCGATTCTCCAAGTGTGCTGATTCTAAGCTTTTCGGGGGGTATTAATCATGCAGTGTAAAAATAATTTAGGCACATACTTTTTTCTACACAAAAAACTTTACTCTCTAGATAGAGAGCAGTTACATCAGCTGATCAAAGAGTTAGATACAGAGCAGCTAAACTGTCAACCTGACACTCCTGCCCATACTACCCAGCCCAATTCCTCGAGTCGAGTCAGATGGACTTATTTTTCTATTGTTGTTTTAAATCATCTAGGGTGAGAAACACTTAGGCATATATCTTTTCTACACAAAATGTTACTTTCAGATTTGTGAGCAGTCACATCAGCTGACTGAAGGAAGGGTTAGTTGCAGGAGCAGTTAAACTTTTAAACCTGACACCCCCCCCCACCTCCTAGTCCAAGTCTCCAAGTGTGCTGATACTTATCTTTTTTATTTATTTTTTTATATCATCCAGTGTAATATAAATAATAAAAGATGTTTAGGCACATACTAAATGAAAACTGTGCTTTCAGGATGGAGACCTGCCCTCAGCTGACAGAAAGGTTGGAGGGAATCATGGGTGGTTAAACTGAAGCATGGGTGGTTCCAATAAAGCCATGTGGGCAGTTTCCTTACTGATTATATAGGCAGCAAAGCACAAAGAATGTGGAGTAGAGTAGCATTCCTTTTAAGATGCTGAAATCTTGAGGATTCCGTACAGTGACATGTGATTTCCATGAGGCACCAGTGTAAGAATACAAAATCCACATACCAAGCAGGATTCTATGATGTTTACTGGTGTTACCATGCAAATTGGAAAACCAGGTCCTTGCATATACTGTAAGTACAGAACCATGATGCTGAAAGGAGTCTGGATGAGGATATTAAAAGAGACTGGAAAGGAACATAAAAGCAAGGTTTGCCAAGTAATAATTTTGAAAATGTTACCTGTACCTAGAGCTAGAAATGGCAGAATTGTAAGCCATTAAAAAATTAATGTATGATTGTGTAGTATATGGGCAAGAAGGGAAAACTTCATTTTTTCTGAAGAACTGGGAGTTTTTACAATAGAGATGGTCTGTATTTAAATAATACAGGAGCCAAATGCTTGGATAAAAGAATTACTTTTAAAATTATGACAGCTTTAAACTAATGGTCTTGATGGATGGGGAGAGAGAAATACCCAAATGAAGGTACTGGAAAGTGATGAAAACAATTCTACAGATAGAGACAATAGAAGTATAGGCACATCACTGAGCACAAAGCTACTTTTCAACAAGGAATTCAAGAGCAATTGGAACTGCATAGTTTGTAAATCAAGGAACTTAATAAAATGAAAGAGCCTGAGGTGATGCTAATGACAGAAAAGACTGATATCTTAGGGGTCACAGAGACTTGATGGTTATATAGATAAACTAAGATCACAGAAAACTGTGTTTTCATGGATATATGGAACAGGTGCTTGCTAAATCAAAGTCTGAGCAAAGCAAACACATACAGCAGCACACCAAACAATGGCTGCTATTCTCAAATGCCTATGTGCTGTGCAAGGGCAGTGTGTAGGCATTCCCAGGACCAAAAGCCATGCAGCAGTGCTCTACACCCCCCCACAGCATTCATGAATAGGTGCACTAGTGCCCTATGCACTTGATCCTCAGCCAGCCACGGGGTGTTGCACCATGGGTGGCACAGAGGTGTGCCATGGGTGCACCCCACATGCTGCCCATTCACAATGGCACTGCACACCAATGGGGGCTGCATTCAGTAGACATTGGGGGAACTGGCATAGGCATTGCAGTCCACCCATGGTGCCACTGCTGGCTGTGGCAAAACTTTGCTGGCCCCCTCACCATGCTCCCCCAGTCTCATGAATCAGAAAGGAGGTTGTGAGCAGCCACCTGGGCATTCACTCAGTGTCTCTGCATGGACACAGTTCACTGGTTCTGGAAAGCCCTGCACCGTGCAGGGCTGGGGATGCACTTGTGGACTGGGTACAGGTGTCCCATTGGCTGCCCACCCGTGTCCTCCGATCTGCCCTCCCACACACTAGCACATCAGGTTTAGGGTCCATGGACTGGAGACACATGGTGGTTGGTGATTGTGAATGCTGGCCGTCGTGCACCCATTTGCGGGTATGGAGCCGCGTGGGCGGGATACATGCTTTTAGCATGTGAGCCACCCAGCAGGAGAATCGCAGTCAATATAAGTAAAAAAGTTACTTACACAATGAAAAAATAAATTGCCATCTGGTCAGTTTAGAAAATCCATGAAAGCCTCAACACTGAACCCCAGACAGAAACTTGGCAAAAAAATGTTGAAAGGTACACTCTATACAAGACGAACAGAGTGAGCAGGAGAGGTGGTGGAGTGACAGTTTACATAAGAAGTGAAGTGAAATTATACCACAAGAAAGTGTTGAAATAAATAGTGAAAACTTTGAAAATTTACCACTGAGTTTAAAAAGTGTAGGAAACAAAAACTTCAATTTTGGCATCTATTATTGCTAACCAGATCAGGACTAAGTTCTGGATGAGGAACTGATTGACAATATTACATAAGGAATAAAGTATGGACAATTGGGCACCCATACACAACGAACCTGTGTTTCCATTGAGGGGCTGAGATACCAATGTATGGACCTTGAGAGCGAAGCTCGAGAGGTTCATGCTGATATCTCATCCTTGAGATGGAAACACAAGGTGAGCTGTGTATGGGCACCCATACTTTATTTGTTATAGAATATGGTTCAAGAAATTATTTTCTGTAATTTCTCAATAGAATAAAAGGATAAAATTCATAGAACACAACTGTTAGTTAGATGTTTGAACATAACTATTATCCTTTTCTGTTTTGTGTTAAAATCACTTTTTCGTATGCATTTTTTTAAACAACACAAGTATGTCTGCAGTAAGGGAAAAATAAAATAGATCCTACTTGTCTAATGTTATGTTGCTGATTATAGGCTGCTGGAGTGACTCTGAAATATGAAAAAGAAGATTGGTTTGGACTTTTCTGGTTTTATGTAATCTTAAAAAAATCTTAAATTACTAACTCCCTCTGTAATGTGACACATGGTCAGCAGTGCGTTTTAGAAATAATACTCAAATGCCAGTGAGAGGGGTCACCACTTTGAAATAAAAAAGGCAGAGTCAGTAAGCATTGTATTAGTACTAGATTTACTGTACATACAAATAAAAAAAATCAAGTCGGGTTGGAGAGAAATCCAGCAGTTGTGGGGCTCCACAGAAGAATGACATGGCATATTGATCTGACCAGAAACCAGGATCTGCTCTGACTTCACTAATGTCAAGACCTGATGAGAAGGGTCACGGCCAAGCAATGGCAGTGCTGGTTTGTTCCAGTGGCAACTGCCTATGCAATGATGAGGGTTTATAAATTTATGTTTTTATAAATAAAAAGAGAAGATCAGACACAACATAGATTCACTAGTGGATGACCGTGCTTGACAGATTTGCTGTCATTTTTTTGAGCCTGTCAGTAGAGCCCTTGAGGAAGGGCAAGCAGCAGATATAATTTACTTTGATTATAGTAAAGCACTCAATAGACTGCCTCATGAAGAAATAATTTTAAAGCTACAATATATGGGATTTGATAAAAACATAAATAAATTGTTGTTTCACTAACAGGAGGCAAAGGATGAGATTAAAAAGTTATTTGTTAGAGTGGAGAGACGTTACAAGTGGGGTTTCCCAGGGACCGGTCCGGGGACTAAGACTTTGCATTTATACTAGTGATTTACAATGCAGCAATAGTGGATGGATGACTCTGTTTCACAGATATCTCAAACATATGACACATTGTTAAAAAGGACAGGAAATCCTTTCTAATTGGCAGCTGTTTATTAGGTTCTTACTTTCAGAGATGATATGCATTCCCCTAAATTATCCATGTGTAACAATACCTGAATAAAAAGTGATACAAAAACTGTATTTTACATTGTTTCTGTTTTTATGGGCATCATGCTGTTGCAGTTCTCTTCATAGAACCTGTGATCTGGAGTTTTAACTATGTCAGGGTTTGTGCCAGAATGCTAATTATGAGCTGCTCACCTATCAGAACCATGCTTAGAGTTCTGTGCACAAACTGCAACATAGTTAAAACTCTAAATTACTGGTTCCATAAAGAGAACTGTATCAGGATGCTGCCCATAAAAACAAAACAATGCAAAATACAGTTTTTGTCATCACTTTTTATTCAGGTACAGTTAAATATAGATAATTTAGGGGAATGCATATCATTTCTGAGAATAACAACTTTATAAACAGATGCCAAGGTAAAGCAGCAGGTAAAGCAAATAGGATGCTGGGATGTATAGGCAGGGGCATCACCAGCAGGAAAAGGGAGGTCATAATTCTGCTATACAAGACACTAGTGAGGCCCCACCTGGAGTACAGTGTACAGTTCTGGAGACCATACCTACGTAAGGACATAGACAGGGTAGAGAAGGTTCAGAGGAGGGCAACAAAGATGGTGCGTGGATTGCATCACAAGTCCTATGAAGACAGGTTGAAGGAACTGAACATGTACTCCCTGGAGGAGAGGAGGAGAGAGGGATATGATAGAGACATACAAGTATCTTACAGGGAGGAACAGGGTGCAGGAATACACTATTTATAAGTGAAAAGATGTTCCAGGACTAGAGGGCATGGGATGAAGTTGGAGGGAGGGACGATTCAGAGGAAACATGAGGAAGAATTTCTTCACAGAGCAGGTGGTGGACAAGTGGAACACCCTGCCAGAGGAAGTGGTGGGGGCTGAAACAATCACGGGATTTAAGAATGCATGGGGTAGACATAAAGGAATTCTGGAGGTCAGGGGTAAGGGGCAACAGACTTCTAGGAAAACATAAACTGAACTTACAAGCTCAAATGGGCAGACTGGGTGGGCCATAGGCCCTTATCTGCCGACACTGTCTATGTATCTATGTCTATGTAATTAGAAAGGATTTCCTGTCCTCTTAACTCTGTAGAGGAAATAGAATGCAAGTAAACTGAAATGGACAGAGTAGCACTGCAACACTTTCAACACAGATAAATGTGTATAGCCAATGTATAAAGACAATATTTATTCTCACAAAGAGTTGTATATGCTTGGAATAGTTTACCATTAGACATAATCATCAGTAAGAATAACTCAATCTTTAAAAACAGACTGGACAGCTGGCTATTGAACACAAATGTGTTTACATGGGTAAGGGTTCTAATGGGAACTTATATGGGCACCATGCCCTCAGTTCCCTAGACAACCACAGTATAAACCATAGTATGATAGCCCTGTGAGTTGGGTCAAAATTGGGAGGTCTTAGTTTACCATATCTTAAATGGAAGAAGTCTTGGGAAATCAGACACCGAAAGGGATTTAGGTGCTACAGTGTCCAATAAACTAGAAAAATAATCTCAATGTGAGGTAAAAGTGAATAATTGCAATCATATTATAAGAAGCATTTGGAAAGATTATGTTTAAAGAGAGGAGGAGGCGATTATTCCCTTGTATAGAACACTGGTTAGGCCACACTTGTACTACTGTTCTGGGCACCTCAGAATAAAGGAGATGTGGCAAGATTGCATAGCATCCAAAGAAGAGTTACTAGGTTGATAAAGGTTGGAGGGCATCCAAAAGAGAGTTACTAGGCTGATAAAGGGCATGAAAGATAAGACATACTAGGTATAGCATAAGAGAACTAGACTTACATAAGCTACAAAGAAGAAGAATGAAAGAAGACCTTATTTTAGTATATAGGGCAATTAAATATAAGAGAAAGTTTTACTTTATTTATTTAAAATAAAATGTGTTGTTCAGGTAAAAACCCGAGAGCACAAATGCCCATTTTCAAGGAGGACATGAGATAACATACAGTACACTAAGATGGGTTCAAATACAAAGTACTTTCAATCAATGAATACACACATTACATAATAGAAATCTAAACAAAATGTTAACAAGCAGAGACAGCAATGTAATGCAATTGTAGACTTGCTTTGAAAGTAGAATAGGTGTTTATACCTTGAATCTGGATATAATGCATTCCATTCTTTGATGAACTTAAAAATGAACATGTGCTGGCCTAGTACAGTTCTGTAAATTGGGAGTGTTAAACATTGTCCCTCAGATGACCTCATGGAATAATTAGATGAAGCACAGGAAACAAAGGCCCACATTTTCAAAGGAGATACGCTGCCCAAAATGGAGATGCACGGTGCATCCCAGAAACTGCACAGAACTGTAATATCTGAAAGGGAGAGATGCGTTGCGCATTTCCAAATGCACGATCACACTGATATAATGTATGCAGCACAAAAAAGGGGGCATGTACATGAATACGCCATGCATCCATATAGTCAGCCAAAATGTGTGCTGCATTGCCGGGCATCTCAAAATTGCCCCACGCAAAGTTAGGCATGTTAGGAGATGGCCTAAATCGCTCAACCACCCACAGGCAGGCTTCATAACTATAGACAGGAGACCCTGAGACAGCCGTCGGAGGTACACCAGGATGTGCTCCAGGCACCCATACACAACAGTCATGCCAGGATTGCCATACCCAAAGCCACAGGTGCTGGCACACTATGGGCACCACCCAAAGAACCACCCCCACACCACTCCCAGGACATGGACACCCAGCTGCCACATGCCAGTGATGTTGGGTGCCTTCTAGGCATACTAGCAGAGCAGATGGCCACACTGCAGCACATGTACCAGGGGCCATGGCCTGCATCCATGTGGCTTGTAGGGTGACATCCATTGGTGGCATGCACCCAGGGTGATGTCTGGAACAATGGTGCCCAGGTAGCCTGGTGGCACTAGTGGCAGCATGGCATGGGCCAGGGACTGATCTGTGGCACACACCCATGGTGGTACACCATAGGTGCACACAGGTGGGACCCACCCAATTGGGTACCTGGCCACCTTCTGCACACTGCCATTCCTTGCAGTTATCACTATGTTCCTTTCATACAGAGGTGTGTGGGCACAGCAGGTGACTGTAGCTGCATTTGGAGCTGGTATATCATATGTATGTGGCATACTGATTAGACTGTGTCACCCTTTGCCCTCCCCTGTTGCTTGTCCAGGCGGGCCTCTGTGGCCACTGTCCAGGTGGGCCCCCTGTACCACAGTCTGACCCTGTACAGAGCTATGGGTAATAGCACTGTACCCAGGCCAATGCAGTCCACTCACTCTCACACAAACTTTCCATCACACCTGCCTACTAGGCTGCAGTACCTACTGTTCACCTTTGTGGAGTGGTGGGGCAGGCCTGCAAAGCTGGAACTGCGCATGCCTTGGGTATGCAAATGGCCTGAATACATTCCAGTACTGAGCTGTGCATGTGGGAAATGGGCTCGGAATATGCAATAAGGTCATTTGTATATCCCGGCTGAATATTGCAATTTTGAGCACTGTGCAAGTGGCTTTGCATCGCACATTTCCCTGTGCTCCTCACAGGTCCCAAGTCACCTGCCACACTGTACATCTCCCACTGCGTGATCACACAAGTTCAGGAAATTCAGCTGGATGTGAGTGAGTGCATTTTACAGTGCAAGTTTTGAATATACCATTATTGTATGATGGCGCATCTCAGTTGCGTGGCGCAGTCACTTGGCGCGATGCAGCCTCGGACTTTTGAATATGGGGCCCATTGTTTTTAAGATTGAGCTTGACAGGATCCCATTTTATTGGCCAAAAGCAAAGCAAATGATAATAAGAATATTGAACACTAAATGGAAACCAGTTTAACCGGTGGTAGAGATTATAATCATTGTAGACAACACAAAATACCTTGGGCCAACTATCGACCAAGGTCTCACCTTTAAGTCCCATGTAGACCAGGTAACTAGGTCTATCCACGGCAAACTTGGCACCTTGTACCGGCTAAAAAAATAACTTATCCCAGAGGCAAGTTGAGCAATTGCCTCCAGTGTCCTCCTTCCTACATTAACGTAAGCTGCCCCTGTAATTCAGGGTATGTTAAAGCATGAAGTCGACAGGCTTCAGGTCCTGTACAACAAGGTGGTGAGGTTTGCGACACTGAGTCACCCAAGAAGCCACCCCTCAGTCTCGCTGGCCCAGCTTCAATGGCCTTCCTTTGAGGTCCATCTTCAGTACCCCCTGCTCTGCCTTGCTTACAAACTGCAGCACCTGGCTGCCCCACCTAGCCTTACGAGAATAATCATTCCTAAGTCTAACCCTCATACACTCAGGACAACCGGTCAGTCTCTACTAGCATTCTCCAGAGTCAAGACTAACATGGGAGGCAAATCCTTCGATCACACTGCCACTAAGCTGTGGAATACTCTTCTACTTTTAGTATAGGAAGCCCCATAACTGTTAAACCTTCACACAAGGCTCAAGTCCCACCTGCTTGGGGCAAGCTCATGCCATTGTCAGGGTAATGAATAGTCACACCTGGTCCCACATCCTACACCGATTCCTCTCCTTTTCTCACCCAAAATGACTCCAAAAGCAGGCCTCAACTCCCTCAATTGTTGCACTTATGTTCAATATATTGAAATATTGTCTTTATTGTAACCTTGAATTTCATGTCTTTTCTCTGCACCCTGTACTACCCGACTATATTGTGCTGTTTCTGTCTCCTGGGTTGCCCCTGAAAAAGGGACCTTTAGGGCTCAGTGGGCCTACCCGGTCATCAAAATTCAAAAAATAAATAAAATAATGATGAATTAAAGGGGGATTTGCAGAAACAAGATGACAGATATGATGTAAAGTTTGTTCTCTGTGTAGAGAGGAGTCACACACAGCATGTAATTTTGGAAGGTTTTAATCAGTTTGGGAGAGAATTAATGATAGCAGAAGAATTTTTCTAGAGTTTGCCAAAAGACAACTTTTGAGCTGACACAGCAAGCCAAGATGAGAATTTGACGTTTTGATTAAATATGAAGAATTGAACAACAGAGTGCTGTCGAGCATTAAACCAAGATGTTTAAATTGATCCACATTACTGACTGGTTCACTTTTGGGCCAGTAATCACTAAGGGGGTCAGTGAAGACAGTTTTTTGTTGTTATTTATACCAAATAACATACTCTTGGTCTTGGCAACATTCAGGATAAAGCCATTCCCATTAAGCCAGTCCTGAACACTGTCAAAGTCCTTTTGAAAGAAAGTGTTCAAAGTGGCAACATTGGAACCCCCGATGAACAGTGCCACATCATCTGCATATACTGTAAAAGGAAATTAACCAAATAAACTACTTTGGGAAGCTCTTGTTCCCAAGAAATAACCGGTTAAACTTTTTGTTCTAAAAAAAAACCTCACCCAGTTGCTCAGAACACACACTGCTGAGGTTTAGGTTTCTATTTTACAAAACAATGAAGCAAGAGAAGATTTTGTGTTAGGAGCATGTCTGGATGCTCTGTGTGGTTGGGAAAAATGAAAGTAAAACAGCAGGTTGCATGACTTTCTATTCCAATGAAAAATGTTGTTGTACCACAGAATGGTATAACAATGTTCTATGACCTCTGAACTGTGATACAACAGCTGTTTAGTTAGGACTGAAACCCATGCACAACCGGGGTAACCATATACTATAATTAGATACTGCACAGAGTAGCATTAGTGTCACTATCACATAGGACTGCTATTAACAACAGGCATTATGTTTATCATGGCATGCTGTTTATAATTAACTCTGCAGCTCCTGCCTTGTCCTCTGTGGAATGGATTTTGTGTGGGAATTTTGTTCTTTTTAATGTGGGAAATGGACCTTTCATTACCATGAATGAGCTGCATGCGTTGTTTTTGTGCTCAGAATAGCAAATTAGATCACTTACACGTCCATTCTAAAGATTGCTTTATTTATGAAAGTGCTATCCCTAACCATTACTGCACATGTGCTAACAGCTGCACAAACATGGTTTTGCTATTGCAAGTGGCATATTTTACAGAATGACTGATACTTATTGATGATGCTATCAGTGCTGCACAGACATGATTTCCATAAAGATGCATCATTTTGCTTATGCAGGGAAAGTTGCTGCAAAGTGAGGAACTTTGCTTAGCAAGTCAAAGTTTCCTGACTTCACTCCAAATGTGCCTGGTGGAATTCTTTTAAAAAGAAGGTTTCCAAATGTTTAACCCATCCCTGGACACTGTGACATATAGTTCTCACCCATTCACCATAGCCACACCCAACAGAAGACAAAACCCCCCTCACCCTCACCCTCTAGGATTTACCTCACTGTACACCCCACAATCCCTGTGATGTAAGTAACAGTCAGGATTAAATCCTTTCCCCCAGCTATGCCATGTCAAATAACACACACCAGCCATCTTCCCTTCCCTGCCTCAAGACATCAAAATAGTGATCAACCCCATACCTCTCAACTGCTATGAATTTCTCATAGCGCTGTGATTTTCACACTCAAATGTACTCTTGTTCTGCATAGGTTTACTGATGTTTCTCATAATGTTATAGCTATTTCTGGACACACAAACTATTAAATCATTGAACTAAGTTGATAGAAACATTCAGTATTACTGACTCCATTGGGCCCACTATCTGCAGACATTTTATTGTTTAATATAAGAAAGTGATACACATTCTGGCCCTTTGCTATGATTTTTGAAGACCAGTGCTATGATTTGTAATGCTGAGAGGTTGAGAGGTATGATCAACCTCCCCCACCCTACCATCTTCTAGTACCTAATCTCACATTCCCACAACTTCTGAGGAATACTTGTTTACATCCACATGACTCAGTCCCCCAGGATAATGCTGCAGCATAAGTAGCAAGAAGGAATGACCTGTTCCATTAATCATCTGTTATTCACCCCCCTAGGGGTGTAATGTGGCACAAAGCATGGTGAGTGCCACCTACACCTAGGGGTGATTAACTGAAGATTAATGTAATCCCCTGGGAGTACCTTATTCCATTTATAGCAATGTCTAACTGGTTCAGGATAAGTACATAGATACATAGACAGTGTCGGCAGATAAGGGCCTAAGGCCCACCCAGTCTGCCCATTTGAGCTTGTAAGTTCAGTTTGTTTTCCTAGAAGTCTGTTGCCCCTTACCCCTGACCTCCAGAATTCCTTTATGTCTACCCCATGCATTCTTATATCCCGTGATTGTTTCAGCCCCCCACCACTTCCTCTGGCAGGGTGTTCCACTTGTCCACCACCCGTTCTGTGAAGAAATTCTTTCTCATGTTTCCTCTGAATCATCCTCCCTCCAACTTCATCCCATGCCCTCTAGTCCTGGAACATCTTTTTCACTAAAAATAGTGTTTTCCTGCACCCTGTTCCTCCCTGTAAGATACTTGTATGTCTCTATCATATCCCCTTTCCTCCTCTCTCCTCCAGGGAGTACATGTTCAGTTCCTTCAACCTGTCTTCATAGGACTTGTGATGCAATCCATGCACCATCTTTGTTGCCCTCCTCTGAACCTTCTCTACCCTGTCTATGTTCTTAAGTAGGTATGGTCTCCAGAACTGTACACTGTACTCAGGTGGGGCCACACTAGTGTCTTGTATAGCGGAATTATGACCTCCCTTTTCCTGCTGGTGATGCCCCTGCCTATACATCCCAGTATCCTATTTGCTTTACCTGTTGCCTTGTCACACTGTTTCCCTACCTTGAGGTCATCAGAGATGATAACCCCAGATCCCTTTCCTGCTTGGTGCATGCTATATCCTCACCCCCCAAGTAGCATGCTAATTTATTTTTTTAAAACATTGTGCTGGTCCATCCACCATCTGTCCTCATTGTTTTAAAGTTTGGCTCATGAACACTGGTTAGTGAACGTGAGAGAGCAGCAAGAGGAAACATCCCTGCTTCAGGCTGTAATGTCACAGTGTGTAGCTGGGAAGCGTGGGTGTTATGGCAGCATCCACGATTTGCAAGGAAACTGTGTTGTTGCTATGACAACATGCATGACTTGAGTAGTTCTTAACTTTATTGGGGCATACAAATGGCGTTGTCATGGCAGTGTTTGGGGGGGGGACTAGCAAGCATACTAATCAATTAAAAATGATGTAAAAGGCTCCACATTGGTTAAACAGATACAGTGTAAGTCGCTTTCAATGGAGTACTCTGTGTATGGTCATTTTGCCTGCTATAAGTGGCTGTCCATTCTAGTGAAATCAAACTGTAACTTACAATCAGCACATAATACTATGTCTTGACTGAGGTACACAACACAACACAAGTACTGTACTTGATAATGTTTCCGGTACTGTTTTCTCTTTAAATTAATCATGTCTCTACTATAAACACTCAGTCACAACCTTGGCAAAGCTCTGAGTTAAGCGTTTGCACAGCATTTCATTTCCCTCCTCACCACCCTCCTCCCACTTTATACTGTGTCACATTGTACTCTGTCAGCATGTTAGGCTGCTATTTTCCCCAAGCTCACTGATTCATTTACACCCTCAAAGGCACAGCAGCTTCAGTTTTCTGCATTCCAGTTTCGTTTTTCTATCTGCCACTTCTCCCTGTCAGCCAGTCAGACTCCTATTTTTTTCTAAAAGTACACTAGCTAAAACAAAACAAGTCACAGTTGACTAACAACCGTGTACTAGAGGTGTGCAAAAAAAAAAAAACTTCTGCCAGTGGAATGTCTGCAAAAGTCAGATTTTGGCTTCTGTAAAAGTGCAGAAATCAAATTAGCAACTTTAGCTGAAATTCCAATTTAGAACAGCAGAATAAATGTATCAATTGTGGATTATTGCATTAAACTGCAAAGAAAAAAAGTCCACAGAACTGATCTCTAAACTGCGGATTAATTTCATGTGCTGTGAAATAATTCATTAAACTGCAGAAAAAAAAAATCCGCAGAACTGGTATTCTACAGTTCATGTGTATTATTCTGCAGTCCGGCCAAAAATTCTGCAGAACTGGGTGAAAATCCACCAAACATATTCAGAAGATTCTGATCTTGCCCATGACGGAAGTTCAGAAAATTCCGCAAAATTTCCAAATTTTTGCAAAAGTGGAATTCACAACTTTCACCCACCTCTACCTTGACAAACTTGAGCTTACTGTCTCAGTCACATCCACATTCAGAGCGGGTTCTGTTTACAGCATTCTGTTTTTTTCCACTTCTCAACAGAAAAGTCCTCCCCAGGCAAAGAATGAAAAAAAAATGAATAACAAATCTGCCAAAGTAAGATTACTCTGCTGAACTCACTCTTGCTTATGTTACAGGATCCTTCCCTCCTGCATTTCAATCAGCAAGTGTTAATCTATCAAAATGGGGGGAAGTGAGTGTTAAGTAGCTAAAAGGCTAAAGCAAAGCAAGATGAGTGTCTCCCTTTCTACTTGTTTTCCACGCATACTCTCTGCACTGCGGGAAAGGTAGAATTCCCAGAGCACAAATGAGCCATTTAGCCATTTCTTTCCTTTTTTTCATACATACTTAGCACCTGTATCTGGATCTGTTTAAATATGACATCAGAATTATATAGGAAGACAGATTTAAATAGCTCTGAGAAAGGTCTTAATTGTGATCAGTAATCAATAAAGCTAATGGTAGCCACTGAAAACTTTATAGAATTTTGCAGTTGTTTAAAATTTTGCATATGAGGATGGACTTAATTTTTTAGATCTCAGGCCAAGTAATGAGGCACATTACTTGTTAAAATCATTGTAACCTTCCTCTTTCAAAAAACATCTGACTCTCCCTAACTGACCATATACTGTAAATATTTGTTTGTGACAGTGTTTGTTGTTATGGGATGTTCTAGGAAGTCACAACATAAGATGATTGTGTATGAACAGTCATTCATAACAAGGATATTCTCTTATCGAGAGGTTTTCTTGGTAACAGATGACCTCGAGAGTGCAGCTCGACAGGTACTCTGTTACCAAGGGAACCTCAAGATACAAGAATGTCCTTTGTTGTGTATGACTGCTCATACACAATCTTTTAGTGTATGGGCAGTCACAGCATAGAAAATCACACAAAACCAGCTGGAGAAGACAAAAGAGAATAGAAATGTTAACATTTTCTTTTTTTTTTTAACTGGCACAGTGTGCTGCAGATGTTTCTGCAAGTTCAAGTTTAAAAAAAAACAGCAACTTCCAGTTTAACTGGATTGAGGAAAGCAACTATGTGGCAGCATTCCAAGTTGTTATGCTGCAGTACTGGCATAGCTAGTGCAGCATAACAGCTGTGGTGACATAGCTACTGCAGCATAACAACTTCATTCTAATTGTGGATTTCTATCCATAATGACATTCTACTATACACTATAAGTGCACTATGAAGTCAAAAATCCTGATGAAAGCTTTTCATATGAACTTTCCCCGTATGGAGAAGACTGCATAGAATTTTTAACCAGAGCTTCAATTTGTGATCAGCTAGGCTTGGATGCTAGTGGAGTGTAAGCTCAAAAAAATTCATGCAAATTAGTTAACACTCAACAGGCCATAGTGTTCAGCTGCAGAGTTCAAAATTGTATCAGTGGAACTATTAACTTGCCTTGAACTGCATGACATCCCCATAAAAAACTTTAAACCATGAGTATATATCTGCATTAAGTCAAAAACTGCTAAACTCTGTTGAATTGTATATTAGCTTCTGCGTTTCAGAAGTATCTTGGTTAATTTTTATTATTCTGTTTTTGCCCCGATCACTGGTGGTTCCTGTGGGAACCTCTGGCTTCATCCTGCCAGGGAACTTTACAACTACTGTCCCACAAGGGAAGGGGGCTTCCTCTTGTCTCTTTCTTTGTGGCCATTATGTAGTCAGGGATGAAAAAAACAGTATACAGAGGCTATGTGGAGGCGGTGACAGGATGCACACTTGTGAATCTTTGGGGAATAGGTGTCCAATTGCACCATCACATTGCATGAGAAGCGAACATTTATCCCTCCTAATGCATGCACACCTCCTTGTTGGAATGTGTTCACTTGTGACTGCTTTGGGAGTGCCAAAAATCACATGATCAACCACGTGAGCAGCACCACCACCACCAAGTCCCTAATGGTTTTTGCTAGAAAAGCAGCACTATGGAGACTCCCCACTCTGGAAGGAGATCATTCAGATGGATACTCTAACCCTTCCTTGCCAACCTCCACTCCAGGAGTTCTGGGTTTGGGGCACAGACCCTGCATGCCTGTGTACCACAGTGGTTTCCCACAATTTATTGCCATGGATTATGCTCTTTAGATGCATCTTTTGCATAAACGCATGTAATTGTCAATGATGCAGAACTTACCCAATAGTCTTGTGTTTCTCCATGTCTTCATTTTCCAGCCATGAAAGGTTCAGATTTGTGTTTAAACCCTTCATAGAGTATGTTGGGCACTTTTGTTGTGGTATGTTAGAAAATGGTATCAGGAAATAAATGAATCCCATTGGCTGAAACGTAAACAAGAGATTCATTTATTTCCCGATAGAGCCCGCATAAAAACAAGAACGAATCTGGGGTGCCCCATCACTCATCTAATTAATGGGCACCCCGAATGTTCACCATAAACAGCCACCATCTTGCAGCACTCGTAAAGCAACCGTAGTAAAACTGGGGGTCAGGCCATAATCTTTTCACGGTCCAAAAACAAAGCAAACAGTAACAGGCTGTCATGAACTTAAAACATATCAGCATGAAAAGTTTTCCATTCGCAAAATTGGGCAGTAATTAAACTAACACATAAACAGATGTGCACGACCAGTACTGTAGGTCAGAGCACCGGTATTTTCTTAGAGTAGCATACCACAGATGAACGTCCATCTGCGGCATGACAGCCGCTGCAAATACCGGTGCTCTCCGATGGAGTAGAAAAACAAAATGGGACAATGAAAAATCCACCACAGTGGGACAAGTAATACCTGCAAAATCTCCATTGTAAAAATCCAGAGACAGACACTATGCAGCCAGTTATTCATCCACTCAACATGACAGCAGTGTCATCCTCCAGCTCAAAGCGTACTTGAAGGTCCATCCACGTCTCATCCCTCATGTTGATGCTCAGCGGGGTGTTGAAGTTCCCCTCGCTGCTGCCGCTGCTGCTGCTAATCCCTGCTTGCATACAGCACCCACCACCTGCAAACAAATGAATTAAAAAAGGGGGGTCTGAGGGGTGACGTGGAATGCACGCTACCGTATTCTGCTGCTGCCGACCAACTGCTCACACATCTCGGATACTGAGAGAGAGAGCTCCCCACCGTTGCCCTCAGCGATTGCATCTTTTCTGGCTGCACTGTCACTAAAACACGCAGTTGATCTCAAAGCTGCTTCTCTTGCTGTTAGTCAGCTGGGGAGGGTAAATAAAAAGAAAAAAAACCACGAAAGTCAAGTAAACTACTCATGCCCCCCCTTCCCTCCCACTCCATTTGTGATAGCTAAGCACTCGGTAAATGGACCGTCGTCCCAGGATGAAGATATTTGAAGGGACTGAATAATTTTAAAACATTACCATTGTTCAACTCAGAATTAATTAAATAAATAAACAGTAAAACAAAGCATTTTAATAATGTTAAGCCCTGTGTGTGTGTGTGTGTGTATGTGTCCGTGTGTGTTGGGGTAACCATGACAACCAGCTCCATTCTTGCAGGTGGAGGAACTATTTAATAGAAAAATATATGAAACACCTCAGAGTTTCAACATGCAAGCATAAAAATTATTTATTTTCAAACATATATAAAAACAGTGCCAATTTTCTAAGTGCAATAATACCCTCCAGGGTGGGTGGTATGGGCTATACCGGACCTTCCAGGAGCTATAAGGCCCCCTCCGCCTGCGGCGTCGGGCCTCATTACGCCCCCTCGGCGGTCCGGTATAGCCCAATACCACCCACCTTGTCAGGTATTATTGCTTATTTAATGCATGATAACTAATTCATATTAAATAATGTACATCTGTTTCCTTGTTAAACATATATCATAAGTTCAAAATTGTTGTGTAAGTCTAATCACCACTCCTAAACTCCTGTCTGCTACTTTACTATTTGCCATTGAGTCAGTCAACCAGAGGGGCAAGAGCCATGTTTGAACAATTTCACCTATTTCTTCAAAAGTCTGCTGCCCCAGTTTTCAGCTATGCTGCTGGAGGTGAGTTCGTTGGGGGTCTGAATGGTCTGTGGGTTGTTTAACTGCCCTTCCCCTGCAATAACTGGACTTTCTTTTTAGTGTAAAATTATTTTCTGCCTGATGGACTTATTCTTGCACCAAGCTGAGAGCTGCTGGAGGGGCTGTCCATCAGGGGTCTAAGAGGATTGTGTGCTGACTAGCTGCCCTCCCCCTGCAGTGATCAAACTTTCTTTTTAAACTAAGTTACTTTTCTGTCTAATGCTGAACTTAATTTGCACCAAGCTGAGTGCTGCTGGAGGGGAAGTCCATCGGGCGTCTGAGGGGTCTGCTAACTTACTAGCTGCCCTCCTCCTGCAACATTTTTTCAGACTTTCTGATTTTAAGTGTCTGCTTGCTTAAAATTTTAATTTTCTCCCACCCTCCATCCTCCATCTACCCAACCTTTTAAATGCCCAGATACTTTCCTTTTAGCCCTATGCACACTCACCATTAGTCTATTCATTGGTCTTTTTGGCTGGAGGCAGTGCATAATGTCTAAAGCATGCAGTATTACATGTAATTGAGCATTATATCATTGTTCATTGTCTGTCACTCTGTATTAGTTGTATGTGGTTTTCTGGCACTGCTTTACATGAATTGCATACCTTCTCTCTCAGTCAAATTATTTAGCAGTAATTCATAGTTATTTGGGTTTCCTCCCATTAACTGACCTGTAATTTGTTGTTGTTATTATTATTAGTTTCTATTTCTTTTTTCTTTGCCCATTATTGCTCATGTTCTCTCTTCCAGCTGACTGTATTGTAAGCCCCCTCATTCATTTAATTCAATGCCTACCAAGGCTGTTCTAGTGGGCTTAGTTACTTTATCCTCTTCACTTCCCCCCTACCCCTGTTAGTGTGCTCTTCCTCCCCGTTCCTGCGACCTCCACCTTTTCTTGGTCCTTTACTCCTATGACCTCCACCTTTGCTAGGCCCTCCACTTTGATACTTCTTATTTCTCCTTACCCAATAGTCTTGCGTTTCTCCACGTCTTCATTTTCCAGCCATGAAAGGTTCAGGTTTGTATTTAAACCCTTCATAGAGTATGTTGGGCACTTTTGTTGTGGCATGTGAATGCATGATGACTAATTCACATTAAATACTGTACATCTGTTCCTTTGTTAAACATATATCTTAAGTTCAAAATTATTAAGTCTAATCACCACTCCTAAACTCCTTTCTGCTACTTTACTATTTGCCATTGAGTCAGTCAACCAGAGGGACGTGCGCCATATTTGAACATTTTTGCCTATTTCTTCAAAAGTCAACTGCCCCAATTTTCAGCTGTGCTGCTGGAGGTGAGTTCGTCGAGGGTCTGAATGGTCTGTGGGTTGTCTAGCTGCCCTTCCCCTGTAATGATTGGACTTTCTTTTTAATGTAAAATTATTTTTTGCTTGATGCTGGACTTATTCTTGCACCAAGCTGAGAGCTGCTGGAGGGGATGTCCATCGGGGGTCTAAGGGGACTGTGTGCTGACTAGCTGCCCTCCCCCTGCAGTGATCAGACTTTCTTTTTAAATTAAATTACTCTTCTGTCTGAAGCTGGACTTAATTTGCACCAAGCTGAGTGCCGCTGGAGGGGAAGTCCATCAGGGGTCTGAGGGGTCTGTGAACTGACTAGCTGCCCTCCTCCTGCAACATTTTTTTGGACTTTCTGATTTTAAGTGTCTGCTTGATGAAAATGTAAATTTTCTCCCACCCTCCATCCCCCATCTACCTAACCTTTTAAATGCACATATACTTTCTTTTTATGCACAGCTCACCGTTTGTCTATTCATTGGTCTTTTTGGCTGGAGGCAGTGCATAATGTCTAAAGCATGCAGTATTACATGTAATTGAGCACTGTATCATTGCTCATTGTCTGTCACTTTGCATTAGTTGTATATGGTTTTCTGGCACTGCTTTACCTGAATTGCCTTCCTTCTCTCTCAGTCAAATTATTTAGCAGTAATTCACAGTTATTTGGGTTGTCTCCCATTAACTGACCTCTAATTTGTTATTATTATTATTAGTTTCTATTTATTTTTTCTTTGCCCATTATTGCTTATGTTCTCTCTTCCAACTGGCTGTATTGTAAGCCCCCTCATTCATTTAATTCAATGCCTACCAAGGCTGTTCTAGTGGGCTTAGTTACTTTATCCTTCACTTCCCTCCCTACCCCTGTTAGAGTGCTCTTCCTCCCCAGTCCTACGACCTCCACCTTTTCTTGGTCCTTTAGTCCTATGACCTCCACCTTTTCTAGGTCCTCCACTTTGTTACTTCTTATTTCTACTTTGTTGGCATCATTTTCTTTTAATCTATTTCTTCTGTCTTCCAACTATGCAGCCACCTAATATGCTACCTATTATCTCTTTTCTCCTTCCCTTTCTGTTTCTAACTTACCTCCCACCGGCCTACTTTCCTCTTCCATCTATCTCCCTCTTAACCCTGTCTCCTTTCCTCTTTCTAACTACCTCCATTACCTCCTCCTCCTCCTCTTGCTTCTTCCCTCCACTACATTCCCCCGGCTCCCTGTTTCCTCCCTTCTCCCCTCCATCTTTTCATGGTTCCACCATGTGTCTACTAAAATATTCCTCTTCCTCAAACCCCCCTCCCATTCCCCTCCATTCTCCCCTCTCCGTTGCAAGCATATTGCAGCCCTTACCAAACTCTTTATTCTCCTTCTGCTCCTCAATGCTGGTGATATTGAGCCAAACCCTAGCTCTATCCCCTCTGCACCCATTGCCCTTCTAAAAGGTCTAAGTGTGACTCACATTTACATAAGAAACTTTTTGCCCCAAATTCACATGTTACAACCTTTCATGGTTCCCTCCACCCTGACATTCTGATAGGCTCAGAATCCTTGCTCGCCACCAAAATTCCCGACTCTGCCATCACCATCCCTGGCTACTCCCTTTCTCACCAGGATCGAGTCAGAAAGGGTGGCGGTATCATCATCTATTGTTCCTCCACCATTCAGTTTACCTCAGTGTTGTCAATCTCTTCTCCTGCTGCCTATGAACTTCTCATTCTTAAACTCTCCTTCCCTTTCTCTCTTCCCATCTTCATGGTGGGTGTTTACTGCTGTCCAGGTCTTTCTCCTGCCTTTGTTACTGAACTTCTGTCCACCATCTCTTCTTATGTCTCCACCAGCGAACTCCTTATTTTAGGTAACTTTAACTTCAACTGGCTTTCTCCCTCCAACTCAAAACTCTGTCAAAATATAAAGTCTTTGAATCTCATGCAACTCATTTCTGTCCCTCACAATTTCCGCTCCCAAAATCACTCCCTATTGGACTTGGTACTAGCTTCTCACACAAACCACATCATTGATGCTGGTACCCTCCCTGATGTACTCAGTGACCATCACATGGTTTACAGTGTGCACAAAATTCGCCACCCTAGAGTGCCTCCCAAAATTATCCAAATTAGGTCCTTTAGATCAAATGACTTATCTGTGCTTCATGCTGATCTATATTCAGCTGACTGGTCCCCAATCTCATCGGCCAGCAATATCAACCAAGCCTTACAGTATTTTCAATCTGAATTTTTATTGGTATGGGATCTGCATGCTCCCCTGAGGAAAACCAGGGTTAGAGGTTCTCACCTCCCCTGGATCTCAGCTGAACTTCTAGCTTGCTTTCATGCACATGACCTGTTGTGGAAGTCCTTTGAGTCTTCTGGAACTTTGGCTGACTTAAATAAGTACCGCACTTTCAGGAACTCCAGTACTAAAGCCACCAGGTTAGCTAAGGCTGAGTTCTTTTCCTCCTCTTTCCACAAAAAATCTTAACAGCCCTTCCAAATTCTGGAAAGCAATCCACGTTCTCTTCTCCCTCCTGCCTTGTCCTCTTCTCCTACACTCATAGTAGATGACTCTATAATTTCTGACCCTCCTTCTGTTGCTTCAGCTTTCAGTTCCTACTTCACTACTTGTGTTTCCACTCTCCTCTCTGCACTTGCCATCACTACTCTCCCTTCTTCTCCTTCATCTCTCCTTCTTCCCTCCTTCTCCTTCTTGCCAGTTACCCCTGCCTCCTCCCTAAAAGCCCACTTGGCTTTCAACCCCCAGAAAAGTGGGTGCCCTGATGGGCTTGATCCCAAGCTGCTGCATCTTTCCGCTCCTGCTATTGCTTCACCCATCGCCTCTCTCCACAACCTTTCTTTTTCTCTTGCCTCCATCCTGGACTCTTGGAAACATGCTACTGTTATTCCCCTCCCTAAAGGGGGTGACTTCACCTCTGCAGGCAATTTCCATCCTATTTTTCTCTTACCATCCTTATCCAAGCTCCAAGAACATATAGTTCTTCCCCAATTATCCCCGTTCTTTGATTCCTCTTCTTTCTTCACCTCCTTCCAGTCTGGCTTTTGTAACCATCATTCCGCCACTTCCTCTCTACTCAGGCACACAGAATCCATCCACACTGGCATGGAGCAAGACCTCCTCACTGCTGCCATCTTTATTGACCTAGTGAAAGCCTTCAACAGCGTTTCCCACTCTCTTCTCCTGGTCAATCTAAAATTTGTGGGTTTATCTGGCTTTGCAACCAGATGGTTCACCTCCTACTTTATAGGAAGGACACAATCAATGAGACTTGGTGAATCTCTGTCCTCCTCCCGACCCATACACACTGGGGTCCCCCAAGGTTCTGCCATTGGCCCTTTGCTCTTCTCCATATTCCTAAATGACCTCCCATCAGCCTGCTCCTCTGCATCCATCCACATGTATGCAGATGATATGGTCCTGTTTTTATCTGGCTCATCTACAGCTAAGATACTTGCCAAACTCCAATTTGATTTCAATGCTGTTCAGAAATGATTCAGGGAAAATCAATTAACCCTTAGTGCCAAGAAAACTGTTTCCATGTGTTTCGGCACTCAACAGAGGCTCTCTGGACTCCCTTCTCTCCCCACTTTCATTACCCTTGATAGGGGTGAAATTGGTGATGTGTCTTCATTTAAATATCTTGGTGTCTGGCTCAACTGCCACCTTGTTTTTTTTCAGCACATAGATGCCATGTACATAAAGCTTCACCCTAAGCTCTGTGCCCTCTTTAGGAACAAGTGCTGTATTCCTATTTCTGTCCACCATGACATCATCATTAAGATGATACTACCAATCTTTGGTGACATCATCTATGGTGCTGCTCCAAAATCCACCCTGGCCAGATTAGATCCCTTCTTTCACTCCTTTTGCCATTTTTCCTTGGCCTGTCCCCTCCCCCCCCACTCACCATTGCTTTCTGTACATTGATCTCTTGCTCACTTCCTTGTCTGACCACCACTTGACCCACTGCGCCTCCTTCATCTCTAAATTCTGGCTGACATCGCTCCCTCCTTACCTCACCTCTCTTCTCTCCTCTATGGCCCCCTCCTTGTATTCTTTCCATAACACTGGTGATTGTTTCTTTTTGATCCCCACTTGCAAATCCCAGGTTGGCCAGTCTGTTTTTTCCTACTGTCTCCCTAATCTCTGGCACTCCCTTCCTCAAGTTATTCACTCAGCCCCCTTCAAATTCTCCCTTTGTTCTCTACTCTTTGACTACTCTGTCCCCTCCTGGAATTGCCCTTAGACTTATGTCATCCACTACTACACCCTCACTTCTTCCTTTAACTTTAATTCCCCTCTCCAACCTCCGATCTATCCTCCGTTTTCCTCCTTTCACCTCACTTATTCCTTTCATCGCACTTACTCCCACCCTTCTTCCCTTTTCGCTTCTCAACCCACTCCTCTCTATCCTACTCTTTTTGCCACCCTTGCTCACCTCTACTCCATTATTCTATTTTTCACTATTCTTTATTGCTTGTCTCTCTTTTTCTCCCCCTTCCCCTTCCTTACTTTCTCACACAAGTCTACCTACTTAATTCCCCCTCTTTCTGTGTGTTTGCTCTCCTACCCCACCCTACTTTATGACATCATCTGTTGTAGGGACTGGCAATTTCTCTCAGTCTGTTGTTTTAATCATGCTGTATTTCTATTTTTGCTAAGTCATTTTTCTTATTGTATATATTGTGTAACTTACATTTATAGTACATTCTTCTTGTTGTAACTCACTTCCTCCTTCCCCCAGGAAGCTACTGGAAATGAGCCTTCAGGCTCAGTGTGTCTTTCCATATAAAACTATTTGAAATAATAAATAAATAATTAAATAATGTAATTTAGGAACATTGAAAGCAGATATCACTGTGTTGCTGGAATATGCAAATTAGTTTTCTGAGCCCAGTTGAAACTCAACTCATGCTCAACTTGGAAAAAAAAAAGAACTCAGATGTAAAGTGTTAGTTTTCAACTGATGTTTAACTTTGTGAGAACAATTTCTTTTATTTTAATTTAATTTTACTATTTTTTCATCAGAAAGTCACTGAGCTAATACTTATTTCAAGGTGTGTCATGGGATGTTGCAAGAATCAAACCCAGATCTGCTGGATTTACCAAGCTTACTCACAGCTCATTGCTCTAACCTTTAGGCTATACTGCCAGCTAACTAGTGGTCAACTTTTAAAATATTATCCAGTTAATTGCTTAACTTTCTGAAAGTTAAATTCACCCTGCTCAACTAAAGGTACAATTTAGGTTAGTACTAATTCACTTCTAGTTCACTATCACTACTTTTGTTCAAATGGGTCATTGACAAATTGGCAGATGTGAACTTCAAAACTTGGCAAAGGCAACTGAAATTAAATGGTAATACATAATAATGGTGAGTCAAATATGATAAATAAAAAAACAGCAAATCAATAAAGGTGACTACATAAAGGCTGATCGTACAAAAACAGTGAACAGGCAACAACAGCAACTAAACAACATGGGTGATTGTGTGAGTCAAGGTGCAACTCAGAGTTAGATATACAGCATAGAAATAGGGGGTTGAGGGGGAACAGACCCCTGTGGTGGGTGCAGGGGGCTCTTCCCCCACATAAACAGAGGTGCAGTCAGGTTGCAGATGTCCTGTATTTGCATTACAGCTGTGAAATTGTTATGAGTGCACTTGTTTGGGCCAGTCCTGTATGAATAATGCTGTGGAGGGCTGGCATTTGGGCTTTAACACAAGGCTTGGTGCATGCATGCCATCCCAGTATATGGCATCTGCTGGAGCGTTTGAAGGAGAAGCAGCAACTGATAGAAATATGCCTGGAGCAGTTGTTGTCCAGGGCTGAGTCAGCCACTGTGAGGAAGAGATGCAAGGCCCTGAATGAGTGGTTGGGTCATTTTTTATATGAGTATTCTGAGTGGGGTTGATTTGATTATCTGCATGGTCTGGCATATCATTTTAACTTTCAGGTGTAGACCAGTGCATGGATACTGGAGCACACCCATAATGATGCCTGTGCAGCTATAATGTTGCAGATAGGGTTCACTATTATTGTCGGTTGCTGTTTTGTGGAGCTGCTGTGATTGTACTCACCGTAATTGCCTTACCATTTTACGTTTCACCATTATGCTTTCCCCATTATGACATAGAACCACTTAAAAAGGTGTTATTTAGTAAATTGTAATACCTGAAAATGTATGCTTGTGAACTTGTACTGAAGCTGATACCTGATCTGTAACAGTTGTCTTGTTTGTACACACACAGTCCCAGTAAAATAATAACAGTATATCACTTACAGCATTGGTGTGTAAAGTGTTTTTTGACAAGATGTGTATGAATAAAAGCAAAATGAAACCAAATCTTATTCTTATCCTATTGTAAGAGCTTGAGGCAATATTGAGGGGGAGGGTCTAGAATACATTTTAATTGCAGTTTTATTTTAGCAAAACATTGAAATGTAAAAATGTAAAATGTAGGTTTAAACCTTTCAATAAGTTTTTTTATTTAAGCATTAAAAAAGCTAAAATGTGGGTAAACCACATCTACATTATTCAATCACTAACTATACCAATTTGCAAGCATTACAATATTAAAAATTAATCTGCCCACAAAAACTGTATAACTCACAACCAACAAAATGCCCTTGAATATGGTCTCATACCTGCAGGACCACGTACTAAAAGATAGATAGACAGATAGATAGATAAAAAACATTATTTTTATACAGGAACAATCATTAGCGAAAAATAAAATCCCTGTTTACAACAAATGTCCTGTACAGTTATGGGCATTACATGAATCAACAACGAGCATTCATCATCAAAAATAAAAGTTACAACAAACACCACAATAAAAAATATTACCATTATTGTGCGTAGCAGACACAGATTTTGTTCAAGGTTTTCCATAAAGCAGACTGAAATTTATTAAGGGAGTTCTTAAAGGAATAATGCCCGACAGGGTGGGTGTTATGCTGGGATAACATCCCACCTTGGGTGGTTGGGCCCGAGGCCAACGGCCGAGGGCGTCCAACACCCAAGGCGGGATGTTATCCCAGCATAACACCCACCCTGGAGGGCATTATTCCTATTATACAATGGCTTATGAGTTAAAGAGAAGGAAAAAAAGATGAAAAAATTGGTTTGAAAACATATTTTAGTGTTTTTTCCAAAGCGTAGGTTTACTCTTTAAAGAAATAGTGCCTATTCTTTTTGTCCAGCAGGTGGCGCTGCTGTATTGTAACTGTGGCTCACAGTGGCGAGTCCCAATATAAGCATTTGAGTGTTGTCTGCTCTGTCAGCTCAAATTTAAATGATTCTCTGTGCCACCAACTGTGTCCTTTTTTTTAAAACGATTCTATGTGTCCCAACGAACTGTGTGATTTTTATATGGGGTCTGTCCGTTTCTTCCGATCATGTGGCCAGGTCAGTAGTTTCTTGTTCCCCAGCTCCTGCTGTGCTTGACTCATGGACAGAGACAAAAATAAGCGATAAGGTATGAAAATAGAGTTGAGAGGTGTAGCGGATGTCGTTTTAAAATATTGAGAGAGCAGATAGGCTTGGCCAGTTAGCAAGTGTACAGCGCCGCGTTGTCACAGTGTCAGATTGTAGTGGTCAGCGTGGGTCAAAAATGTTTTTTTTTATTGTACCCTGCTCCCTGGTTGTGTTGTGCTTGCTTCTCCTGGTACACAAACTCTTTTTGTTATGGTGCTGGGAGAACAAGTTAAAGAAAAATTCAAGTAATGTTAAATTAAGGAAAGCAGTGTGTCATACGGTCAGTGTGTTTGCAGCAGGAGATTAAGCGGAAGGCGGTGTAGAGTGACGAGGACAGATATGCTGGATAGATTTTTATAACTTAATGCCGTCATAGCTCTGGTGGGACTATAACCGGGATGTTATGCTGGGATAACATCCCGGTTACAGTCCCAGTATGACCAATCAGGGACCAGGATTGTCTGCTGCCATTGTATAATTGCTTTTAAATCACTGGGCAGTGAATTCTAGGATTTAGCAATATTCATCTGTAGTGTCATATCCCCATATTTGTTATGCACATATATATAAGGTAAAATTAGTTTATCCTCAAATGGTACCTTCTATCTCTATGGGGTTCTGTTGTTGCCGGATATCTGAAGGGTTGGAAAACTTTTGATTTCAGTAACTTGAAACATCACATCAACCAGTTACACTTTCTTTTGACCTCTGGCCTTAGACAATTTAGGTCTGACTAGACAACACAAAGATGAGTACCGGTTTTACTTAGTTTGGCAAATCTTGCCAGTCTGTAGTACATACAATCAATTTTCTTTAATACTGATTTGTCAGAATTACTGTATAATAGAATATCATATTCCAAAACTGGAATTAATAGATGTTTAACTAATTTCATTCTAGACACCTTTGATAGGCATGAGGACACCCTTCGTTAATGCACCAAGTTTTTGCTTGTCTTTTTAACCAACAAATTTACATGTCTGGTAAACGTTAATTTATTATCAACAAGGATGCCTAAATATCTGTAACTATTTATGGTGGTCACATTGTGCCCATTTTTAAACTTGATGGCCAGATTATGGTTTGATAAGTTATTCACCCCTAGAGAAAAATAAATGCACTGTGTTTTTTTCCCATTTAACAAAAGTCCTGACTCAGTGAATCATGCTTCTATTATCTGAATATCAGTCTGAAGTTAGTGTTCCAGCTCAGTGTGACTGTCAGCGGATGCCATCAAAATGGTGTCATCCATGTAAAAAAGGACCTCACAGTTTTCCAGTACAATTGGCAAGTCATTTGCTGTGCATACTGTAGTTGTTAAAGAGAAGCGGGCCCAAAACTGAACCTTGTGGGATTCATCTTCTGGCTCCCATTGGAATAGATACAATGGGTTCTTGGGTAAAGCATTGCCTTCTGTTTGATAAATACGAGTTGAACCATTGCAAAGGTTCTTCATGTACACCCATTTATGCACTCCATTTAATAAAATTTGATGGTTCACCAGATCAAATGCCTTACTGATGTTCACAAACACAGCCCCCATGCTCCACCCCGAATCTAAGGATTTGGCTACAAGATTGTTAAAATCCATGAGGGCAGTGTTCCTGCCTGAAATCTATGCTGGTGTCTAGACAACAAATATGTTGTTCTAAATATTGATAACGTTGTCCATAAACAATCTTCTCCCAAATGTTTGACAATATAGGCAATAAGGCAATAGGTCTATAGTTTGAAGGTAATGAAGCATCTCCCTCTTAAAAATCAGAACAGTTTTCCTGGTTTTCCAGAAATTAGGAAAAGTAGAGAAGCAAAAACTCCAGTTTAACAGATAGCTTATAATCAGGGCCATGATCTCTGAACCCGTCTTTCAAAATCTGGCTTCAAGCTCATTTAGAACTCTTGCCTTATTTACCTTCAAACTATTCAGTTCTTTCAAAACCTATTTGTTGGTAATTTTCTTAAACCTAAATAAAGATCTAGGAGTTCCTCTATCAGCCACACTACTCTCCATCCCAGTAGCACCTGCCTTCACATTCAAAACACTCTCTGAAGCTGTGACCCTCATATTGTCCAAACCTAGATCTAGTAACACAGAGAATAGTGATTTCAGACTTCTGATACCCTAAATGGTATATCATGTACAAGGCGACCATGACTGAGTGCTTTCAAAAAGGGTGACTCAATCACAGTGCCTGTGTACAGGGCTACCTGACAGGGTAGTGACTGGATACCTGGGTGGGTGATGTTTGGCAATGGGAAGTATACGCACGTGTATGTGTGCACACACACACAGAGGGAGAGGAAGAGGAGAGGAGATATGTGGGAGGGAGTGTGCCGGGCAGCTGCCGAGCTGGTCGGCTAGTGTGGTGGGGAGGGTGGTCATTTGAGGTGTGAAGAATGAAGGGTTCGGTCCGGAGCATTGTGGGTTTTCTCCTGGCAGGCTTTTTTAAGAAACCCCCACCCCAACATGCACCCCCCTGGAGTTGAGAATCCTTAAGTAGGGTGTGTGTGTGTGTGGAGGTGAAGCCCCCCACATAACATTGAAAACCAGTCACCACTTTTCTGGTCGCTGCGAGTGTACATCACCGTAATTCATTTTCAGCAATATACATTCTCCCAAACAGTGATCTCTATTCCGTGATCACTGTTATCACATGGAACCCCCTTAATTGATAATCTATTATAGTACCATTTTCAACTAGTTTTATCTGTGACCTAGAACTTACTGGGATTTGCAACTGCTTCATGTAATATCAGTATTTCTTTGGATTCTTTGCCTGATCAATATTTGTTTTATAATACTGTATTTTGGCCAGTTTGGTTAATTTTGAACACCTGTTACGCCTTTTTAAAAAGACTCCAATCTTTCATTTTTTTTGCCTTTCTAGCTTTCTTCCAGACTCTGTTTTTTTTATTCTAAGTTGGGTCTTAGTTTTTTTACTTACCCAAGGTAAATGATTTTTACAGTGGGTTTTCTCTATCCTGGGTGCATGCAAGTTACATATGGTGATAAAAGTGAGAGCAAAATGTGTGAACGAGCTTGATACATCCAGCAGACCAGACCTGAGTTTGATTCTCACAACCTCCACTTGCATACTGTATGACTCTGAGCAAGTCACTTAACCGCCCAGTGCTCCCAGGTCACCCCTGAAAACAGGCACTTGTGCCTAGTGGGCCTTACCTGGTTATTAAAGACTAAAATAAATAAATAAATACAAATAAAAAAATAAAATCTTGGATAATCATATCTAAGTCTGGAATCAGTTTTATTCTGTCCCACTTTATGGATTGTAAGCTATGTCTTAATGAATTTAAGTTAAACTTTTTCATGTTTGTTACCCAGTAAATAGTGGGTCCCAGCCTACTTGGTTTTAACAATTCTTTATAACGTTTTATGGGGTAATGATCATCTAAATTTAAGGCATAATTTCTGACTGGTGAACTTTTATCCCCTAAAAAGAAAACAGTAAGTAAGCAATAAGGTGCAAAGGGGTGTGTGTAAACCATATTTTACAGCACAGCCAGGGACATAGTAAGGCATGAGGCCAACGGCCGAGTGACTTCAGCTGCTGACCGTGCTGTAAAATATAGTTTACACATGCCCCTGAGTGCCTTATTGCACTTATAAAATTGACTCCTTTTGGTTTTTTTACTTTTGATTATTGGGAAAAGCATGTTTATATGTAGAAAAATAGATTTACTTTGTGCATTTGTGATAAAATAATCCTTCCGCCCACTGCAAGTGATGTCACTGATGATGTCATTGTATTGTTGCCTACTGTCTTCTTCCTGTTTTTTTTTTCTCTGTTTTTCTCCACATTCAAGATATGGAATGTTTATCATGAAATGTTTACCATGGAATTCATGGATTCAAAATTCTGCTCAGTTCCACTAGTAGAATGTTTCTCTCCCAACACACTGTACATACAGACAACAAAGGCCTTTGTTTCAGCCAGAGACTCAATCATCTCACTGTCAGGGCAAGAAGAAGAGAGGTCCCGGATGAGCAGATAAAGACAGAAGGGGGAATTTTCACTGTCAGCAAAGAAACAGTTGTAGTGAAAACTATAAACAATAGTTATTGGCCCGGATATTCAAAAGGGTTGCGTCATGCGTAATAGGGTTGCGCCAGCGTAAGTCCGAAAATGCGCCATTCCGCAATATTCAGTGGGAGGCAGTTGCACCACTGAAAACATGCTGAGCAACAGCGTAATGCAAATGAAGGCATGCGCAACCAAAGGGGGTGGATCCATGCATAAAGAGCGCAATGCGATATTCAAATGCTTGCGCAATGCGCAGCAGTGGATTAGCCAGAAGTTGCGCCACGGCGGAAATGAGCCAAAATAAAAAGGCTCAAGGATGAGGCGCGAGAACCCGACAGGGAATGCTCATGAGGCAGCAACAGAGAGCAGGCCACAGTAGCAACCAGTGCAGGCCAGGGAGTAGGCAGGACAGAATAGTGGCAGCCAAAGGTGTGTGGGGCCACAGAGTTCGGAGGCCAGTAGGTGTACCCGGTGCAGTGGAGGCAGTAGTCAGGACAGCGGGGGGAACAGAAGAACAACAGTTGGGGGGGGACACCAGCCAGGGAGATGGACAGTGCCACCTTCCACATGGAAGCTGTAGTGAGGGGGGTGACAAGGCATGCTGCAGGGGGACATGGCCGTGGAAGGGCCCGTCGGCGGTATGCCCCCAACAGGCAGTACCGTGCCCGCATCAACTTTGAGCTGCATTTGGATGTCGAGATTGTGGGCCGGTACAGCCTGAACAGGGCAATACTGAGGCGGCTCTGTGAGCTGTGCAGTGATGTGATGCAGGCACCCTCATGACAGAGTCACGCTCTGTCAGTGGAGACAAAGGTAACAGCCTGCATGTGCTTGCTCACCATGGGTACCTTCCAGAGGCCAACAGAGTACACCACAAGGAATAACACAGTAGGCCACATCACGCATCCTCACCCAATTCCTCAGTGCACTGCTGCAACATGCTGCGGAGTACATCCATTTCCCCAGCACCGTGGCAGAGCGTACAGCAAACATACAGGAGTTCCACAGGGTAGCACGTATACCTGGTGTGCTAGGGGCGATAGACTGCACCCATGTGGCTATTCACACACCACCTGGCCCCGATGGGGCCACATATCACAACTGGAAGGGGTACTCCAGTGTCAACTGCCAGGTGGTGTGTGATGCCAGTGGGCGCATCATCAATGTCTGTGCCACGCACCCTGGTGGAGCACATGATTCATTCATATGGTACCAGTCTGCACTGTGCTATTGATTCGAGAGTTGGGACATCCCCACAGGACACCTAGTGGGTGTGTATGCATGTAGGAGCGGCAAAGTTGGGGGACGGGTGGGCAAGCCACAGGTGCCATGGGGGGTGGCACACAGGGCTAGGGACAATATGGACCTGAACATGACACTAACCTCCACTATCTCCACACAGGTGACAGTGGATACCCACTCCATCCCTGGCTGTCCACACCCTACAGGTGCCCCATGACCCCATCGCAGCAATGCTTCAATGAGGCACATGCCACCACATGCAACATCATCGAGCGGGTGTTTGGGATGCTGAAGGCATGCTTCTGATGCCTAGACACCTCTGGCGGTGCCCTACAGTACAGCCCCTCAAAGTCCTGTGGGATATTCTTGGCCTGTTGTATCCTGCACAACATTGCCAAAGACTGTGGGATAGCCGTACAGGTCAAGGAGGGGGACAGCGATGGGGAAGCCGGTGACACCGGTGATGATGGGGATGAGCAGCCCCCCCTTGGACGGCATGACCCCCGACTGATCCGGCAGGCCCAGCTGCACCGGGACACCATCACAGAGGAGCACTTCGCACAACACAGGTAAGTCATGGGGCCATGTGCAACCAACACTGTCTAGGCGCAACCCACATACACACAGGGTAACACACCAGGGGTGCATGATGGCAAGGGGAGTGGAAGGGTACAGGCACACAAACACACCACCAGGGAGTGGTGAATAGTTACACGCTACATGAACACACACACACACACACACACACACACACACCAGGCACACAGTGCACAGGGGCAGTTGCACAGCAGAGCAGGAACAGACATGTCAAACACACAGATCCACAGACTACCCCCACCACCTGTACTGTCCATGTACATGTGTCAGATGCTGGGCACCCTTGCAACTTGGTGTACAGTACAATGCAGGCATCATCATGCACACGCACCTGTGGACAGCAGCTGGGTGGATGTGCAGGTGGTCCGTGTGTCGGCGTGTTGGGCAGGGCACCCACCGGTGCACTGCCCACCAAGACACACATTGAACACAGGGCAGCACCAGAAAGGGCCCGCATTGGGAGACAGTTCAATCAGGTGGCACTGAGCCACGGCTACCACGGATGCCCAGTGCTATGGACTGCCGGTGTATGGTGCTGCTGATCAGACTGCACTCCATAAAATTCGCACTACTCTGAATAAGGCCTGCAGGTTAATTACTGGAGCACCTAGGATGACACACACCTGTCTACTGTATGCTAAAGCGCTGGTACTTGATCTCAACGAGCGCCTCAAATATCTTACCTGTACCCTTACAAAAAAGACCCTCCTTGGGCTTTCCCACCAGGATTGACCACCACCATACGCGCTCTGTCCCACTAGTTCATACTCGGACCTCTGGAAAACCTCTCTTGTTATCCCTAGAGCTAGGACCTCTCACGGCCAAGAGCCTTCAGCTTAGGGCCCCTCCTGGTTCAACACACTGCCTCTCCATCTCAAGCTCCAACTATATCGTGCTTCAAAACTTCCTTACGTAACCACCTTATTAACACCCGATGCTGTAACTGCCACTAGTCAAAGCCGTACTCAATACTTATGACAAAGCTTATTACTAAGCTGCTAAGGACGACATAACTCTGGTATTGTTTGCATCCATCCTACCTGTACCAGCTTGTTTGTATCTATGTCTTAATTTTACTGTTATACTTATGTGTTGTACTGCTATACTGCGTATTTTGGTTTGTCTTACTGTAACAAGGTACCTTTGTAAATGAGCCTATGGCTCAAAGGTTTTTCAAATTGCTGTTTAAATAAATAAATAAATAAATAAATGCGTGAGTGGCCCCGCTGAGACCCAGCCGCACTGGCAGGCTGAGCATGGGCCACATGGGGTGGCACCGATGGACCACCAGGGGTCCCACTGCGCAAGCGCAATCTTGTCCGCACAGGGGTCTGCAGCATGCCGAACATACCTGAACCAGGGGTGCTCGGGATGCCCACAGCAGAACCTGGCGTTGACAGGCTGGGTGTCACATGATGCCGTGAACGTGAAGTGAAGAGCGTACTGCGTGGGGTGTGCAGTACAGGGGCACCTGACTGTGTGCCCAATGCGGCCACGACAGTGACCGATGCCTGGGTCAGCCTGTCAATGGCTGCGGTCACATCCATCCGCATTTGGACCATCTCTGCCAGGATCATTGCATTGTCCCTGCTGTGCCACTCCACAGCCACACACAGTGCCTCCACAGACGTTGCAACCTGCATCTTCTGCTGTACTGATGCCTGCAGCAGGCGGGTGTGCTCATCAAACGGGTCATCTGCCACATTGGCAACCTGTCCCCCAGGGTATGAAAGGGCTTGATGCTCAACACCCCAGGACCAGGTATGGGCAAGTCAACAGGTGGTGTGCATATGCCACCGCTGAACCCTGTACCCCCAGACCTGGTGGGTGACTGCCGCTGCTGCCCCTCTGCCTGCTGTGTCCAAGGGACCACTCGTTCCAATGCTGTGTCCGCAACAGTGCCAGGGACCTGCACAGCCACCGGTGCTGCCCCACCAGTGCTGACAGGCACAGCCTGGGACTGTGCTGGCACACACGTTGGAACCATCTAGGTCCATGGACATGGGCTGTCCTGCTGTGTGTCCATTATGTGACACACACGTGTCACTGTCCATAGTGGCCGTTGCATCATCAATGGTGCAGGTTCATGCCACAGCCTCAGCCACAGCGTGCTGGCATGCTTGCATGCCAGACTGCTGGGACACAGGAAGGGCACCCCCCAACACCTGACTCACCGACATCGGAGATGGCGGCCAGGCGTGCACACTGGTGCAATACACGCCGGCTACCAGCAGAGGTGGATGGACCCTTCTGGCTGCACATCCACAGTGCACGGGCCCGCCACCACTGTCCCCTGCAGGCGCACAGGATCTGTAACCGAAAGTGAGAACATGTTAGTGCATAGGATCAACCTTCCCCCCCAACCCCCACCATGTCATACCGTGCAGTGATGGGCTTCCGCCTGTCTGGAAGCCACCTCCTGGAACACCCTCGATGGCACTGCACTGCATGGATGCAGCAAGATGGTCCTCCACCGGGGTCAGCTGCACCATCTCTGGCTGACCCCCGCCTGTGGCAGTGCATGCTGGCCTGAGTGCTGCCACCTTCTCCTTAACCTGTCTCCTGTCGGTCCCCACCTTCTTCTTACATTCCTGCATGGAGCGCTGGTGGCTTCCGTGCAGGTTTACAGCGTGAGCTACCCCTTCCCATGCAGCAGCACAGGCCTGAGGGGTGACCCGCTGTCCACTGAGTAGTGGCTCCTCATCCAGGTAGGCCTCATAGAGTGCCTCTGTTTCGGCCTTTGTGAAGTTGGGCCTCCTCTTCCGCCCACCATCATCCTCCTCACCCAGTCCTTGCTCAACCATGTCACGGTCTGTATGGGTGGTAGTGGACACCTGTGACTGTGCAGTTTACAGCATTATCCCATGACCATAGTCCATAACATCAAACAGCATGCAACCCACCTATCACCTGCAGTAACCAAATATGGCCACTGCAGATCACTGTCGCACATTTATAGCACAATGCATGCAAATTAGGAGTGGAGCAACTTTAATGGGATGCAAATCGCGCCGCTGCACCTTTGAATGGCTGATCAGCTGATTTGCATATGACGGCTGACTATCGCGCTGTTGCGCTTTGCGCAATACAGTTGAGCTGGCTGAGCCTATGGTGCAGTTCTGTGACTGCGTAGTACACCACACCGCGCATGCCCAGGTACCTTATGCAGGTGTCTGCTGCGCTGATTATGTGCTGTGTGTGATCAGCTATTCAGAACACGGCCACCATTGTGCCAGTGGCGCTACAGCACTGGTCACCACATGGCGCTGTGGCACAACTGCACAATAGTCCACTGTGGCACTGGTACGCAGGCGACTGCTTGCGCTAGACGTGTAGACGTCCGATGGCGCTATGCGTGGCCTTGCACCAGAGACATGACCTTGTGCCCGACTTTGCCCCTTTGGCGCTGTACATCTGGCATGTGTGCCGCTCTATTGCGCTGTTCGGTAACAGCATGATAGGGACTGACGGCGCTGCCTGAACAGCGCAATAGGGACAGATGGGGTTGTATTGAGCAACATTTCCACGTGGGGTTGCAGCACAGCGAAGCGCCATATTGCCTACTATCAAGTTGATGACATGGCACGCCGGAGAGCTCCCCAGTGGAGTGGCTTGGAGGTGGCCAACCTAGTGGCTGTGGTGGAGTCTCACTATGGGCCACTGTTTGGGGAGGAACCCCTAGACTTGGCCCGCACCCAAGTGTGGCAGCAGGTGGCCACTGCGCTGGAGCAGGTCACAGGGTGGCGCAGGACAGCGGAGCAGTGCAAGCACCACTATAGTGACCTGCGCAGGAGGTAACAGGCACTGCTGGCACGCCTCAGGTCCCGTGCCAGGAGGGGCATTGTGCCTAGGCCAGGTGGGTGAGCCATTTATGCACCTGTATTGTCTGCAGGGGTATAACTGTGTATTGGGGCCAGAGCATGGGGGAGGGTTGTTCCAAGGTTGGCTGTGTCAGCGTTTGCAGGTGTGTGATGAATGGGTCTGGCTGTGTGGGCAGGCACACTCACTGGGGCAGGGGGCTGACTGCATTTGGATCTCACTAATGTGTTTCTTAACATTTGCTTCCCACAGGTGTGGAGGAGCGGAGGAGGGCCCAGGCTGAGGTGTACAGGGGTGCTGCAGAGGTGGCCAGCAGAGGAGGTGGCAGTATGGGCCTGCAACAGCAGCAGCAGCAGCAGCATCAGCAGCAGCCGCTGCAGCAGCAGCAGCGGCTGGATGAGGGTGAGTGTTATTACATCATGGATGCTATTGCGTGCAATGGGGGGGATAGGGCATGGCCACCATCCATGGACAACACTGCCATGCACGCGATGTGTGACAGTCAGCACTGTCCAGTGGCACTGCATGTCTGTGAGTGCATCACTGGTGGTCCATGCATGCACTGGGCACATGGCTGTGGCACTACCTCCCACCACGTAGCCATGTCACTGTACTGCCTTGCTTGTGCTGTGCTGGGCATGGGTGGGGTGTGTGTGTAGTGGCACACATGGCTGTTGCTGCCTGGTTGGGCTTGGCCCGTGCACGGTCACTGTGAGTGTGTGCAGTCCATCACAGGGGTGGGGCACTCAGCTGTATGCCATGCATACTGGGTGGGCTTCAGGGTTGTGTACAGTCCTAGCCATTGATTCTGTTCCCTTGCCCTAGGTGTCCAGGTCCTGCACAGGATAGAGCAGGCCATCCACCGCCTGATGGAGATGTCACAGGAATTGCTCAGCATCCTCAGGGAGATGAACCAGAGGGGTGTGCGACGCCGGAGGGGGACAAGGGGGCCGAACCGGCCTGCAGATCTGCAGCCTGGGGGACAGTAGCTGCCCCACAACTACACCCTTTACCCTTCCCTCACACCCTGCCTTCCCTCACCAAGTTCTTCACCCCTACCCCACACCCACCCCTACCTTGTACCTGTACCCCCACCCCTGTATTGTATATATTTGTAAATAGTGTTATTGTTGTTCCTGTTGTTGTTGTTGTTGTTCTGTTTTTCATTGAATATATATATCTATTTTGTTATGAATACTGTGGTGGTCTCTGATTTGCAGCTGGCTATAGGTGCTCAGTTGCAGTGGTGTGCATGGCATCTGGTGTGGTGTGGTCCTGGGATTGTGTGTGTGTCTGCATGGGGGGGTGTCCCTGGTGTGGTGGTGGCTGTCAGCCGGTCTGGCCGTGTGCTGCCACACACCACTGTGGGCTCCTGGTGGGTCTGGCTTGTATGGTTCTGTGGTACACACGGTTGCATTGTGCCAGGTGGGGGGACATGGTGGTTCCAGCAGTGCCAGTCACAGTCACTGCTCATGGGTGGTGTCTTGGGGTTCCAGAGCAAGGTGTGCTGTGCACAGTGGGGGCTGTGATACACCTGGGTTGTCCGGCCCCTTTGTGTGGTAGTATTTGCTTGCCAGTGGGTGTGCTGGGGCACCGTGGCCCAGCTGTGCTTTGTAGGCTTGTCCCCATGGGCCAGTGGATATTCCGTCCCTCCACCGGTGATGCTGTGCTTCGGGTGTGGGGGTGTGTTGTTAGTTCTACACTGTGTTCCTGTGCTCATCTGTGGCATGGGTGGTGGGCCCCTGCCTACCTCCATGGATGTGCAGTTCCATTGCTCTGCTGCTGGTGGGGCTCCCTGCTTGCGCTATGGTGCATCTCGACTGCTCAGCTGGACTGGCCTTGTTGCGCTATGGCGTGACATATGTGCTCAGCTTCCCCTACCTGGTTGCGCTATGGCACAGGTTGTGCGATTTTCAGACGTTGGCTGGTTGCTCAATTTGACTTGCTCCACATTTGAATATCACGTCTGTTGAGCATGTGCGCAATTGACTTGTGCTTGCTCCTGCTATCGCGCACATTTGGGCGCAGTTTGAATATCTGGGCCATTGGTTCTAATGTGCTTATGTATGTAAGCAGTGTGTGATAATCAGGGAAACAGCATTTAATTCATTTGTTTTATATTTTATTTAAAGTCGCTTTATTTTTAGGGCCCAGTTGAAGTTTTTTTAAGGTATAATGGTAGCAGCCATATCTGTGGTGGAAGATCAGTTTTGGCTGTAGAGGGCTATCTGAAATGCCTGTGTTACAAATGCCCATTGATCTGTGTTGTAGACTCTTCACTGCTGAGCAGTTCTTTTTTTTTACTATGTGTAAACCATATTTTACACATAAATAAGAGCCAATCAGATTACATGATTTTACCCTGCCATTTTATAAATCTAGTTTAGAAAATGGGCTTTTTATTTCCTGGTCTCTGATTGGCTGGTACCCCTGCTGGGGGGGTGGGGTACATTAACTTTCAATAGATGACCAGGAAATAAAAAGTGCCAGCATCAGTGCCCCTTCACCCTCTGCAGTATCTTTGTGCCCAGCCTGCTTTCTCATTGGCTGAAAGCACCTAATTGAATTCAAATCCCCTCCATTTGTTTTCTCTTGCTTCGTGAGAGAAACTGTCCACCCAATGCTCCCTACTTCATTGGCACCCCACCTATTTACTGTAACAAAATGCAGACAAACTACAAATTTACATTTTGTTTCTCTTTTTTAGTTTCCCCTTGTCCCATAACTGTAACTGCCCTGATACCCGACAACGCAATGTTGAGAGCGGCAGCCCCCTCGACTCATGAGACAACCTCCTTAGCAGGTCAGCGGACAAGGCTACTAACCCCCACAGCCCCATTTTCACAATTTGTTTTGTGACCATTAACACAAAAACAGTTCTTAGAACTGCGCTCATCACAGTCACAAACTAAAAGAAGTCCTGCTATCGGGTAACAGTGCCTTGCTCACTTCTTTGTCCGCCCGCTCTGTCAGCACATCTTCATCTGTGAGAGAGACCATGCCCCGATCTCCACCAACCAGTTTTCCCTCCTGACAAGCCTGACTGTACAAAATAAAACCGGACAAACTGGTGGCTAGGCAGCACCCCAAAATCGGGCTTTGTAAAAACCCAAACATATAAAAAAAAATTCAGTTCACCTCATATCTCCTTGGCATTGGCTTCACGCTGTAAGTCCACATTAACCCCCATAAATCCACATTGACTGGTCACCTGCCGATACGATCCACCACCAAAAACGGAAACACTAATGCAGTAACAGCACATATTTAATGCCGCAAATTAAAAAAAAAGCTCCACTGTGTAACTGAACAGCAAAAAACAAAACAGCTCTCATTCCACATTGTCGCTCCCACAGTGCACTTCCTGTTTTTACCCAAGGTCACGCAGGGTCGCACATATAGTAACACCCCCCCTACTCCCGAGTCAGAAAGTCCAGTAAGAACACCAGAAAACAATATTCCCCACCCCTAAAACAACCATAGTAAGAAACTGGTGGGTAGGAAAACTATCGAAAAATCCAAATCTTACACCTGAGCTGCTGTTTGTGGTGGCGGGGTGGGGATACATTCAACGGAATGGCTCCCTGATTTGGGGGGGGGCAGCAGGAGACACAACAGCAGAAATAAAGGGACTACTTTACAACAAAGAGACATAAAACTCATTGTTACTGTATATTTTCAAATTTATATTTTTATTTTTTTTTTAAACTCCATTTACATTCCACAGTTTGCCATTTTCTAAGTGCAATTATACCCTCCAGGGTGGGTGGTATTGGGCAACACCAGACCTTCCAGGGGCTATAAGGCCCTACACTTCATTACGCCCCTAGACGGTCCAGTATTGCCCAATACCGCCCACTCTGTCAGATATTATTGCTTACATAGAGCCCTGATTTACTGCTTTTGTGCATCTGGATGGTTCTTGAATTCATAGGTTTCATAGGTTTTATCAGAGCAGAGAAGACGTTTAGTCCATGATGCTCACCATTGCCCTAGTTGTAGTAACCCACGATTTTATTTGCTACACAGTATTTGTCCAATTCTCTTTTAAACCCTAGCATGTTATTACTTGCAACAACCTCCTCAGGCAAGCTATTCCAGACCAATGTTACCCTAACACTGAACCAATGTTTTCTTTTTATTGTTTTAAAATGTTGCCCCTTCAGCTGTATGTGTGTGTCCTGGTGTTATGATGCTGTTCCCTAAGTGTTAGTCCCAGTTTATCCCTTAATTCTGTATCCTTAATTGTTCAATACAGCATACACAAATCTCCTCTCAGTCACTTATACTCCAGCATGTACATCCCCAGGTCTTCTAGTCTTCCTTCATAGTTCCTGTCCCTTACATCAGTCACCAACCTTGCTGCCCTGTTCTGGACTCTCTCCAGTCTCTTAATTTCTGTTTTGAACCCAGGTGACTAGAACTTGGCACAGTACTCCAAATGTGGCCTCACCAGAGAACTGTAAAGTGGTACAATCACCTCCCTCCTCCTGCTTTTAATGTGTTTCTTGATGTTATTTAGTATACCATTAGCAGTTCTTATCATCTGGCTACAATGCTGGTGGAACTTTAGATCATTTGTCACCTTAATGCCCAGATCTTTTTCTTCAGAGACCTTTCCTAATTTATGCCCATTCAAAACATAATACCTCTTAATGTTACTCTTACAAAAGTGCATAACTGCACATTTACTGGTATTAAAGGATAACTTATACTCCCTTGCCCAGTTTTTCATTCTAGCTAGAGCATCCTGCAACTTCTGTGAATCCCCATTGTCTTTGAAGCTAGTGCCAGTCCTGGTGTCGTCTGCAAATCTGGACTCCCAAACTTCCCCTCCACCTGTTTGTGAGTTTATATACACATTGAACAAGCAAGGCCCCAGCACCGATCCCTGGGGAACTCCATTCTCTACATTTAGCCAATCTGAATATGCACCCTTCACACAGACCATCTGCTTTCTGTCACTCAGCTATGCATTAATTCAACAATTGATATACCCAGGGATTTTGTGTTCTATTAGGGTGTCTATTAATTCCCCATGGGGGATCTTATCGAACACTTTAGAGAAGTCCAAGTATATGACATCAACAGAGTTGCTCTCGTCCAGTGCCCCACTCACATGCTCATAAAATTCCAGGAGATTTGTTTGGCATGGGAAGCTTTTCTTAAAACCATGCTGTGCATTGTCACAGTCCCCTGCCAAATTCATGAGCTCCACTATTTGGTCCTTAATGATGGACTCCAACATCTTCCCCAAGACAGTGATCAAACTTATGGGACTATAATTACCCACCTCCTGTCTTGACTCCTTTTTGTGGATGGGGACGATGTTTGCCCTATGCCAGACCTCTACCACTTCCCCTCTATCCAGTGATGTTTGGAATATTACTGTTACTGGTTCAGCCAGTACTGCTGCCAGCTCCCTAAGGACCCTGGGATGGGTCCTGTCGGGTCCCTAAGATTTACTGGGGTTCAACTGCATTAATCTATCTTCAATATCCACACTGTTTAGAGTGATTCTATAGCCTGCATTATTAAGATCTTCCTTAGTTCCCCTTGTTTCAGTATTAAATACCGATGAAAAATAGGTATTAAACCGTCCCGCCATTACCTGGTTTACATCTATTAACTCATCATCCTGGTCTTTAATAGGCCCCACAGTAGTTTTGCCCCCCTTTTTGGTATTAATGTAGCTATAAAATGATTTATGATTATCCTTAACCTTTGTTACCAGATTTAGCTCATGTATTTTAGTTGCCTGATTTACTGCTCTTTTAGTTTCTTTTAAGTTTTTTATATACCTCCCAGTTTTTTGCACACCCACTCTTCCTGGCTTTTGTCCATAGTAATATTAACACTTATGACCAAACCTAATTGTTATTTGCTTTATTGTAATTGTTACTCTCTTTACCTTTATTTTTATTTTTGTCTTTGTTACTTATTTTACTATGTCTGTAATGTAATCTCCATCCTGTTCTGTATTCCTACGTTTGAATATTGTGAACTCAAATATTGTAACCTGTTATCTTAATGCTTTGTTTTGTACCCTCCCAGGTCGTGCCTGAAAATAGTCATTGTTATGGTTAGTGCACCCACCCAGTCATCAATAACTAACTAACTAAATAAATAAATAAATTAAAGGTTCTTTTTAATCATTTTTCTAATTCATGGGGTCAACCATGTGGGGATTTTACCTGCTCTATTGTATTTTCTCCTGAGCTGTACATATTTAATCAAGCATGTGATTTAATTTTCAGACTAACACATTGTTCATTTAATGCTTGTTTTCAAACTCCTTTTGCCAATCCCAATCCAAAGACTCCTTCCTTATTTTATCAAAGTTGGCCCTATTATAGTTTCGAACCACTAGAGCCAAGTGTTTAAGTTTTTATTCCTTCCAGCTTAAAGCTAACCATACAGTGGTCACTTGAGCTAAGGGGGGTGGTTACCCTACTGTGCTGAATTGTGACCCCATAGAGCTTAACACAAGGTTTAATATGTTGTACCCCCTTGTACTACTTTCTATATGTTGTTCCAGGCCAGCTAGTAGGAAAGAGTCCAGGTATCTCAACTCATTATATGTCCCTGCTAGTTGCTTTTCTCAATTTATGCCGAACAGATTAAAGTCACCTAAATGAATGATCCTCTCAGTAGGATCTAGGGAGTCTAAAAAAGCTAAGGACAGCCTCATAATCCTGTGGGGTAATTGAAGGAGGACTATACATAACCCCAATTATGATTTTAGGGCTATCTGTTGGCAGTATCTTAATCCATGCATGTTCTATTCCTGGCAAATGAGACACTTCAATGGCTTCTGATTGGATTTTATCAGATACGTATATGGCTACCCCTTCCCCTTTTATTGTCTCTATCCATGTGATATAAATCATGTCCAGGTATATGATGATCTCAGGTATCCTCAGGTGTCCACTAGGTCTCATTGATGGCACACACCTGAATATTTTCAATGTTAAGCAGACACACTAGTTCATTGAACTTGTTTGTAAGGCTCCTGGCATTAAGGGACAGGCATTTCAAGTCCTGAGTTACATAAGCTTTATTATGGTATTTGAGAACTCCCCCTGATGCCTGGGTTGCCTGGTAGCCAGCCCCCCCCCTTTTTGTTTAGTTTAAAAGGAGAACTACCTGATGTTGTACCTCCTTAGCCAATAATCTATTGCCATGCTTGTTTAAGTGCAGACCATCATTCCTAAACAGTCCGGGGTCCCTAAAAGTGTCCGAGTGGTGGATAAATGTGAAGCTCACCCTATGGCACCACCTTCTCAGCCACACATTTAGCTGTCTTATAACCCTATGCTTTGCTGCCCCTGCTCTAGGGATGGGAAGGATCTCTGATACCATGATGTCACAACCCTCCAACCTCAGGGCCTCTCCAACTGCCTCAAAATCCCTTAGAATGTCCAGATGTGCTCTTTTCCCAACATCATTTATTCCAACATGCAATACATTAACTGGTTTGTGGGTATTGTCCACTAATCCTGGTAACAGCTTACGGACATCCCCTACGCCTGCCCCTGGTAGAGTACTGACTGTAGTGAACTTGTTTCTGCCCTTGCAAAGTACCCAATCAATGTTTCTAATTATGGAGTCACCAATAACTAGTAGCTCCTTGTTGCTCTTGTTAGTTTCAGGTATCTCCTGCTCCTTACATTTATCCATATTTCCATTAGTCTCCCTGGGTATACTTTGGTCTGTATTATGCTGGTCAGTATATTCCCCTACTGCCTTAGTGCTGAAGAAGTCATATTTGTTACGAGTTTCAATCTGTGCTTTTCCACCAATGTTCCTTCTTCCCTTTTTACTTCTCCTTTGGACCTTATCCCAGTCTTCCACTCCCCTAGAGTCCATTTACTTCTTTGTGTCAAAGGGTGTACATACCCCCTCTGCATTTATGCTCCCAACTGCCTGTACCCCTCCAGTTTGTTCATCACATTACTTCATTGCTTAATCAATAAATTTCTCCAGCTTAGTTATTTCTATTTGGAGCTGTATCCCATTCTGTAGTTATTCTATTCCCTCTCTCAGAATATCAATCAGAGTGCATTTATCAGATAAACTGCTTGTCTTGCTCCCCTTCCCCATACATTTTACATGTATTGCAACATTTCATGCTGGTGTAGCCCCTCTACAACAGTTTCATATTACACACCATGCTGTTATCACTATTTCGCCATTGAGTCTGCGTACACAGAAGTGTGCTAGTCCAGCTACAGACCCCTCGAGTAGCGGGGAGGTACTGTAGTGCCACAGTATTTCAATATGCCCAACCTCAATGTCAACTCACAGCTAGAGCTGCCATTCAGCAAAACAATCACCCTGCAAGATTTCAGTCACTGCCCCTTCTCTTGACTCTCTTCGCTATAGCCGAGGTTTTCGTAGCGCAGCCCAGTGACGGTGCACTTGTTGCTATGGTGACCGTCACTTAGCATGATAGTTTTTGAAGCAGACTATGGGGTAACCTACCCTTAAAAGATCATGTTATACCTCACCTGGCAGCATAATTGCTTATCCAAAGCCCACAGAAGTGTGCTAGTCCAGCTACAGACCCCTCGAGTAGCGGGGAGGTCATGTAGTGCCACAGTATTTCAATATGCTCCATTTCAATGTCAGCTTGCAGCTAGAGCTGCCGTTCAGCAATGCAATCACCCTGCAAGATTTCAGTCTCTGCCCTTCTTGTCTTAAACCCAAAATATTGAAACTGTCACCTAACTTTTTACGCTTTCTCTGGGTCCAGCCTGCAATATAATCCCCTATTAAAACTAGCTCCGCATTTTTTGCTACTGTACATCCCAAATCTTACTTGCTAGCAAGTCACAAAATGCAGTTTTAATTCTTGGAGGTGCATAAATACACCTACTATTATTTGTATAGACAAAATCTCCACAAGCATGCAATCTATTCCCTCGATGTTTTCTGACAATAATATTTTGAAAAGACCTAAGTTATTGTTAATAAATAACATAACTGCCCCCTTCTACCCCGTCCTGTCTAACCAAACTTAAACCCCAACCTGCACTTCCGTATCCTAAATACCATCATGCAACCATGTCTCAGAAATACCTAATAAGTCAGGCTAAACCTCCTCAATCCAAGTTCTAAATGTGCCCATTTTCTTAAAAAGACTACATACGATTTCATGAACTATTACCACCCTGTGGGTAATCTGGGACACAGATTTAATTCAATATATCCACTCAATGACAGTAGTAAAACCAACAGCTAACTATTGTTCGTGAGCCACCCACATGAGAATCCAGTTATGACAGGGGCTGGCTGTCTCACATACTTTCTCCACTTGCTAGTAAACCCATTCCTCCTATGCACAAATACTGTAGTACCCTGTTGCTCTGTGCTATACTAAGTATGGACAACAGCCTAATACTCTTTTCAAGACTGTTTGCAGTGAACCCCAGGATTATCTGGCTCCCTATTGCATAAATATAACCAATCAACTAACAAGTTAAACAACCGAGGTAATAATTTAATTTAGCAGATTATTCATGCAACCTACCTATCAAGCTAAGGCAATTTTTAATAATAAATCCAGAATAAAATGACAACTAAAGTTCCTGGCCCCAGTTCTGGGACTCCTCTGGGAGACTCTGGTTGACTCCAATTGCACTTGTCTGTACTTTGACACACATCATTCGCCACAGCGTCTTGCTAGCCTGCCTTTTAAGTACTGGGACTTACCTCCCCCACAGGGCTTTCACCACCCGTGGTTGGTTAGCTGGGTACTAATTAGGCAGGAACAGCTGGAGATAATCTGTGGTATTTATTATGCAAGAGGTGTGTGCATGTTACAAGCTTTAATGCTCTGCAAGAACAGTTTTCAAACATACAGTCCACACAGGTTATGTCAAAGCATACTCTGCAGCTCAATATAAAATGCAAATGTGCATCAGTCCCTTATAACAATAATAGTGCTGCTGTGTCTTTGGCCAGAAAGGACACACCATAAATGAATAGGCAGGACTTCATTAATTATAGAGTGGAGTTACTGATGAGTGCAGCAATTTCAACAGTTCGGACTGGGTCAAAATACACAGGCACTCACTGAATACATAGGCAAATCTTCACTGACTATGGGATAAAGTACTAGTGAGTGCAGCAAACTGATCAGTTCAAAGTTGAGCAGGATAAATTGGACTCAGTAAAAGTGGGCAAGTCTTCATTAATTATAAAATGGGATGCAGAGAAGTGCAAGCTATTACACAATTCAATGCTGGTCAGGGTGATGTCATAACAGCTTTCCAGCAACTGTGTCAAGCATTGTGCAGAAGATCTTTACCATACCTTGTTGTTGGGAAACTGGGTCTGCCACCCTCCAGTTGACTCCTATTGCACTTGTCCACACTTTGCTGCACTGCTGCTGTGTCATACACCAAAACATGACCTGAGGGGCAAAATCCTTGTAAAAATCAACCCAAATGTCTTTTCTTAAAGGAGAATTGCACTGAACCAGAAAACCATTTTCCCCAGTGGAAGCTGTTTTTAAGTACTGGTTCCAATTCTGTAATTGTTCCATCAGTATGGAACTATTAGTAAGCTATGTGGGTGTCTCTGATTAGTACTCTGGTGTTAAGTGCCATTTTAAAACAGTATAATGCAAGGCATAAAACAAGTGGGTTTGCATAGCAATTTGCTACTCAAATAATGCTATTTGCTAGTCAAGTGCAGCCTTTATTAGCAAAAGATAGCAATCAACTGATTTGCCACATTGAGTAAAAATGTTCAAATTGTGGCAGTATTGTCCTCTAATTGTGGAAAAAAGTACAGGATTGCAGAAATTGTTGTTGCAATTTGACACTTTTCCATGCAATTGTATTCTTCTGGACTGTATCAACTGGAAAGGAACAATTTTCTCAGTATGTCTCCCTGGTGAAACTCTTAAATAAATAAATACAAAATAATCATACATTGAAATTGCTCCTTACACTTGGCTGGTTGCTAATCAAAATGATGTTGATTAGTAAAAATTGCTACAATGGGTTGTCTATAGGAAAGGCAGCCACTATTATCAGGGGCCACCGGACATGAAGTTGTCCAGGGGAGGGTGAGTGGGCAGAGGGGGAGGTAAAGAATGGAGGAGGGAGGGAAGAAGGGGGGAGAGAGAGAGAGAGAGAGGGAGGAATAGAGGGTGCTGAGTAAATTGAGGGAGTCAGCTCAGAAAGGGGGAGGGGCTAGGGAAGAAAGGAGATTGGCTGGAGAAAGAACAATGGAGAAGGGGGGTTTAAAACAAGCTGCAGTAGGGAGATCCTCCTTCTTCTTGTTAGCAGTTTTTGTCTAGCACACTAGTTGGTGGAATTTTGTGAGAAGGATCAGCGGGTACAACTGATGCAGCTTCAGCAGGTTTTTTTTGATGCAGTACAGAGGAGAGTTATATCAAGGAGAGAATAATTTAAAAAAAAGGAGGAAAGGATAACAACTAAAAGGTAAAAGGCAGAGTATGGAATAAAGAGAATTTTTGAGGAGCCAACAAGGATTACACCAGGAGGCAGAGGTGGGAAGACAGGAGCAATTTAGATAGGGTTGGATAAGGCTGAGTGCAAAAAATGTGGTGTTAAAGCACATAACACAATGTTGGGTTTACTCAGGAACTGGGGGAACTTAAGGGAAAGTCAGAGATGGTGGCGGCCCAGACCGCTCTCTGAGAAATGGGATTTGTTGGTTGGGAAGGTCAGGGGCTAGCACTGCATTATTATGGGTGGCCCAAGGACTTTTGTGGCAAAAGAGTGGAGAGTGTATTGTAGACAAGCTGGGGAAGACAGGTACAGTACAAGCTCAGGCTTCTCAAGGGGGGAGGAACAAGGGGACGGAATGCAATACAGTCAAAAAAAGATGAAGCAGAGATGCGGTTGAGGTGTGAGCAGCTCAGACACATTGCAGGCAGTAGTGAGACAGCAGGCCATGATGTAGAATACTGGGGGTTTGGGACTAAGGTGAGCATGGTGCAAAATGAGCACACCAAGGTGGTGGGGCCCAACAGACACAGGGTAAGAAGCAGCAAAGAGAAGAAAACAGAGAAATAGGAATTTTGGTTGGCAGCATGGCCGAAGAGGGATGGATGGGAGGGAGCAGAAAGAAGCTGCAGGGCAGTGACCAGGAGGCCACCTAGGGGGACAAATGTGGGAGATGCCATTTCGGGAGTGGGCCAAGCAGACAGGGGAGCAGGGACAAAATGGAGGGTGCAGGACCAAAGGCGCCACATAATGAGCAAGGTTGCAATGGCCCGTAGGGAAGCAGGTGTAATGGTGACCACAGAGGCAAGAATAAAAAACAATAAAAAAAATCCATATAAAATACTACATGTCCTGACCTTATGGTAGAAAATATTTTCAAATTTTCCACAAAATGTTGCAGAAACTTTAATACGATAACTAAATACCTAAAAATGATAATAATAGAAATAACTAAAAAAAAATGCAACACTTTGTCTTAATGCAGAAGATATAGAGAAAATATATCTGTTGCATTGGTTGAGGTTACATATTGCTCTGTGAAAAATCCTGTTTCAGTAAGAAATGTCCCAATTTGGGCATCTTAAAAGGCGGTAACCCTATGGGTGAGGCAGTTTGCCACTAGCACTTTTGAAGGCAGAGGACAGGGGTCAGGACTCAATGCCCCTCTATTGAGAGAAAAAGTGTGTGTGTGTGTGTGTGTGTGTGTGTGTGTGTATATATATATAGGGGATACATGATGGGCATGAGTGGGATATGTAAAATATTCTCACTCCTGCAGAGTGAGGCATGGATATCTCACGTGTGCCGAAGGCACGAGTGAGATATCTATGCCTCACGATGGTGGAGTGAGAATATTTTACATATCCCACTCATGCCCATCATGTGTTCAATTTATACAATAGGGTATTTGTTGCAATTTTGTGAAGGCATGAAAATGTGTGTTATTTATTTCTAAGTGTTGCTGCGCTGTGATGAGGCTGTGTTGGTAATGGGGAGTGCCGTTTTTATGAATAAGTCTGTTGTCTGTTGTTGGATTGGCTATCGTTGCATGGTAGTGGTTTTTCATTGGCATCTCGCGGATTTGTGTAGAAATGTATCATATTGGTTGCTATTTATGTTGTACCATTGGTCGGTAGTAGTGATTGATAGTGGGAGTTGTGTTTTGATTGGTTTGTGAGTGAGACTGGGCGTGTCTTTCTTTTGAAGAAGACTTCCGTGTTTCAGCGTCTCGGTTTACCGTAAAGAGATTGTAAATAAGTTTATTTATTTAATTTTACGCCTTATGTATGCATTGTGCGACTTTATTTTTTTAAATGGGGTGCTTGTGTGAGTTTCTTTTCAGTTTGTGAACGGACTTGTTCACGGCTTCAGAGTTCGGAGTTTTGCCACGGCTGCTGCATTTCAGGTATTTGTTATTATTTTGCATTGCTATCAGAGAAAATGTGCTTTGCTTTCTTGTGAGGAGGGCTGTTGTTGTCATGGTTTGCATGTTCGATAAACCTGTCCTGCATTCACGGTTGTATTTTTGTAACTGAGCACCATGCAATGCTTTTTTACTGTTAAATGTGTGTAATTAGAAACAGAAGTGAAGTTAGTAGCATGGAAACTCGAGCTGCTTTAACATTTTAACTATTGTAACAGGTGAATGTGATTTGCTTCAGTTGCTAGGATACTGTAATGCCTGCACATCTTTTCCTGATGACATAGCTACTGTGAGAATATCACTTTCGTTGACGAGGAACTGTGTGTAAATCTGCATATTCACCACAGTTCCTATGTCAGCAACATTTATCTCACTCTAGTGAAAATACATGTTTTTATCTGCAACGTTTATCAGCCACCCCTATTGTATAAATATATATATATATATATATATATATATATATGTAAATTATAGGGGCACGGTCATGCCCCTATAGTTAGGGTTATGAAGGCATTTTAATGTTAAACTTGAAATTTTGAGCGTTAATAGCTTTAGACCTGTTCAACAGATTTGTGTGAAATTCTGTATGTGTGGTGGAGCATGATAGATCTCTTGATTTGCCAAATTACTTTTTGGTTGGACTTACAAGTTTTGCACAGTGAATCACTGAAAAATGCACTTTTCGCCAGTTTTGAGGGCAGTTTTTCAGATTTTTTTCCATGGTGTTGCGTGCCCACCATGTGGCATGCCAGTATGAAACTTGACACATAGAAGGAGCTTGGGTCAAGGAACATGCTACTTTTTGTTTGGTGAAAAAAACATTAATTTATTTAAACGTTATTAAATTTTTTAACTCCCATTATAATTCTATGGAAAAATTTATATGCTTGTTTTGCGAAAGAAGAATGGGGTTTTGGCCATCTGGTCACTCCTCACGATCAAAGAATTTGCAGGCTCACGATCAAAGATTCTTTGATCGTAAGAAATTTGTTGATCGTGATGGCCGCCATCTTATTTTCAGTTTGGGGTTGGAAAAAAACAAATATCTCAGCCCAGGGGTGACTTCTGAAGTAAAACATGGATGGGTTTTGTTCAGGGGGCTTCCCTTTATTGAGCCATGCCTGTGGTTTAATGTAGTTGTGTCATAAAATGGAGTTTTAATGTTTTTAAAATCTTTGATCGCAAGCTTGCAATTCTTTGGATGCAAGATTTCCTTGATCAGGAGATTCGTTTGTGAAGGCGGGACGAGATGGCAAGATTTTTGCTGGACCAGATGTCTCTGGGAGGGACCAGATAGCCCAAATTTCATGACCAGATGTCCTCTCATGATCAAAGATGATCTTTGATTGCGAGGTCACGGCAAATTCTTGCGATCAAATACTGTTTAAAGGTGCAAAAACTTTGAAATTAAATATCTTGGAAACAGTTTAGTCTTTTAACTTGAAATTTGGAGGGTGTAGAGGAGATGTCCTGTAGAATTAAGGTGTTAGGTGTTGGAAAATTAATTTGCAGTGGAGATATTGTGTGACGCAGTTTACATTTTGCGGATAGCTTTCTGCATTGTGGTAGTGGCTTGAAATTTATAGGGTAGCTAACCTTACTGCCGCGGAGGTACTTTTCAGTGGTTAGATGTGTAAACAGGTGCAGAATTATGCCACTCCGACAAATGAAAATCTCAAAATTTTAAATTAAATATCTTGGAAATGGTTTGGTCTTTTAACTTGAAATTTGGAGGGTGTTGAGGGGATATCCTGTAGATGTGAATTATGGTGTTTATGTGTCATAAAATTTATTTGCTGTGGAGATATTGTGTGACACAGTTTACATTTTGTGGATAGCATTCTGCACTGTAGTAGTGGCTTGAAATTTATAGGTTAGCTAGCCTTACTGCAATGGAGGTAATTTTCAGTGGTTAGGTGTGTAAAATGTAAACAGGTGCAGAATTATGCCACTCTGACAAATGAAAATCTCAAAATTTAAAATTAAATATCTCGGAAACAGTTTGGTCTTTTAACTTGAAATTTGTAGGGTGTTGAGGGGATATCCTGTGGATGTGAATTATGGTATTTAGGTGTCAGAAAATTAATTTGCTGTGGAGATATTGCGTGACGCAGTTTACATTTTGTGAATAGCATTCTACATTGTGGTAGTGGCTTGAAATTTATAGAGTAGTTAGCCTTACTGCCATAGAGGTAATTTTCAGTGGTTAGGTGTGTAAAATGTAACCAGATGCAGAATGATGCTACTCCAATAAATTATTTGGTTCATTTCAAGTTGGTGGGAGTGCGGGGCCCTATGCACTCCCACCATTACATATGCTATTCAGTACTTGTACTGTTATGTTAGGCAGAAATTTGCAAGTTGGCGCTCCCACTAACTTGTGCGACATTGTACTTTAGTATGCTTTCTCAAAACGTAATGAACTTCTTTGCAAAAAACTGTGTTAATGCAACAGTTAGGGTTTTTTACAGTGGCAAAAGTGAGGAAATTCGCTGTTGGGGTTACCACACCTTGCACCCCACTACCACCCCGCCCCCACCAACAGGCATCGGAGTGTACATTGGGGTTATTGGTCCTAACTTTTGCCCCATTCTCCTATTCTGCACCACCTCAGCTTATTTACACATGGAATGGGGTGAGAGTTAGGATTGATGTCTGTTGGAGGGGATGGGGTGGTCATGGGCTGTAAGGGGTGGTAACTCTAATGGCGAATTTCCTCACTTTTTCCGCTGTAAAAAACCCTAACTGTTGCATTAATGCAGTTTTTTGCAAAGAATATATATATTTTTTCTCTCTCACATATATATATGAGGGGAAAGGTGGTGGTGAGACAAGGAAGCTAGGAAATTGGTGCCAGGCTGCAGGTGAGCTCCACGAGCCACCTGGCTCATGCATCATGGAGGTTTGTACACAGTAGAGGTGCTGATGAAAAAACTAAGCCATGAGCTTAAGGCCAGCACTCGGGTGTATAGAGTTAGTGTGCTTTTCTTTGGTTTTTAGATTAAGGGTGGGGATGGCATGGAGTTCAGTTCCCACACCAGACAGAATCTGAGAGGCAGCACGTAGGATAGACAAAATCAAGGTATAGCACTACTTTACACCATTGGTCTTCACAATGGTGAAAGGAAGGGTAATTGAAGGCAGCAACGAGCACAATCAGAGCAACAAGGCGTGGTCTGGGAATGGAAAGAACCACCCAGATGTAAGGTCAGAAGGTAGATAGGTTATGAGTGGTATACATTCTGGTCAGCTCAGCCCTGAGTAGAATAAAAGGGGATTTTGTTTTGTTTGGCTACATAAATTGGGAGTAGCTCCTGCATGACCTAATCTCCCCAGCAGTCAAACACAGGTGCATGAGCAGATGCATTGGGATGACTGGTGGGGCTGAGAATGGGGCAAGGCAGCCTAGTGGGGGCTATCATGGTGCTAGGTGCTACAAGGGCCATGAAGTTTTTTTCTGTTGGGTCATGGGGACAGTGTCCACCTCATTGGTCTTACGGGTTTCATGGGGAGACACCTGCTCTGGCCTTGCCATGGGCGTAGGCTGTTTAGGATGGGTAGGGTGGCTTTGAGGGGGCAAATAGAAAAGAAAGCAAGGTTAAACCCAATGTTTAAAGGATAGAAGAAAGAGAAAGAAAAGAAAACCTGGGTAACAGAAAGGGCTGCATTTAGGAAACATTTTGAGGTGGGGGCACATGACAACTAAAGAAGGCAGAAGCTTACAGGCACCTTTGGTTAGAGTACTTACAACAGTTTTGGAAGGGGTAGAAAGCCATTTACAACATTTATGGAAGGATAGCAGAGGTTTTTGCAGATGGGTCAGGTTTTAAAAAAAAAGAAACAAAAAGGAAAAAGAAAATGTTTGGGACAACAGGCACCATCATATTGGGCCATGGGGGAACACACATGGCCAGTAAAGGATTTAGATCTAAGAGTGAGAGGTATTGAAACAAGCATTTGTCAATGCCGAATGTTGCTTGCTTCTATGTGCTGTTTAGGTATTTGGAAGTCTTTGGAGTGCAAATATTGAAAATTTGCGAACTTACGAGCATGCATAGGAACTGCGCAATGCACGCTCGTAAAACAGTCATTGTTAGGAAATTTTTCATGAAATGTTCAACATAGCCATTTTAAGACCTCTGCTCATGGACAGTGTCAGTGTGATTTTGTTAATGTGTCCCATACATTGAGTTTGCACACCGACTGTGCCATTGTGCGCTACATGGGCAGAAACACGTTTTGGGCAGGATGTGAAAAATGACAGCTGTACTGCTCATAAGGAGGTGTGGTAAAATAGCAATGTTGAAAATCTGGAGGAAATGTAGAAAATTTAAACTTACGAAGCCGCTATGCGGGAACTGTGCAACGACACCGTGAAAACAGTCATTTTTAGGAATTTTTCACTAAATTTTCAAAATTGCCATTTTAAGATCTCTGCTCATGAACAGTGACACTGTGATTTTCTTAATGTGTCCCATACACTGAGTTCTGCACCGACCAAGCGCCATTGTGCGCCATATGGGTGGAAACATGTTTTGGGCAGGATGAAAATGACAGCTGTACTGCTCATGAGGAGGTGTGGTAAAATGGCAATGTTGAAAATCTGGAGTGAAAATATTGAACATTTGTGAACTTACGAGCCTGCATAGGAACTGCGCAACGCACGCTCGTAAAACTCATTTTTAGGAATTTTTTAACCAAATTTTCAACATAGCCATTTTAAGACCTCTGATATGAACAGTGTCACTGTGATTTTCTTAATTTGTCCCGTACATTGATTTCGCACACCGACTGCGCCATTCTGCGCTACAAGGGCGGAAACACATTTTGGGTGAGATGTGAAAAATGACAGTTGTACTACTCATAAGAAGGTGTGGTAAAATGGCAATGTTGAAAATCTGGAGTGAAAACATTGAAATTTTGTGAACTTACGAGCCTGCTTAGGAACTGCGCAACGCACACTCGTAAAACAGTCATTTTTTGGAATTTTTGGACCAAATTTTCAACATGGGGTTTTTGGGACCCCTTCTCATGAATGATTCACTGTCATGGTGGTATTCAGGCCCGAAGGGTGATTTCACAGTCACTGCACAAAATCACCCGCCGGGCCCCAGTGCCATGACGGTGACATCATTCATGAGAAGGTCTAAAATCTCATGTTGAGAAATTTGGTCAAAATTCCCAAAATGCCTGAGATATGCAATAAAGTTGAAACCCCCAACTAGCCCATTATACAGCTTACCGGCAATTCCTTAGTTCGCGGTCGGCTTTGAAGAGTGCAGACATGTTCCCAGTCCACCGAAGATCAGTGCGCGGAGGTAAGTATGGGAGTGGGGGGTGTGGGAGGCTGGGTGTGCAGTGGTGTGCGGGTTGTGGGGGTCGGAGGCCTTGGCAGGGACCGTTTTGTTTTACAGGTTTAAAAAAAGACGTCAGAGACCATTTGCCACGCTGGGGTGGCTCCCAGCATGGCACAGAGACGAGAGGGGCCATTCAGCCGGCCAGAGTTGGGCACCCCGTCCATAAAGACTGATTGCCACGCTGGGGTGGGCTCCCAGCGTGGCACCAACTCTGAGGGGGATGGCGCAGCTCAGCCGGGCGGGGATTGGGCACCCCATCAGCTACACAGTGCGCTAGGGGCGCGCGCACGCCAGTGTGGGGAGCTACGCTTCTTATCGGTGCTCACTGGAGCGTAGCTCCCTTTTCAATCAGAGTGTCATTGCATTTTGAAGCATGTCATAGACAGCTCCAAAATGCATTGCTGAGCAGCCTGCCGGCTCACTGACTGAATTGGAGGAGGAGGTGACACACCTCCTAAATCTCCGATGATGGCACTATGTTTCTTGCACATGCGTGCAAGCAACATAAAAAGAGCAAAGATATAGATGAGAAAGGCATGGTAGAGTGAGCAGAGCAGCAACCTGAGTTAAGGGAAACCAGGAAGTCAGGGGGATCATGCACTTAGGTGTACTGCTATAGTACAGGGAGACTGAAGCACTAGCACTGGGCACAAAGGGAGAAATGTTCAGATCCTGGAAAGGCTAAATTTGGATAATATTATCATTAGACTGTGAAGCATCAGTTAATATACACTCAGATATAATTGGCTTCCTGGTAACAAGCACTTTGGGAAGTCAGTGTGGTGTTGAAAGTTGCATCCCTGTATGTATGGTTTGTGTTAGTCAATTTGGTGCAGCTGTCCTAACCAGGACCTCCTGGCAAATGGGCTATGCTCAAGGGAGCTTCTTCCTAACAAAAAAAAAGAAAGAAAATGAAAGATGATTGGCTATTCATGTATTATTATATCATATATTCCATTATAGATGTTATTATAGTTATGGCATTATTATCGGAGTGATTATGCAAGATGAGTGGTTAAGAAGCAGTCTAACAGAGTAACTAAATAGGGGCCGGGCTCAAAGATACAGTAACACCAGAAGGAGCAAACAGATTAAAGAATACTCAGAGTTAAGCTTAGAGGTCTGGGATAAGAAGGAGGTGCAGCTAGGGTGGCATTGTAGAGCCATGGATAGGTATAAGGGGGAGCGGGTATTGCCTTTGCTGTCATGAGAATAAATACCTTCCTCTTACCCCCCCTTAATTGGGGCTGGCAGTATAGCCTAGAGGTTAGAGGAATGAGGTGTCAACAAGCCTGGTACATCCAGCAGACCAGACCTGAGTTTTTATTTATTTATTTATTTATTTATTTTAGTTGTTTAACCAGGAGTAGCACACTAATCTGAAAGCTTTTTTACAGGAGTGACCTGGTAGCACAGGGAGGTTAAGTGACTTGTTCAGGGTCACACAGTATGCAAGTGGAAGCTGTGGGATTCAAACCCAGGTCTGGTTTGCTGGATGTCACCAGATTTGCAGCTCAGAGCCTTAAACCACTATGCTATACTGCCTCCCTAAGTTTGATTCTCACAACCTCCACCTGCATATACTGTGTGACTCTGAGCAAGTTACCTAACTGCTCAGTGCTCCAAGGTTGCCCATGAAAACAGGCAGTTGTGCCTAGTGGGCCTTACCTGGTTACCAAAGACTAAAAAAAAAGGAGAACAAAAGCAGTAACTGATGAGCAGAAAAGGTTTGCCCAGTAGTGCAAAAAAAAAAAAAAAATACAAGGCAATCTGTTTGCTAATGCTGTTTTGTTTTCTGGTTGTTTGAGTGGCAGTTATGGCACCAGGAATATAGCACTAGGAGGTTCCAGTATAGAAGACATTGGGCGAAGCAGACCCGAAACAGGGAAAAGCTGGGCATGGCACTCACAGGGCAGAAAATGCAGCAGAAAATGGGATACCAGGACCAGAGGAGGAGCTGTGAATGTAAGAAATGAAGGAGGAAGGTGCTGCAAGGGGAAAATGGGCACAAGAATGCATTACTGTTCTTCCTAGGTGAACTTAATTGACATTTGATGTACAAGTTATAATGCAGTAGGGAGTGGGCAGAGGTTTTAATTAGCAAACTGGTTACTACTTTTTCCTATGGGTAGTGCGGCAGGGTATAGGTTTGGATACTGAACACTTGACAAATGTAATGACTGAAACCCTACTATGAGTATTCATTAGAAGACATTATAGAAATGATTGCAAGGATGGACATTTAGGAGGGCATATACAATGTAGTTGAATTAATTTAGTAACTCATGATAGCTATAGTGGCAGTCCAGTGCTGGCTTATAGACAAGCAACCCAGAGGAAAAAATAACAGAGGTTCAAGGGGCCAAGTTTTTGGTTTGGGGGTGGTACAGTAAGTAGCAGGAAAATAGAAGGAGTCAATAAGTGGTCACGGCAAGGGCAAGAGATTGTTGGCTTCAGGGAGGCTGAGGACATACAGGGAAGGTTATAGGGGCCAACTGGGGATTGGACGGTGAACAGGATATGGACTGGGGGCACACCCAGCAGGGTTTGGGAAGCAACAGTAAAACAGTACCTAGGCGAAAGAGAGGAAATTAATTGTAGGAACCCAGCTATTTAATACAGAAGCTTTTGGTTGGAGAGCACATTGAAGGATCAGGAGGGTTTCTGGTGGATCTTTCAGGCCCCCAGAGAGTAGGCTGGGATGGAAACAAGTGGGCAAGATATGGAAGTTCAGAGGCATTGTTTTTGGGGGTTTTGAAGTGGGGGCAGGGGACAGAGCATGCAGCAAATAAGGGAGCATTTGATGGCAGGGGGGTGGAGGTATGGTAGAGGGGTGGCGGTCTGGAATATAATGGTTATGGGGGAACGAATAACAAGCTATGGGATAGTGGCAGTCACGGAACTAGGCTTAATTGATTGGGGGGTGACATGGAAGGTTTCTCAGTCAGTCGCTTAGAACAGGGTCAGTAACGAAGGTGGAAGATAAAAAGGGGCTGACAGAAGGGAGAAGAAGGAGAAAAAGGGGGTCATCAGGGAGCTATAGGACATTTATCAGGGATAGGGCTCACTAACTGAGTTCTTTGATTGGGTGACCCATGTGATTGACTGGGGGGGATGGTGGACGTGGCCTATGTGGACTTCAGTAAGGCCTGCGGCACCACTCCCCATAGGCAGTTAGTGTGCAAAATGGAAAGCCTGGGGTTGGGTGGGAAAATAACAAGGTAGGTGGAGGCCTGGCTGGCAGAAAGAACTCAGAGAGTGGTGCTAAATGAGGTGCACTCTGGGACGGTGACAGTGAAGAGTGGTGTGCCACAGGGGTCATTCTTGGGCCTGCTTCTCTTTAACATCTACTGTACATCAACAATATTGTGGAGGGTTTGAGGGGTAGAGTGTGCCTATTCAGTGATGATAAGATAATATGCAATGGGATGGACACCCCACAGGGTGGAAGAGAACATGAAGGGGGACTTGAAGATGCTCAAGAAGTGGTCTGGGACATGGCAGCTGAAATTTAATGCCAAGAACTGTGTTGTGATGCACCTGGGGAGTAAGAACAGAAGAGCAGAGTACACCTTGGTTGGGGAGGAAATCAGAGTAGCAGAACAGGAGAGGGACCTGGGGATCATAGTCTCCTCAAATCCTAAGGTAGGAATCTAATGTAGCAGGGCAGTGGGAAAGGTCAATGGAATGTTGGCATGCATAGGCAGGGACATTACTAGCAGAAGGAGGGAGGTAATAATGCCCCTTTACAAAGCCATGATGAGGCCGCACCTGGAGTACAGGGTTCAGTTCTGGAGGCCACATGTCTGCAAGGATATAACTGCATTGTGGAGGGTTCAGAGAAGGGCAACCAAGATGGTGCAGGGTATGCAGGGAAAGACATATGAGCAGAGGTGTAAGGAGCTGGATCTGTACATGCTGGAGACAAGGAGGGAAATGAGAGACATGACTGAAACTTTTAAGCATGTATAAAGGCTCAATAAAGTGGAAGAAGAGGGATTACTTAAGAGGAGGGGGGCAGAACTAGAGGGCACAGTCTCAGACTGCAAGAAAACAGATAAAGGGACAATATGAGGGGGTATTTCTTCATGGAGAGGGTGGTGGAGCCCTTGAACAGACTCCCAGATGGAGTGGTGGGGGCTAAATCAGTGGAATAATTCAAGAGGGCATGGGACAACCATATGGGGCTGAGTATCGGGGGGAGGGCAGGGGTTGGCAGGAGGGGGGAGGAAAAATAGGGCAGACTAGAGAGGCTGGTGTGGTCCCTTTTTGTGATCAAGCTTCTATGATTCTATGATTCTAATCTGATGGATCTTTCCAGGGCCCAGTAGACTGAAATGGGCAGATATTGGCGGACACTCAGTCAGGTTTTGGAGTTGGACAGGAAAGCAAAGAGAGGCCCAGGGAGAGACAACTGGGGTTGAATTTAGGGATGGCAAGAGTCCAATGGAGGGTGGGGGGGGCATGGCATAGGAACAAATGTTACCAATATGAGAGGACTCAAAATTAAAACTGCCAAAGCCAGAGGCTTAATGGGGCAGTTGGGGGGGGGTAACGATCTGGGTGACAGGCCACTGGTCAATATTAGGGTTGAAATAAATCAGGTTCTTGGAAATTAAAGGGGGAGGCTGGATGTAATGGTTTGGTGGTCTAGCAAGGTGCTTGGGGGAAGGGGTGTAGCAGTATGCAAGGGATGTGAGGGCAGGGTCTGGGGGCCCGGAAATGGCTGAATAAGAAGGCTGGGGCAATGTTGCAGGAGCTTGTGGGGAGGGTGGTGGGACATCAGGATATTTCCTCAGGATTGCAGGGGTCCAATAGAATGGATGGGGTGCCCTTAACATATGTGGGTATGGACCAGTACAAAATGCGGCTAGAGGAAGCTCTGGATGAATGGGTAAAAAGGAGCACTGCAGATGGAGGTGGGAGCCCATCTTCCTTTGCAATAGCTGGAGATGGGTTAGTGGAGAGAAGGGAGAAAATTGTTGAAAAAGTAGAGGCCATGGTTGAGGCTCCTGAAGGAGGACAGCAGCAGTGGCCGGTGGTGAAAGGTGGAAACAGTAGGGGTCACAGGGTGCTACTGAAGGTGGACAGCAGCAGCGGCCAGTAGTGTGAAGGAAGCTCCTGGTCGGGAGTGGGGAAAAAAGATGGGCCCAGCTGGTACTGGTCCCAGGTAAAAAAAGTAACACAACTGGGTGTACACCTAGGCATGTTTGTCACCTTGGAGTGTGCACCCACAGAGTTGAGAATTAGATCGGGTGTCTGTCTGACTATGGTGGAGAATAAGTGAAGTGAGATGTGGAAAACTAGGTTGTAATTTGAATGTATGTGGATAATATGAAGAGAAGTTTTAAAAATGTATTAAGAGGAGGTTAATAAACTAGCCGACTGAGTACCCAAAAGAAATTAAGTCTGAGTTTGGGTACTTTGGGAAAGGGGAGCCCAGGACAACATGGGTTGCCTAGTGAAAAGGCAGTCACCATTGTCGGGGGTCACCTGATCCAAAGTTGGCCAGGGGATGGGGAGGGGGAGAGGGAAGGTAGGAAAGGAGGGAGGGGAGAAGAAGAGCGAGAGAGGAATAAAGGGTGCTGGGTAAGTTGAGGGAGTTGGCTCAGAAAGGGGGAAGGGGATAGGAAAGAAAAAAAGAAGATTGGCTGGAGAAAGAACAAAGGAGAAGGGGGTTTAAAACAGGCTGCAGTAGTGAGATTCCTCTTCTTGATAGCAATCTGACTACAGTGGAGAATAAGTGATGTGAGAGGTGGAAAACAAGGTTGTAATTTTAATGTATGTAGATAATATGAAGAGAAGTTTTGAAAATGTATTAAGAGGAGGTTAATGAACTTGTTGACTGAGCACCCAACAGAAAATAAGTCTGAGTGTGGTTATTTCAGAGAAGGGGATCCCAGGACAATCATCTTTCCAAAACTAATCTATGCCTTGTAATGTAGCTTATAAAATGGGTTTAAAAAAAGTCTCAATTAGATTGGCTGAAAGGACGTTTCAGCCATGTCCTTATCAGCATGTATCTATGCCAACCAGCACTATTCTCTCCTGAGTGACCTCACAACAACCACAAATCACTAACCTAACCACGTTACAAACTGTTTCTAAAAACTAGCCACACAACAAGCAGCACCAATAGTAAACATTTCAGCGCTGTAACAGCAGACGTCAAGCAACAGTAGCCTGTCTGTCTCTCTTTAGGCACAAACATGCTGTAATAAATTCATCCAGACCTTTTTCCCCCTCACATAAAAAACAAAAACAAAACATAACTACATCACTGACACCTTTAAAACAACAAGCGCTCGGTACTGACATCTTTCCCATTCACAGCATGCTCCCTCCACTCTTGTTACCCCATCCCCTTCACAAACTCTGCTGGAAACATTTACCATAAAGTACATCAATAACGTTTCTATCAAACAGAAACTGCTTATATTTGTTCACACTATCACGGCACCACACAGTAAAGAAACTTGGAAAAAAAAAAAACGCACCCTGGAAACAGCTCTATACGGCGGCCGCTATGGGACACGCTCATTCCAAAACAACCAAGCCAATTGCATCAATATTCAACCAAACACTACAGTATAATAAAAAAATCTATAAATAAATAATAATTCAAAACTGTTTGTGTCTTCCTGAATTAATACAGTTACGAGCAGACACACACAAAACAGAAAGCCCTCTACTTGCTCTCAAAGCAGCTGGTCACTGCGACAGTACAACATTAACATTACGTTTAAATGGGAAGCACTGTAAACAATTAATAGTATCTGAACAGGAGGAACATGAAGGGGAATTAAAAGTATATCCAGACAAAACAACCTAACCATTATGTCTGTTTCTCTGGTGGGGGAGGGGGGGATAGTAAGTACCTAAATAAAGGGACTATTTTACAAGTTTATGTTTTAAAGGCTCAAATTCTTAAAATGTCTTCTCTTTTTTTATTTTTTAATTTTTTCCATATATAGTGACTTGGGGAACCCATTTTATAAGTGCAAAAAGACACTCTGAGGTGTTGGTTATCTCCTGATAAGAGCATGCCCAGATGCATAAGGCACTCAGCGCAAGCGCCTTGTGCCTAACAACATACCTGGGCATGCTCTTATCAGGAGATAACCCACACCTCATCGTGTCTTATTGCTTACTTATGTCCCTCTCAATCACAGAGTTCTGTAGCAGACTATAGATGGATTGTGCCAACAATGGAAGAGCTGAGAAAGGACATATACTACGTCACAGAGTTCTAATATGGTACTTACTACCTGCGTGCAAATCAGAAACACCAACTAGGATAACTACCATGCCTGAGAGGGAACAATAACAGAACTGAAATCAGTATTTAACAAACTCTGGCCAGAGCTAATAGGGTTGCAGCTGAGGAATTTAGGGTAGAAATAGATAAAATTTGTTTTTTTAATATTTTTACAACAAATTTTCAACATAGCCTTGTTATGACCCCGCCTCATGAAGAAGAGCAAGGAAAATATTCAACTCCTGGACTAAAGGTGATTTTGTGCAGGGACTGTGAAATCAACTCTCAGGATGCAAAAACACATGATTTATTTATTAGCTTTTGTTGACCAGGTAAGCATGCTAGACAAAGACAATTGCCTATTTTCAGGTACAACCCGGAAGAGTACAATGAAGGACTAATCCATACAGAGAACAATAATGTACAGTCATACATTCCACAGTATCAAGCAGAGTAGTCAGGTGACATTGAACAAGCGGTCAAGATTTAACACAGTTTAGTAGTAAAAAACATACTTAGAATAAGCTAAAGATAAGAACAGTGCATCAGACAAAAAATTCCCAGCCCGGAGGCGTAGGGTGAATACAATTCTATACAGCAACAGAACCACCAAAAACAGTGCATCAGACAGAACTCAACCAAGAGCAGAGTGTAACTATATTATAATACAAGGTAGAATCCTAAGCGAGTGGGATCCAACCTAAGGGCCCACGCAAGGGCCGCTATGTGCTGTAAAGAAATGTCTATGTTGAAAACTTGGGGTGGGATATTCAGACATGCACCAGAGGCAGGCACAAGAGTAGTGTAGTGCAAGTCCACTGTGCCATGGTGCATGGAACACGATATTCAAAGGTTGCGCATGACGGCAAGTGCCAGTGCAACACGGCTGAATATCACAGGGATGTGCCATAGCGCAATGAGGACTGTGCCACGGAGCAAACCAACATGTGCCATAGCACAACCAGGGATGCGCAAGGGGCAGAGGTGCATGCACCAGGACACAGGACAACAGGCACAGCAAGGAGCATGCCACCAGGGTGGGATGGACTGCCACCAGGGTGCAGAGTGTGCCAGGAGGGAGACCATGTCACCACAGTGGTGCACGGAAGCAGGGTGGCACCAATGAGCACTGGCAAACAGCCACTGGCAATGCCCATATGAAGGCACGTGACACGCCACCTGGACCACAGCTGGCAACACACAGGCCAACAGCACACAATGCACATGCCACACAACACAAAGAGCCCACAGCCACCCCAGGGCACAGCCACCATCCAATGGGTGGAGACCACCAGGCACAACCCCCAGTCCACCCCAGTCGTACCACATAGCCACCATGCACACCACTGCAGCATGACTCCACACACCAGCCGCAAAGCAGACATGGATACAGATGGCTAACCATATAAATGTATATTAACACAGGCATAAAACAACTATGTACATATTAACAGGTAACTGGGTACAGGGAGCAAGGAATGGGGGAGGCCACATACAAACTGGGAGGCTGGGGAAGGGAGGCAGGGGGACAGAGGACATGGCTAGACAAGGGGACAAGGGAGGGCAAGGAAGGGGGGACAGGGAAGGGTAACAGTAGCAGGCCAACGGCCCTATGGCCATCCACACCCCACCCGGTGCCTGATGCCAATGTCTGCACTGCAGCCTGCGCAGTGTCCATTGCAGCAGCTGTGCCACCTGGAGCATGATAGTGGTGACCCGAAGGATCCGACTCTGGAGCCTGTTGATGACATCAGGGTGATGGACACCTAGGACAAAGGAGGGAACATGGCATGAGTGCATGTCCGTATGACCGTAGCCCACCCACCATGCGCAGTGGACAGCAGTGACATGCACCCCTAAGATGGCACACAGCCACCCGCAGCATGTGCACCCACATGAGCCGCCAACCTGACAATCCACAGCCATGCAGAACACTGCACACCAACACCTCCCATGTGCCACACACCACAACCATGGCAGTCAGGCAACAGGGCTAAGCAGCGGGATGGCAGTGGCACAGCTGGAATCCGGGTGCACCCACAGTCCACCTGCGGCAGCCACACACATGTGCGATAGCCACGGCACAGTACAATGGACACCTCAGGTGGTGCACAGCTGGAATGGCCTTGTGCACAGGTGGCTGTGGCCCACCCTCACCCTCACCCCCACTGCCCACCCTGCACAACATCGTACCTTGGAACAGTGCCTACCTGCATGCTGTGGCACATCCTGCGCCTGTCCAGCAGCACCGCCCATGCGGCCTGCATCCTGTGCCTGAGCTCCTGCAGTGGCCCACCCTGGTCCACCCACAGCATCAGCCAGCCGTGCCCTCCTTCTATCCTCAGGGCCTAGTAGGGAAACATGGAGAAAGACATATCAGTACTTGGCAATACCACATGCCCCTCCAGCACAGCATGCTCCCTGGTTCAGCGCAGCTGCAGTGCCGTGGCACAGTGCACCCATGGTGCACCACCAGGGCCAACTAAACGTGCAGCTCCAGCCCCCCCACAGCATGGTGTGCCACCCTGCTGGCCCCACAGAACACTGGATGGGCATGGACATGAACATAGCACACTTACCTGGATGTGGCACAGTGCCCCTCTGGATGCATGCCAGTACTGCCTGTAGCCTCTCAGGATCCCTCTGCTGCAGGTCCCCATAGTGGTGGCAGCATTGCTCACTGCTGTGCTGTCTCCCTGTGGCCTCCTCCAACCCCTCAGTCACCTTCTGCCACACCTCTGTCCATGGCCAATTCAGGGGCATCTGGCTGAACAGACTGCCTGCATGTGACTCCACAATGGCCACAAAGTTGATCAGCTCCACTTGCGACCAGTTAGGTGCCCTGACACTGCTGCAGCATGAAATGGCATGGCTGTATTGCAGTAGCACAACCAAAATGGTGCCCAGTAGTGCATGGGCAACACGTGCTGGGGATGCGTGCCTTGCATGGGGATGCACTGCCATCACCAATTGCGCAGGCACGGGGATGTGCAACACAGCCTGCGCAGCACTGGCACATGCTGCAGAGCACCTGGAGGGTCAAAGGGTAACAGTGGGGTCAAAGGTTGGCACGCACACCACGTACGACAGCGCAATGGGGCTCACCATGCATGGGGCACAATAGGGCATGTGGGCTCCACGGTCCACGGGCCAATAGCACCCAGGTGCCATAGGGCATACAGCACACGAGCACCACATGCCTAATAGCGGCAGAGCACTGTAATGAATATAGCACAGTGTGCATAGGCTGCACCAGTGATGTACATGATGGCACTGTGTGCATGTGCACTGTCGGGCCTATTGCGCATGTCACAATGTTGAGCCATGACTTGTGCATGCACAACACCAATGCGCCATGAGCAATTTCGCGATATTCAGTTGGCATATGCAGATTAGCCAATCAGCATATCCACGGTGCATCAGAGGCATTTGCAGTTGCACATCCCCTCATTTGCATGCAATGCGCTATTGCCACAGGACTGTACAGGCCCTAGACCGGTATTGCATCCTTCTGAGGTAAGCCACCAGGCTGTGGGGCTGTCGGGACAGTGGACTGAGAGGGCAGTGTGGGTTGTAGTCATCAATGACCACATGTTAATTCCAACAGAACTAGGCATGACGGATGATGAGGAGGTTGAGGAGCATGGGACTGCATGGAAGCGCAGGTCCAACTTCATGAGGGCAGAGACCAATGCCCTATTTGAGGCCTATCTGGACCAGGAGCCTCTCCTGACTGGCTCAACAGGCACCCCACAGGCCCGGTCAACAGCATGGGAGAGTGTGGCCAGAGCCGTGAACCAGTAGGGCACACATCAAAGGACTGCACAGGAGTACAAGAAGAAGGTCGACAGGGACCGGAGGTGGATAACAGAGAAGGTGGCTGCCATCCAGGCTACACATGCTGCCACAGGCGGTGGACAGCCTGACATGCCATAGCTGTCGCAGCAGATGGAGTTAGTGGTGGCATTCATGTGGTGCAGTGCCATCGAGGGGGTACCCGGTAGTGAGTTCCAGACAGGAGACAGCCCATCACTTCATGGTAGGTATGGCAGCACCTGGGGCAGGGGGCAGGGGTGTGTGCCAGCAGCACTAATGCGACTGTGTTCCCTTTACTTGGTATTACTTGGTATGAAAGAACAGAAGAAGGCCCAAGCCCATCAAGACTGTTCCCCACACTATGTGGGACATTATTTATCTATTATCCCTGAACCAAACTTCTAATTTGTTTTTAAAGACAGTGGCACTAGTTGCCTCTACCAATTCCTGTGGCAAGGTGTTCCATACAATGGATGCTCTTATAGGAAAAAAGTTCCCCTTTTACTGGTTTTATAAGTTTTTACTTCAAGCTGTTTATTGTGCAGTCTTGGAACATGTCTCCTATTGGAGAGTGTTAGAACACATTTTTCTATTATATCTGGTGAATTTATTAAATTAAAAACCATAAGCATATCACCTCTTAATCTTCTAGTCTGAAGAGAGAAGAGACCAGTAGCTTTTAATCTGTTCTGATAATCCAAGTTTGTTAATCTTTGAATCATTCTAGTTAATCTCGTTTGAACCTGTTCAAGAATTGCTATGTCTTTTTTTTGGTTTGGATTCCAGAAAGGAGATCCATAGTCTAGATATGGTCTAATGTATGCCCTATACAATGGAATAAGGCATTGTTCAGTGTGATTAACAAAAGCGCATTTTATTTGCCTCAAAAGTCTGTTGGTCATGCAAGCAGTTCTAACACAGTGATCATTTGATGTAAGTTTATTATTAACATATATCCCTAAATCTTTTTCACAATTTGATGAGTGAAGTGGTAGTCCGTTTATATGATATATCATTTTTGGATTATTTACACCGAAATGCACTACGAAACATTTGTCTTGATTAAACTGCACATGATTTTCATTTGCCCAAAGTGTTAATTTTTCCAAATCCTTCTTTAATGCAGAAATATTTTCTTGATTATTAACCTTGCCCCCCAATTTAGTATCGTCTTCAAATTTAACCATGAAGTTATTTGGCCCTGTTTGTAGTAGTAGTAGTAGTAAAAATGTTTTTCAATTGACAAGCAAAAGAATAGGAAACTCAACTGAGACAAGCTCATTTCCAGTGAGGTCCTTAGTACAAACATTCATGATGACATCATACAAAATTTTTTCACAAAAATTACATACATACATATACTTACAAAAAAAACTAACACCATGATAATAATTAAATTACAATAACTGCTAACATCCATACAAATAACTACATAACCATACAACACATACATTCCCATATATAAAGTGCAAGTCTTCATCATATTTAATACATAATGTTCATGGTTACTCAACAATAAACCTTTTATCTGCTTCAACTTTAAACCATCTTTTTATTTCTCCTATACTGGGACTAGAACTAAGTGGCCTGAGATAAATAGGCAATAAATTCCATAAATTGGGACCTAAATAGAAAAAATGTTCTCTACCCAAATCTGTCCTTCTTCTAGGCAAAACATATTCCATGCCTTCCACAGAGCGTAGGCCTCCTCTAATTATCCTAACCTGTAATTCATCAGTAATATATTCAGGTACTTCACCCCTAACTGAATTAACCATATATGTCAGAACATGTAAAGACCTTCTATCATTTGGGTACATCCAATTCAAAGACTGATATAACTCTCTTCTATGAGTTCTCTTAGGAACATCCAAAGTAAACCTTGCCATTTTATTAAAAAGGACATCTATTTTAGCTAACTGGGTTAAAGTTGCCCCTATATAAACAATATCCCCATAATCCAACAAAGGTATCAATGTAACTGTGGCTACATGCTTCCTCACTCTTTCATCCATACAGTTTCTAATTCTATATAGTGCACCCAAACGTCCACTAACTTTCTTAATTATATGGTATATGTGGGAAATCCATCCCAATGATCTATCCAGATACATTCCTAAATATCTATAACATTGCACTTGTTCAAGAACAATTTTATCTTTAGTTACTATACTCAAACCTAACTCCGAATAGGTTACACTATTTTCTTTAGAGAACAGTATAACCTGAGATTTTTTTGAATCAAGGACAAGTTTGGATTCACTGTAGAATAACTGAAGCTCATCAAATGCACTTTGAAGAGTAAGTTCTATCTGCATTATTGATGAACCCTCCACATAAATGATAGTATCATCTGCATATAGGTGACATTGTACATCAGGATTAGTTAGAACAAAATCATTCATATATAAATTAAATAATATTGGACCCAAAATGGATCCTTGGGGCACTCCAGAGATAATTACCCTAAAACCAGATACCCACCCATTTATTGAGACCATTTGTTTCCTTCCAGTTAAATATGCATCAAACCACCCAATCACATTAGAGGAAACACCCAAAGCAGGTAGTCTGGACAGAAGGATGTCATGGTCCAAGGTATCAAACGCCTTGGACAAATCAACAAAAATTGCCCCCACCGACATCCCCCTGTCCAGAGCACCCACAATATCCCCAGTAACTTTCAACAAAGCAGAAGTTGCACCATGCATAGACCTAAAACCAGATTGGAATTTATTAATCAACTTTCCATTTTCTAAATAAGTCTGAAGTTGTTTAGCTATCATCTTTTCAAACACTTTAGCTACTATTGGTAGTAATGATATAGATCTATAATTCTCCAATAAGGCTCTAGATCCATTTTTAAAAACGGGAACTACTCTAGCCGATTTCTACATTTCAGGAATTTCCCCACATGCGAGTGACATATTAAAGATGTTAGTTAAGGGGTACAAAATAACTGGGGCAGCATATTTCAATAAAATATTAGGAATCTCATCTAGCCCCCCAGCTTTCTTAATATTTATTCTAAGTAATGCATTTTGTACATCTAATGGGGATATTGGTTCAAAATCAAACTCCTTACCCCTTTCAGGGTCAACTTCTATATCTTTTTAAGAATATTTAATGAAGAGAGAGACTGGTTACACCTTGTGATAAAGCCATTGTGCCCATGGTTGTAAAATAAACATTAAAGCTATCCACAACCTGTGGGCCCAATTGAACTTCAACCTTCCCAATCTCAAATTTCTCCGGATAATCCAATTGTTGATCTCCCTTCACCTTTTTTAAAACTTTCCAAAATTTCCTCGGATTATCAGACAAATTAGTTAATTCCCTATTATAGAAATTATATTTAACCTTCTTAAGTTCATAATTATAATGATTCCGCAATTGTTTGTACTTCACCCAATCTGTAACATCTTTTGTAAATTTAGCTACCTTCCATGCCCTATCTCGCTGTTTCTTAACTTTAAATAAATAAGAATTATACCAGGGGGCATTATTAAACTTTAATTTCCTAGTTTTGGGTGGAGCATACCTATTACAAATAGTCAAAAAGTCCTCATGAAACATTACCCAAGCATCAGCAACAGTGGGGACTAATTCTAACCTTTCCCAATTATACTCTTCCAACTCTAACATAAAATTTATATAATCAAAATTTTTAAATGATCTATAATGAACTGTTTTTACTGATTTCCTTAATTTCTTTTGATTTCTAATACCATATATCATCTGATTATCTGAAAAAGAATCTGGGAGGACACCACTAGCCACGAATTTATCTGGATCCGTAGTAAACAATAAATCTAAACTGTAGAGGAAAGTGGATGTTTAGTGTTAACTCTAGTTACATCTGTGATTAACTGGGTCATACCCAAAACAGTACCCATCTCTACACTGCTATGATTACTCTCTACAGATTTCCAATCTACATTTAGATCCCCAATTAACATAATCTCATGACCATTCAAATATTCCCCAAAAATCCTGCAGAACTTGAAACACCTCAGTACTAGCTTTTGGAGGTCGATACATTCCTGATAATAATAAAGGTTTATTAAAGGGGAAGTTAAATAGTAATGGAAGAACTTCAGAACCACACCAGTCCTGTTGACAATTTATTGTTGATACATTTAAAGAGCTAAGTGCATAAATAATAACTCCCCCTTCCCTCTTTGTACGATCTTTCCTCCATAAATTATAACCATTCATATGCACCATATTATCTGGAATCTTGTCATTCAACCATGATTCTGTAACTATAATCACTTCTGGACTATATTTAATAGTCCATTCCCTTAAATGCTCAATTGTTCTTAATAAACTACAGATATTAATATGAATCACACACAACCCTTCTTTACTCAAAATATCAGCAGTTAAATCAAAATTCAGGTCATCACAAGAATTGGAGGTTTCCGAATCCAAATTAGTGTAGGGTCCTGGATTTGGATGAATATCTCCACTTACAATTAAACTAATCATCAACACCATTTTACAAAATTTATTTACCTGTACTTTTATGGTTACTTTCTTAAGGTGTTTAATTGTGGGATAATCCAAATGAACTGTATTTTGTCCCCACCCTACTGATGATCCTTTAAATATCATTATCCACTTAATTAAATCAGATTCCAAATTATCAGTCAACATCCCTGATAAAATTACATAATTACTTAATTGATTGCCCCTAATAAATGTGCTTGATGTATCCCCATGCAACCAGTCACACCAATAAATCTGCGAGCAATCAATATTACTCAAAATGCTCCTAGGAACAAGGGGAAACATACAACCACTCACCAGGAACAAAATCCCAAACTGAAATAATAACATTTTAAAAATCAACACTTTGTAAATCACTGATAAAGAGATTAAACAATGTTGGTCCCAAGACCGACCCCTGTGGTACACCACTTGTCACACTACCCAAATCAGACAAGATATCATTAATTCGGACTCTCTGAGAATGATTTGCCAACCAGTTTAAAGTTCAGTTCACAATATCAGGTGACAAACCTAGACTGTGCATTTTAGTAATGAGTTTTTCATGAGAGACTTTATCGAAAGCTCTACTAAAGTCCAAAAGAATTACATCAGTAGGGATACCCACATCTAGCAGAGTACTTATATTATTGTAAAAAGATATCAGATTGGAGGTGCAGGAATACTTGGGAGTAAACCCATGCTGATTTGAATCATAAATTCCTAATTTTTTACAATCTTGATCTATTAGAGACTTCATTACTCGTTCCATTAATTTACCAGCCACTGAGGTCAGGCTAATTGGACGATAATTTTGCACAGAACCTCTACTGCCTTTTTTAAATATGGGAGTAACTATTGCTGAATGCCAATCATTTGCTACAATGCTTTCTTGTAAGGATTTATTGAAAATAATTGACAAAGGTATAGAAATATTTATAGAGGTTTCGATCAGAAACCATGGTTGAATATCGTCTGGGCCCGGATTAGTATTTTTTTTTTAGTTTTTTGATAGCCTGGATAATGTCAGTTGGATAGAACCTATGATAATCTATGTGGTGAACTTTAAATATACTAATAAGTGATTTTTGAGAGAAGACAGAACAAAAGTACTTATTAAAGAGATTCGAGGTTTCTATATCAGATAGAAAAGAGCCATTGGTTATAATGGGACCAATGGTCCTTGATACACCTTTTTTACTATTTATATAGGAGAAAAAAGATTTGTGACAGTCTTTTGTGTGAGCTAGTTTAAATTCTAGCTTATCTTTTGCCAATTTAATCAAATTATTTAAGTTTTTCACAAATAGTCTGTATTTATGTAATAGAGTAGTTTTAAATGGAACAGAACTATTCTTAAGTTTCCTAAAAAGTTTAATTTTTATTTTAATCTGATTTTTAATAGTCTTGTTGAACCAAGGGGAATTCTTCCTTTATTATTAAATTTTCTCTTAGATGGAATAAAGGTATTTTCCAAATAATGTACAATGTTTTTAAAGAAGTCCCAAGCTTGTTGTGTTGTACAATTAAGAAGATTAGATTCCCAGTTTATGTTTTGTAAGTATTCATTGATTTTAGAAAAATTTGCTTTGTTATGATTTTTTGTATAGTATAACTTCCTTTGTGTCATTTTAAACTGTTGAATTTCAAAAAGAATAGATGAATGATCACTGATTCCAAGTGGATCCCAAATTTGTAAATTGATAATTTGTTGCTCTATGTTAGTAAATAATAGATCCAAAATATTAGGACCTCGAGTGGGTTCAGTAGCAAGTTGTTGTAATCCAGTACTAACTACCACATCTATTAGTCCTTTCTCAGCATAGGACTGTCCTGAGAATGAGTTCCAGTTAATCTGAGGGAGGTTAGAGTCACCAAATATTACAGTATCTTGAGAGTCTGAAAAATGTGTAATTTCTTTAAACATATCAGTTTCAGCTCCAGATCACCTGCATGCAGCAGCAGGAGTGGGGGTGTCTGCCATGGGGGTGGTCCTGGACCAGGAGGACCATCCTTCCAACTTCACCAGTGTCCGGGGGCCAGGCTGCAGGCAGCCCAACACCACTGTCCCTACAGATGCCTGTAGCATGGTTGCAGATGAGGCTCTGGCTATGTTTCAGCATGATGCCAGCCATGGTACCCAGTATGCTGAGACACATATCAGGGTGGGGTCCAGGACCGATGATGACGCAGCCATCATCCTGGATAGTGGTGTTGCCATTCAGGGGGAGGCACCCATACCACACACCCACCACAGCAGTGCAGATGGTGCTCTGGTGGAGGTTGTCCGCTCACCAGACCCCAACCCCAGCATTGCTGTGAGTGCCATCAGTGTGTCACCGACTGATAGGGGTGGCAGTGGTAGCATAGCTGCACTGGCACTGCTCAGCGCACAGTGGCTGGAGGGCAGCAGTGGCAGCAGGACGGTGTCAAAGGGTGGCTGGGTGCAGTGCCCACCGATGGTGCACCCCAGAATGAGCAGCCCCAAGAGGGCCCCACTGTGCAGCCCCCACCAGCACAGGGGGATGGGCTGTGGGGTAGAGCACCACCCACGGGTCGGCACAATGCCCATGCCCCCCATGGTGCCAACCCCTTGACCAAGCACACCAGTCTGCTACGGGCTTCCATGGAGCAACAGGTGCTAGTCATGGCAGGGATGCATGCACTCTGCACAGAGCTGCGCCAGGCCACAGGGAGGAGTGACAGGGACTTTGAACAGCTCCTGGCCGAAACCACACATATGCAGGAGGACACAACCGCAGCCCTGGATTGGCTTACTGCTTTGGTCATGACCAGCCTAGCACCACTGGCCACCCTGGTGCATGGCCATCCACTGCAGACCCCACAGAGTGCATTCTCCACCCATTGGTCATGGTGTCATCTGACCCCCTCTGTGTTGATACTGGGATCCACTGTGGGCATTCTGGGTATGCCTGGAGCGGGCATGTTCGGGGGCCTGCAGATACCTGCAAGGAATCAGTCATGTTCCTGCAGTGACACACCTGGGGGACCATCACAGACACCTCCTGTGGTCACCACACAGTCCGTGTCTGCTGGGCGGTCTTGGTGGGGCCGTCCATGTGTCCACAGCAGCCGTGCAACAGTGCTGTGTTCCTGAGCCACCACCCTCCCCGTCCACTGTCTGCCACTGCCCTGTGTGCACATTGGTGGGGCATGTATGTGTGTGTGTGCATTCCAGGGACGTGGCATCCATGGTCGACTCCGCACACAGGCCTTGTGCACACACAACTGGCTGCTGGCCAATGTGGCATGTGCATGATGATGCCAACATAGTGCAGACTGCTACTGTGCACTAGTGTTCAGCATCTGACACACGCCCGGTGGTGGCCTCTGGGTGTGCGCATGTAGGTACCTGTGTGTGTGTGTGTGTGTGTGTGTGTGTGTGTGTGTGGTGCAGGGGATGTGTGGGTGTGTGTGGGTGGGATGTGCAGTGCTGTGCAGGATGCTTCCATGGAGTTCAGTCCCACACCTCTTGATACTCCCCTCCAGCTGTTACTGTCATGGGGCATGCCCTTGCATGCCTTTATTCTGTGCCATGGTCCCTGGGATGTACATGGGGTCATGTTCACCTACCTGCACACACTGTAGTGCTCCTCTGCGATCATGTCCCAGTGCTGCTGGGCCATCCTGTTCAGCTGGGGTTCCCTTCGCCCGGGGGGGGCTGCTCACCACCACCTGGCCTGGTGGCCACTTCGTCCCCACTGCTGTTCCCCTCTTCAACCTCAACAGCTATCCCATGTTCAGTGGCCATGCTGTGTAGTATACAGCAGGCCAAGAATAGGCCACAGGCCTTTGAGGGGCTGTACTGTAGGGCACCGCCAGACCTGTGCAAGCAATGGAACTGTGCCTTCAGCAGCCCAAACACACTCTCAATGATGTTCCTTATGCTGGCGTGTGCCTCATTGTATCCCTCCTGTCCTGGGGTCAACGGGCACTGGTATGGGGTAAGCAGCCAAGGCCATAGTGGGTATCCGCTGTCACCTGTGTGTTGAGATGTGTGGTTAGCATAGTGGTCTGTGTAGCTGCACACCCCGCCTTCCTGGCCACACCCTCTGGTGCCCCTGACCAAGCATCCCCCACACCCTGCCCTGTTGTGCCAGGCTGCCCATTTCAACAGCATGCTCACCTACTAGGTGGCCAGTGGGGATGTCCCCACTCTCGAACCTATGACACAGTGCTGACTGGTGCCAGATGAAGGCATTGTGTGCTCCATCAGGGTGTGTGGCACAGATATTGATTATGCACCCCCTGGCATCTCACACCACCTGGTAGTTGATGCTGGGGTAGCCCTTTCTGCTGATGTAGGCTACCCCCTCCAGGCTAGGTGGTGTGCAGATGCCTTCGTGGGTGCAGTTGATGGCCCCTAGCATGCCAGGCATACATTCCACCCTGTGGAACTCCTGCATGTTCACTGTATGCTCTGCCTGTGTGCTGGGGAAATGGATGTATTCCACAGCATGTGGCAGCAGTGAATTGAGGAATTATGTGAGGAGCCATGACATGGTCGACTGGGTTATGCCTGTGGTGTCTCCTGTTGGTCTCTGAAAGGTACCCGTGGCAAGCAGGCACGTGATGCTATGACCTTGGTCTCCACCGACACAGCGTGGCTCCATCTTGTGGGTGCCTGCATCTCATCACTGCACAGCTCACAGAGCTGCCTCAGAATTGCCCGGTTCAGATGGTACCAGCCCACAATCTCTGTATTACTGTACTGTTCAAAGGTGGTGCGGGCACGGTATCACCTGTTCCAGGCATACCGCCTATAGGCCCTTCCACGGCTGCACTGTTCTGCCTCCTGCCACCTCACACCCCTCATTACTGCCTCTATCTGGAAGATATCACTGGCCATGGCCTGGGGTGTCCTGCCACCCTGGTGGCTGTCTTCCCAGGCACCCCCAGCTGTGTGCTGCTGTGTGTGCCCCAGCGCTGGGCACACACCTGTGTTCGGGGTTCCCAGCTAGTGGCTTGTTGGCTGTAGCCTCTGCCTTCCACCCATCTGGGCACTTTCGCTGCCCCTTCTATGCCAGGTATCACTGGTGCACTCTGCTGATGTTGCCTCCACACCTGTCTCACACGCACACACACAGTCGCTCACACATGCAGCCACAATCAGTGTCACACGCCCAGTCCTACACTCTGTTGCACTTCTTGCCCCTCTCTGTCTCTGTCTTGCACCCCTTCTGCTGTCCTGCCTGCCCACTCGCTCTCCCTCTGTATTGCTGCCCTGTGACGCAAGCCTCCATCCCTTGCTTGCTCCCTCTTTTTATGGGCTCAAGTTTGCTCCGCGCATGTCCCTGTTGCCGTGCTTGCGGCTTGCTTGCTGTTGAATATCACACTGCGCCGCTTATTCATGGCTATGCCCCCTGTGTTTGCGCATACATTCGTTAGGGTTGCGCATTGGCACACTGTGAATTGTGCAGCGCAATGGTTCCCGCTGAATATTGTTCTTTGGCACATTTCCGCACTTGTGCCAGCACAATTCAGTTGTGCCATGCACAACTGCTTTGAATATCCCGCCCAAGGGGTAAAAATATTGAGTATCACCAAAGTTATGATCCTGCATTTGCAAAATTCACCATAGCCTCATAACATTTTTTGTTTCATTATTTTTACACCAAATTTAAAACATAACCTTCTTAGGACCCCACCTCATGAATAAGGATCCCACCTCATGAATAAGGTCAGAGAAACATTTCAACTCCTGTTCAAAAGGTGATTTTGTGCAGGGACTGCAAAATCACCTTTTGGGATATTAAAAAAAACCCATTCTGGCCAGGATTTGAAAAATGGCAGCTGTCACATTTATGAGGTGCTGTCAAGATATGGGTATGTTGTAAATTTGTGGTAACAATATTGAACATTACCAAAGATACAAACTTGCATTTGCAAAATTCAGTGTAAGCTCATAACTTTAATGTTTTTTAATGTTTTTACACCAAATTATTAACATAGCCTTCTTATGACCCTACCCCATGAACAAGGGCAGAGAAAATGTTCAGCTCCTGCCCAAAAGGTGATTTCATGCAAGAACTGCAAAATTTTGGCAAGGATTTGAAAAATGATGGCTATTGCATTCGTGAGGTGCTGTAAAGATATGGCTATGTTGTAAATTTGGGGTAAAAATATTGAAAATTACCAAAGTTATGAGCTTGTATTCACAAAATTCAATATACTGTAGGCTCATAACTTTGTTTTTCAAGATTTTTACACCAAGGCCCAGATATTCAATGGAGTTGTGCATGCTCTGGGGCAACCCCGCATTGCTCCCTGGCAGGATATTGAAAAGGCTGCCCGGCACAGCGTAAATCCCGATGCGCCAGGGTGCGATGTAATCGGATGCCATGCAGATGCAGGGGGCATGCCCATGCATATGTGGTACATCCAGATATTCAGCCTGGGACATGCGGTGCATATTCTGGCACAACCCTGCATTGTGCCACATTGCGGGGCTCAAAGTTGAGCCTATGGAAAGTGGGAGCAAATCCCGGCCACCCACAGGCAGACTGCCGTATTGCAGGGCGCAACACAGTAGCCACCAGCTATGGGTGGCCACCTGCCCACCCAGAACACCGTCCACAAGCACCCACAGCCCCCTGGTGGTCGAGTGGCACCCCCCTCCTTCCCAATCACCAGGAAATGGCTAATGAATCACCCTTGGTGGTCTTGTGGACCCCTTCCTCCGATTGCCTGGTTGCTGGTAAGTGTAGAAAGAAGCATTCCCTGGTAGTCCCGTGGACCCCCCTCCCTCCCGATCACTGACAATTGTAGAAAGAAGCATTCCCTGGTAGTCCAGTGGAACTCCCTACCCTCCAATGTCCCTGATCACCGGTGATCCACTGTATTAACAGTCCCTGGTTGTCCAGTGGTACCCCCCTCCCGTTGCTGCGATCGCGGTCAAACCCCATAATACAATTCCCTGGTGATCCAGTGGCACCTCCCACCCCTTCCACCCACACAGACCCCCTTGCCCACCCCGCTCTCCCCCATCACATCATCGGTTGGCAGCTGCAGCCACCCGCATACCGCCCGGCCACCGCCCGAATGACAGGTACAGTATGGGCTTGCAGGGCGCCACTGTACTAGACAGTCCCAAATATGTGAATGACTTCATTCACATATTTAGGACTGTCTAGTATAGTATGCCCTGCAAGCCCATTGGTCCACTCTGTGGACCAATGGGCTTACAGTCCATAGTGTACCTGTCATTTATCGGGCAGCTGGGCAGTATGCAGCTGCCTGATGATGACGGGGAGCGGGGTGGGCAAAGGGGTCTGTGTGGGTAGGAGGGGTGGGGGGTGCCACTGGATCACTAGGGAATTATATTACAGGATTTTACCGCAATCATGGCAATGGGTGGGGGAGGTACCACTGGACTACCAGGGACTGTTAATATAATGGATCAATGGTGATTGGGGCATGGAGGATGGGGGTTCCACTGACTACTCAGAGAATGCTTCTTTCTATGATTACCAGTGATCGGGAGGGAGGAGGGTCCACTAGATTACCAGGGAATGATTCTTTCTACAATTACTGATGATCGGAAGGGGGGGTCAACTAGACTACCAGGGAATGATTCTTTCTACTATTACCAGCAATTAGGCGATCGGGGGAGGGGGTACCACTAGACCACCAGGGTGTGTTTACATAGACATGTAACATGAATTCAGGATGGTGGGGGATAGCACTAGACTGCCAGGGACATACATTATGGAGCTGTACCGCAATTGCGGCTACAGAACAGGGGATGCCCCAGGACCCCCACTGTGCACACATCATGCTGTGCAGGGCACTAGGCACAAGTCGCTGGGCTGCCCTGTGCAAGGCATGCAAATGGGGCCATAATGACATGCAAATGGACCCATTTGTGCCTTGCATTTATTATGGCCTCATTTGCATGCCCCTGCTGAATATTGCTGGTGATGCACCTAGCGCAACTGCACTTGCACTGGCACATCCCCGTGTTCCCTATCTGTGGCTTGTGCCAGTGCTGTGCCACTGCGCCATGGGCAGTATGTGCATTGACCATGCCCTATTCAACGGTGCTGTGCCATGGTGCATATATGTTGAATATCCCCTGGACCTGGCCCCGTCGCATCACAGTTACACTGCACCCAGGCTTGTGCCACTGCCTGGTGCAGTCTATATATCCAGGCACAAATGTTCAACATAGCTTTCTTATGTCCCCACCTCAGGAACAAGGGCAGATAAAATTTTCAGCTCCTGCCTGAAAGGTGATTTTGTGCAGGGACTGCAAAATCACCTATTGGGACAGATTTGCCTAATGTCAGTGTAATTAAAGATGTAACAGATCTGCACCACTCACAATGATACAGAGCTTGACATGAAAACATACCTTTTGGTTGGTCTCACTCTAGGTCTGTTTATACTACTTTATGTACACCATTGCAAGAGGTGCAGATGAGATGCAATGGTACAAGTCAGGCAGTGTAAACAGCAAGGGGAGCACTACAGATGTCTCAGTTATGGCAGAGGATGATTCCTGTTTTTGTGGGATTGTCTACCATTACAAACATTTTTGCTGGTGTGTAAACACGGCACTCAGCCTGCAATTGTACAGCCCACACTGCACCATGCTGTATAATCCCCCCTCCTATACACTACCTGCCTGAGAAAGTAAAGCTGCCACCCTTTTGAGACTAAAAGCCTCACTGGAATGTAATTTGCACATACTGTATACAGTATGATAATAAAGGCTTACGGCATGTGGGGCAAACAATAATTATTTGGAATTTTATTGGTTAGCACAACAAGCAGTTAAAATGTTTCATTTCACCCTGGCATCAAATCTGAAAACTAAAGGGCACACCAAAGAGTCCAGGGTTCCTCAGTTCCTACCTGAAGGATGTTTTTTTTAGAAGGGAATCAGGCAGTGCCACAACTGATGACATGTAGTATTATTTCTCATACAGCATTTATTGTCCACAAAAATAGAGTTATTAAAAAGCCTGGAAAGATGTGTTATAAAACTACAGAATAAAATAAAATAAAAAAAAAATGTGCAGTAAATTTTTTTTGGGGGGCAGTTTGTAACTCTAAGGTTTAGCATTAATTAGAAAACATCCACTCCCTCCCCCAATACACACAGGCGTACTGTGCAAGCAAACAAATACCCCATTATTCAAGGTGCTTGCTCTCCATAGTAAAATACTTAAACTTCCTGCCAAAGCAATAAGAGACTGTTAGTAAATTTGTGATGTACAGTAATGTCATGTTTTTAACCCTAACCCATATCACTTGCCAGAAATGGTAATTTTTATTTTACAATTTATTTATCCAGAATAGCTCAATTAGATGAAACATCTCATTTTCAGTGAGGTCCTGTTTTTTCCAATGTTCACCTTGTCTGAGTAAAGCATTGGGGGAGGAATATTAGGAACTAGTGCACACCTGTGCACAACACAGAAAGATCCAAACATGTCTCTACAATGGTGCAGAGCACTAGCATGTGAATGCAGGTCAGTGGCACTGCAGATCGAGTGGTTGCAGTGATGTGGATGGTGGCAGTGCAGGTAAGTCATGTGAAAACATGAATTCTGTCTCTTTCTCTCTCTGTCTCTGTCTCTCTCTCTCTCTCACTCACTCGCTCTCATTCTCTCTCCCTCTCTCTCTCTCTGTCTCTCTCTGTTATTGGTAGTTCTATAATGAACTGTACAGGTCTAGAGAAGTTACTCATATTTTAAAGCTAGATGTCCTTTGCACTCCTATTTGAAAGGCAAGTATGAATATAAATCACATACATCTACTACTGTCATCCATGGATGTCCAAAGTGTGACAGGTTGGAGCTTGTCTTGTTTTTTGCTAAAACTATTTCAAAGATTTCTACAAGCAACATGACCTCAAAAACCTCTGGCATATATAACACTTTTAATCTGCAGTGCCAATCAATACCATGCAGAACATTTTGATTCTGATTAGTAGCCCACACGCTGGTGACTTATTAAATGTTCATGCAATCAATGCTGTTATGCAAGGCACACATTATACTTAATGATGACTATAGTCCCTGTTACACAGCACCTGGGCATTCAGATAAATCACTAATAACTTATGATCCCAAAGAATAATATAAATGCAATATCTAGTTACTGTACTGTGCTAGATAAGGTACACAGACACTCTAGATCCTCTTGAGTTCCATTTATCTGTATGAGTCATGACAATTTAGTGCAAGTGGACATGTCAGTGGCTTGGGGTTCTTCAGTTTCATATTGGCCATTTTGGCTCTGAGAAGAACAAAATGAGTAATATGAATTATAAGGTATGACAAGAATTTTTCAGAGGCAAATCTCCCTCCAAACATATTGGGCAAACATAAAAAAAAAAACATTGAAAAAATATACTGCAAACTTATTTTAAGAGAGAGGCTTCAGTTTTTTCTATTTTTGATTGGTGCAAATTTAACTGGGGTTACAAATGTCATTACAAAATGTGCCAATTTTATTGAGCACAGTATCACCCCTGTCATTTTTGTTATCATGTTGTGCATTAGCTAGATTTACTGAGTTTTCTGTCATGTAAAGTGTTCAACAATCTAAAGCAGTAGAGAAACAAACCATTATATGAAGCGCTAACAGTACTGGGGAAAATGGAATACAATTAAGATAAATAATGGCTTGGTATTTGCAATTTCTGTCATAATTTAAATAGAAAAAGTACTGTAGGGGAATATAATAAAATAGAGGTCAAATTGTTCTCCACACCAAATATTGTAATATAAATTATAATAATACTTAACATAATCATCACATTGGATTCCTATGGTTAAGCCCCCACACCTTGCAATGTTTTCAGCAACGTCATTACAAAGTTTAATTCTGAAAAACCTTTTTAGTCACTAAAAATCATTGCTGCATTATAAACTCCAGATAATGATCTGAAATGGATACAAACTCATTGTACAGAAATGAATGCCTGAAACTGTAATTCTCAGAAAAACACAGTTTACTTTATAGTGCAATGAATCACACTCTGAACAACCGTATCCATGACAGGTTTTCACACTGCCTTTTCACACCTTAACTGCCCTAAGTAAGGCATGCATCACATGTAGGTGTTAGTGGTATGCTTGTTTGTCATGCTGCTGCAGTTAATTTTTTTTACTTTTCTCCAGTGGACTTTCAGTAGAGTTTTTTTTTTCCTTTTTCTTTCTTTTTTTTGTTTTGTTTTGTTTTGTTAGTTTTGAAGAGTTGATTCTGGTCTGTACTCCCATTTGGATTTTTCTGCTGTGTTGGCTAGAAAGTATGCCTGGAAATCAGTTTTCAGGTTTGCCAGTGGCTACACAGTTCAGTGGAGTATCACATTGTTTATTTAATATGTTACCTCCCATACCGTAATATAAAAAACCCTAAAAAACATCCCTCTATTTACAATTTTTTTTAATATTCTTTAATATCTATTAGTATCAGACACAATTACAAGCTCAAAAGAGTAACACTGAGCAGGAAGTTGAAAAAAAATATATATATTAAAATAGTTAAAGATAGAAATAAAAGCCAGAATCTGTCAGAAAATGAAATCAGGCATAATAGAACGCAATATGTTTAGTAAAATTACCAAATATGAAAGAGGGTTTAATGTAATTCACTGCATCTATTGTACTTTACTTATGCTGCATCATAAAACAAAGACATTCCAGGGCACAGATGGATCTCATGTTGAGCAACAATATTTGGCTGACAGAACACTGTTCAGATTTTTCAAGGCTGAGCCAAACATTCATGCTGTCAGTGGAGCTGAGCCTCTCCATAACTTTTCTCCATAACTTCCAGGCTGCCCAAGATAAGAAAAGAGAAGTACAGAGAAAGTCCATTCTGATAACAAGACAGAATCTGAATTGTGTAGTGGCAAACATCTAGCACAAAGTTGAGCCATGAATTTTGCATATCCTTATCAGTAATCTGTTTTCCAATTTTTTTATTTATGTATTTGTTGACCAGGTAAGTACACTTGTCTAGTGTACTTACCCAGTCCATCACTGATGTAATTTATAAATATCACATACATTTATTGATGATTATTTTTTGGAATATACTTATGGTTGATATTTATTGTTAGTCCTAAGATACATTTTTATTTATTCATTTATTAAGAATTTCTGCATTCTAGGATATCCACATTTAGACTTCAACTCTAATTTACACAAGGGTCCTGGGGGTAGCAGTTACACCAGCAGGTGTTCCCAACAAATGAATTTTAACATATTTTCAGACTAACTGAGATAGCACAGCTAATAATAACACATGGAATATAACAAATATGTACATGTTTACAGAGATTAGTTTTGTGTACTCCCATCAAGAGGTGTAGCATAAAGGTAGATTGGGTGACTGGAAGGCTGTGGTATCAATCGTGTAAAGGTGAGGGCAAATAAATTGGGAACTGAGATGATGTTATACGAGCCTCATGAAGGCACTGATGGTCAAGACTATTTTAGCACTGATTGGGAGGGAATTCCAGGTATTTGGGGCTGCTACTAGGTTGGATTTCAGTGCAATGGTCTTGTTTGTTCTTGTTACTGTACATAGAGGAGCCTCATGTGTCAGGCTCTCTGTGTGTATGACTGATTGGGTTTCTGTAAGGGACTGCTGAGGTAATTTAGATAATTTCCATGCAATCATTTATTAACTAGGGTTGCCCATCTCAAATCTTTTAATTTTCTCTGGTGAAAGAAGGCTAAATTTGCCACAGAGATGATAGGGGTGGGTGTTTCTGTTACTGGTCAGTGTGAACTTTTAGATTGTATTTAAAATTGTGGTATTTTTGCACAGATAATGTTCAGAGGTCAATCTTTAGCTTTCATTGCAATATTCTGGAGCTTGAAGCAGTGGTTGTCTGCAAATTATTTTCCTTCTGCTTGATGAGAGACAGGTGCAAATGCAATATACTACAGTGTACCTAGTTTATGGTGAACACTCTGGTGGGTCTAGTAATACACTCTGTGAAATATATTTTCGGGTCTTGCCAGAGCCCATGATATTTGATGGATTGTACTGTAACTCCATGTTCTGGGCTGAGGCAAATTGCTATAGCACACGGATGACTATGAACAAGAATTGTTTTTGAAGCCATTAAGCACCTTACAGTCTTGCTATGATTTAATGGTTGTAGCAGTGTTAGTGGCTCAATAGGTAGCACAGTTGCCTCTGGTGTTGGAAAATCAGATGGTTGTGGGTTTCAGACCCTCACCAGGTATTTGGGATTATACTCATACCTGACACTGTATGCAGTATGGGGGGGGGGTGCAGCACATTGGAGGTGCTATCCTTCAGATGAGATGTTAGACTGAGGTCCCTTCACTTTTCACTGTCCAGGTAGAAGTAAAAGACCTCAAATAACAACAGGAAAAGACCACCATAAATCCTTGAACTTTCTGCCAGTGAAGATTGTGTGATCAATCTGAAATACCCTACATAAAGCAGTATGAATATATACAATAACATTATGATAAGAAACATATTTTTGCTGCAATATAAGAGTACATCTAGCCTGCCACATATAAAACTTGCATATGGAAAAACTACCAATGGTGTCAACATGTAGATGCTCCCATCTGGAAGGGGGAGACAAAAGATCAGATAATCAATTGTAAGGCATCTGGACAATGGGAGGCCACTGCCAACATGCTCCTGGAAATGTCCAAAAACCTTTTGCATGCAGGCACCCCAGGAATAGTTGCTGTTAGGTTTCCATCACCTAGTTACAACCCTGACATTGCCAGTATCTTTCTTCTAAGCGTTGGTGTTTATGAACTTCCGTGAGCCCCATCCTACCATTGGTACTCATTCAAAGTACATCCCACATTTGATGGGGAACTCTCATATAAACAAGTGTATACAGAACAAAGCTACTTTTTTCCTCTATGGCAGGCTGAAAAATCTGGAACACATTAACAATGGTCTTCATAATGGTCTTATAAAGCCCTTTTCTGGTAAGTGTTTTGATCCCCTCTGTGGACACTCTCTGTGACACTTGGACAGCTGGTTCTCATTAATCTATGATTTTTGTAATATAAAAATATAGTGTGATCATCTGTCATGAAAAATCCTATGCCTGGGAAGACAACCCCCATATCAGTTCAAAAGACAGGATATATGTTAAACAGCAGATCTCTGTGATGAGATTAACTCCTAAGAACTCGCATTTTATAGCCTTATTTAGGATATGGGTTGTTTGTAGCTAAGCCCTGAAATATCAATTTTATGGCATCCTCAGGGTCAGTTAATTGCAGCTGGTGTCAAAAGAATATTACACCTGAGTGAGAACTGGCAGAGAGAAAGAGAGAGAGAGAGTCATAAAAAGTTCTTTGAAGTCTATGAAGAGCAGGATGCTGCTCATGGATGAAAGAAAGGACTTGGGAAATTACAGACTTAATTGGGAAGTCATATGAGGAAACAATTTTTTTTTTTTTTGCTGATGTCACCTATTTATTCACCTCCTGACACAAGACATCCTGATTGTATATTTTTTAATAAACAGAGGAGAAGCTGGGTGACATCATGTAGAAGGCAGGTTCAATACAGCTTGTTAATTGTGCTGTAAGTGACCTGTAGAGACTGACACGTTTGGACTCTGAAAATAGCAACATCAGGCACTGTTAGGAGATAAGCATACATTGGAAAAGACAGTTCTAAGTGTACTGTGGTAGGAGATTTTGTCTGCACTTTTAAACCTGTTTTTTTTTTTAAGATATTTGTATGTTTTGTGATATTTGGTTCTGTATTTACATTTTATATTTTTATCTACTTTTAAGTAAACATCTCATTTTTAGAGACTACTTGTTGGGCCTTTGAAATTCTTTATTTGACAAGTGAAGCATATATGGTTAAAGCTGACAATGGGCATAGCTTACTGGTTTACCAAACTGGAAAAAGCAAGAGTTTATTCTGAGGTCTTTAATACAGTTTTTAAGGGTTCATTTTGTACACCTGGTTAGGTGCACATACTGTAGGCAAAAGATATCTGGCCCCCCGAAGAGCAGAATTATCTGAGCCTGTACATTGAGTATGCTACCAAGAGGTTCACAGTTTGAATCCCTCCAGAACTTGAAACCAAAGTTTGATCTGAACCCACAAAACAGACAGGAGGGTTACCCTGTTCTGTTAACTGTGCACAATATTGTGCTCAAAGGTTGGCACTGTGGGAGCAGAGAGCCTGACCTGCTGAGTGGGGTTGTGACAGATTGGTTGGCAGCGGTGTGATAATTTTGGTATTACAAGCTTTTATTGTCCAGTGTGTCTCAGCTTGAGACCATCAGCTCACTTGTAAAGAATGAAAAAGGCAGTGATTTATTTTTAAAAAAAGGAGACAGAACTATATCACTTGGCATACAGTCAAGTTCCTACCTATTTTATTTTTTTTTCTAAAGTGCAAGTCAGAGTAGTCATAGTTAGGGAAGAAGATGGCTTCCAACTACAGCAGGCACACTGTAGACTCCTTAAAGCAGTTGTGTGGGGACAGAGGGGGTTGGCACTGTGGGAGCAGAGTTCCTGACCTGCTAAGTGGGGTTATGACACTCCCCACTCTCTGGATTTAGTTAACATAGCTATCCCATATGTGGTATTTGCAGCATCCTGTACAACGCTATTCATTTTATTTATTTATTTGAATTTTGGTAACCAGGTAGGCCCACTGAGACCATGCAGTCCCTTTTTCAGCGGCGTCCCGGGGGAGGGTACATAGGACAATAGTTTTCAACATACAAAAAGACACAGTACTGTACAAAATCAAAATAGGAATCAAACTAATGTCTCAGGGACATTATACAATTAACAGGACCGTAATACATAGGGAGTCACAGTACAATATATGATTAAAGGCCATGTTCCAAGTGCAATACAAAGTTTTGTTTTGACTGGATTGAAATAGGGTACAATAATGAGGACGGCTGTACAGATATATAGGTACTCACATTGAAGAACACTGATGTACAATACTGGTGTACACTTGGAAATGACAGTGTAGTAGTAGAAGTAGTAGTGGGATATAAGGATATGTTTAGGAGTTATAGGGAAATAAGGGTAAGAGCAGGCTCCTACAAGTCAGGTGAGGCAGATGCAGGTTCCTGACACAGATAAGTAGTTATATAGAGCTCATTTTAACTGAGGGAGGGTAGTGCAGGAGAGGACAGATGGAGAGGGAGTTCCAAGCTGAGGGGGTGACAAAAGCAAATGATCTACTGCCTGAGGATAGAAGTACCATAGGTGTGTCTAGTAGTGGGAGAGAGGAAGAGCAAAGAGACCACCTGGACTGTTTTCTTACAATAATGTCAGATAGGCTTGGTGGAGTGTAGAAGAAGAAGAAGAATCAGTATTTATATAGCGCTTTTTCATACACAGTATCCCAAAGCACTTTACAAGCAATGCTAGACTGGTAGTGAAGTGACTGAATATGTGGTGGTGGCCATATCGCACATCATCACCCACACACAGCCTGGATAATTGCATGAACTGGTTTATGAGAAGGGGAATGTTGGCCAGGACACAGGGAATGTTCCCTGCTCTTTGTGAAGAGTGCCCTGGGTTCCTTTACTTCCGACGGGACACCCACCAGGACAACACCAGGATGGGCAGAAGGGACCTCGGTTTAACATCTCATCCAAAGGATGGCACACCCCAGCAGTACAGCACCCCCCAATACTGCACTTGGATGCAAGCGATTTTTAGGTGCAAGTCCAATCCTGGTGTGGGACGAGTACCCACGACCTTCTGGTCCAGAGGCGGATGTGCTACCAACTGAGCCACGCTGACACCTGAGTGTAGAGATGTGTGAACTTCTAGGTGAGGCATAGCAAGAGTACTATATTTTGTGTTCAAGTTGTAGCCAGCCCAGGCATGTGAGTACAGTGCAATGGTGCTGGTGGGGGGCTGCTGCAATATCAAAGCACCCCATCTTGTGATATAACTGTTTCAACTGGTTTGTGAGAGAGGCCTTGATTGATAAGAATAATGGAGCACTGTACAAAAGTAAAGGCAGGAGTGAGGCGATAGTAATTTTTAGGCAGGATGCATTTCACAGCAGGGGATGAAGATGGTATAGCAAACCAATCTTTAGGTGTAAGGCTTTGGCAGTTTTGTCGACACTGGCTTCAAAGGAGAGGTTAGGATCAAGCAGAATGCCCAGCTATTTAAATGAGTCAACCGATTCAAGGGGTTCCCCATTGCTGGAGCGGATGGAGAGTTGTGGGTTGAGAGAAGTGTTATAGGAGAGGGGGTGGAAACACATAGATTTCATTTTTGTGGTGTTTAGTAGCAAGTTACTCTCAAAGAATCATGCTTCTAATTGGTGGAAGTCTGCTTCCAGGTGTTGATTGAGCCATTGGGTGTCAGCTGAGGATCGCTATAATATGGCTTCATCTGTGTAGAGCTGAACGGATGCACTATCACAGAGGTCTGGCAGCTCATTAATGAATAATGAGAAGAGAAGGGGGCCCAGGATGGATCCCTGGAGGACTCCATGGGTAATCTGTCTGACTGGGGATTGACATCTGGCCTATTTGACACTTTCTGTGTGGCAGGATAGATCATTTTGGAGCGAGGAGGTGGATGGTTGATCAAGACCCAAGGATTCTAATTTCAGTATCAACAATGCATGGTTCACCAAATTGAAAGCCTTGGTGAGGTCAACGAATATAGCCTCCGTGGCTAGGTCAAGATCAAAGGCATGGTGAATGTCTGAAATTACTTTTATTTATTTATTTAGCTTTTGTTAACCAGGTAAGCACATTAGACAAAACAAATGCCTATTTTCAGGTGCGACCCGGGAGGTTACAAGGAAATAAGGAAGCAATTACAAACACGGTAAGGTTGCACAGAGCTCAGGTAAACAATATACAGGCATTGCAAGATGAGGCAGTGAGACAATTCAAAATTACATAGACTACATACACAAGAAACATTGTGAGCAGGTATGGCTGACAGGACAACCAAATGTATAGCTCTGGAAAGTGCCCTGCAAGGAGGACCAAAGTATAGAGTGTGGCACTTGTTAGAAGGGCCATTGGTGTCTAAAATGCAATTGCATGCTGAGGAGAACAGCAAGTGATCCCAGGGAGAGTTTCAGAAACAGGTATGGGAGGGTATAGTTCGAACATGGGCAGGAAGGGAATTCCATAATCTTGGAGCACATGTAGCAAATGCTCTGTCATCCATTTGGATGCGGGTATTGGGAACAAGTGCAGAGAGTGCTGTGATGTTTGTGAAAACCATGTTGGCAGGGTGATAGCAGTTGATGATGTTCAAGGTAGGCCTATAATTGGTTGTAAAGAATTCTTTCCTGAACCTTTGCAAGGTGGCAGAGACTTGAGATCGGCCTGTAATTTTCAACAGGGGTGGCTGACCCCCACAAGGTGGATTGGTATTAGTAGTGCCATTTTCCATTTAGAGGGCATGATTCCTTCAAGAAAGGATCTGTTGATCAGGTTTCTAACCAGACTCAAGTGAGTCATGACCAGGAGAGCCATGTTCCTTGAGATTTTGAAGTAGCCTGAGAACCTCTTTTCAGGTAGCTAGTTTGATGTGGAATTGCGAGGACGTGGTCCTAGAGAGATTTGTGACTGGCGAGGGTTGGTTGTTTTGGTTGGTAGTGAAGTGGGATACATAGCTGCTGAAGTCTGTAAAGAAATTGTTAAGATCATCTGCTATTGACACTTGGTCAGACAGTACTTTGTCCTTCGTAGAAATCGAGTCTTGGCAGTTGGAAGTTTTGCCTTTGAGGAGGGAATTTATTTGGGCCCAGAACTCTTTGGGGTTACTGAGTTTTTCTGTTTGGCTTGAGCGGTAATAAATCCTTTCTGCATTAGTTATTTTAGACTTGCAGGTATTTCTGACCTGTCTGTATGAATGCCAATCTGAGGGGAGTCCAGTCTTCTTAAACGTTTTCCAGGCTGCATCCCATGTGGACATATGGTTCCTTATATCTTTTGTCAGCCATGGGGCTTTAGCACCTTTGGATCTATGTCAAGTAAGTGGGACATGAGTGTTTATGATGGCAGTTACAGTGTCAATTAGATATTCCAGGGATTGGTCAACAGTTGGCAGGGTAGGTATGGGGTTCCAGTTTACATTATTGAGAGAGTTGAGGAAGGATGCAACATCAAAGGAGGACATATTACGGGATTCTACAAATTTAGGAGGAGGATTTGAGGAATGGTTCCTCTAGATACAATAGACTGGCGAATGGTCACTGATGCTGTCAGGTGATACTCCCAAGGCAATTATTCAATGCGCACAGTTAACCAGGATCCAGTCAATGACTGAGTGATTTCCCATTCTATTATTCATTCTTGTGGGTTCAGCAATGTGCTGAGTTAGGTTGACATCAGCCAGGGTGGAGAAGACCGTGTTTTTCTTATTGGTTAACCAATCAATGTTGAAATCCCCACACATTATTAGTTCATGGGGGGGGTTGGAGAGGGCGGTAATGATGTTGTGAAATACAACTGTGGCAGACCTGGGTGGTAAGTAGGTACATCCTATTATTAGTTTTTTGGTGTTGCCTAAGGTTAAGGTGACAAAGATGGATTCTGCTGGCAAAGTTAAGGCAAGACAAGACAAGGCAAGGCAATTTTATTTATAAGGTGCCCAATCCCAGAGGATCTGGGTGCCAAACACAAATGAGGATGCAGAGCAAAAGTAAAAACATAATAAAACCTCATAAAACATAACAAGATTAAAATTCATTAAAAAAAGGTTTCTGGAAGTCAGGCTTCAAGGGACTGGCAAAAACTAAAAAGATGTCAACAGCCAAAGGCCAGGCTGAAGAGGTGGGCCTTTAGCCTCCCCTTGAACACCTCAATCGAGGGAGCCTCCCAGACTGCAGATGGAAGCGAGTTCCACAGGGTTGGCCCAGAGACACTAAAAGCACAATCTCCCGAGGTCTTGACCTGAACCCTGGGAACATCCAGGAAGACCCTCGATGAGGAGTGGAGGGAGTGAGTAGAGAGCAGGAGATTTGGCAGGTAACCAGGACCCAGCCTATATAGGGCTTTAAAGGTGAGAAGACCCACCTTGAAAAGAACCCTCCACCTGACTGGCAGCCAGTGCAGGGCATGCAGGATTTGAGTCACATGACTGGACCTCAAAAGGCCCATCAGCAACCAGGCCATTACAGTCTGTACTAGCTGCAGCCTGCAGAGGGTCCCTCCCATGATCCCGAAGTACAAACCATTACATTAGTTGAGCCTAGATGTCACGAAGGCCTGTACTAGTGTCGGCAGGTCCTCAGGTAGAATGAGGGGCTTAATTTGGGCAATGTTCCACAAGTGGTAAAAACCACTGCTGACTATAGCTGACACCTGATCATCAAAGGTCAATCTGCAATCAAGGATCATGCCCAGATTTTGCACCCTTGGAGAAACTACCAATGAAGCAGAACCCATAATGAATCCAGAGTCAGCCCCCGGTCGCAACCCATCATGCCCATGACCAGGCTCGATCACCAGCACTTCAGTCTTAGCTGGGTTGAGTCTCAGCCAGCTGGAAGCCATCCAGTCATTGATTTTAACCAGACAGCTGTTAAACACGTCGACTGCTTCTGATGCTCCGGGTGCAAAAGACAAATACAATTGGGTGTCATCTGCATAGCAGTGAAACTCCATACTGTTTTATCAAATGATCTTACCCAGGGGCAGCATATATACTGCAAACAACATCTGCAATGAGATTGAGTCCTGAGGTACTCCACAAGACAGAGGCATTGGGGAGGAGGAGGAGGAGAAATTCCCCATCACCACCCGCTGCACTCTGTCTGAGAGATAGGACTCAAACCATTTGATAATGGTACCGGTGAGTCCACAAAACTCACAGAGCTGATCAAGAAGCATGACATGATCCACAGTGTCAAAAGCTGAAGAGAGATCGAGGAGCACAAGAACTGACCTGTCTCCTCTGTCTCTAGCTCATAGCAGATCCTTATGCACTCTCACTAGAGCAGTTTCAGTACTATGTCTGGCCCAAAAACCTGACTGGAAAGACTCATAGATATCTGAAGACACCAGGTGATCCTCAAGTTGATGTGCCACCAAATTCTCAACAACCTTGCTTAAGAAAGGCAGGTTGGAGATCGGATGGTAATTCACCAGGACGTCTAGGTCAAGAGATTTCTTTAGGAGGGGCTTCACCAGTGCTTCCTTAAAAGCAACTGGGAAGACCCCCTTCATCATTGAGCACCTGATAATCCTGGTAAACACCAGGCCAACGGCATCGACAAAACCCATTAAGAAATGCATTGTGCGGTGTCTAGTTCGCAAAAGGTGTGCTTCAGCTCCAAGATCACCTTAGTCACTTCAGACACTAAGGAAGCCAGGGGTGGAATTTCCATAGCTGTGAGGCTGGATTAAATATATAAGAGAATACTACCACCTCTTTTACCAATCGTGTCATGCCTGAAGGTAATGTACTCTGGTACGGCCACTTCATGTGGTAGGATGGAGGGCTTTAGCCATATTTCAGAAATTCTGAGTTCTGTTGGTTTGAAGGAAGGCTCCCAGGCTTCAGGTTCTGCCATTTTAGGATGCAGGCTTTGACAGTTAAAGTGCACTATTTTGAGGCACTTAATGTTAATCGAGTGAGTGATAGGTTGATAGGGGTAGGATAGGTGGTGCTGGGGGGTCCCAGATTGGTCTCCACATCACCAGCTAGTAAGAGGTGACACGGCAAGCATTGTTCTGAGTTGCAGTTATACAGCTTTGTTGTGCAGGAGGAGATGTGGGGAGAGGTAAGAGGGGAGTTTGAATATGAGGTGAGTTTGTCTCTGAGAGTTTCTCTCTGAGATTTTTTGTAAGTTTGCTGCTGGTTTTTGAATTTAGACTAATCTTTTTTTAACAGTTGCTGGCCTGTCTGGGGACTGTGATGGATGTGTTCAATTTAGCTTAAATCTTTAACATCTGCTGGTTTGTCTGGGGTCTGAGTCTGGGGGAGGGGGTTCTTTGCCCAGTAACAGAGCAGCCAATCAAGTTTGTTTGGATTTTAGTTTGAATCTCTCTTCAAATGTTCACTGAGGCATTTTGTCTGTTCATTCTACTTGCTGTGGGGAGAGGTAAGCGGGGAGTTTGAATATGAGGTGAGTTTGCCTCTGAGAGTTTATTTGTCTCTGAGATTTTTTGTAAGTTTTGCTGGTGGTGTTTGAATTTAGACTAATCTTTCTTTAACAGTTTCTGGCCTGTCTGGGGACTGTGCTGGATGGGTTGAAAAAAGGCCCCTGACCCACCCCTTCCACCAGCCTTTCATAAATACTAAAAAAAACACTGGTGGCTAGGCTTGAAAGCAGTGAGGGAGGAGCTTGGGGAGCTGAAACTTCCCATATGAGCTAACTCTTAAAGCTAATAGTCAGGTGGTGAAACATTCAGACACTCAGGCTTTCAGTAGTTGGATTTTAAGGTTTAAATGTTTTAAAGTTGTAAGTTTGAAAGTCAAACTGACAAGTTTGGGTTAAGGAGGGGTAACTGCATATTTAAAGTTGAAAGTTTAAAGTTCAAACTGACAAGGTCATGCATAAATGTGTTAACTAGAGTTACTGAGCTAACAAGCTAGGGACCAATGGGGTAAAGAAGGACTTGGAAGCAAGCTAGTAGGGTTACATATAGTATCCAGCTATTGCTGTACAGACTGTGTGATAAGAAACTGAGGTTACATTTAAGTTAAGTGTGAATAATGGAGGGCAGGAAAATGGGACATTATGAGGGAGATCACACTGCAGATGCAGGGGCACGATTAAGGGTGGTTGGAGATATTGGAATAGTTGGTGGAATGGGGGGCTTCATGGAGTGAGGGTGGCAGGACCAGGAAGAATAGTGGAGTGTAATGGTTGTGGGGTGGCTATTTGGATGAATATACTATGGAAACTGGGAGGTTGTCCAATCTGTTATAGGCTGGGCAGACTGGAAGAGGAGGTGCAGGGGCTCTGTAGGAAGCTGGAGAGGGTGGGGGCTGGGACTGGAGGGACATCAGAGAGGAGTAGCTGGGAGAAGCAGAGGAGGAACAGCAGGGCTAAATCCTGTGAGGATGTGGGGGGGTGAAGGTAAGGAGAGCAGAGGGGCAGTAAGTGGAGAAAGCTCTGGGCAGGGGGAATGAGAGGGCACCACTGTGGGGGTAGCAAGTAATAGGTTTACAGTGTTGGCATCAGAGGTGTGGAGGTGTCAGAGATTGGTGGGGAGGAGAAGGGTAAGTGAAGACCCAGAGCCAGGAGTCAGGCTGGGAAAGAAAGAAGGGGAGGGAAGAGCAGGGTGAGGCAGAGGAAGAGGTGGAAATGGGGGGGGAAGATGTAGGACTTGCAAATGGTGCGGATAGGGGTAATAAGGAGCAGAGCAGAGTGGACTCTGGAAATGAGGACACTGAAAACCGGAGGAAGGGGTATGGGACAAGATGATGGGGGTACTAGTGCTGGGGATTTTATACTGAAAGGGGTCAGATGGGGTGGAAGAGGAGAAAGATACAGTCGTATCTGGGTTGAGGCTGTTTCAGGGTTGACTGTGAGCAGGGCAGGGCAGGCACTTCTCAAGTGCACATGGAAGGGGAGGAAGAAACCTCACATAGTGATGGACATGGGTACAAACCACTAGGTGGGGGAGATGGTAGAGGTGGTAAAAGGGAGGTTTGAGGATTTGGGTAGGCAGTGTGAGAAGGAGGTGGGGGTTGGTGGCATTCTCTGAGGTACTCCCGGTACCATGTATGAATACAGTGAGTAACAAAAGGATAGAGGAGCTCAACGAGTGGCTGAGGGATTGGTGCCATATCAGAGCATGGATAAATGTCAGACTGAGGCAGGACCTGGGGCAATAGTGGCCTATACTCAGGGGACAGGTTACATTTGAGCAGGGAAGGGAAGGGAATACTAAAACAGGGAATAGAGGGGTATATATATCAACAAAAGTGGATTTAAACTAGGAGTGGGGGTGACGAGGGGAACACTGATAGGAAAAGGGTTCAGAAAGGGGAGCCTAGTGAGCTCACCCCCCCTAGTTATGGGTAAAGGCAGTGGGGAAGTGGCACAGGGAGTGATGGGGGAATGGGGTAGGGCAAGGGAGGAGACAGGCTGGAGGGTGGTCTCACTGAATGCAAGAAGCCTAAGGAAGAGAACAGCAGAGTTACAGGCTCTCTTGGCAGTGGAGGGGGTGGACATTGTCGCCATCAAGGAAATGTGGGCCACCCAGTACCTGGACTAGGATATGATGATCCTGGGGTTCAGGTTATTCAGAAAGGATGGGGCTAGGGGGAATGGTTGGGGAGTGGCAACCTATGTAAGGGAAGGGAAGGGATAAAGTGTGTAAGGGAGGAAGGGGAGGAGAAGAGGACAGAAGCACTATGGATGCAGTTCCACAATGCAAAGAATAGGACACTAAGGATGGGGGTGGTGTACAGGCCACCAGCTCAGGGGAGTGACCTGGACAGGGAATTAGCTGAATAAATTAGGAGGGTCTGCAGGAAGGGGAGCACAGTGGTGGCGGGGGACTTCAACCTACCGGGGAGTGGAGTGGGGCACTCCATCCACCACGAGTGCAAGGGAGTGGGTCCTGTTAGAAGCATTTCAAGAGTGCTTCCTGACACAGCTGGTCCAGGGGCTGACTCGGTTAGAAAAGAACCTTGTACTGGATAATGGGGAAGCTGTAAGGAATCTTGAAGTGGAGGAACTACTGGCTGGGAGTGACCACTATTTGGTGTGGTTCATGTTCAACATGGGGAGGGAAACAGGGGGCATGGGTACAAGGTTGATTGAGTTTGGGGGGGGGCAGACTTTAAGAAGATGGGGGAAATTTTGGTCAGGCACCTGACATGTATGCAACCACACATGGGATGCAAACCAGAAATGGGACATTATAAAGGAAGGGCTGGTGGAGGCTACAAAGTCTTGCACTAAGAAGAAAAGCAGGAAGGGAAGGGCAAAGAAACCCAGTTGGCTGACACAGGAGGTTATAGAAGGGGTGAGGGCCAAGAGGGCCACATTTCAAAAGTACAGGAAATCGGGGATGGGTGAAGATAAGGATATGTATATGGAGAAGTTCAGGGAGGTTACCAGACTGGTCAGGGTGGCCAAGACATCCAGGGAGCTGAGACTGGTGCAGGGAAACAAAAGTGGAGACAAAGACTTCTTCCACTACATCGGAGAGAGAAGAAGGAGCACAGATCAGCTGGTGAGGATTAAGAAGGACGGGGGTGGGTGGAGAAAGGGTCGGAGCAAGCAGAGGCACTGAGTGAATACTTCTGCTCTGTATTCATGCAGGAGATGGGGGGGCAGATAACCCAGATGAGAGGGTGGTGGGTAGGGGGAGGAGATGACAGATGTAGGGATTACAAGGTGCTAGTTGGGCTGAGAGCATTAATGGTGGACAAAGTACCTGGACCTGATGGCATTTACCCTACGGTACTAAAGGGGTTGGCAGAAGTCCTGGTGGGGCCACTGGCTGACCTGTTCAGTATCTCCCTGGACATGGGATGTTTACCACAGGACTGTAGAATGGGCCATGTGGTGCACACCCACAAAAGTGGCCCAAAGAATGAACCAGAAAACTATAGGCCAGTGAGCCTCACATCAATTATGAGAAAACTCATGGAGACCATCCTAAAAGAGAGGCTAGTGAGCTTCTTGGAGGAAAATGGTCTCCAGGATGGTCAACAGCATGGGTTTATAGCAGGCAGATTCTGCTAGACAAACCTTGTAGAGTACTACGACTGGGTGACATGGGAACTGGACAAGAGCCATGCAGTGGATGTCCTGTATTTAGACTTCAGCAAGGCCTTTGATTCAGTGCTACATGGGAGGTTGGGGGGAAACTGGAATACGTGGGGGCAGGACCAAAAATGGTGAAATGGATCACAAACTGGCTAATGGGAAGGCAGCAAAGGGTAGTGGTGGTGGGGGACCTCTCGTCATCGAGAGCAGCGATGAGTGGAGTACCACAGGGATTAGTACTGGGACCGGTACTGTTTGGGATTTTTATTGCAGGTATCTCACATGGGATCCAGAGCAAGATCAGTCTGTTTGCAGATGATACCAAGATGGGAGCTGTGGTTGATGATGTGGAGGGGTGGAAGGGGTTGCAGAAGGACCTGACTAAGCTGCAGAAGTGGGTGGAAACATGGCAATTGGGGTTCAATGCCAAGAAGTGCAAGGTTCTGCGCTTCAGAGCCAGGAACCAGGGGAGGGATTGTCACTTGAATGGAGTACAACTGGGGAGCTCCACAGAGGAGAAGGACCTAGGAGTGATCATTACGGGGAGCGTGAACAATTCTGCTTAGTTCAGGATAGCGGCAGCAAAAGCCAACAAAATGCTAGGGTGTATTGCAAGAGGGATCTCCTCTAGGAGGATGGAGGTTATCCTGCCCCTGTATAGGTCATTGGTCATGCCCCACCCAGATTACTGCCTACAGTACTGGTGCCTATTCCTGAAGAGGGACATCAGATTGTCAGAGGGGGTGCAGCGAAGAGCCACAAAGATGCTCCAGGGATTAGAGAACAAGCCCTGTGAGGACAGGCAGGGAGAGTTGAATATGTATTCACTGGAGGAGAGGAGGGATTAGGAGATATAATTGTGACCTCTAAGTATCTGAAGGGGATAAACAAAACCAACACAGAAGGAATTTTCTAGTTGAGAAGGGGGAGGGACACGAGAGGGCATGGACTGAGACTGGAGGGGAGAAGATTCAGGAGGGAGATGAGGAGACATTTTTTCACTGAAAGAGTGGTGGATGAATGGAACATCTTACCAGATGAGATAGTGTCCTGTAAGACGGTGGGCAGTTTCAAGAGGGGTTGGGACAGGGTAAGGGTAAGGGATACTGGGAAGAGGGGGCAGGAGGAGCAGCTGCGAGATAAGGTGCTAGCTGCACACTCGAGCATATTCGATAGACCAAGAGGCCTGTTTCTGCTGGCAATTTTGTATTTTCATATGTTCGTATGAGGAGGTCACTGGTCACAAAGATAAAATATATAGAGCAGAGCATATGTGTCCTAAATGCTGCACTATTTAAAATCTAAAATCGTCCAGCTTACCCAAATCCCAACCCCTGAGGAAAGTCTGAAACAACTCTGCCAAGAAAGGAACTCAGGGCTTTTCTGAGCAAGCAACCAATTCTTTAAATTAAAGTCACAAAATGAACTATAAAATAATGCTATCAGATTAACCATCCCAATATCTTTCCTAGTAAGCAGCAAATAAATAATCCTCCTCTTAATGGGGTTAAGTTTACTACCTCACAAAAAGAGGAAAAAAACAAAACAGAACACTATTAAATCTGTTTTCCAGTGCTATAGAAGGAGGAAAAACATAACAGATTAAAAAAATTGTGATACTAACAATGACTTTATAAGAAAAATCCTTTTCTTTTTTGAAGCCTCAAGTTTTTCCATATCTTTATGAAGTCTGCTGTTTTAGCCATTTAATTCTCCCAACTGTGTTGGGCCATATCCAAATAACCAAAAGTAATACCCAGCAGTTCAAACTGAGAGCCCACTACCTAAAAACCTGAATAACAAGCATTATCATCTTATAATAACTGGTCAGCAATTTCTCTCAATGTACTGACCAGGTTGATATTTTCCATAACAACCAGCTGGTTGTTATGACATTCATGAGCCATGCCAGTCAAACAGTGCTGCTGCCTCATTGGCCAACATTCTGTATGTGGGCGGGGCCAAACAGTCTCACAAACTGCTGGAGAAAAATTGCTGGTCTGTTATTATAAAAAATAAAAGATGGGGAAGGTGTTTCATATGAGAATTTAATGCACACCCTCGTTGTGGGATGCTTTGATAAACCCCTCGGGCTTCGCCCTTGGGGTTTATGTAGCATACCACAACTTGGGTGTGCATCAAATTCTCATATCAAACCCTTCCCCATCCATTATTCTCTATGTAATACTCCAAAACTAACCCCATTGCTTTTATATAGATATATTGATTTTGGTTCTTGATATCTGGGGAAAATGACCCAAAATATCCACTAAATCAGCTTCACATTTTTATCACTAAGAAACAGGGCTCGGCAAAAGTTGAGAATTTCACTTCAGTGGAACTTTTGTGAAATTTCACAACTTTCTGGGAATTTTCCAAACTTTCACATTTAGCAAAATTGAAAATCTTCTAAAAGTGTTTGGCCAATTTTTGTCCTATTCCACAGAATTTGTTTTGCTGAACTGCGGAATAAAACACATGGACTGCAGAATTAATACTTTAATCCACAAGTCATGTGATTATTCCTCAGTTCAGTGATCAGTTCTTCGCCATCCCGATAGAAAGAAGGAAAAAAAACTGGCTGGTATCCAGTGGCAACACCTACCCTCTGATCCCTTGCCCTGGCCATAATTAATATTTCTCGGTTGTCTAGTGGCACCCACCACCCTCCAGTCACTTGCCCCAGCCATAACTAATATTTTTATGGTTTCTAGTGGCACTCCCCAGCCTCCAATCACTCACCCCATCCATAACTAATATTTCCCTGGTATCTAATGGCAACCCCCACCATCCGATCACTTGTTTCAGCCATAATTAATATCTCCCTGGTGTCTAGTGGCACCCACCACCCTATGATCATTTGCCCCAGCCAAAACTAATATTTCCCTGGTGTTTAGTGGCATCCTCACCCTCCAATTGCTCACCTTGGCCATAATTAGTATTTCCCTAGTGTCTAGTGGCACCCTCCCTCCCTGTGATCGCTCGCCCTGGCCATAATTAATATAGTATATTAATATACCTCCCACACTGGGCTGGGTCACCAATCTGCCACCCCCTTTCTATATGTAGTCAGTCACTGCCTGGGTCAGAAAATAGTGACTCATTGAACTGCAGAATGAATGTATGCATTGCAGAGTAATTGTATTAAATTGCCGAAAGAAATTCTGCAGAATTGACTTCTGACACTGATCAATTTTTTTCCCAAGTTTAATACATTAATCTGCTCCATTCATAGATTTATTACGCCATTCTAAACTAGAATTTCTGAAAAAGTTGTTAATTTTATTTCCGAACTTTTGCAGAAGTCTGACTTTCATGCAAATTCCACTTGAAGAAGTGTTTTGTTGCTCAGCTCTACTAAGAAAACAGGTGCACAGCATTTACATAGGCCAAGACTTTAATGGGAGGGGGGAGGGCCTTCCTGTACAACTAATCTCTATAGTGCATTTGTATCCTGCAGCTTCTGGAGTAGTGTGTCTATCCCAAAAACATACATCAAAGAGCTAAGAGGACAACTCTGCTTAATCCTTTTAGAGACCTTAAAAACACTTCCATCCCATCCATTTAAACAAAGATGTACTGATGTCTGGGCATATACGCAACATAACCTTTTTATGAATACCTATGGTGTTCTATATCTTTCTAACACCCAAAAAAGATACACATTAACTAGGCAATCGCAAGACTTTTCTTCATCAAGGGATACTACATGTCCCATTTCTTTCCCCAATCTCCCCCTCACAAAAATGTCCCTGAGGATTATCAAACTGTTATGAAATTGATGTAACCAGGATGGAACAGGCCTGGTGGGGTGAAATTAATTCCACTGCCACTTTCTCCAGTCTTTTCACCAGTATTTTCCAAAAAATTTTCTGGTCCACATTCTAGAGGCAAATGGGCCTTCAATTTTGCAATCTGGTCTCATCACCTTTTTTGTCTTAAAAAAATGAGAACAGCTTGGGACATAGATTCTGTTAGTTCTCCTGAATACAGGATACTATTATATAAATTCAGGAGGGCAGGAACTAGGTCCAAGGGAAAGGTCTTATAAAATTTGACAGAAAGACCATCATTACCTAGAGCAGAACCATTTTTCAAAAAGAGGACCATGGTGGCCACTTCAGTCAAGGAGATGAAACAAACTAACACCTGCATCACCTGCGCCAAAAAAGTATGTAACTGAAATGTCCACAGACAAGAATAATCATGGTGCAAAGGCTGCTGGGAAAACAGCTTTGATACATAATGATCTGTAATATCTAACATGTCTGGGATGCTGGAGGTGTCTTGCCCTTCCCTCCCCTTGAGACAGGAAAAAACCTTGTGTTTAATCCTCTTTTGACAAACTTTGAATATGTTGAAACTTTGGTTTGTACCTTGTGTGCCAAATTGCAGTTCCTGTTGCAGTGTCATCACCCCATCATACTGGAATTCCCAGGTGACTTTTTTAACTGTTCTAATTTGGGTGGGATAGTCTCCCAAGTTCCTGCTTGCTAACTTTATGAGCCCACATAGCAGTACTCACATCCTGAGATATTTTTTATATGCTGTAGTCAATTTAGTGAACCCTCCCTTACAATAAAGGATTTAAAACCCCACTTTTAGTGCCCCAACCAGTCCATCACAGACTCACAGGCACATCTGACAGACAAGAGAGCCGCCCATAATGATCTCCATCTGGGGCGAGACTGTCACTTTGAGGCCTCTGAAGGGATCTCTTGCATCCCACTCTTTGCATGATACTTATGAAGAGGCAGTGGGGGCAAGGAAGCAACTGAAACAATCACTTCATCCCTTTCTGCTTGTCCTTAAAGCTGATTTTGTACAATGTTTCTGGGTACCACCGTAGAATCTGTCTCTCTTAATTCTCCATCACTCTGAGGGGGAGGCTTATCATCTCATGCATCAAGGATTGGGACTGACTCCAGAATGGAGGCTAGAGGAGCAGAAGTCCTTGCAACACAGCTTTCTCCTGTTGGGGACATTTCCAAAAAACACTGTGTGAGGGCAGCTGCTGTTTTTGCTGCTACTGTATTTGGTGCCAGAAAATCTCTGTGTGTGACTAACTCAGCCAGACTCACAGGGACAGCAGAACCTGCAGGGTGCTGGATAGCTATGACCTGAGTTGGAAAACTACCTGATAGCACCTTAGTTGGTTGCAGACTAAGTCCTGCCTCTGCATGAACTTGTGCTGTATGCAGAAAACACATTTGCTCATAGCAAATCACTGACACTCCCAGACATTTTTTTTGAAACTGTATCACTCCTTGCATTAGCAACTGTTTGTGGAGCAGAGTTGGGACTTGCTTGCCCTGACTCATAATGTCTACCACCATCAGGGGGTCACTGGGAAGCCAGTGTCTATCAGACAATTTAGACTAGCCAACCCTCAACAGCATTGTCTCAATTAAACTCATCAAGCTGACCAGTGCTCCTTGAGTGGGTCTTGTGGACTGTAAATGAGGAGTTGGGCATACCCCAACTGTATTCTCAATGTGCAGGATTCCTGACACTGACAGTCCAGCACTTGACAGGGGCTGCTGAACTGGAGCTGCAGGAGCACCTGCTATCATGAGAGGAACATCAGATGAGGCACCAGGTTGCTGCTAGCACTGAGTCTTTAATGGCCAGTAATTGTAAAAACAGAAGCCATCATTCTGCAATACCAGCTATGAGTATTTTGCATCCTGCACTTCAACATTCATGGAAATCTTCATGTCTTCTTCCAGTAGAGCTGTCTTTTTAAGTTCTCTGAACAGGGAATGTGACTTGCAAAACAGGAATTTTTTCAGAGGTACTCTAAGCTACTGAAACTGTGGTCAGGACATCACCAAACAAAGTTTCACCAAGATGAAGAGCAGGGGAAATGTTATTAAAAACAAAGAATTGTACAAAAATGCAAAAAAGCACAACACATATATACAATGATTAAACAGAAAATGCAATTAATAAATTGATATAAAAGAAAAAAAAGAAAATTCATGTTGCTAAATACTGTAACTTAAATAATAAATAAATGAAAGCAAACACCACATACACAGAACATTGTAGAATATCATGCTGGTCAAATAATAAAAGGGAATAACTAAAATAAATCTATGTAATATGTGCTACATCAAATTAAAAAATAAACAAAAAGATTCCATTATCCACTGTGCAAAATCCCGAAGCAGTGACTCCAGTATTCCTGAGGGTAGATTCACAAAAAGTCATAAAGCACAGCACAAAGGTTTGTGTTGCACTTTGTGTTTGCCCAGGTGTCTAAAGGTGCTATTCTCAGTCGGACTGCACCTAGGCAAAGTTTTGTAAATCCTAGCCCTGATCTTTTAAATGTTGTAATTCAGCTGCATCTTTTTGGTAAGATTTCTGCAAATTAACTGTTACCATTCTCAACATCTGCAGTTGGTAGCGGAACTTGTACTGCATAGTGAGAGCACATGTTCCTTGCCACAAATATTTTCAGACTGCAAAGCAAAGTTGTAAGGTACTTTTACAGGATTGAGTACATCCTCTCTGGCATATTCCCAAGACTATCGTATGGTAAGTAACCTGAGTAAATTATGGTTTATGCCATCTGTGGCTTAGCTTCGAAAACTGCTGACTGTAAGGGAAGTCTAGTACAAAAAAGTGTTGAGTTTCCAATATTCCCTGGCAAGAAGCATGTAGACACCTTCTGTCTTCTAATTTCTTATATGTTAAAGTGTCACTAACTATAGGGTTACCACCTTTTAAAAAACCCAAAGTGGGACATTTCTTACTGAAACATGATTTTTTGCAGGACAATGTGTAATCTCGACCTATGAAACAGACCTGTTTTCTCTAAATAATCAGAATTAAGACTAAGTGTTGTAGTTTTACAGCTATTTCTAGTGTTTCTTATCATTTTAAGGTATTTTAGTTATGGTATTATATTGTTTTGCAACATTTAGAAAAAATTCAGAAAATATTTTTTCTGCTATAATATCAGGACATGTAGTATTTTTCATGTTTTTTTGCAGGACACAGCTGCCCAAATCAGGACTGTCCTGCGAAAACAGGGACAGGTGGTAACCCTACCTAACTGGCATTTTATTATGGATCCCTAACCATACCAGGTCCCATATCTTACCGTGGGAATTTCATATTAGCAAGCTGACCAGTGGTGTCAGTTAAGTTGTGCTGAGGACAACATTTGTATTCTAAGGGAAGCACAAAATGACCTTCCATAATTGTATAATACAAGCATTTCCTAGGCTGATTCATAACAGTTGTTATGATTAATTTCCATTGTCTAATTTTCACAAAAGCACATCTAATATACTAAGGTATGACATGGGCAAAATCCTTCCTTATACGTGGAAAGGTATGTATATGACAATCTTGCATAAATGGAATTAACCAGTCCTTCAGAAATACCTCCCATAAATTCTGGCTATTTTGTAGCACAGGAGTAAAACAAAAATGCAAACAGATACTAAAGAAAAAACATAGGGTTAACCATATTAACTCCACACATTTCATTTCTTTTTTAAAATAAATTAACTCCCTTTTAATTGGATTTAATCTGGATCCACATAACCCCTGAAAACATATATTATAAATTTGTGTTTCTACTTCTAAGGGGGATGTAAATAACAAATAAAAAACAAGGAAGCAACAGGTTTTAATCAAGTACACCCACTTCAGTTTTGAAAGGCTTCTGCTTTTCCAGAAAGACACCTGCTGGTCTACTTTCTGAATACTGAAGAGCCAAATTAAAAAGGTCTACATTGTCATGATTAAATGTAATCCCCTAAATTTTTATTTGGTGAGGGGTTAGCATTAGTCCAGCAATTGGCAACCTGGGTGTAGCCTCCTGAGGGGTTTCTATCTTTATGGCAGGACTTTTCTCAAAGTTTATACATGCCGAAGAAACTAAGGAATATTGATCTATAATCCATCTAACTTCTTGCCCAAAATGATGGTCCTTCAAAATGAAACACATGTCATCTGCATTTGTATGCCAACATTTTGATTTTCATTGTGTCTAGAGAAAAGGGAATACCCACAATATTCTGATTGCCCTGTAGTAGCCTATGCAATGGGCCAATAGAGAATATATATAAACTGGGGCTTAAAAGTCAGCCCTGTTTTATACCCCAATGTGCTAGGACCAAGGGACCTTGCCATGTATTTACTTGTGGAATTTTCAGTGCATTTGTATACAGTAGCTTTATCCATTTAATAAAAAGTTGACGTACACCATACATTTCTATTATTATAATCAAATAAAACCATGACTGACGTGATCAAAGGCTTTAGTCTGATCTAATGACAAGAGAAAACCAAACACTGAACCCTTTTTGACCCTTTCCAGTAGTTCCCTCAGTAATATCAAATTGTCCTGTATTTACCACTGTGGTATAATACAACTTTATATTGGGAAAAAACAATTGGTGTGACCAAAGACAAACGTTTAGGTAATATTTTAGAAATCATTTTCTAATCTGTGTTTATAAGACACAGGAGTCGCCATGTACTGCCTGTATAATAGGGCTGAGTAAACACTTCTATGTTAAACTCAAATATTTGCTCTGTAATAACTTTGCCCCTTTCAACCAATTTACATGAAATTTGGAAAGCACATCTTCTTTGCCAGGAACTCATGATCCTGTAAAGTTCATATAGATTGATTCAGATGAGGAAAAGGTAGAACTACAAAAAGCCACAAAAGTCTCCATTTTTGAACATTTTAAGACCTTTTTTGCCACCTGATAACCAAAAAAATAGGAGGCTTTGAAACCTGAAACATTGAGGTTTAATAAAGTTTGGTCAAAGATATGTGCTTTTGTGGTTTTTTGATCCAGCTGTTAAGTAGTTTTTAAAATATTTTTGTTGTTAAGGATTTTATTGTTTCCAAGAAATAGTAAACACACAAACCATGTGCAAAGCGACACAGCACAACACCATACGACACATACAGTGCAGGAAAAGGAACTACAAGCATTTATTACCCCTACTGCTTCAGGCTTCTAACATGTACCTTGTACATGAAGACTGTAGGTATCTAAGGCTTTGTCAGAATAAGACATAATCATTATAAGTAGGCGTACCTAGCATGGCCTGGAGTATCATCTCTAAGAGGTGATTCTCAGAGTGATGCACGGAGCACCAGTAAGAACATTACACCCTTAGGAGTGTACCTGCATCGAAACAGAAAACATAACACACCCAAAGCATCTGGATGAGTCCTTGATGTAAGATAATTGGTAGTCCAGAAACAACAGAGTACTGTTTTGGTGTATATACAGTTGGTTCTAAGTAACTATCCTCTACCCCACTCAGTGATGGGGGGGGTGGGGGCAAGGGGCATGCTAGAGACTAGCTCAACCAATCCCCTCTCTAGGTTTGAGGAATATAATGAATGGCTGCCAGAAGGTTTTGTACAGGGGTAGAGTGTTTGACAGCACATGTGTGATCCGTGCCAGGTTGGCAACCTGCGTCAAGTTGTTTAGCACTTCGTTGGCAGAGGGGAGCCCCTGTGTTCTCCACCAGCAGAGGATAAGCTTCTTAACCTGCATACTCAGAATGGCTGTCCATTTTTGATCTTGTGGTATAAAATGCAGGGTGTTTTCATGGATGCCTAAAAGCAGCACTTCCGGGGGGGGATCAGATTCTGAAGTATCTTGGGACCTAACGTGCAAATGTACTGTTACAGTAGCTCGATTGCCAGATGTCCCATAATGTATGGAGCAGGTCCCTTTTGTAAGATTGGTACCTCCAGCAGAGGTCAGCCTGGGTTAGCTTGGCCTTGTACTGCACCGCAGGGGTTCTGTACCAGGATTGTAGGATCTTGTTTTGAATTATGGCACTTCCCTTTAGGGTCAGCCAGTGTGTGACTGGCGACGTAGGGTTACCCATGGAACTTTTGAGGGTGTAGTCAGCAATAGCACTTCTAAGTTGGAGGTATCTCCAGAACTCTTTTGGAGGGATGCTACCGCTGTCACATATTCCCCCAAATGTATCTCAGGTAGTGGATTCTGGTGCATATATGTCCCAGAGAAAATGCAGACCATCCTCAGCCCAGGTGGGCCAGAATAAGGTTTTTTTCTCTACCATGATGCTCTTATTTCCCCACAACAAGGTTAGGCTGATAGGGGTGGGGATAGTGTTCAGCCTCCTGTGCAGTTTCCCCCAGTATTCTATTGTGGGGCCAATCTTGGGATGGGTGAGTATTCCTCGGAGGAGGGTCTACTGTACAATAACAGAGATAGGTGAGCCACTTTACTGTGTGCCAAGTCCATGCTTAATCATTGCAGGGTTTTGGATTTGGGGGCTGCAAACCATTTAAGCATTTGGGTGGCCTGAAAGACCCACTTGTATTCTTATAACCATGGAAAACACCAGCCTCCTTCTGACCAGTGGACCTGCAGCTTATTCCAGCTGTACTTAAGCTTTTTCCCTTCCCATAAAAAAATCCCCCAGTAGGGAGTCAATTTTGCTGTACCATCCAGGAGGGAGTTTTAATGGAAGGTGGGACAGGATGCACAGGAGCTTGGGAGAAGTAATCATTTTTTATGGCACAAATTGGGTGAGTTGGAGGGGTCTCCACCTGTCCAGCTCTGTGCAGATAGCAGTCAGTAGGGGTTTTAGATTTGCCTCCCAGAATTTAGCTAGGCCTGGTGTGATTACTATCCCTAGGTAAGTGATGCCATCTAGTGCCCAACAAAGTCTGTAAGCTGAGGCCATACTAGGGATGCATTTACTGTTTAATGGGAGAACCTCAGTTTTAGTTTGGTTGAGGCATAGTCTGGAATAACCAGCAAAGTCTGACAGGGTGTCTAGGAGGGGTGGAATGGAGAGTTTGAGATCTGCCAAGGGGACCAGGAGGTCATCAGCATACATGAGGGTGGTATACTCCATGTCTTCCACTTCCAACCCTATAGTGAGGGGGTGTTGCCTTATAGCTGCAGACAGGGGTTCCACAGCAAGCACGAAAAGCACTGGCAAGAAAGGACAACCCTGGTGTGTTCCCCTGACTAGTGCGGGGGGACATCATGGCATTAGTCAGTACCCTGGCAGTAGGGGACTAGCAGATTGCCCAAGTCTGGAATCTGCCTCAGAATCCCATTGTCTTCACTACTGGACAAAGTCCCATTCCAGGGACTCAAATGTCTTTTTGAAGTCAATCACCACCACTCCGCGTCTTGACTGAAAATAGTAATTTTATGGCTAGCTCACCTACCTGGTAAACAAAAAAACAAACAAAAAAAAACTGCTGCTGGCGTGGAGAGCAATTTGGCCTTGTGGATCAGGTTCAGCAGTGATCTAATATGGTCTGTACTATAACGGCCTTTCACAAAGCCCACCTGGGAGGGATGTATGAGATTAGGCAGTAGGGGATTGAGTCTTGTAGCAAGTATCTTTGCCAAAACCTTGCTGTCAGCATTCAACAGTGAGATGGGTCTGTAGCTGGAGGCTTTTTGAGGGTCCTTCCCCTTTTTTTCCCCCTTTTTTGGGACAATGGTAATTACTGTCTCTCAGAAGGAGGGGGAGGGCACCTCCTGCTAAGGCCTCGGTATAGACCTGCTGGAGGACTGGGGAGACTGTTTGGTGTAAGAGTTGCCAAACTTCAAGTGGGAAGCCATCCCCTCCCTGTGCCTTACCCGTCTTTAGGACCCTCAGGGTAGAATCCACTTCCTCAGTCATGAAGGAGGTGTCAAGTACTTGGGTTTGCTGGTTGGTGAGTGTGGGGAGGTTCAGAGCCTTTAAGAAGGAGGGTCACCCCTTTTGGGCTTGGGGTTCTGGAGGTGGTATAGAGTTTGGAGTAGAATTCTGCCATTATCTTCCCAAGGGACCGTGGCGGTTTATGCCTCCCTAACTTCTTCCTTTATTACCTAGCCTTGCATGGTTCCAGGTTTCTACAATGGGCCACCCCTCTAGTCGAACCAGGTAGGGAGGAGTATCAACCCCTTTGGTTACAGATCGAGGCGTCTCTTTGTTGAAAGGCTGGTATTTGCCTGGGAGCCTTTTATATGCTATACCTTTTCATCTTTCGGCTGGCCTACAGGTAATCCCTCTAGTTTGGTCTCTTAAAGCCTGTAAGCAAATGGAGAAGTTCCTTTCCATGGATTGGTCCATCTCCCTTGCCTAACCAGTTCTGACGAACCCCAATATTTGTATTGGGGCCATCGGATACCTATATCCTTTTGTCCCCGACTGTCGGAGACCAAAGTTTCTTCACTTTCAGACAGAGGCATTCCTATTTCCCCTGCCCAACTTCAACCTCTTTTCTCCATTGCAATGTTTCACCCCTTTAAATATTTGCAGCTCACTAAGGCACTAACCTTGGCTCTGGGCCCAGCTCCTTACATTTTCACTGATGGGGACACCCTTCCCCACATGATTACATTGGCCAAATTACCCCACCCAGTGGCGGGACTATACTCCTTCCTTCAAACGGTTGACCCCTCAGCTCTTGATGGTACTTGTTTTTACTGGTAACAAAAGCTTGATTGGCAGACTGTCAGCTCCCGATAGGGAACCATCTAGAGGAATGTCTTCAAATATGTTAAGAGGGCAAGTAGAGATGGACTCAGTTCAGCATTCTTCACAATTTGTACTATACCCCTCATAAGCTCTTCCTAATAGGCAGATCCATCTCTCCTCTATGCCTTCATTGCGGTCTCGCCAAGGCCATCTTTTTCACATGTTATGGGAGTGTCCTAATGTGGTACCTTTCTGGGAGAGAATCAAGGCCTCTATGGATCCCCTTCTAGGCCAGGAGAAGCCTTTACACCTCAAATCAGCATTGTGGGTGACTACCCCTTCACCATAGTTGGGCACTGTAAAGCTCACATAACACTGATAGCGCAGTAGCCAAGGTTGTTATACAAAAACACTGGAGAGATAATTCAATGCCCCTGTTTAGGGAATGGTATAATGAGCTCTTGCAAGCTCTTGTGATGGAAAAACAAATTGTTAGACTACACCAGGGTCTACACCGCTATCAGCAGCTCTGGGAGACACTTCATACTCTTCTGTCTATATGAATAGCCCCATCACAATAATAGCCCTCTGTGTTTGTGCCCCTATGATTCCACTATTGCTCTTTTCCTTTTCTTTCTTTACCTTTTTTGCAAAGTCGGTGGTAGTATGCTCTGGGAGAACGGGGGTTGTTAGGTACCATTTCTTGTTTTTTCTTTATTGCTCTGCTGTCTTGTTCCTGTTTTGTCCTTGATTTTACTGGGGGTTTGGGGTGCTTTATTGTTGTTACTTGCCTTACTTAACTGTTCCTGATCATGTCTGGTTATGTCCCCTTGATGTGTTACTGTTGTTCTATTGTGGAAAATTAATAAACTTAAAAAAAATAATAATAATTCTGCTATTATGCTGTTAATATTTTCGGTCTTGGTTTGGACCTTCCCCTGCTTATCTGCAAGCCCTGCAATATGCCTTTCTGCTTGTTATTTCCTAAGATGGTAGGCAAGAACCTTACCCCCTTTTTCCCCTGCTTTCCAGTATTTGTGCTTAAAGTGTAGAATGGGGACCTCTGCCTTTTTAGATAGCAGCTTAACCTCCATCCTGAGGGCAGCCACAGCATGACCTGTCTGGGACTGGAGAGATGGGGTGTGCAGAGCTTTGATATGGGCTTTGGCCTCTGTCAGCTGCCTTTCTAAATCCATGAGGCACTGCTCTCTCTTCCTTATTCTTCTGCTTGCATACCCATGATGGCCCTCCTCAGAGTGGCTTTAAAAGCCTCCCAGCTGTTGCCAGTGGAGGCATCTGAGATGGGGTTCTCCTGGAAGAACATGCTAGCCTCCTGCTGTAGCCAGGGGGCAAAATCTGGGTCTCTCAGTAGGAGGGGGTCCAGCTGCCAGGAGGGAGAGGAGAAGGAGGGGGCCCAGGTAAAGCTTAGTTGAACTGGAGCGTGGTCTGAAATTACTATTGGGTGCATGGTGGCCTCCAGGGCCACCTTGGTAATGTCCTGGGATGAGAGGCAAAAGTCACTTCGGCTATGGGAGTTGTGGACCGGGGAGTGGAATGAGTAATCTCATTCCCTGGGGTGGAAAACTCTCCAGATGTCAGTAAGGGCCATGTCCAGTTGGAGTTGCGCAAGTGCTTTGGCACCTCTGACATGTGGTTCTATATTGGACAGGCATCTGTCTATGAGGGGGTCTAATGTGAGATTGAAATCCCCCCATAAGCACTGGAACATCTTCCTTGGTTAGTCCCCCTATCTCTTGGGCCACTGTGTGGAAGAAGGCTGGGGTGTCCTCATTGCGGCCGTATATATTCCCTAATACCAAAGGCCCCTCTGGGGTGGACATAAGGGCTAATACCCATCTCCCATCAGGGTCTCTGACCTTTTTGGAGATCGATTAGTGGAGATTTTTACTGATGAGTATTGCTACTCCTTTTTTCCTGGTAGCGGTGAAGGCATGGATTACCATTCCCACCCAGTTCCTATGTAGCCTGTCGTGGTCCCCCGAATTCAGTTTGGTGTCCTGTAGGAAGGCCAGTCCGGCCTGTAGTCTCTTAAGGTGAGATAATGCCCATTTTCTTTTTGTGGGGGTATTCATTCCCCTCAGATTCCATGTGTATCCGATGATATCACCCATTGAAAATAGTTAAAGGAAACAAATATTAGGCATGTGGCATATTGGTCAGAGACTGTGTGCCGGCTGCTTGCCCCCAACCATATCTCCAGGGAAGAGAAACAAGACTGGCATGGAGTGGGGAAAGTTAGTGGCACCCTGTCACCTAGGATACTACCATTACCCACTGTAGTATGCCAACCAAACGGTGACACCAACACAGCACCATACCTCACTGTCAGCAAAATTGACACTTTGCCGACAGATTGCTGTGTTGGTGTGCCCGTGACAGGGGCATAACGTCTTCTGGTCCTGCACTGCCTCCCTGAATCAACTCCGACTGTAGTTGATAATCCATAGTATGGGAGGTGTGGGGGGCACAGTCCCCCACATGGGGTGGTTCAGGGGTCAAACCCCGCGATAGAAAAACAGGACCAGGAGACATACAGGATTTATGTCTACCGCAACTTGCAGTCAACATAAATCCTGTTGCTGAGATGCCGGTCGACAAAAGTGTTGTCGAACCGGCATTGTAGATCCACCAACTATATAAATGCAGTTCTATGTGTGTAAAACAACCGATAAACAATACAACAAACAAACTACTTACATGAGTAGGTGAAGGGATAGAGATGGGATGCAGAGGCATTCTGCTGGCTGCAGCAAATTGCTGAAGGCCCACCTCTGCTCCCCTGGGTGCATGCGGGAGGTATAACCTCAAGATTACCTGGTGGTGGAACCCACGGAGGGGTCCTCCCAGGCTTTGTTTCCTGACAGGGGGTGTTAGGTATAGGTAGGTGGTGTCATCTACCTTAACCTTCGAGGGAGGGTTGAGAGTCTGCAGCTGTGCGGCTTGGCGATTTACATGCACCAGAGGTCATGTAGTTGGGGATACAGGAAGAAGTATGCAGCCCTGGGGGTGGGAGAGGAGGGGAGAATCAGCATAGCCGGCCTTTACCTGCCTTGTAGCAGCAAACGTAGTAACCAGTTAAGCACTTGCCGGGCAGGCCAAAATGGGAGGGGAGAGCCATTGCATAGCTGAGCCTCAGTTACTGGGGAGGGGGCTGGGCGGAGGGGGAGGCCCTGCACAATCGCTGGCACTGGCTGTCTTGCAGTGCCAATATCCTGGGCCAGTAACCATAACAATAACAACTTCCCTTATACACACACAAACCATGTTGGGGTCCTGTTTCAGAGGACTTTGCTGAGGGATGGCACAGGTCCAGACCCAGTCCTACAGGATGGCCCATTGTCTGACCTCCCTTAACTGGCCCTTTTACAGGGAGTAGCAGTAGGACTGGACCACTACCATCAGAGTAGCTTTGCGGGGCACAGTTCATTCCCCCATTGATTACAAAGTCTTGCAAGGGGGGGTCACCCACAGCAGTGTGAAACAGATGTGAAGCAACGGTGACCTCTCTTTCCCAGCAAAGGTAACTGGGCCCAGTACTGCAGCACCCCAGAGAATCCCTCCATAGGAGTGGGGCTGATATTGGTGGCCATGTGTAGCATCCGGGTCAGTTATGTGTCTGCTGGAGGGAGCCATTGGGTGTATTGGGAGCCCCCCCACTTGCTTGAAGATGCTCTTGGGCTCACTTGGAGGACAAAAGGGAGGATTTGAATGCACAGAAAGAAGCAGAAAGAAGGATGCCGTTACCCCCGCCTTGTGCAGTCGCTGGTACAAAGAAGCACGTCTATCTCACAGCCCAGGATATCCCTCCCAGTATAGGAGTGGGGCCTTTGTATGCTGACAATGGATGTCTCTTGCTTGGCTGGTGAGGAGCATGGGGGGAGGGAGGAGGGCTGTGATCTGAGAAGGCCCAGGAACAAGCTGTAGGCCTCAAAACTATGAACCAGGGCCTACGTCGGTGAACCTCCCTTGACTCCGGAATCCACTGATCCCCCACCTAGCTACGTTTAGAGTTCAGGGAAAGTAAAAAGGGATTCCTTCACTTATCTGATATTTCTGGTGGTGGATCCTTCTGAGGAGGAGTGTGAAAGTAATCTGGGGAGGCCAATTTTGGACTGCAGCTGGCACCTCAGTGTCTGGATGGCAATGTCAATGGCATTCTGGAGTTAAAATGGCTTCAAGTATAAAGAATGAAATATCCAGAAATTTTAATTTAAGGCAAATTTCACGTAATGGAGTTCTGCTGATATAAACTGCGAATTTTTTTTATTGGAAAATCTCTTTGTGATTTTCAAATCTTCCTGCTTGGTTACCTAGTGTAAGTATTAGGACTGTTTCACATATCAATTGCTGCATACCTGATAAGGTGCAGTGACTGACCAGATATTTTGTCAATAACTCAAGATGCACCTGTGTTTCTTTTTTTTTTTTCCCCATTCAGTTTTTATTGAGGTTTACAGTACAGAGAATGAATCACAAGAAACAGAAAATGTAACACAAAGTGGTTACGCACCTGTGTTTCTTGATATTGGTCTGGATCAGGTAATATGGAATTATCATGGGCTCCCCTACGGGGTAATCTGAGTTTTCTGTTTCTGGAGCAGATATGATAAAAGTACCTATATAATGGCTGGCTAGTCCTAGATGATACAAGATAGTCACAGGTTGTTTATACTCTCTGGGCTAAAATAATCTATACTTAGAATTGCTGTTATCCGGGGTACCTGGGTATCCTGAGCATGAAGGATAATGATCCCCAGGTAAGGATAATTAATTCCAGATATGTACAACCTATCCAGAAAACCTTCCCCAAGGTGGCTATACCCCAAATAAGGATAACCACTGCATAGCTGAGCTATCCAGTACAACATAAACAGTGGGGTTAATGCACTGTGCAATCATCTCCACTTACCTGACATTGCTATATCACCATCTCCAACACAGACCACAGTCCCATCACTATGTAGCTTTCTAATATACTAAGTGAAGCCAACTGCAACCTTAATTTATAGTAAGTTTATCTTTATCTAAACCCATAGTTGTAAACAGTGACAAGTTGCAGTATGTCTAGCTATAGCTAGCTAGTACAGAACATTTCATTGACGTGAATGGGATTTCCAGTGGTATACACATATCTAAATATATTCAGATATATCTAGACTGTTTTTTATGTAGTTTTTGTTGACTGGGAAAGGAGGGCTAGGCAATTCTGCCTATTTTCAGCTTTTTCCCAGGCGGAGGCACATATAGAAACCAACTGAAACTGAACCAGATTAAACTGCTGGTGGTATTTTAGTGAACACCTGCAACTCATCACTGGCTGCAACTGTATATATTAATTTAGTAAGTGAAAGCCAACAAATATTCTCTAATGGTACTGCGTCCCCAACAAAATGATGTATTTGAAAAATAAAAATATAATGGACAAATTAATAACCTGGAGATTAAATTGCAGAATGGATTGAAACTGGTAAATACTGTGGAGTATAAATAATTAGATGTGCCAATTAATGACTTTTGCACCTTCAGTAGCTATATCAACAAAACTATTAATAAAGTAAATACCAGATGGGGGGGGGGTAATATGGCAGTGTTATTTACCAACATTCAAACACCACCTTACTTAATAAATTGTGTACAAAACACAATAAAATGGTTAGCTTTGTACTTGGATGTGCTTCAGACTGCCACTGCTGCACCTTGTACCAGAGCCTAAAATGGGATTCCATGAGCTTTATAAGGAAAAGGATGGGTGTGGTGATGGCCTTCAAAATGATTAAAGGCTTAATCAAGGATTCTTCAGTGGAAGACTTTGTTATACGAGACCATGGGCATAATTTTAAGAGATATAAAAACATAGGGGGCTGATTGTACCAAGGACTCTGAATTCATATGGGAAAATGATATCTGATCATTTTATACCTAAGACATGGAATTATTTTTTACCATCAACTTGAAAAAATTGAACTATAAGTTTATAAAACCGTACTTAATACAGAATTGGTTGAAAAAATGTAATTGTGGTTAATTCTGACTAGTGCAACTTATGGATTCTCATCTTAATACAGTATATAGCTCTTGATTCCTGACTATATGTTTGATTATTATGTGTTGTATAGTTATTAGTATAGGCTAGTATAAATCTGCAATGTGAATTTTAGATTTGTTTAGTTCTGTCTAAATGTATTCTATTTTATAGATATTTTTTTAGCATGGGGTCGAAACCCCACCCAAAAAAACCCGCAGCAGACAATACCTCAAGCAAAATGCCGTCTATGCAAATAAAGTTGGTAAAAACACCGACCGATACAATACGCTGCATACAAAATAGGAAATAATGGAAAAAATATAGAGTTTTTGTTTTTGCAAGGAGCTACGCTCCTGTCCCCCCGACGTAGGGGGCTTCCACACGTCCTGGAATTATTATAATCAACTCTGAGGGGGTGTGGACCTCGGGGATAAGGAGAAACTCGGGAGGGGGGAAACTTTGTTTGTGAGCAAAATTTAAAAATCACAATGTCGGGAGCCAGGGAACCAAACCCTGATCTCCCAGGTCTCCACCACTCCAGGTGCTTGTGCCTTAGCCACTCCACCACCAGAGTGGCTTGACCAGGCACAACACCTGAAGCTTCTTCAGCCCTTCCTTCACTCTGTGGACAGTGACAGAGGTAGCGGTAATTAACTAATGGTAGTATACCCCGTCAGTATCAATGCTTTCACCATTTCAACCAGCGCAGTTTATTACGTGCTATTCTTGCAGTGTCTAATTGACTTGGTACCATTTTTTTTATATTATGTAACTGCATTCCTCACAGGACAACTTTGTGAAACAGAGCTTTTTGAGTCCTAAATATTAAATCCTGTTAAAAAATAAAATATGTATATCCCTCTAAAATAAATCTATTCATCTATCTATCTATCTATCTATCTATCTATCTATCTATCTATCTATCTATCTATGTCTCTCTCTCTCTCTCTCTCTCTCTCTCTCTATCTATCTATCAGCAGGTCATTACAGATAAACCTGTAGACTTCTTGAAGGGGATAACTTAGTATATGGATAAGGGAAAGGCAGTGGGTGTTGGGATTTTAGCTAAGTTTTCAACAGCGTACTGTATGAGGACTCTCAGTTTGATTTGCAAAGAGAATCAAACAAGTCAAACTTTGCCATATGCATCTATCACAGACCAACTCTGTCCTGAAGTTGTAGTTTTTGTTTTATTGCAATTCACAGCCCACTAACTGGCAAACCAGACAACAAGATGATGGTGAAAGTCATTTAAACTACTTACTAATCTCAGCCCAAAACACCAACTCATCAAGCAGGGCTCTTCCTATAGTAGTTGATGACACTGCAGTTATTTGTATGCAAGAAAAAGTGGATTTCTATGGTCAGCTTTCTGTAGAAATGTTAACACATCATTAACAAGTTTTGGAATGTTTTAGACTTTGGGCCTGAGTTTAAAACAAGCCCTGGATCCATGCAAGGGACTTGCATCGGGGAGTCAGACACAAGGGGTGACTTGCGTCAATCATTGCAGTAGTCGTGAATTTGCAAGGGCACCTGCCGCAAACCCCGACCGAAGTTCCTTGTATCAAACACACCAAGTTAGATGAGCTACCCCCTGGTCTAACTTTGCATCATGGGGGGGGGGTGCCAATTTACAGGGCTTGCACTAAAGATTTGGCTCAAGCTGCCATAAATTGTGAAAACTGTCACAACTGCACCCAATGTTTTAAAAACTGGGTGCAGTTGTGGCAGATGCGTTCGGTGCAGTCGCGCCAAACATCAGGGCTGATGCAAGGCTTGACGCAAGTCCTGCATCCCCCTTCTAAAATCAGGCCCTTTATGTCTAAGGAGGAAACAAGTAGGCAAGCATGGTTGTTTTTTTCAGCTCAGGGGGGCTGGTTTCAATGTGGGGATGGTAAGCTTTGGGGTTAGGCCTTAGAGGCCTGGGAGTATATTTGGAGCCTGTGCATCTAGTGGATCCAGTGCTGGTTCAGCTGGAACAGCCCTTGCCCCTTGGCTGTTACTGGTTCCAACCCAATGAATAGGCACTGTGAAACTCAGTTTTCTGTTCAGTGGTAAGGCTGTCTGAACTCTAGCCTAGAAAAAAACAAACACATGTTTAATTATCTTTTCTTTGCAGAACAATTTCAATTGGCTTTGACGTGATGGTGTGGTCCTGCTTGTTTTGCATGTCTGTGCGTAGTGAGGCTTTTCCAGCTACAGTATTTTCAGAAATAATTTAAACTGTTTGATTCCACATCTGGCAGACTCGATAGGCCACAAGGCCTTCTTCTGCTGGTGAATTTCTATGTTTCAATGTTTATTGGTCTTTTGACTACCATTTGGTGGGGGCCACAGGCCATTATGAATTCTGCATGCTCCTGTGAATTGTTAGAGGGGCTTTTTCAGCCTGCTGCAGAAATAATTTAAAACTTTTTTTTATTTATTTAGCTTTCGTTTACTGGGGTAAGGTGCACTAGACAAACACTTGCCTATTTTCAGGCATGACCGGGGATGGTGCAAACCAAATAAATGGTACAAAATACAGGAACAGTCCTGCAACATTAGCATATGCATTTTTAAAGAAAAAAAAAACAAACAAAAAAACAGCTAGTGATTGTTTAAGGGAGACCTGCACAGGGAAGCACACTCAACTGGAGACTTGCTAAATTTCAGGGAATGGGGCCTGACTGAGGAAATTTGAAAAAGGCGCAAATTTTAAACCTGAGAAAGGAGCTTATGAATGATCTCCATTTAAACAGACAAACCAGACAGCCACCAGAGCAGGGCATTGGGGGTCTGAAGGCAGCGCAGGATTTCAATTGAGCTCACTGGCCCCCTGCAACATTAAGAAGTATTAAAAAAAAAGAAAAACAAAAGGAAAAAGGCGTTTTGTTTTAAAGAAAAATAAAACAGTTAGTGCTTCTTTAAGGGAGACTTGCACCGGGAAGCACACTCAACGAGAGACTTGTTAAATTTTGTCTGATCTCCCTGATTAATATTGCACTGCTCAGAGAGATGCTGTCCGTTGGTCAGGCAAGGAGGGAGGAGGAGCATATAGTATACTGATACTTGTGTACAGGAACTTTTCTGTGGGTACCTGATTTAGACAATGCAAATGCAAGTTGGGGGATTCGTTCTGTTATTCTGATGTTGATGTTTGTTCAAGCATGTTCTTAAGTAACTGTTTCAGTCACTGTCTTAGGTAACTAGGGAATGTTTTAGCAAATTTTTTTTTATGCTTGCTTGCACGCATGCACAAGAAACATTATGTGGCAGCTTAGGAGAGAAGCGGGTTGTGGAGGTGCGACACTGTGGCAGCCAATGGAGGCACTGCATTTGGGGGCTTGGCACTGGTGGACCAATGGAGGCACAGTGTACCGATGACACTGGTCTCCAAAAGTGCCATCAAGTTGAAACGTTTTCGCCACTGCAATGAGTGGCCGCCTCATCATTGCAGTGTCAGCCATTCCGCTGCAATGAGGGAGCGACCCGTCATTGCAGGGTGGTACGTTCCCAAGTGTAACAATTAAATTAAACATGGAGGCGGCTTATCGCCGCCTCTCAGCCCCATGAAGGCTGATTGGGGGTGGCCAGTCCCCCTATCGGCAGCCCCCGACCCAGTTAATTTGCCGACGGGGGAGCCCAGTCCCCATCGGCATGATATAACCCCCTTCCCTATTTGTTGTGTGCTGAGGGAGTGCCCAATCCCCCTCACCATCATGGCCTCCCCCCAAACAGTCATTCTTTGCCAATGGGGCCCAATCCCCATTGGCTTCAGTACTCCTACCGCAAAAAGGCAGGTGGCACACTGCAAGCCACCCGTGCTGGAAACAAGCCTGGAAAAAAACCTTCCTCAACGCTCTTTATTTTTTTTATCTCCCTGAAACAAAGGAAACTGTCCCAAGCTGTTTCTCTCTCCCCCCAACCTGCACCCACCCACTGTCACCAACCTCCCACCCTCTTACCCCATACTTACTTCGAGCCTGCGCGGTGATCTTGGTGGACGGGAGCACGTCTGCGCTCTTCAAAGCTGACCGTGAACTGAAGAAATGCAGGTAAGCTGTATAATGGCATAAATAGAGTTTATTCAACTTTGGTGCATACCTCTGGCATTTTTGGAAATTTTGGCACCAAATTTTCAACATGGGGTTATTGGGACCCCTCCTCATGAATTCAGGCACTGTCATGGCATTATTCTGTCCTGAAAGGTGATTTTGCGGTCACTGCACAGAATCACCTTCTGGGACTGAGTAACAAAATGACAATGCCAGTGTTCATGAGGTGGGCTCTCAAAAAGCCTATGTTGCAAATTTGGTGAAAAAAATAAAAAAAAATGACTGTTTTAAAAGCGTGCACTGCGCAGTTTCCATGCACACTTCTAACTTCACGTATCTGTAATATTTTCACTCCAGATTTTCAACATTGGCATTTGTCCACACCTTCTTATGAACAGTATGGCTGTCATTTTTCACATCCTGACTGAAATGTGGATTCGCACTACCGGCGCAGAATAGCGCGGTCGTGGTGGGAAATTAGTGCTCGGGACACATTAAGAAAATCACAGTGATACTTGTCATAAGCAGAGGTCCTAAAATGCCTATGCTGAAAATTTGGTAACAAAAGTCCATAAAATGACTGTGTTACGAGCATGTGTTTCGAAGTTTCCACGCATGCTCGTAACTTCGCCAATGTGTAGTATTTTCACTCCAGATTTAAAACATTGGCATTTTTCCACACTTCCTTATGAACAGTATAGCTGTCATTTTTCACATCCTGACTGAAATGTGGCTTCGCACTACCGCACAGAATAGCATAGTCGCTGTGGGAAATCAGTGCTCGGGACACATTAAGAAAATCACAGTGACACTTTTCATGAGCAGAGGTCCTAAAATGCCTATGCTGAAAATTTGGTAACGAAAGTCCATAAAATGACTGTGTTATGAGCATGTGTTTCACAGTTTCTGCACATGCCTGTAACTTTGCGAATGTGTAGTATTTTCACTCCAGATTTTAAACATTGGCATTTTTCCACACTTCCTTATGAACAGTATAGCTGTCATTTTTCACATCCTGGCCAAAATGTGTTTTCGTGCTTCTGGTGCAGAATAGCATGGTCGCTTTGGGAAGTCAGTGTTCGGGACAGATTAAAAACAAATCACAGTGACACTGTTCATGAGCAGAGGTGCTAAAATACCTATGTTGAAAATTTAGTGACAAAAGTTCATGAAATGACTGTGTTACGAGTGTATGTTGGCAGTTTCCATGCACCCTCGTAATTACGCGCATTTGTAATATTTTCACTCCAGATTTTCAACATTGGCATTTTTTGCGCACCTTCTTATGAATAGTACAGCTGTCTTTTTTCATATCCTGTCCAAAATATGCATTTACACAGTGTGGTAGCTGTGGGAAATCAATGTTCGGGACAGAATAGGAAAATCAGTGACACTTTTCATGAGCAGAGATCACAAAATGCCTATGTTGAAAATTTGATAATAAAATTCCACTAAATGACTGTGTTATGCACATGCATTGCGCAGTTTCCACATAAGCCAGGAAGTTCGAGTATTTTTAATATTTTCACTACAGATTTTCAACATTGCTATCTCTTCACAGCCGTCATTCTTTACATCCTGCCCAATCTGTGTTTTCGTACATCTGGCACAGAATGGCACGGTCACTGTGGGAACTCAAAGTTTGGGACACATTAACAAAATCACAGTGCCACTGTTTATGAGAAGAGGTCCCAAATGCTTTCATGAGGTGGGGGTCACAAAAAGGCCATGTTGAAAATCTGTAGTATAAATACCAACAAACGCCCAGGGCGTTAGGGTGTCTAACCATAATGTCCCACCCTGTACAGACTGACAGGCATCAGGGGTGCGCTTTTGATCGTCCGACTGTAATGTTCATGCCATTCCACCCCCCACCCACCCATCCTGCAGCCAGTGACAGGCATCGGGGTGTGCCTTGAACTCTTGACCCCACAGTTCACCCTGTTCTCCTATACTACACTCATTTCAGCGTATGTCCTTATGGAATGGGGTGACTGTACAGCCGAACACCCCAAGGCACACCTCAACATGTGTTGGTGTCTGCAGGATAGGGTGAAGTGAAATGGCGTGAACGCTATGGGCGATGACCCAAACACATACCCCGGTGCCTGTCTATCTCTGCAGGGTGGAGGTGGGGTTGGCGTGAAGTTCAATATTTCACTGCCATTCTTATTCAGCATCTCTCTAATTCCTGCATTTATAATGCTAATACCAGCAAGCAAACATTCGGCATTGACAAATGCTTGTTTTATTCTGATATCACCCTGAACTAGGCTAGTACTGCTAAAGGTTTACAAAGGGGTTAGCACTGATAGAGATAAATATAGTATAAGTATATCCATAATGCTTAAACTTATCTAACCATAAAGCTAAAAGTTACTAGTCTGGATGCCTTAGCTGGTCATAAGGGTTCACCATAGGCATATACCGCTACGACAGCGAGTCTGCAACAGTGAATCCCCCACAGCGAAACCCTGATGTAGACGGACTGTTCATCAATGGGAATTTCATGTTGACAAGGATTTCTCATCAATGGGGTGCATGCATCTAACTCCACTGTCTGTGTGACGTGGAGTTAGATATTTAAAGAAGGGGGTACTGGGAGCACAGCCCCCCCTACATTGAAGCACTGGAGTGCTATAGTCAGTGTCAGAATGTATCGGGGTCGATGTTGGGATGCGTCGGTGTTGGGGATGTCAGCAGATTTGTGTCACTGTGGGGGATGTCATCGGGATTGCCATTGCTGAGGCTTGGTGGAACCCACAGTAGGGATACCTAAATATTATGCTTAAGCGAACTATTAGGGTGACTTGTTAGCATGATTAGTGTGCTCTGCATAGCTAAGTGAATGATGATATACTCCTCTTGTTTGCTTATTTTATTTTAACTCTAAGGTAATTTGTGCTCCTACACTAATTTAAGGTTACTGTGTGCTGCCTAGGGGAAGTATTCTAACCTCCCCTTGGGAGGCAATGATGTGGGGGCAGATTAAATGATTGTAGTCATAGGTCTGTAGACGAATACAGCAGATATTGAGAGCTGCTTAGGGATAAAGATGTACAGTACTTCTTAAACCATATCCCATGTGGACTTCATGAAAGCAAATGTAAATTCATACTGTATGTGGCAAATTGGGAATTTGTACAAAAGTGTATGGATCTGATGCAGGTTAAACAAGAAGGCATGGATCGGCTGGCTTAAATTATTGTATCTTGGAAATCATGGACATTACTTAAACTATTACGGTTCATCACAAGGTACAGGAGGGGGCAATAGGGACCTGCTGGCTCAAATTAGTCTATTTTGGGAGTTGGGGACAGTACTACAGCAGTTCTGGTCTCAACACTGAGTACATGGGTACCTAAGGGGGCAATAGGAAGGAGCAGGGGGAGATGGGGTAGGGACTTGTAGAGGGGGCAAGAAGAAGCAGGCCATACATTCAAGGATGGGTTAACCAGGCAGCAAGAAAGAGCAAGGGTGGAGGGGGGTAGGGCAGGGGCAGGGTGCTCTTGGGGAGAGAAGAGGACCACAGAGAATAATGGGGTGCAATGGATGTGGGGCAGTGGTTTTCATGGATACGCTGTGAAGAATCGAAGGGTGCCAAGTGTGCATAAAAATAGAGCACCTGGAAACAGGAATAAATAGGCTGAGGAGGGAGGAAGCGAGGCAGGACATGGTGGGAGTGGGGGGTAGTATCGGCACCAGCGCTATGAATAGTTGGGGCAGGGATGACAGGGAGAGTGTGAGGTATGCAGGGGGGTTATAATGCAAGGGTCAGGAGATGGATATGTAGGATCAGTAGGCAGGTTGGAGGGTGGTCTCCACAAATGTAAAGAGCCTAGGTAACAAGTTGCCTGAGCTTTAGGCACTGATGGCAGAAAGGGAGGTGGATGTAGCTGCCATCACGGAGACATGGGCCACTCAGTACCATGACTGGGAATTAATACTCCCAGGGTACAGATTGTATAGGAGGGACAGAGAAATTGGAAAGGGAGGAGGGCTGGCCTTATTTGTAAGGGAGGGAATAGAGTGCGGTAGGGAGGAATGAGAGGAAAGAAATGTAGCCATTGTGGGTTACCATAAAGGATGTGAGGGGCAGGAGATTAGTCTGGGAGAAGTGTATAAACCACCATCCCAGCCTGAGGAACTAGACAGAGAACTGGTGGTTAACCTAATGAAGCACTGTATCAGGGAAGGACGGTGGTGATTGGTGACTTCAATCTGCCAGGGGTGGACTGGAGCACAATGACTTCCATTAGTGCCAGGGAACAACGGATACTGGATGCCTTCCAGGATGTATCACTGACACAACTAGTGGTAGAGTGGACTAGAGAGGGAAACATTTTGAACCTTGTATTGGCAGATGGCGAACAGGTATGGGATGTGAGGGCTGAAGACACACTGGCAGGGATTGACCACTGCACGGTGTGGTTCTCCCTTGATCTGGGGAGGGAAGGAAAACTTACCAAAATAAGGGTAGTGGATTTCAGGGGAGTGGACTTTGGTAAGATGGCAACCATACTTGAGGAGCATATAGCGACAGTCAGCCCAGATATGGATACTGATAGCAAATGGGCCATCTTGAAGTTGGGCCTGATCGAGGCCTCAAAAGCCGGCACAAAGACCCGCAGTAAGAAAGCAAGGTCCAGAAAACTGAGCTGGTGGACTAGGGAGGTGTAGGAGAAGGGAAGGGAGAAAAGACTAACCTTCAGAATCTACACGAGAACCTGCAGGAGGGAGGGAGGACAGGGAAGAGTACATTAAGATATTGAGGGAGGTAAGCAGGGTGGTAAGGGCAGCCAAGGCCTCGAAGGAACTAAGGCTGGCTCAGGGGATTAGGGGTGGTGAGAAATAATTTTTTAAGTACATCAGAGAGTGGAGGAATTATAGGGGCCAAATAACCAGGATAAAGAAGGACAGTGGGTGAGCAGAGGAGGGAGCTAAGCAGGCAGAAGTACTAAATTAGTACTTCAGTTCAGTTTTTGACAGGGAAAGAGAAGGGCCAGTTCTGCAGGGAAAAGGAATGGCAGGGGGTGGGATGGGGGATAATGGATGGTGAGAATCTGGTGAAGACAGTGTGCGAAGGCCTTAAATCCTTGCGAACAGACAAGACATCAGGACTGGATAAAATCCACCCCAGTGTCCTGAAGGAATTGGCAGAGGTCCTGGCAGCACCTCTGTTGGATTTGTTCAATACCTCCCTACAGTCAGGTTGCGTACCACTGGACTGGAGGATGGCACATGTGGTGCCCATTCATAAGAGCGGACCCAGGGATGAGCTGGGAAATTATAGACTGATCAGTCTTACATGCTTGGTGGGGAAATTGCTGGAGACCATCTTAAAGGAGAGGTTAGTGACATGCCTGGAAGCAACTGCTGGCTTAGAGGCTTGAGCCATAGGCGAGGAGGGCAGCTGAGTGTCAGGGTTCGAGTCCCTATCCTGGGACATATGATTTAACAGATCCAGTGGTGCAATGGATATTGTGACTGACTATGAATCAGAAGATTGTATGTTTGAATCCTGCTTGGCTTGCTTGTTATAGACAGGGTAGAGAAGGTTCAGAGGAGGGCAACAAAGATGATACAGGGATTGCATCACAAGTCCTATGAGGACCGGCTGAAAGACTTGAATATGTACTCCTTGATGGACAGGAGGGAGATAGGGGATATGATAGAGACATACAAGTACTTTACAGGGAGGAACAGGGTGCAGGAATACACTATTTTCCAGTGAAAAAGATGTTCCAGGACTAGAGGGCATGGGATGAAGTTGGAGGGAGGGTGATTCAGGGGAAACGTGAGGAAGAGTGTCTTCACAGGAAGCGTGGAGGACAAGTGGAACACCCTGCCAGAGGAAGTGGTGGGGGCTGAAACAATCAAGGGATTTAAGAATGCATAGGACAGACATAAGGGAATTCTGGAGGACAGGGGTAAAGGGCAATGGATTTCTAGAAAAACATAAAGTGAACTTACAAGCTCAAATGGGCAGACTGGGTGGGCAATAGGCCCTTATCTGTCAACTGTGTCTATGTATCTATGTATGTTTCTAAGTTAAAGGCCTTCAGGACATCCAACAACATGGGTTCATCCCCAAGGGAGATGACAAACTAATCTGGTTGAATTTGACTGGGTGACAAAAGCACTCGATGGCAGTAGGCTGGTTGATGTCCTGTATCTGGACTTTAGCAAGGCCTTTGACTCTGTGCCACATGGGAGACTGATTGGCAAACTGAGGAACCTGGGGGTAGGGGTGAAGCTGGTTAGATGGATAGGGGACTGGTTGAGTAACAGACAGCAGACAGTGGTGGTAGGGGTGGAATTCTTGACATCCAGGATTGACACTAGTGGGGTCCTGCAAGGATCAGTTCTGAGCCCACTGCTATTTAATGCATTTGTAGCTGACATAGCTGAGGGTGTAAAGAGCAAGATGAGCCTGTTCGCCGATGACTCCAAATTAGGTGCAGTGGTGTACAGTGAGGAAGGGAGGAGGGTACTCCAGGAGGATCTGGAAAGACTTGGGCACTGCTCAAACATATGGCAGCTGGGGTTCAATGCTAGGAAGTGCAGTGTACTGCATTTCAGGGCCAGGAACCCAAGTTACAGTTACCACTTGGGGGGGCAGTCATCCATCTCATGTGGAGGAAAAGGATCTGGGTGTGGTGATCACAGGGAATATGAATCACTCAGCGCAGTGTAGAAAAGCAGTGGCAAAGGCCAACAGAATGCTGGGATGCATTGCTAGGGGGATCACTTCCAGGAGGCAGGAGGATATTCTGCTACTGTACAATTCATTGGTGAAGCCACACTTGGAGTACTGTGTGCAGTTCTGGCCTCTTACTTAAAGAGGGACATCAGGATCCTGGAGGGGGTTCAGAGGAGGGTGACCAAGATGATTCAGGGAATGGAGAAGAAACCCTATGAGGTGAGACTAAGAGAGCTCAACATGTACTCTCTGGAGGATAGATGGGACATAGGTGAAATGACTTAGACTGTTAAATACTTGAAGGGCATAAACAAAATACTGAGGGTATGTTTTAACTGAAGGGGGGGGTCATGAGGGGACATAGCCTGAAGATGAAGGGGGGAGATTCAGGAGGGTGCTGATGAAGCATTACTTTATGGAAAAGGTGGTGGCAGATTGGAACATGCTGCCTGAGGAGGAGACCTCATGGGATTTAGTGGGGAGTATTAAGAAGGGATGGGATAAGTTCATGGGCAAGGTACAAGTAGGGATAGAATTGACCAGGGTGGTGAACCAAGGGAGGGAAAATTTGGTGGGCAGGAGGGAAAGGGGACGGGGAGGCAATAGCAGTTGTCTGGACTATGAGCTGTGCACTCGAGCAGACAAGATAGACCTTGAGGCCTAAATATGCTGGCATTGTCGTATGTTCATATGTAATAAAATTTTGTAAAAACAAACACAGTGCATGACAATAAATTAAGCATCAGAGAGATCAGAGTAAACCAAATGGTACAAAATTAAGTAAGAAGCAGAGGGGAGAGGTTTTTGGTGAAGCTCAGAAGTGCGGACTGTGACATAGACAGCAAGCTCTGAGTATTGTATCATTTTTTTATTTATTAAAAAAACAGAAAGGTGGTATTGAATTTGTCTGTGCTGAAAAATCAAATGCTCTAGGAATGACCTCACTCATCCCCCCAAGATTTCAGCTGACAGATGCAGGCCAAGAGAAATGCTGACAGCATGTATCACACCCACTCAGTTTTTAGGGACAATGTGTTACCTGGAAGACTTTAATCAAGGACCCTGTTTCTCCGAGTTAATTACAGAGTTGTTTATGTTAACTTTGTTAAGAGGAAAATCATAAAAAAGGTTTATGATGTTGAAGAGAAAACACAGGTTATTACACAGAGGCGAGAGGTTGTAAATGCTCATATGAAGCCTGTGTGAGGAGGAGGATGCAGCATGAATCAAAAGAGCTGTCATTGAAATTGAGTTATGCTAAGGATGCAGAATTAATACTTTGAAATTACATCCTGTAGTTGTATAGAAAAATATATTTTTTAGATATTTTGACAGGGAGGAGCTAGATGACCTCATGCAAAAGAGGCAGGCAAAACCAGCTTTTAAAAAGATTATTCTGTTTCACTACAGACACACTTTTATCTGACACAGACCAAGAAAACATCTGAGCACTGAAAACAGGTATTTAGAAAGCTAGACAAATCTAAATATTGTTGTAGGAATTGCACTGTTTTAACCCTTGTTTTGTTTAAATATATGTATGTCTTGTGATATAAGAGTTCTGTATTGTATGTTTGACGTATTATATATTTTAGTAAAAACTCCAATTTTAGAGAAAACCTGGTCTGTCTTTGAAATGCTTTCTTTTGCTTAGAAATATTTATGGTTATAGCAGACAGCAGAAATAAGCTTATATGGTGGTATCAAACTGGAAAGAGAAGCATTTTAAATCTGAGGTCTTTATTAAAGTTTTAAAGGGTTCATTTCTGAATACCTGGTTAGGTGCCTGTAGGCAAAGATATCTGGCCCCCCAAAGACAGATATATCTCAGCCTGTGCATTTGGTGTGCTAGCAAGAGGTTAACAGTTTGAATCCCTCCAGAACTTGAGACCAAAGGTTGATCCGAACTCACAAAAACAGACAAGAGGGTTACCTTGTCTGTTACCCTGTTCACAAGACTGTGCTCAGAGGTTGACACTTTGGGAGTAGAGGGCCTGACCTGCTGAGTGAATCTGTGACAGACTGGTTGGCAGCGGTGGCATAATTTTGGTATTACAAGCTTTATTGTTCTGTGTCAGTTGAGACAGTAAGCTCTCTTGCAAAGAAAGAAAAAGACAGAGTTTTATTTTAAAAAGGAAACAGAACTATATATCACTTGGTGTATAGTCAAGTTCCTACCTATTTCTTTTTTTCTACAGTGCAAAGTCAGAGCAGCCGTAGTCAGGGAAGAAGAAGATGGCTTCCGACTGCAGCAGGCACACTGTAGATTACTTGAAGCAGTTGTGCGGGGACAGGGGAGTCCTGTTAGAGGTGACCGCCAAAAAGCAGAACCTCATAGAGGCCCTGATGGTAGCAAATACCCAGAGCAGCGAGTCACCAACCATGACTGAAAAGGACAGCAGGGCCACTGTCAGTGAAGGGCCACAGCAGCAGGGAATGGTCACCAGTATCCTGAATCCAGAGGTACTCAAACTGCAAATTGAGTTGCACAGGATGGAGTTGGAGTCCCAGGACAGGAGAGAGCAAGAGAAGCGAGAGGTGGACCATGAGGCAGTGCGAGAATGCAGAGAGGCAGAGCAACAACAGAGGGAGGCAGACCATGAGAAGCATGAGCACCAGCGAGCTGCAGAGGAGAAGACAGAGGAGCATCAGAGGCAACACGAGCTGGAGAAGATGCGACTCTGACCAGTGGCACCAGAGCAGGTAAGTGGCTTGGGTTTAACTGGGACTGCAGGACTGGGTTACAAATTGAACTCCAAATTAATAGCTGAGTTTAAGGAAGGGGAGGACATGGATGCCTTTTTGAATTCTTTTGAAAAAGTTTGTATTCAGGCTAAAATTCCTTGAGAATCCTGGAGCTTCCAGCTATCCCCGCTACTTATCAGGAAAGCTCGAAATGCAATGGGTCAAATGGACAATGAAGACAGCAATGATTACAGCAAGTTCAAAGCTGCACTGTTAGAAAAGTTTGAATTAACTGCTGAATCATACAGAGCTAAATTCCGTAAGCTCAGGAGAAGCCCTGATATGAGCTACAAGAAGCTAGCCACGAAACAATGTCAGTTTTTAAAACGTTGGTGGGAAGGAATTGAGGCAAATTCTGTTGATAAAATTGAAAATGGGATTTTATTAGAACAGTTTTATTGGGCATGCCCAGCAGAGCTAAAAACCTGGCTAGAGGACCGAGATCCAAAAACAGTGCAAGAGGCTGCTGGACTCTCGGACCGATATGCTAAGAGCAGACCTGGTCTGAGAATGAATGGGGCGGGTGTGGCAGCACAGAAAGGGAAAAGTGCACCTTCAGGGCAGCTAAAACCCTCACTGCCTCCACTGAAACCAGATAGCCCTAGGTTTCAAAGAAAAGATTTCTCTGAAGTAAGAAATGCCTGTTGGTTGTGTAAAGAAACTGGGCATATTGCCAGACAGTGCCCCAAAAAGGCGAGCCGTAATACACAACAGAGTGCTAGAAAAGAATTGGGTTGTTTGTGTGTCCCTGGAAGCATGCCAGTGAACATGAGGGAACACATGCACCCAGTCATGGTGAATGGGGTACAGACACAATGGTAAAGGAACACAGGGACATCCCTGACATTGGTAAAGGGGGATCTGGTACAGCCTGGTCAGCTTATACCCAATAAATATGTAACTGTACAAGGGTTTACTGGTGAATAGAAAACATTGCCACTCACTAGTGTTTTCCTGGACTGGGGTGAAACAGGGGGAACTGTGCAACAGGTGGCTGTAGCCAACACAAGGAGGTAGAAATTTCCTCAGTAGCAAGTAACCACACAGCTACAGAGGATTACTCCGAGGAGGGAGGAGTGACCCCTTGTTAGAGGGTTAGGATTGACAGTGATCCTGAGGGCCCTGATGCTAGTGCTAGGGACCTTAGTTTAGCGACTGAAGGGGACCTGTCCCATGCCATGGGAATGTGTGAGGGGTTTGCAGCTGCTCAGAGGAGTGACCCTAGTTTAGAGAAGCTGAGGGCTTGGGCAGACTTGGAGGGCACACAGGGAGGTGACGGCAGACATAAGGTTTATTGGGAAAATGGACTTATGTATACATAGGCAGTACAGACAGAGGGAGGGATGCTAGGCAGGCAGCTTGTCATTCCCCAGGGGTGTCATGAGCAGTTGCTCAAAATTGCACATGATATTCCCTTGTCTGGTCATCTGGGAATCACGCGCACAATGCAGCGGTTGGCCCAGAATTTCTACTGCCCTAACTTCACCCAGCAGGTGAAGGGGTATTGCAGGTCTTGTCACCAGTGCCATGAAATAGGGAAGGCGGGCAAGGAAACCTAAGCCACCCTGATGCCCTTGCCCATAGTGGAGGAGCCATTCCAGAGGGTGGGAATGGATATTGTGGGGCCTTTAAATACCCCCCACTCCTCAGGGAAGAGATTCATCCTGACTGTGGTGGATTATGCCATCCAATACCCAGAGGCAGTCGCCATATCCTCTCTGAGGACAGACAAAGTGGCAGATGTCTTACTTGGGATTTTCTCCCATGTTGGGTTTCTGCAGGAGGTAATCACCGATTGAGGGGGGTTCCTTCATGTTGGACATGATGAAATGTTTATGGGAGAAGTGTGGGGTGGTGCAGAGATGCATGACACCGTATCACCCACAAGCCAATGGGCTTGTGGAATGATTCAATGGTACCCTAAAGTCAGTGCTCCAGGCGTTTGCTGAACAGCATGGGAGGGACTGGGAGAAATACCTTCCCCACCTGTTGTTTGCATACAGGGAGGTGCCCCAAGAGTCGACAGGATTTTCCCCCCCTTCAAACTCTTATATGGACGCCAGGTACGTGGGCCCCTAGACTTGATCTGGGAGGACTGGGAAGGCAAGCACGCCACCCAGGGAACTCTCATTGTGGATTATGTCCTTAGGTTTAGGGAAAGGCTGAAGGAGCTTATGGGGAGAGCCCAGAGCAACCTGGCAGCTGCCCAACAGAAACAAAAGGTGTGGTATGACCACAGAGCCAGAGTTCGCTCGTACATGGTGGGTCATGGAAGTCATAGTCCTTATTCCAGTCTGGAAAGACAAGCTGCAAGCTGAGTGGGCAGGACCATACAAAGTGGTTAGGAAGGTAAATGACGTGAACTACATTGTGGAGTTAGCTGACCATAGACAGACTGAAAGGATGTACCATGTCAACATGATGAAGCCATATGCAAATAGGGCTGACATGGCGTTCGCAATATGTAGTCATGGGGAGGGGATGGACAAAGGAGACTCCCTTCTGGACTTGCTGGAAGAGAGTAAGCAGGAGTCCTCTGTGGAGGCAGTAAAATTGTCTCCCCAGCTGACCCCGGAACAGGTCCAGAAAGTAAGGGAGGTTTTAGCAGACTTTGCCCACTTGTTTAGTGCCAAGCCTGGAATAACCCCCTTAGCGATGCACGATGTGGAGACAGGGACACAGATGCCCATACAACGGACAGCTTATCGGTTGACAGAGACTGTCCAAAAGCACATTAGGAGGGAAGTGGAGGAGATGCTGGATTTAGGGGTAATCCAGAGACCCCACAGCCCCTGGGCCTCACCTGCAGTCCTTGTACCTAAGTCAGATAGCTCAACTCATTTCTGTGTGGACTATAGTGGACTGAATGCAGTCACGAAGTCTGACATCCACCCGATGCCCCAGATGGATGAACTCCTGGACAAGTTTGGAGGGGCAACATATCTTATGACCATTGACCTGACCAAGGGGTATTGGCAGGTAGAACTGACAAACAGATCTAGGGAGAGGTCGGCCTTCATCACTCCGATAGGCTTATTTGAGTTTAAAGTAATGTCTTTCAGAATGAAGAACGCCCTGGCCACTTTCCAAAGGTTGGTGAACCAGGTGTTGAATGGTGCTGAGGAGTATGCTGTAGCGTACCTGGATGACATTGCCATCTTCAGTACCAGCTGGGAGGAACATCTTTCACACCTTAGGGAACTGCTGGGCAGGATACAGAGGCCGGGCTCACTGTCAAAGCTGAGAAGTGCCAGGTGGCCATGGGAGAAGTGGCATACCTCAGGCATGTGGCAGGCTGGGAACAGCTCCATCCTAACCAAATAAAGATAGAGGTGATCCAGGCATGGCCCAGACCAGAAACCCAGAAGCAGGTCAGGAGCTTTCTAGGGACAGCAGGGTACTACAGGAAATCTGTACCCAATTACAGTGCCCTGGCTGCTCCCCTATCTGACCTGACAAAGAAAAAGATGCCAAAGAAAATTACCTGGGGCCCAGCCTGTGAGGAAGCTTTTACCAGACTGAAGGAGGCACTGTGCAGTGCTCCTGTTTTGACAAGTCTGGACTACAGCAAAACCTTTATAGTTCATACGGACGCCTCAGACGTGGGTATTGGGGCAGTACTGACCCAGACTTCCAGCCAAGGGACAGATCACCCAGTAGCATTCCTGAGTCAGAAGCTGCTCCCCAGGGAGCAAGCATACTCCATGGTGGAAAAGAAGTGTCTTGCCATAGTGTGGGCCCTGAAGGAATTAGAGCCATACTTGTATGGGCAGCATTTTGTGGTGCCGACTGACCACAACCCCCTGGTTTGGCTGACGCAGATGGAGAAGAACAATGGGAGACTGTTAAGATGGAGTCTTGTTTTGCAAGGTTATGATCTGACAATCATACATAAGGCAGGCATTAAGAATCAGAACTCCAGTGGGCTGTCTAGGGTATATGAGGAGTGAACTGATTTGGGAAGCTCATCCCATGCAGGGGAATGAGCTCCCAAATTCAGTCTAGCTGGGGAGGAATTGTGACATAGACAGCAAGCTCTGAGTGCTGTATCATTTTTTATTTCTTAAAAATAACAGAAATGTGGTATTGAATTTGTCTCTGCTGAAAAATCAAACACTGTAGGAATGACCTCACCCCCCCCCCCCCAATTTCAGCTCACAGCTGCAGGCCAAGAGAAATGCTGACAGCATGTATCACCCACTCAGTTTTTAGGGACAGTGTGTTACCTGGAAGACTTTAATCAAGGATCCTGTTTCTCTGAGTTAATTACAGAGTTGTTTAAGTTAACTTTGTTAAGAGGGAAATCATAAAAAAGGTTTATGATGTTGAAGAGAAAACACATGTTATTACACAGAGGTGAGAGGTTGTAAATGCTCATATGAAGCCTGTGTGAGGAGGATGCAGCATGAATCAAAAGAGCTGTCATTGAAATTGAGTTATGCTAAGGATGCAGAATTAATACTTTGAAATTACATCCTGTAGTTGTATAGAAAAATGTATTTTTTAGATATTTTGACAGGGAGGAGCTAGATGATCTCATGCAAAAGAGGTGGGCAAACCAGCGTTTAAAAAGATTATTCTGTTTCACAACAGACACACTTTTATCTGACACTGACCAAGAAAACATCTGAGCACTGAAAACAGGTATTTAGAAAGCTAGACAAATCTAAATATTGTTATAGGAATTGCACTGTTTTAACCCTTGTTTTGTTTAAAGATATGTATGTCTTGTGATATAAGAGTTCTGTATTGTATGTTTGAGGTATTATTATATATTTTAGTAAAAACTCTAATTTTAGAGAAAACCTGGTCTGTCTTTGAATTGCTTTCTTTTACTAAGAAATATTTATGGTTATAGCAGACAGCAGAAATAAGCTTATATGGTGGTACCAAACTGGAAAGAGAAGCATTTTAAATCTGAGGTCTTTATTAAAGTTTTAAAGGGTTCATTTCTGAATACCTGGTTAGGTGCCCATAGGCAAAGATATCTGGCCCCCCAAAGACAGATATATCTCAGCCTGTGCATTGGGTGTGCTAGCAAGAGGTTAACAGTTTGAATCTCTCCAGAACTTGAGACCAAAGGTTGATCCGAACTAACAAAAACAGACAAGAGGGTTACCTTGTCTGTTACCCTGTTCACAAGACTGTGCTCAGAGGTTGGCACTTTGGGAGTAGATGGCCTGACTTGCTGAGTGAATCTGTGACATGGACAAACTAACAGGAGTACAAGTGGCAAGTGCTAGGGTATCTGGTAACAGTGACTAGCAATGTAAGGGATTGGGCTAGGGACAGGAGCATACTGCCAGTTGGAGCAGTTGTGAATGGTATTGGCTCCAGAAAGTACGGGTAACACCACATTGTCTTATATTAGCAGGTATGCGGTTCCACAATTTAGGGGCAGCAACAGCAAAATCTGTCTCCCCGAGTTTGGTCCTGGTCTGGGGTTTAGATAGGAGGTCAAGGTCCAAGGATCTGAGAAGACAGGCATTTCTGAAGGGCACCAGGAGGAGGCAAGAGACAGGGGTACACAGCTTTGGATTACACTATGTGTGATGCCACCCAGGGAGAGGTCACGTTGGGTATCAGGAGGTAGCCAGCCTAGTTTAGAGTACAGACACAGTGGTGTCTGAGATGGTTACAGGCAAGGGCAAATTGATAGATGCTGTTGTAGACAATGTCCCATTAATGCAGGATAGCATTAGAGGCATTAGTGAAATTGGGCCGGCTGTAGGAGAGCTTGGGGAGTAGGATACCACGGGAAATTGCAATGTGGGCAGATGGGGACAGATTATGGCTGGCTCACCTAGTCAAAGTCTGACATTAAGCAGGTGGATGACACATGAAGAGAGAAGTCAAGGGAGGGAGCTAATGTAATACACAGGTAATTGAAGGAGGGGGCGGTGACCAGTGGAGTGACATTATCACAGGCCACAGTGAGCGGAGTTGAGGTATTCTTTAATAGGTGAGCGGATCCAAATAGCACAGCACATGATTTTGACGGGTTCATTAAGAGCCTGTTCTCATGGAATCAGGTTTGAGCTTAGTCATTAGATCAGCTGTGAGGGTTCTTTTTATTTCATGCACATTCCAGGCACTGGTGAAGAAGACCAGGTCATCAGCATACAGAACAGGGGTACTACAGGAAAAGCATTGTTGGACAGAATTGACGTGGAGGAAAAAGAGTGTTCCTAGTATAGATCCCTGAGGAACACCAGTAGTGACAAGGGCAGGATCGGATACAGAAGAACCAAATCTGATGCGCTGTTGTCTATTGTTCAGATAGCTTCTGAACCAGGGGAGGGCAGTGTCAGAGATTCCCAGGGCTTGTAGTTTGTTGCATAGTAGAAAGTTATTGACCATATCAAAGGCCTTAGTGAGGTCTATGAATACAGTATCAGTGAGCTCATTTTTGTCAATAGAGGTGGTGATACTATTGGTGAGGGTGAGAAAGACAGTAGTGGTACCATTTTATTAACCATTGGGATTTAGTAGTGGGGGTGGCTACCAATTTTGCATAGCCATGTCCAGAATTAGAGGGGTTTTCCTAACTATCTGTAACACCCACTTTTGGGTGGCATATGTCTGACCTGAAGCTTTCCTCCCCTCAGAACAGTGTGCCAAGACATGGTATAAAATTGTAGTGGAAGAAGCAAAGTGGGGCCCTCTTTTCTGTCAGAGGTCAGCAACAGAGAGTTCCAGAGAGCTGCTGACAGGAGAGGAAGATTGTTCAACAGAACTGCTAAGCTGAAAAAGTTTCCCAGCAGGGAGAAAGCAGCCTCCCCTTACTGGTGAGGACTGGGAGGGTAGGCAGAAGGATCATGAGGTGGGCTTCAAGAGTGTGAAAGAAGCGTAGGATCTGGTATCCTAAGCCAGGGTGTATGTCCAACACAAAACAGGCAAAGAGAATCCATGGCACATACTGAGAGGTCATGGCAGAAAAGTGCTTTATTTAATCCATGTGTTCACAACAAGGTGTAAACTGTCCAGTGGTTGTTGCTTACCTGTGGGATTCATCGGGGGTGCTCAATATTTCATTCATTACCTTATTTAAAGTGCAGTTCAAACATATTCATGATAAAACACATGCAATAAGTGTCAATTAACAGACCCCATCTAGCACAGCAATGCTTTTTCACTGCATGTCAAACAAACACCAGTGCTAGCTAAAATCTTTAAAAAATAATTTAAAAGCTGTTAAAATTTTGTATTGGGGACACTTTTACAATTCCCTGATGGTTACTTTGATAGCAACTCTGCTGGTGAAAAGAAATGATTGGGGGGGGGGGACAAAGAAATATAGTGAATAACGTATGGAGAGCTCACATAACAGCATAATGCGAATTTAGTGCTCATTTTATATTTAAGTGATAACATTCAGTTACTTGGAGTATGCAAAGCAATAACTAGCTGGTGTAGGTCATTGAATGCTGAGGCCAAAGGCCGAAGCCTTTAATGTAACCCACACCAGCTGGTTATTTTGTGTATACTTCAACTAACTGAATATTATTACTATTATACAAGTTAGACTGCTCCTTGTGTGGGAAGGGTATCAGGAAATGCAGGTAGGTTAGCGTGATTTGGGAGGATGGGGGGTGAGCAAGACACAAGGATTGTGTGTTTTTGTTAGTATGGTGTTTTTTTAATTCAGTAGATTGCACAAACAGCAGCCCTGTGTGCTGAAATCAAAAAAATTGGCAAACTGATTTGGTGTCATAAGGGCTCGATCAGTAACGAAAGGGAAAGGTGCTTCTGTGAAGAAATTCACTTGTGGTGTGTGGTTAGATTTTGAGACATTTTAAAGTGGGGAGAGTTGATTTGACATCTGACAGCACACTGATTTAGCTGTCAGTACTTTATTTGCTGCTATATGTAGTAGATGATTTATGCAATTTTGTTTTATTTTTAGTTAGTAAGTGATGGTTTACAGTAGTGTTTCTGCAGCAAAGATTCCTATTTGTCTTGAATTTATGCTGGAACCTCATGCTTGCTGGTCACATTTTTGCACTTGTCTCCTTGTATGATTTGTTTGGGATCCCCCAGGGGCTGCTGGCCACTGGTTCAAAAGCTGGTACTTTCGGGATGTGAATGCAAATTTTCAGAGTGTTGGGTTTCTTTAGTATTGGTGGTCTCTGATGTTAGGAAGCTGTTGGCTGTGTGAACTGCCAGAGACTTGGAAATTAAAACTTTTTTGTGTAATTGGGAATATTCTGCCCATGAATGCTGAGTGTTAGTAATAGAGCTGCAGAAGAAAGCAGTTATAGCTGAGCCTTTTTTAGGGTGGCATGGATAAAGGTTTGTTATTTTTTGTACAGAAAATGAGTGACAAGTGTTTTTGCTGGTTCTGGTTTCTACTGCCATAGTGGTGAGTTGGAGGGGGGTGGGGTAATCAGCACAGTGTGCTTGTCTGAGAATGTGACAGGCAACATTAAGATGTGTTTTTCTACAGAAAGTGTAAAAACTTTTCTAAAAGTGGCTTTTTATTTTAAAATTTGTGTTTTTGTATTACATTGAGATGCGGAGTGGCTTTTCATTACTGCATGTGTTAGTGTCATAATAGTGTTAACGTTCACGTTTTGGCAGGAGAAGTTTGAATTCTAGGTGTGATTAACCGACTGTGGGCATGGCTACAGGTTGATTAACCGACTGTGGGTGTGGCTACAGGTTGATTGACTGTGGGCATGGCTACAGGTTGATTGACTCTGGGGTTTTTATTTTGTAGTTGTTTGTGGGAGAACAACTGAAGGTAGTTCTTTATTCTGACTGGCTAAAAACAGATACCACTCGTATAAATATATATATATATATACTGTATATATATATATTCTCCTAGAGCTTCTTGAAATTTCCATAATTACACATCCATTTTTAAACACCTTTGCAAAATTTTACCATTTCAAAGCCAGTTCCCTCTGATTTCACCATTAGAGTACAATCAGGAAAAGGAGTGAATCTAAGAGTTGGTGACTTCTATCTAATAAATTATATATAAAATAAAGTATGTAAGTATGTGGTGGTGTGTGTGTGTGTAATGAGAAGTTTACACACACACACAAGGGGTTAGATGCTGCATAAACCCCGAGAGCGAAGCTTGAGGGGTTTATGAAAAGCATCTAACCTTGAGGGTGTCTGTAAACTTCGAGTTTATACACATCACCCCATATTTTATTTTAGATAATTGCTGGGCTTCCCTTTTTTTGCTTCAGCAATTATATAAAATAAAAAGTTGCTGTGCCACATGGTCTGGTTAGGTTACAGCACTCCGTTTGAAGTAGCAGTTCTTATTTAAATGTTTTTGTGGCTTTTCTTGTGGGCAGCTGAAAAAAGTTGCTCTGGTACCACGTTTTGTTTTAAAAACTTATGCTGAGTCCAAGTGGCAGTTCCCAAAGTGGTTCTGTGTGTTGCTTAGTGGGTCAGTGAGAAGGGGACAGCAGTCGGGAAGTGAGGATCTGAGACATGCGCAGAGTGCAGGAAACTGTACATGTATTTTCCGTAATAAACAGTCCTTTAGTATGGCAAATTATACCATGGTTTCCCTACGGGGAAAAAAGGGAGACCTTTAATTATAATATATTTAACACTTCATTTAAAGTAAACTAATTCAATCTAGTTTTCATATTTTCAGAGAGTTCCTATTTATGTTATTCTATTCTTTCACCAAGCAAAACAAAAGTATTTTTTTATTTATTCTACTTCTTTTTGCGCCTTCTGCAGCACACCAGCAGGGGCATCCAGCCACCAGTCCTCACCAACCCGGAGGACAGCAGGCTCACTCGATACATAAGGGGTCTGGTATGGCCATTCCAGCCTGACAAAGGGTCTCCCCTCACTTCTCTGTCCCGGGCTGGCCCAGACCCCCTGATGCGATTCCGCAACAGGCATCCAGGTTGGCGGGAGTGCGGCCATCAAGCTGCACAGTCGCGCCCAGCCTTTTTCCACCATATTACCCACAGGGGCATGGATATACAATGATGTCTAGGCGCAGCATGCTGACGTCTGCCGCGCTACCCCCCCCACATGCACCAGCACTAGTAGTGCCACCGGGCATCCCCAGAGGCTGCTACAATGCGATGAATTTCCCCATCCCTCCCTAGGACTAGGATAGCAGTCTATGGATGCTCAATCCTACCCCTCCTCTGCCAACCCCTGATGACCCAGGCTCATTCCTGAATCCAGGTTGCTGGCGTGGCGCAAGGTGTGGCGTCTGGCGCCTCAACTGTCAGCACCACCAGGCCAGCTTATTTTTTAATTTTTAATACATATATACAACATAGAACAATCAATAACAGTGGCTGAGGGGCATTGAACAGTCAATAATAGTGGGTGAGGCTCCATAAGGGGCTGTCAAGATGATTATGGCCCCATGGCAACTATTATTGATTGTTCTATGTTGTATATACGTATTAAAAAATAAAAAATACTTTTCTTTTGCTTGTAAAGGAATAAGATAATATAAACGGGAACTCTCTGAAAAATAGGGGGCATAGAGTGGGGTAGCTTCTTTTAAATGAAATGTTTAATATAGTATAACTTATAAGATAGAAGTCACCCATTCTTAGAGTCCCTCCTTTCCCTGATAGTATTCTGATGGAGAAATTGGAGGGAACTGGCTTAGAAATGGTAACATTTTGTAAAGTTCTTTACAAACAGATGTATAATTATAGAAATCTGGAGAAGCTTTAGGAGAATATATTTATATATATAGAATGAGTACAAATTCAGTTTATACAGTTCTGTGAGCTCTCCAAATGTTATTTACTATATTTCTTTGTCTTCTCCCCATATCATTTCTTTTGGCCAGCAAAGTTAGCATCAAAGTAACTAACAGGGAATTGTAAAAGTGTCCCCAATATAACATTTTAACAGCTTTTAAACCATTTTTCAAGATTTTAGCTAGCACTGGTGTTTGTTTGACTTGTAATGAAATAACATGCTGTGCTAGATGGGATCTGTTAATTTCCACATATTGCATGTGTTTTATCATGAATATGTTTGAACTACACTTTAAATAAGGTAATGAACGAATGACTGAGCACCCTCGATGAAGCCCTTTGGTGAAGGAATATGCATGGGCAGTTTACACCTTGACATTACAATCACTAAATGTTAAATCTTCAGGACTTGATGGTCTTCATCCTAGGCTTTTGAAGGAACTGGCAAGTGTACCGGCACCTATTATAGCTGATATAGGCCAGAAGTTATTACTAGAAACTTCTCTACCCCATGACTGGTGTAGAGCAGTGGTGATACCAATTTATGACAAGGGCAGTAAGGCGAACGCTGTGAACTACAGACCAATCAGTCTAAAATCCATTGCGGGCAAGATAATTGAAGGTACAATTAAGGACGAACTAATCAGGATACTGGCTGATAACGGATAAATTGGTTTAACACAACACAGTTTTACTAGTAACAAGTCCTGTATAACGGACCTGATTACCTTCTATGACTATGTTGGCCACAACTAAGATCAGGGTAGAGAAGTAGACGTGTTCATGCTTGACTTCAGGAAAGCATTTGATACCCTGTCACACAACATTTTGGTGTCAAATCTACTTTACCTAGGAGTTGATCTTCCATTGGTCAAATGGATACAGAACTGGCTGTCTGACAGATGTCAGACTGTCAGAATCAATGCATATCTGTTGTCCAAGGTACGGGTCATTAGCGGAGTTCCCCAGGGATCTGTGCTAGGCCCCCTATTTTTCAATGTCTTTACAAGTGATCTCAGAATTAATAACGGTAACAAGTTGATTACATTTGCAGATTATGCAAAACTAGATGGTATTGTGGACACAGAGATGCACAGAAGCAGGATGATTAGGGACCTAGCGGACATCATAAAATGGGTCGATAAAAATGAAATGCAATTCAGTTTAGACGAATGTGTTGTAGTGCATTTTGACAGGAATAACACCATGCAGGATTACTGTATCCAAGGGAATAAACAGAAGATCATAAGTAAGGAAAGAGACCTTGGAGTTTAAGTCAGCAATGACCTTAAAAATTGGGTCCAGTGTAGGCAGGTGGCTACTAAAACTGGACACCTGACTAATTGTCCACATAGGTCCTTTTTCTCAAGGTCGGAATCAGTTCTCCTTCCCCCTATATAAACCCATATCTTGCCTCATTTAGATTACTGCTCCCAGCACTGGAGTCCATATCTTAAGAAGGATGTGAATTTGATTGAGAGAAGTCAAAGGAGGTTTGCCAAGCTGATCCTGCACTGTAAGAGTAGACGATATGAGGATAGGCTGAAAGACTTGGGCCTATGGCACTTTACCCTCAGAAGAACCAGGGGTGATATGCTGCTTATGTACAAAATACTGGAGGATCCAATGCTAATGGAAGAACTAGGACTAGTGTATAAGGAACCTAAATATGACCTAAGGGGGCATAAGCACCAATTGGTGGACGCAGTACCAAAAACTGAATTAAGGAAACATGCTTATGTTCCAAGAGCCATAAGACTATGGAATCAGTTACCAGGGGATTTGATTCATGCACCAAACTTGCCCACATTTAAGACTAAATCGGACAGTTTAATTTGGGATAATAACATTGGTTACCACCACTGAGCAGTGGGGACAGCACTTATGGGCCTAGGCCTTCTGTTGTCCTAAGATCAAAGTATATATAAGTACAGAAGTGTAGCATTGTGAAAGTTTGAATTAAATAAAGCACTTTTCTGCCATGACCTTTTCGTGTGTGCGCTGGATTCTGTTTGTCTTTTTTATGATCTAAACCTTAGTCTGGCAACACTTTCAGAGCATTTTCAGTGCATTGTTGTTTTAGTTTTTTTAAGGTGTGTGTCCATGTCTTGAGTTGAATCTGGTGGGATTCAAACCAGTCTGACCTCCACCTTTGGGAAGTAGTGGGGATGGACTGTGAGCAGTAGCAAGGCAGTCCATATGTCTCTGATTGAGAGAAAAAAATGAGGCCTATCCAGTCTTGCAGTCCGAAAAGCCAAGTATTGGGGTTCTGCAGCTAGTGAGTAAGAACAGGTAGTCCGCATGCCAGCCAGGGCAGCAATGATATATGGGTCAATAAGTACATCGTGAGGCAGTGGTGAGAAGTTTCTCTGTGGGGAGAAGATGAGTTAACTCTGCTTTACAGCCAACAAGTTAATGCAAGAGGGACCTATCCAGGCCCTGGGGGACTGCAATTTTACTGTCTGATTTTGTTATCTCCTTGTCAAAGTTTTTTTCAGGATATAAATGAGTTAAAGTGCAGCAGTTTCTGTAGTAATGAGAGTACTTGGGTCAACATCATGTGGGAGTGAAAATCCTATAGGCCTTTCTCTGGCCCTGTGTGTGAGAAGCTAAGATGCTCTATGGATGGCAGATCCTGAAGCCTGGTTCTACAGTCGAGGATCCAGCAGCCCCAGGGGGAAGACAGACTACCAGTGTGACAAAGCCAGCCTGTTGTTATGTGTATCTGTCCTATTTACACAATATGTAGCAAAAGGATAAATGGAGATCCTGATCCCTTGTAATTTTCTATCCACGTACTGTACATAGACTCAACTAGTCCTACTGACTTACTTAGGCTACTCCCATCCTCTTTTTGCTGATAGGTTCACTAACTTTCTGCTACGTAACAACCAGGACATGTCAATCATTGTCAAAGTCCTGGAGCTTACCTCCTTCAGCGGGGATTAGGCCAGGTGGGTATTGACCTCAGAACACGTGTCCACTTCGTACTGGTGTTGTGGGGAGTTATGGGTGAGGGCAGGTTTGATGATGTGGGGCAGGAGAACAGCCTTCCTTGGTGGTCTGAAGTGGCGCAATTTTTGTTACCAATTTGTGTAGTTCTGCCCTCCTCCTCATAATGCCACTCTTCCACTGCTGCACTCATACCAGCCTATAGTAGAAGATCATATGCTCACCTATGATGTCAAGGCTCCTCACAGTCCACAAGAAATACTGCAGAGTGGGTGGTCACAATCTCCCCTCCCAGTCTGTTTATGCTGCATTAGTAGCATAACCAAATCCCCAATACCCTAGAGTGTGGAAGGAGTGACTGAGAATTGATCCCAGATACCTGCATGTTGCAGTGCAGTGCACTACCAGACAGCACCACTAGGCTGGCTTTTTGCACAGTAGTTTAAGAAAAAACTTCTGTGGATTTTGTTTGTGTCACAACTGATGAAAATTGCTGGCCTGCTGGTGCATCGGTAGTTCTACCACTCATGATGCTGACAACCCAAGTTCATAAATGAGCCTGGGCTGCTGGAGGGCTAGCTGAGGAAAGAGGATTGAGCATCCCAGAGGATGCATTCCTCCTCTAGAGTGTGTGTGGGGTATTACGTCCTGTTGCTCTACTGCCACTTGAGTGACCATGGGTGGCAGTGCAGTGGAATTGCAATAGACATCATGGACCATTGCAGCACACTCAGAAATTGGCTATTTATGACCTCATAGGCAGCCAGTTATGCTGCACACCCCTGGTGGGTGGTAGAGAGAACAGGGAAAAAGTGCACACAGTGCTGGGCAGAGGAGGCATCTCTAGTGGCCCACACAACATCCCAAACTGCAGTGCTCCTTCAGAATTCCCACACCTTCACTTCCACCTCTGGTGGCCAGATGTCTGCGGGGAAGAAATGCCAAAGGAGCTGAAGGTGGTAAGCTGGAAGGGCAGCACAGAGGTGTGCCATGGATGAGTGGGGTGATCAGGAGCAACTGCATCAAGGTAGGGTAGGAAGCTCACATGGATGGTGGCTGAATGAGATCCTAGCCTGTGACCAGAGGTTGAAAAAAATATGTTTAAAAAAAAAGGAGAATAATTGCTGCATTTGGCCGTCAAAACCTCAAAAACCTGCCAAGTCCAGTTTTATTAAATTTGCCAAATAATAAATCATGAGCTACTGAACCAAAACATAAACACTAAAATGTTTAAGTCCCTATGCCAAATGATTTCTGAGTTATAAGCAAGGCAAAATGTGACTTTTAATTCCTACTTATTAAATGCTAACCCATTAAATGCTAACAATGGGGTGCTACTGTGCTCCTACTTTGTCTGTCTGTCTGCCTGCCTCCCTGCTTGTCTTTCTAGCTTATCTAGCTGTCTATCTATCCCTGTCCATATGTCAGTCTGTCTATCCATCTATAATTTTTAACCTGGATCAAGTTTTATTTTATTCGGAGGCAGAAGACAGGTCAAAGTTATTGATAGTGGCCCAAAAAGTAGCAGCACTCTTTATTGCAGTTTAACATTGCCTCAGATTGCAGTGCCCTTTTAGCCAACACACCCTTTTACACCAAACTGAAATGATTTGGTTGGGGGAAATTCTTGACATTTTAGCTGTGCTACAAGGTGTGTTTGACAGGAATTACACCTCTTCCTGCTCTATTCTGTACTAATAAACAGCTAATTGAGGTCTGTAGAAGAAATGGCAAATGCACATTGAATAACAAGTAACCTGCACAATCTTATTTTAGTAACTACTGTACCATGTTTCTCAAACCACTCCTGGCTTAGAGAATATCTGTCAATAATGTTTTGCAATAAATCTACAGGCTTGCACATTCTTTAAATGGGTAATTTCAGCATCCATTCCCAGGAATCAGAGTATGTGGTTAATGATCTCAGCTTTTTAATGGACAGCTTTGGTTTCTGCCAATTAATTTGATGATCCCACTAGTGCTGTGGATGGTTGTCAGGCACTGATTAATCACTTTCATTATTCTGACCCTGCCCTGATCAGTTCTCTTTCTTTGAGTTCTCCTAATTACAACCACCAGATCCAACATTTCACCATGCATGCATGTATGGAAGCAAAGTTCTACTGACTGGGGGAAACCAAATAGGATCTTGAAGCAGATGTTTGGAGATATGGGTACTTTTTGACTCTGTTGATTTGCAATTTATGACCCTGTAGGATTAGTGTGCAGTCAAACACAATGCACGTTGAATTCTGTAGTAGTGTGCTGGTCTGTGTGGTTGATATAAAGCAGAAAAAGCGCAGAAAATGCCAGCAGAATGAAATATTACAGGGATTAAGCAGTTATTCCTGGAGCACAGTGCAAGATACGTCATCTGCTGTATGACATTTACTTTTTAAAACTGCATAGTCTTCTCTAAAGGGTTACAGACATGTAAAAAGGTGTAATGCGCTTCAAGAAATGTTTTTGTTTTTTTCCTGGGACCACACAGTCCACTTCTGCTCTTTCAGACCCCCAGCTGTTCATATAGTGAAGTGGGAGTACAAGAGTTCATCTTCAATCTTGGCACACTACTGTTTTGTATGACAGGCTAATTGTTAGTACTGCGGCTACTTATAAATATATATTTTCTAAGAAACCGAGAGCCATTTAAACTGTCCCAGTTCTCCAACTGTTTCCGAGTATGTGTTAAGCATTTTAAGCATTTTGCTGCCTATCCACAGACATTAGTATTCACCAAAAGCTTCTTATGCATTTGTATAGGCTGAATTATTTAAATAAGATACTGCTTATTATAGAAATGTAAAAAAGAATGTTTATTACCTGTTTACTTTAAGCATGGTTAGCTGGTACTTGAAGGCCTGATAACCATTTAGCAAATATTTAATAAATAGCAGGTGCTTTCTTCTAATACATAGAAAACTATTTTACTTATTGTATTTTAAAGTGTGAGTAATTACTTTCTGCTTTTATAATAAAATAGTTGTTAGTGCAGTGAAACAAGTGGGTTTTCACCTTTGCTTTTTACACTGCTAGTAAAAAAAAATCAGTAGAATCCTAGTATTGTGATGTCAGAAACTGCCAGCTATTTAAGAGCCCAATGTATTTCAATGCAAAACTAAATATGTTTTTATTTTTCAAAAGAAATTGATACTTATTTCATCAACAAACTTTGCCTTTTATATGTTTGTACTATTGTGCTCCATCTGTATGATTTAACATTTTTAAAAACAATAATTAGCTTCTCTTTTCTTCTTTCCAGGTAAAATCTGGTTGTGAAGAAAATGTCACCTGCTAAGTTATAACAAAAGATCACTTTATCAAAAATCACATATTTCTATTAAATATATAATATTTTTGTGGCAGAAAGTGTTATTTTTCCATAAAAATCTGGAAACAGATTTGCAGTTTCACATTGAAATACACTGGCAGCCTTGCCAGTAAAGAGTTTCTGATATAATAATACAAGGATTCCATTGGATTCATTTTTCACTAGCAGTTGGCAAAACACAAATAAAATGATGAAAAAGTAAGTAAAGAAACAAATAAAAGCAAATTGAATGATTGTAGAGGCATCTAAAGGCCCCAAACCATCATTCTTTAAGATATACACCCTTACTAAGCACTTGCTCTTTAAGCAGGTCTACAAATACTTCATACCTTTAAAGGAAAACTGTCATTATTAGAACTCCCCATGAGACTTTTTAAAATTAATTTTTTGAAGCATTCTGATGTAACCCCCTTGTTCCCTGGGGTGACTAGAATCCCACTTAGAACCAGTGGCAGGCAGGGAAAGGCAGCTTGTGAGACACCAGTTAAATGGGTTTCACACTGTCTCATTCTGTCCTCAGTCTCAGCTGAGCTGGAGGGATGACATCACCATAGAATTCTCGCAGCAGCATAAGCCACATTGGAATGCAGCAGCAGGGGTTAGCTATAGAATGTTGAGGATTTCAAGTCAGTCTTCTGGAGGGAGCAGTCAGAGGAAGAGGTGTGCTGCAGTTGGCAGCCCCTCAGAGCCTAGCTCTGCTTTAAAGCTACATCAGAAAGTAGGTTGTGTGTTCTCACCCTAGAGAGGAACCCAGAAGACAGCACAAGAAAGTGGTACAGGCCATCCCATGTGTTGTTCCAGTGCCCCATCCCCGGAGGGATGGGGGGGGAATTCCAACATTTCAGGGGCAATCCCCTGGCCCTGCCTGGAAAGGAAAAAGCTGCCTGAAAATGGGAAGTGTGTTGAGAACCAGAGAATTTGTTTGTGTTTCCTTTGAGAGAAGACCTGGGGCACCTGCATATCACGGCGAGTCTGTTCTGAAATAGAGCCTATGTTCACCAAGACAGAATTGTGTAAAAGTATCTGCCTACTGTGGGGTCAGCAGAAGTCTAGCCAAGTACAGTGCTTTTAAATTTGTGTATGGCTTGGAAGCATCTGAAACAGCGGGGGTCTAAAGAATGAACATACCCACTAACAGAACTTTTTGAGTCAGGACACCCCTAAATACAGTGCATAATGTTAAATGTGACAAACATTTTGAGATAGCATCTACAACCAGTAGTTTTGAAGAAAGGTGTTGTTCCAAAGGAATGGTCGGGTATAGATTTGGGAACAAGAGGTGGGAGACCACCATCTGGAGTAGCCAGGTTTACCTCTATGGGTTCAGTTTGGGCACCTATAGCTTTCTCCCAGGCACTTGGCCAGTATCTGCAGAAAGTACCCAGACGTGGGATTAAGGATGATTTTTTCCCTTAAGGGTGAGAAAGTGCTCATGGGTGGTTTAGGGAGCCACCATCAAACTCCATGTCATATGGAAAAGTGTCCAAGTACTGGCCGGGGTGCCATGTCAAGGAATCAAAGTAGAAGAGTGCCAGTTTGGGCTGTGTGAGCCCAGTTGTGTTCAGAACCTGAGGGTTTTCGTGTAGTGAAGAAGATGTGCTCTGTCCTCTGTAAATCTGCATTGCCAGTGAGTGTAGCCCTGAGGGGGTCCATCTTTGCTTTGTTATTCCGGTGTTGATGTGAATAAAAGCCACACTCTAGAATCCCATTCCTGGTTTGGACATTTCAGTTATTGCTTCCTGTGTCCCGGAGTTACTTGGGCACCACTGACCAGAAGTACAAACCTAGCAATGATGCTGAACAAATGTTTTCTCCCCGAACCTAAGGGAGCGGTTACACTGACTTACTACATTTTTCTTTTCTAGGATCCATGCTCAGTCAACATGGCAGGCCCTGCATGTGGCCATCTTCTGTTACAGTGCATCTCTGCACTGCTTGCCTATAATGAAAAGCATACAAATGAGCAGTGTTGAGCCACACTTTAACAGGAGATGATGCCACGTTGCACCTGCCATGTTGGTTGACCACAGGTCTTACACAAGTAAAATGTTATAATACAGAATGCTTGAACAAGGCCAACCATGGTACCTGGGTGTATCAACATGTTGATCAATTAAGTCACCCATTGGCTGCCATTCCATAGTTTTCCTTAGTCAACTTCAAACTTAATTTCTACTTTCTTCATAAGCAAAATGAAGGCTTGTGTTTTTTTGTTTTTTGGGGGGTGCTATACAAAAAAGCAATTGTATAATACATCCCAGTCCTGATGTGTGTGAAAGGGGACAAGGGTCACCATGCAAATAGCTCTAACTTAACCAAGCCCAAGATCTAAATAATGTTTTTGATCAAGTGCTGTATATTTGTGTGTACAATGTGTTGCCCATCAAAAGGCTATATAAAATTGTTAATGATGTTCTGCTAGATATCTGGGTTTCTTTTTAAACTCAAGCACACATTTTTCTAACAAACCCTTCTGTTTATATCCAACTTCTTTATCATATTTAGGAAATCTGGGTGCCCATTTTCAGAAGGTTATCATATCGCTAAACATGTTAGTGACTTGTTAACCAGGATTAGTGTTGTTGGACAGAACGGGGGCCATATTTAGCGGCCCATGCTAAGCTGATAGCAAGTGTGCACATAATAAGCCACGGCACCCATGCAGATGAGTGATCCCCTTTGTGTAAAGGGTGCGGTGGTATACTCAGCAGTTCTGAATGCTGTAAACAGTCACTGTTGCAGTCTTGTTCAAGGCATTCAAAACCCTACCCTCACCAAAGAGCACATTGGTGAGAGTTGCCTCCCCACCCCAGCCGAACACAAGGTAGAGGTCTGACAGTATAGGCTGTTAGTTCTTGGCAGTATCTCCACCCTCTACCCCTGATTACCAGTCCAATTCCCCATACCAATGGCTATACCCTCATTCCTGGCAGTCTAATGCCCCCCCACCCTCCAATCGCAGGTCTGATCCTCCTGCTATGGATATACCCTTATCCCTGGAGGTCTTGTGGACCCCCCTATCACAGGCCTTATCCTCCTACTATGGCTACACTTATTACAGGTAGTCTAGGGGCCCTCATGTCTGACACACTCATGCCCTCACTAAACACCCTCTACCCAGAGTTTAAAGTGGCACCCTACTCACTCTGATGTGCACATTATGTAGGAGACAGTGACCAGCACAGCCCCTTTGCTAACCATTTCAGATGGCCACCATCTGAGTGGCAGGGAGTGAGTGTGTGCCTTCTGTAGAAGTATCTTTTCTGCAGTAGGAATATACTTGCTCCCTGTTACTCAAACAGTGGCTGGCAGAGGTGCTAAGAGGAGAATTTGTGCAGGTCAATAGTTGACTTTAGAGTGAGTGGAATGCCACAAGAGCTGGAGGTGCAGGGTCCTGAGTGGGTGAGATATGGAGAGAATGCTGGACCTGAGATCAGGAAGTGGGGGCCCCTAGACTGCCAGGGATGAGGGCACAATCATAATAGCAGGATCAGAACTTTGATCGAGGGGTGGTGGGGGAGAACACTAGATTGCCAGTGATGAGGATATAGCCATTGTAGGAGGTTTGGACATACAGTTGGAGGTGAGACGTGCAGCCGTGGCTACACACAATGCCTCCATGCAGTTGTGCCTGGTGACATTGTGCAAAACTTCTAATGAGCACAAAATGGCATGTAATCGTTCCTCAGCACCTTACATGCCATGTGTGCTTATAAGCCTTCTGCAAATGTCGATGCCATCCACAAAAAGCACCACCCCAAACTGGGTGCCCTCTATCAGAGTCATGATTGCATCCCGCCACCAGCTCGCTGTGCACTCGTACAGAAAATGATTCTCCCAATATTTGGCTATGGAGATGTAGTCTACAGTGCCACTCCCAAGTCCATCCTAGCCAGACTGGACCCTCTCTTCCATTCTTTCTGTTGCTTCACACTGGATAGTCCCCCCTCCACTCACCACGGTCTCTCGCTCTTCCCTCACTCCACGATCGCCGATTGTCCCACTGCGCCAAGTTCACTGACAAATACTGGTCCCAGTCTTTGTCTCCCTATTGCTCCTCTGTGTTGACTGTCTCTAACCCTCCTGTGCACTCCCTCAGGAACACAGACACATGAACCTTGGCCATCCCACGGGTGTCTTCCTCAAGTGGTCAAGCATCCTTCAGATACTGGATGCCCAAACTATGGAACTCCCTCCCTACCATCATCTGGCATATGCCTCAGGAAAGGCATTTCAGCTCCCTCATTAACTCACATTTCATGTCATCATGTGCCTGTGGGTAGACTGAGACTAAAACAATAATTGAGCTGGGGAGCCCTACTATTAGTCAATATACTCTCCCATTGCAGTGATTAGACCCTACCGCATGGTTGTACTGCCTGAAAATTTGTTCTCTGCCCCTTATTGTCATGCTCTTCTCTTCATTCTACTGGATGCACTCTGTTGTGATTAATCTGCTCTGTATATACTGCTTCTGTATAACTTGTATATTCCTGCTAATTCATGTACAGTATTACCCCATGCTCTTTACATTTATGGTTTGTTCTACTGCCGATGTGTATGTACTGTTCCCTATGCCCCTTCCCCCAGGACGCACCTGGAAATGAACACTAGTGCTCAGTGTGTCTTCCTGGTAAAACTTTTAAATAAATAAACTGCTAAAAGTGGCTTGCAGGGGCAAAGAGGCTATCCCATTTGTGACACACTATCTCCTTTTGCTTCTGTAAGACACTTTCCTGAAGGGGGTTGTGTTGGCACAGGGTATAGTCACTGTGTGCTGCACTCTCACAGATCCAACATTCACACAGGCAGTGTGCACCAGTCAGAGTGCGCTGTCTGTCTGATAATATTTCCCAATAGGCCGGCCATGGGCCATCTTGTACACACCGCTACTGGGTGCATGGCTCTAATGGCCAGCTGAGAAAACAAGGCCCATGAACTAAAAAATCATGAAAACAGGAAGACAGAAAGACTCGTTTACACAAAAAGACATGAATTACGAAATGTTTGGTAAAATGCATTCTTCAGCACAAGTTATTGTAGAGGTAAATACAAATGTTATCACTCTGAAGCATCATATGGAAACACAAAAACATTTATCATTCCAAAGTATTAAAGGATGTTTGTAACATTAGTATATGGTCTGTGAGTCCTTTTTTTTTCTGTTACACACCCTAATGACCTCAGTAGCAATGCTCATAGAAACATAGAATTTGATGGCAGATAAGGACCACTTGGCCCACCTAGTCTGCCCATTTCCCTACCTAACGGATAAGCTGCAGATCCTAGTTAACCAACAGCCTACGTCCTCCTACCCCCCACTAGAATTGCCTTATGTCTGTCCCAAGCATTCTTGAATTCCCCCACTGTATTTGACTCTACGACCTCCTCAGGAAGGCTGTTCCATGTATCCACAACCCTCTCTGTGAAGAAATACTTCCTTACATTACCTCTGAGCCATCCCCCATCTTCAAATTGTGCCCCCTTGTTTTTGCACATCTCTTTTCCTAAAAGATGCTACCCTCTTGGACTTTGTTGATTCCCTTGAGGTATTTGAAAGTTTCTGTCATGTCCCCCCCCCTTTCCTCGAGGCTATACATCTTTAGTTCCTTTAGCCTTTCTTCATATGTCTTCTGATGCAGACCCTGCATCATTTTGGTTGCCCTCCTATGGACAGCCTCCACCCTGTCTATGTCTTTGCGGAGATGGGGTCTCCAGAACTGCACACAGTACTCCAGATGTGGTCTTACCAAGTGTTTGTACAGAGGGCCAACAACTTCCTGTTTTCTACTGGTGATGCCTCTCCCTGTGCATCCCAGTATCCCCCCAGCCCTCCTTACTGCCTTCTCACATTGCTGGTCCACCATTAGGTCATCTGATATGACTACCCCCAGGTTCCTTTCCATTTTTGTTATTGTCAGTATCTCACCCCCCATTGTGTACTTTTTCCCTGGGTTTTTGTTTCCCATGTGTATTACTTTGCTCTTCTTTGCATTGAATCTAAGCTGCCATACATTTGACCATTCCTCCAACCTTGCCAAGTCCCTTTTCATCCTTTCCACCCCACCTTGTGTATCAACCCTGTTGCAGATCTTTGTGTCATCTGCAAAGAGACATACTTTCCCTTCCAGTCCCTCTGCAATGTCACTTATAAAGACATTAAAAAGGACCGGCCCCAGTACTGAACCCTGCGGTACCCCATTAGTAACCCTCCTTTGTTCACTATGGACTCCATTTACTATTACCCGCTGTGTCCTGTTGTCCAACCAGTGTTTCACCCAGGCTATCACCCTGGGACCCACTCCAAGGCTGGCTAATTTGTTTATTAATCTTTTGTGTAGGACTGTGTCAGATGCCTTGCTAAAGTCTAGGTAGGCCATGTCCACAGCCCCTCCCTGGTCTACTGCTTTGGTCACCCAGTCAAAGAAATCGATTAGATTTGTCTGACATGACCTTCCCACTATAAATCCATGCTGCCTTGGGTCCTGTGCCCCACTGGCCTCTAGGTACTCAACAATTCTTTCCTTCAGAAATGATTCCATCATTTTCCCTACCACTGAGGTCAAACTGACAGGTCTATAGTTTCCTGCCTCTGTCTTGCTCCCACTTTTGTGAAGGGGAATCACATCCACCCTCCTCCAGTCCTCAGGTACCACACCATCCTCCCATGATTTATTAAAAAGGGTAGTCAGTGGTGTTACTAGTTCTTCCCTTAGTTCTTTTAGAATTCTGGGGTGAATCCCATCAGGCCCCATTGCTTTATCCACCTTCAATTTTCAGAGTTCTTTCAGAACCCTTTCTTCTGTAAAAGGACTAATATTAACCCCTCTATCCAGAGTGCTTCTATTGACCAGATTAGGTATTTCCCCCTGCTTTTCCATTGTGAATACTGAGCAGAAGTATTTGTTCAGTATCCCTGCTTTTTCACTGTCGCTCTCTGCCAAACCATCTTCCTCTTTGTTCAGCCTCAGTATCCCTGTCTTAGTCTTTCTTTGCTCCCTAATGTACCTATAAAAGGTTTTATTCCCCTTCTTAACCGAGTTGGCTATCTTTTCCTCAGTTTGGGTCTTTGCTATTCTGACTGCCTTACCCACGTCCTTCTGCTTTAACTGGTACAGTTCTCTGTCCTGCTCCTTCTGTGTTTCCTTATACTTCCTGAATGCTATCTTTTTCTCCCTTACCTTCCCCGCCACTTCTTTTGACAACCACAGTGTTTTTTTTCTTTCATTTTGATTTATTTGCTTCACACAAAGGCTTCTTGCCTCTGTGATGGCGGTTTTGATGTTTTCCCATTGTTGCTCCACCCCACCTTCTTGCCTGTTTGCTAGTGCTTTTCTGAGGCACTCTCCCATTTTGACAAAATAAGCCCTCCTGAAGTCCAGTACCTACACTTTTGTGTGGCTTGGCTCTACAGCTAAGTTTATCGTGAACCACACTATTTGGTGGTCGCTTGTTCCCAGATGGCTACCCACTTCAAGATCAGAGATCCTCTCTCCATCCCAATTTGAGAGTACCACGTCTAAGATTGCTCTCTTCATAGTGGGTTCCAAAAGTAGCTGTCTGAGGCATGCCCCCTGTAGGGCATTGAGAATGGCCCTGCTCTTGGATGTGGCTGCAGCAAAGGTGCTCCAGTCAACATCTGGCATATTCAGGTCCCCCATCAGCAATGTCTCCCCTTTCTCTGCCATCCCAAGGATGCCTTCAATCAAGTGGTTTATCAGGCCATCATTTGATATGTTATATCATGAAGTCCTCTGGTCCATGCTCAAGGCTGTTGGATTCTCCTGTTCAGTGACTGAATGGTTTGATATACAGGGATGGAGACAAGTGGTTAAAACAGGATCATTTACATTCCAGTTAGCCCCAATAAAATCTGGAGTGCCCCAGGGCTCAATTTCGGGTCCACTATTGTTCAATTGTTATGTAAATGACCTTAACTTTGATGATCAAGAAGTGAAGTACCATTTGTACGCCGATGATACAATAATCTATGTAGAAGGAAGATCAATAGATCAAATGAACAGGAGAATCCAACAAGCATTTACACAAATCCAAAACTTTTTGATAAACATTTCTTAGTATTAAATGAGACAAAAACTCAGTCATTGTGTTTTAGTAGGAATCAAAAAAATGAGAATTTGGCTTTAAATATTCAAACTCAGACTCGGAAGAATATTGCACAGGTAAAAATATATACATATTTGGGCCTCTGGCTTGATAGTACACTAAGGTGGGAGGAACATATAAATGAATTATCTAATAATATAAGTAGGAAATTAGGGGTTCTCTATAGATCAATACAATATATGTCAACAGAGGTTGGGTTAAGAATAGTTAATATGATGATAGTGCCAATTTTTTATTATAGAGACATAATATACACAGAGGCCTTAGGAATGCAGTTGGAAAGAATAAACATTATGTTCAACATCTTGCCTGCTATATCTTAGATTCACCTCATGTGACACACCGATGTGTATTATATACTGTAATTCACTGAGGTGGCTTAGACCTGCTATAGAAGAAATGGACATCTTTTAAACTTTATGTTTAAAGTTTGGAAGGGTATTCATCTAAGGTATATTAGAGATCTTTTTAAATTTGATCTATTATAAAGGACCTTATATCAGCCAATGGAGTAGAGTTTGACATAAAATGTTACAGAACAGGGATTGGTAGGTTATCTACCGTATTCAGAGGAGCACGTTTATGGATCTTGATCCCTATGGAATTGAGAAGGGGGAATTCCCCCATAAAATTGAATACCAAACCTGCATCACGGCCAAGAAAATTATAATGGGGCTTGTCCCACCTGGTGTCTGTGCCCTCCTTAAGCCTAGACATAGGAACATCATTACAAGGAGATCCAATTCCCATCTACTACATATCCCACAATGTTGCACGGCCCAAGAACAAAGATCATTCACCTATCGGGCATCCAACTGGCTCAACTCTCTTGGCAGCGACATAGCGACCTCTCCAACACTCGGCCTCTTCAAGTCCAAGCTGCGCCTCTCACTGCTTGTATCCTATGATTGCCCATCTTAACATTTCCACTGTTCCAGCTGCAAATGCCCCATCACCCAGCACTTACAATCAGTCTTTGCACCCCTAGCACCTTACCTGTCATATTCCCTCGACAAGGCCCCCTGGCTGCACTGTCTCCCGCCCTCGCCCACCTCCCCCCCGTATCTCCTCCTGCCCCACCCCAACCACCTCCCATACTCCCCCTACCCCTGAACCTCCTTCCCCCTCAATCTCCTACCCTCACTTCCCCGCCACCCACTCCCCCTTCCCTTGTCTTGCTCATAGCTCAAGTCTTTGTGCTGGTTATTACATGCCTGTAAGTCAATGACTATATGTTTGTAACTAAAAATGATGACTGTTGCACACGCTGACGTGGAACCTTTGTAAAAGAGCCTCGGCACAAAGGTATTGTAATCCTAGTTTGAAATAAATAAATAAATAAAATAAATGATTTAAAAAAATGGTGGGAGGCACAAGCAACTGTACCCCATGACTGTTGTCAGAAGCAATTACCTGACTAATTCAACAGTACTAAGTTTTGGGTACTGAATTGTATCATAAATGTAGGGAGGCATAATGTCTGGGTGATAATCTTGAAGAATCTTCTAAGTATGAATGTGAATGTAATATATTTATTATTTGTGATATGTGATATATTTATCATGTATTTATGTTTCTACAACTGTATGTTTAATTCCAATGGGACCTCACTGAAAATTATCTGTCACTCAATTAAGTTTTATCCCTGTTCATGATCCTTTTCATGATCAAAAGATTTTACTACTTTACTACTACTACTTACATCATAAACTAAGGGTTATTTAAAATTAACTACTGTACTTTTTGTAAAATTAATTCTCCTTATAAACCTCTGGTACCTGCAGGGATGTACTTATTATCTGCCCATTGTGTGTGCCACACCACCCCCACCCCTATCCTCCAGGCCTACCCGCACGGGTAGCATGGCTTGTGGCTTACCCACCATGGTGGTGTTCCCCCTGGGTGGTTAGGAGAGAGACAAAGATTCCTAGTCCTGGCTGGCCATTCTGGAGTCTGGAGGCCTGAAGGAGATGTGAGCTACCATAGTCACGCTGTACAGTCTGGAGGGCATTTTCCTTGTATATCTCCCCAGAGGAGTGAATGTGTAATGACATCAGCACACCACAATGCACGCTTCCATGCATGGTGCATAGATGTTTTGCCCCTCCCCTTCCACATGTTTTACAGTCCCAGGTTCCCTCAGCTAAAGTCAAAAGGTCAGGCATTCGCTGGGTGCTGCAGCTAAAATTCAGATTCGAATACCAAGTAATGCATTATTAATGTTATTTAAGAAATACTATTTGTTACTCACGCATCGCTGTTTAGCACCCCATTACTTACACATACCTATTTAGCAACCCTCTTTTAAAGCATGGGTGTATAAGTACATTTATATGCCTTGAAAACATGCACCCAGCAGTCTTTCAAATCCTGAGTAACATCACATCACACATTCAATACTCAGGGTACTTTTGTTTACTCTGTTATCACATTTCTCTACTTTTGTGGCTTTGTACTTCAGCCCTAACTGATACTGAAAGTTTTATTTGCAATGTATAATTTATTTTTGAGGATGAAAGTAAAGTGACATTTAGTTAGAACATTTTGAAATTTACATTTTTTTAAATATACATCTTGTGATCAAACTTTTCACAACCTGTCACTTAAATAAATTACACCAGACAATGTGCTAATACATCAGTTTTGGAAATAGAGTTGTAAAACCAGTGTTGTGCAGCTTTGCTGCAACTTCGATGTTATTCACAAAAGCAAATGAGAGCTATTTAACACTCTTTGACTTTTGCTAACTAATGCCAGGTCAAGCAGTGTTAATTAATGACAGAGAAAGACATAGGTGCTGAATTTTCCAGTACCACGTGCTCCCATGTACCTTTTTGTGAAACCATGCCATGCATAAATGGCCATAAAATAGCATAAATGTACCCCAAATTGTGACTTTGATTGCAGGTTAAGCACTAAACCAATATTTATTTATTTATTTATTGAAAGAATGAGAATTACAACCTTTGAGTCAAGGACTCCTTTGTAAAGGTGCCACGTCAAACATAGATTAATAGATTAATTTGTGCAATTTGTGCAATAATAGATTAATCTATTAGAAGAATAGATTAATTTGTGCAGAAATAATACAATGCCACCTAAAAGAAAAACATAATTTTATGTGCAGCTGGTCCCCAAGACACCAGTTTTTTCTGAGCCATACTTTGCGAGGTGTGGAGCTGGCCAGGATTCTAGATTATGTCCAGACACTGAGGGCTAGTGGGGGTCACTTACAGCTGCTGCTAACTCCAAGTAATATTTACACTTTTAAAATGCCATTGACTATGTAAGGGCCGGGCAGCCCCCTGTGCCTAGAGGTATATGGTGGTAGTCCCATCAGAAGAGTATCTGCCTTACATCATAGAACCTGTACCAGCACAAGCACTGCTACCACCTAGGACCAGGGGCACTGGAGGAGGGGCACCATAACCACTACACTGGAGCACCAAAAAATGAGAGACCACACACAATTTGAGATCAGACATGGAGCTGGGCTCAAGCTGGTTGCATTTACTTAGTCACTGTAAAGGTTATGCAGTTAAAGGGCATTTGCCTCTAAAATCACTCCACCATAAGATCCTACCTACAGCACAGTAATAACTGTGTCCACTGTACCCTTTCACTTAACTGCGTTTCCGATTTCCATCCCTACCTTTCCAATGTTCCCTTGAAATACTTCCACATAATGGTCTTCCAGATTTATACCTCCATTTAACAAGCATAATAATTACATTGAAACATGTGAATTATTCCTGATGCATTTACATGGCATTTACATCCCTAACCTCACTATGGGGTCCCTGGAGCACTGGCACTCCCAAGACCATTTGTGCATGGCATGCTTCCAGGCAGGGCAAGCATTATCCCTGGGGCAATCAATGCCTGCACATGTCTCATTATGTCCTTGGAGGATAATTAAGTGAACAGCATGTCAGCACCCCATTCAGCATAGCAGCACAGGAGCAGTGGGTCGCAAGGGCAGGCAGGGTGCCTAGGGACTCAGCCCTTCCAGCTGACTGCTGGAGATCCCCCTCACTCGGACACCACAATATGTATTAGTTTGGTGCCAAAAGGGTGAACAAGCCACCTTTGAAGAAAGGACACCTCTGTGCTCTATCAACTGTTTCACTCACCAGCTTAGTTCCTTAAAGTCTCCAGCCACAGAAACAAAGTCCATTCAGCACAGGAGCAGAAGAGCAGTGGGTCGCAAAGGAAGGCACAATGCCTAGGGATTCAGCCCTCCCTGCCCGACTGCTGGAGGCCCCACCACTCACTCGGACACCACAATAGCTCCAGCCACAGAAACAAAGCCCATTCAGCATAAGAGCACAGGAGCAGTGGGTTACAAGAGCAGGAAGGATGCCTAGGCACTGAGCCCTCCCCACCTGACTGCTGGAGGCCCCCCACTCACTTGGACACCATAATAGCTCCATAATAGCTCCAGCCACAGAAACAAAGCCCATCCAGCACAGGAGCACAGGAGCAGTGGGTTGTGACAGTAGGCAGGTGCCTGGTGACGCAGTCCCTCCTTGCATGACCGCCAGAGATCCCCTGCTCACTTGGATACCACAGTAGATATTGGTTTGGTGCCAAAAGGGTGAACAAGCCACGTTTGAACAAAGGGCACATCTGTGTGCATTCTATCAACTGTTTCACTCACCAACTTTAGAGCCTTAGAGCGTAACTCATTTTACTCTGCATTTTATGATTTTTAAGATCCTTAAAGTGTAACTCAGATCCTTAGAGTGTAACTCAGATCCTTAGAGTGTAACTCAGTTTAATTCTCTCATCTGCTTTCCTCTGCATTTGAACATCCTTAAAGTGTGATTCAGTTTTAGTTATATGAATATCTATTGGCTCAGAGTAGCCAATATTAAAAACTATTGCAAGGCTGATTCTGTAAGGATACTTAATCTGCTACTGTGGCTCAGATACAATTGGACAATATTCTGTCTTACGTTTGCAGGCTCATTTACATTTGTCTTCTGCTCTTTTTCCAGTTCCAGCCACAGAAACAAAGCCCATTCAGCACAGGAGCAGTGGATCGTGAGGGCAGGCAGCACACCTAGGGAATCAGCCCTCCCCGTCCGACAGCTGGAGACCCCCCCGCTTACTTGGACACCTCAATAGGTATTAGTTTGGTGTGCTGCAGTGTTGAATTTCCCTCCCTCCCATGCTCTGTACAGTATGCTCTTAAATACTTTCCCAACTTCCTCTTAATCATCAGCAAGGACCTGCACCTGTTTCCACTCACTAAGCATTCTCAGCCCTGCCACTCACTGCAACACCTGATAGTCTGTAAGCTGTCTACCGCATTCTGATTCTTCAATCCTGCATTGCACAAGCTCACTCTGTTCATCCTCACACATCTGGGGTCTGCTGCCTTCTGACTCTTCATTCCTGGAGTGCATAAGCTTTATTCTTCACCACAGCAGTGACTAAGCTTGATTTGTTTGCTCTCCAGCACCTGGCATCTGCTTTTGCCGGTATTCTTGCTAGACTCTGAGTTAGGTGGGGACCACTGAAACAAAGATCATTACTGATTCTCAAGGTACTCTTTAGAAATGCACTCCTGTTGTCAAAGCATCTGAGCTTCTTTGTTGGGATCTGCTTTGGCTGGTGTGTTTGCTTGACTCTGAAGTAGAAGGAGACCGTAGACTCTAAGCTTGCTACTGGGTCTCGGAGTGCTGTCTTAGTAGCATGCTCCTGCTGCCAAATCATTTATAATTCATTGTCAGAGTCTGTGTATACCAAAAATTACTTAATTGGTGTAGTTTTTGATCTCTTTGGGTACTACACAGAGGAACAAACTACTGTCAGTCATTGTCCAGGAACTAGGCTGTTAGCTGCACTTTATGTTACTGTACTATAAACCGATTCTAGGGTTTTTCAAACTTTTCTGCTAGCTCCTTAAGTGGGCTTGTGGTTAACCGCTTTGATACTGTCTGAAACCACACTCACTATGTTACTTGCAGTAACTTCAGTAACACTAATTCTAGCTGCACCACAGGAGGAAGACAACTGGTGGCTCAGTGCACCTGTCAACGTCCAGTATCTGAAGCTTTGTCCAGGGGAAACAGGAGGCTCTACACCCCCTGCCAATAGCTCAGGTCCACTGCTTTTCTCTCACTCACTTCTTCTTGCCCACAAATACCTTCATAGAATGTGTCTTACTTCTCACTATGTCTCTCTGGGACATAGGTCCTTTGTTAAAAGGAGCTCACATACTCATACTCTTAAACTACTGTGGCAATCTCCCAGTCTGAAGGATAAAAAAAAAAACTTCTGTTCAGCCTCCTTCTTTTGTCTGGTAATATCCACCCTAACCCTGGACCTCCCCGGCAGGATGTAACTAGCAAGGCCCCTCTGAGAAATCTAAAGATTGTCTCCCTCAACATTGCCAACCTTCTCTCGAAATTCAAACAGCTCGAAGCCTGGGTGTCACAAGTACAATCTGACATCATCTCACTCACAGAGACATGGCTCTCCCCTAAAAATCCCCAATGCTGTTATCACCTTGCAAGGGTACAACCTCATTAGGCAGGACTGGGTAGGTAAATGGGGGGGGGATGTCTACTCTACTTGCGGGCCAAACTTCAGGGCCATAAAATTGCCCATGGCAATCCCACAAGTGACTGTAAATGCCTGGCTGTTAAACTCCTCCTTGGGAAGCGGCATAAAAGCCTGGTCATTACGAACATTTATTTAAGCCCCCCCAGCAAGCAACAATCAGGCCTTGACACATTTGCCAAGCTTTTCAAACAAGTAAGCCAAAACTGGGATACAGTAGTGACAGGTGACTTCAACATAAATTGGGTTGCCAGTTCTAGTACTACACATATGGACTCGGTATCAATGGTATCAAGCCTATACCTCACACAAATAGTAAAGGACTGCACCAGGACCAACTATAAAACCAGGATCTGCACACCACTTGATTGGTTACTGGCCACCCTCCTGGAAAGGCTAACAGAGGTCAGAGTGCTACCAGATGCCATCAGCAACCACTCTCCTGTACTGTGTGCCTGGACTGCTAAACCCACCAAGCCCCCCCCCCCCCCCCCCAAGTAACTGTCACAAGCAGGGTCCTCTGTAAAGGCTAAATAGGCAAATTCAAGGTGTACCTGGCCCAAATAGACTGGAGCTACCTTGACTCCATCTCAGACATTGACTCAGCTTTAGACTACTTTACTACCCAGTTCCATACTGCATGCGACAATTATTCCCCATATAAAAAAATGCAAGATTAGAGGCAAGACTACTGAGTGGCTCACCCCCCCCTCCCTCCTAGCCCAGATGTGGGACAGGGACAATTTATGGTTACGGGCCAAGATCTCAGGCTCACCTGTAGACCTACAAAAGTACAAGGCTACCCATAACCAGTGTACCAGAGAAATTAGGCAGGCTAAGGTGTTTTACTACATGGAACAACAGGCAAGCAACTGGGAAAAGATGAAAAGGTTTCTAAAGGGACTTCTAGGGAGGAGTGACAAATCACAGCCAGTTATGCTCAGTGCAAATGGGTCTGTCACCCTCCACTCAGTAGAGATAGCAAACATCTTCAATAATGCTTTCATTGATCTTGGAATGGTTCTCCCTCCAGATGAGGAACTAGACCCTCTGCCCAACTGAGTCATGTTCAGACCTAGTGGTGTGTTCTCATGCTCTCTCTCTTTTTCTCAGAATCTGTCCATCTCTTTCACTAGACCTTCCTCTTCTACTGCCTCTGGCCAAGAAGCACCTCTCCCCTCCTTTGGGGAAAGAAGTTACTTGTCTCTATTTTCTTGTTCTCTCTCCTCAGGCCAGGATCTCTGTACTCATTTGAACTGTTAGACTCCACTCAGGAGCTGACTCCGTTCAGTGCAATCTGCTCCCTTTTGTTAGGGGTGAGAGTGGCAAGCAGCATCCAACAGTTATGCAGCCACTTGTGCACACATACAGGGCATGCACTGGGACACAATAAACTAACAGCTGTTGGAACCAGAGCTGAACAGACAGGGGGTGAGAGCTGGTTAAGTATGCCCTCCTGCAGATCCTTGTGGTCCCTCACAAACCCATTGATCACACTCTTTCTAAAGGGAGAGGAGGTTAATCCTCCTTCATACCACTGCGAGGGGAGGCTTGCAATAGCATCCTCTACCTGCAGAGGTTGAAATACTAAGCAGACATACTTACTGGAAATCACACTGTGGGGCAAGACTGGAGAGGGAAATTATTTGAGGCCCCTTTGCTATGATTCCTGACCACACTACCTGGGGCATACAGTTAATTGCTTCACCTGCCGGGAGGGTGACTCACCTTCTCATCTATCACCAGCTTAATAGCATCTTTCTACACATCATATGCTTTAGGTAACAATACAGTTGGACACCATGTATGGGGTGGGTGAAGTGAAACTTTGCTCTGCAAAGTAATTTGGGAAATTTTCTGACATCACGAAGTGCAAAGTGGCACTTCACATAGATAAGTAGACTTTTCACTACTCAAAGTGGCACTACACCAGTGAAGTTGCTCATGAAGTGCCATTTCATGTCGTTTTGATGTAGCAAAGTAGCACTTCACTCACAAAGAACTATGCTCAAGTGCCACTTATTACTAAAGAAACCCCTTCCTACTCCATTTCTGATCTCCCCACCTACTGTGCCATAATCCCACAGGTACAACCTACCTACCATTGCACAGATTGTATTGCTAGAACAAACCACTGCCATTATCCTCTTATAAGGGCGTGGCAATTAGGGTGCCATCAATTGGGTGTGGGAATGGGAGCGTGAGTAACTTGGGCATGTGGGTGTTTTGGGCTCCTTGTGGTTTTAGCACTGGTAAATTACTAAGAAGGTGCAGAGTTGCAGCCGACAAGCACCTCCTGTCCCAGGTGTGTGCAGTTCTGTTCTAGAATGTGCTTCTGTTAAGTGCACAGGTGTGGAGTTATTGCTCTCTGGTGTGTTCAGGTGTGCAGAGTTTTTGTTGCTCTATATAGCTGGTGATGCTCATGTTTTTTGTGATGTTTGTGTCCGTGGCTGCGGTGTGTGTGTGTTTGTGTGTGTGTGTGTGTGTGTGTGTGTGTGTGTGTGTGTGTCGGTGTTGTTTATGCAGTTTTCTGTGGTTTTCAGTGTTATATCCATGGAATTTGTGGAGAAAAGTGGAGGGAATCCTCTGTTATTACACGAGGGATGCATGTACCGTCAGAAACATGAGCGCAGTGACATGTGGTACTGGAGGTGTGTGGACTACAGGATGATGAAGTGTTTTGCTTGAGTGCACTCCATGGGTGATGAAGTTGTGGCCATTTTGGGGATGTACAATCATGTCCCTGACTGCGGCAATGTATGTGTGCAGCAAGTTTGAAGTGACATGAAGCATCAAGCACTGACTACTGCGGAGTCTTCCCAGCAGGTGGTTGTATAATATGAAATGATACAGCTGGCAGGGACGTTCACCAGGAGGGTTGTATTTTATATTTTTTATGCAGAGTGTGGCAGGGTGGGTTTCATTAGTATAAGCTGTGCAAGGGTAGGTGGGTTGTTTTGGTTGAATATACACTTGTGAGGCATATTCAGGTGCCTGCTCCCTTTTTTTGCACCGCATACATTATTTCTGTGCAATTGCGCATTCAGAAATGCATGATGCATCTCTCCCTTTCGAATATCGTGCTTCCATGCATTTTCTAGGATGCTCTGCACATCTCCATTTTGGGCCGCTCATCTCCTTTGAATATGTGGGCCTGAAGCTAAAACAAGGAGAGGAAAAATTAATATCAACAAAAGAAGGAAAAAAGGAAAAGGGGGAAAACAAACAAACAAAAAGTCCCATACAGGACTCAAAGCAAATGCCAGTATAACACTTGCTGGCTATCTCACAGGTTTGTCAGTATCTGTTATCCACAGCATATCCTGCCACAAAATGTGCGACACCTTCCTTAGGTAGTGTCTGGCCTCATAAGCATATAATTCCATTAATTCATAGTTACCTTTTGCCAACAGTTCAAGTAAACTAAAAAAAAACTTTTGCTGCAAAGAAAAAATCTTTTCTTCCAAATATGCCATTTAAAGCAAACAAAAATAAGTGATAATGTATCCCATTCTGTTTTTTTCCAGCCACTTCAAAAATGCCATAAATGAGCACCTTAGGACTTACTGTTCCAAACATGGGTTCCACACAATTGTTTATCACCAGGTCCCAGAATTTTTTTTTTTTTATTATTCTTTGGCAACCCAGGAGCATTGGGGAGGTTAAGTGACTTGTTCAGAGTCCCACAGTATGCACATAGAGGCTGTGGGAGTCAAACCCAAGCCTGCTGCACATATCAAGCTCATTCACAGCTTGTTTTTCTTGCCTCTAGGCAATACTGCTAGCCCCAATTTAAAAGTATATGAACACTGGAAATAAAGATGTTCCATAGTTTCTTACTGATCTATGCAGGAAGTCATATCATAAACCCCTTCTGCCATGCATTTAATGCTTTTGATTTTACATTTAACCACTCCTTGCACCAGAGCCATTGTGTGTCCCATGTTTTAGGTGGGAGCCTAGGGTTGGTCAGGAGGCACAGTAACTGGGGCACATAAGTTGGTGGACATCGATGGAAAGGATTCTCAACCAAAAACTGCAATTCCATGACCCAGTGGTGCTGTGCTGAACTTTCCTAGTCATACTAGACATGTGTGACATAGGAATTTTCTGAGTCCTAACTTTACAAAAGGCCTCCTTAAAACAGAAAGGGGTCGTGGCAGAACATCTTATGAATTTCAATGCCCCTCTTTCCCATGCCATGAACCAAGTCCTGCAGTTTAGCGTAGTTCATGGAGACCATACTGTTGGCAAGTCAAACACCAGGGGGGCAGATATTATAATGACTGAAAATTCCAAAGGAAAAAAAAAATAGGGTTTATCATTGCTATACCTCCTTTTTGACAGGGAGGTACGTGATGTGTCTTTGGAGTAAATTTAATCTGCTCCCCCATAAAGCTTGAAAAAAGACACTCAAGAGGGAGGCCTCCAGACCTCTGGGGGGGGCACCTAACTAATATGTAAATGGCAACCCCTTTCTTACCCAACTTGATTTTGGATTCCCAATTCAGCTTTGCAAGGTCTCTAGCCACAAAAGTAATGCCCAGGATGTTCAAGGGTTTATCCAAAATCCTAATCCCTGCCACCATATGAGGTTTCCATCCCTTACTACCAAAAAAATCAACTTACCCTTTTCATCAAATTCAGTGTAGCTCCAGAAAACAGTTAAAAAATATAGCACCAAAGCAGGGCCCTCTGAGCTGAGGCCATGTCCCACACAAGAAGGCACATGTCATCTGCATAGGCAATCACTTTGCAGTTTACTGTACCTTCAGTTTATGCAGCAGCAGTATAAGCTGGTCCTGACTGATAACTCTTAACTGGGGTTAAGCAAAAAGGATACAGAACTGGACTTAAGGGACGTCCTTGTCAGACTCCGTTGGAGATTTTAAAGGCTGGCCCACATCTACCATTTTCAACAGGTACTATACAAACATCTTTGTACACACACTGTAACCAGGAGATCATTCTGTCAAGTCTCCCGTATTGCTGCAGATGAAACCAAAGGTAGCATTGTGATAAAAAATCAAAAGCCTTGCACTAATCAAGGGACAGTAATAACCCATCCATATTCCCAGACTTACATCTCTCAATAATTTCTCTAAGGAGAATGAGATGGTCTTGAATGTGATGGCAAGAAACTGCACAACCCTGTGAAGGAGTTGTCAGATTCCCAGTGATTCTATCAAGTTGGTTGTTTATGATAGCAGAAAGAATTTTCAAGTCCATATTGAGCAGTCTTACGGGTCTCCAGTTAAACAAATTACTGTCATCTCCAGACTTGTATGATAAGTCCAAATGTCCTTCCCTCATACTAGGCACAATCATTTTTCCTTTTAACATGCCATTACATACTTATATTAATTCATCCACCAAAGCAGGGCCAGTAATCTTATACAGTTCACTGGTAAGGCCATCCCTTCCTGGTATAGTATTAGATTTATGTGAGGAGATGGGTGTCAGAATCTCAGCATAAGAAATATCAGGTGCAGCAAAGGGTTTTTCACAATCAAGAATGACCGGGTGCTGAAAATGATAAACAAAACTGTTCCCTCTGTGCAATAGTGGTAAAACTAGGGCCATACAATTGAGCCATACAGGGCCCACAGCTCAACACCATGGACACGGGAGGGGAAGGCATGCACTAGTCCCTTCACAAAAGAAAAGGTCCTACAAGAGCTCGATAAGCTCAGGGTGGACAAAGCAATGGGTCCTGATGGCATACATCCCAGGGTACTAAAGGAGCTAATGGTGAAACTATCAGAGCCATTATCAGAAATGTTTAGTGAGTCTCTGAGCACAGGAGAGGCCCCAGAAGACTGGAGAAGGGCTCATGTGATCCAGCTCCACAGGGGTGATAACAGGGAGGAGGCAGGGAACTACAGACCAGTCAGTCTTACCTCAGTAGTGGGCAAAATTATGAAGGCACTCCTTAAGGAAAGGATAGTGCAACACCTGGAATCCATAGCAGCACGGGATCCAAGACAGCATGGGTTTACAAAAGGAAGGTCCTGCCAAACTAATCTGGTAGATTTCTTTGACTGGGTAACCAGAGTGGTGGACTAAGGGGTAGCAGTTGATGTCGCCTACCTTGACTTCAGCAAAGCTTTCGATGCTGTTCCACATAGAAGATTGAGTAATAAGCTGGGTAGACTCGGGGTGGGTCAGAAGTTGATCAACTGGTTGACGGGCAGAAAACAGAGAGTGGTGGTAAATGGTATTCAGTTAAAAGAGATGCAAGTCACAAGTGGGGTACCTCAGGGATCAGTCCTGGGGCCAGTCCTCTTCAATATCTTTATCAGTGACATTGCAGATGGACTGGAGGGTAAGACTTCTCTGTTTGCAGATGACACCAAGATCTGTAACAGAGTAGATGATCCAGATGGGGTGGGCAGAATGAGACAAGATCTGGATAAATTAGCAAAATGGTCAGAAGAGTGGCAACTGGGGTTTAACGCAAAGAAGTGCAAGATCATGCACACAGGGAAGAGACACCCTGAAGCCACCAATAGGCTGGGAGGGGAGTTGCTGGCATTCACAAGGGAAGAAAGAGATTTGGGCATCGTCATCATGGATGACCTGAAATCATTCAAGCAGACCACTAAACCAGTATGTAAGGCTAGGGGAATGTTGGGGTGTATTAGTAGTGGTATCACAAGTTGGAAGAGGGAGGTAATAATCCCTCTTTACAAGACACTGGTTAGGCCCCATCTGGAGTACTGCGTGCAGTACTGGAGGCCACACCTTCACAAGAACATTAACCAAATTGAGGCAGTCCAGAGAAGGGCAACCAAAATGGTGCAGGGACTGCATCAGAAAACATATGAGGCAGATTAACGGAGCTCAGTATGTATACCCTAGAGCAAAGGAGGGAGAGAGGTGATATGACTGGAACATTCAAACACCTTAGGGACATTAACAAGGTGAAAGAGTCTAACATGTTTCAATATAAGAAAAGTAGCAGTACAAGAGGACACAGCATAAGATTAGAGGGAGGCTGATTAAGAGGTAATGTGAGGAAGTTCTTTTTCACAGAAAGGGTGGTGGATGCATGGAACGGCCTACCTCAGGAAGTGGTGGATATGAATACAATGCAGGGCTTTAAACAGGCATGGGAAAGGCATAAGGGAGAAATACAGAATAGATAGGCCATTGACAGAGCAAAGGCCAATGGCACATTCATAAGGTAGAAAAAGAAATGGGCAGACTGGATGGGCCTTGATGTCTTTATTTGCTGTCAACTTCTCTGTTTCTATAAAACTGTTAATTACAGGTAGCATCTGTTCCATGAGAGTCGGTAATAAAACGAAAATAACTAGTACTGATCTTTTTTTTCCCTTGTTTCACAAGTGTTTTTGTTTTCAGTACTGGTTCAGTAGCCTGGTGCTGAACATTGTTGCCTTGTTTCCATAGTAGTCACCAGAGTCCCCTGGCTATTATACACCCCATGCATGCCTTTCTTTTCAATCCTAGCTTTACAGCTCTCAAAGGGACACAGTTGTGGAAGTTTCCTTTGGATCCCAAATTTCTGTTCCCTTTGCAGGATGCGAGCTCTTTGTAAATGGAAATAGAACATGCCTTTCCTGATGTTATGAATTTGAAGACCATAGTCATTCTGTGTCTCGGCTGTTACAGATAACAACTGCTGCAGCTGATGTCTATTGGTTAAATATTTAAGGTATTCAGTCTAGCTATTGACCTTTCCTTTCCTTTGAAAAAAAATGCTTTAAGGTTAGCCTTTGTATCCTCCCACCAAGTGGTGGGATCATCATAGAACACAAGGAATGACTTCCTAGCAGTGATCAATTCTTGCAACAGGGGTTGTATTGTAGGGGAGGGCAAGAGGACAGCATTCAACTTCCAGACTCCAGGCCAATACCTCACATTGCACATGCACTCAAACTCAGTTTACCTACCAGCCCTGCAAATGGTATCTAAGGAACTCTGCCATGCCCTTTTTAAGGCATATAAATCAAGGTATTCTGATTATCCCCTTTAAGGAATAGAAATTAAGGCATGGATATGTTAGCACTCTGTCATTCCTCAGACACACCAGATTGTGTCAAAACAAAAACAGCATTATTGATTACCCATACACACTGGTGTTTTATTACAGTCAGTAAAAAAGTACCGTTGTCAACTCCTTCTCAGAGGCATCTGTTATGGTTGCACATTCATCATTTGAGGCCTGTTACTCTGGAAGCATCTGCCATACTGATCACAGCTACCTTTTGTGGCTTGATATCCCTATAGCACCTGCCATTTGACTACAGCCACCATTTGTAGCTTGTTATCCCTGAATCATCTGCCAAATTGACCACAGCTACCACTTGGGGCCCTGCCCCACCAACTCCAAGATGATGTTGACTAGAGGAATGCGCAATACATATTACCTTTCCATGTTCTGGACCAACTACTTCATTACAAAATCTTCTCTCACAAAAATGTCATGAGCACGTTGGGCATTTGCCTTGCATGTGACTGTATTTCTTCCAGTTGGTGGTGTGGTGATCTTTATTGACATTGGGATGAAGACAATGCCCTGTACCTTTCAGTCTTATACTATCCATCCTCCTCCGTGATATATTAAAGTTTTGGTACTGATCTCTTAACCTACCTCTGTGCTATCAGATTTCATGTTCTGATCAAGTGCATCTTTGTCTTTCTCCTTGACCACTTTCTCAGTAGACCTGTCAGTGTCCATGTTGGTCTCCTCTTCCTCTGGAATATATTATTGTTAGCACTTTAGAAATATATGCACATTGTTGCATGATGCAGTAATTGAAATTCAGCATGCATATGAAGATATCAGTCACTCACATGTAACATTATCAATTTGAATATGTCAGGGTGATTAACAGTGTTCATATTCATTTATGACAGTTTAATCTGTATTGTGGTCGGTATTACATTACAGGTTAATCTCATACTTTGCTCAGCTTTCTTTCACATGCCAGCTAATGAACCTGAATCCATGTTAAACACAAGCAATTATATTAGTTTGTCTTTAAGGTATATGATTAATTGCAAAAATACTTTTTTTTTGTTTCCACCAGCCCATGGAGCTAAACAGCTAAACCACTCTTACCTGATAGAAACCCAGGTGCATGACCCCAGTCTTGGACATCAGGGGTAGAAGCTAGCAGAGAGGCTGACAGAATTTCTGTCTGGACACTCACCTTGGGGGGGGGGGGTTGAACAATGCGCTCTTATTTCCAACAAAAAAGGGAAATGTTCTCACTTGATAGTGGCCAAATTAATAGCATGTAACTAAGTTTAAAAATATTTTAGCAATCAATTTTTTTCAAAAATGAACATGGAGTTTGGTTCTGTATTTATGTTACTATATCCTCAGAGTTCATTCTTACAATTGTAAGAGTGGTCTCACATGCATTCTGAGGGTGTGGGAACTGTAAATCAACAACTGACAGTGAGCAGTTCTGATATCCTAAGAATATAAGTGAATACCCTTTTACAACCATAACAGTGGCTGCTTAGGATGTATTAATATATTACTGATCATTCTGCCTTATTGGGACTTGCTGGGCACTCGGGACTCATTGAATATTTTTAAACCTGCCATTTAGCGGCTGTGTGATTTGGCTGATCTTATATTTTTTTTAAACCTGCCGCTTGGCGGCTACGTTGTTTCCTAGCTGCTACCTGCTGAATTTTCTTAATTAAGTGTTTTAACTACCTATTACTGCTTGAGGCTAAAAGCTGTTAGCGAATTAATAGGAATTTTAACTGTACTGCCTGATGTAACTGATGCTAGCGTAGTGCTTGGGAATGAAACTGTGATATTTATAGCTGCAAAACCTTGTTTTTTCTATCCCACTTCTTCCCTTCTACCTATCTGGCTCTCTGCCTATTCCCTCACTTCTGCCTTTTCACTTCCCATAGGCTATACTTTATGCCATGCATTTTCTCTGTCTGCTTGAGGTTTTGTTTTTTTCTCCCTGCTAAAATGCACCCAGCACCTGTCCCCACATTATTTTTGTACATCAGACCTATTCCCAACTCTCTCACTTCTTCCCCCACCCCTTCTTTTGTGGATTCGGTTGGTGCTATTTCCACCAGCCCCCCCCCAATCTCTCGCTGCTGCCTGTACCTATCCCCTTCTCTCACCCCAACCCTGTTTCCTTTGTCCTCATTTCCGCGCCCACCCACGCTGATTCTCCAGTGTGGGCCACCTGTATTATATTAACTCGACTCCCTTTCTGTATTCCCTGCAGCACCAGCCCTCAGAGGGCTCCCCAGCACTGCAGCCCTGGAATCTCCTTGCCAGCCACAGCTCCACACATGGTCGACCCGCTGTGCAACCAGATACGAATCAACTCCAACCGAGCCCTGGACCTTCCATGGCTTGAAAGCCATGATTGCATTGGACATTTCCTGGCAGTACTCCTGACCCTATTGGCTGCTCCAGCTAATTCCCTCTGCCTTATTGGGACTTACTGGGCACTTGGGACTCATTGAATATTTTTTTAAACCTGCTGTTTAGCGGCTATGTGATTTGGCTGATCTTATATTTGCTTTAAACCTGCTGCTTTGTGGCCACGCTGTTTCCTAGCTGCTATCTGCTGAATTTTTGCCTCCCCCACCTCCTACCTTAATTAAATACTTCTCATGGGGAATCAGACTCTCCTCCTCCCCTGCCAATTGAGCTATATTTTTGACAGCCTCCCTCCCTAAAGGGGAACTGCTCCTCTGTCTTGGCAGTGTACCTCTTAAAGGGACACTGCTCCCCTGTCCTGGTAGCTCACTTAAAGCCAGCACTGTGCAGTCTCCCCAATCTAATGGCTACTCCAACAACCATCCTTATCTATGGATGGATCCTTCTTATAACCATCCATATTACTGAAACAATGGATGATCTGCTTCTGCAAGACCTACCCAGACAACAAGATCTGCCCAAGACTGTGGTTGCTCAATTTTAAACCCACATGAGGGGTACTGGCTCCCTCATGCTCACTGCTCCATACCTCCTGCTCAGATCCACTATCTACAATCGAATACCTCTCTACCTTCCAGTTTGAGTGGTATTCTATGCCCTATTGCTCTTCCGTTGCCTCGCAGCTCCTAGCAAGACTCCCCATAAATGGTCTCGTTCCAAACGTTAAAATAAAGCCAATTTGAAAATGATTAAAAGTTGTCCCAGGAAACTGTTAGTACTTCTCCTACTCTGTTCAGGGACCATGGAACTTAACCCTGGCTCACCTTCCCTGTTTGGTACTCCAGAGGGCCTCTTGCAATTAAAGGGCCTTAGTTTCCTGCACATGAATGTTTGCAGCTTACCAAAACAATTTGACCTAATTCAAGCTTGGGTACTACCCACATCACCTGATGTAGTTATGATATCAGAGATGTGGTTTTCGAGCCATTTCCCTGACAAAACAGTTAATATATATGGCTATAATCTGTTTAGGTGTGACAGGCCAACAAGGAGAAGGGGAGTTGCCATCTACACCAAGATCAAATACCTTGTCTATGACACTGTTCGGACCTCTTTGCCTAAGGAATTTGATTGCCTTGCCCTAAAGTTAACCTTATCTCCAGAAGCAGCCCTCTTAATATCCTCCTGTTATAGGCCACCCTCCACTTGGTTTGACTTACTAACACACCTCCACTCCCTGCTGGGTAAGGTGAGCCTAGAATGCATAATGGGTGGGAGATTTTAATCTCAATTGGAACAATGACTGCTCAGTCAAGCTTAAGGAGTTCTGCGATGTTCATGGGCTAACCCAGATTACTCCTGAGAACACCCACCCTAACAAGAAAAATCCCAGCCATAGTACCCTTCTGGACCTTATGCTTGTCAGTAAGCCACATGACATCTCTCATACAGGGGTCTTTCATAGTGACATAAGTGATCACTGTGCCACCACCTGTATTCGGCGCTCCCCAACGAGTTGTCTACTTCTACCTTCAAGCTAAAAAGAAGACTAAAAAACGTCTGCTGAACTGCCTTTCTGACAGACCTTGGAAATATCAACTGGCAGGATCTCTATTTGGCCCCCTCTGTTATGGAGGCTTATAATATCTTCCAAAACCTACTATTGGGGCTGATATACAAACATGCTCCACTTAGGAAGATCAAAACAAGGAAAAGGTCCCCTAGCTGGTTCACTCCTACCCTAAAGAAAGTTCTCAGGGACAGGGATGTACTATGGAAAAGGGCCAGGAAAACAAAGTTTGAAGCTGACTGGCTTGCCTTTCAGGTAGCTAGGTACGCCTGCACTAAGCTAATTAGGGCAGAAAATCATGCTACTTCCAGACTGTCCTTGAAGAAAATTAAAATTGCTCAGCCAAATTTTGGAATATTCTTAGAGAGGTTGAAGGCTACTCGACAGCCTCTCCCCTGCCACTAAGTTAGTGGCAGGAAATGTATCATACACTAACAGAGCTGACATTCTCGAGAAACTCAATAATCATTTTGCTATAGCTGGCCTTGCATTTGATGACTCACCTGTCAGCAAGCTTAATGTCCACAGTGACGCAATTAATGATTTAAGCCCCATCCTTGACCCTAACCTGAGACTCTCCTTCTTCTGCTTTCAACCTGTAACTTTCAAACAGGTGGAGGACCTATTAAAGACCCTAGACACAAAAACATGTGGTGGCGCTGATCTCCTAGAACTTTTTTCTTGAAAATAGATTACTCTCACCTGACAGCCCAAATCACCCACCTATTTAATAGTTCCCTGACTCAAGGTGAGTTATCTTCCCTTTGGAAAATAGCGCACATCATTCCCCTTTTCAAGTCTGGAGATCCAACTCACCTGAATAACTATCGACCTAGTTCTTTTCTTCCTACCCTCTCAAAAATCCTGGAGAAAAATTGTCAATTCCCAACTTAAGGAATAGCTCAAAACTGAAAACCTCCTAAACCCAACACAATGGGTTTTAGACCCAAGTACAGCACTATAACAGCCTTTGCCAAATGTCTAGTGATTGGCATACCACCCTGGATGCAAAAAAACAAGTCTATGCCCTCTTTCTTGACCTTAGTAAGGCCTTTGATACCATGGATCATAGCCTGCTGCTCAATGTCCTGAATAGTCTTGGCTTAGATAATACTGCCCTAAAGTGGTTCAAATGTTATGTCACCAACAGAATGCAGCAAATTACAGCACAAGGGGAACTGTCCCCTCTAAAAATCCTTCCCAGGGTGTTCCGCAAGGCTCTATCCTGGGCCCCATTCTGTTCGCAATATACATAAATCATATTGACTCTCACATATGCACAGGTAACATACATCTATTTGCTGATGATACAGTTCTTTACACCACTAACTCATCCCTGGATCTCACCCATGAGGAGCTTCAGCACGACTTTGTCATCCTTCAGCACAACTTAATAAAGCTCAAACTCCTGCTTAATGCTAAAAAGAACAAAGCAATGATTATATCTCCACATGCCACATATACCCTAGGGCCACCAGCAAACTTGCAGATCTACACCTTACTTAGCGAATCACTGGAAATAGTGGATAAGTTCAAATACCTAGGGTTCTGGTTGGATAACCGGCTTAATTTCGCAGCCCATCTGAATGAGCGAACAAAAAAGCAACGACAACAACTAGGTATATTCTATTGCATAAAACACCTTCTCACACTAGAAGCCCGGAAGAGACTAGTCCAAACAACTTTCATTCCACTGCTAGACTACATAGACCTACTCTACAGCCAGTGTTCGAATCAGGCATTATGTAAATTTGACACACTCTATCATCGCACCCTGAGGTTTATCCTGGACATGCCTCTTCATACTCATCACTGCCTGCTCTATCAAAAGCTGGCTTGGCCTTCACTTACATTGAGGAGACAAAAAATATTCTCATGTGGCTCTACAGGGTGTTAACTGATAAGCTGCCAGCTTATATCGTGACCCTATTTGTGCGTGCCATGGGAATGTATAGCCTAAAGAGCACCTCTCTTGTCTCCTTTAAGGTGCCCAGAATAAGGACACAGCATGGTCTGGCTGCTATTAACTTCTCCCTCCCCACCCTCTGGAACACCATGCAAAAAACACTAAGATTTTCTTCCCTCCTGGATCCTCATACCTTTAAGCTGTCACTCGCCCGCAATCTGAGGGATGTATGTGCCTGCCACAAGTGATCTCCTTCTGACCTCACTGCTCGGCTCTTTTACCCAGCACTTATACATACAACTAGCACTTCTTCCACAACTAGCACTTCTCACTCCTTTCTCTTTCTCTTTACCTCTCTCTGCTCATATTTTGGTCGTGTTAACCTTCTCCTCCTACTAGTCACCCCCATTTACATTCTCTCATCCCTCCATCCTACCCCTTGCAAGGACGCCCCTTGGTCAGTCTCTATCATGTCATGGCCATTACTCTTGCTTTGTGTAACAATAATAATAATAATAATAATAATCTTTATTTATATTGCACCTTTCTAAAATCAAGGTGTATTACAATAAAATAACATTATATTAAAGCATCATAAAAACATTAAAATCAACAATAAAATGAACAGTATCAGTCCATGTCGATACCATCTCCGAATGCCTTTTTCCATAAAAAGGACTTCAGTCCTTGTTTAAAACCCCCCACAGTCATGCACTCTCTAATCCAACGGGGTAGAGAATTCCAGAGGGTCGGCGCCGCAAACATAAAAGCTCAGGTGCCGGAAGATTTTAAAACTATTCTCAGAATCTCTAGCAACCCCTCGTTGGTTGAGCAGAGTGGTCACTCCGGAAGGTAAGGAACCAGAAGATCTTTCAGGTAATCAGGGCCCAAACCGTGTAGGGCTTTATATGTCAGTAAACTGACTTTAAAGGTGATCCGCCACTGAACCGGCAGCCAGTGCAGATCCCACAGCACTGATGTAATGTGGGAAGAACAAGGAATTCCCATTAACAACCGGGCTGCTGAGTTCTGCACTAGCTGTAAGTGGTGGATATCAACCCTAGGATGCCCAAAGTAAAGGGAGTTACTGCAGTCCAAACGCGAGGTCACAAAGGCGTGGATGAGCGTGGGCAGGTCACCAGAAGGAACAAGGTGCTTGATCCTAGCGATGTTCCTCAGATGGTAAAAGGATACCTTAACAACTACCGACACCTGCGCATGCAATGTCAGATGATTGTCAAGGATCACCCCTAGGTCGTGCACCTCTTCGGAGATAGGGAGCTCGACATCCCCCAAGAATAAACCTGAGGGATGGCTTGCTCCCCACCCCCCAGTCCGGTGGTCGGGATCCACAACCATCACCTCCGACTTCCCAGAATTTAACTTCAACCAGCTGGACCTCATCCAACCCTGGATCTCGCCGAGACAGTTGTTAAACACAGAGAGTACTCCATTCTGGTCAGGTGCAAAAGACAGACAGAGCTGGGTATCATCGGCATAGCAATGAAACTCCAGCCCATATCGTCTTACAATGTCTCCGAGGGGAAGCATATACACCACAAACAACATGGGGGACAGCACAGAGCCCTGAGGCACCCCACAGGACAGAAAAGTAGGATCGGAGGAAAATACCCTCGACACCACCCTCTGAGTTCTACCTGTGAGGAAGGAGGTAAACCATCTGTGAACCAGACCTGACAGCCCACAGATGCATTTCAGGCGCTCAAGCAACACTCCATGGTCTACGGTGTCAAATGCTGCTGACAAATCCAATAGGACCAAAATAGACCGTTTTTTCTGGTGTCTCGCATCAAGAGATCATTGAGCACCCGAACCAGAGCAGTCTCGGTGCTATGCCTCTTTCGAAAACCTGATTGAAGAGGGTCATAGATGTTATGGATGGACAAATGGTTGTCTAACTAGGCTGCCACCACTTTCTCAATTACCTTCCCCACAAAGGGAAGGGTCGAGATAGGTCTGTAGTTGGCTGGGGAGTCTGGGTCCAGAGAAGCCTTCTTCAACACTGGTGTCACCACCGCTTCCTTCAGGGAGCAGGGTTATTCACCAGAGTCTAAGGAGCACCAGACTATCCTAGCTAGAACCGGGATGATAACCTCCCCACAGCCCATAATCAGGGCCATGGGGCCCAGATCTAAACTACAGCATGTGGTGTGCATACCCTGGACAGTCCTCATGACATCTTTGATTTCTGGCCTTTCCAAGGAACTCCAGGAAAATGGAGGGCTTGCAACTGCAGGCTGGTCCACCGCAACTCCCATAGAGAGTGCTGCGTGGGTCTTGTCCCTAATGTCATCCACCTTATCTGCAAAGAACCGAGCAAGCTCCTCACACTGCATTTATGAAAAGACTCGACGAACCTGTAGACAAGCTGGGTTGCACAGCTTGTCTACAGTTCGAGAGAGCTGGGCCAGTTGGTTCGGTGCAGCAGCAATTTCTCCAGACAGGAATACTGCCTTCTTATGAGTAATTGCTGACTGACAGAGTTGATAATGCTCTAGGAGTCTAAGACGGTCGGTAACTAAGCCGGATTTCCACCAGCACCTCTCCAACCTGCGTCCTAATCGCCACATCTCCCTCAAGTCCCCATCAAACCATGGGGACCGAGGGTGAAGGAAGAGAGGGCGCACATGGGTTGGAATAATAGAATCCAGTGCAGTGGTAATGCCTTATTATAGGCCAGAACCAAAACTTCAGGATTCGAGCTCATCACAGGAAATTCCGATAGATCAAGTACCGCAGTTAGGCCATTGGGAGTCACATCCCGTATAGGGCGGTACTTGACCATCTCCACAGGGGTTGGCCTACGCAGAGGGGTGCGAAAATTGAACCTCACAGTGTGATGGTCAGATCATCTGACAGGTTCCACCCCCACATCGGAGGCCTCCATCCCCAGGAGGAAGACCAGGTCAAGGGAATGGCCATGTTTATGAGTGGCAGAGGTAACCACCTGTGAGAGGCCCAATGAATACATCAATTGGAGGAAGTGCTGTCCAAATTGCGAGAGTTCGTCGTCGATCCAGGCATTAAAGTCACCCAGCACCATCAACCTGGGCGACTCAAGCACCAGGTCGACAACGAAGTCCGCCACTAACTTAAGGGATAGCTTCTCGTCTCTGGGTGGATGATAGATGAGCGCCATCCTATAGCCCCCACCTGCCACTATGACACATATCATTCCTCTGACTAGGTGTCGCCCTCATTTCTGTTTACAATCCTGTTCACACTGTATTAGCTGCTGATGTTACTGCTGTTTCTCTGTATGCACCTGACGTGTACTAAGTGTATTTGTACCCGTACTGTCCTGCCCAGGACCATCTTGCAAATGAGCTTGTGCAAGGATGATTTTGCCTGGTTAAATAAAGTTGGATTGACTGACTGATTGAGTGATTGATTGATTGATTGATTCAAGGGTGATCAATAACATATTACAAACTTAAATGTTCCCCCAGAAGGAAGAGGCCCATTTGCAGGGCACCCATGCATGAGACACACTTTACGGTATAAGAGTGTCTTATGTGTAGGGTAAAGGAATGCTCCAGTTAATCATGAGCATTCCCTCTATCTATGATTAACATGTTTAATATAATTTTAACAGATAGGCCAACTGAGCTCCATAAAGTCTTCTATAAAATTGATTAGATTGCCTTGGAAAAAACACCCTTCCTCTTCAGACCTCTTATACGCTCAAAAGCATAAACCCAATGAACATGACTATCCAAAAATCAAGAAAAAAAAGTAGGAGCACAGGTTTATGGCTCCATGGGCCTGATTCTGAGATGTATGGCGCAACTCGCTGGTAGACGCAAGTTGTGACATGCACCACTACGTCGGGGACCCTGCACCAGATTCCAGAATAGGCAGGTTCTCCAGCACCTACGCCCTGAGACTTGTGGCATCTCCAGGTTGCGCCACAGAAAGGTTGCATCTGACCTGGGTGCCACAAGCCACATACAAGCCCAATGACAGGGCACAGCTCCCATGCCCTAAGACATGCCCACAAGTCCCAGTGGGGGGTGAGTGGGCAGAGTGACACTGGCACCGGGGCACTGGCAGCAGCACATCGTGGTCCGGGGAGCCAGCAGGTTGAACCCCAGTATTGCCAGGGGCGTGGGTGGGGGGTTGCTATGCAGTGAAGGGGTCTGTGTGGCATGGCAGTGTGTGGGTCGGGACCATGCGGGGGGCATCAGGCATTGGGGCAGGACAGAAGCCCCTTATGCCAGCTAATAGCTGGTCTAACCCCGCAGTGCTGCAGGGCCTCTTGGAATGGTGTTGAGGGGTTATGGCAGCTGCCCTTTTGGAATTGGGCACAGCTGCTGCCATAACCCCCCCTTTCCACCATGCCATAGGGGCCTTGGGTGGTATAAGTCCCCCTTGGCACAGAACACCCACGCCATGGCGCAGGCTGCCTCTCAGAATCCTGGTTGGAGGAACCTGTGGCGCAAAGTGTGACTTACGCTATATGTGTTGGCACAAGTCACACTGCACCACGGCAGCCCCATCTTGGAATTGGGCCCCACATCTCACAAGAAATAGACTCATAGCCACTTAACATCAAAAGTTCTCCTGATGAGTGATGCCCCCGTTTGTCAAAATCTGTTCTGATAGAATTTTTGTTTTTTAGAATTTCAGAAAATAAATTCAAAATCCTAAAATTTCTAGCACTCAAGAAGTAAAGGTTTGCAGTTCTTGCATAAAGAGATTTAGCTGTATTAGTTTTTGGAAAATAGGAGTCTCTGGAATCAGCCTCTCTTACAAATATCTTAGCACTTCCTGCTAAACATCCCCTCACAGCTGTACACCTGTTTTTATTTTGTCCACACATTTTTCCTTTTAAAACTTCTCATTATCCTGTGATAAATTATTTGGAAACAATGTGTGTACAGTTTCCGCTTCTGTTGCTTAGTGGGCTTTGCACCTGATGAAGGGACCTGTTGGGCCCCAAAAGCTTGTGTACTATATCACCTTTGTTCAAGATGTATGCTGGTCCAATAAAAGTTATTGAACTATCCAGTAACACTTCTTGCATGCAACAAAATACGATTTCTTATTCCAGAATCAGATTTCAGAATAGAATACTTATTCCAAGTCTGATTTAATGGTTTTCAGGATTTAGGATTTTTTGTCTTTAGTTCTGAAAATTCTGAATCCTGAAAGTGGGCCAGAATCAAATTCTTAGCAACTCTAACATCTCTGCTTTCAAATCTTTGCTATGTAATACCTTCACCACAGTAGCAACATGTTTACACCAAGAATCCTTCAATATGGTATGGATTGAAATCTGCTGTTACAACTGCTAATTGCATACTTTACTTCTGTAGTGCTCCACATTGTCACTGGGAAGTCTTAACATATGGATAAGATGCACCCCTGTGAGGGAGGCCGGATCAGCTCAAATCTGTGACATCAGCATGGAATGCTGGGGACAGAAGAGTTGCACAGCCTCTAACTGATCAGTCTTCTGTGTCAAGAGTGAGGGACAGCTGGGCTTTTCAAGGGTGTACCCTCAAGATCACCCTGAAATGTTAGTGAAGTGACTTGCACAGTGATGTAAATAGTGTGAGTGAAAACAGCTGCATGGATTTAACAGCAGGAATGTTAGAGTGCTGTTCATATAACTGTTTTCACTCATGCTGACTAGCTGAAGTGCAGTACTGTGTGGTGCCTACCTGAGTTGGCAGTGTAGTGTAGAGGTTAGACTGACTGCCTGTGAATGGGCTTACTACATTCACCAGACCAGGGTTTGAGTCTGGGAGTTTGGATTTTTTTTTTGTGTGTGTCTGTCATGTCCGCCACCCTTGAGTTGCGTCCCCCCGGAGTTATGATAGTAAATATGCCCCCCTCCCAACCTTCTACCCCAAATTGCATCCCTCCTCAGAGTTAGAATAGTTAATCCCCCGTGAGTTGAGCCTCCCAAGTTACATCTCCCCCAGGGTTGGAATACTAAATGTCGGTTCCATGTCATAATAGTGATTACAAAACAGCGATCGCTATTATGGTGAGTGTATATCGCCGAAAAGCATTTCGGCGACACACAAACCCGAGTAACCAGACTTCCAGCTATTTAAAGGGTTTTGGCTTTGCCCGTCGCACCCCCCTTACTAAGGATTGTTAACACCAGGGGAGTGCATGTCGAGGAGGGGGCCAAACACGCAAAACACAGACGGAAGAAAAAAAAAACAATGCCGCATGCAGCGGCAAAACAATTGCTCCCAGCATGTCCTGAACCCAGTGCTTGCTGCATTGTAGCCTGACATCCTCACCACCACACCACAGGGCTGGCTTGGCTGCAGCAGGATCCCCTACCCCTACAAACCCTCCCTCTCTCCTATCCCTCCCCTACACCTCCCTATCCCTTCCCTTCTGGTCGCTTTCCTCGCTACAGCATTGCTACTCTTGCAGGGTAGCTGCTGATGATAGCACAATAAATGAGTCGCTGTTTCTACAGTCTCTCATTTATAATTGCTATCATCACTGGTTACCCTAAATATCCCCCCTTCCCAAGTTGCACCCACCTGAGTTGCATCCCTCCCAAGCTGGAATAGTAAATCCCTCTAAGGTGTGCCCCTCCAAGTTCCGCCCCCCCAAGTTGGATCCATGGCGTCCGTGGTGTGCTAATAGTAAATTGTGCTATGTCTGAGGTGTGGTATTTTGGCATAGCACAATTTACCATTTAGCTGTTTTCCATACGCAGTTGTTGACGTCACCGTCTCTTCTTTCATGTACTTATAGGAGATCCTTTTCAAGCACCTGTAGCCAAGGCTGTCTGCAGGAATATAGGGAAAGGGAAAGGGGAAATTGTTTAACCAGGAAAGGCACACTAAGCTGAAGTTTTTTTCCAGGTGTGACCTCGGTGCACAAGGAAGTTAAATGACTTTCTCAGGGTCACACAGTATGCAAGTGAGGGTGGTGGAATTCAAATCCAGGTCTCCAGGTTTGCAGCTCAGTGCCCTAAACCTCAGCACAATACTGACTCTTTCTGTATATGCAGGTATGCATCCAATGTACCCTACATTTTCATAGTAGAGCACTGCCTTTAAGTACGTATGCGCCCTGTGCACCTAGATTGTCATAGATAGAGCACTGTCTTTAAGTAAGTATTTACTCCATGTACCCTAAATTATAACAGTGAGAGCACTGTCTTTTTAAGTAAGTATGCAGCCTGCATAGCTTAGATTATCACAGTTAGAGCACTACCTGTAAGCAAGTATGCGTCTCATGTACCCTAAACTGCCATAGTTGGAGCACTGCCTTTAAGTAAATGCACAGCCTGCATACCTTAAATTGTCATAGAGCACTGTCTTTACATACATACACATCCTGCATACCTTAAATTATCATAGTTAGAGCACTGCCTTTAAGTAAGTCTGCATCTACCCTAAATTATCATAGCTACAGCACTGCCTTTATGTAAGTCTGCACTCCATTTACCCTAAATTATCATGACTAGAGAATTGACTTTTAGTAAGTATGCGCCCTCCATACCATAACTTATCATAGTTAGATCACTGCCTCTAAGTACACACCTCATATACCCTAAATTATCATAGTTAGAGCACTGCTTTTAAATAAGTATGCAGCCATTGTACCCTAAATTGTCATAGGTAGAGAATCGTCCTTTAGTAAATGTACACCCCATATACCCTAAATTATGAAAAGGATCTGAGCAACAGAGCTTTCTGATGGGCTGTAAGCCCATCAGCCTTATGTTAATCTTTTATTAACATACATGTGCAGCCTAATCATATGCTGAACAAGGTTAAACACTGTTTAAAAAAAAACCTTTTTATGTTGGCTTGCCGCGCTTGCGCGGCAGTCAACATATTGGGAGAGTGCAGCTTTGGGGCGCTGCTGCTGTTGGCAATGCAGGGCACGATCAGTAGGTGCGCCCCTCATTCCCAATAAGCCAGCATGCTAGCGCTGACACTAACATTATGTAGTGGACAAATTCAAAGTGCAGCTGCAATCAGAGACAAGCTCGCCATGCGCGCCACTTTGTTTAGAGTTATGTCCACTTTACTACGCCTGCTCCCCCAGTAGCAGGGTGCCACGCTGGGAGCCCACCAGCGTGGCAACTGATGCCAGGGCCGACGGGGTGCCCAATCCCGCCGGCTCCACACACACCCCAGCCATCTCTTCTGCCATGCTGGGAGCCCACCCCAGCGTGGCAAACGTCCTGTGTCGTTTTTTTTTTAAACCTGCAATTAAAACGGTCCCACGGTGCTTCTCCTGCCCCCCACAACCCGCACCCACCCACTGCGCACTCTGCCTCCCCACACCCCTTCACCCCATACTTACCTCCGAGTCCGGGCGCGATGATCTTCGGTGGACCGGGAACAAGTCTGCACTCTCCAAAGCCGACCGCAAACTGAGGAAATGCTGTAAGCTGTATAATGGGCTAGATAGGGTTTTTTCAACTTTGTTGCATATCTCAGGCATTTTTTGGAATTTTGCACCAAATTTTCAACATGGGGTTTTTGGGGCCCCTCCTCATGATTTCTGTCACTGTCATGGTGTTTATCAGTCTCAAAGGTGATTTCAGTCACTGCGCCGAAATCACCTTCGGGCCCATTAATGAAATGACAGTGGCGTGTGTTCATGAGGTGCCCTCAAAAGCCTAAGTTCTAATTTGGTGGAAAATCCAACAAATGCCTGTTTTACTAGCGAGCGCAAGTTGCTACACAGGCTCGTAACTTTCAAGACATTCACAATATTTTACTGCTGGATTTTTCAGCATTGTCGCTTTTGTACACCCCTTGTGAACAGTATAGCTGTCATTTTCTTACGCCCTGCCCAAATGTGTTTCCGCACTTTCGAGCACAATAGCACAGTTGCTGTGGAAATCAGTGTTTGGGCTAGATTATGAAAATGACAGTGACACAGTTCATGAGCAGAGGACCTAAAATGCCTATGTTGAAAATTTGGTGATGATACTCCATAAAATAACTGTGTTACGATGCATGCGTTGGTAGATTGCACGACGCCTGCATCATTGCATTTGTGATATTTTCAGTCTGGATTTTCACCATTGCCATTTTTCCACACCTCTTGATGAACAGTACAGTCATTATTTGACATATCGTGTCTCAAAATGTGTTTTCGCACTCCGCAGAATAGCTTGGTCGCTGTGCGAAATCACTTCTTGGGACACTTTGAGGAAATAACAGTGACACTGTACATGAGCAGAGGTGCTAAAATGCTCATGTTGAAAATTTGCGCTTAACGCCCATAAAATGGCAGTGTTGGAAGCGCAGTATTGCATATTTCCTATTAATAATCTAGTAGCTTCACAGAATTTGGTATATTTACATGCCACATTTTCAACACTGGCATTTTTTTACACCTCCTTATGAACTGTGCAGCTGTCATTTCTCATATCCTGCCCGACATGTTTTCCCGCACTGCACTACCAAACACCCAAAGGGACACCCTAATGCTTGTCACTCTCTGCAGGGTGGGGGTGGGTTGGCATGAGTTCAGTGCTTCACTGCCATTCCTATGATGCATCTGTCTAACTCCTGCACTACCAATGCCAATACCAGCAAGCCAACATTCAGCATTGACAAATGCTTGTTTATTATAATAGCAATAAGGCCCTCCCAGGGGTTATGTTAATGGTCAGTTAATCGCCCTCTAGGGACATGTGGCACTGAGCTATACCTCGGGCAACATTACAACCCTAGAGGGTGATTAACAGACCATTACCATAACCCTTGGTAATGCCTCATTGCTTAATTATCATAGTTAGAGCACTACCTTTAAGTAACTGCACACCCCAAATACTCTAAACTGTTACTGTTACAACATTGCCTTTATGCTGGGACCATCTGTGGGCAATGCTTCCTAGCAGTGCCACCACAGAAGATATATTTTCAAAAGTTTGCATATAATTTTTAAAGTTATGAAGGCAGCCCTGCCTGTAGCTCCTTAACTTGACTGGAATCTTCACAATTTTTATTGTTTTTTTTCTCCTCCCAAACGTACCTCTAACAGGACAATACTAGTTGCTTCTACAAGAGGGACTCTCTAAATTCAGCCATGCCTGTCTTAAATTTAAACTGGTGGACCAGATGCAATAGCCTGCCGGGGGCCTTCCAACTCGGGGATGGAACTTGGGGGCTCAACTCAAGGGGGACATTAACTATTCTAACTATTCTAACTCCGGGGAAGGATGCAGTTTGGGGGGAGATGGAATAGCCTGCCGGAGGGGATGGTAGGAGCCAAGACAGTGGAGGAAGTCAAGCAGGCATGGGACAGCCACTGTGGGATACACAAGCAGGCAGTTAAGTGGGGGGGATAGGAAGCCAAGGGCAAACTTGATGAATTGTACAGTCCCCATTTGCTGACAACTTCTATGTTTCTATGTTTCTATGCATGGTGCTGAGCAGTGGGGTACCGCTCTGGCATGCTGGTGGCCTGGGTTTGTGCCCTGAGACAGGACATCAGGAGCAGAGGCCAGCAGGGAGGGTGAAAGAGTATCTGCATGGACACTGTTCTTCCAGGGTAGGGAAGTGACATAAACCACTCAGAGAGTGGCACCTGGAGGAAACATGGGGCCATTGCTTGTGTAGGTGACCACACGCTGGTGGGTGCTGTCAGCCAATGGGCTTGTAGTGTATACTGTACACTGTCATTGATAGTGTAGTTGGTGGGCAGCCATGGAGGTGTGAGGAGGGCTGTGCTGCTCATCAACCATCAGTTGTGCTGGGGGAGAGGGGGGAGCAGGGTGGTGATGATTACCTGAGAGAGTGGGGGTTTGGGGGGACCACTAGACTACCAGGAACTGGGTTTTTGTTTATTTTGGGATGGAAATTGGTGATGGGGGTGCCACTACACTATGAAAAAGGGATTTCTTACTGTTGGGTGGGACATCAGGCACTGGGGAGGGGGAAAAGAACCATTACATTATGGAAAATGTTTTTTTTAATACAGGGATTGGGCACCGGGGAAGGGGCACAGACCACTACACTGTGGAAAAATTTTATTTAGCATTGGGCTGGTGATCAGGGAATGGGGAGGGACCACTACACTATGTAAACATATTTTACAATGTCGGGTGGGCGATCGGGACTGGAGAGGGCTGGGAGGGGGGTGTGGGGCTGAAGTACCTCCGCCAACCACTAGGGTTGCATGGATTGCCACCAGGTTTTTGTCAGCAGTACTTTGCTCCACACAAGGACTTTCACAAAGGCCCTTGCATAGAGCAAAACCTTCGTGAATGGGATGCGGGGATATGCAGGTCCCCTCCCCTTAATTTGCATTGCATCCCCTTTCACTACTTTGTCTGGGTGCAAATCCAGTTTGTAGGGGCAAACTGGGCTTTGTGAATACCAACTATTCACAAAGCACAGTTTGCCCTGGGAAACTTGGGTTTGCACCGGCAAAGTTTTGTGAATCTGGCCTCAGATATTCATTGCTCGGGGAGTATGACTGGTACAACTGCATTTATTTTGGGACCATGGCTTTTCACAGACCACTTCCCCAAAGGGTAAAGTATGGCTCAGGGACAAGTGGCAGTCTCCTTTCTGTGTACCTGCCCTTTTTGCTCCAGTGACTCTAATGCAATAATTTTGGCTCCCTAGTGTGTTGGTGTCAAGGGGTGAGACACAACTGTCTCATTGATTGAAAGTGGCAAATTTGAGTTACACATATCCCAATTTAATCTCTTAAATGACATCTCTTTCATGATGATGAACTGCAGGACCTGCCTGTGAAGACAATCGAACCTTAGACCGGTCCCTCATGTCAAGAAGTATCACAACAGGCACTTGTGCAATGTATGTGAGGCGTGTAGGCATCCCTGAGTCAGAAAGCCACACGCCAAGGGACCCACAGACCCCAGTGGTGGTCTCAAAAGGTGTGCCGTCCTGTTGTCCACTGGATCCCCTGACCACCTGAGAAGCTACATCATGTGCTGCAGGAGGCATGCCCATGCTCCACACGATTCTTCAAGATGCGGTGTGGCAGGCTGCCAGGAGCACCATTCTGCCTGGTGGGCCCTGCTGTAAATGGCTATGTGCTGCCCTGCAATGGTGAGGGCACAGCATCGACAGGGTCCTCTTGCCTTCAGGAAGCATCTCCCCCAGCACACTGGGCTACGTGGGTGGACTAGGGCTGTCATTCGGGTGCTTGCCTGTGCATTCTGTGACCCCGGTTCCATACCAACACACACTCCCCCACACCTGGCACAAGGGATCCACTCCTAGTACCAGCATCAACATCCCATTGGATGCTGCCTGGGTCCTCAGCTCCAATCCTGTCTGCTTCCCGTGGACTTGTGTGCTGGAGGGGAAGGGCCACAGACAGGTGACCTGTGGGTGCTTAGCAGTCATGAATCTGCACACCCTGTGCCTGTCCACGACCATGTAGGTGGGCATGTGGTGTACTCATGATCTGCATCTACATTGTGCCCCTTAGAGAATCAACCCTAATATGGATACTGTTCCAAATTCAGATTGTTTCATTGCTTGGTTCCATCCTACAACCAGAAATCAGTGATGATTTCCCTTGTGCTAAAGCTTCTGTGACTCCAAGTTTCCATGGGCAACAGGAGAAGTACTGTAAATTCTGATTAAGAGAAAGGAGAGTGGGGTCCTATGTGATAAAGGCAATTTCAGAACTGCGAATAACATGTCAGTGAGTGCACATTGCCGAAAACATATACAGCGACTGTGAACTATGCTGACTACCACTGCCGCCACACTAAATTAAATCCAAAAACCGAATGTTTTATGCTATGTCCCCCACATCCCCCATGCAGGGGGCTATGCCCTGTTCCCTCTTTCTTTATATAACCAACTCCGAAGGGGGCCTGACACAGGGGTACAGGCAAACCATCAGGATGGAGCGATTTGGAAGGGGGACGGATCTGCAGATCAGGGCACATGTATAGTGGGAACAGGAATGGGACAAGGGAATGGGACGCCTAAAAAAATTTAGTTCCACACTGCCAAAACCATAAAAATTTACCAAGCCCTTACCTAGCCCTGCACTCTTTACCGTCTGTGCTGTAGCCATCGACATGATCCACCACATCAAGTGAGCAGTTTGACAGCACAGTCCACACTCCCTCCCATATTCTTTTCCATGTCATGCCCTTCCACAATCATGCTGTCCCTTACTCACTGTTATATGCCTACAAGGTTCACTGAAACCCCTTTTGTAGACCCTCCATGCTCGCTCTCTTCCTGGCCAGTGCAAACGACTCATGCAAAACTCAATCACCCATTTGCAGTCACCCATTTGACGGCATACTGAAGAGGTGTAAGAGGATGCTGGACCTCCTCTGTGCCATTGTTTATTTGCTGTACAGTTTTTGCCTTTCTGATTAAAGAAGAATTCAAAATTTTGCAGTTGAAAGGTGTTTTTTACCTACAAAAATTGGGGTGGGGGTCGTGATTGGTGGTGGTGGTGGTGGTGGTGGTGGTGGTAAGGGTGACAGTAATTGTTCCAGGAGAGGCTATGACTAAAATGTAATAGCAGCAGTGAGTGAAGTGAAACAGATTTCAAGAGACAACCTGCTTCAGAGGACAACAGAATAGCCTTGTGTTTTCAGCATCCTTCACACAGTACAACTGCAAGATCAACAGTATTCTAACTAAGAACTGGCCCTTCCTACAGTTCAGGGAACTCAGTAATAACAGATTTAGAGAACCATCTTATGTGCTGCCAAAAAACTCTCACTTTTGAAGGCAAATTGATTAATTAGTCCATAAGGTCCCATAGAAAACAGAGACCAATTTTGATTGGAACCCTTAGGTCAGGGAATGTACAGATGCAGGCATTGCAGCCAATGCTCAAATACTAGCAGGAAATAACTTTTTGAAACACACATGAACTATACCTTATTACTAGGGACTGTGCAATATGCAGTACTGGTCATATAGCGTTCGTGATTCAGTGCCCCTGTGCTGAACTATATTGTACATCATGAAAATCATGTGCCCCTTGATGAACAGAAGCAGTGAACATTAGAAAACATCAGGAAATGTTCAAGCAACTTCAGTAGCACAGCATTTTGATTTTGGAGATTTGAACATGTAAGTCCATCATCAAGCAGTGAAAACAAGGATGATGCTTTGCAAAAAAGATAGGTGTTTTGTAGCCACACCATGGGGACTTTGTTACCTAACAAAGGTATGAATAAGGACTAGTGGTGTGCTAAATGTTCAGGTTCAAATGGAATGGAATTCTGTGGACTTTCAGAAAATTCCTGGAATTTTGTCAGTAGCAGAATTCAGACACTTTGCAAACGAAAACATTTTTACATATTAATAATCCACAGTTTACATAAATGGTGGATTCTTTTTCTGCAATCCATGGAAAATTATTTTACTGTTTACGTGACCTATGGAAAATTATTCTGCAGTTCACTCAAAAATACTTCTCATAATTCTGTGGAATTTCAAAAGAAATTCTGAAAACCATTTGAGAAGCAGGATTGCCGTTCTGCATTAATTGTCAATATTCTGCATTCCACATAGCCATAAATGCAATATCAACTGGAGTCTATATTGGTGACATCAAGAGACAAATCCTTGATCATTATGGACACTAATAATAGACTGTCTAATGGTTTAGCCTCTAGAAATTGACAGTCTGAGCATTACTTTTTTTCCATTTATTTGTTTGTAACCTTGTGCTGCCCAGCCATACCACCCAACTGACTTCCCCAGCCCTGTCACCCCACTTTTCCAGGGCTTGCCTAACTCCTGCTTGCCGTTTGCCAGAGGGTCTCCTCAGAGGGGCCAGTCACCGGTGTGGAGCCTGTGGGGGTTTGGGCATCATCCTGCAGACAGGTGGGAGTTCCACTTTTTCTCCCCATGGCCTACCACACATGCAATGAACATGATGTACATACTCTGTCTCCAGGTAGATGTCTCTAGTGTCCTGCATGTGGGTCCCTCTCTTATCATGACCCTACTGCACTGCCACCTGAATTCCTCCAGGCAGCAGACAAGCTGTGGGATACTATCTCACTCTCCATGAGGGGGGTGAGCTGTACTTGAGATACTTAATCCTCCCTTCCCCGGCTGCCCCCAAATGACCCACATCCATTTCTGCACCCAGGTCACTGATGTGACAAGAGGTGAGGCACTCAGCACCTCAGCCCTCCACACCACTGGGCTGGCTCGACAGTCTGAGCACTGTTGAGAGTTCCTTGTATTGAGAAGGACCTTTGATGGATATTTAACTCACTGTTCCAGAGTTAGAAGTTTATCTGATCAAAACTGAACCCCAAGGATTTCCTAATAAGTGCTGTTATATGATGTCTTAGACCAGGAATCAGGTGTCTAGATTAGCTGTTCTGTATGTATGTTTGCTGTTGCAGGATTGGACTAAATGTTGCCCTGCTAATGGCTGGGGCAGCAATTTTTTCAGTTGGCGGAGAGTAGAACCCCCTGTTCCAGAGTCAGGAGCTTATCTGATCAAAACTGACCATTCAGGAGTCCCGGTATGAAACCGCCTGCCAGTAGTGAGAAATGTTGCCAAAAATGGTGGTTACAGGGATCAGCTGTTTAAAATGCATGGGGCTACCATCTTGTGACTTCTAGACCTCAGGGCCTGCCAGCCAATCAAGGACTGGTGTAAGGACTCTATGACAGTTGGGATGTTCTATTTGCTCCATCTGTACCCCTATGAGATGTCAAGGAGGTTGAGCAGCAATTGACATGGTCAATTGGAATCCTGGGTAGGAGCCATGTCTAAAGGAGAGGTGACTCAGAGGCAGGCAGGTCTGTGCAGGATACAAAATTAAGCAGATATCGTTTAGCAATCATGAAACAAAAGCATCATCCTGGGCCTTGTGCCTGGATGAATGCTGCTTGATTGGCAAATGCATGCCAACCTGTGCAACAGGCGGCACCTGAAGATCAGTGTTTAGTCCTCAGAGGAAGACTACAGACTCAAATAATTCTACACACCTGAGTGACAACTGTTAGGGAAGACAGCAAGCCTTGCTCCAACCTAAACTGCATGGTCTTGGTCCTGATTGGGAGAACACACAATAGGGAGCAGTGCCATCCCTGGTAACTGTGTGTAACTGTGGGAAGAGTTTTTTTCTACTTTCTGTGTAAGTTCCTTTTTTTATTTGCAAGTTTTGTACAACAGTATTTAATTTCATGATTCATCTTTGGCCTGAAGAGCTGAGCCCAGGCCAGATCCAAAGTCCTTTCCACTCCCAAGCACCTCATTTTATGATGTAAAGCTCGAAGCACCAAGCATCGGAATTTGAAAAGGAGCAGTTGTTTGCTGTAACCTTAGGAGTTTCAGGTCTCTCAATACAGCAAATCACCATGCACTTCCAGGCAAGCCCACTCTTACACTAACAGCTTAGATTCAGAATTTCTCAGTAGTCCTGAAGGACTGGTGTGTCCTCTTTCTATAGCCTCCAGAATGTCTTTTCATCCTGAATCTTGTCTGCTCCTGTAGAATGTCAGACTGCATTAGGTGTGGCAAAGTGGCCTTTCAAAAAGATGTGAATCCATAATAGGCAGTGGGTAAACAAGCAATGGAGGGCCCTAAGCTGTCCACAGACTGATGAGTATTACCATGGGAAGGCTGTTCATCATTATCAGTTATGGGATTTTTACTCACTCAGAGGCACTAGGACCACAGTCCAGCAGATGTTTTGACAATGCATTTGCATCCACATGATTTAGCCCTGGGTGATACTCTACAGGGTAGCTGCAAGTAGACAAGGCAGATAACCAGTGATGTCTAGTGGCATCCAATTTGGTCAAGGTCTGCACATATGTTAATGGACTCTTGTCAGTTTTGAACATTATCTTTTCCACCATATAAGTACTCAAGATACTGATTTAGTATGGCCCATTTGAGTGCAAAGCATTTCAATTTATGTGTAAAGTGATTCTGTTCACTGGGGGTTAGACTCCAACTAGAAAAAGCAACTGGCCTCAGTGTTTCCACTGAATCTCCCAGTTCACAGACCACGTAGGCTAGTGTCTGTACAGGTATGTGGCAGGTATGGTTCCTAAGGATCAGCATAAGTCAAGATGGGAGAAGTGATCAGATATGGGAGGATTTCTCTAAAGGCTTTATCACAGGCAACATCCTAACTAGGTCTGAACAGTTCACAACTCTGAAGTAAGAGGGAGAGTCTTTTGTTGTTTTTCCTGTGGTTGACAGGGGTATTGGTAGGTGGATATCCTTGAGTAAGATTCAACAACTGCTGCTTTACTCAGGTTTAATCTTTGGCAAAACACTAATAATACCCTGAAATCCAGAAACTGTTAGAGCTCCTTGAGGTTTCTAGGCTGGGGCCAAGAGACCAAGACTTCCACTTTGCTAGGATCAGGTTTAATCCCATTGGAAGACACACTATGCCCTATATATTTTACCAAAGTGTAAAAAAAAGTGGCACTTATCAAAGGGCAACTTAAAGTGAAACAGTTAGCACTGTGAGCCCCACAACCATCTGTAGGCCTGTTACCAATTTGCACATTGTGTTAAAGAATAAACATTTTACTTATGGTTTACTGTAGTACAATAGATTTCATCAGGCTCATTATGCTGACTGCCAAGCTGATATTTGCTGTAACCAAAAATCCCTGAATCCCTTGTAGCAGATAACAATACTGGGTACCCAGGTACTGCCACACTGAAGCTCCTATTTCATTACAGTTAAAAAATCCTGGTATCAGTTGGGAGAGGGTAGCAACATACAGTACATAGGCTTCTAATAATTGGGGCATGGTACTTTCATATCTCTTGATGGAGGGAACTGCATCTAGCTGGCCTTGTTAATGCCAGCTGACAGTAAATTTACCCTGACGCCTGCCCAAAAAAGGATTTGACTAAATAGCTTCCCACCACTAGATTTCTTCTTGACCTATGGGGGTACTTACCTGGGGTGAACAAAAAGCAGAGTTTCCATACTAACCCATGTCTGTTGCAATTGGTGGCATGTCAATAAACCTGTGTGCAATGCTATTTTGATGTCTTTATTGTTTGAACAGTTCTAGTGGTGAAGTGGCAACATGGCTGCCACAAGTTGGGTTGGAGCTCCCAGAGGCATAGTTTTATGCTGAAATGACATCAAATACAGGTGTGCCATCCTTGCCTCAGGATTTTTAAAATTTACTGTGATTCAGTGACTGTGTGATTTTTTCAGAAGAGATTGTTTTGTTTTCTCATGCCACCATGGATGCTAGCGGAAAGTGAAATTGAGCAGTGAGAAAGCAGGATGGTTGATTCGGATCCTGTTGGATGGCAGCTGGAGAGGGGTGTAGAAGGACTGGGAGCTCTAGAAGCCAAGCAGCTATAGGGACCATGGAGAAGAGATCTAAACTGTGATTGTGGCAGCAAGAAAGTGGACAGAGCAAAGTGTCTGGATTAAAAAACAAAAGTATTTAAAGTGTAGGGTGTTGAAGAAATCAGAAGGTTGTGGATCTTGTTTTATTCTTCAGTTTATTTAAGATCCCACATGTATATGCGAGTTGTTTTCTATATTGACCCATTCTGTTTTTTTCAGGAGGTTTTTGTTTTGCTAGTGGAAGGGTCACAGAATATGGCTTTGTTCTTTTAGTCCATCCATTTTTATAATGATATTTTACGTATTTTTACTTAAAAATCTATTTTTTTTCTACTTTCTATTTTTCAAATTGGAGCACCAGTTTTCTATCAAAATCAGATTGACTGAGATTCTTCTGCGTGTCCACTGATGTCAACCATAATATAAATACCTTAAACGTGCACAACTCAGATGCAAGGTCTCAAGCATGAGGAGATCTTTACTGGGAGAGTTAAAAGCATGTTCCTATGAACTTCCTTGATAGCAATGACAACTGAAAATCACTTCATTCTGCATATAACTCTCAAGCTTATTGTAATTCTTTTTTCACAGAGAGAGTAGTGATCCTCAGATGCCATTTCCCTAATTGTGGAAGATTCTGAGCTATGGTGCCAGAGAGGTGCAGAATTAGTTTTTTATTGGGCCATAATGTAAGTGCTTTATATCATATATAGACTATATTCTATGGATTTTACTCAGTCATTTTTTTCTCCTTTTTTTTTCAGTACCAGTTTGTTCTCTTTTGCCTCAGGTATACTGTGGGTTAGTCTTAAATATCCTTTTTTTGTCTGCTGTCTTAGGCCTTTAAAATGAGACGCCAAAGATGCCTTCATTACTTGCCGACTGGTCCTTTGCGATATCAAGATCTTTGGCTATTATTATCTGATGGTTGGTGACAGGAGTTTTTACCCTGGAATATATTCTGATTTAGACAAGAAGGACTCTCCTAAAACCACAGGTTATAATTTTTATATTGATTAGCCCTGACTTTTTGAAGGAGCTCAGAGTTTTATAATATATATTCCTGAAAACAGCATCTGTTCAAGAAACTTTTCTGAAAGGTGCTTTAAATTGACTGCTCAGAATAAACAGATACTCCAAGAACTTTGGGATCAAATTCTGGCTTAGAAATTGACTATAATCATTTTCTCCTTCTTCCCAGCCTAAAGACACTTTTTTCCTTGTTTTAGTTATAGTTAGTAGCAGTTATTTGCACATTTGAAGTTTTTATGTACTTTTATATGTACTTGTGTGTATTTGTCTGAAATCTTGCTACAACAATAATTCTTGTTATCTAGAAAGTAGGGTATGATATATACTAGAAGCAGCAAACTTTTGCAGCAAATTTGATCAGATAAGGAGACTAGAAATTCTATGAAAAAAGATACTGCACACATAAATCAAGTTAAAAATACTACCTCAACTCAAATTAAGGATTTATCAGCCACTAATAGAAAAAGAAGGGAAGCCTCTACAATGCTACACTTAAAGGAAAGTAATAGAAATAGGAATCAGGGCTCTTGTGATGTTGTTATACAAAGTACCGGGGATCTTGTTAATCTAGAAGCTAACAACGAGCATTTATTTACCTTAGATAACTAAAGGGTAGACAAAGATGTACAAGAAACAACAGCCCAGAAAAGATGAATAAAAAGGCTAACAAAATAAACACTGGTCCACTTCAGGAACTGATTACAACTTTTCTTGAACCTAAGGGACCTGTGGAATTAGGGAATAACAAAAGATAACAGGCCCAAGTGGAAGTACATCATAGCAGAGAGGAGGATTTAATTTTTTGACCCCTGTTATGACCATCTCTGTTGAAAGCACACAAAATCACACTAAAAGTAGATTTGACTTATTTAGTCCCTTAATTATAGCATCTGCTATTGATATAATGTTAGAAAATGTTAATTGCAGTTCACCTAATACTGATGTTCCCCAAGATAAACAGGAGCAAAGTGTGGAACAGTAGCTTAATTCAGAGCCTAATCTGAGTCAATTATTGAAGCCCTAAACTAATAATTTGATGGAAGAGTAATCTGGATCCTGTCTAAACAGAGCCCCTGAAGTCTTTGCAGTTTTGTGAATCATCAGATGAAGTTATAGGGCAAATAATACGTAATCAAGAATTGACACAATAGTTATTTTTTTATGAAATACTTATGGGCCACATAAAGCGTTTGGTAAGTGAAGTAGCATCTCTAAAGAAAGAATTAGCTTCACATTCCCTTTTGTTGAAACAGATCTCCCCAAATTAGATGCAGAGGAAAAAGTTGCAGACTATCAATTTTGATGAAACTGTGATCCCAGACACCCTGTGAAGAGAAAAAATAATAATAAAGGGGCAAGGCAAAGAAAAAAACCAAAAACACAGAAACAAAGATAAAAAGAAGAATACAGAGTATAAGGAAAGAGTGTCAGTAGGCCCACCATTAATGATATTAGACACCCACCTGGGAGAGAATCAAAAGGTTGAACAAAAAACATCAGAAGTAAAAAAAAAACTAAAAACAAGCATTTGTCAATGCCGAACGTTCGCTTGCAGGTATTTGCAGTGGTATTTGGCACTTGGACATGGCTTAAAAAAATCAGTGACAAAGAAGTACAAGCATTTGTCAATGCCGAATGTTGCTTGCTTCTATGTGCTGTTTAGGTATTTGGAAGTCATTGGAGTGCAAATATTGAAAATTCGTGAACTTCTTACGAGTGTGTAAGAACTGCTAATGCGCTCGTAAAACAGTCATTTTAGAATTTTTTCACCAAATTTTCAACATAGCCATTTTAAGACCTCTGCTCATGAGCAGTGTCACTGTGATTTTCTTAATGTGTCCCACATTGAGTTCGTACACCGACTACGCCATTGTGCACTACATGGGCGGAAACACGTTTTGGGCAGGATGTGAAAAATGACAGCTGTACTGCTCATAAGGAGGTGTGGTAAAATGGCAATGTTGAAAATCTGGAGTGAAAATATTGAAAATTCTGAAACCTCTGACGTGCGTAGGAACTGCATAGCCTGCAGCTAAGTAAAGCGGTCATTTTTAGGAATTTTTCCACCAAATTTTCAAAATAGGCTTTTTGAGAGCCCACCTTATGAACACTGGCAGTGTCATTTCATTAATCATTCTGGAAAGGTGATTTCGCACAGTGACTGTGAAATTACCCTTCGGGCCTGAATAATGCCATGACAGTGACAGCATTCATGAGAAGGGGTCCCAAAAACCCCATGTTGAAAATTTGGTGCAAAAATTCCAAAAAATGCCTGAGATATGCAATAAAGTTGAAAAAACCCTATCTATCCCATTATATGGCTTACGGCATTTCCTCAGTTAAGTCTGCTTTGAAAGAGTGCAGATGTGTTCCCGGTCCAGCGATGATCGTCAGCGCCGAGCTCGGAGGTAAGTATGGGGTGAGGGGTGTGGGGAGCCAGGGTGCGAGGGTGGGTGCAGGTTGTGGAGGGGTGGGGAGACAGTGATGGAACGCTTATTTACAGTTTTTTTTTTTTTATTCAGACGATGAGGACGTTTGCCACACTGGGGTGGGATCCCAGCGTGGCAGCAGGGAAAGAACTGTTTGAGGGAGTGGAGCTGACAGAGATTGGGCACCCATTGGCCAAAACAAGATTTGCCACGCTGGGGTGGGCTCCCAGCGTGGCACCAAAGCTTTGGGCGTGCAGACTTGAAGCCGACGGGGGATTGGGCACCCCCGTCGGCTATAACAGTTTCCTTGTTTTGTATATTTGTATATTTCTGCGTGCCTAGCCATAAATAAAACAACGGCCAGGACAGCAACAGGACGAGGAAGCTGGACGTATTTTGTTTCAGCAGCTCATACAGAAGCGCTGCCAGCACTGATCGCAGCGGTGGTTTTCTTTGAAGTGAAGACCACTGCTGTCATACACAGCGCCCGCATCCATTGGTGCAGGACCACCATGCCTGATCAACGGAGCAGTGGATTGCACAGGACAGTCACACCTCCAAAGTGTCCTATTCTCCCAAGATGTTCCTTGCACATGCGCGCAAGCGAATGTAAAAAGTAGAGATAGCCCAGACTTAAAGGGACAGGCTAATATCATAGAATGGAATGTAATTTGAATAGATGAAAATGACACGAATGATACAGTTACAACAGAAACAATTAAGAGAAATGAAAATAGCAGACAGGACCATCTAATGGATTTGAATGGTAATATCAGTAAAGGGTTCATTAAGGAAATGAAATGGTTGTTAAAATTATGGGTATCTTTAAAAAAGCTAATAAGGCAAAAGGCAAGGAAAGGCAAAATTTATTTAAAAACACCCAATCCCAGAGGCTCTGGGTGCTACACAAATAAATAAACACTTCTTTAGAGAATTATATACAAATGAAAGACAATAAGACCCAGAATGATAATATGTTACTTAACTATTTTAAACAGATCAAAACAAAAAATTAATAATTCAGTCCAAGAAAACCTAGGCAAATAGGCAGGCCTTAAGGCGAGCCTTAAAAACCTCCAAAGTGAGGGCCCCTTAACCCCAGGGGGCAACTAATTCCATAAGACGGGGGTGGCAATGCTAAATGCCCTGTCGCTAGCAGATCTCAACCTCGTCCTAGGAATCACCAGGGGGCCTCCACAAGGAGGAACGGAGGGGGCAAACAGAGAGAGCAGGTGCAAGAAGGTCTGACAGATAACCAGGGTCCTAACCATGTAGGGCCTTATAGGTGAGAAGACCCACCTTAAACAGGATCCTCCACCTGACTGGCAGCCAGTGCAGCTCATGCAAAACCAGTGTAATATGGCAAAACTTAGGCTGCCCAGTAAGTAACAGGGCAGCTGCCTTCTGCAATAGCTACGGTCTGCTGAGAGATCTTCCAGTGACCCCGAGGTAGAGTGCATCAGAGTAGCCGAGCCTAGATGTGACTAAGGAATGCGTCAGAGTGGGGAGGTCCAGAGGCGGAACAAGGGACTTTATCCGGGCAACATTTCTGAGATGGAAAAAACAGGAGCGAACCATGGAGGATATTTGTGTCTCCATAGACAGGCCCCTGTCCAGAGTGACGCCAAGAATTCGCACCCTAAGGGAGGTCTTCAATAGAAACATAGAAACATAGAAACATAGACTTTGACGGCAGATAAGGACCGCTAGGCCCATCTAGTCTGCCCATTTCCCTACCTACAGGATAGGCCGCAGATCCTAGTTAACCAACAGCCTATTTCTTCCTACCCACCACAAGAATTGCCTTATGTCTGTCCCATGCATTCTTGAAATCTCCCACAGTTTTAGACTCCACAACCTCCTCAGGAAGGCTGTTCCATGCATCCACGACCCTCTCTGTGAAATAATACTTCTCTCACATTGCCCCTGAACCGCCTCCTTTTATCTTTAAATTGTGTCCCCTTGTTCTTGTAAGTCTCTTTTCTGAAAGATGCTACCCTCTTGGACTTTGTTGATTCCACTGAGGTACTTAAAGTTTCTATCATGTCCCCCTCTCCTTCTTTCCTCAAGGGATACATATTAAGCTCCTTTAGTCTCTCCTCATAAGCTTCTCTTGCAGACCCTGCACCATTTTAGTTGCCTCCCTCTGGACTACACTCTATCCTGTCTATGTCCTTGCGGAGATGAGGTCTCCAGAACTGGACACAGTACTCCAGATGGGGTCTCACCAACTGTCTATACAGAGGGATAACAACTTCCTGTTTTCTGCTGCTGATGCCTCTCCCTATACATCCCAGTATGCCCCCAGCCCTCCCTACTGCCTTCTCACATTGATTGCTAACCTTAAGGTCATCTGATATGATTACCCCCAGGTCCCTTTCCTTCTTTGTTGTTGTTAATGAAACAGATCCCAGAACAAGTCCAGTGTCTGATTCAGAGGCCATCCTATCATGCACTCTGTTCGACTCCACCACCAATACCTCCATCTTATCAGGGTTAAGTCACAACCAGCTAGAGGCCATCCAGTCATTGATCTCAGCAAGGCAGCTGTTTAGCACATCCACTGCATTGGATGTTCCAGGGGCAAAGGAAAAATACAGCTGGATATCATCAGCATAGCAATGAAAACCCAAGCCAAACTTCCTAATGAGCCCTCCCAGAGGTAGCATATACACTGCGAACAACATTTGGGCCAATATCGATCCCTGAGGAACTCCTCAAGAAAGGAGGCTAGGGGTGGAGGAAAAGTTCTCCATCACAACCCGTTGCCTCCTGTTGGTAAGAAAATACTCAAACCAGCTGATGACAGTGCTGGTGAGTCTACAGAGTTTCCTGAGATGGTCAAGCAACACACAATGGTCCACAGAGTCAAATGCTGAACAAGAATTGTCTTGTCCCCTCGATCTCTCACCCTGAGGACATCATTCATTACCCGAACAAGTGTGGTTTCAGTGCTATGCCTCACCCGAAACCCCGACTGGAAAGGTTTGTACAACTCATGAGTCACGAGGTGCTCTTCCAACTGAAGCACCACTACCTTCTCCACTACCTTCACCAAAAAGGGAAGATTGGAGATAGGTTGGTAATTTGCCTTGATCTCCAGGTCCAAAGATGTTTTCTTTAAGAGTGATCTCATCAATGTCTCCTTCAAGGCATTGGGGAAAGCCCCCTCAAGTAAGGAACACCGGACAATCAGCGCAAACACCAGACCAACAGTGTTGATGCATCTCATCAAGAAATGCATCAGCACAGGATCCAGTTCACAAAAGTTGTGCTTCAGATTGGTCGCTATCTCAATGACTTCGCTTACCTCCACTGGTCTAAACTCCCCCCAACCAGGTGGAGTGCTCTCAGAACACTTCTGGTGAACACTGCCAGCTATAACATTGCTGACTGGACAAACTCCCTGCCAGATGTTGGATACTCTGTCCGAGAAGAACCAAGCAAATTCTTCATATTCAACATCCGAAAAAACCTTCTTCGGCTGTAGATAGCCAGGATGAATCAGCCTATCCACAGTCCAAAAAAGTATCGATGGTCGCTTCTTCCCAGCAGCAATCTCCCTGGACAGGAACATTGCCTTCTTATGGTTGATTGCCCCCAATATGCATTATAATGTGCACGCAGGGCCAGTTTGTCCTCCTTCCAACCAGACTTTCTCCAGTGACACTGCAACCTCTGACCCTTTCTCATCATCTCCCTGACAGCCCTGTCATACCATGGGAATCTCAGGTAGGAAGATTTGGGTTGTACACAGACAGGTGTGAGGGAGTCAATAGTGTCAAATAGCACCTTGTTATAAGTGCCAACTCCAGCATCAACGCCTCAGACACATGCATCACCCACACTAGATAGATCGGCTGCCACCAGAAAACCCTCCAGGGTCAATCCCCTCAAAGGGTGACAGCTCATCATCTCTGTAGGAGGAGGGCAGCCAGCGGGTGCCCCGAACATGAACTGCACCTTGCAGTGATCAGACCATACCACCCGATCAATATTGAGATTAACTATCTCAAGCCCCAGAGAGAACATCAGGTCCAACATGAGGCCGCCCTGGTGTGTTACCGCAGAAACAACTTGCAACAGGCCCAGAGAAGACATGATCTGTAGCAGGTTATAACCAAACCGATAAGATTCATCATCAGCCCAAATATTGAAATCCCCCAGAACAATACATCTGGGGGCTTGCAGTATTTCACAGGTGATGAATTCGGCAAACTCCTGCAGGAAATTCCCCACCATCCCAGGTGGGCGGTAAATAAGAAAAATCCTGCAGCCTGCGCCTGGACCCACACGAATGGCCACACATTCAAAAGAACCTGGTGTTCCCACTGGGTGCACAGTGAAGGCCAAGTTGGATCTAAAACAGATGGCCACCCTGCCACTCCATGCTCCTCTCTGGGGCAGTGCACTACGGTATACCCAGGTGGGTCAGCAGCCTCAAAAACTGGGCCTGCATCATGCCCAACCCAGGTCTCTGAGATGCAAGCCAGATTGACCGAGGAAACCAAGTCCACAATAATTGCGGTCTTGTTCCTGATTGATCTGGCATTGCAAAGCACTATCCTCAGGGGATTGGTGGGTGAGACAGCCCCTTGTGTTACCTGACCACTTGGTCTGGTGGACTCCCTTGGGACAGGCACCAAACACGTCTGGCCTCTCCCTTGTGCCCATCGTAATCCATGGCACCTTCTAGACCTGATAATCTCTATCTTACCACCCCCCACTGTGCATGGGGCCGCCCACTGCCCAGAGTCACCCCAGCTCCTCCAAATCCCCACCTCCTGGCAACGTCTAACTGTAGTATCCAAAACTGGGAGGTAGGTGAAGGGCCGAAAATCACGCAGAAAGGATGCCCCGTACACAATCCTGGCCCTCCCAAGTCCCCCAAAATAACCCTGGCACATCACTAAATTTAAAAACAAATTCTAATTACTATGCTTAACTTGAATAATAACTAAAATAATCCAAAATAATTGAACAATCTAAACATTCCGGTCCTACTACAAAAGTAAGAAAAAACAGGTTTAAATCACTAAATAAAATTAATTACTCTAAACATTTCTAGCCTTAAAACACTAAGAAATACAATAATCTATATCTCCCTAGTAAGAGAACTCAAATAAAATAATATGACAATATAACAAGAAATACAATACCTACTTCTGCTACAAATAACACACAATGGCTAATTTGTTGAGGCTAATCCACATCCTATATCAATAGACATAGACATAAGGCTCAGGTCTCCCCCCCAGTTAGACTCAAACGATGAAGCCTAATACCAATTAAAATTCCCAAACTTTTCTTACTATCTAGACCTAAGCTTAATAAAATAAAGCCAAATAACAAACAGTTTTCCTGCCACTCACAACGCTCGCACTTTTGAGCGCCACAGCGATTTAAACTCTGAGTCCCACCTCTTCAAGAAGCTGCAAGTAATTAGCACCTCCAAGCCCCCTGCACAGTGACAAGTTTACCAATTGCACTCCCAGAAGCAGATAGAAGGAGCACAGTCTCTCACACTGCCACTATCCTTATTATCGCTTGCATGGGAATCCTCTTGGCACACCAGCATCTGCAGCAGGCAGCAAGTACACACAAGCACAATCCAACCGCTTGCGAGCATCACAGTGATTTAAACCCCCAGTCCTGCCTCTTTAAGAAGCTGCAAGTAATTAGCATCCTCAAGCCCCCTGAACAGTGGCAAGTTTACCAATCTCACTCCCAGAAGCAGATAGAAGGAGCACAGTCTCTCACACTGCCACTATCCTTATTATCACTGAGAATTTGAGAGCCTTGATACAGCACTTGATAATTGCAGAACTAAATATTCCAAAGTTAAAGGATGCTGTGATTGTGATATTTGGAGATAGCCAAGCTAATATGGTGTGCAGTATGTAGACTGGAAGAATCAGGCCTTGAAATATAATCTTTGGTATCATGGCAGTCTATTACAAGGGATAAAGCTACAGGTCTGTTCAATGTAGAGGTGAAAGTGGATAGAATTAGGCACCTACTCTATTCTTTTAATTGGAATTGGTAAGTTTCTCAAACTAGGTGTTTCCAAGTGGATAAAAGAAAGACTCAAGTTGTTTTACTTGTGTTTGGGATTGACCCATTAAGAGATGAAAAAGAAACTAATGTATTACACTGAATTTGTTTACTGTTATCCAAAGTACTGGGAATAAAATTTGGTTACCAAGGGATCGTAGGGTACAAAGGGTTGACAAAGCAATGTATTAAATAGCCAGGTAGATATGCAGGTTTGGGATCTCGATTTGGCAGCATGAATTTTAAGGAGCTTGGAGGATCTAGATCATTTGAACATCCACATACAGTACATGATTTAGTAGGTTTAGCTATCCCGGGGCATCTACTCTCTCAATATGGCTAACTGAATTTTCTGAAACATGGAATTGAATTGAGGAAAATAATTATATCCTGGAAAATTAAATTTTCACTATGGATACTAATCAGTATCCTAGAAGTAATTTTCTACTCTAACTACCTACTGGTAAGACAAATATGGATCTAACTTCAAGTGGAAAAAAAAATAGCTACAGTATATTGAGGTTATTTCATGGAATATTGCTGGCTCAGCCACTAAGATTGTAGCTCTTGAGTGGCTTGAATTTATAAATAATTTTCATCTTATATGTTTACAAGAGACCTGGGCCTCTCAAGATATAAAAATGAATGGATTTCAGAGACTGTTCTCATTTGTGAAACAAAAAAGAAAAAAACACACAAAAAAACAATAAACAAGATAGAAACACAGGTGGGTTGGTTTTATTTGTTAAAATTAGTCCAGTCTTGAAATCAGTTAAATTATTATCCCAAGGAGATGTTTTTCCAATTATTGCATCTTACTTTTCATAATTTACTGCTTCTGATCATGAATGTCTATAGTCTCTCTAGTTTTTCTAAATCGTACTGTGAAACTCTGTGAACAAACTTGGAAAATACTTTTTGAGTGCGTTGATGAGGCTAAGTTTGTGATTATGGGGACTTAAGTTCTCGCTTTGCTGATTACAATAATTTATATGATATTTTGGTCTGTTATTTCATGAAAATCAGCTTTAATAGATCTTCTATGTGCATGATCTTGCACTTTTTTGCGTTAAAACCCAGTTGCCACTCTTCTGACCATTTTTCTAGTTTATCCAGATCTCTTTTCATTCTGCCCACCCCATCTGGGTCATTTACTCTTGACACCAAGATCTGCAACAGAGTAGATGATCCAGATGGGGTGGGCAGAATGAGACGAGATCTGGATAAACTTGCAAAATGGTTGGAAGATTGGCAACTGGGGTTTAATGCAAATAAGTGCAAGATCATGCACATAGGAAAGAGGAACCATGAAGCCACCTATAGGCTGGGAGGGGAGTTGCTGGCAGTCACAAGGGAAGAAAGAGACATGGGCATTATCATCACCGATGACCTGAAATCATCCAAGCAGACCACTAAAGCAGTAGGTAAGGCTAGGGGGATGTTGGGGTGTATTAGCAGGGGTATCAGAAGTTGGAAGAGGGAGGTAATAATTAAGCAATAAGGCATGACAGGGTGTGTGTTATGGTGGGAGAACAGCCCACCTCGGGGTGGGTTGAAGCACGAGGCATAGCCGAGGGCGTCCACCACCCAAGAGGGGCCATTAGCCCTCCATAACACACCCTCTGGAGTGCCTTATTGAATTATGAAATGGGTCAGTTTTAGTAAATTTTATGCATTTTTAAACAGAATACTTTCAGCTGGGCTGTTGTGCTGGGATAACGGCCCAGCTGAAAGCAGCTCTCCGCCAATCAGAATACATCATTCGTTCTACCCATTTCATAATCCCTCTTTACAAAACACTTGTTAGGCCCCATCTGGAGTACTGCATGAAGTACTGGAGGCCACACCTTCACAAGGACATTAACCAAATTGAGGCTGTCCAGAGAAGGGCAACCAAAATGGTGCAGGGACTGCATCAGAAAATGTATGAGGACAGATTAATGGAGCTCAATATGTATATCCTAGAGCAAAGGAGGGAAAGAGGTGATATGATCGAAACATTCAAACACCTTAAGGGCATTAACAAGGTAAAAGATTCTAACATGTTTCAATATAAGAAAAATAGCAGGACAAAGCGCACAGCATGAGATTAGAGGGATGCTGATTAAGGGTAATGTGAGGAAGTTCTTTTTCACAGAAAGGGCGGTGGATGCATGGAACGGCCTAACTCAGGAAGTGGTGGATATGAATACAGTGCAGGGCTTCAAACAGGCATGGGATAGGCATAAGGGAGCAATACTGATGAGTATGAATAGATAGGCCATTGACAGAGCAAAGGCCGATGGTACGTTCACAAGGTAGAAAAAGAAATGGGCAGACTGGATGGGCCTTGTGGTCCTTATCTGCCATCAACTTTTCTGTTTCTATGTTTCTGAAGATAAACTTATTAATGAAAATGGAAAAAGAAAATTTTTCTTAATGGAAAATTATAATTTGGCAGTTATTAATGGTCATACAGAAGCAGATTGTAAGGATGATTATACATTGTATGCTATTATTGGGAGAAGCACTATTGATTATATTCTGTCTCCAATATTAAATTTAGATCTTTTTAAAAACTTGACTATAAATATGCATCCTGAGAGTGATCATGCCATATTAATAGCTCAGCTTGAATATAATGAACCGATTAAATCCTTATCTGCCATCAACTTCTATTTTTCTATGTTTCTGAAGATAAACTTATTAATGAAAATGGAAAAATGACACATATAGAGGGAGCTTCTTTGGAAATATTGGGCAATAAACGCTTTGAGATAGATATGAAGGTGCATAGTCAAGTGGAAGAATTACTCCTTTTGAATGAAAATATGGTGATACTGGAAAAAATGAAAAGAACAAATTCCCCGGAAGAGACATTTTGTAATTTGGATAACATTTTCTCATATTTAAGACCAGTGTTATATATTAAAAGAAAGGATTCTGCTAAGTCTAAACCATGATTTAACCAAGTATGTGCTTCTACCAAAGGAAACTTGAAAAGAAATAAGGCAAGCAAAACTTAATCTGACTAGACAAACTCTTACTTACCTTAATCATGCTATAAAGCAATATAAACTCATTTTGGAGGTGGAGAAAAGGAAATTTTGGGAGAATGCTTGGTCTCAAATGTATTATGTTACTGAAAAGAAGGATTCCTGTTTGTTTTGAGCTATGGTGGCTAAGGGTACTCTCAGCTATGAAAAGAATCCCTCTATACTTATTATAGCAGATACTTAGTTTCATTATTTTAAAGATATATTTTATGATCCAGTTGGTGTACAATTTGAAGAATATTTACCCTGTGAATATGACTCACTTATATTATCTTTGCAAGGGGAGGAAGATGCCATATTCTCCTCTAATAAAAGTAAAGTCCCTGGTGTGGATGTGTGAAGGGTTGATGTGTAAACAGAGTTCTAGATTTTATCTTACTTCCTGAGAAATGGGTAGAATGACAAGGAACTGGTTTCACTACAATCACCAGACTACCAGTACAAGTGTCACCCTTAGCAGGTGTTGTGGCGAGGGGACACCAGTGGTTCTTTAGATGGGTGGATGGAAACACCTGACAAGAAGAGGTAGAAGTCGTCTGATGAGTTTGATGCCAGAAGGCTTTATTCAAGCAACAGGCTGAGCACCCTATTATTACCTACGCTGCACTGTCATACCGATAGATACCGATAGAATCCTCTGCAGAGAGCCAGCACGCCTGGGCACCCTTGATTGGTGCGGCACTGCCATAGGGGGATTGTGATTGGTACGCCCGCTTGCCTGCTTTGCTCTGATTGGGGCACCTTCTCTATAGCCAGATACAGTGTTCCCTTCTTAATTCTGACTACTTAGCTCTCGCTCTGACCTGAAATTTTCTCCCATCCCCACCACCCCCCTCTCCCAGGCCTCCTTTAAATACACTCATGATCCGCCTCCTATATCATATTACTGCTTCATTGGCCTAGTTTTGACTGCTGCCAACCTATGACTGGTATCTGAGTGTGGCCAATAAGACTGCCCTGTGTGAATATCTCTTGAGCCCTGCCACTAACTAAGCTGCTCCTGCTCTCCTTGTTCCCCTTTCTGCTGTATTTTCTCATCTAGGTTTTAAGTGAGTACCTAGGTGGGCAAATTACTTGCCTAGAAAATATTGCACTAATACAAATCATGAGACCACTCAATCTGGGACCATGGCTCACCTTATTGTGTTTTTATTGCTCCTAAGGTGCAGAGTTCTCAGCAATACAGTGCAATTCGAAGTACCTCAATGCAATTCAGTTCTCCAGTGTACCTTATCAATACCTAATGTTATAACGGTCTGCCGTGCAGACACTATGTCATTCTCCTCTCCCCTTTTAGCCTATTCCCCCCGGTTAGCCTACACCCCCTTGCTACTGTCCTCACCTATGTCTATTCAAGCACTTACATTGATCACGATCAACTGTCATTACAGTGGTGCCGCCTGTTGCAAGACACGATATGGGCTGTCGCGAAGAAATAAAAAAGCAGTCTCCATTCTTATAAGCTCCTTAAAGAAAGTTATACTTCTGCTTCTTCTCTGCTCAGGAAATGTGGAGCTCAACCTGCCCCCACAACTTACCTCACCTATCGATTTTGTTGGGCCACAGGTCTCAAAATGATGATGGTCAACATTTTAAGCCTGCCTAAAAACTTTACAGCTGCAAGCCTGGGCTGCACACGTTCACCCTGACCTTATCATAATTACTGAGTCGTGGTTAAAAAAGACAAACACTGATCAACAAATATCACTGCAGGGCTACAATTTATTTAGAGCAGATAGAGAGTCTAGAGGCGGGGGTGTGGTTATCTATGCCAAATCTAAGTACTCGGTCACCAATATTAGTTGCAAATCTCTAGCCAAGGAATTTGAGCTAGTTTCACTGAGCCTTCATTTCCCCTCCTCGGAATGTATCACTATCCTAGGTGGCTATAGACCCACGTCTGGTGATGATAAAGTCCTTAATCTTTTGAAATCCATGTTCGTAGATGCAAAAACTGAAACAATATTTCTAGGAGATCTAAATATGGACTGGCTGTCACCTAAATCACACAGCCTCAAATCCCTTTGTGACGAGCTAGGTCTTGGGCAATTAGTCAGTGAACCCACTAGGAACAACACTCTAAATACTGCTAACAGTTCCATTCTAGATGTGGTACTAACCCCATCCACACAAAATATCTCTATTCGCAGTGTTTCCAAATGACATGAGCGATCATGGAATTGTTGTTTGCATAAGATCTCAAATTAAGGCCGGCCGCAACCCATCTTTATAACAAAAGATCCTTTCGCAAATTCAGTGCAGTAAACTTCCTATCTGACCTGAGCATGATCAGATGGCAAGATCTCTACCTAGCCAAAGATGTCAACAAGGCAGCTTACATCTTTAATGACAAACTCACTACAATAATAAATAAGCATGCCCCTTTCATCAAAGTAAGGGTATGGAACAATTCCAACCCCTGGTTCACCTCGGATCTCAAGGCAGCCCTTATAGCTCGAGATAAGCTCTGGGCTAAAGCTAGACATTCCAAAGAATCTTCGGATTGGCAGGCCTTTAGAACAGCCAGGAATAACTGTGTGAAAAAACTTCGCTCTGCTAAAGCTAACTATTATATTTCTACTCTCGAACAAGCTAAAGGTAACCCTCATAAAATATGGAAGACTATCAAAGCTATAAAAGGACGGCCCATGGCCCCCTCTGTCCCAACAAAGATAGTTCAAGTGGCAAGATTGTGGAAAACAAGTCCCTAATCCTGGAGGAACTTAACTCCCACTTTGCCACAACTGGATTAGCTTGACTCGTCACCTTATGCTGGTGCTGCAGTGAGCCAGCATACCCCTCCCCCTACATCTAGTCCTGCACCCAGCCCCTTCCAACTGCGCGAGATAACTTATAAAGAAGTAGAAGATTCTCTTCTTAACTTAGACACCAAAAACAGTGCAGGGGACGATGGCTTGGAACCCTTTTTCCTAAGGTCAGGCTATGCCCATCTCACTGCCCCAATCCTCCACATCTTCAATCTTTCCATTACATCTGCTACTGTGCCATCCTGCTGGAAATCAGCACATATCCTCCCTCTATTTAAATCTGGTGACCCATGCGATGTAAACAACTATAGGCCTATCTCCATATTGCCCATCCTTTCTAAAGTTCTCGAAAAACTGATCCATATTCAGTTAAAATCTTACTTGGAAACCTTCTCTCTCATTAACCCAGCTCAATCCGGCTTCCGGGCTAATCATAGCACAATCACTGCACTAGCAAAAGTAACCAATGATTAGTTCTCTGCTATAGATGCTAAGAAGGTAACTGGCACAGTCTTTTGGACCTCAGCAAAGCTTTTGATACTGTTGATCACAAACTATTAGTCAATTGCCTTGCAAAGTTAGATTGCCACATACCATTCCACCAGTGGTTCTCTAGCTACCTAACTGGAAGATTCCAAAAGTAAGGAAGGCTTTTTTTCTGCTGCCTTGCCAGTTGCAAGAGGAGTCCCCCAAGGATCCATCTTAGGCCCTATCTTGTTTTCTTTGTACATTAATGACTTAGATGCTAACATATCTACGTCCAATCTGCACTTTTTTGCAGATAATACTGTGTTGTATACTTCTGGCTCATCGTTATCTGAAGTCAAGGGAATGCTTCAAGCGGACTTCGCACAACTTGAGCATAATCTAATAAAGGCAAAGCTTCTGCTCAATGCTAAGAAGACTAAAGCGATGATATTCTCCCGCAGTACTGTCACAGGTCCCCAATACCCTTGCCCAAGACTCCATTGTCACCACACTAAACGAGCCTCTGGAAGTTGTAACCAAATTTAAATATCTGGGTATCTGGATCGACAATAAATTATCTTTCAATGACCACGTCGAAGATGTCTCTAGAAGGTTAAAAGCAAGGTTAGGTTTCTTCTACAGAAATAGGCCCCTTTTCCCCCTTGAAACTCGAAACAAGCTTGTACAGGCAACTTTTCTCCACCTATTCGACTATGGCAATGTAATCTATTCCTCCACCACTCTTGCAAATCTAAGTAAACTGAACATCCTTTATCACCGTGCGTTACAGTTCATTACCAACTCCCCTTACTGTTCGTACCACTGTGACTTACTGTATATGCAGCTGTTGGTTGGACATCCCTTACTACTAGACGCCTGCTCCATGCTGGGCTATGGACTCTTAAACTGCTCGTGCAGAAATTGCCAAGCTATCTCTCTTCCCTTATTAGTATCTCACATAGTGCATACTCATTAAGAAAATCTGACTTTATTATGCTTGACATACCAAGGACGCGGACCTCCTTTGGTAAACGTGCTATTGCATATGCCCTTCCCTCCATTTGGAACCAATTACAAACCGTACTGAAACTAACTAGTACAGTTTCAATAAACTTCTACAAATCACTAAGTTCAGCCAAAATAAAAGACACCTGTAACTGTCATTAAGTCTCTTCCTTCCCCATGTGCTATATTTATCCACTGGTAAGGTATAATTGCTTTGTCATATTAACTGCTTTCCTTCCCTTTCTACTCCTGGCTTTATCTATGCTTACACTCCACTGCTACTCTATCAAATTACTCTCCCCATATCAGTTGTAGTCTGTTGTTTGTTCTAGCTGCCAAAATATATGTATGCACACACCAGTCATCATGTTTCATTTATCAGTATGCAACCTGTCAAGTCTTCCCTGTCTCATATTAATGTTTGCCACCAAGTGGTCACCCTATGTGGTACCCTTGTATGTATATCCAGCCTGTATCATGTAATGTGCATTTCATGTATATACTGTCATTACCTATCTATGTTTGTACTTTAAGTGTTTATGTCACAGGACCTCCTTGTGAATGAGCTTGCTCAATGGAGTTTTCCTGCAATAAACTTGAACTTGAACTTGATCATGTTCATAAGGGAAGAGGGGTAGCAAAATGATAAAGCATACACTATTTCCATATACTGTAAATCACTCTATCTAAACAGTTACTAAGTAGGGATCCTATGAAATCTAATAGGTGCACCGCAGCCTAAGGCCTCTATATTCTTATTCTACCCCTAGCACTTCTACAGTACCACCACCATAAGACAACTGCTGGTCCAAAAGGGCTCTTGCAATATTGTAGCACACAGTAGGGTTACAACAATTTCAGTCAGTAAAGAACACATCAGAGTCCACTTCTAGCAAGGATCTTCATGTGCACAACCTGTGGGCGAGATGAAGAAGAAGAAAAGGGAATGAAGATGACAGATCCTGGAAAGCACAAAACTGGCACTTCAGTGCAGGCCTAGGTGAGGCCACTAGATTATAAGAGATTTGTTAAACTGATCATGAGTTCATCAGCATAAAACACAATCTCTTAGGCTGCTTGAACAGAAAAATGAATGGAGCAAAATTCTGGCACAAACCCACTGGTGGGCTGCCTGAAAACAGAAGGGCCAAATGGAACAAGATTCTGGCACAAAACCCCTGTTGGGTTGTCAGAAACAGAAGAGCCAAATGGAACAAGATTCTGGCACAAAACCACTGGTGAGCCACTAGAAGACAGAAGAACTGTAGAAGGAACCTCAGCACAAACCCTTGTGGTTAGCTGCTGGGATGAGCTGAACTGAAGTGAATATCTGGCACCACCCTGTAAATGGACTGCCAGGAACAAGTTGAGCTGCTGGAGATTCTTTGGCACAAACCCACTGATGGGCTGCTGGGACCAGAAGAACAGAAGAAGATCTGACTCCACCCCACCAAGGGGCTGCCAGGGGATAAGATGAGCTACTGGAGATTCTTCGGCACAAACCCTCTGGTGGGCTGCTGGTACCAGATGAGCAGAAGAGAATGTCTTGTGCAAGCAGGAATGAGGATGCAACCAGGACAAAGCAGGGAACACCTAAAAGAGAAGAAAAATAACAAATGGGGTGTAGAAAGCTGGATGAAGACAGAAGATCTTGAAGTGTCCAGAAAAAGAACCAGAAAAAACAACAAATTGGTGGCCGCAGATCAAACTGGGCTTAGACGAACTGGCCCAGTGGCAAATAACAAAAAGGATGCCAATGCGGTTGTTCCAAGATGAGCATACTCTGGGTGAAGAAAAATCTGACCAGGACCACAGGTACAGAAGCTGGAAGATGGTGGTGAAGAATGACACTGTAGGATCTTTTCTCTGCTGGATGGAGACTGATTCCAATGAGATACAATTGCAGTCACAGGTGTACAACCTTAAGTAGTTCGGAATCAGGATACAGTACTTTCAGTTTGGTATAGAGGCAGAAGATTGAGCCCAGCTGCACAATTTTAAGGCAATCAGAGGTGGCTGGTACACTCAGGAACAACTTCAGGGCAATTGTTCAGTTCTAGGGACAATTTGTCAGAAGCAGGGGCAAATAGCCTGATTTGGGGCAATTGTCCAGTTTCAATGGGCAATTGTTCAGTTCCAGGGGCAAGTTGTGCCAGTAGCAGGGCAAATAACCTGATATGGAGCAACTGACCACTTCCCAGGGCAATTGTTCGGTTCCAGGGGCAATTTGTCAGAAGCAGGCACAAATAACCAGTTTCAGGGCAAATGACCAGTTCCAAGTAGTAGGGGCCAATATCCAGTTTTGAGATAATTGACCAGTTCCAAGGGTCAATTGCCAGTAGCAGGGGCAGTGGCAAGCAATAAGCACAATTCAGACAGTCCTCAGGCAATAAACAAAGTTCAGGCAGTTTTCAGGCAATAACCACAGTTCAGGTATAGTCTCAGATGTATTGCCACTCTAAAATTCCCCAAATCCCTTCATGCCCCAATGCTAGCCTGTGACAGGGAGATCCTGCCACTCTTGAGGACCAACCTTTTCTTAAATCTGTTGCAACAGTTCTTCTATTTCTTTTTTTTTCTTAATTTTTTGTATCTCCTCCTATACCCCGACACCCGCCACTCCTTCGGGCCTCCTAGCGCTCCGTTCCCCCCGGCAGTTCTCTTCTGGAGCACCTCCCCACAGATAGCAGTCAATCCCGAGTTGTCCCGGCGTATTCCCATCACTGGGCGGGTCCCACTCCTCCGAGGGGGAAGGCACCGGGTGGCAGGGAACCCTAGCACACTATTTTTACTTGCGGTCCGGGATGCCGCTGTGGCAGAGGATGCTCCCAGAGGCTCTGGGGAACAAGGAGAGTGGGGGCCATCATCCGGCGGCGCCGAAGTCGATTTCTGGCTTTCTCTGTTTAGTCACTCCTGCTTCTGCTACTTGTGTTACCCCTGGTCTCCACTGGGGGCCACTACAGAGCGGAGCTATCCCCCCACCCCTCCCCAGGTGAGGAGAGCAGTCCTCCAGACGCTCAATCCTCTCCTTCCCCCTGCCAGCCCACGGCGCCCAAGTCCATTCCCCAACCTGGGTCACCAGCGTGGGCCGAGGTAAGGCACCAGCGCCTCAGCTCTCTGTGCCACTGGGCCGGCATCTCTTCTATTTCTTAGCCTAATCTATCCTTTACAATTTCTAGTCCATAAGGTTGATCACCTATGGGCACCCGTGTTCCCTTTCTTGACTATGCTATAGTGTCCTCTTTAAATTTCCTTTTCCCTCTCAGGTACTCGTACAGGGAGGTTATTGTTGTGACCTCTGAGCTGATGTAAAACAACAGGCTGTGTTCCTTGTTGTTGGCTTTAGTATGGAATGGCACTATGTCATAAAATATCTTGATGTATATAACGTATGTGTATGAAACATGTACATGTTGAAAATACAATGGCACTAGGTGTTTTTGATAAGGGTAAAAAGTACTAGGTGACTGTATTATAGAAATTAAGTTACTGGGGTAGAGATATCAGAAAACTCCATGTTGTGTTATTTAAAATGCATGTAAATTACAGATTGTTTGAGAGACTCTTTGGCACCATGCATTCCTGCTGTGAACTGAGCCACTCTGAAATTTCATGGTGGTTTGCATATGCATCCCATGATGCTTTGCATTATGGGAGTATGTGTGATGTTGTGTGTCTTTGAATCTTGGCTTATTGCCAATGCCCTTTGGGGTGACCCTTGCTTCAGTGCTTCTGCACTAAGGTTCTTTGTGGCTTTTTTTTTTTTTTTTATTTGAGCTCCCACCACCCAAGCAAACAAGGCCCACATAAAGGAAGCTGAATCTCAACTGAAAAGTTAGATTAGTAGATCAGTGGATCAGTAGGTGCTGACTAAGTGCAGAGGAAGGACATGCATAGTCTGTTGCTGCAAACTGATGTATTGGAGAAGGGATATGCTATTGCTGAAGGTTATCCTCTGTATTTCAAACAAACATCACACAGTGATTGTGTGTTGAACCTGAAGTTCTGTGTCTGGTCCATCTGTTATCCCAAAACCACTCCACATAGCCCAATTAGGGAGCTGCTAGCCAACTCCTTCCTCAGCCACTTCTATGGGTGGTCCGAAGGTGGAAAATATTTAAAACCCCTTCCCCACCAATGCGACCACAGTCACTGTCCCCAAAGCTCCAAAATTCACCAGGTGTCCTCTGAACCAACCACCCACTTCCTGGGATGCTGGCCCTACTTTCTAGTGGCTTGAGAAAAATGGTGTATTCAGGATAATGCACAGCACCTGGGGCTTGCTAGCCCTTTTTCTGCTTTAGCCTTGCTGGGCCCCTTTTAAAATACAAAACTTGCTTTGCTGGGCCCGCTTTAAACTGCAGGGCTTGTCTTGCTGGGCCGCCTTTAAACTGCAGGGCTTGTCTTCTTGGGCCCCTTTCAAATTGCTGGGCTTGTCTTGCCCTTTGAAGCTTTCCCCAGGGCATTGCCCTTTTAAATATTTGTTTAGCCTTGGCAGAGACTTTCTGCCCTTAACTCCTCCCTTGCCCTACCTTAGCCCCATCTCTTCATAAATATCAATAATCTTTACTATTGGCTTCTGTGCCCTTGCTCCTCAGACAGGCTCCAAGCCTCAACTCTTTGTTTAAATTCATGGGTCTACCTTTGACCCGCCCCTTGCTACTTGGCTGACCTTCCTCGGCACCCTGGGTGGTTTTAAAACATTTTTTTGAAAATTTACTCTTTTGTTTAAATACGAGTAGACAGCACTCTTCTCTCTGTGCTGACGCCAACTCACCGCCCCGGGTCGGGGTGAAGAAAGCTTCTGCAGGAGGTAGGAAGCTTGCTGGCAAAGGGAAGGACCAAAGAAAGGAGTTGGGCAGTGTGGTGGACAGCAAGGGGGCCTTGAGAGGGCTGACGCTCCTTCTCTTCAGCGATGCAGCTTTTCAGATGCTACCGACTGAGGACCAGATGATATACTTCTAAAAAATAGTAGTCAAAATAACAAAAGGGGCTATAGAGAGCCCACACCGTGCACAGGGACTGTCATCTTCTTTCTTCATCAGCGCCCACCGCCCAACTGTGCCACACTCAGGACCGAAGACTGCAGGAAAAGGAGAAGCGCTGGTGGAGTAGGAGCCGAGGCACCCAGACGGATACAGGGAAAGACTTCAACCCTTCAGGTAAGCCCTTTCAGTCCCCTACAAACTCTCTGGTGTCCTCCTCCTCCTCCTCTCAACACCAGCCAATAACAGCTACTCACAGGGAAAAATGGGTGGGATTCGAAATGGCAGGCTCGGGGTTCCAGTTCCAGAACCCCGAGTCTCTGCCAAATCTACTGGCCAATTTTCAAATAGCAACACCACGCGCTGGGTAGGGACAGCAGTCCCAGCTCATGGGCACCCACAGCTCATGCTGCCTGCTCGGTGGGAGGGGTTCTTGGAATAGAGCAGAGAGCAAGGAAAGGAAAAACCTTTTTTCCTTTTAAACAAATGCTCTGCCTGGAGATTGAATGTGGGTTGGAGAAGAAACACTGACAGGTACCCCCTATCCACTGCCCCCTATGCTGTCTACATTGCCCTGGGGAACACTATGGAGGACCCATTTGTTTATTTATTTAATTAAATATTTCTGTGGTGCCTCCATACTTTAGGGGAAATACAGATTACGGCCCGCCTAAGAATACATGTCCCCATGTATTCCCTCTTAACACTCTATAAAAACTTTCTTAACTATTACTTCTAGAAGTATTCATAAGATTTTTTAACACTTTAACTCCTCTCTTTAGCTTTTATGTAACATCTACTAAGCTAAGGATATGTTTAAAACATGTATAACTTCTTATTCATTACTGTACCCTTGGTATTAACTCTACTAAGTGACCGTGTCTTTTGATTCTTTTTCTAGGGACTACCTGGTCAAAGATGACTCAACTTGGAGGGCCTCCATTACATATTGCTTTGGGAGAACATCAAAAGTAGACCTCTGGGATCTAAGGATCTCGGGAGCTATGGGTTCTTTTTTTTTTTCCAATTGTTTAACCAGGGGAGACACACTAAGCTGAAAGCTTGTTTACAGGTGCAACCTGGGAGCACAAGTAAGTTATGTGACTTGCTCAGGGTCACACAGTATATGCAAGTGGGGGCTGTGGAATTCAAACCCATGTCTCCAGATTTGCAGCTCAGATCCTTAAACCACTGCGCTATACTGTCTGAGGGAACACACTCAGTTTCAGGAAAATCTTGGAGTGTAAGGTTTTCTGTAGGTTCAGTAAGTTGGCGGTAGGATGGGTTCACATGGGACAGACAAACCCAAGGGTCTGCACACCATTGCATTGGCGACTCTAGTCCCACAGTTCCATTTTCTTGGTGTTCTTGCCTCTCCTTTGACATAGAGTCCTTGTCAGTCTTTTCCAGAGCAACTTCTCTAAAGGTGCAAGCTTTAAGAAGATTATGGTATACGATATTGGTGACACTTCCAGTCTGTTATTGGATCTTCTACACCGGTAGGTCAGGATAAGGGAGTTCGATGATTTGGAATGGTTCTGTCTCCCATTTGTTAGCTAACTTGTGATACTTTTTTTTAATTTACTGTTTTTTCTCTATCTCTGCAGAGCTAGACAGGCAGCTCCTGCCCTCTCTGACCCTGATCGCCCCACACCAGCCATGTCTTAGAGTTCCACTGTGGATTACCCCCATGATGGGGCCAGGGAGAGGAGTGCTGACTTTACTCCCCACCCTGGAGCACAATCCAGAATTGGGGCTTGCTGGTGCTGTGGTGCATCTGGATGTCACAGAGCCTGCCAGCTCCTGGTATTATCCTCCGCTTTTTCTCCCTGGACCCCCTTACATGCTATGGACAGAGATGGATGGATTCTGCGTCGATGGAGGCAGCTGTACACCCTGTACGTGAGGCCCTCTCCTTCTCATGGCACACATGTGCTGGCACCAAGCCGCTGCTAGGTGTCAGGCAAACAGCACTCCATACTGTCCCCACTCCCTGAGGAAGGACAGCTGTCTATCGATGCTCAATCCTTCCTCATCCCTGCCAATCCCCGAGTGACCCGAATCTGTTCCTGAACCTGGGTTGCCAGCGTGGTGCGAGGTGTGGTGTCCAGTGCCTCAACCCTCAGTGCCACTGGGCCGGCCAACTTGTGACACTTTTGAGTCTTTTTCAACAATACTTTTTCTCCTATCTGCAGTGGGGTCGCATCGGTTTTGGCATCATTTGTGGTCTTCTGTTTTTGTCGTACTTGGCCCATGTGCTTGCTCACAATCTGCCCAGCTTCCTGCAATCTGCGATTGTGCTCTTGGACCCAGTCTGTGATCGGCTGTTTTGGTACTGTCTCGTCAGACTTCACCTCTAGCACCAAGTCCATGGGGAATCTGCCATGGTGGCTAAATATCAGGTAATGTGGAGTATACCCAGTCGAGCAATGGATGGTATTATTGTACAGGTAGGCGAGTTCAGGAAGTATGGTTGGCCAATATGGGCATTTGTATTCAGGTAAAGCTCTCAACATTCCAATCTAGGTCTAGTTCGTTCACTCACACAGTCAATTGGTTTGTGGGTGATAGGTGGTAGTTCTTATCTTATGGCTGCCATAGAGGATACAAAGTTCTTGAAAGAATTGAGATTCAAATGAGGATCCCTGATCTGCCAAAATCTTGGTCGGGTACCCGTATGGTTGTACAAAATGCTTCAAGAAAGTTTCTACTGTGGTTTGAGTGGAGAGGTTTTTGACTGGACTTGCTACAACAAACTTTGAGTAGTGGTCCACCATTGTCAGGACATAGACATTGCCATTTGCATTGCGTTCCAATTTCAGGTGATCTAAGGAAACCAACTCCACGATGCGCTGCTGATAATTGGGTGATGAGGGGCTTTCTGATTGCTTTTCACACTGCATTTGAGACTACATACTGGATACTTTTCACACCACTTCTGAATATCGGTTCTCATTCTAACCCAGTAGAACCTCTTTTGGATGATGGCCTCTGTCTTTTATGACCAAAGTGCCCTGATTGGTCATGGTAGGCCTCAAGTACCACTGTCACACTTCCTCTGGTAAACAAATGATCTGTGTCATCTCACAGTGGGTGGTAAGGTCTCGGCTTCATCTGATAAGCTGGGAATCTTCCACAGCCAATCATGTTCTCTGTCTCCACAATTTTACTGTCTCTGGATCAAGTTCATTTTGTGTTTGCAAGGCAAGACTCTGACCTTTCATAATGAATGTCTTAACTTGTTGAATGATTGGATTTTGATCTTGAAGTTGGACCCAGAAGTTTTTCTGTTCCACAAACTTGTCTGAAGGTTTGGGCTCAGTCTCGACACATGCATCTGGATGAATCTGGCAACAGGCTTGAACTACTTCTGTTGGCACTTGGAGGAAAGGTGGCATTTCAACGTTCTCTAGAGGAGGGTCATCAGTTTCTGTTTCAGTCTGATTAGGTGCTCTGAACAACCCATCTGCATTGGTATTGGATTTTCTGGAATGGTACTTTATAAAAAATTGATAATTGGCTAATCTGGATGCCCACCTCTGTTCTAGAGCTTTTTTCTTCTTGTGTTCAGGTGTGCCAGGGGATTGTTGTCAGTAAAGATGTGAAGGGGATAGCAGTCAGATAATGCCGGAACCTTTCTGTGATGGCCCATACCAATGCTAGAAACTTGAATTTGAAAGAACTGTTGCAGGCATCATTCCACTCTGAACCCCTCAGACCACAACTTGCATAAGCTATGACTCATTTTATGCCATTGTGCTCTTGTGCCAGCACTGTGCCCAATCCTCTATTACTTGCATTGGTTTACAGACAAAAATATTTTGTGTAGTTGGGGTAGGCCAATATCGATGCCTCAGTCAGAGTCTTTCTTAATTTGTCAAAGGCCTCCTGTTGCGCTGTAGCCCATTGACAGGATTGTTCTTGGGTATTCAGCCCTCTGTTGACCCTCTGAGAAGTTCATGCAAGGGAGATGCCAGCTTGGGGAAGTCTTTCATGAACCTTCTGTAATATCCCATGAAACCCAAGGAATTTTCTCACACCTCTAACTGTTGCTGGGATGCGCCACTCTCGCGCACAGCTTCTATCTTTTCTGGATCTGGAAACACATGCCTAGCTGAAACTATGTTTCTCTGGTAATTCACTTGCGATTTCAGAAGATGTCATTTTGAAGGTTTTATCTTGAGACTGTACTGGGTTAGTTGGGTAAACACTTCGCTCAGGTGTAACAGGTGTTCTTGGTGGGTTCTGGCATAAATGATGATGTCATTCAGATACAACAACAGGATGTAAAAATTCTGGCTCCCCAAACAATGCTCTACCAGTCTCTGAAATGTCCCAGGAGCATTACAGAGTCCAAAGGGCATTCTGGTGAACTGAAGGCAGTTTTCTCCTGGTCTTTGGGAGCCATCGGGACTTGCCAGTACCCGCTTGTTAGATTGAGAATGGAGAACACAGCAGTGGACTGAAGTGCTCTCAGTGAGCCTTTAATTCTTGGGAGAGGATACTCATCTTCATGTGTAATGTTGTTTAATTTCCTATAGTCAACACAGAGTCAGATCTTGCTGTCTTTTTTCTTCACCAGGACAATAGGAGTGACCCAAGGACTGAGGATTTCTTTAATCACCTTGGCTTCCTTCTTTTTTCACAACATCTTCTTGACAGGCTGATACATAGCTGGTGGGATTGGTCAGAATCATTCCCTTATTTAGTGAATGTTGATTTGTAGGGATGTGGTGCTGCACATCATGAGCCAGTCCAAAATCTAGCTGGTGTATACTGAAGGCCTCCTGATGCTTCTCGACTACATGGAACACATCTGCCTTTTGCTGTTCTCTGGTTTTGGGGTGCCTAAGTTAATGTCCCTCATCCACTCTGGTATAACAGTGCTACTGGGGTTTCTCACTCCTTTTGTCATCACAGCCTATTGTCCTTCCGACACTCTGGTCTCATCTTCAGGTTCTACAATATCTTGAAGGCATACAGTGTGTAGTCTAGCAACCAACTGGTTGCAATGGAGCTGCACTCTATGATTCCCATAGTTAATAACTTGGATGGGAATTCACCCCTTTGTCACAGTGGCCACACTCTTAGCCACCAGTATGGAATCTTCCTTTCCACTTGGATATGGCTCAACCAAGGCAACATAGTCTTGACCTCATGGACCCACCTTTGCCATACACTACAAGGTGGTCTATGTCCCTGGTTTCAGTATTACAGGCTTAACATTGGTCACCTTTACTTTGCCAGTCTCACCATCTGCATTTGCAAAGTGCTGGTAACACTGGAGGAGATGGATTGTCTATTGAAGTGCATGTTTATCATCTGGAGGTGATTGCTTGGCTTTATTCTACAGGATCTGAACCAGGTTCTCAAAATAGTTTTGTAAGAAATTCATGCCCAAAATAAGAAATGGCAAGTTGTCGCTATCAGTGTCCCTGATAATAATGCCCTGTCTATTCTATGTATTCCACCCCCACTACATACTTGCCTCATGGTAGCCCAAGTAAGGAACCTCAGCTCCATTGCTGGCTGTAAGCATGATCCATAATCTAGGTGGTGGATGGAGATCTTCGGGCACCCAGTGCTTGTGGAAATATTGCCCCTGCATAGTAGTAACTTGCGATCTGGTATCTAATAAAGCCATTAATTCCACTCTGTCCACCTTCACTAAAACAGTAGGACTCTTGCTGATGAAACAGGATTTGTCTATTGAGATGGGTGGACCTGATCATTTGCCCTTCGAGGATTGGCCCACATCCCTGAAGACTCCATGTTTAATGCTATCGCGTTCTTGGCAGGTTGATTACAGCATCTTTCCACGTGGCCAGTGATGCCACATCTTCTGCAAATTGGCCTCCCCTGACTGTCAAACTGGTCAGTTGGGCATCTCCCTTCACCTCTCCTAGGATGGGACTGAGAGTTGTTAAACCTCCCTTCTTTCTCAACCTGGGTGTGGGATGTCTCTTTCCCCTCCAACCTTCCTTAAAGCCCTGCATTTCTTGGCAGACCTCTGTCATCTTGTGGGTCAGGGTTGCAATCTGCTCCACTAGTTCTGGATTCGAGCTTGAGCTAGTCTTGATAGAATGGGCCTGAGCTTGAGCCATCTGGGCATATGTTGGACCAGGGTCAGGGAGATAACTTTGGTAGCCACCCGTTGGTTCTCTACCATATGCCAACCTCTCAGGGAACAGTCTTCCAGGCTGAGGGCCCCTTCACCATGGGTCCTCTCTTGCCAACCCTTCAATAGGGTATCCGAACCATGCTGCACCTAACAGCATCACCATCTGCAGATAAGCTGCGACCTCTCCTCATGTCCTTCCCAAACCCAAGATCCTTATCACTGTCTCCTTAAAATCTAGGAAGTTCACATCAGGTTCCTGTAGCTGTAACATCCTGTGCTTTCTCCTCAAGGTTTCGCTATGTACTACCTCCACAAACTTCTCTGTCAGCACACAATCAGGGTCCCAAACCTCTCTTGGATCCACTATCTCGATCACCCTCAGTGCTTCCTGGAGGCTCAACGTGTATTCCCTGAGGGTCTCTTGGGGCTTTTAGGCACGGGAAAAGAACTTCATCTTTAAATCCAACACCATGCATGTGACGAAGGTGTGTTGCAACCTCTGCAGGACCCAATCTGCAGTAGCTTTCAGTCTCTCTTTGGCCAGGACTAGACTTCCCGATGGGCCACTCCTTTCAACTATCCAATAAATATCTCGACTCTCTGTTGTTCTGGGATCTGATACAACTGGAACATCACCTGCATTTTTGAGTGGAACTCCCCTAGGTTGCTGATTCCACCTCCATCTCTTTCTCCAATAAACTGAGGAAGCCATGGGGCTCCAAAATAATAGGCCATCATCAGGGATGAATGAGGCATGTTACCTGGGTCTCCTTCCCCAACTCCTCCATGTAACCCACTGCTGCAGTCTGACCCCACCACCATCTTACTCTATGAAGCTCTGGCTTTCGACTCCTCAGATAATTGTCTTTTTTTTTTTTTTGAAATTCTCTTTTTATTTATTTCAAATAACAACAAAAACATGTGTACAAACATATGTATAATACAGCCAAATAATAAAGTCCACAGGATAAACATGGAGGAATAAACCTAGGACAAAATAAAACCCCACCCCTCCCTCTCCCACCCCTGGAAGGTGTCACCATTGAAGAAAAGAAGAGAGTCCAGGAAATAAGTCATTAGGGAAAGAGAAGTTGCCCTGTCAAGGATGCAGCCGAGCCTGTCTGGAAGATGGCAAGGAGAAACAAAACCAATCCAAAAATAACTGGAATGTAAGGAAGGGTGGGAGCATCAGAGAAATCATAGGGGAGTATCTTGTCAGCCTCAAGTAAGTCATAATGGATTGGGCTGGAAATCAGTGTAAATACAAAGACATAAAGCTTTCCCATTTTTTCTGGAAGGCAAGGGAACAAGTCTAGAATCAGCTATCAGTTTTTCAACTTTAAAACACAGAGATATTTCTTCCACCCAATCCATGTAAGAGAGCTCTAGGTGGTCTGACCAGTGACGAACACTAGCCTTTTGACCGCCATTGAAATAAGAGCCATGTGGTACTTTTCTTTCCTTTACTCTAATCTCTGCATAGACCCCAATATACAAATCTCCAATGTAAAAGATCCTGCAAACCTAAAATGGGGTCTAGGTTGTCCCGAATAGCATTCCATAGTGGTGCTACCTTGGAACAGTACCAAAAAATATGGGGAATACTGCCCAAATCCTTGCCGCATCTAAGACAATTAGGAGAACTGGACTGGTCGAGCTTTGATTTCTTAATGGGCGTAAAATACATGTTATTTGTAATAAAATATTGAATGAGTCTATTCCTGTCAAGGGTATTGTATTTATATAGATCCTTCCAAACCTGATTCCAAGTAATCGAAGTATTTGGGAGCAACGCATCCCAAAGTTTGGATCCTGCAAGGGTCTCCGGAAAACTGACATTCATAAGATGTAGGTACAGTTTAGAAACTCTGTGGGGCTTAGCCGCACAGTCTTTAATCTCCATTAAGAGGGGTTTAATTACTGACTCCGTTCTAGTAATGCCGAAATCTTTAGTTATGAGATGTTTTAATTGATATACTTTGAAAATCAGGTGGGGGGCATTTAAGGTTAATAGCAGCTCCTCAATCGACCCAAGGCCTCCTTAAGACAAATAAGTCTTCCACTGAGAGCCCCGTAGTTGAGGTAACCACAGCGGGGTTATCCATTTGGTACCAATTTTAACATTGGGATTGGATAACAGTGGCTGACCGGAATCTTTGGTGTGTCGGATTTTAACTGCCACATAGAACTGATTCAAAACCCTCACCGATGTACCCACGGCCGAGTGTGGAATATAACGAGGCAAACTTGAAAAATTGCAGTAGAACAAACTAGAGGGGTCTATGTTACCTTGCTTGATAAGATTGAGGTCTAAACTTAACCATAAGGGCGAGGATTCTGGTTCACTGTTACCCAACCATCTATCCGCTTTAGCTAGGTGGCTAGCCCAGTAGTAATATTCAAAGTTAGGGAGACGAAGGCCACCTCTGTCTTTAGGTAAGCAGAGTTTATGAAAAGCACGTCTAGGAGACTTGTGATTCCAAATAAAATGAATCAAGATTGAGTGAACCCATTTGAAAAAGGTTTTGGGTAACCAAATATCCAATAGGTTTAGGGGATAGAAAAGGCGTGGTAAAATATTCATTTTAATAATGCTAATTCTACCTCCTACTGATAAGGGGAGTTTGTCCCATCTTTGTAAATCAGAATGAATTTTTTCTACTAGATCATCCAAGTTTAATTTCTTGACCAAGTCTGGGTCACGGGCCAAATAGATACCAAGATATTTAAGGTGAGAAGAGGCCCATTTCATGCCAAAGCGGGACATACTGGAATGAGTTGTATATAAATTGAGTGGGAAAATTTCGGATTTAGCCAAACTAAGTTTGTAATTAGACACAGCCCCAAATTGTTCTATTATATCTAAGACTACCCACAGGGCATCAACTGGATTGGTCAACTGCAATAGAATGTCATCAGCAAAGACAGATATTGAGGAGGTTTGGCGGTCAATAACACACCCTTGAATCCCGGGAGCCACTTTAAGATTAAGTAACAAGGGTTTCAGGTAGAGATTAAAAAAGGTATGGCAAAAGGGGGCAACCCTGACGGGTGCCTGAGAACAACCGGATACGAGATGAGAAAACTCCGTTACAGTAAATTTTTGCAGAGGGATCTCTATATAGGACCTTGACCCACTGAATAAATTTCTCCGGGAAGCCAAAATTAGATAGAGTGTTCCACAAATAATCCCAGTTGACACGATCGAAGGCTTTTTCAGCGTCTAAAGCCACTAGTGCCATGGGAGTTTGAGAGGACTGGGCGGCCTGAAGAACATAAGATAAGACTCTCATGTGATCAGCCACTGATCTGCCTTGCACAAAGCCTACTTGTTCTCTACTCAAAAGTGATTGCCATACTCGTTTAATACGCGAGGCCAAGATCTTAGACAAAATTTTAATGTCACAATTGAGTAGAGAAATAGGCCTATAGTTGGCTGGATCCAGAGAAGATTTATTTGTCTTGGGAATTAAAATTATAATAGCTTCTAGTATGGATGGGTCCAGTAGGTCAGAAGAGAGAATATAATTGTAGAACTCTAAAAGAACAGGGGGATAATTCCTTGCGAAAAATCTTATAGAAATTAGAGGGTAGGCCATCCGGTCCAGGAGCTTTATCTGGCGCAAGACTGCAGATGGCTTCCTCTACCTCCCTCGGAGATAGTGGAGTGGAGAGGAGGGCCACTTGATCCTCAGAAAGAGTTGGTAGGGAAATTGATTTGAAGAAGGCCTCAATTGCAGGCAGAGAAGGAGGAGTTGATGAAACTCCATACAAATTTTGATAGAATGACCTGAAAACCTCCACAATATCTCTGGAGCCTGTCTTAATGGAGCCATCCTGTGCCTCTAAAGCAGGGATTAATCTTGAGTTTTCCACTTCTTTAAGTTTTAGGGCCAAAAGTCTGCTCGGTCTCTCCCCTTGATCCAAGTATCTAGCTTTGGATCTCAGCAACGCAAATTCCGTCTTTTCTCTAATTAACTCTTCATACTCATTTTTGAGCTTGTATAACTGTTCCAAACTCTTTGGGATTTAAGAGCAAGGGAGTCCTCTGCCTCTTTAATCTGGCTAGATAAACGGAGAAAATTTTTGGTTCTGAGTTTTTCCTCCTAGAGGAAAATTTAATGAATTCTCCCTCAGGAAGCATTTTAGTGAGCACCAAAGTATATCCTGTCTGGCTACTGAGCCCTGATTAATGTCCAGAAACTCTCTAATTAAGGATTTAATCTGAGCAATGGACTGATCGTCCTTAGGATCTGGGTATTGAGCTCCAAATTGAATCACGTTGAGCCAAAGAGGAGGGATTAAAACGAAACCACACAAGGGCATGATCAGAAATTACAATAGGCTCAATACCTACAAGGGGTATATTAGCCATGAGAGGGTGCTTACCAGAAAATAGTCCAGCCTAGACCAAGAGTTATGGAGCGGGGAAAAAGGTATAACTCCTGTTAGAAGGGTTCAAAGTCCGCCATGGGTCCACCAACCCCAACATATCACCTAAATCTAGAGTGCCAGTTGTGCTGGGGATGGCAGCTTAAAGGCCTATAGGTTTTGTCTAACTCTTGTGACGGGCTTATGTTCCAATCCCCCAAAATGAGGGGAGTTGGTAGGTAGTCACTCAGTTTATCGATCAGCTGCATTAGAAATCCAGCATCTCCCCCAACCGGGCCATAAACAGCACCCAGAATTATTGCCGAGTTATAGAGGGCACCCTGAACAAAAATAAATCTGCCCCCAGGATCTTGTATACATTTCTACGGCCTAAAGGGGATCCTTTTCTTAATCATAATGGCCACCCCTTTCGAATCGGAGGAGTCACCGGCAGCAAAAATTTGAGAAAACCCTTTAATCCTTAAAATATTAGCTTCTGATGCAGTTATATGGGTTTCTTGTAAAAGAGAACGCAATCCCCAGCAGGGAACAATTAAACAAAATGCGTTCCTTTTTAGCTTCCTAATGCCCCTGATGTTCCAACTAGCTAATTTAATATGTTCCAGAGCCATCCATTAAAAATCAAAATGAGATAAGGGCTGGCGCACAGAGAACCCCACCCTAAACCAAACAATGGTGACACCTTCATACCCCCAAACACCACCCCCAGCCGCCAGGTAATAACAGAATCGAACAGCTTCCCACTGAAAATATAGGAGTTGAGGTACATAGCAAACAAACCAAAAGCAAATAGAAATGACCACAGTCCCCTAAATAGCCAACAACAGGCGGCATCCCCCAAAATCAGTGCATACTTACAACAGCTTAAATTTAACCCCCTATTTACAAACCAGGTTCCAAAAGACCAGAATAGCAAGAGAAACAGACTGAACAGATCCACCCTCCCCCCACCCCATGGGTACCGTAAAAACACCCCAAAGTGCCAAAATGGCCATAACAATATTCACCCACCAATCCAAAGTATGAAACAAATATGCCCCGAGGCGAGAAAAAAACCCAATTAAATGCCACCCTACAGGTACCCACCAAAATCCTTTTAGGTCGCAAGGCAGGGCTCTGAGGCAACTAAACTGCTCGAGCTTCCCGCCCCAGCGAGTATGAAAAGTAAACCAAAATGGTACCTGAGAACCACATGTCAGGTCATGAAAAAGAAAGAAAGAAAAAGGGTACCTGAGAGAAGCCCCATCGAGAAGAGGGTCCATTTCCCAAAGACAAAGCTGCTCAGGGCCCAACCGGAAATGCAGGGGATAAGGAAGTGCAGGGGAAGCTCTGCTGATGGACCAAACGGTCCGACCGCGAAAGCATCCCCCAGAAACACATCCCCTGCTCAGCAGTACCCAAAGAGCAGCAGAGAGGACCAGGCGCGTCGGGAATCAAGTGCAGGCCAAACAGGCCTCGCGGCCTACTTCTCCCCGAGACCAACTCCGACCCGGCTCCCCGCCACAGAAAGCCTCTCAACAGGAATAATCAGGTACGCTGCCCCCTTAACTTGTGTAAGGCAGGAGTGCTAGTAGGGATCAGTTAAGGCAGAAAAACTGATCGGGCTAGTTAGACAGAGCAAAAAGCCAAGCATTAACACTGGAGCTACTGAGCAAAGGCCCAGCTACATTAAATAATGGGAGAGTCACTTGAATAAGTCCGGAGCAGTTATTTAACCGGATAGCTTTCTTCCAGCTTCGTAAGCGCCATGTGCCTTCAACTTGGACAAGCAATTTAGCCGGTAGTTCATCTTGAAGGCTCTCCCGGCCGCTATGAGTTTCTTGACTACCGGGTGAAAGGCGGCTCTTCTCTGTCGGACCTCGTAGGGAAGATCCTGGGTGATCCTAAGTTTGCTGTTGCCCCAGAGGATAGAGTCCAGTTGTTTAACCTTCTCCAAAATATGCTGACGTTCCAGGTAGCTTAAGAGTCTAGCAATTATAGGTCTGGGAGGAGCACCCGGAGGTGGCTTAGGCTTAAGAGATCTGTGGGCCCTTTCTATGTGATACTGTTGATGGATAGGTGAGATAATTGTCTTTATCCTGCTGACTACAACAAAAATTCTATGTGTGAAGGGCTGATGTGTGAATGGAGTTCTAGATTTTATCTTACTTCCTGAGAAATGGGTAGAATGACCAGGAACTGGTTTTACTACAATCACCAGACTACCAACACAAGTGTCACCCTTAGCAGGTGTTGTGGTGAGGGGACACTAAAGATTCTTTAGGTGGGTGGATGGAAACACCTGACAAGAAGAGGCAGGAGTCATCCAATGAGTTTGATGCCGGAAGGCTTTTTTCAAGCAACAGGGGTAGGATGACACAGTCACAAGGGAAGAGGGTTAGCAAAATGATAAAGCATACACTATTTCCATATACTGTAAATCACTCTATCTGAACAGTTACTAAATAAGGATCCTATGAAATCTAAGCAGTACACCTTGGCCTAAGGCCACTATATTCTTATTCTACCCTTAACACTTCAACGGTACCACCATAAGACAATTGCTGGCCCAAAAGGGTTCTTGCAGTATTGTATCACACAGAGGAGTTACAACAATTTTAGTCAGTAAAGAACACATCAGAGTCCATTTCCAGTAAGGATCTTCATTTACAGAAGTTGAAGGTGAGATGAAGAAGAAGAAAAGGGAATGAAGATGAGGGATCCTGGAAAGCGCAAAACTAGCACTTCAGTGCAGGCCTAGGTGAGGCCACTGGATTATGAGAGATTTGTTAAACAGATCATGAGTTCATCAGCATAAAACCCACTGTCTTAGGCTGCCAGAACAGAAAAATGGAAGGAGCAAAATTCTGGCACAAACCCGCTGGAGGGTTGCCAGAAAACAGAAGGGACAAATGGTGCAAGATTCTGGCACAAACCCGCTGGTGGGCTGCCAGAAGACAAAAGAACTGTAGAAGGTACCTCAGCACAAACCCTTGTGGTGGGCTGCTGGGATGAGCTGAACTGAAGTGAACGACTGGCACCACTCTGCCAATAGGCTGCCAGGGACAAGATGAACTTCTGGAGATTCTTCGACACAAACCCGCTGGTGGGCTGCTGGGACTAGATGAGCAGAAAAAAATGTCAGCCACCAAGGGGCTGCCAGAGATAAGATGAGCTGTTGGAGATTCTTTGGCACAAACCCACTGGTGGGCTGCTGGGACCAGATGAGCAGAAGCGAATGTCTCATGCAAGCAGGAATGAGGAAGCAACCAGGAATAAAGCGGAGAACACCTACAAGAGAAAAAAATAACAAACGGGACATAGAAAGCTGGATGAAGATGGAAGATCTTGAAGTGTCCAGAAGAAGAACCAGGAGAACAACAAATCAGCAGCTGTGGATCACTCTGGGCTTAGACAAACTGGGGACAAGCATCAAATAACAAACAGGACATCGATGTGGTTCTTCCAAGATGAGCATACTCTGGGTGAAGAAGATTCTGACCATCATCACAGGTACAGAAGCTGGAAGATGGGGTGAAGAATGAAACTGTAGGATCTTTTCTGTGCTGGATGGAGACTGATTCCAATGAAATACAATTGCAGACACAGGTGGACAACCTTAGGCAGTTCAGAATCTGCATATAATACTTCCAGTTCAGTATAGTGGCAGAAGATTGAGTCCAGATGCACAATTCTAAGGCAATCAGAGGTGGTTCCTACACTCAGGACCAACTTCAGGGCAATTGTTCAGTTCCAGGGGCACTTTGCCAGAAGCAGGGGCAAACAGCCCGATTTGGGGCAATTGTCCAGTTCCAAGGGGCAGTTGTTCAGTTCTAGGGGAAAATAATCCATTTTGGGGCAATTAACCAGTTCCAAGGGGCAATTGTTCAGTTCCAAGATAATTTGCCAGAAGCAGGAGCAAATATCCAGTTTCAGAGCAATTGACCAGTTCCAAGGGGCAACTGCCAGTAGCAGGGGCAGATAACCAGTTTTGGGGCAGTTGACCAGTTCCAACGGGTAATTGTGAGTAGCAGAGGCAAACAACCAGTTTTGGGGCAACTGGCCAGTTCCAGGATGCAATTGCCAGTTCTAGGGGTAAATAATCTGTTTTGGCCAATTGACCATTTCCAAAGGGCAATTGTTCTGTTACAGGGGCAATTGGCCAGAAGCAGGGGCAAGTAACCAGTTTCGGGGCAATTGATCAGTTCCAAGGGGCAATAAACAGTAGCGGGGCAGTGGAAAGCAATAAGCACAGTTCAGGCATTTTTCAGGCAATAAACACTGTTCAGGCAGTTTTCAGGCTATAAACACAGTTCAGGTACAGTCTCAGATATATTGCCACTCTATAATGCCACAAATGCCCTCTTGCTCCGGTGCTAGCCCAATTAGGGAGCTGCTAGCTAACTTCTTTCTTGGTCACCTCTATGGGTGGTCCAAAGGTGGGAAAAATTTAAAACCCTTTCCCCACCAATGTGACTGCAGTCGCTGTCCCCAAAGCTCCAAAATTCACCAGGGTTCCTCTGAACCAACCTCCCACTTCCTGGGATGCTGACCCCGCCCTTCTAGTGGCTTGGGAACAAGGGTGTATAAAGGAAAATGCAAAGCACCTGGGGCTTGCTAGCCCTTTTTCTGCTTTAGCCTTGCTGGGCCCCTTTTAAAATACACAACTTGCCTTGCTGGTCCTCCTTTGAACTGCAGGGCTTGTCTTGCTGGGCCCCCTTTAAACTGCAGGGCTTGTCTTGCTGTCCCCTTTCAAACTGCAGGGCTTACCCGATCGCCGATCTGCCCACCTGCACCACTGCCACAGTAGGCAGTACAGTGTGACATATCCCTGGTGTCTAGTGGACCCCCCCAGGTAGTCCCCCACCTACCCGCTCCCACCCCAACTCCTAATAGACAATCAGCACAGCCCTCCACTCACCAACATGGCTGGTGGCCCAACTGAGCTGCATTGAATGAACACATACCCTGAGGGTATGCGCTCATTCATTGCATCTTGGTCGGGTGTCCAGCAGTGGCGGAGAGTGCAGGGCTGTGTTGGTCGCCCATTGGGGGTCAGGGTGGGAGCAGGTAAGTGGGGGACTACCTGGGGGGATCCACTAGACACCAGGGAAATGTCACACTGTACTGCCTACTGTGGCAGTGGTGCAGGTGGGCAGATTGGTGATGGCGGATAGCGGGGGAGGGTTACACAGGGGATCACTAATGGGTCTTCTGTTGCTGGGACTGGGATGCAACCGGTGGGCTAGGGGACCCACAGGCAACCAGGGGTTCATTCCTCATACTGCCTGCCATCTGCCTGCATGACTAGGGGAAGCGATGATTTTGCAAGCCTAAATTGTAGTCTGCTATGTATTCCTGGCTTTGTTTTTGGCCACAGTGTTTTTGGTCGTGATGTTACTGACCAGATCCAAGAAGGAAGATCATGATGTGAATTGTTATTGTAAGTTAGAACACAGTGAATCTTTGTTCTACATCATATTTCATTGCCTACTATACTCAAAATGGAGGAATTTGTTTCTCAAAGAGGTAACAGAAAAATATCAAAATTCTACACAAGGCTGTCTTGAAATCCTGTTAAGTGTCCATACAGTCAGTGATGTGCTGACTTTTGTTAATTACATTGCAGCTGCATTAAAATTTCAAGGAAAAAAAGTTGTAGCAAAGTATACATCTGAGTAATCTGGTAATATCTATGAGCAATAATGTCCCTATAATTGATGTTATGTATTCGTATTTTTTTAATGGTGGTTAATTTTAGTGACCTTTGGTCGAACAATTAAAATCATGAATGAAATGAACAGTACTGGTATCCTGAGTAGGTGAATGCAGTTACACTAAAGGGGAGGAGGGTAACTGCAGCTTCCCAAAGTGTTGTACTACAGTAGGTTGTCAACTACCTACTATTAGTACTATTAGGTATCTTTGGGTAAAGGTATCATGCACATACAGCCCTGTAAAAAACAGCCTTTCATTGGAAGAGAACCCCAGTACCCAGGAGCCACCAAAACATCTCAGGAAGCTCAGTGTCAGCGTAAGGCTTCACCTCACCTGTGGAAATCCCCTTACAGATATAGAGATTACTGAACTGACTGTTGAATGGTTAAACCTCCAGAAATTGACTGTCTGTGCATTGCTGATAATAGAGTCATTACGGTAGAATGACCAATGTATTGGTAGCACACTGATTTACTCTCATTTGTGCATATGGCTTCATTTCTGCTCTCAGTCCATCTCCCTTACAGTCTTCTTCCCCACCTATTCCCCTTTCCTGCCCCTTTTTGACTTTTTATCCTTTCATTGTATCTGCAGATTTTCTTTACTGAAACTGAGTACTGTAATTTTATGGACTGTAAAATAGACTACTTGGAGTTACTGTAAATTTTTAACTTTTCTGGTACTACATGAAACTGACTGGTGATGTGATTTCACACAGACTTCACGGACTTCAAAACTAATTTATTTTTTATATTATTTCTTTTATCTCCCCTTTGGGCCTCATGACCCACCACTCCTTCCGGCTTACCTAGGTCCAACTTCTGCTGCTGCCTGTCCCGTCCTGAGTCCTCTCCAGCTGCATATTGCAGCCGACCACTGGGGTAACCCAGACATAACCCTTCTCTGGGCAGGTCCCCTTCCTCCAAGGGGGAAGGCACCAGAGGGGGCAGCCAACACATACTTGGCCCCAGGGTGCTGCTGCAGCTGACAGGCTCACTCAGGGCATCGGCAGTGACGGCGTCGGAGGACTGGTAGCCATCATCCGGTTGGTCCCCAGGTGAGTTTCCGCTTTTCTGTGATGTTTCTCATGTGTCACTCACTGCAGAGTTCCTGGTCTCCACCGGGGGCCACTGCAGAGAGACACCAACCCACAACCCACCCCAGAAGAGGACAGCAGTCCCTACTGATGCTCAATCCTCTCCTTCCCCTGCCAGCCCCCAGCGTCCCGAGTCCATTCCCGAACCCGGGTCACCAGCATGGTGTGAGGTGTGGTGTCCAGCACCTCAGCCCTCAGCACCACCGGGCCGGCTCAAAACTCATTTTAAAACAAGCAAGACGTATATGGATTACTAGAAATAGTATGATAAAATGTTTTGAATACGCCTAGAGTAGGCATGCAAAATCATTTTGTGAAATATCCTGAATCTGCACTTAAAATTAACTAAATATTCAAGAAGGATAGGTCCAGGAGGGTAGAAACCTGCTGACTGAGGAGCTGCAGAAGAGTATACTGTGACCAGCTGAACACCATCCCCCAGCACTACCCTGTTGCCTTTGCTTATCCAGTGATTGCAAGGCTGAAAGGGACAGCAAACTAAGTTGGTGGGTACTGTTTGTAGACTTTGGTGATGACTACGCTCTACAATTTCTGCAACATGCTATAAAAAGCATTCATGCGTGTGATGACAGCCACTTCCTTTTGGAATGGAGGGGTAGGTTGTCAGATGTGTGCACAGTATACTGAGCCATGGTGAGTATTTCTACCTTTCACACTTTAAGCAGCAAATGTTACTTTTTAAATAAAAGAAAAAAGCTGCAAAGGCATTAAGTAACTCACCAAAGTACCTATTAAAGCTATTGCCCCATTCAGGTGAACATACCATGCTGGCAAGAGCTAATTAGACTATAGTGAGACCTGACAGCCTGGAACAAAGCTATATTTTCCTTCAAGGTATAAAAGGACAAATCAGAGAAAGAGATGCATTAGTTTGTTATAAAAAGGCATATGCATAAGAAATGTACAAGTACCAATTTAATTGGGAACTCTGTATCTATACATAGTTGTAGAAATGAAGCTTTATTATAAAGAAGTCCAGCAGGATTACACAAAAAAAAACAAAAACTGGAAGCAGGTATTTACACTTAGCAAACCCTCATCACTTCAGTAATTGTAGACAGGATGGAAAGCACCAGAATATGATAACAGATATTTAATGATTGTGTGTGTATATATATATATATATATATATATATATATATATATATATACATACATACAACATACATGTATATAAAATCATTCACTAAAAATACCAACAGCTTAATCTTCTTCAATTTCAGTTGGTTACCATCTGTATTCCCTTCCCCCAGTCACCCCTGAAAAAGGGACTTCTAGTCTCAGAGGGCCTACCTGGTCAACAAAATTCAATAAAAAAAATAAGTATATATATATATATATATATATATATATATATATGTATGTACTGTATATATATATATTTTGCAAAAAAAAGTCATTAATGCATCACTTACGGTTCAGATTAAAGCAACAAAAGTAGGGAAACATGGTGTTAGGGTTCCCAACCCTAACACCCCACCTCATCCACCCCCCCACACAACCATACCACCCCACCCTACCACCACCGTCCATGCACCAACAGGTGTTGGGATGTGCCTTGGAGTTTTTGGCCCAAACACTCTCACCCCATTCTTCTATACTGTACCATCTACCTTCCTTACAAAATGGAATGGGGTGAGCGTTGGTCCAATGACGCCAAGGTACACCTACGATACCTGTTGGTGTGTGGATGGTGGAAGTGAGTAAGGTAAGGGTGTGGTGAAGTGGTGTGTTAGGGTTAAACCCTAGCACCACATTTCCATACTTTTGGTGCTTTAATATGAACCTTAACTGATGTATTAATGAAGTATTTTGCAATGAGTTTCTTTACTTTTTAAGCTAGTAGAATAGTATCCCCATTTTATTGTGGGAGCACTCCAATCTCACCGAAGATGTGTATATGTATGTAGGTTGGAAGCACAGGGCCTGGAGGGCCCTGTACTTCCATGTGTAGAACAACAGTGACCAAATTGTAAGCATGGCCATCTTATTACCCCACCTCATGTACCCCGGTACAGAGAAATTGTGAAATGCAAGTCAAAACATAATTATGTGCAACTGCAATGCCATTCTGCACCACATGTGTGAAAACATATTGTGGGCAGGATTTGAAAATAACGGCTGTGACATACATGAGGTGGGGTAATAAGAAGGCTATGTTGTAAATCTGGGGTTAAAAAATTTAAATTTCTGTAGTTACAAGCGGATGTAGAGAAATTGCAATGAATGGTCATAACTTTGTCATTTTTTCACATTTTGACCCCAAATTTTCCATGCAGTCTTCTTATCACCCAACCTCATAAACCCCATAGGTGAAAATTGTGTAATACATGGCAAAATGTCATTCTGTGCCACAGATGCGGAAACCCATTTCAGGCAGGATGTGAGAAATAACAGCTGTACTGTTTTTAAGGCCCAGCTAAAGGCCTTTTTCTTTTCTAAGGCATTTAATGTTTAGATAAAGATTTATAGTTAAGGTTTAGTTTTTGTAATGATTTGTATTTATGTGTAAACTTATATATTTATTATGTTAAAATGCTTGTTTAAATGGTTTGTACGGCGCCCAGAGCCTCTGGGATTGGGCGTCTTTTAAATAAATTTTGCCTTGCCTTGCCTTGCCTACTGTTCATGAGGTGGTGTGAAAAAATGGCTATGTAGAAAATTTGGAGTGAAGATATTAAAAATTGGCTACGTTACGCATGTTCGTAGGAAAATTCCAATGACTGCAAGTGTTTTGTGGTATTTTTGCTCCACATTTTCAACATGGGCTTTTTTGGACACCACCTCATGAACAATGGCACTGTCATTTGGTCACTCAGTCCAAAAAGGTGATTTTGCACAGTGATCGTGTCATTCTGCACCACAGGTGTGGAAACATGTTTCAGGCAGGATGTGAGAAAAGACAGCTGTACTGTTCATGAGGTGGTATGAAAAAATGGCTATGTTGAAAATGTGGAGTGAAAATATTAAAAATTGGCAAGGTTACGCTCATGCGTAGGAAAATTTCAATGACCACGTTTAACTGTTTTTTTTTGCCTGTTTTTGGTATTTTTGTACCAAATTTTCAACATTGGCTTTTTGGGACTCCACCTCATGAACATTGGCACTGTCATTTCATTACTCAGTCCTGAAAGGTGATTTTGCACAGTGTCCGAAAAAATCACCTTACTGGTCTGAGTAATGAAATGGAAGTGGCTGAGTTCATGAGGTGGGGTCCCAAAAAGCCCATGTTGAAAATTTGGTATAAAAATACCAAAAAATGGCCAAGATATTAACATAAGTTCAAAACGCCTTTGACAGCCATTATATGGCACTTAACCTTGATTCTTCAGTTCGTGGTTTGGCTTTGAAGAGTTCATATGTGTCCCAGTCCACAGAAGATGATAGCCGCTAACCTCCATTAGTAAGTATAGGGCAAGGGGAAGGTGTGGGGTGGTGGGTTGCTCAGTGGGAGGGTTGGGATGGGGGAGATGACCAGGGACCATTTTCTTTTTTTCAGGAAAAAAAAGACATTGGGAGACTGTTTTCTTCTTTTACAGGGAAATATAAAATCAACATTTCAGAGCACTGGGGGCAGGCTCCCCAGTGTCCCACAGTATTGGGGGATTGTGTGTGTGTGTGTATGGAAGGACATAACTGGGGACACTGGGAGTGGATCCCCCAGTGTCTCACCTTGGGGGGGGTTCTTGTTCCGACACGGGAATTGGGCACCTCAATGTCAACAAAAAAAAAAACTGGGGGGTAGGACATAACTGGGGACACTGGGAGTGGGCTTCCCAGTGTACCACAATGATGGGTGGGTTCTAATGCTGACACAGGGATTGGGCACCCCAATGTCGGCAAAAAAACTTTAATTGAAAATAAATATTTTGGGACACTGAGAGTGGGCTCCCCAGTGTCCCACACTAGTGGGGGGGACCTTTACCACTGCCGACATGGGGATTTGGCACTGTAGGCCCAATGTTGGCAGAAACATTTTTCTTTATTAAAACATGCCTTGGCCCCCTTACAGGCAGTAAAAGGATGAAAGATCTTTTTATTACGTAAACACCAACAGGTGTTTACCTACACAGGGGTAGAGGATTCCGATTCTGGCCTTATTTGTGGCAAAAAATGGCCAGGGAAGATTTAAAGTGTTCACAGGGGAAATAAGTTTTTTTTTATTTCAAGTAGTACTGCAAATTTGTGGCAGTTTTCGTGAAAAGTGCTGCAAATGTGTGGCAGTTTGCTCGCAACAGTGCCATTACTTGAGCAAAAACTGCCTCAGATTTGCAGCAGTTTCACAAAAATAGAGCAGCAAATTTGCAACACTACTAAGGGCTGAGTAAAAAAAATACTTTCCAGACATTATTTTTAAAAACTAATGCCAGAATGGTGTTCTTCAGGCCCTGATTAGGTAAATATGACTATTGGTGTTTATCAAGGGGCAGTATTTTTTGAATTACGTGGTTTTTCCCCATCGCTAACTAAAAGCAAGATAGTGGCAGCATGGCACTAACTTTTCCATTTGAGGCAGCAAAAAGTGCTTTTGCGACAGCAGAATCCGCTTTCACATGGCACACATATTTTTTCCCATAGGCTATAATGGAAAACTTAAAACTTTTATGACTTTTGAATGGATTAATATTTTTTCACCAAACCTTCAAAGGGCACATCTGCAGCCCAGACCCCCATATACCCTAAAAATTTCAGACCAGACCCCCAAGCTCTTTCAGAGATGCAGTGTGGCAAAGAATTTGCAACTAAATGGTACATTTTACGTTTTTTGGCACTCTACCACTCCACAACCACACCACCAACTGGAACAAAACTTGCCAGTTCCAGAGATCTGTGGTACCAGATGGTGCATAAAAAAGTTGGGGTGCCAGTCCAGTGGTAGTGGATGTTGAGGCGCTGGTTGCTACACCTCATGCCACGCCGGCAACCCAGGTTCAGGAACGAGCCCGGATCACAGGGGTTAGTAGGGCAAGAGAGGATCGAGCATCCGGAGGACTGCTCTCCTCTCTTGGGGGGGGAGTGGTTTGTTGTTGAACTCGTTGACTGCCCTCTGGCGGTGGCTCAAGGGCAATATGGGTCAGGAAGCATGCACCGGCATAACTACGTAGGTGGAAGGGGGGACAGGAGTAAAAGGTGGAAAGGAGACTGGTGGGCTCTATGATGCCCCGCGTCCCTGTACCCCCGTGCTTCTGGATTATGCTCTGGGGGGGAGGGAGAAAGCTGACACTCTCCTCCCTGGCCCTGCCGGAGGGGGTAAGTCACAGGGAAACTACTAGAGGTCGGCATGAGCAGGAATACATGGGCGCAGAGCATGAGTCCCTCCGAGGGAGGGCCATAGACATCCATGAGGCTCTGGGAGCAAAAACACATAATAGGTAAAAAAAAAAAAAATAATAATTTTGGGCACATCAGTTGTACAGTTTGCAAAGTTATTAAAGTGCAACATTTTGGGTTTAACATAGAAGTGACCATTGAACCCTAATTATACTGGCACTACTGTGCCAGTATTAGATATATACGCATACACGTACTTCTAATGTGAAAATACAACTTTAAGGATGGTGGTTACTAGCCACTAATAACAGGAAATGTTATTTACATAGAAACATAGACTTTGATGGCAGATAAGGACCGCTTGGCCCACCTAGTCTGCCCATTTCCCTACCTAGAAGATAAACTGCAGATCCTATTTAATCAACAGCCTATTTCTTCCTACCCCCAACAAAAATTACCTTATGTCTGTCCCATGCATTCTTGAATTCTCCCACAGTTTTAGACCCCACAACCTCCTCAGGAAGGCTGTTCCATGTGTCCACCACCCTCTCTGTGAAAAAATACTTCCTCACATTGCCCCTGAGCCGTCCCCCCTCTATCTTCAAATTGTGTCCCCTTGTTCTTGCACATCTCTTTTTCTGAAAGATGCTACCCTCTTGGACTTTGTTGATTCCACTGAGGTACTTAAATGTTTCTATCATGTCCCCCCTCTCCCTCCTTTCCTCAAGGGTATACATATTAAGCTCCTTTAGTCTCTCCTCATATGGCTTCTCTTGCAGACCCTGCACCATTTTAGTTGCCCTCCTCTGAACTGCCTCCATCCTGTCTATGTCCTTGAGGAGATGGGGTCTCCAGAACTGGACACAGTACTCCAGATGGGGTCTCACCAACTGTCTGTACAGGGGGATAACAACTTCCTGTTTTCTGCTGGTGATACCTCTCCCTATACATCCCAGTATCCCCCCAGCCCTCCCTACCACCTTCTCGCATTTCTTGCCAACCTTAAGGTCATCTGATATGATTACCCCTAGGTCTCTTTCCATTTTTGTTATTATTACTACCTCCCCCCATTGTGTAATCTTCCCCTGGGTTTTTGTTTCCCAGGTGCATTACTTTGCACTTCTTTGCATTGAATCCAAGCTGCCATACTTCTGACCATTCCTCCAACCTTGCCAAGTCCCTTCTCATCCTTTCCACGCCTCCTTGTGTATCAACCCTGTTGCAGATCTTTGCGTCATCTGCAAAGAGGCATACTTTTCCTTCCAGTCCCTCTGCAATGTCACTTATAAAGACATTAAAAAGGACTGGACCCAGTACTGAACCCTGCGGTACCCCACTAGTAACCCCTCTTTCTTCAGAGTGGACTCCATTTATAATTACCTTCTGTGTCCTGTTGTTCAGCCAATGTTTTACCCAGGCTACCACCTTGGGACCCACTCCCAGGCTAGTTAATTTGACTACTAATCTTTTGTGTGGGACCGTGTCAAATGCCTTGCTAAAGTCTAGGTAGGCCATGTCCACAGCCTCTCCCTGGTCTTCTACTTTGGTCACCCAGTCAAAGAAATCAATTAGATTCGTCTGACATGACCTTCCCGCTGTGAACCCATGCTGCCTTGGGTCCTGTGCCCCGCTGGCCTGTAGGTATTCAACAATTCTTTCCTTCAGAAGTGATTCCATCACTTTCCCTACCACAGAGGTCAAACTGACAGGTCTGTAGTTTCCTGCCTCCGTCTTGGTCCCACTTTTGTGAAGGGGAATCACATCCGCCTTCTTCCAGTCCTCAGGTACCACACCATCCTCCCATGACTTGTTAAAAAGCGTAGTCAGTGGTGTCACTAGTTCTCTGCTTAATTCTTTTAGAATTCTGGGGTGAATTCCATCTGGCCCCATTGCTTTGTCCACCTTTAGTTTTAGGAGTTCTTTCAGAATCCTTTCTTCTGTGAAAGGACTGGGATCAACCCCCCTCTCCAGAGTGCTTCTGTTAATTGGATTAGGCACCTCCCCCACTTCCTCTTTTGTGAATACTGAACAGAAGTATTCATTCAGTATCCCTGCATTATCACTGTCACTCTCTGCCCACCCACCATCCATTCTATTCAGCCTCACTATCCCTCCCTTTGTCTTTCTACGCTCCCTGATATACCTATAAAAGGTTTTATCCCCCTTCTTAACCGAGTTAGCTATCTTTTCCTCAGTTTGTGCCTTTGCTATTCTGACTACCCTCCCTGCTTCCTTCTGCCTTAACTGGTACAGTTCTCTGTCCTGCTCCTTCTGTGTTTCCTTATACTTCCTAAATGCTATCTTTTTCTCACTAATCTTCACCGCCACCTCTTTTGAGAACCATAGTGGCTTTTTCTTTCATTTTGATTTGTTTATTTGCTTCACACAAAGGCTTGTTGCCTCTGTGTTGGCAGTTTTGATATTTGCCCATTGTTGCTCCACCCTTCCTTCTCGCCTGTTTGCTAGTGCTTTTCTAACGCACTCTCCCATCTTGCCAATGTCAGCCCTCCTGAAGTCCAGAACCCTCACTTTTGTATGGCTTGACTCTGTAGCAGAGTTTATCATGAACCACACTGTTTGGTGGTCACTTGTTTCCAAATGGCTACCCACTTCTAGATCTGAGATCCTCTCACTGTCCCCATTTGAGAGTATGAGGTCTAAGATTGCTCCCTCATGAGTGGGTTCCAAAACTAGCTGTTTGAGGCATGCCACCTGAAGGGCATCAAGAATGGCCCTGCTTTTGGATGTGGCTGCAGCAAAGGTGCTCCAGTTAACATCTGGCATGTTAAGGTCCCCCATCAATAGTATCTCCCCTTTGTCTGCCATCCTAAGTATGTCTTCTATCATATCCTTGTCCATTCCCTCCTCCTGACATGGGGGTCTATATACAACCCCTGTGCGGATTGTGGTGCTATTTCCAGTCTCTAAGGTGACCCACAGTGCCTCCTCTCCTCCCTGTTTACTCTTTTGTTCAGTTGCTTTTATCCCTTCCCTTACATAGAGAGCTACTTCCCCCCTTCTGCCCTCCCTGTCTCTCCTGTAGGTTGTGTACCCTGGTATGTTAACATCCCAGTCATGGTTCTCTGTGTACCATGTTTCTGTGACTGCTACAATATCCGGGCATCCCTTTTTCATCAAGGCCACCAGTTCAGGGAGCTTGTTGCCCAGACTATGGGCATTGGTACTCATTACACTCCATTTCTTGATCTTTCTGCCCCATCCCTGTCCTTACTGCATTTGTCACATTCTCCATTTACCCCTGCGCTTCTCCCTATTGACATCTCTATGTTGGTGTCTACCTCACTTAGTACCCTGATATTTTGGGGGGGGCTAGGATTTCCCTGATCCTTTCCAGTGCCTCCCCCCTTGGCTAGTTTAAATACTTGTCAATGGAGTATTTAAACCTATCACCTAGGATCCTGGTTCCCCTCCTCGACAGATGCAGACCATCATGCCAGTATAGGCCTGCATCCCTCCGGGTGGACCCCCAGTCTCCAATGAAGCCAAATCCCTGAGCTCTGCACCAGTTTTTAGACCACTGATTGAATCCCATGGTGTGGAGCACCCTAGCCTCACCCATGCCAGAGATAGGCAGCACCTCCGAGAAGGTTACCACTGTGTGCTATTTGTCTAAGGCCCTCCCCATCTCCACAAATGCTTCTTGCACTGCTCTGATCCTTTCTTAGCCAGGTCATTTGTCCCTAGGTGGACAATGACATCCAGCTCCCTCCCTGTGCAGCTGCTCCTGGCATCCTGAGGATCGCCTCCCTATCTCTCCAAGCCATGGCGCCAGGCAGGCACCTTACCTCCCTCTCCCTTTCCTCCCCCAGTTCTACCTTCCTAACAATGGAGTCCCCCACCAGGAGTTGTTTCCTTCCCCTGTGAGGTCCCATTCCACCCTCCTGTGGGTCTCCTTTGTGGAGGTTCCCAGCATCCTCCTTGGTCTCCACTGTGGGAGCCTCCATAGAGGAACCACGCTTTTCCAGAACAGCATAGAAATTGTGGAGAGGTACAACTGGAGGGATGAGCCTCTGTTCCACCACCCTCACCCTCCCTGAGCCCACTGTGGTCCAACCACTCCTCTTTCTTGGCAATCTCTGAGGCAACGGCATTGACCCTGGTGGTCCCTGGGTGGGAGAGGAGGTCCCACAAATCCTGGCCAACTCAGCCTGGAGATGAGCAACCTCTTCCCTCAGCCAAGAGAGGTGTCTGCAGATGGGACAACACTGCATCCTCCAAAACATCTCCCGGAAGACTGCTGCTCCACAGCCACTGCACTGCACCACCCCCATCATGCCTTTTTTCTGGCCCCCTAACTGTTACTTGGAATACTTACTCTTTTCTCTGTTTGTTTATCTCTTTTTTTTTCTTCTCTCCCTACTTACTTACTGCCTCTTCACCCTTTTGTCTCCTGATCTTCCTGTTCTGAGATAAGAAGTTTCTATATTTCTCAGTAGTCTCCTTACTTGCTCAGAGTCAGACCTCCAGCAGCTAGGGGGGGATGGAGAGCTACTCTTGCCCTTCTAGGATGGTGAGTCTTTGATGGCTCTGTGATCACTCACTTCCTGCTCCCAAACAGGAAGTTCCTGTTGTCAGTTAAATCCTAGTTTACTTTTTACTTGTCTAACTAAAGAAAGAATAATTTTTACTCGTCTAACTAAAGACAGAATAATAATGAAAGGCACCAGATTGTGATAAAAATGTTTAATGAATATTTTATTAAAAATGTTTCCATGTGAAAAGATACCTTAAAGGATGGTAGTTACTAGTAATTAATCAGTACGTCCGAGCACTTGGGAAGTGGAACACTGTGAAAAATATATGAATTAATATAACTATTATTATACAGTCAGAGATACAATAAATCCTGAGCTAGAGCTGTATTAAGCATTCTAATGACTGTGCACAAGTAGAAATGACATTATGATACTGAATAGTATGGATGTTGAATAAGAAGATCTGAAAGCAATGTTTTTTTTATATTTATGTATAGAAGGACACGGTTGAGCTGGGACAAAGTGTCACTGTGGGCCATGAAACATTGCATCTGTTCAAAGTGACATGATATTTATAAAGACTACTAGCAACACATATTGGCTGCGATACACGAACGGGTGGGTTACCCGTGTGAAATGTGTACAACCTGCCCACATGGTTTCGCACCCATGGGCAGGTGCGTGGTGGCCGGCATTCATGATTGCCGACCACCACATGCTTCCCATCTGCAGACTCTCCTCCCAGGCACACTAGTGCATAGTGGCAGATCATCAGACATAGACAGAAAGCCAATGAGATGCACAGACCTGGTCTGCTAGTGGATCCCTGGCCCCATGTGATGTTTTTTTTTTAATTTTTTGGCCTACATACTGCATCCTCACAGGGAAACCAATTGTGTTCCTGGACAGCCACCCCCAGCCCTCCTCTGGTCCACGAGGCTGGGGCACCATGGATAAAGGGCCAGCCATGCTTTGCCAGAGCCAGCAGCAGCACCAGGAGGGGGGCACAACAGCTACTCCTGTGTCCATCCTGCATAGAGGTTGCAGCCCTGAACAGCATGCAGTGTCATAGGGAATGGGCACTACACAAGTCCCTCCCCTAGCATGCCCCACCCCAGCCCAGGCACAGCATCCCATGGCCGGCCAGGAATCCATTGTGCGGTTCACTAATGTATCCATTTGTGAATGCTGCAGGGGTGGTACGCAGGGCACCACCATGTGACATTTGGTCATTGGAATGCCTACGCACTGCCATTGCATGGCGTGTAGGCATTCATGAATCATGACCATTGAGTGGAGTGAGCCCTATATTTACATTTGACTTTATACTATATGTTTTTTACCTGCTCACCGCTGACTGCCAACCCAATTCTGTTGAGCTCCAGATACATACACAATGTATTTCCCAGTACAATTATGAATAAATGGTCAGTCAGGGGTGGCAGGCCATGACAAAAAGAGCAAGTCCAAAAAAAGCAGACCAAATGTTGTCTTTATCAGCAAATTTTGCTTTTGAACTAGGAGATCCCACCAGTCACTGAAGTGCTGATCTCCAATACGAAAGAACATAGCACTGTCCTTATTCAGGCTGCTGCCTCTCTCTCAAATCGATAATTGTTTGTAGCTGTATTGGTCCTTGTACAAAGAGCTGAACAAAGTGGGTGATTTAATACCTTTTATTGGACCAACAAGAAATTTCCAAAACATAAGTTTTCAGGCTACACAGAGCCCTTCTTCATGTAATGGCAGTTTCTTAGGTAGGGATGATAAGAGAGTAGATGCCACAGGTTGGCAAACTCACCTAATTGAAGAGTCAACTATTAAGGTCAGATCTCCTTCGCCTTGGGGGATCTGAACCTTCTGTTTCATGGTTTGCCTGAGGACTCTAATGTAAAGAACTTAATTTTCCTAAACTGTCTAGCATACCCCTTCTGAGGACATTTGCCTTAGATCTTTTTCAGCTTTCAACCAAGAGCAGTCTGGTGGTGGTTGATGCACTGAGAGTAGTCTAGTTATGTCACTAGTCTGTGATTCAAGATTCCAAGACGTACTCTGTTATTTTGGATTCCCCTTCTCTGGAAGTATGTTATTTTGTCAAAAACCCGTAGAATTTTTTGAAGGACATAAAGGATGAGAAGGTTCATCTGCCTGTGTCTCGGTATCAGCAAAACTGTAACTCCTTCTCTAGGCACTGGCTGCTTTCATTTTCCTCAGAGGCGATGTTAGTTCCTTACAAGGTTTTGGCTACCAGTGCAACAGAAGATCATACATTAGTGTCTAGCATCACAGACCAGAGGCTCTTTCTCACGAAAAGGCTTTGGTAATTACAACAAAAGAGAGTGGAAGGAATATTTGCTTAGGCTTTGCAGGCCCACCTTGTCCCTCAGGTTGTAGGAGGATGTCTTCAACATTTTTATGGAAGTTAGGTCCAAACAGCAACAAACTCTTTGGCTCTGGAGTTTAATTGCGAGACTGCAAAACAGTTCTCTGCTTTGCCTTTCAGAGGCCTCTCTTTTCAATGCCAAGTGTTGAGTAACCCCAGGAATATGGAGACAGTGGGTCTGACCTTGGCCCACTTAATGGGACACTGTCAACCATTTTTGCATCATACTACAATATTTCAAGTTGAAAACCTACATCTTATGATTGCTTACAGTAGTAGTGCCAAGTTTGTCAAGCAATTTTATGTAACTGCTTCATGCACTCAAACCCAGTACCAGTGTCTGCACTGATATATAGCCACGCCTAGACCCAATTTTAAGTACTGACCCCCCCCAGCTTGCTCCTCACAAGCCTAATTGTTCTCTCTCTTATCCCCCTGTCTTATCAACACTAGGCCCGTCCATCCCCTTATCCTTCCTTTCCCAACCTCAGATAGGAGCTCACTACCCCTGGGTTGTGACATCCTACCATGCCTCATAATTTATAGCATTCAATTGCGGGGCTCACACATACTCCTTTTCTCCATCCACCTTCTCTACATCCCGTTTTACCAACTCCTCTCTGTGCACCGTGCCCTCCTAGCCTTTCTCCCCCTATCTCCCTCCCTTCCCCCCTCACCTTTGCCTCTACCTGGTGTATATTTTTATTTTATTTTTTTCTTCCGGTTACTTCCTCCTGCAACCTTAGATAACCTGCTTAATCTTCCTATAGACACTTCTATGTATGTAAATACCCTGTAATCTGTACAATATCTGTATAATTCTATGTACATATGAACTTCTTTTTCTTCCTCTCTGTAAACAGTATTATCTGTATTGCCTTGTAAATACCTGTGTTGACCTGTATATACAATTGTTCATGCTCCACCCAGGTCCATCTTGCAAATGATCTTCTGCTCAACGAAGAACGCCTGGTTAAATAAAGACTTGATTGATGATTGATTGATTGAATTTTGTGAGATTCCCTATTTACACGTCAAAGAATTTAGGAGAAAAAGTCAGCTATAATTCTTTTTGTTGTACCACAGGAAGTTCCCATTACAATATTCAAGTGTTATCTAGTGAATTTTCAACCAGACCATCAGATGGAAGCACCCCCTCCTGGTAGCAGTGAACACACTACCAAACAAAAAAGAATTCCAAACAAAAGGTTTCACAATTTTCAATAGGGATTTTCAAAAATCCCTTGACTAATTCGGTACTTCTACTGTACCTTCTCAAAAATCCATTTGCATTGCTGGTGGTTTAATTTGCCTTATTTCTTAGTAGAAGTGAAATGCATGGTAATTGTGTAATTATACCCAACCTTGTTTTGTTTCAGATTCTTGATCCACTTTTATTGCTCACTTCCTGAACATTAAGAACACCCTCAAGTAGTGCAGCCACTCATGATGCGGTAGTCTCCTCTTCTCCCATAGCATCTTGTGTGGCTAGACTGTGTTGGGGTGTTTCCAAGTCAAGAAAGATGCAGTGGGAGTTGATTAAGGAATGTAAACAAACACATTTTGTTGTGATAACACCAGTGTGGTGGGCAGTCAATTTTTCACTTTTAAAAAGGAAAAAGTAATCAGAATAAAATTACTAGTCACATCAACACATTCTACACAATGTGAAGAATGTGTTATTTAAACTAGGGGCAGTTTGAGACCTAAAGGTGTTGTCAGTGTCCCTTTAACCCAAATAGCTACAAACCCATTTAACATGTCCCTTTAACACAAATAGCTAATAAAAAAGTTGTTGTTACAGGAACAACGTATATGTATTTGCTATAATGAATGTGGCATATGTCAGCTTATGTACTTACTATTTTAATTAACTTGTGACTTCAAATTGTTATTACAGGAAGATTTTATGTGAACTTGTCATAATTAGTGTTATGTCAGCTTATTTATGCATTGTTTTAAATGACATGGGGGATTCTGTAAACAAGACTTGTTTCTCATATAACTTATTCTGTAATTCATTCACCTTTTAAATAAAAAAAAAAGTTACAACTATACCTTTACCCACTCAGGAGAGGGGGCAAGAGTTTCCACTCATTTTTATTCATAATTTTGAAGAAGTCCGGGCATTATTCCAGCTGATTTTCAGTTTTTTAAAGCTTTAACATGTTTGTGAGACAAATCAAGTTTCAAGTTGGAGTTTGTCTGCTCAATAATCTGAGTCATTCAACTGGGAAGAGGTTTCTGGCCTCCAAAATCCTCTTAGATGTTTATCTCCACTCACTGATCCATCATTCACTCAGCATTTCTGAGCTTGACTAATCCAGACCTGAATTTCTAGTAGCAGGCTCTCCACTTCAGTCTCGGCCCAGCTGCCACAGGTTTTGGCCTACATTCTGACCGTGAGTATAGCCATCTTGAGGTTGGAGGTATCCATTTTTGGACAATATCCTTATCAGTGCATCATCAAAACAGTCAGCCTGATCCTCAATTCTTTTGGCAGTGCTAGCCTTGGAAGAACCTAGCTAGATAGTTAAAAAAGAGTAGCATTCACCACAGTAATCCCAGAGCTTGGAATGCATAGTAGTTTGTTGTTCAGATGGATTTACAATGATTTTTTTCTCTTCCCATCCAGCTTAGAGAATCTCTGACAAGACATATGACAGTTTTGACTGCAGGTGCTAGCGTAGCCAGCTGATACCTTCAGAGGTTGGGGCTGATGATGCTAATGATACCATTGTTCCTTTGGACCCACCTTTACCCAAGGTTTCTGCAGGTGCACCTTCTCTGCAATTGTTTTCCAGCTTCAGAACAGTTTCAGATTTTGCTTTTGGGTCTCTCCTAAAAGGGAACTCTCTCTGTTCAGCCTCCTTGGTTGGTGGTGCAGATCTGAGCCATATTCTGGTTCATGAGTCTATGGCTCAGAGGAGAAGATTTCTTTAGATAAACATTCTAAACTTGAGAGTATTTTTTTTCTTTGGCCTTCTGCATTTTCAAAAATAAATCTAGTTCCAGGCAGTGAAGGAATACTCTTAACAATGCAGTGAAAATCACATACATAAACAATCAATCATGATAGCACAAGGAATGTTAAATTACTCATGGCAGCCCTAAGATTGGTTTAAAGGATATTACAGATCAAAAAAAACCTGTTTTATTTACTGCAGTTTGTGATCTATAATAATTTTATGGGTCTGTTTGGAGGGCCTCTTAGAAACATAGAAGTTGACGGCAGATAAGGACCACAAAACCCATCCAGTCTGCCCATTTTTTCTACCTCATGAATGTGCCATAGGCCTGTACTCTGTCAATGGCCTATCTATTCATACTCATCGTTATTGCTCCCTTATGCCTGTCCCATGCCTGCTTGAAGCCCTGCATTATATTCATATCCACCACTTCCTGGGGCAGGCCGTTCCTTGCATCCACCACCCTTTCTGTAAAAAAGAACTTCCTCACATTCCCCCTTAATCGACCTCCTTCTAATCTCATGCTGTGTCCTCTTGTCCTGCTATTTTTCTTAGATTGAAACATGTTAGACTCTTACCTTGTTAATGCCCTTAAGCTGTTTGAATGTTTCAATTATATCACCTATCTCCCGCCTTTGATCTAGGGCATTCATATTGCACTCTGTTAATCTGTCCTCATATGTTTTCTGATGCAGTCCCTGTACCATTTTAGTTGCCCTTCTCCAGACTGCCTCAATTTGGTTAATGTTTTTGTGCAGGTGTGGCCTCCACTGTTGAACGCAGTACTCCAGATGGGGCCTAACCAGTGTCTTGTAAAGAGGGATTATTACCTCCCTCTTACAACTTGCGATACTCCTACTAATACACCCCAACATCCCTCTAGCCTTACCTACTGCTTTAGTGGTCTGCTTGGATGATTTCAGGTCATCTGTGATGATGATGCCCAAGTCTCTTTCTTCCCTTGTGATTGCCAGCACTTCCTCTCCCAACCTATAGGTGGCTTCAGGGTTTCTCTTCCCTATGTGCATGCTCTTGCACTTCTTTGCGTTAAACCCCAGCTACCACTCTTCTGACCATTTTGCCAGTTTATCCAGATCTCTTCTCATTCTTCCCACCCCATCTGTATCATCTACTCTGTTGCAGATCTTGGTGTGCTCTGCAAACAGACAAACCTTACCCTTCAGTCCCTCTACAATGTCACTGATGAAGATATTGAAGAGGACTGGCTCCAGGACTGATCCCTGAGGTACCCCACTTGTGATCTGCATCTCTTCTGACTGTAGACCATTTACCACCACTCTCTGTTTTCTGCTCAACAACCAGTTTGCCACCCAGCTGACCAACTTCTGACCCACCCCGAGCCTACCCAGCTTATTAATCAATCTTCTATGTGAAACAGTATTGAAAGCTTTGCTGAAGTCAAGGTAGGCGACTTCAACTGCTCCCCCTTGGTCCACCACTCTGGTAACCCAGTCAAAGAAATCTATGAGATTAGTTTGACAGGACCTTCCTTTTGTAAACCCATGCTGTCTTGGATCCTGTGCTCCTATGGATTCCAGGTGTCGCACCATCCTTTCCTTAAGGAGTGCCTCCATAATCTTGCCCACTACTGAGGTAAGACTGACTGGTCTGTAGTTCCCTGCCTCCTCCCTGCTACCACTCTTGTGGAACAGGATCACATGAGCCCTTCTCCAGTCTTCTGGGACCTTTCCTGTGCTCAGAGACTCACTAAACAGTTCCGATAATGGCTCTACTAGTTCCACCCTTAGCTCCTTTAGTACCCTGGGATATATGCCATCAGGTCCCATTGCCTTGCCACCCTGAGCTTAGCGAGCTATTGTAGGACCCGTTCTTTTGTGAAGGGACTAGTGCACACCTCCCTTGCCCTTGTGTCCATGATGCTGAGCTGTGGGCCCTGCCCTACCTTCTCCTCAGTAAATACTGAGCAGAAGTATCTATTTAGGATAGATGCTATTCTTTGGTCCTCCTCCTCACACCCCCCCTTATCCCATTTGATCTTAGCAATATACCATCTGGACTTTCTCCTTTCACTAATGTATCTATAGAAGGTCTTGTCCACTTATTTTACTGTTCATGCTAGTGTTTCATTGGTTTGGGCCTTTGCCTGCCCTACTGCCTTCCCTGCTTCCCTTAGGGAAGTTTGATATGCCTCCCTATCTTCATCCCGCTGTGTTCCCTTATATTTCCTGAAGGCCAGCCTTTTGGCTCTGACCTTTTCTGCTACTGTTTTTGAGAACCAAAGAGGTTTCCTTCTTCTTTTGCTCTTGCTTTTCTCTCTAACACAATGGGATGTTGCTTCAAGTATTGCATCCTTAATGCTTGCCCATTTTACCTGTACCCTCTCACCTGTATTTCTTCTTGCCAGGGCTAGCTTAACTCTGTTGGCCATCTTATCAAAGTCAGCTCCTCTGAAGTCCCATATTTTCACCTTGGAATGGGATGATTTAGTTCTGGTGGCCAAATTGAACCGTACCATGTGATGGTCACTGGCCCCCAGGTGACCTTCTACCTGGAGATCTGTGATTCTTTCCCCATTAGTCAGTACTAGATCTAGGGATAGCCATGTCTCTTGTGGGTTGTCCTAACAGTTGTTTGAGACCCTCCTCCTGCAGGGAATCCACCATGTGTCTAGTTCTGGCAGATGTTCCTGCTGGTATCGATCAATCTGTATCTGGCATGTTGAAGTCTCCCATTATCAGAACCTCCCCTTTAGCTGTCATGTTTTGAATATCTTCTAACAGTAATGTGTCTATGTCCTCCCCTGGTCTGGAGGCCTGTAGACAACTCCAGTTTGTATGGCTGTCCCATTTCCAGTTTCCAGGGTGACCCACAGTTCTTCTGGCTCCTTATGTGTATTCTGAATTTCTGTAGCTTTGATATTTTCATTGACATAAAGGGCCATTCCACCATCCCTTTTTGCACCTCATTCTCTTCTGAACAGTACATAGCCAGGTACTGAAGTCTCCCAAGTATGGTTACTGGTGAACCATGTCTCGCTAATGGCTACTATGTCCAGTTTAGCCTCTATCATTGTTATGGATATAAGAGTGTTGCCTCTTGTGTTCTTAGAACCACAGAACTGATCACCTTTGGTTTGAGTCCTCTGGTCCAAAGAACATGTGAGTAGACACTCTAATATCCATAAAAGCCCTCCACAAGGACCTGTAAACATATAGAAGAGTCCCTCCTATCTCTATTGACCATGTATCTAGTGAGAGAGATTAATGTTTGGGCAGTCTGACTCAGTCACCAAGTCATACATCCTGGAGAGTCTCTGAACCCAGATGTGTTTCTTCTCTTGTGCTAGTGCTGTGGGGTGCCACAGACTGATCTTTTGCCTCCAGGGGACTGCTCAGGTTTTTCGGATGTTTATGGTGTTCACAGTCTGAGGTGATGGACATATTATTTTGGATGTGGTAATCCAGAACCATTTTGCCAGCTAACAGTTTTTTCATGCTCTCCTGCAGATGTTTCCCAAGGTCACCTAGGCTAAGTGTATTAGAAATTGTATAAGGAGAGACTTATTTGCACCAAAACTGAAACTGCCAGTTTTGAGTAGGATGTAGTCAACAAGGTCCATAATAGCATCCTTGACCTAAAAAAAGCAGAAGCGTCTGCTTTCAGTACTGTGCAGGTCAATTATATAGTCACCTCGACACATGTTCTTCCAACATTACAGGTTTGATTCTCAGAGCTCAGCTGACACTGCCTTTGGGTGCAAAATAGTGCTGGCAGCAACCAAAAAGTAGAACTATCACCCAAAGATATAGGGCAATATTCTCCCCCTTCCCAGTTTGATGAATGTTGGTTATTAGTATAATCCATATGTTTAGGCTTCCCATTGATAATGTGGGACACTTCAGAAAGAAGAAGTTCAACCAGATTTATGGCAATTTCTTTTTCTCTTCGCTCCAGTGTTGTCACTGGGATTGCACCTGAGAGTTGTTTAAAATCTCATGGAGAATATTTTTAATATGATTCAATAGATTGTCATGTTGCTATTTTCTGTGTATATTTTATTTATTTATTTCAGTTTAGGATTAAAACCTTTGAGTACAGGACTCGTTTTCAAAGGTTCTAGGTCATTGTTCTACAAACATTACAAATATGACAGTGTTTACGGAGAACAGAAAACAGTTACACAGACATTCAAATACCAAAGAAATCTTATATATCCAACTAAGGGTTGAAGAGGATAGGGTAAATAGGGTTCAGCCTTGTAGTTCACTATTTAGTTGGTCAGTCTAGCCTAAGGGGGATAGGGGGTCAGCCAGGGATGGCGTCATGGTGGTGGAAGTGGTTTGTCAGCCGAGTGGGCCTTGTTCAGGGATGGGGGGTTGATGAAATAAAAAGGGGGGGGCAATAGGGAGAGGGTTGGGTGGCTGAAATTCTACCATATTAGTGCAGGCAAGCACAATTCTTTTTTGTGTCAAGAAGGGATCTGAGCCCAGATTTGAAGGTACTAATCTTGGGTGATTCTGTGAGGTTAGCAGGTAACTCATTGTACCATTTTGGTCCTTGGTACAGGATGGAGTTCTGGGCAAGTTTCGTCCTTTTGAAGGGAATCACGAACCTGTCTGTAGCCATGCTTCTTGTTGATTTGGTGGGAACTGCCACCATGAAGAGGCAGCCCAGTGCAGGGGGGGAAAGCCCAAGAAGTGCTTTTTTCAGAAGTAGACAGGTTTGGCATTGTGCTTTAAGATGGGATTGGAGCTATCCAGTTTCGGTGTAGAGCGAGCAGGTGTGGGTATCTTGGTCAGCCCCTATGGCTAGTCAACAGGACTTATTTAGTAGTGTGCTGACCCTGTTTAGGGCAGTTTTAGTGCCTGCCCCATAGATAGGCAGCCCATAATCTATGGAGGACATCACTGAACTACTGATGGCAAGTTTCAGAGCACCTGGTGTCATAGAGTGCCTATGACAGTAGAGGACCCCAAGTTTTGTATTCACTGACTTGACAACTGAGCCTGTATGGCCAGAGAAGGTTAGTGTATCGTCATAGGTGATGCCCAAGTATTTGAGCTTTGTTACTTGTTCCAGTGTTTCACCATTATGGTTCTGGATGAGCAAAGGCTGGTATTTCTTTTTGCTTTGGGAGGTAGAGAAGAGTAGACTTTTTATTTTGTTATGGTTCAGTAGTAGTTTGTTTTATGTGAACCAGGATTCAAGCTTGAGGAAGCTGTCTGGAGTTCGGTTGTGATGTAGTTGTGATCTTTCCCAGTGACTGATATCACTGCATTGTCAGCCTAGAGAATAATGCGTGCTGTACATGCAGATGGTGCAGAGCTGATGAAGAGACTGAAAAGCCGTGGGCTAAGAATAGAGCCCTGTGGGACCTCGAGGGACACTTCCTTAGCAGATGATATGGTGTCTCCAATTTTGACTTGCTGTGATCTGTTTGTGAGGTAGCTTCTGAACCACAGTACCGTGTCCGGGGATAGACCTGTCGAATGGAGGCAGTTTAGGAGTAGTTTGTGGTTAACAGAGTCAAAGGCCTTTGTAAGGTTGATGAAGACTGAGCCAACTGCCTCCCCATTATTTAAGGCATCATAAAGTGGTGCAGAGTAATCAACAAGGGCGGTAAGTATGGAATGCTTTTTTTGGAACCCATGCTGCTGTGGGCAAAGTAGGTTATATTTATCAAGACACTCTGTAAGCTGCTCCAAGACCATTTTTTCCAGTGCTTTAGAGAGGGGTGGTAGAATGGATATTGGTCTGTAGTTGGACATTAGAGTTTTGTCCCCAGCTTTTAAGACAGGCGTGACATTGGCTAACGTCCATAGTTTTGGAAACACCCCCCATTCTTAGAGATGCATTAAACATCATCAAGAGGGGACTGGCCAATTAATTTAGGAGAAGACCCATGAGTTTCATATCCACTAGATCAGCCCCCATCCTGGCCTTGCCAAGAACCCTCTTAATGTGATTGGTGGTTTTTGGTGGATATATTTTGCTCCATGCATAAATCATTGTTCTTGCCACTGTAATGTACTTCCAGTCTGTTGTAACCTCCCCAGTCATGACTGAAAACAGACAAATCTTTGTCCAATGTGCTTACCCCAGTGAGAAAAAAGTAAAGATATAAATAATTGGATTCTCTTTTCAGAATTCTACAGTTACAGTGAATAGATTTGCAGCTAATGTTTCTACTGCCCTGTAATTTTTCACAACTTTATCTTTCAGTTTGGAGAATTATGATGTAATCAGTATGTTTAATTACATCCTGCTTTTCCAGAGTTCAGCAACTGCAGATTATTCATGATGTCTGTCAGGAGTATTGCAGTGCTTCCAGAGAATCTAGCAGAACTACTCATTTCTATTCCTCTACTAAGGTACAGTACATTCTGTGTTCTTTATATCACGTGGACTGTTTGCTTAACTATAAGGAATAATGTGTGTGTGTGTGACCATACACAAAAAGCCAGTGTTTCCATCAAGTGGTAGAGATAACTGCTTATTGACCCAAGGAGCGAAGTTTGAAAGGTCCATGCTGTCATCTCAACCCTGAGATGGAAACGCAGGGTGAGTTGTGTATAGTCACCCATATTTCATTTTTTATAGTTCATGGTTTATTTTCTTGGTCAAAATTTCTCTTTCTGACATTTCTTTTGAGAGAACTACTGCTGTTGTGAGATTGTCACATTGTGTGTGTGATTGGAGCAGAGTGAGTGAATGAAAGTAAAAGTGGGAGCAGGGCAGTGGTGGAGGTCAGTGTGAAAGGGAATGTCAGGTGAACTGATTATAGACCATGCACAACATCTTTAGAAAGTGCATAACTTTTCAACTGTGCACAACAAGCTTTTTTAACTGACTTCCATATAAGCCCTAACCATATACTATATTAGAATTAAGGCATTAGTATGGTGACAATTACTGTTACTGAGCTAATGCATGGGAATAAATGTGGAGTGAACAGTTAGAGGCTGTTGAACTCTGATACCACCAATATTCCCTGAGTTATGCCAGTGTCCCTCTAGCAGGGTGAATCTTAGCATTACTGTATGTCAAGACTTCACAAAGACAACACTGAAGCTAATAGAAAAATACACTTTAGTAAATCTTACAGAATTGGGTCTTTTTTTATTTATTTGCAATCTCTGACCAGAAAAGACACACTGAGCTGTGAGAGCTCATTTCCAAGTATACCCTAGGGAATGGGTTTAATGGACTAGCTTTACTGACAGGGAGAATGCTGGCAAGGACACTTTGTAGTTACTAATAATTGTACACTGTGCTACATGTTTACGGGCCTAGTCGAAGGGCCTCTTATGAATATGAGTGTCATCTTGCATATTTTTAGGAGAGGAGGGCTGTGAACCAAAGGTGAGAAGTGCTGTTGTCCTAAAGACACAGGAGGTGACACACTTAGATCCATATAAGAGACACCAACCACTCTCATAAAAATATTATAGACCTTGTAACATTTTTCTTTAAAAATTACTTTTTTCTTCCAAATGTTGATGGTGTGAGTTGGCATTAAGAAGTCTATTACAGTAGCTCAGCACATGAGACACTGTTACAAAAAATAAAAGGGTATCCTTATGCTATGCCGAGACTCACTATCCCGACACTGACCTGCCCATGCAGTATTGCCCGACAGGTGCAGTATCCCGATAGTGAGAATCCCGGTGAAAGTAAAGCCGATGGACAGTAAGGTAGCAGATGTGATGGGGTTGCTACTTTACCCCTTCTGATGGTCTACAAATGTGCATAGGATCTGGAAGCTGGCCAAGCTGCCCCAGCAGTGTTAAGGGCTAAACCACTGGTAGCTCGGCCAGCATGCCGTAGGAGGCCTGGGTTCTGGTCCGTGCTGTGTCCATTCATTTTTTTACCCCCCATAACTAATTTTGTTTAATTCCAAGGTCCACTCCCCCTTGGAGTTTGTTATTTAAGTTATGGGAGGTGTTGGGGTGGAGCCCCCCACATGGGGGTTGGGGGGGTGAAGTCCCCTGAATTGCATTTGTGGTTTTCAGTCAGATGCCCAACATTATATTGTTGGGCATCTGATTGATTCGGGAGTATGTATTTCATACCAGTAAACTTGGCATCCTGAGACTCAGGATTTTGAGTTTAGGAATAACATAATATATCCAATAAAATACCTTGCACACAACTGAGGGAATTGCTAAGATTGGTTGGGAGCATCACATGATTTACAACCCCACAATCTATAATTGTAGAAATTATTTTATTATATTTTGGTAGGGTTGAACCCTCCCTCTATGTTATTGTTTAATAAAAATGGAGGAGAAAAAAGAAGAATCAGCATTTATAAAGCACCCTTCATACATATTGTATCTCAAAGTAGTTTACAAGCAATGCTAGACTGGTAGTGAAGTAACTGAATGTGTAGTGGCAGTCATTTCACACATCAATACCCACATAAAGCCTTGGACTATTGTATGAACCAGTTTTATGGGAAGGGGAATGTTGGCCAGGACACCGGGGAAAAATCCCCTCCTCTTGAAAATAGTGCCTAGGGTTTTTTTACTTCCACCTGGACACTCACCAGGACAGCACCAGAGATGGGTAGAAGGGGCCTCAGTTTAACATCTCATCTCAAGAATGGCACACCCTGACAGTATAGCACCTCTCACAGTACTGCACTTGAGTGCCAGCGTTTAAGGTATGAGCCCAATCCTACTGTGGGACTAGAACCCACAACTTTCTGGGCCAGAGGCAGATGTGCTACCAAATGAGGTCCAAAGGGTCTAAAAAGCTATGCAGCCACAACAAGGCTGTCCCAAGGAATCAGATAAAATGAAAACAAGCTGAGACCTGAAGCCTTCAGTACAGAAATGGGCTTACAGCATGCCAAATAACCTTTAATGTTTCTTTCATATCCTTTAGCTTGTAGACTTTCTTCTATGCTAACCTTTCTTTTTTTTTTCTATTCAAACTTTATTCAATTTTATACATTTTCAAAGAGAAGATCCAATAAACATACATGTGGTTGATACAGACCCAACATACAGAAATTAGATCAACTCTTCCCCTTCCCCTCTTTCCCATTTCTTCACACAGGTGCGACATCCAGCGGGCCAACAGAATGGGGGCAAACCTCTATGAGACCTGTAAAGAGTACAATGTCAGTATAGGGCCCCATATCCTCTGAAATTTCTGGGACTGATCATGTAAGTTAGCTATCATATTCTCTAGGAAAATTTGCCAACAACTCTTGCAACCATTTACTATAAGCGATGTCGGTCGCGTCCTTCCAATGACGCAGCACCAGATCTTTCACCGACATGGCTATCAGAGCAATATGAAATTTCCTAATGTTAACTGTAACAGAGGAAAAATCTCCCAAAATGCAGATTTTGGGAGTGAAGAAGTCATTTAATCCTAGTAATGGATCTACCTCGATCGAATCAGCGTAAAGGGGGCTACCTTAGGGCCTCCCAGAATATATGTAGAGATTCCTCTTTCCTGATGACAACGAGTACAAGTACTGGACGACAGGAGTCCCAGCCTAGCCAACTTCCGAGGATAATAATAAATAGTAATTATGCAAGAATTTAAAACTGCATTAACTGAAGCTTATCATGCCTGATATACTTGTGACAGTCTGCCCACAGGGGAGGCCAGTTAATGCGCTTGATGGGAAAAGTGAGGCCCAAAGTGGGGTGGTCAAACAATCCTGGCCATTTCCAGTTTTGCAGTATCCCTGTACATCTTGATACAGCATAGGGAAGGCCATGTGGAAACTAGCTCTGTCCAGTAGGAAAAGTTAGGAGAAACCAGGGACAGGGCCAGAGATTTCACCAATAGATGCCGTCAGAATGGAATGTTTTGAACACAACGGAGTTCGGGATTTGGGCTTTTTGGATAATCTCGGAGGAATTTAGCCATGAGTGATCCTCTCGTATGAAAAAACTGAGCGGACAGTCTCCCAGTTGGGGGATCCACTTCAACTGGAGAGGTTTGCCCTTCACAGTGAAATTGGGGTTTCCCCACCATGGATGAGCAGGATCCACTGTATGCTCGTATTTCAGAAAAGCGCATAACTGTGAGTGAACTCTTATCGAGACTGCCACCAGGCTACTTTTGAGTGAGAGAGGTAAGGATTTTAACCTAGTATGTAAAAGCGCCCATGGAGATAGCCCATTAACCTTTATCAGGGAACGTTCAATATTCAACCATATAGGGGTGAAGGGATATGATATATCCGGGGGCTCTGGTGTAGGCCACCTCAAGTATTTGCTCGCATGACTAGCCCAATAATATAACGCAATGTGCAGGAGGCGAAGTCCTCCTTTTTCCTTGGGAGCTGATAACTTATTGTAACTTATCTGGGCCTTCCTTGCTGACCAGACGAAGTCTGAAATCATCCTATGTAACCTCTTGAACCAGGTCAAGGGAATCCAGACGTTGGAGCGATGAATTAAATAAATAATCGAGGAAAAATGTTCATTTTGATTATGTTGATTTTCCCCCAAAGAGAAAGAGGGAGCAAGGCCCACCTTGCAAGATCTTGCTTGATGGCTGCAACCAAGGGGGTCTACATTCAGTTTTATGAATCTGCTGGGATCTCTTGAAAGGTTAACTCCCAAATATTTTAAGGCCTTAGTCTGCCAGGAAAAACGCACCACCGATGCATCTATCTTTGTCGCCTTGTAATTTAAGGGGAAGACAACAGTCTTGTCCTTGTTCAACTTATAATTGGACAAGGAGCTAAACTCTTCCAAGACTGACGCAATGGCAGGGATGGATGTCTTGGGGTGGGCCAATTGTAAAAGCAGGTCATCTGCGTAGGCCAGGACTTTCACAGTCTGTTGTTGCACCACAATACCCTGTATATCAGGGTCCATTGTGATCCTACGAATGAGAGGCTCTAAATAGATGTTAAACAGTAAGGGAGATAATGGGCAACCCTGTCTAGTTCTGGCAAAAAGTGTAAAAGGATCAGACGTTGACCCATTGCAGAGCACACGTGCAGCTGGATATTTGTATAGTGCCTTGACCCACTCCAAAAACAACAAAGGAAATCCAAAGGCCTGAAGGGAATACAATAAGAAATTCCAGTCGACTCTATCGAATGCCTTCTCGGCGTCCAGGGAAACAAGCACCGCTGGGTAGTCGGCATCCCTGGTGGCTAGAAGACATGTAACAGGGTCCTGAGATGGTCTACGGAGGATCTAGCCTTCATGAATCCCACCTGTTCTGGGCCTATTATATCTGACAAGATCGGGCCTAACCGGTCTGCAAGAAGTTTAGTAAGGATCTTAAGGTCCTGGTTCAAAAGGGAAATCGGTCTGTAGCTGTGTACACTATCAGGAGGTTTACCCACTTTTGGTATTAGGGTAATTAAGACCTCGAATAAGGACCACTATGCTAACCTTTCTAATAGTCTGTCTTTTCTTCTCTGGCCTGATCACCCAGGGTAGAAACTTTTTAATGCTCTGTCTGATTCATCCCTTTCTACCTTTCCCACACACAGCTAAGCATTAAGCTGCAGGAGGTGTCCTAGCACAGTTAGGGTGAGAGAAAAGCTTGAAAGCTTTATTGCTGTATTCCCCTGTTGAGAAGTACCATTTACAAAATGTGTGGTAGAAATGACATCAACAATGCTATAAATCTGTGTTTTTTACCCTAAATTAAACAAAACTCTAACATAAACCACATTTAGTTTTACATGGAGAGTGGGTTATCATGAAGCTTGATGCTGTTTGAAGGATAACATTTATAAAACACATGTTTTACAAACTGCCACAAATACATTCATAATACCTTTTGTTTTATATTACTGGTCTCTACCATATTTTCCTGATACTGTATCAAACAAAATGTTTCTTTAAGCCCAAACTGCACATATTTTCTGTATTTAGGAAACTTATTATGTTGAGAAAATGTAGCTGTTTAAGAAATGCCTGGCTGCATGTGCTTTTGGTTTGCTGTCCTCCATTTTGTGGAGTCCTATGGGCTCAGCCCAGCTAGAATTAGTGGGCTTTATAAATCCCCAGCATGAGGGAGTCTGGCAACAGGAAATGTGGGACTTCCTGTTTGAGAGTTCCCATCTCTTTTCTTTTTGCCTTATTTTACGATTGTATAAAAGCAGGTCTGTGTTAAAATGTTGTGTTTCATGTTTTATTTACTTTTCTGTATGACACAACCATACATAAAATTGTTGTAAACATTTAATTAAAAGCTAATGTATGATTGACAGGTCTTATGATCTCTAGTATAATACAAGATCTGGTCAGAGCCTATACAGCTGTGGAGAGCTTTTAGGAGCGGTGAAAAGAATATGCGGTGCTCTTGCTGCACTGGAGTCAGCTGTAATACTGCAGCGATTACAGTAATGCACATGTGTGATACTTGCACATGTGCAGTTTGCCCCTGAGTCAGTCTTGCACAACATGGCAGTACTGACATCACTACGTGTAACAACCCAGTCCCCTCGGGTTACTAGAATCCCATTAGTACTAGTCTTAGGCAGGTAGGAAAAGACAGCTGGTGGGGAGCTCATTAGAGGCTTTCTACATAATGACATCATTGTTTACTCAGCTAGCCTGAGAGAAGGATGCTTATGTTATTTAGAACTCTCACAGCAGCATAACCGTTTTCGAGTCAGCTGCTCTCGGGGAGCTTAGATGGTTCAACAGTAAGTTAAAGTGTGGCAGTCAGAGTGGCAGGAGGTCTGCCATTGAGGCTTTGTCAAATGGAGCCCTGGTATTTCTGACCCTAGTTTGATAAAATCTTCAGTTTGCCTGCAGGACTCTTTAGTTTCAATCCAGGGGGAGTGAGAGGGAATACAGTTCTTGTGGATCCAAGGGGTAATCCCCTGAAGTTCCTGAAGTTCACAGCTGCTTTAAGGAAGAACAATGAGTAGAATGTGACAGTAACCAGAGAAAGAAAGGTGCCCTTTGTTCTTTCCATGACTGGGAGGAAGGAACAACTAATCTGTGAGTACAAAATTGGAGACTGTTCTCTGAGGCAATTGTCTGAGGTGTGTGTGCCCTAGATAAGGCTAGATCACACTGGTCAGGACCCCTTTCTCCACAAGTGTGCTGAATTTAAAGTTCAAGTTGAGAGTCTTTAACAATTCATTGGGGACTGGAGACTCATTTGGTGTAACTCGGAAGGAATGGCAGAGGCTGTTTGGGGCAAAGGGTGGGAGGAACACCATCTGGAGTTTCAGGCAGGGCTAAGTGGTTTGTGAATGGGCACCACTGTTCCTCGGGCAAAGACTATGCACCAGGAGGATTTTAAAGTGTGTGTCACATACCACAGATATACACTTTGGAAGAGAGGTAGAGATGCTTTTGTGGAAAACAGTACTGCCTAGCAAAGTGTCCTGCAAAAGAGAGTGTGCCTGCATTGCAATGACAAACCTTTGGGGGACCATCCTTGCTTTAAGTAACATCGGCAAATAAAGCCATACTGCAAAATCCCAGTTGCTGCTTTGGACATTCCACTTGTTGCTTCTAGTGTGAACATTATTGGAGCCCCTCAGCAGTTAGGTCTAGCATATGCCCTAGCATCCTCTCCCCTAGAACTGGTTGTAAATAAAAAGGTTAATTTTAGTATGTACCCCCTCCTCCCATCCTCTAGTTAATAAGCCTGGTATACACTCCAATGCTAAGGGTGGTACCATGAGTGTAGTTCTGCCAAAAGAAAATTGTATGTCATGTAGTTGGCAGTAGTTCTTTTAAAGGGGTTCCAGCTAGCCAAAGGTGGTGTGGGGGTTACATACATATGCATGATACCCGTGCATGCATACTTTAAGTCAGCACCATCATGTTGCACATGGCAGTCATCATGTCTGCAGTTGTAGAAAGGAAAAGTAGTGCACCAGGAAGTGGGTATGTTTATGCGGCCCACAGAGGGGAAGGGCTGCATAAACAGAAGCACTAGAAACTATGCTGGAGCACTGTGGCAGAACATCAGACAGAGGTCCAGTTACATGCTTCCACAGTGTTCTTATACAAATCTGATGATGGCATAACATCTGTGGAACTTTGTCTACACAGCCATACAAGTCAGACTCAGGAGGAGACTATTAACAAACTAGAGATCTGGCCTGGGACTTGCTCGTCATCACAGTCACTTTCTCATTCTTTTCTAAGCAGTAATGTCTGGTAAATGTGCCTTAACCGTATTGATCTTAGTGCTGGTAGACTACTTCTGGTTTTCCCCTCATTGTATTAGGTGGGGGTAGTAGCAGTCTTGAAGTGGTAGCTACCAGTTGTGGCATGCTCTGAAAAAAAGTGGTTCTCATGCATGTCTGCACATTTGAGAAATGACCCTTTCCTTGTCTTTGCTGTAAAAAAAAACTGACCCCTTTAACATAAAAACAAGGAGTCAGTTGTGGCCTCCATCCCCACCCCTTTTTGCTTAAAGTGAGGAACATGATTATGGGTTTGCATCAGATGTACAGTGGCAGCCATAGATGCATAATATTGTTAAACAGTAATCAACTGTATGTAAATTTTATTTTTGAATGTGTGCTTTCTAAATGTTGCCAATACCACTCCATCCATTTTGTGCTCTGCCCCTGGATTTCTGTGCTCCAAGTGCATTATTTACATTTTTGTGTTCAGGACAAAAAGGCTTTTCAAATGGTGGTAGTCACTAATCTTAATTTGTTATAGTTTGTTTTTTTTAATTGGCATCAGAAATGTGAACTTTGTAAAAACAAATATGGAAATACAGGTAATAAGATGGCCATATTTTACAAAATATAAGGCATTAAGATTTGTGACTATCCTTATTTAAAAGGTCTTTTTTGTCCTCAACAGCATTCAGACTGGTTGTTTTTGTGCACCTGGAATAGTTTTAAAGATATTTAGATTTGTTTGGAATGTGTGCACATTTGCTAAGAATTCTGCATAGTGCCTTAGGAAGATTCTCAATGAAAAGCAGTTTGGAGTTCTGTCTCCAATGTTCTAAACACACAATGGGTCTGAAGGAGTTAAAGGGGACAGGAATTGATTACTTATGTGCAGGTGTTTGAAATAAGCAATAAGACACGACAGGGTGGTGATTGTTATGTGATAACCGCACACCTAGGTGCGTGGTGAGGCACAAGGCCGAGGGCCGAGTGTCCTTCCACACCTAGGTGTGCGGTTATCACATAACAACCACCACCCTGGAGTGTCTTTTTGCACTTATAAAATGGGAAATAACTATGGAAAAAAGGACACTGACAAGGTGTTTATATTTTGAAAATGTTGTAACATTTATTTAAATACAGACTAGAGAATTAATTGAAACATTGAGATAAAATAGTTCCTTGGTAAACTTTTTTGAATGGTAAAAAATAGCAATTACCAACAACATTAGAAAACAACAATTTACTTGTTGTAGTTTATGAATTGCAGTTTACTTCACTGTAATTTTCTTAATCTGTCCTGAACATCGATTTCGCACACCGACTGCACCATTGTGCGCTACATGTGCAAAAACACATTTCAGGTGAGATGTGAAAAATGGCAGTTGCACTGTTCATAAGGAAGTGTGGTAAAATGGCAATACTGAAAATCTGGAGTGAAAATATTAAAAATGCTCGAAGTTATGCGCATGCGTCGGAACTGCACAACACACGCCCGTAAAACAGTTATTTTGGGAATATTTTCCCAAATTTTCAACATAGCCAGTTTAAGACCACTGCTCATGAACAGTGTCACTGTGATTTTATTAATCTGTCCGGAACATTGATTTTGCACACCGACCGCGCCATTGTGCGCTACATGGGCGAAAACACATTTTGGGTGAGATGTGAAAAATGACAGTTATACTGTTCATAAGGAGGTGTGGCAAAATGGCAATACTGAAAATCTGGAGTGAAAATATTAAAAATGCTTGAAGTTACGAGGTGTGTAGGAACTGAGCAACGCACGTCAAAACCGTTGCTTTGGGGAATATTATTACTAAATTTTCAACATAGGGTTTTTGGGAGCCTACCTCATTAACTGTGACACTGTCATTTCGTTAATCATTCTGGAAAGGTGGTTCTGCGTAGTGACTGCGGAACCATCTTTTGGGACCGATTAAAGAAATAACAGTGTCACAGTTCATGAGGTGGGGCCCCAAAAATCCCATGTTGAAAATTTGATGAAAATATTCCCAGAAATGGATGAGATATGCACTAAAGTTGAAAAAAATCCATTTATGCCATTATACAACTTACTGGCATTTCTTCAGTTCGCGGTTGGTTTTTAAGACTGCAGATGTGTTCCCGGTCCACCAAGATTGTCGCGACTGGCTCCAGAGGTAAGTAGGGTTGAGGTGGGGTGAGATGGGGTGGGAGGTGGGTACGCAGAGGGTGGGTGCGGTTGGGGAGGGGCAAAAGAATCAACGAGGGAAGTTTTTTGTTTCAGGTTTTTTAATTTATTTACACAAAAGACTTTTGCCATGCTGGGTGGGCTCCTCAGCGTGGCTTGAGGGGATAGTGAAGCCGACAGGAATTGGGCACCCCATCGGCTAAGGACGCTATTGCCATGCTGGGGTGGGCCCCAGTGGCATATATGAACATTCTTTGGGGCAGTGAAACCGACGGGGATTGGGCACCCTGTCAGCAATGAAGCTTTGCCATGCTGGAGTGGGCCTCAGTGTGGCACCAGGCAGCTTGAGGGGGTACAGTGAAGCCGATGGGGGATTGGGCACCCCCGACGGCTAAGGAAGTTTTTGCCACGCTGGGGTGGACTTCTTTAACTTTTTGGTGACTACCATCATGCACTGCGCACTTCCATCTCGGGAAGCGATCAGCTTTTTTTTTTCAATGCCTCTCTGCACTCGCGTTGCATTGTACGTTTGAGTTAACTGATAGCCCATGTCATTGGCCAATTACCTCTATGGATTGCAAGTTACATCACTGCCACGATAAGTATCAGTTTCTTTTTTTTTACTGCTGCTGCGGCGATTCACCTATACACCCAGACTACGAATGTGAGCTGTGTGTCGCAGTGGGGACTGGCATGTGGTATGACAGGGATGGAGCTAGGGCTGGATTGCACTACGATTCCTACATTTTATCATGTGTATGCTGAGGGGGAAAGTACTCAAAGAATGTGGGAGAGAAGCGGTTTCAATTATTTGTCAGTGCTTTGGGAGAGAAGGGTGAACGAGTGTGCAATCAGCTGTGAGGACAGTTTCCCAAAGCTGAGATTGGATGTGCAGGTTGTTCATCTACTGTGAACAGTGGGATATATGGCCTACTCAGAAAAATGCTGCAGTTCGGTTTAGGGGAGGGACAGTGATGTAGCTAGCAATGGCCACTAAGGTTTACTTGATTTGTTGTGTGAGATTTTGTTCTCGTTTGAGTTATGGGATCATGGTATTTTTTAAATTTTGATGATTTCACTTGCCAGTCAGATTCTTTACTAACATGGAGGTTGGGCATTCCATTACAGAATGTATGGAAAGCATTTATTTTGGGGTGGCCTTTGCACAGCTGGCTGGAAAATGTTCCCAACCCAGTGGTTGTTATTCCTTATACCACTGGATTCCAAGCCCTGTCAACCAATCAGGAGACATGATTTTTCTTGACCATTTTATAATACATTACACCTCTAAAACATCTAAAAACTGAAAAAAGGAGTACCTATTAATGCATAAAATAGGATGTGTCAGCAATAGGTTAACTAGTACAGTACTTTGCAGTAAAAGTATTTATTAGTAGCGTTGGTTGAAAATAATTTCTCTGTCACGTGAAAATTTTAGCATATAAATACACTGTGACATTTGTAAATTTGTAAGACATGGAGGGTAATGAGTACCAATGCCCATAGTCTGGGCAACAAGCTCCCTGAGCTGGTGGCCTTAATGGAAGAGGGATGCCTGGATATCGTAGCAGTCACAGAAACATGGTACACAGAGAACCATGACTGGGATGTTAACATACCAGGGTACATAACCTACAGGAGAGACAGGCAGGGAGAAGAGGGGAGGAGTAGCTCTCATGTAAAGGTAGGGATAAAAGCAACTGAACAAAAAGAGTAAACAAGGAGGAGAGGAGGCACTGTGGTCACCTTGGAGACTGGAAAGGGCACCACAATCTGCACAGGGTTGTGTACAGACTCCATGTCAGGGGAGGGAATGGACAAGGATATGATAGAAGGCATTCTTAGAATGGCAGAGAAAGGGGAGATACTATTGATGGGAGACCTGAATATGCCAGTTGTTAACTGGAGCACATTTGCTGCAGCCACATCCAAGAGCAGGGCCATTTTTGATGCCCTACAGGTGGCAGGCCTCAGACAGCTAGTTTCGGAACCCACTCTTAAAGGAGCAATCTTAGACCTCATACTCTCAAACGGGGGCAGTAAGAGGATCTCAGATCTAGAAGTAGGTTGCCATCTGGGAACAGGTGACCATCAAACAGTGTGGTTCACATTAAACTCAGCTACAGAGTCAAGCCATACAAAAGTGAGGGTACTGGACTTTAGGAGGGCTGACTTTGGCAAGATGGAAGAGTGCCTCAGAAAAGCACTAGCAAACAGGCTAGAAGGAGGTGTGGAGCAACAATGGGGAATCATCAAAACTGCCATCACAGAAGCAACAAGCCTTTGTGTAAAGCAAATAAACAAATCAAAATGAAAGAAAAAGCCACTATGGCTCTCAAAAGAGGTAGCTGTGAAAGTCAGGAAGAAAAAGATAGCATTACGGAAGTATAAGGAAACACAGAAGGAGCAGGACAGAGAGCTGTAGCAGTTAAGGCAGAAGGAAGCAGGGAGGGAAGTCAGAATAGCAAAGGCCCAAACTGAGGAAAAGATAGCCAACTCAGTTAAGAAGGGGGATAAAACCTTTTATAGGTACATCAGCGAGTGTAGGAAGACAAAGGGAGGGATAGTGAGGCTGAATAGAATGAACGGTGGGTGGGCAGAGGGGGACAGTGAAAAAGCAGGGATACTGAATGAATATTTCTGCTCAGTATTCACAAAAGAGGAGGGGGAAGTGCCTAATCCAATTAACAGAAGCACTCTTGATAGGGGGGTCGATCCCAGTCCTTTCACAGAAGAAAGGGTTCTGCAAGAACTCCTAAAGCTGAAGGTGGACAAAGCAATGGGTCCTGATGGAATTCACCCCAGAATTCTAAAAGAATTAAGGGAGGAACTAGTGAAACCACTGGCTACTCTTTTTAATAAATCATGGGAGGATGGTGGTACCTGAGGACTGGAGGAAGGTGGATGTGATTCCCCTTCACAAAAGTGGGACCAATGCAGAGGCAGGAAACTACAGACCTGTCAGTCTGACCTCTGTGGTAGGGAAAGTGATGGAGTCACTTCTGAAGGAAAGAATAGTTGAGTACCTAGAGGCCAGTGGGGTGCAGGACCCAAGGCAGCATGGGTTCACAGCGGGAAGGTCATGTCAGACAAATCTAATAGATTTCTTTGACTGGGTGACCAAAGTAGTAGACCAGGGAGGGGCTGTGGACATGGCCTACCTAGACTTTAGCAAGGCATTTGACACAGTCCCACACAAAAGATTAATAGTCAAATTAACCAGCCTGGGAGTGGGTCCCAGGGTGGTAGCCTGGGTAAAACATTGGCTGCACAACAGGACACAGAGGGTAATTGTAAATGGAGTCCACTCTGAAGAAAGGGGTTGCTAGTGGGTACCGCAGGGTTCAGTATTGGGTCCAGTCCTTTTAATGTCTTCATCAGTGACATTGCAGAGGGACTGAAGGAAAAGTATGCCTTTTGCAGATGACACAAAGATCTACAACAGGGTTGATACACAAGGAGGCATGGAAAGGATGAAAAGGGACTTGGCAATTGAGAATGGTCAGAAATATGGCAGCTAGGATTCAATGCAAAGAAGTGCAAAATAATGCACCTGGGAAACAAGAACCCAGGGGAAGAATACACAATGGGTGGGGAGGTAGTAGCAACAACAAAAAAGGAAAGGGACCTGGGGGTAATCATATCAGATGACCTTAAGGTTAGCAAGCAATGTGAGAAGGCAGTAGGGAGGGCTGGGGGTATACTGGGTTGTATAGGGAGAGGCATCAGCAGCAGAAAACAGGAAGTTGTTATCCGTCTGTACAGACAGTTGATGAGACCCCATCTGGAGTACTGTGTCCAGTTCTGGAGACCCCATCTCCGCAAGGACATAGACAGGATAGAGGCAGTCCAGAGGAGGGCAACTAAAATGGTGAAGGGTCTGCAAGAGAAGCCGTATGAGGTGAGACTAAAGGAGCTTAATATGTATACCCTTGAGGAAAGAAGGGAGAGGGGGGACATGATAGAAACTTTTAAGTACCTCAGTGGAATCAACAAAGTCCAAGAGGGTAGCATCTTTCAGAAAAAGAGACGTCCAAGAACAAGGGGACACAATTTAAAGATAGAAGGGGGGCGGTTAGGGCAATGTGAAGAAGTATTATTTCACAGAGAGGGTAGTGGATGCATGGAACAGCCTTCCTGAGGAGGTTGTGGGGTCTAAAACTGTGGGAGAGTTCAAGAATGCATGGGACAGACATAAGGCAATTCTTGTTGGGGGTAGGAAGAAATAGGCTGTTGGTTAACTAGGATCTGCAGCCTATCCTGTAGGTAGGGAAATGGGCAGACTAGATGTGCCAAGCGGTCTTTATCTGCTGTCAAAGTCTATGTTTCTATGTTTCTATATGTTTAAAACGTAATTTTCATTACACTGTACTGTAGTTATATAGTCTCATTGAAGGCAACCTTCTCTTTATTTTGTTTACTTATGTGCTGTGGTCTAGTACATAAAAGGAAAACTGCTATAGGATTGAGGTGAAAGGTTAGTAAGGAAAAAAAAACTTTAAACCTGCCAGGTTGCCTTTTTTGGTGGGCAAGGAGGGTAGATTTCACCTGAAAACTCTGCTATATAAGATTCAAATGTACGTGCTTTTATTGACATTAGCAATGTATTTGGGCACTTTGGGTCTGCCTCTGCCTATTTAACTGTGTTTTCCCACCATTTCTTTTTGTTTATAAAGTATTACTGTATTGCCTACTTTGTTCATACTGTTTTTTGTTTTCTGTTTTTCTCTACACTCAAGACATAGAATGTTTATCATGGAATGTTTACCATGGAATACAGGGATTCAAAATTCTGCTCTATTCCACTTGTAGAATGTTACTCTCCTGACATTCTGTACACACAGACAACAAAGGCCTGTCTTAGAGCCAGAGGCTCAATTATATCACTGTCAAGGCAAGCATAAGAGATTTCCCTGATGAGCAGATAAAGACAGAAGGGGGATTTTTCACTGTTAGTAAACAAACAGTTGTAATGAAAACTATAAACAATATTTAATGTTTCTAATTTGTTTAATTTGGGGGAATCAACAAAGTCCAAGAGGGTAGCATCTTTCAGAAAAAGAGACTTGCAAGAACAAGGGGACACAATTTAAAGATAGAAGGAGGGCGGTTCAGGGGCAATGTGAGGAAGTATTATTTCACAGAGAGGGTAGTGGATGCATGGAACAGCCTTCCTGAGGAGGTTGTGGGGTCTAAAACTGTGGGAGAATTCAAGAATGCATGGGACAGACATAAGGCAATTCTTGTGGGGGGTAGGAAGAAATAGGCTGTTGGTTAACTAGGATCTGCGGCCTATCCTCTAGGTAGGGAAATGGGCAGACTAGATGGACCAAGCGGTCCTTATCTGCTGTCAAAGTCTATGTTTCTATGTTTCTATCTATGTGTGTAAGGAGAGTGTGATGATCAGGGAAACAACATTTAATTAATTTATTTTATTTTTAATTTAAGGTAGTTTTATTTTTAGGGCCCAGTTGAAGGTTTTCTTACAGTATAAAGGCAGCAGCCATGTTTATAATGGAAGATCAGTTCTGGTTGAAGGGGGACTGATGAAAGATAGTTCTGGTTGTATGAGGACTGATTTGTTCATTGTGTGATGTGGTTTAGGACCAGGATGACTATGTGTATATAGAGATTAAACGTACAGTCAGCTGATGTCTCTTGGCCAATGAGATTTCTAGATTTTTTCTTGCCATTTCATAAATGTCTCTATTTTCATAAATTATATTCATACCTCTAAAGGATCCCTATTTAACTGAGCCTGAATAAAAGCTGAAGTTGTCAGTTGTGTTTTTTTTTGTTTTAGATTTATAGAACTGTTATTTAATACAGCAGCAGATTAGGTACATATGGACAAATGTTGATACATGGACATATTAGGATAACAGTATCTCAATTACAAGGGGGTCTGTGTTAGGTTTGGATTTTGGATATACACATACACTAGTCACTTGTTACAGAATTGCAGCTATATCATGTTTAAGACAGTATATGTTTGACTATTCATGAGTAATATGGGCTTATTGTATACAGAGTTTAAGAAACATGTATTTGAACAGCACACTGTGTAAAATTTGATTGACACCAGTGTGTGAAACTGCAGGTGAATGCTTAATTTACACTAGGACGGGTTGTCTTCTAACCTTTTTTTTACTTAACACACAGATATTTTCAGGAGTCATGTGATGCAGAGCACTGGGTAGCATTCTCCTCCGTGAGCTCCTGCCCCCCCCCCCGTCCTATTAAATACCGGTTAAATTTTGTTAGTGAAGCGGTGAACAATTGGGCAACCGGAGCTCACTCAAAGAAGGCTTTGATGGACATAGAGATGAAAAAAACCTTGCCTAAGCATACCCCGTCAGCAACTCCCGAGAAGGCCCCGCAAAAGTCCAAGGCCTCTATTGCGCTACAGATGCAGACTGCCAGTGCCAGGAGTACAGATTCGGATCCTCTTACCCTTGCTAGATTTGTTGAAGAGTTTCAGCCCTTTAAAGCTGAAACATATAGATATTTTCATATGTGTCAATAGATCCCTCAGAGCCACTGATTGCTGAAAACGAGTGGTTTCACACACCTTCAGCTGGAGTGAAAACAGCGAAGTGAAGCTGAGCTGTTCTGGCTCAGGCTGAGGGCAAGTGAAACCACTTGTTTTCAGCAATGAGTGGCTCTGAGGGACGTATTAATATATTATTGATCGAGAGCGATCAATAATATATTTAAAAAAAAATCAACTGCTCAGAACGTGCCCGTTTCTGGGGCATCTTCACATGAGATGCTCTTCATGGAATAAGAGTGCCTCACATACACAGGAAAGAAGCACTCCAATTGGTCAGGAGTGCTCCCTTGATCTATAATATGCATAAGATTTTTAACATTATTTATTATGTATTGTTAAAAGAGTTACTGATGCCTGAAAGAAAACTTTGAAAAGCAGAAGTAGATAAAATTCTGCTTGTATCCCATATATATTCTAGATTTCTCCTCCCAATTATTTATTACTGAGGAAATGTGCATGAATACATGATTTTTATCCCTTACAGTTACTTTAAAGTTAATCTGCCTCTATAGCTTACTCCCTACTTCAAGTCATAATGCTCTGTTGTGACATCACAATTTGTTGCCATGAGAGCAGTGTTGGGTAAGTTACTTTTTTTATTACTTTCTATTACTTTAGAAAACTTGTTTCAGAAAGCCTGTGCAGTCACTAGCAAGGATAGAGAAGTACTGGAAGATGTAATACACCTTACAGTTACATTTACTTATGCCTTTTTATACAAAAGAAATACGTAACTGTAACTGATTACATTTATTTGAAAGTAACTAGTAACTAACCTATTACTTTCAAAAAATGTAATCTGTTATAGTTATTTATTATTTCTGTATTGTTTTTGTATTCAAATAAATAAGTAACTATAATTGTAAGGTGTATTACTTTTTCAAACGACATGAAGTCTTGCTGTATTCTGACTATTGCAGTTAGCCCCAGAACTCAAACTGCCCCAGATAATAGAGGGTTACTTTCTATGCAGAGCATAGAATGTTGAGCTCGTGCTTGGTTCAAACCTCTGTCTGCTGCACTTTGAAGCACAACCGTCAGATTCTTTACTCCGCCTAACTGAACGGTCACTCCGGAGATTTCTCCTTTGCTCACAGTTCGAAAGTCGGTTAAAGTCCTCGGTTTTACCGATTCTTTTTTGCAAGTTTCGGTTCAGATCTCTGTCAGTTGTACAGTAGGTACTAGGTAGTGAACTAGACATAGTAAACTTGTGGAAATTGTAAAAATTGATTTTCAGCCGGTTCGGCTGAACCGGCCGTTTAGTGAATTACATATTCTGCCTTTTTTTCTAAACTTAGAGTGTGGTTACCAGTCCTTATCGGTTTTAAAAAAACTGCATTTTCTTGTGTTTTTTTTTCCAATACCGGTGACACGGTTATAAACCGATAAGGGTGTTTACCTAGTTGTTTGCCATAAAAAAGGGTAAGTTTGTGGTTAGGATGGCTACGTCTGAGAAACGCAAAAGAAAAACCGGGCCCACTGGGTTTCAACACTGCAGTGTGTGTGTGGGGAGGTCTTTGCTAAGGCTGATCCCCACACCACCTGTGTTTATTGTCTGGGGTTTGACCACCTCGATTCAGACTGCCAAATCTGTAAAAATTTCCCTAAGTCTACCCTGGAAGAAAGATTAGGTAGGCTTAGGAATAAGGAGGCAGAGAAGTCCGCTGACCCGGATGGCCAGCCCGATTCGGTTCTGACCGAACCTGAGGGAGTGCCCTCTTACTAGGGCAATACTTCTTTGGGCAAGAGGAGAGGTGATCCTGAGAGGTCGGTTCCTACAAAAAGAAAAAGAAAAGAAAAATCGGCCGGTTCGGATCCAGAGACCCATTTTCCGACCACTGAAGAGATTGCCAAAGCGATAAGGATTGTACAGTACAAGTCATATTAAACTGTTTCATCAATGGATTGGTTTAGCATTGTTTTTCACAGTTGGCAATGCACTGGCAACTCATATTGAATTGTTTTTCAGTGTTTATCTGGCTCAAGAGCAATATTTGTAAAATGTTTTTGCTACTGAATTGGAATGCATCAGCAGTCCAGTCACAATGTAATGCGAAACTGAGTTTTAAACCTAAATAAACAGTTTGTGTAGGGCTTTGTTCTGAATCCAGCAACACTTATGTAACTCAGTCTGAAATGCTAAACCAACTCATTGGAGGAACAGTTTAATGTGACTTGTACTGTAGAATCGCTTTGCCCAGTTCCGTCTGATCCGACGCCTTCTGGCAGGTGCTCGGTTCAGTCGGTTCCTCCAGTTCAGGATTATGCCCCTGAAGATTTCTATGAACTGGATTTGAAGGGGGCTGAAGATTATGATGATGATGATGATGGTGTGGAAGGTCTGGTTGAGCCCATTGAACCAGACATCTCCCTAGACAGGCCTTCTGCTGTTTCCCCTCCTAGACTTTCTGAGTCCCCTTCCCACTACATGCTTTACAGAAAAGTGTCAGAAACCCTCCAGCTCCCTGTGGAAGAAGCTGTAGAGGAACAAGAGGAACCTGATTATTTGGAAATGATGGACATTCCAGAGTTCATGAAACTGTCTATTCCCCTTCATAAGTTTTTTGGGAAACAGACACAAAAGATGTAAAAAAAACTCCAAATTCTGTACCTCCTGTCGACAGAAGGATGGACAAAAGGTACACCTTATCAGGTTCAGGTACAGAGTACTTGTATCAACAATGCAGCCATGATGAGGTTATGCAGGCTGAAGCCTGTGATAAGGCTAATATACCCTTGGCTTCACACACCCCAGATAAAGACTCTAGGAAGCTGATGCCATGGCAAAGAAACAGTACATGGCATCTGCCTTGGGACTCAGGCAGGCTGATTATATGGCCTATGCAGCCAGGTACTAGAAGTCCAGGTGGGACACGGTACTGGCACTGGCAAAGCAGGCCTCCCCACAGCTAGCCTTGGAGCTGGAGTGGGTGGCTGCTGATGGGATTGAGGCATCTAAGGTACAGTTCCATGCTGCTGTGGACTCCAGTGATGTGTTATCTAGAGTCATGGCTACATCTGTGGCTCTTTGGAGAATGGCTTGGCTCAGATGTACTAGCCTCTCACAGGACACCCAGGCTAAGGCCATGGATTTTCCTGTGGTGGGTAATTCTCTGCTTGGGGAGCAGTCAGACAATTATATGAAAAAGATGAATGAGTATAGGACCACCTATAGGAGTGCACAGGCCAAGGAAAGGCAGGTAACTCCTCAAAGGCAGCAAGCTAGGGGCAGGGGCAGGCATTTTCATAGGCCTTTCTACCAAGCACAGGCCTCTTCTCCCTTTCCTAAGAGGGGGTTCTTCAGAGGGAGTGGCAGAAGGGGGATGAGCAGGGCTGCATCCATCCGTCAACCTAAGGCTCCTGCCAAGCAGACACCCTGATGTGTCAGCCCGGGTCGACTCCCCCATTCCTGTAGGAGGCAGGCTGGCTTATTTCATCCAGGACTGGATGTCCGTTACCTCAGACAAGTGGGTCCTGGAGGTGGTAAGCCAGGGGCTGGTTCTCAGCTTCAATAAATTTCCAAAGCTGAAGGCCAGATCTTTTCCACCTGCAAGTATCTCTGAAACCATTGCCCTAGAGGCAGAGATTTCATCTCTACTGGCTCTAAAGGCTATAGAAAGAGTTCCTACATTGCACAGGGGCAAAGGTCTGTACTCTAGGTACTTCCTTACCCCAAAAAAGACAGGGGAGTGGTGACCCATCCTAGACTTAAGATACCTGAACAAACATCTTTTAAAACCAAAATTCAGAATGGTGACTCTGGGAATGATCCTTCCCTCTCTAAGACCAGGGGACTGGCTAGCCTCCCTGGACTTAAAAGATGCCTACTTTCACAATCCCATCAGTTGCTCTCACAGAAAGTACCTCAGGTTTGAATTGCCTTCAGACCATTATCAGTTCAAAGCTATGCCCTTCGGCCTGATATCAGCTCCAAGGGTATTCACAAAATGCCTAGCAGTAGTAGTGGTCTTTTTAAGAAGGAAAAATATTTCCATATTTCCATACCTGGATAACTGGCTCATTGTGGGTCAGTCCCCAGACCAAGTCAAGTCAGACCTTCAAGTGACTCAGCAAGTGCTCACTTCCATAGGATTCCTTCTCAATCTTCCCAAGTCAGTTCTTGAGCCTGTTTAGCTCCTCACCTTCATAGGGGCAGAGTTGGATACAGTCAAAGCAAGAGCTTTTCTTCCCCTGGAAAGGGCAAGGGCTATTGTAGAGCTGGTGTCTTCATTCCACCTTCTGGTCTCTCAGCCAGCAAGGCACTTCCTTCAGCTTCTGGGCCACATGGCAGTTTCTACAGCAGTGGTGCAAGGGGCCAGATTTCAGATGAGGGACATTCAGTTTCACCTGAGGGCTTTTTGGTCTCAGAAGAAAGATTCTCTAACCAAACTAGTTCCAGTGACTTAGACTCTGATCCAGGCTCTCTAACGGTGGCAGGATCAAGGCAACCTCAGACAAGGAGTCCCATTCATCACTCAGTCTCACTCTGTGGTCCTAAACACGGATGCTTCTCTATTGGGGTGGGGAGCCCATCTGGGGGCTCTCACAGCCCAGGGAGTGTGGTCCCCTCAGGAATCCCTTCTTCATATCAATCTCTTGGAACTCAGGGCAGCCTTTCTGGCCCTGCAAGCTTTCTCTCAGTCAATGCAGAACAAGGTGCTTCAGGTCAAGACAGACAACACCACCACCATGTGGTACATCAACAATCAGGGAGGCACTCAGTCCATGGCCTTGTGCATGGAAGCCATGAAATTGTGGCCCCTGGCTTATTCTCTGCAGACCTCTCTGATAGCAGTCCACCTTCCAGGGAAGGACAATGTGGTGGCAGATGCATTGAGCAGGATCTCCCTGGGCCATCACGAATGGTCCCTGGACCTTCTGGTGTTGAAAGTGATTTTTTCATAGTGGGGCACTCAAGGGATAGATCTCTTTGCAGCCCCAGACAATCACCAACTTCCTCTGTTTTGTTGCAGGCCCCCAGTCTTGGGCTCAGTCCCTCTGGATGCTCTGATTTTGAACTGGGAAGGGGAAATTTCTATATGCCTTCCCTCCCTTTCCTCTACTGTTCAATGTTCTGGTCAAGGTAAGGTCACAACCTTGCAAAGTGATTCTGATTGCTCCAGACTGGGCCAGGCAGCATTGGTACCCCCTGTTGCTGTCCCTAGCAGTCCATCTTCCCCTGTCTCTTCCCAGGAATTACAACCTGTTAACCTGCTCTCAGGGGAGGATTTGGTACCCCAATCTTCGGTCTCTCAATCTCAAGGCATGGCTCTTGAAGAGTTAGAGTATGCAGATTTGCATCTGTCCCAAGGGGTTCTGGATATTCTCAAAGCCTCTCGAAAGCCTGCCACCAGAAAAACTTATAACTCCAAATGGAAAAGATTCAGCATTTGGTGTTCCAAGAAGCATATATCCCCAGACACTGCTGAATTGTCTACAGTTCTGGATTATATGGTTCATCTTAATGGCCTAGGCCTCAGACCAGCTACTCTCAAAGTACATTTGTCAGCTGTTTCTGCTTTTCTGTCAGTGGGAAAGCCTTCCTCACTGTCATCTCACCCTGTATTCTGTAAATTTTTCAAGGGATTGCTTCATACCAATCCCCCTTTAGGGATCCTACCCCTGCTTGGGATCTTAATGTTTGCATTGCTCAGTTTATGTAACCCCCTTTTGAGCCTTTGTCTTCAGCAGAGCTTAAGTACTTGACTTGGAAAACTGTGTTCCTGGTAGCTATTACCTCTGCCAGGTGTATCAGTGAATTGCAAGCTCTGTCAGTGGAGCCTGATTTTATCTCGTTCCATAGAGATAAGATGGTCCTTAGAACTAATAGGAGGTTTTTACCTAAGGTGGTTTTAGATTTTCATCTGAACCAATCTATGTCTCTCCCTGTGTTCTTCACTGATCATTCTTTTTCAGGAGAAAGAAGTTTACACAGTTTAGATGTTAAAAGAGCCCTTAGTTACTACACTGAGCATACTAAGGCTCACAGATTTGACTCCCTCCAGTTGTTTCTCACTTATGGGGAAGTGGGGAAGGGCAAACTTGCCACTAAGAGAACTATTGCCAGGTGGATTGCCTCTTGTATTCAATTCTGCTATGAGAAGCTAGGCAAAATACCTCCTTCAGGCCTGAGGGCTCATTCAACTAGCAGTACAGCTGCTTCCCTGGCTGCGGTCAGGGATATTCCTTTGCTAGAGATATGTAAAGCAGCCACCTGGAAAACAGTCCATACATTTACCAAGCATTACTCCCTGGACATCCAGGCTAGGAGAGATGCTTGGTTTGGTACAGCAGTACTGCAGAGCCTATTCCCAAGGTAGGTTTGATTCCCTCCTCCATGGAGGTACTGCTTGGTAGTCTGCAATAGTCAGAATACAGCAAGACTTCATGTTTGAAGAAAAAATTACTCACTTTAGTAATTATGTTTATTCTAATGGAGTCTTGCTGTATTCTGACCTCCCTCCCTTCCCTCTCAGAACCTGTTTTTGGGAAGTGGGCTGGCAGGTGCACTGTTGCACCTCAGGGGTGCATTTGGGTACTCCCTCCTTTTAGAAGAGGGGGAGGGGGAGTGGGTTATATTATTAATTTAGCAGTTTTAAGTTGTTCACTACTTGGTTTTTGATTTTTGATTTTGTGACTTGAGTCTTTTGGGGATCCAAAATATTTGGTTGCCATTTGGCTAGTAAAAATTATACAATTTTCACATAGTAGTTAGTTAGTATTAGCTCATAAGAATCTGATGGTTGTGCTTCAAAGTGCAGCAGACAGAGGTCTGAACCGAGCTCGAGCTCAACATTCTATGCGCTGCATAGACATTAACCCTCTACTCTCCAGGGCAGTTTGAGTGCTGGGGCTAACAGCAATATTCAGAATACTGTAAGACTCCATTAGAAGAAACGTAATTACTAAGGTGAGTAATTTTTTCCTTCTAGTACTTCTCCATCCTTGCTAGTGACAGCACAGAGCTTCCTGGAACAAGTTTCCAAATGTAATAGAAAGTAATGGAAAAAGTAACTTACCCAACACTGCATGAGAGCAACTGTGATGTCACAAGCAGTGCATTTTGACCTCAGGTAGGGAGACAGCAACAGAAATAGATGAACTCTTCAGGAGCAAACATCCTGTTTTCATGTAATTGACCTCAACAATAAATAATGGGGAGGAGGAATAAGGAACGAATGTGAAATACAAGCTGAATTGTATCTAAAGATTGTGTTTTGGTGAAATTCTCCTGAAGTTGTCAGCTGCACTTTAAGCTTATTTTTCCTTGAGGTTTTTGTTCATTGTCATTTACTAATTCTAGCACAGACACACAAAGAGGGTTTTAAAATGAAGCTTCATTTGGTTTATAGCTTTTCTCAGAGAGTGAACGTTCAAATCAGTGTCCTTTGGCCTTGGGATAGCTTCCTTTTGATGGAACTTTTGCTGTCTTTATATGGGTATGTTGTTTTTTTTAATGCAGTTTTAACCAATGGGGTCCTTAACAACTTTTCATCTGTTTTTTTTTTTTTGTGATCTGGGTTTTGAGAAAGTACATTCTTCTAAAACAACTTCCAGTGTTTTCTGATGAAGGATTCTGTGTAATCCAAAAGCAAAAATAACCTGTGTTCTTTTGTAACAACTCTGCTGGTTCAATAAAAGGTATCAAATCATCTGTTTCTGTGGATCTTGTATTACAAGGATCAATATGGCAACAAGTTTTTCTGTGGCTTCACGGTTTCAGAAATGTTAGCAGGAACTTGTCATTACAGTGTCCATGGTTCTGAAACCATGAAGTGACATAGTCAAAACTGCAAATTCTTGGTTCCATGAAAAGAACTGCACAGAATATTGTCCACATAAAGAAAACACAACAAAATACAACTGACAGCTTTGGCTTTTATTCAGGCACAGTTAAATTGGAATCCTTTAGCGGTATACATGTAATTTATGAAAATAGGGACATTTCAAACAGCTGCACATAAGTAATCAATCCCTGTCCAATTTAAAAATAGGCATGACAAGAGATGAACAAGGTGGTCTGGATTAGAATTTCACTTAAAAGAGACCTTCACTGAACCTGTAAGTCATTTTCCAAGAAGAAGGGTTTTTATATATTGCATCCCATTCTGTTATTGTTCAATTTATATTGGCCTTTTACATAACTCAGTGGGTGTTTCTGATTCATACATTGGTGGTAAGGGCCATTTTAGAACTGTATGATGTAGTGTATGCCCCACTTGGACCACAGAGTTCTAAAGTAGAACACAAATTCATTGTGAAAACAACATAAGTTCTTTAGCAAGGACATAAAGTACATCATACAGTTCTAAAATGGTATTGCCCACCACAGTGTAAAGCAGAAACACCTAGTGAATGTACTGCAAGGCCAGTAAAGATGGAACAATAACAGAATGTGGACCAGAACTAGAAACACAGCATCTTCAGAAAACACAGACTTACAGATTCAAGGCAGTTCTCTTCTAAGTGAAGTAGTAATTTGCAAAACTGAGGCTGTTTAGAAGTGCAATAGGAGTTATGCTAAACAAATGTAAATATCTCTAAACATTTACAAGTTACAGATAAAAAAACATATGAAAATTGTTCAGGACAAAAAGACCTTTCAAATGAGCCTATTCATTAAGCTGCACTAATTTTATTTTTAAACTATGGCCATCTGATTACCTAATTTTTCATTTTTCATAGGAGTTATGCCAAACAAATGTAAATATTTCTAAAAGTATATGTGTTACACATAAACCACCATATAAAAGTTGTTCAGGACAAAACCACCTTTCCAATGAGCCTATTCATTAAGCTGCAATAATTATATGTTTTAAACTATGGCCATTTGATTACCTGAATTTTCATTTTTCTTCACAAGTTTCATCTTTTGGATGGCTATATTTTACAAAATCTAATGAATTCAGATTAGTGACTACCTTCATTTGAAAGGCCATTTTGTCCTGAACAACTTTCAATGTGATTGTATATTGGTAATTTATATACTTTTTGAGATATTTGCAATTGTTTGGCATGACTTCTACTGTGTTCACTCAGAAAGAAAAAAAGGAGGTTGTTTGGAAGACCATATTTTACAAAATATAAACAATTCAGATTAGTGACTACCCTCACGTGAAAGGTATTTTTGCCCTGAACAGCTTTCATGCGGGTTGTTTTTGTGCACCTTGAATAGTTTTAAAGATATTTAGATTTGTTTGGAAGGCGTGCACATTTGCTCTCAGAGAAAAGCAGCTTGGAGTTCTGTGTCCATCATTCTAAAAAGAAAGAAGGGAGTATTTTTTAACTGTCATAGGGCACTGCAGTGTTATGGAAGGATACACTGAAAACTGCGAAACAATGTGTTCCACGCAAACCCCTTTTCAAGTTAAAGCAATATGGCTGTAGGCTCCACCCACAGCCATAAAAAGGGGCTGGCTAAACACAGTCTGGCAGATGAGATCTGGACTGTGAAGGGAGCAGTCCTTTAGCAAGTGTGAAAGATGGCTGATGCAAGAGGGGAGAAGTCAGTGTTGGGGTAGTCTGAAAAAAACTGAGCAGTGGCTGTGCTAACCAAGGCTGGGAGGTTTTGGACCACAGTTGAGTCAAGCAGCTGTAAGGGAGATTGGTCTACCTAATGTATGGTCTGCAGAGCTGCAGGTAGAACCACTCTCAGGTACTGATCTTGTCCCTGTGAGCCTACTGACTGAGCAGGAGCTGACATCACTTTAAGACAAGTTTTATAGTAGCCCAAGATCATCCTGAATAGTCTAGAGCTGGAAGAACAGACTTTGCTGACAGAAAGGAGTGAAAGCATTTAGCTTTACCTTACAGGTATATTTATATTCATTTATATTTTTCTTAATACTGAAGATAGCACAGTAAGTGGGGAAAAAAATAGATTTGTAAGCAGTGTTTGGGGCATTTTGAAATGTGACTTTAAACTTGTAACAGGTAGTGTTGGGGACATTAGCTCAGGTGATTAATCTCGGGGCTGAGTAGATTCAGGAAGCTCTGTGAATCATGTGTGTAATTAGGAGTGGAGCTGAAAAAGGCTTTGTGCCTTCCAACAAAAGACAGCAGATTTAAAGGTCAAGTTAGTTGGGGTCCTTAGCTGGAAGAACAGACTTTGCTGACAGAGAGGAGTGAAAGCATATATTGTAGCTTTACCTTAAAGTAAGTAAATAACTAAAACATTATTTCTAAAACACCCATCCTCAGAAGCTCTAGGCACTGAACAATAAAAACACACAATGTAAAATTACAATAAGAATAAAGTATAACAAGCAGGTAATAAAATATAACAAATAAAATTAGATAAGACTGAATTTAAATGAGGCATAAGAAACATTGTCAAAAAAGTTTAATGTAAGGAAAAAGCTTCCTTAAATGGATGGGACTTTAGACCCCTCTTGAAGGCTTCCAGTGATGGGCCTCTCTCAAGGACCTTGGAAGCAAGTCCCACAGGGTCAAGCCAGCTACCAAGAAAGCATGCTCACCAGATGATTTCATTCAGACCCTGGGAACTACCAGTAGGCCCTCTTCAGAGGAACAGAGAGGACAGGGGAGTTGGTAAGAAGACAATAGATCATGCAGGTAGCTAGAGCCTGGGCTACATAGGGCTTTGTAGGTCAGTAATCCAACCCTGAAGACAATCCACCACCTCATAAGCAACCAGTGAAGATCACATAATTTCATTTCCATTTCATTTTTATTTTTTACACTTGATAACTTGATGAGCATCACTGCTGTTTTCACAAGTGGCAAGTAATACATTTAAACATAGCCACACAAAACAAAATTATACAGACAATAAATAACATAACACACAATGAGACTATGCTGGTCAAAAGCTATTCCTAGAAGAACTAGTGGTACAAAAACATGTTACAAAACTTTCTAGCAAAACCCTAAGTTTTGATTTAATAGTGGACAATGTTATACAATTACAGATTGCTGTCGGAATGGAGTTGAAGAATTCAGTAGCTCTAAACGAAAATGATTTCTGACCAAATGTTTTTTTTTAACTTTGGGGACCATAAACTGAGTCTTACATTGGGACCTTGTCCCAAAAGGGTTAGAGGCTTTGGGGAATAAAGACAAAATTGTAGCAGGGAACTGACCCCTAGAAACCTTAAATAACAGAGTACCAAGTTTTATCTTAATTCTGTTTTCCAATGAAGGAAGATTGGCATTTCTCAATAGGTCACAACCATGTGTCCTATATGGAAGGCCTGATACAAATCTTAAAATACTATTATATGTGACTTTGAGTTTAGAAAGGAATTTTTCATTTGTAAATGAACAAATCAAAATACCGTAATCAAGTACCCCTAGAAGAAAACCATGAGTAAGTTGTGCCCTAGATTGAGGGGTCAAAAACTGCTTGATTCTGTGTAGTCTCTCTAGCCTCTGATGAATAGTTTTTGTTATTGCTAAAACATGGTTTTCAAATGTTAATCTAGAGTCCAAAATAACCCCTAAATATCTAAAATGGTTAGCTTTCTCCATAATATCTCCATTAAGATCAACAATTTGAGGAAGGGCCCTGTCATGTTTCCTTGAGCTAGAAAATAGCTTATACTTTGTTTTTTTAACATTTAGCATCATTTGTTTGGAAACTAGCTAGTTATGGAAGAGTAAAAATTACTTTGGGCAACATCAACTGCCACTACTGGATCAGAATTATTATAATAAATGACAGCACCATCAGCAAATACCATCATTTGGGGCTTGAGGCAAGTTTGTAGGGCAAAATTCAAATAGAGTGAAATAAAAAGAAGACCAAGGATGGAGCCATGTGGGACTCCACACTTGTTTTTTCTGGGTTGTGATAATACTCCATCAATAGCAGTTTTGTGTACTCTTTCAGTAAGATAGTTAGCAAACCAATCTGTGACCTTGTTAAAAAAATTAACCTCTAGAAGTGAAGAACAGACCAAACCATAATTAACAAGCTTGAAGACCTTGGTGAGGTCCACAAAAATAGCTGCAACAGAGTCCCTTTTACGAAGGGAACTCTGTATGCAGCCAGTGAACCCCACCAACGCTGTCTTGGTACTGTGCTTAGGTTTAAAGCCATGTTGGTATTCGGACAGTAAATCATGTTTAACTAAATAATCCATAGATTGGTCGAGGACTGTTCTCTCTAATATTTTTGACAATGATGGGAGGAGGGAAATCAGCCTATGATTAGACCGATTATCCCTCCCACCACGCTTATAAATGGGTTTTATAATGGCCATTTTACATACAGTGGGAAATTCCCCAGAACAAAGTGATAGATTAAATAAATCAGCTAATGGTTCAGCAATAACGTTGATACCATATTTAATGAACCTAAAATCCAGGTCACCATAGCCAATTTTAGGTTTAGGATCATTCTTAAGCATAGTCCCTAACAATAGCAGGGGTAAGTGCTTTAAAGTAACATTTTGGCTCTGAACTAAGTTGGCAAGTATCAGGGTGGGTCACATTTGAATTAAATTTACCAAGAAATTGTTCTAGATTACCAAAAAAATTATTAAATAATTCTGCTAATTGTAAGGGTTCTCTTAATGGATTATCACCATCCTTGATGGCAAATTCAGCTTCTTTATGTCCCTTTCCCAATAAATCATTTAACAGTTATCAAGTTTTTGGGGGGTTATTAGAATGTTTAACTTGTTCAGAGAGAAAATTATTTAGATTTATGAATCTCCGTTTTACATTTGTTTCTTAATTGTTTGTAAATTATTCATTTGGAAGGATCCCAATTTTTTGTATACTCTTTCCAGGCTTTATCCCGTGATCTCATCAATTTAAGAAACTCATCAGTTACCCATTTATTCTTGGTAGCCCTAATACGCATACAATTTATTGGTGCAATTTTATCCACAATGGTGTTAACTAAAAAAGAAAATAAATAAATGTATTCATTAATGTTTTTAATGGTTCTAAGAACAGTCCTATCAATTCTTTTGCATTCAGCAGTAACCAGTACAGGTTCAATTATTTAAAATTCCTGGACTCAACAGTAACGGGGGATATTTCTGTACCTTAGTTGACCAATGATATTGTATAGGACAATGGTCACTAACTGTGTCCGACAGTACTTATGACAAGGTAATATTATCTGGGTGGGAGACTACAATCCAGTCCAAAATTGACACCAGACCAGATTTATAATTCAGTCTTGTAGTTTCCTTAATGATCTGGTAATTCCCCATCTCCAGCTGAGGGGGATGTATCAGATTCCAAATTGCAATTAAAATCTCCCAATATGATCCACATAAGACCAGTGTTGTATGGCAGGACCTAGGAATGCCTGCCAACAACCCCGCCACTGCATTCTGCACTAGCAGCAAGCAACACAAGGTACCTCCATTTAGCCCCAAGTACAGGGGCACTGCAGTAATCAAGTCTGGATGTCACAAAGGTGGGTATTAGTGAAGGCAGGTCATTGGGAGGGATGAAAGCTTTAATCCAGGCAATATTCCTCAAGTGATAAAATCCACTTTGGACAATGGCTGACACCTGAGCATCTTGTGTCAGATTGTTGTTGAGGATCATGCCCAGATTTTTCACTTTTGCAGAGATTGTCAACTGGGGGTCACTGAGTACCAGACTTGAGGGTGACAGGATCAAACCCTGCAAAACTCCACAGGACAGGGGCATCAGGCGGGAGGAAAAAATTACCATAACCACTCTTTGAATCCTGCCTGTGAGAAAGGACTTAAACCAGCTAATGACTGTGCTGGCAAGTCCACAATGTTCCCAAAGGTGAGCTAATAACACCCCATGATCCATGGTATGAAATGCTGCAGAGAAATCAAGGAGAACAAGAATAGATCATTCACCCCTATCTCTTGCCCTAAGAAGCTAATTTTCACCTTGACAAGTGCAGTCTCCATATTATGCGTAGACGTGAATCCAGACTGGGGCAGCTCAAAGATGTAAAAGGCAACAAGATGCACATCGAGCTGTACAACCACCACCTTCTGATAACCTTCACCAAAAAAAGGAAGGTTAGAGATGGGTTTGTAATTCACCAGACAATCCAGGTCCAATGAAGGCTTTTTCAAGAAAGGTTTCATGAGAGCCTCTTTCAAGGCCCAGGGACCCCCCCCCAAATGGAACACCAGACTATCTTGATGAATATTGGCTCACAGGACCCAACACAGCCTGCTATGAGGCATGTTGGGCCCAGATCCAGGTCACAGTAAGTCAGCTGCATCTTTGAGACAATCCTACTAACCTCTTCCACTCCCACTGGATCAAATTCACTCCAGATTTCAGGAGAGACTTTGTTAGTCCTGGACCTGACACTACACACCAACTGTGAGGCCCCAGGTGAGATATCTGATCTCATAAAGCACACTTTGTCAGCAAAGAACAGAGCAAACTCTTCACGTCTACAGTAGTAGATGACAAAGCTCTGACTAGGTGGAGAGGTCAGGTGGAGTAGCCTGACCACAGTCTGGAAGAGTTGAGCTGGTCTATTTTTCACTGCTTCAATCTCCCTGGATAGGAATGCTACCTTCTTATAGGAGATTGTCCTTTGATAATCCTTATAATGGGATTTCAATACCAAATTTTCACCATCAGTCTGGGTCTCTGCCAGTGGTGCTTCAACCTATGACTCATAGTCTTCAACTCCCTGAGCACACCATTGAACCATGGGGATCTCAAGCATGAGAACAAGGGTTGTACATGGACTGGTGCTGCAGAATTAAGGGCTGAGGTAACAGCCCTATTATAAGCCATCACAGCCTCCCCTAGTCCTGTCTCGTAAGCAGTCAACACACTTGATAGGTCCGATACAGTCTGGAATTTTGATGGTGTCAAACTCCTTAAAGGGCGGTACCAGGCCATCTCCACATGGGGAGGCTTCTTGAGGGGCCCAAATGAGAATTCCACTATGCAATAATCCAACCTAATGACTGGATCAATCTTGAGGTTTTCAATCTTGAGGCCCAGAGTAAACACCAGGTCCACAGTGTGACCACATGAGGGGGCCGCAGAGGTAATTATCTGTAACAGGCCCAGCAATTTCGTACACTGGAGGATGTCTTGACCAAAAGATGAGAGTTCATCATCAACCAAAGAGTTGAAATCACCAAGAATTAGCCATCTGGGCAACTCCAACACCATGTCAGCCATGAAGTCCATGACTTCCTGCAGGAACTCCCTATTGTGTCCTGGGTAATGGTACATGAGAAGGATCCTGCAGCCTGCACCTGGGCCCCTTCAGATGGCCACACACTCAAATGATGTAGTAGATCCCACCAGAAGCATGGAGAAGTTCAGGTTGGATCTAAAACAGATAGCCACTCTCCCACCCCTGCAGTCCCTCCTTGAGCAGTGTACAACAGAAAACCCAGCCGAGATCGATGCATCTAGAAATGAACTGGCATCATCACCCAGCCAGGTCTCTATAATGCAAGCCAGGCGACTGAGGAGATCAGATCCTCCATAATAGCAGTCTTGTTCCTCATCGACCTGGCATTGCAAAGAACTGCTTGAGTGGGATGAGTGCAGATTGTTGGTTTACCTGCTCCCTGCCCACTCAAACCAGTGGAATCCATGGGTATGGCAACGAGATAGTGAGGATCCCTTTCTAGTACCCATTTCGCCCCAGGGCACCTTCTGAATCTTATCACCCTAACATCATCCCTCGAGTAGCTCTCCCTGAGCCCTTACACCTGCCCCCCCATCTTTGAACAATACCCACTGCCCTGCAGCATCTATATGTGTCAGCTGGCAGGGGAGGGTTTTCAAAAGGGTAGACGTCCAATAGGTGGGCTGAGGAGTAACTATGCCTGGGGTCCAGCATCCCAGCACATTGCAAACTGGCAAAATAAACACCGTTTAATGACAAAAAATAGTTTAAAATAATCTCTTGAAGAGCCACTGACACCTCCAGGAGAGCTTTGAAAAACATAATATTTGGACACAAAGCAGCTTACATTTGTCAAGAGCTCTGTATTTTTTCTCCCCATTATTTATTACTGAGGTCATACACCTGAAAATAGGATCTTGGTTCCTTAAGAGTTCATCAGCTATTACTGCTTATTCCCAACCTGATGTCACAATACTCTCCTTGTCATATCACAATTATTTTCATGGCAATAGACTGTGATGTCACAACAGAGCATTATGATTTCTAGTAGAAATTGGCAACAGGGTAGACAAACTCTAAGGGATAAGGATCCTGCTTTTGAGCCAATTTCCACAATAATAAATAAGGGGAAGGAGAAATCTATAGAAGATAGTGAAATACAATCTGAATTGTGCCTAAATATTATGTTTTTCAGTTTTCCTAGAGGCGTCAGTAGCTCTTTATGAACATATACTGGGATGCATAGGGAGAGGCATCACCAGTAGAAAACAGGAAGTTATTATCCCTCTGTACAGACAGCTGGTGAGACCCCATCTGGAGTACTGCGTGCAGTTCTGGAGACCCAATCTCTGCAAAGACATAGACAGGATGGAAGCTGTCCAGAGGGGGCAACTAAAATGGTGCGGGGCCTGCACCGGAAGACGTATGAAGAGAGATGAAAGGAGCTTAATATGTATAGCCTCGAGGAAAGGAGGGGGGGCATGATAGAAACGTTCAAGTACCTCAAGGGAATCAACAAAGTCCAAGAGGGTAGCATCTTTCAAAAAAAGAGGTGTGCAAGAACAAGAGGGCACAATTTGAAGATGGGGGGGGCAGCTCAGAGGTAATTTAAGGAAGTATTTTTTCACAGAGAGGGTTGTGGATGCATGGAACGGCCTTCCGGAGGAGGTTGTGGAGTCAAAAACAGTGGTGGAATTCAAGAATGCATGGGACAGTCATAAGGCCATTCTAGGGGGTTGGGGTAGGAAGAAGTAGGCTGCTGGTTAACTAGGATCTGCAGCTTATCCAGTAGGTAGGGAAATGGGCAGACTGGGTGGGCCAAGCGGTCCTTATCTGCCATCAAATTCTATGTTTCTGTTTCTATATGAACATATTGAATTTGCCAACAGAAATAGGCCACCTGGTCTATCAAGTCTGCTCAAGTGTGCAGCTAGCACCCTCACCTTGCAGCTGCCCCGGCCCGCCCCTTCCCAATTACCCCCTCACCCTGTCCCATCCCCTTTTGAAACTACCCACTGTCTAAAAGGCTACCACATTGTCCAGTAGAGCATTCCATTCTGCCATGACCCTCTCTGTGAAAAAGTGTCTCCTCATTTCCATCCTAAATCTTCCCCCCTGCAATCTAAGGCCATGCCCTCTCATGTCCACCCCCTCCTCAGCCTGAGTATCCCACAGTGCCCACCTTGTTTATCTTCTTTACGTACTTAAAGGTCTCAGTCATATCCTCCTGGTCCCTTCTCCCCTCCAAGGAGTACATGTTCAACTCTCTCAGCCTCTCCTCTTATGATCTGTCCTCCAATACCTGGATCATCCATGTTGCCCTGTGTTGTACCCCTTCCAGTAATTTCACATCCTTCTTCAGATATGGGTGCCAGAATTGCACACAGTACTCCAGGTGCTGCCTGACCAGTGCCCTGTAGAGAGGCAGGATCACCTCCCTGATCCTGGAGGAGATCCTTCTCGTGATACAACTCATCATCCTGTTGGCTTTCCCTGCTGCCCTCCTACACTGCTCTGTATTGTTTATCTTTCCCGTTACAACCACACCTAGACCCTTCTAATCCTCAGTGGAACCTAGCTGCACCCCTCCCAGCTGGTAACCCCTCCCTTGGTTCTCAGCTCCAAAGTGCAGGACTTTGTACTTTTTTGCATTGAACCCCAACTGCCATGCTTCTGACCACTCCACCAGTTTGGTCAGGTTGTCCTGCAGCCCCTGCCAACCTGCTATATCATCCACCACTGCCCCAATTTGGTATCATCGGTGAATAGACTGATCCTATTCCTGATGCCATACAAGATGTCCACTATGAATATTCCAAACAGCACTGGCCCCAGTACCGATCCCTGCAGCACTCCACTCATCACAGCCCTTGAAGATGAGAGTTCCCCCACCACCACTACCCTCTGCTGTCTCCCCTGCAGCCAATTCTCAATCCATTTAGCCATCTTAGTCCCCACCCTCACGTATCTTAACTTCCCTCCCAACATCCCATACAGCACCAAATCGAAGGCCTTACTGAAGTCCAAGTATATGACATTCACCGCATGACCCTTGTCCAATTCCCTCATGACCCAGTCATAATACTCAATTAGGTTCATCTGGCAGGATTTTCTGGAGACAAACCCATGCTGGTGACTGTCCTGGAGCCCATTGCCTTCCATAAAGGTCACCAGCCTTTCCTTAAGTATTGTCTCCATCAGCTTCCCATGATGGAAGTTAAGCTTAACGGCCTGTAATTACCTGGCTCATCCTTTGGTCCACTTTTATGGATGGGTACCACGTGGGCCATCCTCAAGTCATGCGGTATGCACCCTGTGTCCAAGGAGGTATTAAACAGTTCCACCAGCAGTCCAGTCAGGATCTCAGCCATTTCCCTCAACACCCTGGGGTGTATGTCATCCAGTCCTGGTGTCTTATGCATCCTCAGAGCCCTTAACCCCTCCAGTACCCTCCACTTAGTGATCACCATGTCTGTTACCGCTGCTCCCCTCCTGCCCACCTCCTGCAGTTGCTGCCCTCCTTTCTCCCTCATGAATACAGAAGTACTCATTCAGTGCTTCTGCCTGATCCACCCTTTTCTCTGCCCATCCCCCATCCTTCTTGATCCTAACTATCTGGTCCTTGCAGCTCCTTCTCTCCTGTATGTATCTGAAGAAGTCATTATCCCTGTCCCTGATGCCCTATGCCAGCCTCAATTCCCTGGAGGCCTTAGCTGCTCCGACTTCCCTGGTAACTTACTTGGAGCTCTTCACATACTCCTCCCTATCCTCCCCTTTCTGGATTTCTTGTATTTCTTGAATGCTGCTTTTTTAGCCCTCACCATTTCTAAGACCCCTCTACTTAACCAGCTCTACCCTGGTCCCTGTACCTGTTGCTTCTCTGCTCATATTAAGTGTGAACCATACCAAGCAGTGGTCACTCCCAGCCAGCAGATTCTCCACCCCCACCTCCCTTACAGCCTCCCCATTGGCCAGAACTAGATCCAGTGTAATCCCCCACTTAGTTGGCTCAGTGACCATTTGTGCAAGGAAGGAGTCCTGGAAGCCATCCAGGAGTATTTGCTCCCTAGCACTCGAGGTGGCAGGGGTATCCCAATTCACTCCTGGTAGATTGAAGTCCCCCACAATCACTGTGTTATCTTTCCCACACACATTTCCTAATTTGCTCCACCAGCTCACTGTCCAGGTCTTTCCCTTGAATCGGTGGCCTGTATACCAACCCCATCCTGAGAATCCTATTCCTCGTGTCCTGGAATTGCATCCACAAGGCCTCTGTCCTGCCCTCCTCCCTGTCTTCCCTTGCACATTTTATCATTCCCTTATGTACATCACTACCCCTTCCCCTTTCTCTTTGCCCCATCCTTCCTGTAAATCCTATACCCTGGCATCATCAGGTCCCAGTCCTGGTATTGGTTGGCCCATGTTTCTGTGATAGCAGCTATGTACATCATCCCAGAGAAGGACAAAAGAGCAGCACAAATTGCACCAGCTTGAAATAAGAAAAACTCATAAAAATAGTATGCTGAAGCCTGTGAGTATTTATGGAGAGCTCGGGTCAGCGGTACCCTCAGCGCTTTGCATCTCAAGTGTGACACTTTGTCAGGAGGTGGAGTCAGAAGTGATACACCAGTGACATTTAAACTAAACAATTAAAGAGACAGTGTAATATTAAAAATAGACAAACGTGTTCAATGCTCAAGATCAAACTGCCACTTTCTCTAACCAACATTAACAAAAATTATTATTCAGAAATTTTCATAAATGGATATTTAGAGTAGCAGCCAAAAGCAAAGGTGCATACCTAATATAGTTGAATATGGGGCAAGGCTGCAGTCCAGTCAGAGCACAAGAGAAAATATATACAGACTCCCTAAATAGACACCTAAAAAGACCTGTACAAACTGTGATGAAAAATGTGCAAAAACATTTTGTGTAAAAAAACATTTTGTCATAAAATCATATAAATCAATGCTGACATTTCTTATGGCGGGAGAGGGAAGAGAAAAGGGAGGGAGGGAAAAGAAGAAGGCGGAGGGGAAAGGGGAGGAGGAGGAAGAAGGGAGGGGGAGAGAGGGGAAGGGAAAAAGGAAGGAGGGGAGAGGGAAAGTGGAAATGGGGTAGGAAAGGAGGGGATTGGAAAAGAGAAGAAACTGAAAAAGACAAAGTATAAGGGGAAGGAAGGCATAAGATCAAGTATTTCAAGTAGAAAACATCATTTGAAAAAAAATCATAATCAAGGTCTAAACAAAGGGAGAACCAGATATCAATATATTATAAATTATATATATGGGGTGATGTCAATATTCCTGTTGTTAAGCCCCATGTCTGTATTACTTTTTAAAGTATAAATCCAATGTGCTTTATGTTGCAAAAGAACATTTCTTCTGTTGCCTCCTCTGGGATTGGGCTTGATACGCTCCAGGCCCAAAAACTCAAAATCTGCCAAACTGCCAACATGCTTTTTTGCAAAGTGTTGCCCTATGGGGCTATCCAAATCAATATTTGTTATTGCTCAGACATGTTTTTGTACCTGTTCCTTTAAAGGACAAGTCATACATCATATGTAAATTTTTGGACAAGAACACATTAAAACATAGATCACATAAGATGTAGAACAGTAAATGAATTGCTTAATTAGAACTGTCCTGTCCAAAATTGGATTTTCAAATGACTTAGTCTGATGAAAAAATTTGCAAATATTACATTTGCCACATCTATAACAGCTTAGAGGAGGAGAGGCATCCAAGTTGGTCTTATGTCAAACCTCTCCTTAGTGTACAAACTGGCAGTGAGACTGTCCCTTAGGTTTGCACCACGCTGCAAAGAAATCCGTGGTGATTTCCCTAACTCTTGGTAAAGTAAATTATCACCTCTGAGAACATTCCAATGCTTTCTCACAATGACTGCAACATCTGTAGATATACGGTTGTATGTTGTTACTAACGAGACTGGTTGTATATTCTCATTCTGTTTGATTTTGGGTTTTAGTAACACACTTCTTTCCATATTCCAAGTTCTATTTTGTGCTTATATGAAAAGTGATTCTGAGTACCCCCCCCTTCAAAAGGTGTTTTTTAGGATCTGAAGCTTGTTGCTCAAATGTGTCCAAATCAGTGCAATTTCTCCTAAGTCTAATGAATTGCCCAAAGGGCATAGAGTTTTTTAAATGTTGTGAATGGGCAGTTGAAGCATGTAATAGCATATTGGCAGATGTTTGTCTTCGGAATCTTGAGCTCTGAACAACCTCCCCATCCACCTCATATAGATTCAGATCCAAAAATGTGATTGTACTGGCATCAGTCATATATGTAAACTTTAAACCCATATCATTCAGATTTAAACAATCCAGGAAAGACTCAACAGAGGGTAAATCACCTCTCCAGGCTATCAAAATGTCATCAATATATCTGTCCCACATAATAATGTGGGACAGATAGGGATTACGGTCATGGGCTAACTCGGTAGCACCCTTCCACCATGCCATAAAAAGATTGGCATTGGAGGGTACCACTGTGGTGCCCATGGCCATGCCATGAACCTGAAGATATTTCCTGTCAAAAAGAAAATAATTAATTGTTGAGATCAAGTCCACGACCTCCAAAATAAAGGATGCAGGTAAATCTCTAGTGAGATCAGAACGATAAAGAAAAAAAGCCAGTGCTTTAAGGCCTAGATCATGCCTAATACTCATGTAAAGGTTCTCAACAGCAACTGAGATTCAACAAAATTCACTGGACCAGACAAACCCACCCAGCTTGGACAAAACACCCATGCTATCCCGTAAATAAGATGGCTGATGCTGTGCAATCTGATTCAAAAAGTTATCAATAAACTTAGAGATATTTTCAGTCAGGCTACCACAGCTTGAAACAATTGGTCTGCCAGGTGGGTTTGTCTGGTCCTTGTGAATTTTTGGTAGAATATATATTGCTGGCACTGTTGGATATTCAGCTTGCATGAATTCAAATTCTGCTTGAGTAATACTGTATGTCCAGAGACAAGTGCATCCTGTAGAAAATTTTCAATTTTGTTTTTAAAGATGTTACTTGGATCAGACTGTAGTCTGGTGTAACTGTTAACATCTTCCAGTTGTCTACAGATTTCATTCTCATATTGCTGAGTGTTCAACACCACCACTTTGCCACCCTTATCAGCTTCTTTGATGATAATCAAACTAATTTCTTAGGTTCCTTTAATGAATTCTGCTCCTCTGTGCTCAAATTGAAATTATAATAGCCCCAACTGGTGTTAAAAAGCTCATCCACATCCATCTGTACAAAGTTTTGAAAGTTAGTCAGGGCCACACTATTGAGTGGCAGTGGATTAAACTTTGATGGTGCCCTGAACATAGTAGGCCTAGAGATGAGTTGAACAGTTTACACAGGGTCATATTCCTGAATATTGTTATGATATTTTGAATTGTCGAGGTTATCATTTGAGATATCCAGTTCCACAGATAAGTCAAGGAGTAGTTGGACATCATCTTGAAAAGATGTAGGAATATTTTGATTACCAAAACCCATTGTTGAGCACTTGCAGAAAAAGTTTCTTAATTTAAATTTACGGAAGAAATTTTTGAGATCAATAAAAAGTCCAAAACGGTTCACCATGGGGTCTGGCACAAATGAAATGCCTCTGTTCAGAAGTTTAAGCTGTAAGCTAGTTAACTGAGTATCTGATAGATTTAGGACTTCATTCTGTGACTCCTAAGGTCCTCCATCAATGTTTTGCTGGTACTGACAGCGTTTGTATTTTCTTTCTCCACGTTTGCCCCTTCTTGTTCTGCACCTTTTCTTTGTTGTGGTGGGGGTGGCTGTTGAGAAGATGCTGTAGTATTCATCAAAAAAGACAACTGCTTGTTCTGCTGATTACCACCTGAGTTTGTAACAGTACTGTTCCTATTGCCTCCTTTGTGAGAGAGAGACCTGTTTCTAGATTTATCTCTTCTTTGGCCAGGGTTTGACCTAGACCTTGGTCTACCCCTTGTTTTTGACTGCTGTGGTCTCTGCCAGGTAAAAACTTGATTATGCTCATAATCCATGACATCTCAATTAAATTTGGTCTTTTTATGATCCACAATGTCTTTTCCGTGCTTTTCAAGCTTTTTTTGTAAATTTAGTTCATACTTTCTGAACAGAGGGGTTTGTTTCAATTTTAAAAGATCTTCCTGGGCTTTATTCAGGTCCTGTGTCACCGCAGTATATATTTCCTCATCTTGGTCAGCAATAATGCTAACAAGTTCATCAGAACAGGTAGATAAATCTTTCTTCCATATTGCTTAATATGTCTCATTCAAGAAACCCCCATTAGGTTCCTTGTCTATATGGAGGTCCCTTGGCACCCAATGTTTAACTTCATAATCACTAAGAGATAGCTTGTCATAAAAATATGTTGATCTCCTTAAATCTGACCTTTTCATATTTATAAAATAACTCCTTTAAGTTGTCTTGTTCTCTCACATCAGCATCAGTAGTAATATTACTAGCTGTATTTACAAGCCAGTGTCTAGCTGACTTACCTGGGCTCTAAAAGCACGAGAATTAATTTGTTATTTCAGAGTCCTGTGTGGATGAGCTGTCATTCCCAATTGTGCTTGCACTTAACATTCCATGTGTAAACCAGAAACACTCTTAGTTAAGTATGCCTCCAACAAATTGGATGATTAGTTCAGAAACACGGATTCACTACAACACAACTTGTAACTTTGTTTCCTTAGAGAAACAACAGGACGCTCTAGGAAATCCAATCTTCTATGGAGCTGCAAACTTGCTTGAAAGTTGACTGCTTTAAATATATTGAAAAGTAAAGATCGGACAAAGCCTTAGCCTTACTGTGAATCAGGAAGTGTTAATTGTTCATAATGAATATTAATGCTAAACAGTCACGTATCAAAGCAGAGCCTTTGCATTACTGTGAATCAAAAAGTATTGGTTACTAATGATGGACAGTGATGGTTAAACAGCCTCGCATCAAATCTGTAAACAGAAATTCAGTTCGTACAAAGTCAGTCATGTGGAGATAACTATCCATTTTCAACATTTTCAATCCAAAGTCAAAGCAAAACTTTCAGAAAGAATTAGCTGAGTATGGCAATTCACAGAGAAAACAATGGTTGAAAATGAAGACACTCCTTGTGCTTTGCTCAGTTCAGATGAAAAATCCAAACACTTTACTTGTAAACAGTTCAAAGCAAACTGCTGATACAATCTTGCTCTATCTTTGACACTACCACACAGTAAACAAGTCCTTGGCTCAGTATGCTAGGATTTCAAGCCGCAGTATAAATTGTAGAAAATTTTTCAATTAGGCAAAGTTGGCAATACACATACAAACCAAGCAGATAAAGATTTTGTGCTGCATACTCATTGAAACCTCTGAAACCAAATCGGCAAATGCCCACCATCCCCTCTGCCAACAGAGCCTGTAGTTCTGCAGTTTTGTTCCCCAGACTCCTTGCATTCAAGGAGACAACCCTCCAAGATGTTCCCTTACACTCTGTACCCAATTTCCCACCCTTCTCAGACCCACCCTTTGATTTCTCCCTGCTTCCAACCTAGTTTTTATGGGGGGGAGTAGGCTAGTTTGTCTCCCCTCTCTGGAGAGCCTTCCCTTCAGCACCCACTCACCACCCCCCTGCCTAGTTTAAATTAACCTTTGTTTCTATGTAATCTTCTAACCTCTGTTTTAGCACCCCCTTCCCCTCCCTTCTCAAATGTAATCTGTCCCCTGTGTACAGATCCCTATTGTCCAACACCCTACCCCAGCCTCCCACTAACCCGTGCACCTTGGATTGACACCAACTTCCCAGTCAACTGTTGAATTCATCTATCCAACCCTTCCTTGCCGTACTTGCCCTGGGCACTGGAAGTACCTCAGAGAAGGCAGCTGAGCTCCCTACCTCCTCACTCAACTTACCCAGTTCTATGAACCTCTACCTAACCACCTCTGCCATTTCCTCTGCCAAGTCATTTGTACCCATGTGCACCACCACATCTGGTTTATGCTTTCCCCTCTTTGCACACTTGAAAATAGCTTGTCCTGCTTTATCTCCTGTCAACCCAGGTACAGACTCTACCCATATGCGACTATATCTTTTCCCTTTACTCCCCCATTTGACCCCTTTTAGTATGGAATTACCCAGCACAAGCATGTTCCCCCCCTTGTTTCTCATCCCTTCCCCAAACTCTCTTTCCTTGTGCCTGCACCGAGAGTCCACTCTGCCCTGCACATTTGCATCCCTCGCTGTACCCTGAACTCCACCCCCAGCCACCTCTCCAGTCCTGCCCCTCCCCAACACTCACTGTACCTGACTTGTCCCCTTCCCCTGGAGCTCCTCATCCTCAATGCCATCCCTACCCTTTGCCCTGAACCGCCCATTTCATCCCCCCTGTACTGTAACCTCCATGTCCACCCCCACAGCCAGACCCTTTTTTCCCTTAACTGGGATCTGCTCCCCCTTCCTCAGAGCTGTGCTTCCTAGGAGGCCTAGGAGACACACAACCTCCCTCTCCTTCTTGATGCCTGATCTTATCTCCATACCCCGAACTATTGAGTCCCCCACTAGGAGAAGCTTGCCCTTCACCCCTGGTAACAACCTTGGGTTCCTTTTCAGGGCTCTCCCTCTCCTTGAGAACATCATATTTGTTCTTTAGTTGTACCAGGTGCGGGGGATGCTTGAGCTCCACCCTCCTCAACCTCCCTGAGCCCACTGTAGTCCACCCAGGCCTCTGACTGAGTACCCTCTTTGGCAGTGGCTGGTGGTATGGTGGTCCCTGCATGGGGGAAAAGGTCCCCAGTACTCCTGTCAACTGTGCTCAAAGCCTGGCAACCCCTCCCTAAGCCCAGAGAGGTGCCTGAAAATAGAGCAGCACTGCAGTTCCCAGAAAATTCTTCTGAACACTGCTGCTCCACACCCACTGCACTGCACCATTCCTTGTGCAATCCTACATACTCCTTAGGTATGCCTCTACCCTCTGTAAGTGTTTTTATTTTACAGTCTCTCTCTCTCTCTTTTACAGAGTTTCTTTGTTTAGGACTCTGATATGTTTCCACAGCCATTGCCCCTTTCTGCTCTGTGCCCCCTCACAGAAGTAAAATACAGGAACAGATCTAATAACCCACCATTAAAGGTATATTTATATATGTTTTATATTTCTCTTCATACTGAGAGCAGCAGGCTAAGTGGGGAGAGAAAAAGAGATTTGTAGTCAGTGTCTGGGGTACTTGGAAGCTTGTCTTTAAAATTGTAACAGGTAGCGTGGGAGACACTAGCTCAGTAGATTAATCTTGGTGCTGAGTAGAGTCGGGAAGCCCAGTGAATCAGGTATGTAATTAGGGGTGGAGCTGACAGAGGCTTAGCACCTTCTTACAAGAGCATTATAAAAGGACTCCCTCCTAACATGTCCCACAAACATTTGTGCCCAGTAAGTGACTGGAACACCACAGTGAAACAAGTAATTGCATCTTAGGTATCAGTAAGCATCCACAAAAGGAAGGAAGGAAGGAAGGAAGGAAGGAAGGAAGGGAGGGAGGGAGGGACTCTGCCCATCGACTAGGGTAAGGCATCTATTTACTACTGTGTAACAGTCACTGCTGGGAGAGGTGGAAGGTAAAAGTTAGGCCAAAACTTGGAATAGAGCAACATCTTATCTAGGGTAGGAGTATAAAGAGATTTAAACTAGGTATGGGGGAACACAAATAGAAACAAACAAAAAAAGGGAAAACTAGAAACATCCTATCAGGGGTAAGGATACAAAAGTATTGTATGTAACACAGGGAGTATAGAAGCTGGGAATGCTAGGAGTGGTGCAATGCAGTGACTGTGGAGTTGCATTTTTCAGAGAGACATTTTGGAGACTGCAGTGATCCCCATCTGCACCCGCCTCTCTGGGTTGAGGGAGGAGGTCACTAAACTCCAGGTTGAGTTGGCTAGGATTCGAGGGACCCCTTCACCCACCCTAAGTCTATCACCATTACCTCAGAGGATGCTAGGGAGGAGGAACAGCTGGACTATGGTGGGCTGTGGAAGGATGGTGGTGGTGGTGGGACAAAGGCGCATTCTATAACCAGCACCACTAAATAATTCCTACACCACCCTGGTGGAGCAGGACTATCAGGAGGAGGCACCCACGGAAGAGACAAAGGGGATGTGGGGCCCTCCATAGTGGAGAACCCAAGGAGGGTAGTAGAGGACCCCAGAGAAGGAGGAAGAAACTTCTGGTGGCAGACTCGATTGTGAAGGGGATAGATTTGGGAGAAGGAAGTGGGGGAGAAGCAGGTTAGGTGCCTAAAGAGAGCCGTGGCCCAGAGCTACGAGAAGCGGATCCTGTGGATCAACAGAGCAGCAGGATAGGAAGGAGTGCTAGATGTCATTGTCCACCTTGAGACTAATGAACTGGCTAAGGATGGGGCTAGGAGAGTGCAGAGTGAGTTTAGTGATCTGGGGTGGGGTCTTACACAGGTAGCATGCTCAATGGCATTTGCTGAGGTGCTGCCTGTCTATGACAGGGGAGAGGTAAGAGATCTCTGCACCAGGAGCTTCAACTAGTGGCAGAAGGAATGTTGTACAGAGGAGGGGTTTGGCTACATTGGGGACTGGGGACCCACCTGGGAGGAAAAGGGCATATACAGGGGTAATGGCCTGCATCCATCTGTGAGGGGGAACCACAGTCCTCAGTGGATGGTTTTAATGTTACTTCAATTAACACTGAAACTAGCCAAGTGGAGTGGTGGAAGGAATTTGGGAGGCAGAAACTGCCCTCACAGTCTAAAGTAGAGGGCAGAGAGAGAACCAAAGGGGACAGGAATCCCCTAGGGTGCAAATTAATAAAGGAAGCAGGGTGGTAGAGACAGTGGGGTAAGGGAATAGGAACATTAAAAATAGAGGGGGGAGGAGGGAGAGTAAAAAGGAAGAAGGGGGTAACAAGCAGAGTGGAAACAAAATCTGGAAAGTCATGTGTGCAAATGCTAGAAGTCTAGGAACTAGGATTCTGGTGCTAGAGGCCATCATGGCAGAGGCCAGCCTGGATATTGTGGCCATTACCGAGTTATGGTGCACTGAAAACCATGACTAGGACTTGGCCATACCAGGCTATTCTCTATTCAGGAAAGACAGGGTGCGAAGGGAAGAAGGGAGTGTTGTGTTTTTTGTGAAGGAAAGCATGAAAGTGATGGAGATACAGGTAATACAAGGGGAGGCAGAGGTACTGTGGGTAACCCTAGAGATGGGGAAAATTCACACTGGTGTGATCTTCAGACCTCCAGCACAGGGGGAGGAATTAGATAAGGTACTGGTGGAAGCCACTGGCAAGATGACAGAAAAGGGGAAGGTGTTGCAAGTGGGGGGACTTCAACCTGCTGGATGTAGACTGGAGCCTCCCAGCTGCACCTTCAGCTAGAAGAAGGGACATCCTGGACTGTCTGCACGGGGCATTCCTCAGGCAACTAGTCAGCAAACCCACCCATGATGGGGCAATACTGGACCTGGTACTCATTAACAGGGACAATGTTGCAGATGTCAAGGTGGGAGGACACCTTGGAACCAGTGATCACCATACAGTATGGTTCAACATAAGGATGGCTAAGGAATCAAACCACGCAAGGGTGAGAGTCCTGGACTTCAGGAGTTCAAAGTTTATAAAGATGGTGAAAGTTTAAAGGATGAACTGGTGAGGCTATGACTTGGGTGTGGTGGAAGAACAGTGGGTGAAGCTAAAAGACAGCATAGTAAAGGTAGCAAACCTCTGTGTCAAACAAGTGTGCAAAAGCAAGAGGAAAAAGAGACTGCTATGGCTCTCAAAGAGGTGGCTGAAAATGTAAAGGCTAAAAGTGTAGCAATTAGATGGTGTAAAGAGAAGGAAAGGAAGGAGGATAGGGAGGTGTATCAGGGGAAGCAGAGGGAAACAGGGTAAGCAGTAAGGAGTACAATGGTGCAGACTGAAGATGTAATAGCCCAGGAGGTAACGTAATGGGACGAGACATTTTTAAGTACAGTATGTAAGTGAAAAAGGAAGACCAGTGGTGGGATTGTAAAGTTAAAAAGGGAAGGGGGGGACTGTGTAGAGGGGGACTGGGAAAAAGCAGATATCCTGAACAAATACTATTGTTCAGTGTTCACAGAGGAAGGAGAATGGGGCAAGACACAAAAAAGTAATAGAAGCTTTGAAGGCAGGGAGGTTGACACTAGTCCTGTTTTGCAGGAGAGAATCCTGAAGGGACTCAGTAATCTGAAGATGGACAAAGCAATGGGGCCAGATGGAGTGCATCCAGGGGCATTCAGGGAGCTCAGTGATGTACTGGCTGCACTACTGACAGTCCTATTTAACAGCTTACTGGAAACAGGAGTGGTTCCAGACTTGGGGGAATCCACTGAGGTGGATGAGGGGGACATGTCTCCAGCAATTATTTAAGCCAGCCTTCACATCCCCTCAACATTTTTGGCTTCAGTTTTAATTATGTCCCCACCTGCATAACAGTATCAAAGCACAGTCAGAGAGTGTAATTTGCAAGCTAACAGAGACAATTTCCCAGACAAAAGCATTACACAAGAACCATGCTGCCTGCTGCAGTACAAGAGGAGATCATTCGATTAACTTCTTGGTGTTAATTACCTAAATTGCCTAGTACTACCTATTCAGGCTGACTCTGGCTGCTTCTTGATTGTGGTGATGGCTTGTGAGTTTGCAAAGGATTTACAAACAGCAAGCATTCATATGCACACACACCCCCTCTGGTGGAGCAAATGGAAGGAGTCAGTGTTTGGGTGATCAAATAAAAAAAAAGATTCTGTTGACAACATGAAGAGAGGTGATGTATTTAGAGCAAGTTAAGGGTTACTTTATTTAGAGGATAATTTTAAGCAAGTTCAGGTCAATTGCATGGGTGGATGCATGAGTGAGTGAGACTGCCTGTGGTGGGAGGGGATGTGTCACAGGTGACAGTGAATCCTCCTCGCTCAGTTATCTGGGTGATCTCAATTTATTGACTCTCTTCTTCACACAGGGCTCCCACCCATCATGTCACTGCCTTTCGCTTTATTCCCTCCAGACAGTTGCAAACTGAAGCTGCGACCAGCTTGATGTTGTCCCGTCAGGAGCTGGGATCACAATACAAACTAAATTGCTGATCAGACTAGCAGTCTCTGTATTGTCTGTATACAAATAAAGAGAGGACTAAAGTACCTACTTTTTATCTAATTTAAAAGTCTGAATCTGGGATGCCCTAAAGTGTGAATAATACTGTGCAAATCAAGGATCAAATTTACAAACTAAAATGAGGCAACGGAACCCCAATCGTGGGGAAAGGGATGGCTATCCATCCAAAGGAGCATACAGTTAGACAGACCAATCACATAAAGAGCCATAACGATCATGATGATCTGAAAACATCCCATAGATTAATATATGATTACGGTCCCTCATTACTATCAGTACCTGCCAACTTGTTCTCTGGGTACAGTATTTTAAGAAAAAGTTTCACCATGAAATTACCTTTAATTCATGTTGAAACTTTATTAAGAATACATTTTTTTTAATAAATACATAATAGAAACATAGAAGTTGACAGCAGATAAGGACCACAAGGCCCATCCAGTCTGCCCATTTTTTCTACCTTATGAATGTGCCATAGGGCTTTACTCTGTCAATGACCTATCTATTCATACTCATCTGCATTGCTCCCTTATGCCTATCTCATGCCTGTTTGAAGCCCTGCACTGTATTCATATCCACCACTTCCTGAGGTATGCCATTCCATGCATCTACTACCCTTTCTGTGAAAAAGAACTTCCTCACATTCCCCCTTGATTGGCCTCCCTCTAATCTCATGCTGTGTCCTCTTGTCCTGCTATTTTTCTTATATTGAAACATGTTAGACTCTTTCACCTTGTTGATGCCCTTAAGGTGTTTGAATGTTTTGATCATATCACCTCCCTCCCTCCTTTGCTCTAGGGTATACATATTGTGCTCCATTAATCTTTCCTCATATGTTTTCTGATGCAGTCCCTGTGCCATTTTGGTTGCCCTTCCCTGGACTGCCTCTGTTTTGTTAATGTCCTTGTGCAGGTGTGGCCTCCAGTACTGCATGCAGTACTTCAGATGGGGCCTAACCAGTGTCTTGTAAAGAGGGATTATTACCTCCCTCTTATGACTTGCGATACCCCTACTAATACACCCCAACATCCCTCTATCCTTACCTACTGCTTTAGTGGTCTGCTTGGATGATTTCAGGTCATCGGTCTTTCTTCCCTTGTGATTGCTAGAAACTCCCCTCCCAACCTGTAGGTGGCTTCAGGGTTTCTCTTCCCTATGTGCATAATCTTGCACTTCTTTGCATTAAATCCCCGTTGATACTCTTATGGCCATTTTGCCAGTTTATCCAGATCTCTTCTCATTCTGTCCACCCCATCTGGATCATCTATTCTGTTGCAGATCTTGGTGTCATCTGCAAACAGACACACTTTACCCTCCAGTCCATCTGCAATGTCACTGATGAAGATATTGAAGAGGACTGGCCCCAGGACTGATCCCTGAGGTACCCCACTTGTGACTTGCATCTCTTCTGACTGTATACCATTTACCACCACTCTCTATTTTCTGCCTGCAACCAGTTTGCCACCCAGTTGACCAACTTCTGATCCAACCTAAGCCTACCCAGCTTATTAATCAATCTTTTATGTGGAACAGTATCGAAAGCTTTGCTGAGGTCAAGGTAGGCGACATCAACTGTACCCCCTTGGTCCACCACTCTGGTTACCCAGTCAAAGAAATTTATGAGATTAGTTTGACAGAACCTTCCTGTTGTACACCCATGCTGTCTTGGATCCTGTGCTCCTATGGATTCCAGGTGTTGCACTATCCTTTCCTTAAGGAGTGCCTCCATAATCTTGCCCACTACTGAGGTAAGACTGACTGGTCTGTAGTTCCCTGCTTCCTTCCTGCTACCACTCTTGTGGAGTGGGATCACATGAGTTCTTCTCCAGTGTTCTGGGACCTCTCCTGTGCTCAGAGGCTTACTAAACATTTCTGCTAATGGCTCTGCGAGTTACACCCTTAGCTCCTTTAGTACCCTGGGATGTATACCATCAGGTCCCATTGCCTTGTTCACCCTGAGCTTAGCGAGCTCTTGTAGGACCCTTTCTTTTGTGAAGGGACTAGTGCACACCTCCCTCCCCCCGTGTCCATGGTGCTGAGCTGCGGTCCCTGCCCTACCTTCTCCTCAGTAAATACTGAGCAGAAGTATCTATTTAGGATAGATACTTTTCCTTGGTCCTCCTCCTCACACTCCCCCTTATCCTCTTTGATCTTAGCAATACCCCCTCTGGAATATCTCCTTTCACTAATGTATCTATAGAAAGTCTTGTCCTCTCCTTGGGCCTTTGCCTGCCTTACTGTCTTCCCTGCTTCCCTTAGGGAAGTTTGGTATGCCTCCTTATCTTCGTCGTGCTTCGTTCCCTTATATTTCCTGAAGGCCAGCCTTTTGGCTCTGACCTTTTTGGCTAATGTTTTTGAGACTCAAAGTGGTTTCCTCCTTCTTTTGCTCTTGCTTTTCTCTCTGACACAATGGGATGTTGCTTCAAGTACTGCATCTTTAATGCTTGCCCACTTTGTCTGTACCCCCTCACCTGTATTTCTTCTTGCCAGGGCTAACTTAACTCTGTTGTCCATCTTATCAAAGTCAGCTTTTATTTTTGCCTTGGAATAGGATGATTTAGTTCTAATGGCAAAATTGAACCAAACCATGTGATGGTCACTGGCCCCCAGGTGACCTTCTACCTGGAGATCTGTGATCCTTTCCCCATTAGTCAGTACTAGATCTAGGATAGCCCTGTCTCTTGTGCGTTGTTGTTCCAGTTGTTTGAGGCCCTCCCCCTGCAGGGAATCCACTATGTGTCTAGTTCTGGCAGATGTTCCTGCTGGTATTGACCAATCCGTATCTGGCATGTTGAAATCTCCCATTATCAGAACTTCCCCTTTAGCTGTCATGTTTTGTATATCTTCTAACAGTAATGTGTCTGTGTCTTCCCCTAGTCTGGAGGCCTGTAGACAATCCCAGTTCATATGGCTAGCCAATTTCCTGTTTCCAGGGTGAGCCACAGTTCTTCTGGCTCCTTATGTGTAGTCTGAGTTTCTGTAGCTTTGATATTTTCATTGACATAAAGAGCCACTCTGCACCCCACCCTTTTTTTGCACCTCGATCTCTTCTGAACAGTACATAGTATTGAAGTCTCCCAAGTGTGGTTACTGGTGAACCATATCTCACTAATGGCTAGTATGTCCAGTTTAGCCTCTGTTATTGTTGCATGCAGGTCTGGGATCTTGTTTCCCAGACTGTGGGCATTTGTGTACATGATTTTCCATTGGCCAGATTTTGGTGTGTTAGTTGTTGGGTGAGGTCTGGCATTTCCCCTGCACGTCATATGGGGAGACCGAACTTTTTTCTTACCTGGTGATGCAAATGAACTACAAGCATGCTGAACTCCTGTTTGATCACTAGCTGAGGGGGGAGGGGTGTTCTTACCATTTGATGTATTGGGTGCTGCACCCCCTTCCCATTTTCTAGTGTAAATATTCTGCAAAGACGTCAAACTTAATAGGTGTAAGGAAAAGAATACATCTATTACTAAACCACCATTACACTATTTGAAATATAAAATGTTTTCATGGTAGATCTCCTCTTGGGTCAAACCCTACAGCATATTTAAATTAATATTTTTAATGTTAAATCAATTTAAAAGATCAGAACAGCTTTTTTCTTTTAATAAACAAACTTCAATGTTGTCATGAAGCATGCTGCCGAGGGCAGCATGGTGGCCTCTGTTAGCTTTAGTGATGGGATCAGCATAGACTAGAGGTGCAGAACCTCCAGTAAGAGCAGTCAGGGAGTTTATTTTCAATAACAAATTATTAATACTAAATTAATAATATGATACCCAGACTGGTACCGGCAGCATCCCCTTCTAGCCCTGCTGCCTGATCCAACAGTCAGAGTGCTAAGTGGAGCAAGGTACACCTGGTTCCAAGTCTGATTATGACAGATTTAAACTAATTACTGTACTAATAACTAGAACATAACACAACGAAAGTACAGTGCACCCACATATAACTGAGAAACGCTGCACTAAGTGTGAAACTGAAATGCCAGGAAACACACTTAAATGTCACACAAAAATATTTTTAAACAAAATACTAATTTTATTCCATGTCATTTTCTTAGTTGGTGACCTAAAAACAATGTAAATGTATATGGATATTGATAAAGCATTTGGAGTTTTCCAAAACACTCTAGTGTGATTTGAGATTTATACATTGCTGAGACCACAATGTCATTGATATTGCTTGCTCTTTTGAATGTAAAATATGGATTTTCTGGAAGTATGCTTCTGAGCCTAGAATCACTCCTTAAAATTGACTAAAAATTCCACCAACAGTATAGTCTGGTTCTGTAAGTCAGTTTACATCTGTAGAAATATCCCCTTCCCTTGCCCCTGGTCACACCTTGAAATGAGCTCTGGCTCAGTGTGCCTCTCCCGGTCACAAACTTTCAAATAAAAAAATAGACCATCTTTTGTACACTATAGTTTCGTACGTTCTAAGAAATGAAGTGTTACAGTTGAATTAAAAGTGGATTGCATATAGCGGATAATGGATGGGCAACAGTGAACAACAATGCTGTGTTCACTTCGAGACATTGTCATGATAACCAAGTAAACCTTGAGAGCGAAACTCGAGAGGTTTTCGGTTGTCATGCAACCTTGAGAAGTGAACTCTGCATTCTCTTTCACTGTTGCCCATCCATTGTCTTCATTGCATGGCTTTTTCATACTCCCCCATGATCTAGCCATGCTTGGCCCTGGCTCACACAGACTGAATTTATTTTAAATAAAAAGCTCAGAACAAGCCTCATTAAAGTGTATGCTTCTAGCACCTTGGAGTCCGCAGTGTCAATCTGAGTCTTCATTGGTGTGGCTGTCCTGGTACTTCACCGATGGCGGTATTGGACACCACTGAACTGTTTGAACACCAGTGGCAAGATCAGAGCTGGCAGCAGCAGTGGCACCGGCGTTCAATGTTGTTGTACCATTGACATGACATATTCAAGAGGGTACAACAACCTCTTGATCTCACATTGATGGTACAATAACACTGAGATTCCACTAATTTCCGTACAAAACAGCAGTCTCCCATACACTATAATGTAATTATTTATAGTGTAGCCTGTTTATATTAAGAACATGTATGCTGTTGTTAGGAATGTTGGATCAGTTAATCTAAGAGTTTTTTCTAATTGCTTTTAAGTTCTGCATGACCACTTTTTTAATTAGTAGCACTATATAAGAGTGATTGTTACAGGGAGTGGGTATCCTCTGAAGAAGCCCCACCCAGCCGGGCAAAACATGAGGGCCTTTTTGCCAGTCTCCACTTGTGGATCTGCTGCTACTGATGAGACTGCCTCCCTCCATGTAATTTTTTGATGTGTCTTGTATTCCATATACCTTTGCACTGTTTCTGTGTTACCTACTGAGAAAATGATTTGGAATAAAATTGTGAATATTTTGTTTAAAAATTTTTTTGTGTGACATTTAATTGAATGTAATTAGCTCCAGGTTGCTCCTGAAAAGGGACACTATTGTCTCAGTGGGCTTACCCAGTCAACACATTTTGATAAAATAAAATAAAAATAAGTGTGTTTCCTGGCATTACATTTTCACACTCAGTGCAGCATTACTCAGATGTAGGTGGGTGCACTGTTCTTTTGTTGTATATAGTACAAGGGGTGAGAATGGTGCAGAAATGGACACAAATCCCTTTACACGAGAAAGGGTCCTGAAGGAACTGGAAGTAATAAGAGTTGATAAAGCAATGGGGCCAGATGGGGTGCACCCCAGGGTCCTTAAAGAACTAAGAGAGGTGGTGGCTGAACCTCTGGCTATCCTGTTTAGCCGATCACTGGAAACAGGGGAGGTACCCAAAGACTGGAGGACAGCAGATGTAGTCCCCTTATACAAAAGTGGGAACAAAGAGGAAGAAGAGAACTACAGACCAGTCAGCCTCACTCAGTAGTGGGAAGATCATGGAAGCACTACTGAAGGAGAGATTGTGGAACATGTGGTTGTCAATGGACTACAGGACCCAAGGCAGCATGGTTTCACCAGGGGGAGGTCATGTCAGACCAACCTCATTGAATTTTTTGACTGGGTGACTAGGGAGGTGGATCAGGGAGGGCAGTGGACATGGCCTATCTGGACTTCAGCAAGGCCTTTGACACTGTGCCACATAGAAGACTATTACACAAACTGGGGAATATGGGTGTGGGCAGGACAGTAGTGTGGTGGGTAGGTAACTGGCTGGGTGGCAGGACACAGAGGTGGTGGTAAATGGCTGTCACTCCACAGAGGGAAGAGTGACCAGTGGGTACCACAGGGATCAGTGCTGGACCGTCCTATTCAACATCTTCATCAGTGACATTATGAGGACCCAGAAGGCAGAATTTCACTGTTCGCTGATGACACAAAGCTCTGTAACAGAGTAGACACACCAGAGGTGTAGACAGAATGAGAAGGGACCTGCAGAAACGTGAAGAATGGTCAGGGGTTTGGCAGCTGAAATTCAATGCAAGGAAGTGCAAGATAATGCATATGGGCACAAAACCTGGCACAATATATCAGTTGGGGGTGAGGATATAACATGCACCAAGCAGGAAAGGGATCTTGGGTTATCATCTCTGATGACCTCAAAGGTAGGGAAACAGTGTGACAAGGCAGCAGGTAAAGCAAATAGGATGCTGGGATGTGTAGGCAGGGGCATCACCAGCAGGAAAAGGGAGGCTTTAATTCGCTATACAAGACACTAGTGAGGCCCCACCTGGAGTACAGTGTACAGTTCTGAGACCATACCTACATAAGGACATAGACAGGGTAGAGAAGGTTCAGAGGAGGGCAACAAAGATGGTGCATGGATTGCATCACAAGTCCTATGAAGACAGGTTGAAGGAATTGAACATGTACTCCCTGGAGGAGAGGAGGAGAGAGAGGGATATGATAGGAGACATACAGAGTATCTTACCGGAGGAACAGGGTGCAGGAATACACTATTTTAAGCGAAAAGATGTTCCAGAACTAGAGGGCATGTGATGAAGTTGGAGGGAGGACGATTCAGAGGAAACATGAGGAAGAATTTCTTCACAGAACGGGTGGTGGACAAGTGGAACACCCTTCCAGAGGAAGTGGTGGGGGCTGAAACAATCACGGGATTTAAGAATGCATGGGATAGACATAAAGGAATTCTGGAGGTAAGGGGCAACAGACTTCTAGGAAAACATAAACTGAACTTACAAGCTCAAATGGGCAGACTGGGTGGGCCATAGGCCCTTATCTGCCAACATTGTCTATGTATCTATGTATCTATATATCTATGTATTGATTTCATGGCTGTATCAGTGCACCATCTCGTTATACTAACTGAAACAGTGGAGCGCCTTTATAGGACTGCAGTAGGCATAGCCCGGCAGACCTCTTGCTATCAAAAAAGCAGTAGGCGCATTCCTTCCAACTGAACAACATGTTGCAGTTGCAACACAGTCGCCTTCGCAACTGTGAAGCACTTTGCTCGTTGTCTCTATTGGCAGTCACACTGCACTGTTATTTGCCCTGTCAGCAATCATGGTAGAACACAGCACACTCCATTGTGTCCAAGATGACTGGCAAGCTATATTGAGCATGCACAACTATTAGTGCATGCGAGTACATTGCGGGTATTATACACGGCGGACTTGGTGTTCATTGTGACCGCCAAATTCTTTTTTTAAATTATTCATATCCTCATCCAATCCTACATCTCAGCACCCACCCCAAAACATAATAGTGACACAGGGGGTGCCAAATCCCCCAGTGTTTCAATCACAAATTCAGTGGCCCTTGATGGAGCGGTCCCAATCCCCCAGCACAGGAATCTTAATTTTCTTTTCCCAACCTATAAAAGTTATAGTTTTCTGCCCCCCACCGGACCCTCTCTCTCAGCACCTACTACCCCACTCCCTCAACAGAAATGTAACAGTGGCACTGGGGGGTGCCCAATCCCCCAGTGCAGGAATCCTCGTTTGTCTTTTGTGGCCATTCACAAACAGAGTGGGCACACGGACATGGTGGTGCTAAAGGAATCACATAGAAGTAGATAAATAAAGTACCTGTTATCAAGCCTATAGAAGTGATCTATTAAAATACTAATTTAACTTACATTGTATCGCAATAAATGTAAGTTAAATTGTATTTTTGCTGTGGCGTCCTTCTTATAGGCTTGGTGTGTGCTTGGAACTTTATTTTATCTATTTTGTCTTTTGTGGCCATTACACTCCCCCCACCTGACCTTCCCACCAGAGCCCTTGAGAGGGTGGGGGAGCAGGGAATAATTCCCAGGCCCCGGCACCAAAGAGGGGCCCCAGGTTGCCTGGCATGCTACTGTATGCTGCTGCATAGGGGCCCCAGAGTCTGAAATTTTCCCTGGGCCCAGCAGCCCTCTCAAAATGCTTGTCTTCCACTCAGGACCCACCCAAGCCCTTACTTGCCCATTAGGAGTTCAACACTGTAATCCTCTCTGTGCTGCAGACTCGTTTTCACTCTTCAAAGCCAGACCACAAACTGAAGAAACAGGTATGTGGCTCAATGTATTTCAATGGTGTTTTGAACTAAGTGGCATAAATTGGCCATTTTTTCATATCTGTGGCCCAAATTGTCAACATGCCTTTTTGGGGACCCTGCCTCATGAACAATTGTACTGTCATTATGCAAATCTGTCCCAAAAGGTGATTTCATGGTCCCTGTATGAGATCACCTTTCAAAGAGGAGTTAAACAATTTCTCTGCCCTTGTTCATGAGGTGGGGTCATAAGAAAGCTATGTAAAAAATTTGGTGTAAACATATTAAAAACAACAACGTTATGAGCCTACATTGAATTTTATGAATGTAGGCTTGTAACTTTGGTAATTTTCAATATTTGTACCCCAAATTTACAACATAGCCATATCTCTACAGCACCTCATGAATGTGATAGCTGTCAGTTTTCAAATCCTGGCCAAAATGCTTTTTTTCTCCTCCCAAAAGGTAATTTTATGGTCCCTGCATGAAATCACCTTTCAGACAAGAGTTGAACATTTTCTCTGCGCTTTTTCATGAGGCAGGGTCATAAGAAGACTTTGTTCTAAATTTGGTATAAAAATATTTTTTTTAAAAAAGAGTTATGAGGCTATGTTGAATTTTGCAAACACAGGCTCGTAACTTTGGTAACATTCAATATTTTTAACCCAAATTTTCAACATAGCCATTTCTTTATATCAGCTCATGAATGTGACAGCTGTCATTGTTCAATTCCTGCTCAAAGTGTGTTTTTGCATCCCGAAAGTTGATTTTGCAGTCCCTGCGTGAAATCACCTTTAGGCCAGGAGTTGAACATTTTCTCTTCCCTTCCCTTCTTCATGAGGCATGGTCATAACAAGGCTATGTTGAAAATTTGGTGTAAAAATATTAAAAAACTAATTTTAAATATTTTTACCCAAAATTCTTTGGCTGCAGCTCTGTCGGCTCTGGCCTGAACTTCTTTCCACTTAGTAATAACTACAAAATCTACCATTACTGTTTGGCGGTCAGAGTACTGCGTGTTGTTGCTTTGATTTCTTCTAGGTCATTTTATTCTAGCATGTATAGCATAGCATAACATACACCAGAATAACATGACCCAGAAGAAATTAGTTCAAATTTGTCAGAGCTGGAGCAGCTGGGGACACAATTTATGAAGAGCATGCATTGAAAGTGGCAAAGGGCCAAGCTGTACAGGAATAGCTGTGCCACCACTGCCCACTGTTAGCCTACTGCCTCATAATGGCCCGACCTAATTCCATTAGCACAAACTTTCAAAACAATGCAGTGTTTTGGGGGAATTCCTATCTGGACCATGGGGAATGTTTTTTTTATTTTTTTTGTTAATGAATATAATTTATTCTGTACATAAATGAGACAGGAGCTGCTATTGGAAGGGAGAGGTCAACTTAGCAGTGGCTGGGTTCTTTGTATTTAAACTTAATTATTTGCAATGCCAGCAGCTGTCATCTGCTTATAGGCCTGTCCTGGCCAGCAGAAGTTACATGGGAGGGGGGAGAGTCGAGATTGTGATGTCACCGACTGTTTGAATTCTGCAGACCATTTGGAACATTCCTTTTGTTTCAGATTGTTCCCTTCTTGTGGGGGCCAAAAGGTTTCCAGACAAGCTGGCACCAAATGGCTATTATTTATTTATTTGTTTGTGGCTGTAAAATGGGAGTCAAACTAAGGCTGTAGTATAGGTGGTAGTGGGGACTGGACAGAGAGAAAACAGGACCGTCAGAAAGTCACAGAGAAAACTGTCAGAGAAGAGACTGTGAGGAAGCAACCTGGATTAAAGCTGGACTGTGTGTCGATCATTTGAGGAGGAAGGCTGTGATCAAAGGTAAGAACCTCAAAATATTCAAAAAATATTGTTTCCTGTAATCCTATCCTTGATGTAGTTATTGGGTTTTGTTTTGTAACTCAAGGTAGCAGTTTGTTAGTCTGCAAAAAAACATCGTCACATAGTTATTTGTTTTTTTTTGTTATCAAAAACATTATGGGTTGCATGGCATCCTTAGACACTCTTTGATTTATTCTCTGCAGTTGTAATTGTCTCAGATATTTTTTTAAACTGTTTTATAGCTAATTCTGTAGTTAATGACTTAAGTCATTAAAGATAGCCACACTCATAATTTTAAAAACTCTCATACATTGAGCTTGATTCATACTGTGGATGTATTAGGATGATGTTTATATGTGTTTCTAATGGTAAACAACACAGCAGCACATTATGAAGACACTGAATTTTTTTTAATGCTGGCATTGCATAGGAGCGGCAACTTTTCAAAACTTTTTTAAACTTTGAAATCCCATGTCTTAGTTGAGAAATGATAGAAAACAAAAAGACAAATGGGTATTAATGTTTCTGCCATAAAACTATTATTGCTGAAAAGACTATATGCTTACATCATGACTAACCAAACTGCTGCTTTAATCAATCATCGCTTTCTGTTTTGTGAGTTGGATGCTTTGATGGGGCTAAATAAAGTTACGAATGATCAAGGGAAGATCAGCTATAATTTGTTCACCTTTGGTGAGCAGGTTGCAAGTGAGGAGTACCACCATGACCTGCAATCAAATTAAAAATATATAAACCGATTAAAGGTCACCAGGCTGTAATCTGGCTACTTGATTAAAAAATAGGGAAGGGGGATTACTTTGGTTAGGTACTTGGAGGACAGAGGATAGCTAGGATCAGTGTGTACTGAGAATTTTGTGAAATGCAGGAGGGTGTTTTTGTTATGGATGGGTATATTATGAAGGAGCATCTAACTGGCTTTGTGAACCAAAAAATAAAGAATATAGCTTATATACTCCGTTTTTGTTGTTGTTTTCAAAGCCATCTTTAAGCAGATTCTTCATGTTATACCCATCCATAAAAAAAAATCTGTTCTGTTTTTGATTTTACTGTGCAACAAACTATACATAATAAAGTTTACCAAAAAAAAAAAAGGATTATCCATTTGCCATTGACGTGGTTGCCTGATGGTGGTGGTGGTAATTGTGCTATGGGGGGGAGGGGGTTGTCATGGTCCTGTACTGCACCTACGTGAAGCTGTTGGGTCTTTGTCTTTCATTACAGTGCACTGTGTATGACTGTGTGTAGGCTGAGGTTTCAAAGTCAATAGTGGACCAGGAATATGTGTCACTTACTAGGGCAAATATACGACAGTAGATATGGTAGGCAGATTTTATTCGATGCTTCTATGTGAAGTTTTAAGGGGACAGGAAATTTGTGTTGGCAACATTTGGTAAAGTTCCGATTTACAGAATGGAGATTCATACCTCTAAATGATCCACATTTACTTGCACCTAAATAAGCACTGATGTGAAACAGATTTTTCAACTGTTGTCTTTTTTATGAACAACATTCTGCACAGTTCCCATCATGGAACAAGAATTTTGGAGATTTTACTAAGTCACGGGTTGTGTACAAAAGGCTAAGCATTAGCTGTTCACCTATCAGAACCATGCTTAGAGCTCTGTACACAAACCATGACATAGTAAAATCTCCAGATCACTAGTTCAATGAAGAGAAATGCTACAGGATGCCAACCACAAAAACAAAACAATGCAAAATACAGTTTTTCACCTCACATCATGTTTTATTCAGGTCCAGTTTACATATGGATCATCTAGGGCAACGAATATCATTTCTGAAACAAAGGATATTATATACAGCTGCTTTTATGAAATAACTTCATGTCCTGTTAAAAAAAGAACAAAATTGTGGCATTGAGGGCTCGTTTGGGGGACAAGGAAGACAGGAAGCAGGAAGGGAGAGATGGGGTGGGCAGATATGAACTGGGTGTGTCAGGTGCTATAGTGTTTCTGTTCCCTTTTAAGGTGATTTCTCTGTTATCCAAGAAAGCATTTGCTTTGTAATGGTTAGAGACAGGACAGCTTAGATTTCATTGATGTTCTGTCTTCTTTCTTTGTTGCTGAGAAGATTTTTTGGGAGGGTCTTTGTCCCCCTATTTTGCCTCATCTTTCTGCTTTTCCCTCAAGGCACTTAGTTTGTGACATCAACATCTGTTGCTGTTGAAAGGATTGTGATGTGATGGGTGGGATGTTCTGGTTGGGAAGGGGGAGGATCAATCTGGGGGACTCTGATCTTGTTTTCATGAAAATGTCCTTGGCTGTGGGGGTGAGGAAGATGGATGGATACAGATACAGAGAGCATTGGTGAAATATGAGTTGTTTTCTGTCTGAACATGGTGTCTTTGAAGTGTTTTCCTGAATTCTGGAAAATTGCTTTAGAGGAGAATGCGACTGAACCTGTAAGTAATTTTCCCTGTGGAAATTGATTTTTAAATACTGGTTCCAGTTTTGTTACTGCTCCAGTTCTACAGGCTTTGTAGTTATCTTAATGAGTGTTTCTGATTTACACACAGGTATCTAAGTAACGTTTTACAACTGTGATGTAGTTTATGTTCTTGCTCAGCTCTTCCATTGTTGGCACAATGCATCCATGTTGTACTATTGAACTCTGTGATTTTAAGGGGACAAACTACATTACATAGTTTTAAAATGGTACTTAACAGTAGAGTGTAAATAAGAAACACTTCATGAGAGTAGTAGTTTAGCAGTAGACCAATATAGCTGAAAAATAACAGAACTTGAGCCAGTATTTAAAAAAACAGCTTCCACTTGGAAAAAAAGACTTTCTGGATTAGCACCATTTTTCTTTCCTCTATTTAGTTTTTGTTGACAAGGAAAGGAAGGCTAGACACTTCTGCCAATTTTCAACCTCATCTGGTGGAGGGGGTATTACAGATGCAAATCAACTGAAATTACATTAGATTAAACTGTTTGTGGTATTTTAAGTGAATGATGAGAAATATGACCAGTATACCTGGGAAATTCCCTAACCCTATATGAGAAGTACCATGGAATCTTTAATGTTCACCTGAACAACCACCAGAAAAGGCAGATGGGATCTTGGTGATTTAATGTCCCACCTGAAAGATGGCACCTCAGGAGTGCAGCACTTCCTCAAGCTGCAAAACAGTGTAAGTATTGGGATTATACCCCAAGTTCCTGATGTGGGGATGGCTAGAACCCACAATCTTCTGATCTTTGAGCCTCAGAGGCAAGTGTGCAACCTGGTTAGTGACTGAAACTGCAGTTCTTTAAAAGAGGAACAGTCAACACTAAGAGGCCAATACCCAAGTGTGGTGCTGTTGATTGCACTTTGATTGCACTTTGTGTACAAAAACATTTTTTTGACTTACTGTTTACTCATCGGTGATATCTTGATTCGAGGATGATCTCTGCCATGATTCACTGATGGGTCCTAAGGTGGCTCAGTAATCCAATCCTAGAGCCACAGATTCATCTGCAGAAATTGCAGATGTTTCCTTGTGGGAGAGCTGCCTGCTGGCTGGGGTTTCTTTCCCTTTCCTTCCTATGCTCTCTCTTTTCGGCTTCGAGGGCAAGGCGTTTCTCTTCGAGGCAGGCCCCTGCTTATTTATTTTTGTTAACCATGTAAGCACACTAGACATCAAGTGCCTATTTTCAGGTGCGACCCGGGAGATTACGATACAGAAACATGGTACATTGTCATGGTAACATACGGGCCCACATACAGGTGGAGACAGTGTACAAATAGAGACATGATACAGAGTCAAAATAGAAACATGATACAAATACATATTGTATTATATGGTAAAGAAGACATTACATCCACAGGGTATCATTAGCAGCATGGGGAGGCAGAAGATTATCAGGTAACCACAAGGAGGTGTGTAAACAGTGCACCTACAGGGCAATTGTCAGGTAACAACAAGGGGGAGTGTAGGCAGTACGCCAGCAGGGTACTTAACAAGTATTGAGAGGGGGAGAACAGCAGGAGGACCACCATGACAGAGTCAAGCTCCAACTGAAGGAAGAGTACTGCCATAGTTGCATGCCCTGAGGCAGGCATGATAAAGTGGGCTCATGCTACTAGGGAGGGAGCTAATGGGTACGGGGTAAGGGGGTGCCTCTCCAGAGGACAGGCGGAAAGTGCTAAAGCAGGGATTGGCAGAGGCTGTTTTCAGCATGTAGGAGAGGTGTCAGGGGTGAAGGAGAGACTCCCCTGTATCTAATTGGCACAAAGAAAAGTGGAAGCTGCTTTGAGGAACTTCCATATGGATGATTTGAAGCCGAGGTGGGAGAAGGCAGTGCGGACTGGGGCGGGAAGGGAGTTCCATAATCTCGGTGCGTAAACAGAGAAGGCCCGATCACCAGTGAGGGAGCGGGTCCTCGGGACCATGCAGACCTGGGTCGAGCTAGACCTTAGGCGGTAGGCTGGGGTTCCGTGTTTGATGGGAAGGGCAAGAGCAGAGGGGGAAGCAGTTCAGACTTTATTATCAACAAAGTTGCCTAGGACATAGGCTCTGTGTTTTTCAGGGGGGAGCCACTCCAGTTGAGTGTAGAGCTCACACCGATGCGTAAGGCAAGGTGCAGAGAGGGCGAAGCGACATGTGTTGTTGTAGGCCATATCCCATTTTGCTAGACTGGAGTTCGGGACTGGTGCAAAGGCTACAAGTCCATAGCAGAGTGTGGGTAGGAGAATCTCCCTGGCTATGGCGAGTCGAGCGGCCGGAGTGAGGCCGTCCTTGGCCCTGTAGCCTGGACCGAGCTTGCTGTTTGATGCTTTGCAGATGTTCTGGAGATGCTCAGTGAGATCAAGCTGAGGATCTAGGGTCACACCTAGGTACCTGGCAGATTCCAAGACCAGCAGGAAGGAGCCATTGTCCCCATGTATAGCAAGGGGAGTAGGGCAGTAGACTGTTTTGGCCACCGATCCGAATAACATGGCATGGGACTTGTTTAGGTTAACGGTGAGCTTATGTCCCACAAGCCAGTTTTGGATACGACCAAAGTCTGAGTTGAGTTGGGAGTTAATGGTTGCAATGTCCTGGGAACTAGACAATAGTACGAGGTCATCCACATAGAGTGTGGTGGGCCCCATAGGTTGCAGTGGCGGGGAGTTTGTTTATGTAAAGGGAGAACAGAATGGGACCAAGGACAGACCCTTGGGGGACTCTGCATCTAACTGGGGAAAGGTCTGATAGGGCACGGTTAAAACAGGTGTATTTCTGTCTACCCCCAAGGTAGTTGGAGAACCAAGCAAGGGCTCGGGGGGAGAAACCAAGCGAGAGCAGAGTGGAGTGAAGGAGATTGTGATCAATCCGATCGAAGGCCTTAGACAGGTCAACGAAGATGGCTCCAGTCAGTTTACCTTGGTCCATCGCAGATCTGACCTCTGAGGTGACCACGGCAATTGCAGTCACTGTACTGTGCCCCTTCCTGAACCCATGCTGCGCAGGGGAAAGAACTGCATACTCCTGAAGGTAATGGGAGATTTGTGCAGCTATGGCTTTTTCAAGGAACTTGCTGGTAGCAGAGAGTATAGCAATAGGGTGATAGTTGTTCATCTCCGTGGGGTCACCGTGTTTATACACTGGGACAACCTTGGCCACCTTCCAAATGTTAGGTATAATTCCCGAGGTGAGGGAAGAGTTGAATATGTGAGTAATAGGCTTGATGGAGCTTCTGGCATCATTGAGATTGGTTGGTGGCCAGCTCCTCCTAGCTCATGATGTCCATATCTATTTTCTTGAGATATGCCTTCAGTGTGTCTTTGTAGCATTTCCTTTGATCACCACGGGATCTCTGCCCATAACTGAGCTGGGAGTATAAAATTTGTTTGGGGAGTTGAGAGTCAGGTATCCGTACACAATGTCCAGTCCAGTGGAATTGATGTCTGAGGATCATTGCCTCAATGCTGGTGACATTGGCCTCAGTGAGAACACTGACGTTAGTGCAGTGGTCTTCCCACTTGGTGCGAAGGATTTTCTGGAGACATCGTTGGTGGTACATCTCCAGGCTGTTTAGATGATGTGAGTAAGTCACCCAAGTTTCACATCCATAAAGAACGTACGTTCGTACTCTGATGGACAACCAGTATAGCGAACGACCAGAAAGAAGAACTGCCATTATCTCCAGGGAACTTGCAAGATGTAACATCGATATTGCTGCCCTAAATGAGACAAGATGACCAGATGAAGGCCAGTTGAGAGAAGAGGGTGGAGGTTTCACCTTCTTCTGGAAAGGAAAGCCTGCTGAAGACAGACGCATTCATAGCATTGGCCTTGCCATCAAGAACAAGCTCATCAACCAGCTTACAGAGCTCCCAATTGGCATCAACGGACACCTCATGACCCTTCATCTTAAGCTCAACAACAATCAGCATGCCACTGTCATCAGTGCTTACGCTCCGACACTTAATGCTGACAAGGATGTCAAGAAACAGTTCTACTCCAACCTTGACAGAGTCCTGACCAACACCCCTAAGGAAGACAAGATCATTCTCCTTGGTGACTTCAACTCCAGAGTCAGGCGTGATTCAGATCTCTGGAATGGTATCATCAGGAAGGAGGGGGTAGAAAAGACAAACTCCAATGGCATCCTACTCCTGAACAAATGCGCGGAGCATGGCCTGGTCATCTCGAGCACCATCTTCAGACAGAGGGACAAGTATAAGACTACTTGGCAACACCCTTGATCCAAGCACTGGCACCTCCTTGACTACGTCATTGTCAAAACCCGTGATCGAAAGGATGTCTGCATCACGAGGGCCATGCGAGGAGTCAATGACTGCTGGACAGACCATCGTTTTGTCAGATCTGTCATGAACATCCAGTTCACTCAGAAACATTGAAGACAGCCAAAATCAATGCAAAGGAAATTCAACACTGTTTACTACAGTGCATTCAGTTGTATCAGACTGTTTCTGCTGACTTGCAGAGCTGAAATTTCCTATAACTAAAAATCCCCAAATCCCCTGTATCTAACAACAGAGCAGGGCTGCAGCAGTGGGGGATTCAATAGCATGCAGTGCATGTTAGAGTTTATTTAAACTGTATCTTTTTTCTGCTGGTCCCACTATCCTCCTGGGCTACGCACAGTCCCAGAGGACTGTACTTAGCCCAGGGAGAACTGCAGGACTGGCAAACATCTGATCTAATGTTATAAAAGCTGTAACATGCACTGCATGCTATTGAATCTCCTTTTGCTGCAGTCCTCCACAGATGTCAGCTGCAGGGGATTCTGGGATTTGTACCTTATTTTATTTATTTATTTATTTTTTAATCAGGTAAGTGCACTAGACAATTAAATGCCTGCTTTTAGGCATGATCCAGGAGGCTACGTAGGGTCAATGGTCAGTGAATAATAACAAGTACAGTATAATACAGTACAGCAACAATCAGTGATACAAACAACAGCATGTATTGCAGATTACTTTGCAAAGGTAGTACATAGACAATCAAGAACAAGGTCAAAAGTACCAGTCATTGGTGTAGCAGACCAACTACATGTTAAAGATACACTACAACATAAATAATCTAACAAGATCCTGTATTTCAAGTCTTAGTAGAAAATGCCAGACTAATATTACTGACTAAGGTGTAACATCAACTCCAAAAGATTGCTCTAGACACAAGAACATACATGAAACTTAAGGAGGTGGCTGCAGTATCCCTTTTTGAAAAAAGTAGCAGTCTGATACAGGCGTATGCTAGGCAGAATATAATTCTATACCCTTAAGGGAACAACAGAGAAAGAAATGTCTCCCAGATGCATCCTGGTTTTCGGAATCGGTAATACTTATTGACTAGTGGACCTTAGTGGTGAATACCATTTGGGGAGTGGAGAAGACTAGACAGTGAACAAGGAGACTGTTTTTGCAAGACATTGTAAATTACCCCTCCAATTGCCAGGTTGCGCAGGGCAGCAGGTGGAAGCCATCCTAGTCTGATGTATAAAGTGCAGTGATGAGTATGGCAACTTAGGGATGTTACAAAGAGACAGATGTTGTTACTATATATGAAATGTCCCATTTTTGCTAGTTACTTTTGGAAGCTGCATGAAATACAGATACCGCATAATTAAGCTTAGGAAGCAGGACTCCATGGGCTATGAATAGGCAGGCTAAAGGGGTAAGGTTTTGTTCAAGCTTATACACAAGTCCCAGTTTACTGTTTACTGATTTACTTGTGTGTGTGGAAAAATCAAGGGCTGCAACAAGTGTGACACCAAAATAATTGAATAAATACACCAATACAAGGGGAGTTCCATACCTACACAGTACTGTTAAAGGATTAGTACAGCTTTTAATTTTGGGAGCAGAGCCAAACAGCATGGTCTGTGCATTGGTTGTATTAAAGAGGAATTTGTTAGACAGGAACCAGTACTGTACACCATGGAGATCAATGGATAAGCTAGTGTTAATGTCATTTGGTGCAACATTAGGCCATCTGCAAATAAGACAGGGGTGCAATGGATGAGAGCCTGGAGAATATAATTTATATGAAAGGAGAACAGGAGGGGCCTGAGTATGGAATGTTGAGGCTCTTCTACCATGGTTGGGGCAGGATCAGACAAAGCAGTGTCAACTTTTACCCGGTGACTTCTTCCATTGAGATAGGTCCTAAAGCATGGTAGTGCAGAAGAAAAGACATCCACATTGCCTAGTTTGGTACAAAGAAGATTATGGTCTACCAGGTTGAAGGCCTAAGTGAGGTCTGTGAATACTGATCCTGTGTACTCACCTCTATCCATAGCATTTGCAACCTGGGATGTGAAGGATAGGAGTGCAGTGGTAGTGTTCTGATTTTTATGCAAACAATGTTGTCCTGGAGACAAAACATTCTGTTAGGTTAGGAACTCACTCAGTGGTGGCACCCAAAATATAAAGTGGTACCCATGCTCATCTGCACTTTTTGAAAATAAATACCCCATTCCTTGTTTTTCCCCTATTTGTCCCATATTGTTGCTAATTTTAAACATATCCTTTTCCTTGATTTGGCAGATGAGGAGGAGTACCACTCATTAGTGAAAGTGCCAACACTGGGGGAACTCAGTTAACTGTGAAGCTACTAACTTTTCCCACATTATATTGAGTACAAGAAGAATGGTAATTGGTCTGTGATTTCCGACAGGTTTTGCGTCACCTTTCTTAAAAACTAGGATTATGTAAGAGAGTTTACATTGCTCTGGTACAACCCCAGACATAAGGGACTGGTTGACAATTCTGGCAATAAGTGAAGACAATTCAGTAGCAGCCACCTTTAGTAGCTTTGGATCAATGCCTTTAGAGCCTGCAGAGTTGGCTGTGGGGGCTGTGAGTTTCAGAGTGACATGCCCAATCCTATAAATAAGAGGCACGCTACCTGTCTGTACACATGGTTGCCAGCTGAGTAGGTGTGAAGAGGGCTGTGCCAGTCACTGTATAGAAACATAGAATTTGACAGCAGATAAGGACTGCTTGGCCCTGCTAGTTTGCCCATTTTCTCTATCTGTTTCGTATACCACAAATCCTAAATGATCTTCAGTTTACCCTCTCTTTCCTATCGTTAGAGTTCCTTTATGTCTGTCCCATGTGTTTTTGAATTCCCCTACCGTTTTTTTCCCTACAACCTCTGCCAGGAGGCTGTTCCATGGATCCACCATCCTTTCCGTGAAAAAAATACTTCTTCATGTTACCCCTAAGTCTACCCGCTCTATCTTCATATCATGGCCCCTTGCTCTTGAACATCTTTTTATTTGGGGGCAGTTTGCTCATCTTGCTAACAAGTATAAAAAATAAAAATGAAATGAAATTTGAAAGATGATACCCTCTTATACCTTATTTATACCCTTGAGGTATTTGAAAGTCTCTATCATATCCCCCTCTCTCTCTCTCCTCTCCTTCAAGGAATACATATTGAGATCCTACAGTCTCTCCTCATTTGGCTTTTGGTGCAGCCCCTGCACCATTTTTGTTGCACTTTTCTGAACCGCTTTTATTCTGATTATGTCCTTCCAGAGATGCAACCTCCAGAACTGGGCATAGTAGAGGTCTCATCAATGTTTTATACAGTGGCATCACCCCCTCCTTCCTTCTGCTGGAGATGCCTCTCCCTATGCATCCCAGCATTCCACTGGCTCTCCTCACAGCCTTCTCACATTGTTTGGTAACCTTTAGATAATCAGATATGATTACACCCAGCTCCCTTCCTGTTTGATGGCCATCAGTACCTTCCCCCCTATCATGTATTCCTTCCCTGCATTTATGTTCCCCAAGTGCATAATCTTGCACTTCTTTGCATGGAATCTTAGCTGCCACACCATTGACCACTCCTCAAGCTTGCTTAGGTCCCTTCACATTTTCTCTACCCCTCCTAGAGTATCAACCCTGCTGCAGATCTTCATGTTGTCTGCAAAGAGACACACCTTCCCTCCCAGCCCCTCTGCAATGTCGCTTATGAAGACATGAAAAAAGACTGTTCCAAGCACTGATCGCTGTGGGACCTTGCTGGTCACCCCCCTCTCTTTGGATTGAACTCTCTTAACCACCACCCTCTTTGTCCTATTGCTCAGCCAATTTTTGATCCAGTTTACCACCTTGGGACCCACTCCCAGGCTGCCCAGCTTGTTTACTAGCCTCCTACATGGGACTGTGTTAAAGGCCTTGCTGAAATCCAGGTAGGCCACATGCACGCCCTGATCCACCTCCCTAGTCACCCAGTCAAAGAAATCTATCAGATTTGTTTGACAAGATCTTCTCACTGTGAATCCATGCTGCATCAAATCCTGTTCTCTGTTGGATTTGAGATATATCACAAACCTTTCTTTTAGTAGTGATTCCATTAGTTTCCCCACCACCGAGTTCAGGTTGACTGGCCTGTAATTGCCAGCCTCCTCCCTGCTTCCATTTTTGTAGAGAGGGGCAACATTTGCCGTCCTTCAGTCCTTCGGTGCCACACCTGTTTTCAGCAAACTGTTGAACAGGGCTGTCAGTGGTGCTGCTAGCACCTCCCTGAGTTCTCTTAATATTCTGGGATGTATCCCGTCTGGCCCCATTGCCTTGTCCACTTTCAGATTAGCAAGTTCCTTTAAGACTCTCTCCTCCTTAAATGGACTGGTATCCACCTCTTTCCCAGTGGTGCTTCTATTGCCTAACTTTGGTCCCTCCCCTTCCCTTTCTTCTGTGAATGCTTAACAAAAATACTTGTTCAGGATTTCTGCTTTTTCTTGATACCCCTCTGCACACTTCCCTCCTTCCCTTTTTAGTCTCACAATCTCACTCTTAGTCTTTTTTCCTTCACTAACACATCTGAAAAGGTTATTGCCCCCTTTTGTTATTGCTTGGGCTATTGTTTCTTCCATATGCATCTTTGTGCTCCTGACTGCTTTCCCTGTCTCCCTCTACCTTTCCAGATACAGTACCTGATCTTCTTCTCTCAGTGTTGCCTTGTATCTCCTGAATGCTACCCTTTTTGTCCTTACCGTCTTAGCTACTTCCTTGGAGAACCATATGTTTTTTTTCTTTCTCTTTGTTTTGCTTACTTGCCTAATGCAATGGCTTGTTGCCTCTCCTATGGCTCCCTTAAGATTCTGCAACACCACATGGGGGCGGTGTGGCCCTCCAGAGAGTAATAACAAAAATGATAATCTATAGCCTAATGTATTGGCTTATACAATTGAAAGCAAAGATACATAATTTAATTACAAATGCTGTTACTCCCGATCTGAGGCTTGAGTTTAATAACACATAAAGCCTGTATAAAAGTAAAGATTATCAATGATTTTTATGGCTTCTTTAGATCATGAAGAAGTAGTGGTACACTATAAAACATTGATGACATTACTGAATGGTTTTAAATAAAATATACTAAAACCAGATCCAGTGAGTGGGTCTTTTGTCTCCAAATCTGTAGGCAGTCCCTTAGGATTCTCCCATTGTTCCTCCACCCCTTCTTGTCTCCTCCTCTGCCAGTGATTTCCTTAGACATTCCCCCATCTTTGCAAAGTCAGCCCACCTGAAATCCAGAACCCTTGCTTTCATGTGGCTTGACTCTTCTGCTGTTCTCAGATTGAACCACATTGTACTGTGATCACTTGATTCCAGATGGCTCCCCACTTTTACATCTGTAATTCTGTCCCCGTTGGTGAGTACCAGGTCCAAAGTAGCTCCTTCTCAGGTGGGCTCCATCACTAACTGTCTTAGGCACACCCCCTGCAGGGCTTCCAGGATATCTCTATTCCTGGCTGAAGCTGCAGCTTGGTTGCTCCAGTCCACTTCCGGTCTGTCAGATTGAAGTTTCCTACCAGCAGCACCTCCCCTTTAGCTGTCATTCTGTGGATGGCTTCTACAAGTACCTTGTCCAGCTCTTCCCCTTGTGCGGGATGTCTGTAGATCACACCAGTGTGAACGGCAGTGCCATTTCCCATCTCCAGGGTGATTCTCAGTGTCTCTGCCTCTCCCCGCTTTTCCTGTACCTCAGTTTCCTGAATCACTTCCCTCACATAGATAGCTACTTTTCCTCCCTTTTTACCCACCCTGTCTCTCCTGAATAGAATGCAACCTGGTATTGTTCTATCCCAGTCATGGTTTCCTGAGAACCATGTCTCAGTTACAGCAACAATGTCAAGGTCCACCTTAGTCATTAGGGTCACTAGGTCCAGGATTTTGTTTCCCAGACTGTGGGCATTTGTGCACATGGCCTTCCAATTTTTACTGTCTGCTCTCCTAATAATGTCCCTCCTATCCCCATGTCTTTCCTCCATACCCCTGCTGGTGAAACATTTAAAACTCTCACTAAGGATCCTGATTCCCCCCAGATAGATGCAGGCCATTGCCCCATACATGCCTGCATCCTTCCAGGTGGAACCCCAGTCCCCAATGAAACCAAATTCCTCCACTCTGCACCAGTCCTTCAGCCATGCATTGAATCTCTTGGTGCAGAGTACCCTGTTGTCCCACTTGCCCACAATGGGTAATGCCTCTGAAAAGGTTACAGAGTCTGTCATCTGTCTAAGACTCCTCCCCAGCTCCCTGAACTGTTCCTGCACTACCCTGGACTCACCACTTACCAGGTCATTTGTCTCCAAGTGGACAATGATGTCTACTGCATGCTTCCCATCCTGCTGGCCCAGTAAGCCTTAGGATGCACTGTCCATCCCTCTAAGCTGTGGTGCTGGGTAGGCACTTGACCTCCCTCATTCCCTCCCCTCCTGGCTCCAAGTCTACCCCCCGATGATAGAGTATCCCACCAGGAGTTGCTTCCTCATCCTTCAGGGTCCTCTTCCTCCCCCTGGGGTCTCTGCTGTGGAGAAACCCCACATCCTCCTTGCTTACCACTGTGGGTGCCTCTCTGGGACAATCCTACCCTGCAAGAGCAGCATAGGAGTTAGTAGTAGTAATGCATTTTATTGATCAGCATAAAGCCGTATACAATATAACATATTTGACACCACAATACAAAATATAAATAATAAATCAAAAAAGCATGAAAGCATAGGAGTTATGGATTGAAACCATAGGAGGGATGTGTCTCTTCCCCACCACCCTCACCCTTGCTGAGCCCACTGTTGTCCAGTGGTTCCTCCTCTTCCTTGACAACTGTTGAGGTAGAGGGGGTGGACTTGGTGGTCCGTGGGCAGGGGAGGAGGTCCCCTGAATCCTGGCAAATTGGGCCTGGAGACGAGCAACCTTAGTCCTCAGTCCAGAGAGGTGCCTGCAGATCGGACAGCACCACAGCATACAGAAAGTCTCCCTGAGAACTGTCATGCCAAATCTGCTGCACTGCACCACTCCCATCATGTCTGTAAATATTCTTCCTGATTTAGGGTATTTATGCACCCATGGGACCACCTCTAAACATACAGTGAGTGGGGGGGTGGCCAGTGCCATGAGGGAGAGCACTGGATGCCAGGGAGAGGTTGTATGAACTGTAGGGTGGGCAATCAGGGGGAAGGGCACCACTAGCACCAGGGATAACAGCAATTAAGCTGGGGCTGGGGTTTGGAGGGAGAGGGGTTACTACTAACACCAGGGATAAATATATTTATGCCAGGGCTGAGGTCAGAGGGAGGGGGATACTATTAGCACCAAGGATACACACATGTATGCTGGGCTGGGATTGGAGAGGGGTACCTCTAGTACCAGGGATAAATACATTAATGCCAGGGCTGGGATCAGAAAGAGAGGGTACCACTGGTACCTTGGATAAACACATGTAAGCCAGGGCTGGGATCAGAGGGGGAAGGCACCACTAGCATCAGTGGTAAATACATTTATGCCAGGGCTGGGATTGGAGGGTAGTACCACTAGAACCAGGAACAAATGCATTTCTGCTGAGACTGGGTTCGGATAGGTGAGAGCACCACTAGCACCAGAGACAATATGTAATTATAGAATGGGCTGGCAATCAGTGTGTGTGTGTGTGTGTGGGGGGGGATCACTAGCACCGGGGAGAGTTTTTATTTATACAATGGACCAGTGATCATCGGGGGTTGGGGTGCCATGGATCACAGGAAGTGGTTGTACTGGAGACAGGCAGACAGAGAATAGATTCAGCGAGTAGAGATAGCTTACTGAAATCAAAACCAAGGATGAAACAAATAAGGAAATAATTCCATTATCTATCAACTATTCTGACCACTTTGGGACAATCAAAACATATATAAATAAACATTGGGATGTTTTAAAATCAAATACTATAGGAGAAAAGACGTTTAGAGAAAAAACATTAATAATAGCTAAAAAAGTGAAATCTCTTGGTGACTGTCTATGCCATGCTGTCTATCAAACCCCTGGAAAGAAACATGAGATATTTGAAGGAAGAAGTAAAATTACTGGTAATTACCATTGTGGCAGATGCCAAAATTGTAACAGTACTAGAAGGACTAAAACAGTGTATAATCCATATAGAGATAAACATCTTGAAATTAAGCAATTCATTACATGTTAAATTGAACAAGTTGTATACCTACTCAAGTGTCCATGTAATTTACACTACATACTATAGGACAAACATCTAGATGTCTAAAATTATGTCTAAATGAGCACAGAAGTGATATCAGAAGGGGCGATATGGACTGAGTGGTGGCAAGACAGTTTGTAGAGAATAGACACAATGTATCTACTTTACGCTTTGTAGGACTGGAAAAAGTGGAAAGTCCACCTAGAAGTGGTAATATACAAAATTGTTTATTAAGACAGTCTTCTGGATTGATAGATTTGGCATGCTTGATAAGAGATATGTTATAAATGAAGAAATAGTGTGGACAGAATTTGTCAATTGAACAGAGCAAAATGTATAATATAAAATGTAATTACATTTGTTTGACATTGGAAGACATGATTAACCAACTAGAACCAACTTTGATGGTATCTATTGACTGTGCCCTCCCCCTACAGCAATAAAATAGACTGACCACTGTCTTGTTGTCACCATGCTGGCAATGCTGGGGCCAGTGGCCACCAATAACAGTGTTTTACACTGGGTGGGTTGGGACGAGGGGCTCCTCAAGTGGAGTGAAGCCTGTTTGTCTCGATTCAGTCTATATCAGTTTCTACACTATTAAATAGCAAACTAGAATACCAGTACAAAGTGAAAAATGTTGCAGTTTAAATATGCTCAAGATTTTAGTATTTGTAAGCAATACAAATGACAAGTGATAAAAGTGGAAATACGGACTCCACAAAGGCTACAATTAGATACATTCCAAACTAGAGTATGTTATCACCAGATACAAGTTTGTAATCCTTCAGGTGACAGATTTTGATATATTGAGAGAATATACAAAACAATCTAAAAGATTTATAGATGTAAACTACAATGACCAGAGATACCCAAAAAGAAACTGGAAATCAAAAAAAGGTATAAAATGTCCTATGGCTTGTTCTGATTAAACTGTAAACAAAGTACAGAAAAAAGTGAACTGACCATGCCCATAGATTTCCTTAGCAACAGAAGTAGTATAAAAGTACCGGGATGTACTGTACTCAAAATGACAAAGTACAGAAAAGTGAACTGAACATACCTGTAGATCTCCTTAGTAACAGAAATAGTATAAAGGTACCAAGATGTACTCAAAATGCTGGCCAGACTGAAGAAAGAAAGAAGAGAGACACAGGGTAAGGAAGAATACAAATTTTAACTTTCATTTCTAAAACAGCTCTGAATCACAAGCTTAAATTGTTAGACTAAGATCTTAAGGAGAAAAGCAAAGCATTGTAACTGTGTATAAGTGAATATTTGCACTTGAAATATATAAGCTATTGTAAGTGTGACACAGACGTTTTAAAATTGAGATACACTGGGACAACTCAGTGTTTATTTTCTTTACATTGAAAACTTTTTGATAGAACTACTAGACTGAAGAAAATAAATAAACTAAGGGAGTTTTTTTTATGAAACACTGCATGTAGAAGAAAAAAAAAGTAGTTTGATTTTTTCAGCTATTCAGCTATTACTATATACTATCTGTAATACCTAAAGTGGATACAATATAAAAATAAACAATGGCTTTAAGAAACATTGAACAATAAATGTGTTTAAAAATAGAATAGAAGTAAGGGAAGGTAAAAAATAAGTAATAAAAGTTTAGAACTGAAAGGCTTTGGTTGTGCTTAACACTTTTAGGTTTGGTTCAGGACAGAGGCAAGTCAGCCTCACCTTTAAGAAACACAGAAACAGAAATTGGGAAATAATTGCCTCAAGAGAAGGAGGTAATTATATGAAAACAATTTGTTTAATTTCTTTATATCTGCTATAACAAATTGATGTATCTTTATAAACTGAAATGCATTGTGAACATGTTAAACAAAAATATATTTTGTGTTTTTCTTAATAGTGGTAGAAAACCACAAGTGAGAGAGGATAAACCTATTTAGGTGGGCATAGCTTTATTCAATTAAATTTAAAAAATAAATACATATACTGTACAAGTTTAGAAAAATATAGTATATTTCTGATCTTGCCAATGTGATATTGTTTAAAAAATAAAAAACATTTTTTCTGATATATGTATTAAATTACAGTTTAAGTTTCATGATAATTTATAAAACACATATATGTTTAAATGAATGCAATAGAAGAAAAGAGGTGTGTTGTATTTAGAGTCATTACCTAAAATGAATACTTTATGTTTTTATTTGTGAAATTAGATTCTGATGAAGTAGTTAGATAACTATGAAACATAGAGCAAATACTAGTGATTGTCTATTATCTAATAAAATAAACAAAAACTAAGTCAACATCTGGTGAGTGGGTCATATTGTCTCTAATTGTGTGGTTTGGTGGTTGTGCTTCCCCAGTGGCCAAATGGCTAGGTGGCTACATTACCTCTGGGAGCCATTAAGGTTGCCTGGAGTTAAGTTGAGGTTTTGTTCAGCAGTATCAGCTCTTTCCTTCAGCTGCAACTGCAGTGAAATTTTGCAGAATTTGAAACCTGATTTAGGTCACACAAGCTCATTCTAAGTTACTCAAAAACCAAATCAATGCTTTTTCATGGTACCCACAACACACACAAACACCAACAACTGCTAATCAACAATAGCGGTGGCACTGCTTTGGAACAGGTTGTCCAGTTCAAATACCTGGGTGTGACCCTTGACTACACTCTGTTGTATTCCATACATATTCATAACATTGCTAAGGCTATGAATACCCGCATAGGACTGTTTTATAGGCATAGGCACTATTTGACAGCCAAAGCATTAAATCTTGTTATCCAGAGCTCAGTTACCTCATTAATTGACTATTGTCTTATAGTTTATTGATCAGCTGTCGACACTGCCCTCCGGCACATAGCCCTAGCCCTAAACAAGGCATGTCGGCTCCTCACCTCAGCCGCTCAACTCACACACACACAGGTGATGTCTTTGAACAGGCAAACTGGCTACAGCTATCTGGCAGAACAAAGTATCAGACCTGCATTCTTGCAAAGAAGACTTCGTTGGGGCCTCCTGCCCCCTGGGGTTCAGCCTATACTGTCCCCCCACTGTGCCACTCTCCTAACCAGGAGTTCAGACAACCTAGCCTTCTCTGTTGCCAGACCACACATGGACAATGCTCCTACAAAGTAAGGGCTTCTAACTGGTTCTACTCACTTTCAATGGAAATCACCAACACTTTGAATCTCAGCTCCATTAAGTGCAAACTTCAACAGCATTTGGTGTCCAGTGCCTACTGTGACTACACCACTTAAAATACTCTGCTTGCTATCCTGGCCTCCCCTGCACTAGTGAAATCTCCCTACACCCCTCTCACTCCCTGATATCTCTTTCCCATATCACTCATCAGCCTTCTCTAGCCACTCCCTTGCCCCCCGGTATCATGCCACCTCTGTCTGCTTCCCTTCACTCCTTGTGCTCCTACCCCACCAAAACTCCCTGCCCCCTCCTAGTTCTCATTTTCTCTCTCCTCACTCCCCTTTTTCATGCCATATTTCCTCTCCTTTCCCCTCTCTCCATCCTATCACCTTCCTCCCCCACTCCACCTCACACCTAACTCCTTTCTCCCCCTCTCCTTCACCACCTTAACCCCTCTCCCTCTTCCCCTCGAACTTTGCTCATTTCCAGCTACTAAATCCACACCCTAAACAATGTCTGCTCCTACTTTTGCACTTTTAAGGGCACTACCTCACATGAAACTGCCCCAGGCACACTGTGTACAATGGCTGGTGTTGTGTTCTGTTGCATCCTTTACTTAATCTTTCATTTTATCCTTGACAAAGCCTTTGGCAGCTCCTGTACTGAAGTCAGGAGGGAGGTTGAAGGAGGAGGTTGTGCTGCATGACACTCTCTGCTTTGTGGAGGAAGACAGAGAAGAAGGAGAGCTTTACTAGTTTTATTTTTATAGAAGGTATGCCACCGTTGCCTGGATGTTAGCTCTCTTTCTAGAATTTCTTATATGCTTCACTCCAGGGTCCTCTCCTAGAGTTTCATTTTGTTTCCACAGGAGTCAGCCAGCTGCAGCCCTTGAGACATAAGCACTCTCAGTGGATGACAAGCGAGGGAGAGGTAGTTGGTGTAGGGGTCCCCCTCCCATGAAGGTGCTGGAACTGGATTTGGGACCGTGAACCTGTGTGAGACAGAATGGCCATTCAGGACAGTCGCATGAAACTCTTGAGGAAAAGTTCCCCTGAAGTAGAAGATTTGTGCTTCAGCCTCCCTGGATTTAAGTCTTAAGAGCTAATAATTCATTTTCTTGTATTGTATTGTGAACAGGAGACCCAGAAATTTGCTTATGCTTAAAGCTCTTGAGGTCTTAGCTGTTAAAACTTGTAAAAAGTTTTAAAAAGTTTTTTAACAATTTTTCTAAGATGCTTTAAAAGCGTTCTGTGTTGAATGTCTTAGTGCTTGAGGTTTGTTAGCTGAGAACAGCTGCTGAGAATGTCTCGTTTGAACCTCATTTTGCTTAGTTTTGAATTTTAAACACATGGATCTTTAATTCAAATATTCCCTTTTACACTTAGGTTTCAAGTTTCAAGTAGAAATTATTGTAATTGTGGGACTGCTGGACTGCTAGACAGTAGGAAGCTGGAGTTTGCTGAGGCACAGTCTCAAAGAGCAGAAGGAATGAGGTATAAGGGAAAACTTTGTGATACATAAAGCTATCTCATTGCCTTGTGCATAGGTATGCATGTTTTCTCTGTCTCTGTGTTCCGTGCTTCTGTGCCTTAACATATTTATTTTTCGTTTCTGCTCAAGCACTTTTTTTTACTTGCTCCTTTATTTACTTCAGCTTGCTAGTCACTTGTGAGCCGTAAGCTGTAAAGCTGTAAACTGTGATATTCCATCAGCTACCAGCAGATTAACCAGCTCATTCAGTTTATTAATTTGTTGTCTCTGAGATTGAGACCAGTTGTGAGTGTCAGTGCTAGTGTTAGTGCTGTAACACGCTCATACAACTTTTTTGTTTTATTCCTTACATATATGTAGATTACTTGTTTTGCTGTCTACTGTCCTTTTAGCTTTCCTTGACTGGAACTTATGATCAGCATATAGTCTTATTATATTGATCTGCCGAATCAACTACTGAAACTGTTAAAAAAATTGCTAAAAACTCCTGCTGCGAGTTGTACTCATTATTTAATTCCTGAGATTTCTGCCAGTCCACTAATAGCTGGATAAACTTCATTAGGTGAAATACAAAGGGCTCCTGTACTCCAAAGATGGAGATGAATATTAGGTTTAAGAGGCCATTGAGCTTAACTAACTGAGCCTCTGAGCCAGAAAAAATTTAAATTGTTTAGTGACTATTCAATTGCTCAATTAATCATTTCATGACTTAAAACCATAGCCTCTAATTAGAATCAAATTGATTCTGATTCACCTTGATCAGATTTTGCACATGAAATTTTATATACAAAAATCTACATGTTGGGATCTTGTAATTCATACAGGACCTGCTACTTAGATTTTGCTCTGATCAGTGCTCCAGCAGAAAGTAGAAGTAGAAGAGAAGTAGAAGAGAAGGAGCTGTGGACGGGTTATTCTTCGCTTTGTTTGGCAGCACTTTTTCTTGTAACAGGAGCTGTTAGTGAAATTTTGTGAAACTTAGTGAAGCCCCAAAAGCTGTACTTGCTCCACCCGCAGTGAGAAAAATCTTTTTCCCAAAACTTAGAACTTGAAAAAGTGCACTAAAATAATAGCAAACATGCAAATATTAAAATAAAGCAAAGCAAATATTAAAATATAGATTAAATATAGATTAAACTATCACTGTAGTATAGCATGCTCACTTTACTCACTTTGTTCAGGTTGAAGGGCTGCATTTGATTATATGTTTTATGCTATAGCCTTATATATTTAGTTAAATTGTGAAAAGTATAGCAGGTGGGAAATATCTCTCTTTCTTTATACTTCTATTCATAGGTTCCTATTTTATATCTTTTCAGTGGCCCGCATTATCTGGTGAAAAGAATTAAGAGAGCCCAATTATCCAGTAATCTACTGCATAATACTAATACAAGTAGAACTCAAAGGATTAACCGGGTCTTACTGGAACTGGCTTCATTGCCACTTTGTAACATCCGGAGGCTATATATCGCTTTCCAACAGTATCAGAAGCCCAAATGTCACTCGTTTTAATATAATTACCAGGACACAAATAAAGATACTGGACTGTTGAAGAGAAGTGAACTGGCAGAAATAACAGAAATTACATGGAAGAAAATGGAAGAAAACATAAAATAGATCGGAAAGGGGTGACACCACGGAAGTAAGCTGAAAGCTTTGAACTCTGTTGAATTTCCCCTTATCTAAACCACCTCACCTTCTGTATTTCTAGATTTGGTTTGGTTTGATCAGATAAATCTCGTACATTATAGATTGTGGTTTGTTAAAATATTGAATTGCTTACTGATTTTATGTGCTGTTGCACTTTGCACATTGCACTTTGCAGATCACATTTTATTGGGTATTTATTAATACTGGCATTGCACTGATCTTAGGGCTGGTGGTGATCTTATCCTTTTACTTATCTCATTTACCTCTGACATATTGAGAAGGTAATCTGTAATTAACTGATAGCTTTACTTAACCTTATTCAGCAAGTAAGTGACACGTGCTAATGTGCATATGTGTATCATAAATAATTGTTTTCTGCTGTTGCTTGTTGATGCTAATTAGTTGAGTTGCCACTTACATTTAACTCAAATTATAAGAATAGTCACTGAAAATAAAACTAGTCTCTTACGCACAGAAGATACGTATCAGTGAACATTGACTTTTAAATGGCACAAACAAGGAGTGGGAAGTTAATTTCAAACAAAGGCAATAAAACCAAAATGGAGAAAAAGAATAAAAAAACTTATCAGAAAAGGCTAAATCAAAATACAAGTAAGGGGGATAAAGAAAGAATGGGAGCAGCTGAGGAAAAACTGAAGTTAAGAGATCCCCTTCAACTTAAGCTTACAGAACTGTGGCAGAGAGATATTAGTCAACCTATAATGCCTTGTAATAACTGTACATTAACAAGTACTCTAAGCCAATTAGCTCTTGGAAGTATAGGAAGAAATGAGGCAGAGAGGAACTTTAATAGAGACAGTCAGAACACAGCTAGTATATATAGTATACATAGTACATCTTCTAGCAGACATAGTAAAGATAGTCAAAACATAGTAAATAACTCATTTTTTGAACCTTCTATTGAAGCAACTTTTATAGACTCACATGGATGGATCTCTTATGAATCCTTTGAGCCTTATTTACCTACTGACCACGCCTCCCATAGAGACTTGCAGGAGATTAGTTTAGAAACATATGATCAGTACAGCACTGATAGTAGAGATAATTGTTATTTTCCTCCGGAAAAAAACATCAACAGAAACATGATCAGGCGAGAATTTATGTAATAAAAAAGAAGCAAGGTCACCAAATTTAATGACTCAGAAAGACAGAGAAAATCTTTTTTTTTTTTGTATTATCTGTTTTTCCGCCCCGTGCTCACTGGTCCTCCATTCCTTCAGGCTCTGCCAAGTTCCCCCCAGCCTCTCCTGACCTTGCCCAGCCCTCCTCTTGTCCCCAGATCACAGCTGACCCCCGGGATATCCCGGTGTATCCTTTCACCGGGTGGGTCCCCCTCCTCCGAGAGGGAAAGCACAGGGAGGAGGGACAGCCCCAGCACGTCCTTTGCTTAGGGCCCAGGGATGCTGCTGGGGAACAGGAGGCACCAGGAAGGCATTAGAGCCCCCCAGGAACAGAGAGCCATCATCTTGGAGGGCCAGCGAGCAATTTTTCCTGGCTTTCTATTGGGGGCAGCATGGTGACATCATGGCATACGCCGACGTCCGCTCCTCCCCCAGTTAGTATTAGGTCGTACATCCTGCGATGCTCCCAGCCTCTGCTAGGAGCCAGCAGGTGCCGGACCAGACCCCCACCCTCTCCCCGGAGAAGGAGAGCTGTCCCTAGGATGCTCAATCCTTCTCCCCCGGTCGGCCCTCCAGTGACCCGGGCCCATTCCTGAACCCGGGTCACTGGCGTTGCAAGTGGAAATCCAACCGCTGCGCTGGCGGGCAGAGAAAATCTTAATATGACTCTTAAAGGGGGAGAAATGAAATCTATTGTACAAAATTTAAGTAAAGTCATTGAAGGCTTAAAGAACCTAGGGAAAACCCATAGAGAATATAGCACTTGTAGGGAGAACAGGGAGAACACAAGTGCTAAAAAATGATATTAATTATGATCAAGAACATTTTACAGGTAACTGTGACTTTGGTTCTTCCAGTTCCCTGTCTAAACAGCTTTTAGAAATGATAAAGAATCCTTGTTTTGCTAATGTGGTAATTTTAGAGAATCTCACTGCAATTAAGGAAGAGATAGATAATATCAAAAATCATCTATTCCTTAATAAGATTATATTGGATAAATTAAACCAAAAAAATACCAGTTGGATGGCTCAATCATGCTATACCCATAGTGACCTTATGGAAACTAGAGACAGGGTAGCTGGAAAGAATAAAGCCATCCAGGTGAATTTGCCTCCCCCATTTAACAGAAGCCAATTTTGTATGTGTAAGCTACAAAGCTCTATAGGAGCTAAGGATCAGATGAAGGGTAAACAAAAGATTTCAGGAGATATCAGAAATAAATCTACAGTTAGAAAACAAAATAAAGGCAAAGCGAGGAACGATAAGGAGAAACTGCCTAAGGGTACTACAGTAAAATATCCCCTAGAGAATGTTGAAGAGAAGGAGCCTGTAATAGGGGAAGAAAGAGAAATTATGACAGATAAGGAAAATAAGAGGCTATATTCATCATTTGAAGGAAAATGGGATGTTCAAGATAGACATTTAATAATGGATAATAAAATATTAGATAAAGATGGGGAAGCTTGGAGTTGGATGGTAGGGAGGCCGAGACTAGCTGGATACCACCTAGCAATAAGTTGCATACTACGAAACTCAGAAATGGAAAGTTGGAAAATAAAAAAGGATCCAACAATACAAACATGTTTTTTTGATTTTGTAGGCAAAGAAATGGAATATCTCATGGAAATCTATGGGATAAATAAACTACATGAAGAAACAGGTGAAAAGCTAAGGAATCTAGTACTACACACTCTCCATGTGAGAGATGCGGATGATAAAATAGATATTATCAGACCTCCAAACGTAGTACATAAGGACTGTGTATTATTGTATACTAAACTGGGATCTGTGGTGGATACCATCTGGAGTCAGCAAAAGATACTAAACCTTATGGGTATTGTTCTGATGCCAGTCCAGATTGTACCCACTCAAAATGATCCAGAGACAGAGAGAAATATAGAGGAAAGACTTACAGACAACACTAGGGATAATAATAATATCAACACTCAAGGAGGAAAGGCCAATCTTAACCGAAAAGAATCTGAGGGCCTTGCCCATAAGATAATAAAAAGTGAAACTGGGGAAAGTGAAGGACGGAATAACAAAACTATAACGGTATTTGGTTGGGAAACTAAACAACAAGATACCATGGCATACATCAAAAGAGAAATTACAGCTTTCCTCACCAGAATAACAAACATGATTATTTTGCATAAAGCAATAGGACACATTAAAATATACAAATGTTTAGACGATACTTCACAGATAGACATTACTTTCAAAAATTACAGGACTGTGCAGAACATAATGAATCAAGCACATGTATTGGATGAGATTGGGATATATGTTATGGTAGCGGAGGAATTGAAGGCTTCTAAACTAGAAAATGCTTTGGATACAGTCAGCGCAAGTAAATTTACTGAAAGAGAAAATCTAATTCTAAAGAGAGCAGAGAATGCTGCCCCATAAATAGGTACGTGACACTTGGTAATGATCAGTGACTAAAGTACTTTAGAACTAGGGAAGATCCTTCCCTCTTTGTGGACAAGAAATTAAAGATATTGTCCTGGAATATAGAGGGGATTCACTTAAAGATCATGGACCCAGAAGTAACTCAGTTCTTGGGGACCTATGACATTTTATGTCTACAGGAAACTTGGTGTACAACTGAAGAAATATCCAGAGTGCCTGGATATCTCAATCTATCCAAATTGGCCTTTAGATTAAAAAAGCTAGGAAGGAAAATGGGAGGTCTTTCTATTTTCTTAAAAACAGACTTAAATTGCATAATTAACAAAGAATATTATAGCTATGACAAAATCCTTGCATTTCAAATAGAAGTTATCATTCAAAACAAGCTAATTATAACTAATGTGTACTTACAGTCTTCTAATAAACAATCAAATAAACTTACAGTATATCCCAACTTAACTTTTTCTTAAGATCTGTTATGGATACAGATCCTGACGTGCCAGTCATCTTATTGGGTGATTTTAATGCAAGGATAGCATCTGATTTAAACATCACTGATTTTAATTCCATCTAACCAGAGTTTAGCCCTAGAATTAGTAATAAAAGAGCTGTAAAAGACTTAAAGACAAACAGCAGAGGAAGGCTACTGGCCTCTCAATTGACAGACAAGAATTTTCTTTTATTAAATGGATGAACGCCAGGAGACAATTCAGGAGAAACAACTTATAGCAGCCCACTGGGTGCATCCACAATTGATCTGATATGGGGAAATATTGAAGCAATCAAACTTATATATGACTCTGTGGTTATAGATAGAGTGGAGTCTGCTCAAAGTTCAGTGTGCCTAACATTACAAATGGATCAAATGATTAAAAGGAAACTTGACCAAATTAGCAGGGAAGAGGTTGAAATAATAAACCAAAAATGGATACAGTGGACCCCTAGTAATATGGATCTCTTCGATAATTTTCTATATGGAATATTGGCAATGTAACTACGATCTTTCATAATACTTAAAACTGACTATAATACTCTCTTAGATAAATGGCAGAATATTAATATTTTAATCAAACCATATTGTGTAACAAATAAAATGGAAACCAAAACAACAATGGGCAAAAGTTGTTTTAACTTCAGATATAGGCAAGCTAAGAGAGAATTAACCAAAGCTTTAAGGAAATATAAAAAAACACAAGATTCAAAATCTGGTTGAGAACAGGAATATGTTTATTAATATTAACAAAGAAAGAAAGAAATACAAAAAAAATCTAGATCAGGAAAAATCTCATAATACAACAATACTCTGGGAAAAAATTAGGAATGCTACAATAAATAAAGATACTAAGAAATTCTGGAGATTGGTGAGTCAGGGTTATAATAGATACTCTACAAAGGTTGAAACACACATTCTTCCAGATATATGGAAAGTTTATTTTTCAGAACTTTATTTTTCAAATGAAGAAAACCGTTTAGCTCAAGAAATCACACATAAATATGATAATTCATGTTATCCCACCCCTCTATATATAACCCCAGAAGAGATAACAAGGCCCATATTGAGACTGAAGGCTAATAAAGCCCCAGGACCTGATAAGATCATTGGGGATATATGTATAAGCATTGTATCCGATTAGTAGAACCCAATACTATATAAGGCATTTAATTCTATAGTACAGGGACATGATCCATTGCAAAGTTGGCAGGGTTCTATTATTTACCCCATATATAAGAAAGAAAACCCAAAAAACCCCAAGATGTACAGGCCAATCAGCCTTATTGATATACAGTATCACAAAAAATATGTACAAGAGATATTCTCAATAGGTTGAATGGGTGGAAAAGAATTCTATTCTCAATGAAACTCAAAATGGTTATAGGAAATCAAGATCCACTCTTCAGCATTGTTATGTATTACAACACATAGCTTGGAAATACGTCCAAAAGGGAAAACTCTATTGCTGTTTTATAGATTTTACATCTGCGTTCGACAGCACTAGTAGATGCATCCTCTAGGAGAAAATGTATAAATTGAATATGTGTCCTGACTTACTGAATGTCCTCATAAGACTACATAGTTATACTTGGGCTAAAGTCCAATATGATCATTTAGGAAACACAACACCACTTTTTCGTACTGACATAGGGGTACAACAGGGCTGCCTTCTGGCTACAACCCTATGCAACATCTATATTAATGAGATACTTATAAAGCTTCAACACCCTGATTTTCATGCCCCCAAGATATGTAATACCAGGGTAGATTGTTTAGCATACACTGATGACCTAGTGTTGATATCAACTTCAACTCTTGGATTACAAAGAAAACTTAATTGCTTAAACGATCAGTGTAAAGAACATAAACTAAAACTTAATATGACAAAAAAAAAAACTTATAGTGTTGGGAAATCAGACTAAAAAGAAACATCCAGTATGGATTAACACAGAGAAGGTGGAGCAGGTAAAATTTTATGATTACCTGGGTGTCAGATTTTCAGAAAATCTCAAATGGACCGATCATGTAACTATGATATGCAACAAAATTAAAACAGCATTTAATGCATTTGAAATGTTTAATGCTAAAATGGGTTGAACTTCTGTAAAAGGTGTAATGAGGATACTTGATGTTAAGATAAAGTCAAGCCTGCTACATGCAGCAGAAGTTTGGGGTTTCTCAAGTTTAAAAAAGCTACAGGTGATCATGAACAAACTAATTAGATATGTTCTAATGACTCCACCGTCAGTCCCAGAGGTAATCCTTAAACTTGAAAAAGGACAATTCTCAATTGCTACATTAGTAGCAGAAAGACAAATAATAGCTGTCATAAAAACACTTTGCCTAGAAGAAAAGAGATTACCAAGGCGATGCATGGAAGAAGAGGTTGCTTATTCCTCTGTGGGCTTCAAGGCAATATCAATTAAAATAATCAAAAACCTCTTATTTCCTAATTTTATTTATTTAGCTTTTGTTGACCGGGTAAGTGCACTAGACAAATCCTGCCTATTTTCAGGCACGACCCGGGGGGAGGGGGATACAGATGAATGGCAACTGACCTTGAACCAGATTAAGCTGTAATGGACTGGGTCATATTGTATGGGATATCTATCTATACCCATGAGATGAAATTATTAATCTGATTAAAAATAAACTCTGAGATATAGAGAGAGATCAGATATGGAGGAGAAACTAAACAATTTAAAATTATTTAGATGGTACAAATACATCAAGCATGAACATAGGATGGAACCATATTTGTTAAAATTATCTGATCCTTCAAAAAGAAGATTAATAACTCAATTTAGATTTGGGACCTATAAAGCTAACTATATACATTACAGAGGGAAGAGGGAACATATAAACTCTCCCTACTGTAAACATGGTAGATGTATGGAAGATGATGCAAAACACATCATTTTAATTTGTCCTCTATATACAAGACAACGGGAAAAGTATCTGGGTGGTATCTTGGCTAGTCTCGTCCTCCCTCCGGAAGATACATTAACATATCTGTTAAGTACAAATAACCAGTATGTTATGGAGAAAGTTGCTTCCTTTCTGAAAACAGTACACCTATGAATGTGTCTATCCTATTAATGAAACCTTATATAAACAAGAATACTGTCTGTAACAAGTAAATGGTTGCGTTGACATTTATTTACAAAGTTTGTGATAGAAATACAAGAGAAGCATCTAAAAGATTTAACTAGTTACTATAAGAGTTGTTTAAGATTATAACTTGCCTGCAGTATTTTAATTCCTTGGTTTGAAATGTTTTAATGGAGAAATTAGAAATGTCTTGATGTTTTTGTATTGTTATTTATTTTTGTATTTGTATGAATTCATTCTTGTATATTGTAACTTAATTAGCTGGCCCAGTGATGCTGAGGGTTGAGGCACTGGATGCCACACCTTGCGCCATGCCAGCAACCTGGGTTCAGAAGTGAGCCTGGGTTGTTGGTGGTCGGTAGGGGAGGGAAGAGAGTGAGCATCCGGAGGAATGCTCTCTCTTCCCAGGGAGGGTCTGTGGAACGTTTGCTCATGGAGTGACCTCTGGTGGCAGCAGGAGGTAGCCAAAAGTAGCGATGCAGGTGTATGCCTGGGGGTGGAGCCACAGCAGTACGTTGCCTTATTGGCTGGGCTCCACAAGGGTTCAATTAACAAATACCCCCCTCCTCCCACTGATAGGCGATGGCACCTCCCACCCACAGTCCACACTCCTGAAGTCAGATTCAGCCCTCTCTACTAGCCCCCTTCCTCTCTGGTCTGGTGCTCAATACTATAAGAAAGAGCACCTTGGGCAGGGGCGACCCTTCCCCAGAGGGCAGACCCTGGGGATGCTCAGTGCTGGAGAGGACCGAAGAGGTAGTTGGACCATGCAGGGAGGTAGAGACTGTGGCTAAAATGAGGATGTCAGAGAGAGTTCAGTGGAGTAGGTAGGGGAGCAAAAATAGAGTTTGAAAAAAAAAGTTTGTAACTTAAATATTGAAATGTTTTTTAACCGATCAATAAAACATTTTGAAGCTTTGAAGCTCCTGTACTGAAACCATACTGTAATGTTTACCTGTTATTAATTTGCCTGTCTTGTCTTAACTTGTCCAGTGTCCATGATGTGGAACCTTTGTAAAAAGGGCTCTGTTTGCTCAAAGGTGTTATCCACAACTTTAATAAATAAATAACAAATAAAGGTATCTGTGCTGTGCAAAAGAACAGCTCTACACCCTTTTGCACAGTACAAAACTGCTGAATATGTGTTAGTGTGCATATTCATAGCCATGCTTTTCCCCTTGCCTACACACATACATTATGTGTGGCATGGGTGCTAACCCTCTTTGTCCATGCAAAAGCCCTTTTTGGATATGGGGTTCCAGTGCAAACCCTGGTTTGCATGGGCAAAGACCTGTTTGCACACACTGAAACTTTTGAATATTGGGCCCCTGATATTTTCTTTTATTGTTACACTGATTCCTCATCATGTGTGTCCATGACTCTCTTCTCTTACAATTTTATTATTGGTTTTACTTAGTGTTCTAGGATTCCTTGTGTGCATGTGTCTGTGACATCTGTGTTTTTTCTTTATTGCTGCATTGATTCATTCGTGTACATGTCCATGACCTCTGTATTTTTCTTTATCGCTGCACTGATTCTGCATTGTGAGTGTCCATAACTTCTCATTCCTAGTTTTTATGGCTGTGGGCAGAGCCTACAGCCATCCTGCTTTCACTTGAAAAGAGGTGTTTCTGTGGAACACATCTTTTAGGAGTATTCAGTGTATCCTTCCATCAACTGCAAAATAGTGCACTCCCCCTCTGCTTTTTGCTATTAGCTGCTCTGCCTTAAAGGCAGAGGGATGTTACTGTGCCTTCCAACTTCTCAGGATATAAACAAACACAAAAAACCCTTTTGAAGCTGCTGTCATTTAACCCTTGCAGGGCTGCAGAATGAGCATCTGTCCAGCTCAAATCAAATAGATTCATTCCAGCTCTTTCAGCAGCCTAGGGGTTAACTCATTATCTCCTTACTTTGACTGAATACTGACCCAGTAGCACATGGCTAATTAGGTACATGTGTAATGTGGGTGACAAAGCAATGTAAGAAGTAGACCCGGAACCCCCCAGAATCCCAGCCTTGAAGCTGGGAGTCATCATGTAGGAATGACTACTGTCTACTGCTGTCAACACTCCCACATGTCTAAGTTATATAGTTCAAAAATAAATTAGACCTACAAAACCAGTCATACAGAGGGAATAATGATGTGAATATCTTTTTTTGTTTCTTTTTCTTTGTTTTCTATTACTGGTCCAAAATAAATATCTGTTTATAAGTGTACGAACCCTGTTTGATAAATGAATGTTCTGCTATGCCATACAGCTCCAAATGTCAGTACTAAAACAATGTTATCAATGTGTGTCCATTTGCCTATTACAGTAAGGTTAAAATGATTCCATGCTAAGGAGTCACATTCTGTAATTGGACACTGTCTATTCTGCTTCACTCTGGGATCCAATTTAACTAAAATTTCAGGCACAAAAATTAGGTTTAAGTAGCCTTTAAATTCTGTTTTGTTATTCACTCTTAGTGCATTTACTGTCAATTTACATAATATATCTCCTTGGGACCAGTTTAACCTTGCTGCGACTGGGAAATGGACAAACATTTTACAGCAAAATGTATTCAATGCAGATTTAAAAGACACATATGTGTGCATAGATTCTGTTTTGCATCAGTTGCCATGAACATGATGAAAGCAGCCTTTATCTAATACAAATGTTCCTGGGTCATCACATGTAAGTGGCTCTGGTGGATTTGAAGCAGGTGATTAATTTATCTCAAGCCAGGTAACAACTTTGTAAACATGAGACTGAAGAATACTGTTTTCTGTAGTACCATAAATCTGATGTACCACATTTTACTGTCATGTTTTCTATGACACATTTCAGATAACCTTACGAAGATAGGTTGAAGGACCTCAACATGTACTCATTGGAGGAGAGAAGGGAGAGTGGTGATATGATCTAAACCTTCAAGTACTTAAAGGGCATCAAGAGGGTTAGTACAGAAGGCATGGTTTGATTAAAGGGAGAAGGAATTACTAGGGGCACAGCCTGAAGTTGGTGGGGGGTAGTTTCAGGAGAGAGGTGAGGAGACATTACTTCACAGAGAGGGTGGTAGGGGGGTGGAATACACTTCCTGAGGAAGCTGTATCTCTTAAAACAGTGGAGAGCTTCAAAGGGGGTAGGACAGCATCAAGGGCAAGATACTAGTAGGTGGGAAGTTGAGGGGGAAGAGAAGGAAGCAAGGTGTGGGGGGGCATCAGCAGGAGTTTAACCTGTGTGCTGCATGACTGAGTAGACATGATAGACCAATTGGCCTGTATCTGCTGGCATTTTTATATGTTTGTATGTTCGCATCACTGCATTTTCTTACTTCAGAGTTGAGATTTGGACTTGCTACTGTTATTGCTGAAAATGCTATTAGTTAAAACAGTGATTAAGTTATTTTTCTATTATGACAAGTTTGTACAGGCACGAGGTCATAATGTTGCAAGACATTATGCCGCATATGAAAATCGTATGCCAATACAGCATGATTTCTTGCATGCATGTCCTTATGGGGAGCTCCACCACTTGCACCCCCATTATGAGAGGGCTGTGCCCCTGAACCTCAATAAGGATTCTCAACTCCAGAGGGGATGGGTTAACATTTAAATCACACAAAAGAGCAAAAATAAAAAAATTCTCTTGCGCCTGGGACCGGACTCAAACCTGGTCCCAAATGCAGTGCTTGGGTTCCTTGCTGCCAGTGGCTTACTCCATTGAGCTACAGCAGCTGGTCAGTGGAACTCCATCCCAGCATGTCTTGTCCTCTGCCTGGGACAGTGAGAGGCTGCAATACCGTGTACAGCAGTATTCGCGGTATTGCACCTCTCGCTCTTCCCTACAGTGCGATTTTGGGTTAGCGCTCGTGTCATACGCTATTAAGCATAAGATATATTGACCCAGTAGGGTCTGTACAAAGGGTTAGTGTGGTCATGTCAGAAATTAAAACTATAGACTAGATTACATTGTAATATACAGCACAGAGCTAGATGAATTATACTAACATGTTTAGTGACTGCAGTATACAATCAGAGATTATGTTTTCATCTCAGTTAGACTGCTGGAAGCCATGCAAAAATAACTAAAAAACAAGCATTTGTCAATGCTGAAGGTTTCCTTGCATGGTGTATGTGGGATGGCAATCAGTGGCGTTCATGGCGCTCATTACTTGGAGCTTTTTCAAGCTTGCCACGGCCATATTGGCTCTGGCTAGTGCTTGTTTTTAGTGTGTCAGTGCTGTGAGTCAGCTTCCTGATTTAAGCTGGAAAGCGAAGATGGGTTGCTGTGGTAGTGGTTATTACTCAGTGACACTTGGCTTTCAGCTTTACAGTTTTACACACCTCCAGATTCCATTTCTGTTTTGGTTTCTGACAGCATCCATCACTGACTGTGTGCATCTGGCCATGTTCTAATCAGCCTGATGTACTGTTTGATCATTACAGTTGACCTAGGTGTCAAATAAAGAATCTAAGAACAGTCATGTTATTAAGTTTTATTGCAGGGATAACTCCATTGAGCAAGCTCATTCACAAGGAGGCCCTGAGGATATGTAACAGTTAAATACACAGACAAGGCAAATTATATACAACCAGTTGAATTCCAAGGATAAAGTACAAGATACATATAAAAAAAAGCACACACAAAAAATGTAGCAAATGTACAACTTGAAAATAGAACATACCGACTGCATTGAAGTAAGAAGGGGTAGCAACATTCAAGGACATGGAAATGAGTACATATGACATGAGATAAAAGAGAAAAGAGGATGAGAAGGACAGAGGAGAAGAACAGTTGATGGGGGTCCAGAAAAAGGGAAAACACAGTGTTCAGATAGCAAGGCATGAATTGGACAGTGTGGCGAAGATGAGGAGGGGGAAAGAAACGTTAAGTATGCAGGAGGAATAGTGAGGGGAAGGGGATATTGATTGTGAGACAGTGGTCAAAGAAGACTAGCGGCAACAACATGTTTCTTTCAGTTTGGTTGCAGTTAAGGTTTTAAAGGAGGTGACAGAGACTATTAAGTGCATTATAGTGTATGGTAGGGCATTGTTGTGTATGGAAATCCATACACCTGAAAAAGTCATTCTGCTGTAGTAGCTACTTCATAATACAAGAATCCCCATCAACGCAGTTCATCAGGCAGAGGACAGTTGAAGTGTTGCACGACTGAGCTGATTGATGGGTGGATGTGGTGAAGTGTGAGTGGCAGAGGGCACAGACTGACTGCTGTAACCACATAAAGTAGGTGATTGTGAGTTTTGTATTCACCATACACCATATAAAATAGTGTATGGGAAGGCCGGCCCGGTGGTGCTGAGGGTTGAGGTGCTGGACACCACACCTCGCGCAATGCCGGTGACCCGGGTTTGATGATGGACTTGGGGACAGCTCTCCTCTCCCTGGGGAGGGATCCAGGGTCACTTGGTGTCCTGGTGGCCCCCGATGGAGATTAGGGGCATTGCAGGAACACCAGCCAAGATGTAAGGGGCAGAGTTTGGCAGATGCCAACAGGGCAGCCATGTGCAGGTATCATTGCATGCCGCACTCCCAGGAGAGAAAACTCAAGAAAAATCCCTGTCCACGGGGATAGGCAATGGCACCTCGCACAGCTGAGCCACACTCCAGTTCCAGGCTCCTCTCGCCACCGGGCCGACCGCTCAGCCAGGCACATTGGATTCAAGATAGAGCACCCTAGGCAGATAGGGAGGCCCCACCTTGGGGGGTGCAGAGCCAGGGGGGTCTGCTGGGCTGGAGCAGGGTGGAAAAAGGGCTTCAGGTAGGAGGTAGAGCTCATAGGTGTAGAGGATGCCTGAGAGAGTTCCCCATAAGACGGAGCAGAAAAAAAGAGTTCACAAAAAAAAATAGTGTATGGGAGCTTAAATACACAACAACACTATTCTTAAACCTCATGGTTTCCATGATGTCAGAGGGACCTCACTAGCTTCACTTTCGAGGTCCTCATCATCATGGTAACAACTCAGTGTAAGAATAGCGTTGTTGTGTATGAGCTCTCATACTTTATTAAATATGTTACATTGGAACAGAGCACAGCAGAGCAGGACAGAAGAGAACAAAGCAGAGCAGAACACAGCAGCCCAGCTGAAACAAGTGTGAACAGCATATACATAGATACATAGACAGTGTCGGCAGATAAGGGCCTATGGCCCACCTAGTCTGCCCATTTGAGCTTGTAAGTTCAGTTTGTTTTCCTAGAAGTCTATTTCCCCTTACCCCTGACCTCTAGAATTCCTTTATGTCTATCCCATGCATTCTTAAATCCCGTGATTGTTTCAGCTCCCACCACTTCCTCTGGCAGGGTGTTCCACTTGTCCACCACCCGTTCTGTGAAGAAATTCTTTCTCATGTTTCCTCTGAATCGTCCTCCCTCCAACTTCATCCCATGCCCTCTAGTCCTGAAACATCTTTTTCGCTTAAAAATAGTGTTTTCCTGTACTTGTTCCTCCCTGTAAATATAAATGTTCGATTATTATTCATGAATCTTTCATGCATTTAACACTTGAGCTTTCATCAAGTGGGCATCAAAGTGTTCATGAACTGTGTGTGAGCACTGAATGGCACTCTTGTGTTTGTGAACATTCATGAACATACAGATTCATAATCATTAAGAAGAATGAAACATTGTAAAACTTCTCCACTGAACTTTTATAGACACCATCCATGAACATTTTTGGTGACCAGAAATACCCTGCTTTTATAATATTGCTTAATGAGGCAAACCTGTTTAAGCCCTATTCTCCAAAAAAAAAAAAAAAATTGCCCAATGTAAAATTAGAAGCAGACCCATGCAGCCCTTAGCTATTTTATCACACAACCTAAGCAATTAATCATGACATTGAAAATTTTAACATATTCAACATTTTTAATTAATGACGTTTTTTAGCATGCATTTTAGAAATCAGTAACTTACCTTTCTTCTGTTCTTCTTTCAAATTGAATCAGTGCTCATCTTTCATTCATAAATTAAAAAAAAGCCAAACTGCTATTTATCTCAGCAGAATCTGTTCCTGTTTTAAAATGTGGTGAGTTTACATGTTAATCATTTTGGGTACTCAAATAGTTAAGGGTGAACAGTCAGCACTAAGAACTCCACACCAAAGTGTGGGACAGGTTCTAATTTGCGCTTTGGGTGCAAATGCTTTCCTTTCTTTCTTTTTTTTTACTTACTGTTTACTGCAGTATAGTAGATTGTATCGGATGGATTCTGCTGACTTGCAAACTGACATTCTCTGTAACTACAAATCCCAGAATACCTTGCAGCTGACATCAGAGGAAGGTTGCAGCATAGAAACATTGACAGTGACGGCAGAAAAAGATCAAAGGTCGATTCAGTCTGCCAGAGTTCCCTATTTCGCCCTGGGGCCTACTGTTTCTCCTAGGTCCTAGCCCTCGCCACCCCCACCTCCATTCTCCTCCCTGATTCTGATGCCCTGAGCAACCAGTATACTCTTCATTCGGTTCCAGCCATGCTTGAAATTACTCATGGTTTTTGTATCCACCACCTCGGCTGACAGCCTGTCCCACATCGCCACCATCCTTTCTGTAAACAAGAATTTCCTGACATCCTTCCTGAACCTCTATCCTGTTAGCTTCCACTCATGACCATGTGACCACAAACTGGTATTCAAGTTAAATAGTTCCCTGCAGCTGAGAGTCCCTGTCATATCTCTCCTTACCCCTTCTGGTCTCCAGTGAGTACATATTTAGTGCCGTGAGGTGCTCTTCATAGGACATGCCCTGCTGGCTTTGAATCATTTTTCTTACCCTGTGCTGCACTGTCTTGAGCCAATTCCTATCCTTCCTGAGGTGAGGACCCAGAACTGGGTGCAGTAATCTGTCTGTGGCCTCACCAAGGATCTATACAGGGGAAGTATTGCCTCCATTTTTCTGCTAACAGTACCCCTCCCGATACAACCAAGCATCCTTCTTGCCTTGCTATAAGTCTTGTTGCATTGACTCAGTTGCTTTAGGGAGTCACTGGTGATAACTTCAAGGTTGCCTTCATTGGTTCTAGTCTCACCCCTCCCATCCACTACTCTGCCCTGGGGTTCTTGTTCCCTAGGTGCATCACCTTGCACTTTTTGGTATTGAATTTCAACTGCCAAACCCTTGACCACCCCTCCTGCTTTTGCAAGTCTCTCTCTGCATTTCCTTTATTCACTCATTATTATCCACCCTCCCACAGAGCTTAGTGTTATCTGTGAAGAGACACAGCTTTCCCTGAATCCCCTCACCAGTGTCGCTGATGAAAATGTTGAAGAGGAATAGACCCAGGACAGATCCCTATAGAACCCCACTCATGACCTCCCTGTCTTCTGATTTAACCCCATTGACCATACCCTCTGTTGCCTCCCCTTTAGCCAGTTACCCATCAGTTTACTATGACCTTAGCCACACCCAGATCTTCCATCTTCAGCAAACGCCTGCGGGGTACAGAGTCGAAAGCCTTACTGAAGTCAAAGTAGAGCAAATCCACAACATGGCCCCTGTCCCATTCCATTGTCACCCAGTCAAAGAAAACTATCAGGTTAGTCTGACAAGACCTTCCCACCATGAATCTGTGCTGCTTGCTATCCTGGAGTCTGTTGCTGTCCAAGTAGTTCATGAGATCTTCTTTCAGCATGGCCGTGGAAGAGTCAGTAGTCTGCACAGCATGTTAAGCATTTTTAAAAGCTGTGATCTTTTGTTTGCTGGTCTCACTCTCCTCCCTGGGCTAAGTATAGTCACAAATGACTGTAATTAGACCGAGAGAACAGCAGGACCAGCAAACACCTGATTGGAGCTTATAAAAGCTCATACAAGCTCTAACACACACTGCTGGCTATTGGATATCCGACAGCTGCAGCCTTTCTCTGATGTCAGCTGCAGGAGTTTCTGGGAGTTGTTGTTACAGAAAATGTTAGCATGCATGTCAGCAAAATCGGTCTGACATAATCTATTATACTGCAGTAAACAATAAGTAGGAAAAAAAAGGTTTTCACACAAAGTGCAAATTGGGACCAGCCCTACACTTGGGTGTGGGGCTCTTAGTGCTGACTGTTCGGCTTTAAAGCAGCAGTGCAACAATCTGGTGAAAATTTTGACCTATACTTTTTTATGCAATTTTACATTGCCACTTACCTCCTGACTTGTATGATACCATTCTTTCCACTATTTGAGTCTGCTTTAGCACTTTTTTTTCATGTCTGAAATAATAAAAGGAGAACTCCTTTTAATACAGTGCGGACCAGGTCTTCATCAATATTTTCAGCTGGTTTTGTCCAGCTGTTGTTTATATAACACTTCTGTTGTGACTAAAATTAACAATTATGCAGCAGGCAGTATTCTCTGACCTTACAGAACAATATTTGTTCAAAAACAGCTGCAAATACTGATGAAAACCTGGTCCGAGACATATTAAAAGGAGTGCTCCTTTTATTATTTCAGACATGACAAAAAGTACTAAAGCAGACACAAATTGTGAAAAGAAGGGTATCATACAAGTTAGGAGGTAAGTGGCAATCTAAAATAGCATGCAAAAGTATAGGTCAACCTTGTCACCAGATTGTTGCACTGCTGCTTTAATTGCCTTGTTGAAGATATATTTTCAACTCCTTAACTGAAAATTCTCATTTTTCCAATGCTTTATAACTCTTACAGTGTAAAACTGTGCATTCTAATATGCAAATTAGCTATGAAAATTGATTTTTGTCTCAGTTCATCATATTCCTTTGAAGGTTCAGCAACTTCATGAACATCAAGTTGAATAAGAGCTCAAGAACTTGGTTCAGGAATTGAGCTGAAGAAAATCTGGTGAACTTTGATAGATATTCAGGAGCCATTCATGAACATTCCTTAAAGTTCATGAGTTGATGAACTTCATTTCATCTTGGAGGACAGAACAGGGCACAGCAGAACAGAACGGAGCAGGGCAGAACAGAACAGAGCAGGACAGACACAGCTGAGCAGAAGAGAATAGGGGAGGGGAAGGGAGAACAGAGCACAGCTGAGCAGAACAGAACAGAGCAGAGCGGGGCAGAACAGGGCAGGGCAGAACAAAGCAGAGCCGGCCAGAACAGTGCAGGGCAGAGCATAGCAGAACAGAACAGGATAGAGCAGAACAGAGCAGGATAGAACAGAGAAGAGCAGGGCAGAGCAAAACAGAAAAGGGCAGGGCAGAACAGGGCAAAACAGAACAGGACAAAAAAGAACAGGTCATAACTAGGATCTGCGGCCTATCCTGTAGGTAGGGAAATGGGCAGACTAGATGGGCCAAGCAGTCCTTATCTGCCGTCAAAGTCTAAGTTTCTATGTTTCTATGTTTCATAATAGAACAGAGCAGGGCAGGGCAGAACAGAGCAGTGCAAAACAGAAGAGGGCAGGGCAAAACAGAGCACAGCAGGACAGAACAGAGCAGAGCAGAAAAGAATGGGGCAGAGCAGGAGAGAACAGAGTACAGCAGAAAAGAGCAGAGCAGAACAGAGCAGAGCAGAACAGAGCAGAGCAAAACAGAAAAGGGCAGGGCAGAACAGGGCAAAACAGAACAGGACAAAAAAGAACAGGTCATAACTAGGATCTGCGGCCTATCCTGTAGGTAGGGAAATGGGCAGACTAGATGGGCCAAGCGGTCCTTATCTGCTGTCAAAATCTAAGTTTCTATGTTTCTATGTTTCATAACAGAACAGAGCAGGGCAGGGCAGAACAGAGCAGTGCAAAACAGAAGAGGGCAGGGCAAAACAGAGCACAGCAGGACAGAACAGAGCAGAGCAGAAAAGAATGGGGCAGAGCAGGAGAGCACAGAGTGGAGCAGAAAAGAACAGGGCAGAACAGTAGAGCAGGGCAGGGCAGAGTAGAGCAGAACAGAAAAGAACAAAGCAGAGCAGAACAGAAAAGAACAGAGCAGAAAAGAACAGCTCAGGGCAGTAAGGAGCAGAGCAAAACAGAAAAGTGCAGGACAGAACAGAGCAGAACAAATCAGGGCAGGGTAGAACTGAGCAGAGCAGGACAGAACAGTGCAGAGCAGAACAGAACAGGACAGGGCAGAACACAGCACAACAGAGCAGAACAGAGCAGAGCAGAACAGAGGAGAATAGGAAAGAACATAGCACAGAAGAGCAGAACAGGGCAAAGAAAAACAGAATAGAACAGAGCACAGCAGAACAGAACAGAACAGAGCAGGGCAGAACATAGCAGATCAGAACAGGGAAGGATAGAACAGAGCAGACCAGGACAGAACAGAGTAGAACAAAGCAGAATAGGGCAGAACAGAGAAGGACAGCACAGAGAAGAAGAGAAGAGAACAAAGCGGGACAAGACAGAACAGTGCAGAACAGAATAGAATGGGGGCAAAGCAGAACAGAGCACAGCAGAGCAGGACAGAACAGAGTAGAGTAGAGCAGAGCAGAACAGAGAAGGACAGAACAGAGCATAACAGAGCAGAAGATAAGAGAACAGAGCATGACCAGACAGAACAGAGCAAGGCAGAGCAGGACAGAACAAAGCAGAGCAGGGTAGAACAGGAAAAAGCAGAGCAGACCAGAACACAGCAGAACAGATCAGAATAGGGCAGGGCAGGACAGAACAAGGCAGAGCAGAATAGAACAGAGCAGGTCAGAAAAACAATGCAGGGCAGAACAGGGCAGAGCAGAAAAGAACAGGGAAGGGCAGAAAAAAGCACATCAGAACAGCAAAGGGTAGAACACAGCAAAACAGAACAGTACAGAGCAGAGCATAACCGAACAAGGCAGGCCAGGGCAGAACAGAACAGGACGGAACAGAGCATAGCAGAGCAGGACAGAACAGGACAAAGCAGGGGGCCTGCCAGCTGGCACAGTGGTAGAGCTACTGCTTGCGACACTGGCAACTTGGGTACAGGACCGAGCCAAGGTCACTGGAGGCCAGCCATGGGGAGGATTACTGAGCAACCCAGGGATGCTTTCCTCCTTTGGGGAGGGAAGGCAGTCACTCCTGCTGCGATACCACCACCTCGATGCACATGGGTGGCGGTGCAGCAAGGAACGCCAAGAGGGAGGGGAAGGCGTCATCCAGGGTCTGGAGTGGTGGCACGTCTCAGTGTATGCATGCTCCTTGGACCCCCTCCTTGGCCACCATCTTTGGGGAATGGGACAGAAAAATGGAAAATGGACCCCACATTCACTCCTGACAATGAGCCCTGGTGCCTAGCCTATGGACCGACCCTGGAGACATGAAATGGACAAACTGACATGATCTGTGTTGACAGTGAGGAAGCCGGAACTCCCTCCTTCCCCGCTGGGGGTGGGAGAGGCAAACCATGGCTGGATGGGGGCTAATTCTTCCGGATACTCTGATGTTAAGGCCGAGCCACACGGACACCTTGGGAGACCCTGAGAGAGAGAGAAGTGATGCAGTGCTGAAGCAACTTAAAACAGAGAATAAAAGAATAAAAAAAAACAAGAACAGGACAAAGCACAACAGAGCACAGCAGAACAGAACAGGGCAGAAAAAAACAGCAGAACTTGGTAAAGCAGAACAGAACAGAGCAGAATAGAACAGGGCAAGGCAGAACAGAGCCCTGGATGCCCTCTTCCTACAGCACCCCACTCATGACATCCCTCTCTTCCAGTTTGATTCCATTTACCACCACTCTCTGCTATCTCTCCTACCAGTTTCCTACCTATCTAACTGTGTACCTTGCCATGCCCAGGTCCTCCAGCTTCTTTAGTAATCTTCCATGTGGCATAGTCCAAAGTCTTGTTTTAGATGGTTTTACTTAGTGTTGCACTGTAATTCTTTATTGTGCATATCTGTTACATCTGTATTCTTTTTTAATGTGTTGTGATTCCTTGTTGTATGTGTCCACAATTTCTCTATAGCCCTATAACAGCTGCACTATTTCCTAATATACCACACTTTTATTTTAGTTGGTGCTGTGCTGACTGTGACTCCCCATTGTGCGTATCTGCAGCTTCTCAAATGTCCACTGAAACAGCAAGAAAGAAGGCCAAGACTTGCCACAGTTCTGCAAAACAGATTATCCAACTTAACTCAGAATGTTTGCATGAAGTTGGTTGGAAAAATGACAAATTACCTTAGTGGACCTTCTATGAAGACAAAAATGGATCAGCATTCAAGAACCACAGAAGAGCAATAAACTAGCCAACCTTCTTCCAAAACAACAGAACAGCAGAATGAAGTTGGGGCTTTGCCACAGTTGAGCACCTCTACTGTAATGATAAGCCCCAAGAATGATAATTAAGATTAAGGTAAACATGACAATAATAGCTTATCTTCCTTTGATATTAGTAAACCAGATCATTCACATTCCTTTACCTGCTCAAAACTGTGGTAATAGTTCTACGTTTCCAGCAGTGTTGGACAGAGAAATACCCCTGTATTTTAATTAGGCCTGAAACACTTGGAGCTCTCTGTCAGATCTGTGTTGCAGCCCATGAGCAGAATACTTTCAGTAGCTGGTGGTTATTCAGAAGAAACTTATCAGCACTGAATTCAAAAAATGGGAAAAGGCACTCGAAAAATTTCAGGCACATGCTGCCAGTGCAGCAAACAAATCTGCATTGAGTCAGTTAGTGCAGCCACGTAATGCACCTACTGTACTATCAATGTTCAACTCTCTCAGGAAGCTTTGAACCAGCAGCAGACAGCACAGAAGGTTCTTATGAAGATTATAAGTAGTGTTCTTCACTTGGGTCATCAAGGCTTGGCTTTAAGAGGATGTGATCATGCTGAAGGAAATGTAATGACCCTGCTTCATCTATGGGAAGAAAACAGCACAGACCTAAATTCTTGTCTCATTGGTTGTCACAACCAGTTCCCTTCTTGGTAAGTTCAGAGTGAATTGCTACAAATTATGGCACATAATGTTTTAAGAGGTATTTGTGCCACTATCAAAGAAGAGATTTCTTTGCAGTGGTTGTTAATGAAACAACTGACATTTTTTGTCAAGACCAGCAGTGTGTGGCTATAGGTTATGTGGATGAATAGCTGTGCTATCAAGAAACATTCAATGTAGTCTACCATATAAATGGCACAACTGAAGAAGCAATTGCAGACATGGTCTGTGATGTGCTGCTTTGGATGAATTTGCCACTTTCAAACCATACAGGGCAAACTTATGATGGTGCCAGTAACATGGCTGGCAAGTATAATGGGGAACAGGCAGTTACTGGTTCCAAACAGCCACTTTATTTTATTTATTTATTTAGTTTTTCTTGGCCGGGACCGGGCATTGTTTGTTCACTGTTTTGTGAACTGTAGAAATCTAGTGACCCAGGAAGCAATGGAAGCCTCATCTGTAATATTGATGCTGCTGTAATTGTCAATGATGTAAGAATATTTTGCAGGCAATCAACTATACTAGCCAGTATTTCATCCAAACTGCATTATGAAAATTCTTCAGCTGTTTATCTGCACCCTTTGCCGCCAGCTTGGATTCGGTGTTGTGGTCCTGCCTTGTGAGCTGTATTAATGAAGCTAGAAGGCCTAGTTGAAGCCTTAACAGAGTACAAACAATAAATCTAGTGACCTGAAGCACTCCACACAGTGCAAGAAAGCAGCAGCAAAGGCAAACAAGATGGTGGGATGCATAGCTAGGGGGCTCAGTAGTAGGAGAGAGGAGGTTATACTGCCCTTGTACAGGTCACTGGTAAGGCTGCATCTAGAGTATGGAGTGCGGTACTGGTGCCCACACCTCAAAAAGGACATTAACCTGCTGGAGAAGGTACAGAGGAGGGCTACAAAGATGATAGCTGGCCAGCAGGGCAAGGCATACAAGGAGAGGTTGAGGGCACTGAACATGTACTCCTTGGAAGACAGGAGAGAGAGAGAAGGGACGTGATTGGGACATTCATGTACTTGAAAGGGATAAATAAAGTTGATAAGGAGAGTCTCTTTAAGCTGAGTGGCAACCATATCACAAGGGGGCAAAGTCTTAAGCTAGAGGGTAAAAGGTTTAGGAGGAAGGTCAGGAAGCACTTCTTCAAAGAGAGGGTGGTGGACACTTGGAATGCACTGCCAGAAGAGGTAATCTCATTGAATACAGTGGGCAGCTTTAAGGGAGGCTGGGATAGGCATGGGGGAAGGTACGAATCATGGGTAGGGAGGATGGGAGGAGTGGGGAGGGAGGGCAGGGACATTAGCTCAAGATGTGGACCCTGCAACATGAGCAGACTTGATAGACCAAATGGCCTTCTTCTGCTGGCTTCTTCGCATGTTCGTAAATCCATAATGAATCACCAATTTGAGTCGGTGGCTTAAAAAAAAGTCGGTGCCAGGGAGAGTGTGTGATTGGTGTTAAGATGGCACTGGAAGTCCTGGTTCTTTTAGAAACCTTGAATGAAATGGTGCAGTGAAGGCAATGTTCTGTATCCAGCATGATGGCCGCCATGAAAATACAGACAGAAAACTTAGCAACATTTTGAACAGAGCAAAAATTTGCTTAGGTATACAGTTAAACGATGTAGATGTGTACAGAGCTTGATATCCAGCCATCACAACTACCTCGTCAGCATAGACCACCGAAGTGATACACAGGGCCTACAGCTGCCATTAACTGGAGTACAGCCAGAGAATATTATTGAGCCCAGTATTTCATATTTTTAGATATAATGGTGAACGCATTGAAGAAGTGTTATAATCCGCCTGATCTTCTGCAGTACTCACAAATGGAGCATATCTGTTAATGGATGTGGAAAAGCAGGACATTTTTGCCACTGTCACTATACAGAGCTAACAGTGGACAGCCTGATTGATCAGCAAACCATGTTCCAGAAGCAAAGATGAATGCAAAGTTCTGTTGAGGGAACTGCAAGCAAATTTTTGTCTTTAGACCCGGGAGTAAGGAAAATGTTAATGAAATTGAAACACTCACGTAGCTGCTACTGATTCCTTCCTGCAGCAATGCAGAAGCTGAAAGGACACTGTCATGTCTTCACAGATTACAACCCTATCTACACAGCTCTGTGAAACAAGAAACACACAATCATTTAGCTGTACTTCATGTTCATCAGGAAAGACTGAACTTTCTTGATAACCTTGAGATAGCAAAATAATTTCTACAAAAGTGCAGTACGTGCAGTGCAGTATTTGGGCATCTCTAAGCACACAATGACAAATTTCCTTGTGAACCGTGTGGGAATTAAACATGAAATGTCCAACACCTAACAGAAAAAATATATTTGAGGTTATTAATCTGACTACATTTTGTTTGTGTCAGTTTATTTTTCTTGATTCTATCTATAGTTTTTTATTGCAACTTGATGGATTTAGCTATAATAAATGTTATCCAAGCAATTACATTTTTGCTGACAGTGGAGAGGAAAGAGGAGGGACATAATGATATTGTAATATTTTTCTTGTTATTATTTTGAATGACTGTTTATTATCTGTCTTGCAACAAATCAGTGTCAGTGGCTCAGTAGGTAGCACACTCACCTCTGAGGCCGGGAGATCAGAGGGCTGTGGGTTCAGTTCCCACATCTGGCACTTGGGTTAATATCCCAATACTGACACTGTAGTGCAGCATGAGAGGGGTGCTACACTTCTGAGGTGCCGTCTTTCGGTTGAGACGTTAAACCGAGGTCCCATCTGCCTGGATTGGTGGTAGTTCAGGTGGATGTTAAAGATCCCATGGCACTTATCGAAAAGAGTAGGGGAATTTACCCAGTGTCCTGGTCAAATTTCCCTCATTCACCAAAAATACCACCAACAGCTTAATCTGGTTCAAGGTCAGTTGGCATTCATCTGTATCCCCCTTCCCTGGGTCGTGCCTGAAAATAGCAGGATTTGTCTAGTGCACTTACCCGGTCAACAAAAACTAAATAAAAAATAAATGAATAATAAAATAATGCAGTCTTCTATCTATCCTTGTGCTACATAACCAGTTGTTTTGGTGCTGGCGTAAATAACTCTGTAGAGCCACATTCCCCCAAATCTTTTAGCAATGATTGCACTCATGGTTCCAGAGGACTGGAGGAGGGCAAATGTAGTCCCTCTTCACAAAAGTGGTAGCAGGGAGGAGACTGGCAATTACAGGCCTGTCAGATTGACATTGCAGGTGGGAAAGTTAATGGAGTCACTGTTGAAGAAAAGGATTGAGGAATATCTTGAATCAGTGGGTTACAAGACCTGCGGCAGCATGAGTTCACAGGGGGAAGGTCATGTCAAATGAATCTGATAAAGTTCTTTGACCGGGTGACAAAGGAATTAGATCAGGGTGGAGTTGTGGATGTGGCTGACCTAGATTTCAGTAGGGCTTTCAACACCATTCTATACAGGAGACTGGTAAGCATGCTGGGTAACTAAGGAGTGAGTCCAAAGGCAGTAAACTGGATAAAGAAATTAGTTAGGATATAGGCAGAGGGTGGTGGTAAGTGCAGTTCAATATGAGGAAGGAAGGAATGGTGACCATTGGGTACATCAGGGATCAGTGCTGGGACAGGTCCTCTTTAATGGCTTTATAAGTGACATGGCAGATGAGCTGGAAGGGAAGGTCTGCCTCTTTGCAGATTACACCAAATCTGCAATAGGGTGGACACTATGCTGGAGGGTGGAAAGGATGAGCAGAGACCTGAGAAGACTAGAGAAGTGATCTAGCATATGACATCTGGGTTTCAAACAAAAAAGTGCAAAATAATGCATTTAGGGCACAGAAACCCAGGGGCAGAGTGCAAAATGTGTGGAGTGGTATTGACAACTACCAAGCAGGAAAGAGACCTGCTGTTAATCATATATTTTTTTTTTATTCGTTTTTGTTGGGAGACATAACTGTTACGTCAAGCATTATTAATTTGGTCAATGTCACATTCATGCAAGTTGGAGTATTTACTTAATTTTTTCAGGAGTTAGATACATTCACTTTAGAATAATGTTATTCCCTGGGTCCATTTCTAAAAGTCTTTGTGAGTAGACATCTTCACAAAATCATCACACACTAGCTATACATAAAAGGGCGACATAAGCATAGAAAGAAGTCACCTTTTTTTCCAGTTTTACCACCTCTTCCCATAGGAGCAGTCCTCTTCAGCATCACCCCACCCCTAATGGGACAAATATATCATTCACATTGGCCATATACCAGACCCATTGCTGCCAACATGTAGTAAATGTCGAGACTCTGTCTGATAAGCTTGCAGCCAGCCTCTCAAGCCAGTAAATAGGAAGTACTATCTGCCACCACTCAGCCACTGTTGGGATGATTAACTTCATCCATCTTCTCATTACTGCTTTCTTCGCTGCCAGTAGCAAAATAGGCAACGGTGTTTTGTACCATGAAGGTCAATGATGTGGCAGAATCATTAGTAGAGAACCATGTCTTCTGTAAGTTCCACATTGTCTCCCAAGCAGTTGCTTACTTCTTTCTGTATGGAGCACCAAAATGGAGTTAATTGGGGACAAGACCAGAATACATGTGACAAATCAGCATGGCCGCACCCACAATTCCTCCAGCAGAGACCATGTTGCAGTGAGGTTAATCATATCTGATGACCTAAAAGTGGCAGGGCAATGCACCAAGGAAGTATGGAGGGCTAGTGGGATGCTGGGGTGTATAGAAAGGGGTATCACCATCAGAAAGGAAGAGGTGGTGTTGCCTCTGAATAGATCACTAGTAGCACCTCAGCAAGAGTACTATGACCAGTTCGGGAGGCCACATCTCTGGAAGAACATAGACACAGTGGAGGTGGTCCAGAGGAAAGGAAAGCACCAAGTTAGGTTGACAGTAGAACTGCTAACCTCCCGCACAGCGACGGTACAGTACCGATGCAGGTATTGTGCCACCCAATCCCCCAGTATTTTCTGTGGGGAGTTGTGTTCTCACCCCCCGGACTTTGACTCTCAACTCCAGGTTGGAGTTGGTCCAGGGAGGGGGCAGAACATTGGGGGAAAGCAAAGCACGGAAATGGACCATTACAGTGACTGTTGCTGTAGTGGTCTTTTTCCATGTTTCACAGTCGGGGTGTTGGGCAAAAGGGGGCCACCTGAGGAAAGCAACTAAAATGGTGCAGGGCCTGCATCAAAAGCCCTACAAAGAAAGACTAAAGGATCTCAATATGTATACCCTGGGAGACAGGAGGGAGAGGGGGAATATAATAGAGACCTTTAAATACCTCACGTGGGTAAATAAGGTACAGGAGGGAAGTATTTTTCAGAAAAAAAGGTGCTCAAGAAGAAGGAGACATGTTATGAAACTGGAGGGGGTAGATTCAAGAGAGATGTGAATAAGTACTTCCTCACAGAAAGAGTGGTGGATTCCTGGAACAGAATTCCAGTGGAGGTGGTGGGGGCAAAAATAGTGGTGGGGTTCAGGAATGGATGAAATAGGCACAAGGGAATTGTAGTGGAAAAGGGGGGAGGAAGAAAGAGTTGTAGATCAAGTAGGGTCTGCCCTAATAATGCAGGTAGGGAAAAATGGGCAGATTAAGTGGTACTTATCTGTCATCAAATTCTATGTTTTCATGTTTCTATGCTTAGTCAAGTGCTATAAGCAAATCATAAATCCCAGATATGCACTGTCTGAACTGTTTATTTCATTGTCCAACATGTTGAAGTCCTTATGTAATACAGTACACTGCCCTATGGGACATTTTAAAATAGAACTGTTCTTGCTTTCTGTGTCTTCACTCCAACCCACCCTGTCACATATATATTCCCCATGGAACATTTCTGGAAACAGGACATCTGCCTTAGAGGTTGCTAAAGTCTCCATTTCAGTCAGGTCCTGCAGCTACCCCCATTTTAGAGCTAATAAATAAAGAGATCATATCATTTGATTAGGTTCCTGCAGTCAGTCAGTGATGGTGCTGTGATGCAACCTGGATCTCTTGCTTCCAGGCTTGCACTCCAATTACTAGACAACACTGCCTTCACAATAATGTTTTTTTTTTTAATATAGCTTTTTATAGGGTTTTATAGGTTTTTGTCTTGCATCCCCCCCAAGGCCCCGGCACATGGCCTTAAGTGCATGTGGAGGCATGCATGCACACCAGAAGCCAGTTCAGCCCCTTCCGCCCACCCGTACTGCCGCCCCTGCCTGCTGACATTACCCCATCAGATCTCCACCTGGTAGGGATGAGACTACAGAAGGGGTGACAACTCACCCCCACCACCTCCAGCAGAGGACAGTAGCCAGAAAGCGCGCTTAATCCCACTCCTCCCTTCCCCCTGGCTGGCACCCCAACAACCCAAGGTCGTTCCCGAACCTGGGTCACCGGCTTAGCGCGAGGTAAAACATCCAGCGCCTCAACCCTCAGTGCCACTGGGCCGGCTCACAATAAAGTTTTATATCTTAAAGTTTTATACCTCTTCAAGAACTCAACAATATAGTGAACCGCATGTCAAAAGCACTTCCAGTACCTGTACAATATAGACTAGGTGATAACCTACTCAACTGCTTGTACAACATGTCAGTATTCTGTCCTCCTGCAATGCTCATCAAACCACCTCTGTAATATTGTAATGTAACATTTGTAATTTTTTGTCTGTTTGTCCTGACATGGAACCTTTGTAAAAGGCCTGTTGGCTCAAAGGTGATAATCTGCAGCTGAAATAAATAATTAAAAAATATCCCTACTTATGTCATAAACAGGGGTAAGAGGAAACAGACTTCTAGAAAAACATAAAGTAAACGTACAAGCACAAATGGGCAGACTGGGTGACTGTCTATGTATCTATGTATCTCTGTATAAAAGGCCACAAGAGGAAAGAAAGGATTTAAGATTTTCTGTTAAGAAAGTGCTACTATACAAACAATGCGTGTCCTCTGTAGACTGTTTTAAATCCTTTTGCATTACAATTTTGTAAAAATATTTGTTATTATATTGCTGTCATGATGAAGTCATTTTCTATCAGACCCATTACTGGGTTTGTTATCTGGCAGTCAAAAAGCATGAATCTGCTAAAAAAAACTATCATGTTTACACAAATAGTATTTGATGTATAGTTGTAGGTTTCATTCTGTCAAATGTGAGAATAGGCTAGTACTTTATATTAATCTTAGGAGTAGGATAGTACTTTTGGATTAAATTAAACTTTTGTGCAAAAGTGAGAACTCAAGTTTGACTTGGTTCAAACTGGAAAAACCTGATGGATCAAAGCAAATGTAAAGTTGCCATTTTGGTTCATTTTTTTTTATTTTTTTATTTATTGCAGTCTAAGAAGTACCTTTGAGCCAGAGGCTCATTTACAGAACTTCCACGTCAAACAAAGATTACAACAGAGGAGGAGCCATACATTTTAGTAGAAAAATAGATGTAACAAAAACAGAATTAGTTGAACAGTAGAGGACAAGTTATTACAGCTAGAGCAGAGTACAAAGTTAAAACAGTTTACTTTCTACAATCTAATAAGTAAAATAGAAACAGTCAGAATTGATTCCAAAGGAACAGTTCTTCTGTTGGAGTGCAATCAGGTGTTTGACCCTAGGAAGGAGTGCTAGGACTTGGTAAGTGTTAGTGGGCCCCAAGGAATAGGGTGCCAGGGTGAGGCCAACTTAGGGGATGGGGAGGAGGAATAAGGAGGAGGGGGACAAGGGGTGGGGGAGACTGGGGCCTAAGCAGTCCAGAATGAGTAGAGGATAAGATAGGAAAGGTAAGGGGGGAAACAGGTGAGGGGGGAGGGTGGTAATACGGGAAAGAGGTAGTCTTAAGGGGTGAGTGGTGAGGAGAGGGGTGAAGTAGGGACTGGGGTGGGAAGCAGGGGATGGTAGAGAGGCAGGGGAAGAAGTGTAGCTTAGACTTTAAACCAATGAAGGAATGGGGAATGAGAGAGTGCATGTGGGTGCAAGAGGAAGAGGGGGGAGAGGAGTGGGGTAAGGGAGGGTGTGTGGGAGAAGGACCAAGGCATTAAAGCAGGGGGAGGTGGAGAGGGAGAGAGAGGGCTGGAAAGGTTGGGAGGAGGTTAACTGGGAGGGGTTAGTCACCGTAGTCACAAGCACTGACCTGGACAAGGGTTACACGAAGCAGAGTTTTAAAAGGGCCCAGCTTTGTTTCCTTCGGAAGATCTTCATCGAGGGAGTTTAGCAATATAGGGGCCCGATATTCAAAGGATCGCTGGTCCTGCATGGTTCTATGGAAAGGGACATTCAAGGTTTGTTCTTTCTGTCCCCTGGTACATCTGGAGGAGGAATGCTGATTGAGGAAATCTCGTACTCCAGGAGGGGTTAGGCCAAGAGTAGCTTTTTTGGTGAGTAGGCACATTTGGTACTGAATACTAAATACAACAGTGCAGATTGAGTCACCCAATTTGGCTGTATAACTGACACGTGTGGGTTAGTCGAGGTGCTTCCAGAACCAGCCTACATGCTTTATCGAGGGTGGTCTTGATCCTTTTAAGAGCCGTGGGAATTGCAGCACCATATACCACAAGGCAGTAGTCGATGACTGACAACACAGAGCTGGTCACTGCGATTCTTAAGGCTTCATTAGTAAAGCAGTGTTCATTGCAAAATAGTAAACCCAGTTTTAAGTTTACAGATTTTGCAACTAGATCGATGTGCTGGGAGTAGGACAACGTAGTATCTAATGTTACCCCCAGGTATTTAAAGTGGTTTACCATTTCAAGTGGGGAGTTGAGGTCATTAACAATTTGAACAGGGTGGTTTCTGTGTTTGTTGTGGGCAGAGGCAAAAATCATTGTTTCAGTTTTTTTTCATAATTAAGAAGTAACTTTGATTCAGAGAACACTTTTTCTACGGAGGCAAAACTGGACTGCATCCTGCTTTCAAGTACTGCAAGGTCTGTGTTGGCCGAGTAGAGCACAGCGTCATTGGTGTAAATCAATACCTGATCATCTATTGCTTGGGGGAGTTGGTTTAGAAAAAGACTGAAAAGCAGGGCCCTAGGATGGATCCTTGTGGTACCCCAGTGGTTACACAGAGATTATCAGAGCAGGTGTCATATATTTTCACCTTCTGCACTCTCCCTTGAAGATAGCTCCTGAACCAGGCCACTGATTCCAGGGAGAAACCAATGTTGGATAGTTGGCTTAAGAGCAGCTCATGACTAACTGTATCGAAGGCTTTGGATAGGAAAAAAAGGTCTGTCAGAGTCCAGTGCAGTTTCAGATGTCAGCTGATATTTGAATTGAGTTCAACTACCAATGTCAAGGTGAAACCCAATCCATGGCTGGGTAAGTACTCTAACATTTTAAATTCTAACTTGCTCATCTGAGCTGAATGCTTACCTCTGTATTTTATATGAGGCTTCTCTTGAGGTTGCCAGTGTTCACTTTTGTAAAGAGAGCAGAATTAAAATATTAGCTGACATCCGAAAAACAAGAAACCACTTTTGAAAATCATGCAGTGACAAAAAATGCGAGTAAGAAAGTAAAAACTTTAAAGAGTGGCAGGCTCTTCTGAGCAGCTATTAGGGGGTAAGTACACTGGACTCTGATAAATATTTTGATATAGGTTACAAACCATTAACATACCTCTAGAAAATACAGGAATTTATAAGAAATGTGATTTAAATTTGGTGAATGAGCAGGGTCTGATGTGGAAAAGAAGCTCCCCAGCCGCACTAACCGACCCCACAAACAAAAAACAAAGAACACCGCCTCCCCCCAGCTTCCACATTCCTGTACTAGAAATGGTTGGGAAGCCTCCTGGCCCCCTGAATAAAAATACACCCCACTGCTGCCAGCCCTTACTGGAGAAACCCATTGCAGGCTAGTCCCTTTGTGTCCTGCCTCTATGTGTTCTGTCAAGGATCCCTATCCCAATATTGGTAGGGGGTCTTTCTAATTGTCATACTGAGCTACCCCAATTGGCTCCTGCCTACCATTACTCCACCGATCACCACCAACTATACCACAAATCACTGTCTGCATCTGTAGGGGTGGGAACAGCACTGAGTGCCTTCTAATTGGCTCCATAGCACTGCTCCAACCTGTCGTTGCATTGTCTGGCAGGCCAAATCCTCCTATTGATGCCACCCAGCACCTTGTTTCACTGAAGTCTTCTATCTAAATGCCAACAATGCCTTTTCATTTATAGGGCACTGCTATAGATGCCCAGCCAAATATGTTAAAGCACCACTTGGCATAACAGCTATGACATACACCATAAAAGGGTCACACTATCACAATGGAGATGGCATACTACAGTGAAGAGAAGTGGCAGATATAGGAGAACCCAGTCTGCCATAAAAAGGAAACAACAGGTCAGGGCAACATGGGGAGGGGGGTGGCAGTCAGAAGGCTCCTGCAATGCTGCTCTCACCCCTGCTAGTGCAAGCAGCAGTAGAAGTGACCAGTATCTTGGAGAATTATGTTGACAAAGGAATATTGGCAAAGTGGCAGTGGGGATCCATGTCATAACGGCGATCACTAAATAGCGATTGCCATTACAGCAAGTGTACAGTGGCAAAAAAACAAAATGGCGATGTACACCCCAGCGAGGCAACACTGGCTAAAACAAATGTTATGCGGGGAGCTGTGCCCCCTGCACCCCCCCCTTAATGATTCTCAACTCCGGGGGGTACATGTCAGGGAGGGGGAGAAACTTGTAAAAGAAATTTTACTCCCACATGCAAAATAAAAAATACTGTTCTCCTCCCTAGCCCAGAACCCTGCACCCTCCCCACTGTAGCCAGCCACCTTCACCACCACACCACACAGCCAGCTTGGCAGCCTCTTGCCACACTACCTCACACATGCCTTCCCTCCTCTTCTGCTTCCCCCTCCTGTTCTTCCATTCATCTTGTTGTTTGCTCCTCACTGCCCTTTCAGGGTAGCTCACATAATGAGTGCTGAAATTGAGTTGCTCATATCGGAGTCACTCAATTTCAGTTGCCGTTTTCATGGGTTACCAGCAGCGGTGATCAAAGGACTCATCCTTCCATGCAAGGCAACAGCAGGTCAGAGTAACAGAAGGGTGCCATTGGAGGCCCCCCAACAATGTTGGCATATTAATCACTGCCAGAGCTGGTGGGCACAGGGCACTGATAGACCAGGCTATGATAGATCCCCTCCCTGTCACAGCAGGCAGCAATAGAAGGCTGCTGGATCTGGGGTTCCAGTTGGATTCAGGGTGCCAGGAAACCCTCCATGTTTTTAAAATATAGCAATTGAAAGGTAAGGGGCTGGAGATTTGGGGTGGGGGCTCTGCTTTTTAAAATTAAAATGTTGCACCCTTACTTCCCCAAGTCAAAGGGACAACAGTTTAAATCAAACCAGCAACATATACTGAACTTTTCTAACTTTTCCAGGTTCAGTGTGAAAAGTCTGAAAAGTAGAATTTTGAGATGTTCACATACTGTAGGTCTAATTTAACTTTTTTTTTTCTTGCTTGGTCCCAGTATTTGTCTTTTATAAACTGGTACTTGTTCCTGTTAGTACTTCAAAAAATATGATTGTCAGAAACTAACAGTGTGGTCACGTGATGACAGGGTGAAAGGCAGCAGCAACTCTTCACAGCTCCGCACCTTTGCTCGCTAATGCAGTTTTTTTTTACTTCAAATCCTCACAAACAGTGTGCTTTACCTGTGCTAACTGTCTGCTGGGACTCCTAAGAAGCAGTGAAGTGTTTCAGAATGGAGGTTTACATGAAGAAACCACCGCCAAGGCACTCGCCTCCATCAATGCCGGAAAAAGAAAAGGCCGCAAAGCGGCCTAAACACCAGCCGGCAAGTGCAAGCAAAACTCCCTCTCCTGCAGTCACTCTCTCAGAAGAGAGATTTTTAGAAATAATGTGGCTGTTGCAGGAAAGAATAGCAGAGATTGCAGACGATATGCAGCAGATTAAGTCCTCCATTCAAGCTCTTGCAACAAGAGTCAGAGACTCAGAGGCCAAACTTATATCGTTGGGGAAAAAAAAACAAGACAAAAATGAGATTACGATTACACAGTTTGGGAGGAGACACAAGAAGTTGGATGACAAGTTGGAAGATCTAGAGGGGAGAAGCAGGAGGAATAATCTCCTCATTATTGGTGTACCTGAGAAAGAGGAAGGCTCGAACCCAATACTCTTCATGCAGAAGCTGTTTGAAAAAATAGCAGGTCCTTCCCCGAATGGGTCCACCTATGTAATCAAGCAGACACACTGGGCTCTTCATCCGCCCCCACCTCCTAATTCTCCGCCTCGACCTTTGATATGGCATTTGTTGAATTTTCTGGATAAGCAATATATTTTGGCCAAAATCAAGGATCTGCATGAGGTTTTGTGGGAAGGGCAACGATTAAGGATATTGCAGGATTTGCCACAATCAGTGAGAGTGAAGCAGTAGGAGATGCACCCGATCGCATCAAAACTGATTGCAGCAGGAAAGCCCTTTAGGATGCGATACTCCACAGTACTTCATGTTAAATATGAGGATCGCTGGATACCACTGGAAACCAAGGAGCAAGCGCTGAAAGAGCTTAAAGAGTTGTTCCTTGACTTGTTCAAATGAGATGATTGATTGAGTGTTACAGGGCTGCAGTTGACGTGGGATTATTGCAACAGAGTAAATCGTAGCCTTGGACAGAGGAATCATGAATAAGGCACTCTGTTGGGTCTTCTTTAAGAAGAACATAATTGAGAGGCTCCCTAAATGTGGTGTGTCACTGTGAGGAGACCACTTCTAATGCCTATCTGGCATTTGACAGAAGAAGCTGTTTTCTATGTTAGAATTTGGACTCTCTAGGCATTATGGCATGCAACCTTGATTCGTTGTCAAGGTCCCAGCTTGTATAGTCTGCGGTATGATGGTTCGGAAACTGTTCTTCATCCTCCTGTAAGGCACATTGGATAAAGATGGAGAAGACTGCGAATGTTTACTTTACAGCATTACGGGACTGCTGTCAGCGCTTCCTGTTACTCGGGGACTGAATTAAAGTTTTTTTTTTCCTTTTTTTCTCTTTTTCCCCTTTTCTTTTGTCCCTTCCCTCATGGGCTTACTTGTACAACCACAGGAAGGGTCAGTAAGTGTGGATCACGATGAAGTAATCGTATTTGGAAATGCTAATTTAAGAGTTCTGTATTCCATTCATTACTGCAGTGTTTTCTAGAAAGTTTTAAACAGCTTTAAATGTGTGCAGGTTTGGCTTGCTGCTTGTTTAAGTGGGGAAGGTGCAGGAAGTGGGGAGGGGGGATTTTGGTGTGCATCACTCTGTAAAAAAGACATCACAAACCTTATTTAATTAGGTGTTGCAGTTCGTTGGAACTGGGGGTGAGGGGAAAAGGGGGGTTTTGTTTCTGTTTCATCTTGGGGATATCATAGTAGAAATAAAGGGAGTACGTAGTTATAGTTGTGTTATGAGGGGTGGGGGGAAGGTATCAAGTGTGTGCAATCTACTCACTACTATTGAGTCTTGTTTAGAACACGGTTTTGGGATCAATCAGGGACCCTATAGACAGGATGGCATAGATTTACCCACAGGGTTATGTGTCACTGAGTGTAATGAGTGGCCCTTATAAACTAACATGTTGAAATATTAAAGGTGCCCAGGACAAGGGTAAAAGACTGGTGGTCCTCAGACATCCACAGCACTTGCAGACAGGGATAGCATGTCTCCAGGAGACCCATCTGAAGTGGGAAGACATCCACTTATTTGCCAAGGCATGGGTGGGACAGGTTTTTGGTGCTGGGAGATCTAATAATAGTGGGGGAGTAGCAATTTTAATAAATAAGAAAATCCCCTTTAAGGTGGGGAAAGAAATATATGACCCCAACGGGAGATGCATTCTCTTACATGGAAGTATTGAAGCTCAGCCAATTATACTCGGTGCTATATACGGCCCAAATTGTGAATCCCCTGCTTTTTTCACCCAGCTACTGAGTATAGTGGTTACTAACCCACCAGTCTTAACTATATTAGGAGGAGACTGGAATGTGGTTCCATACACACATATAAATAGATCTGACTCTCGGAGACAAGGGTTCTCTCCCTCACAAAGGGCGCTACATGATTTGATGAATGGTGCGGACATTTTGGATGCATGGAAGGTGTTGCACCCTACAGAGCGTCAATACACTTTTTACTCACCTCCGCGTAAATCTCTTTCTCGAATAGATTTTATTTTGCTAAGTTTCCTTTTGCTCCCAAGTGTCATAAGCTCAGTCATTCATGAGAGGGTCATCTCAGACCATTCACCTGTCTCACTTTTGTTTTTTCTGGGGCTGGGAGTCAGAAGAGATTTTGTCTGGAGGTTGAATAATCAGCTACTCCAGAAGCCTGATACCTTGCAACAGATAAAGTACTTCCTATCTAATTTTATATCTATTAATAGGGGCTCTGTTACAAGAATTGATGTGGTTTGAGCGGCTATGAAGTGCACCTTAAGAGGAGAATGCCTGCAGCTGGCTGCCACTAAATCTCGGCAGTTTAAAGCCCAACAGAATACTCTGCTTTCTGCCATTCGCAGGTTAGAGACTACCCTTAATAGTAGATCCCCGGATAGTGATTGGGCAGCCCTGCATAGGCTACAGGCCCAATATTCAGCCCTGATATACCAGAGGGTGGAGTTATCTTTGAAACGTACTAAAATCAAATATCTGGATGCAGGGGAAAAGGCAGGGAAACTGCTAGCGGTTTGGCTTAGGCAGGCTGAGGCCTCCCGTTTCATTTCTAGTATTAAGGCGGGTAACCAAATTATTACATCACCTAGAGAGATTGTAAGGGAGCTGCGGACATACTATCTGAGGCTGTATTCAGTTGACCAGACTGATTGCCCCACTACCCAAGCTATTTCTAATTATCTTACCTCTGTAGTGCTCCCTAAAGTGTCTCCCCAGAGTGTCACATCACTCGGTAGTCTGGTCACTATACAAGAAGTAAAAGAGGCAATTGAGCAACTAACATCAGATAAATCTCCCGGACCAGGTGGTCTTTCTAATAACCTATATAAAGTGTGTATACCAGAAATTGCCCCTTTTTTAACAGAGGTATTTAATTTTTGGTATTTGGATGGTATGTCGAAGGATAACTTCCTGAAAGTGTTGATTACTCTTATAGCCAAGCAAGGTAAGGACCCCCTCAACCCTGGAAGATATTGGCCCATCTCTTTGATCAACAAGGATGTAAAGATTTTAGCCAAAATTCTGGCCAATAGGTTAAGTCCTGTGTTAGCTACTCTTATTGGTCATGAGCAAATTGGCTTCATGGTAGGTAGATCATCCAATGATCATTTGTGAAAAGTTATGTATATGCTCTTGGAGTCCAGGGACTCTGACTCAGCCACAGTGTTGGTGTCCTTGGATGTCGAGAAAGCTTTTGATATGGTTTCCTGGGATTTCTTGTTTGTAGCTTTAGCACAGTATGGCCTCTTTGCAGAGTTTGTTAAATGGGTCAGGTTACTACATGCTTACCCGTCGACGCAGGTCTAGTGTAATGGAATCTTGTCTTACCCCTTTCGACTCCAGAGAGGGACCAGGCAGGGTTGCCCTTTATCCCCACTTTTGTTTAATCTTTATTTGGAACCCCTGATTCAGAAGCTAATTTCCTCCCCATGAATCCAAGGCATTAAAATTGGAGAATGACATTATACCCTGTCGGCTTAAGCGGATGATCTGCTGATACACCTAGAGGATCCTGTATTAGGAATCCCAGCTCTTTTGGAGGAGATTGAATCCTTCTCAACCATTTCCCACTATAAGCTTAATATATATCTAAAACTAAGGTATTTCCCTTGAATAACAAGACCTCCCAGATGGTGATAAATAACACCAACCTGGAGTGGGAACCTCATACCCTTACTTACCTTGGAGTACAGATTGCTAGAGATATTCCCACTATGATTAAACTTAATCTCATGGATTTGATTAAAATTATTAAGTCAGATCTAGATAGATGGGGAGGTCTCCCTCTTACATTATGGGGAAGAATAAATATTGTAAAAATGTATGTTCCACCAGGGTATTATACCCTTTAGGGATGCTTGGGTGTTTTCTTCCCAAAAAGTGGTTTACCCAGATGCAAGCCATGTTAAATACCTTCTTGTGGAAAGGCAAAAGCATTAGGTGATCTTATAATAAGCTTACGGGGCCCAAGTTGCAGGGCGGATTATCACCACCCTCTTTCTTTACCTATTATTGTGCCCACCACCTAGTAAAATGGTTTATTGGTCAAAGGCAGAGTGGGAGATAGAGCATCAGGCTTATGTACCCCTATGGCTGGATGTAGAATGATTCTTAATAGCCCAGCATCAAGGTACTCTTTCCTCTCTGATTTACATCAGTCCTAAGAGGGTCCCTAAAATGTTGAGGAGCACTTCCACTGGATGGTTGGTTAGAGCCCTCCATCAATTACAAACCTACCTTTCATGCAACTGGCATACATCCCTGGTGCAACTGGTAGCTGGTAATCCCCATTTTAAAATGAATCATAAACCCATCTTACCCACATTCTAGCCTCTTTTGATTGATAAGAAAGTTTCTGACTTATCTGAGAATGATAAACTGATTTCCTTCACTGCTTTCCGTTCACGTTTCCAGGTGCCTGTCATAGCCTTTTTTAAATATAAAAAGGTTAAAGAGGCAATAAAAACTCATCTGGGATGGGAGGGTATAAGCCGGCTTCACACAGAGATATTGAACAAGCTTCTACACTCAGCTAAAGAAACCCATGCAGTGTCTAGGGTCTACAAGGAGATGCAATCTAGTGATGCCACCTTACCTCAGAGGACCTGCTATTTTTGGACAAAAGAATTATCCCTCACAACAGAAGTGGGGATTTGGAAAAATACATGGAAGAATGTCTATAAATTTGTTAAGCAGGACAGACTGCTATTGATATAGTTTAACATTATGAACAATTTATATTATACGCCAGTTAAATTATACAAATTGGGTCATCTCCCCTCATCTAACTGTACTCGATGTAGTCTAACTCCTGGTTCCTTATATCACATGTTATGGGAATGTTCGGTGGTTCAGGCTCTGTGGCAATCTATTAAGTAATTACTGGATCTGTTGCTTGGGCTTGACTCCCTGTTCACTCCAGAAATTTTCTTACTATACCTTTTCCCGAAGGGTATCCCAGAGGTCAGGAAGGCACACCTAGCTTTGATTTCCTTCATAGCTAAACTTATCATTATGAGGCACTGGAAAGACAAAGCAGGGCTGTCGGTTTTGGAATGGTATAGAGAAGTGCTTATAGCCCTCCAGTTAGAGAAACATATTCTATACATGAGTAACCGTTCTCATTTATACCAGTCTAGATGGGGTTCCCTGGATGCTTTACTTACTGCATGGAAACCATAAGGGTCTATGGATTTGATTGTTCTCTTAATGATAGTTCAATTTTTCCATTATATTGAAGCTAATTATATACACACTTGATGGGGGGGATGAGAGGAGGTAGGAAATAGGTAGGAGGGCACGGGGCGGGAGGAGGGTGGAGGGGTATTACTGGGGAGAGATACAGTTGTAGATGTAGTAGTGATAGTTATTATTGAGCCAATGTAACCATAAGGCTAAAATGTCACGTTTTGGTTTATGTATCATATTTCATGTGCCTAATAACCTACATGTACAACTTAAAAATGAATAAAGCATATTGAATTAAAAAAAAAAGAAACTAACAGTGTAACCATGCTTCCTTTTCCCTCCATTTCAGAGGCCATTGCACTTTTGCCACTCCTCACCCATGTGCCTCTGCTGGGCAATCTGCCTTCTCCTATCGACTTCCCTCCCTCTGGAACTAACTCTCCCCTTGCTCTGCCTCTCCCCATCCCCTGACTCCCTCAGGTACCAGCTGAAACTTCAACTCTTTCCTTCCTGTTCCTACTACCCTTCCTCCTCATACCACCAAGTCTGTGTCTTAACCTGCCTGGTAAGCAACCAGCTTGGCCCATGCACCTGCCTTGGGTTAACATCCACACCTCTACAGTTTTATCCCTTCTTTATGAGGTTGGGCTCAGGTCAGGTCAGGTCAACCGGTAGTGGTCAACTTTGTTCGTATTCACCAAATATTGCTGCCACTTCTGAATATGCAGTTGCTACACATTCTTACTGAGCTGTACTGCACCTAATTCTCTGCACACACAACATTTTGTATTTATACAAATTTTGAACTTTATTTTGCCAAATATGTTCAATGTGTTGCTACTAAGTATAGTACTACTATTCTTTCACTGTTCTCCTCCCCCAGGTTGCACCTTGAAATGAGCCTCAGCTCAGTGTGCCTCTCTCAGTTATCAGTTTTCAAATAAATAAATAAAACCTTGAGCAAGTCAGTTATTCAGCCCTGCTTATTGGGGGCAGGTATGATGGACCGAGGGTCCCTTCCATCCTTACATTACTATGCTACTTTATATTTAACTTAAACTCCCTATCCTCCTGTTGGCCCAGCTACAGAAAAGGATAGAAGCAGGACCTCACTAAAATCAAGATTCTACTTCTCAGCTGGGCAATCCTAGATAAATAAATTGTAAACAAAAGAAAATGCAGTAAAATCATCAGGTGTAGGGTAACTGGGCCCAGCTGCATGGTATGTACTAGGTGGAGTGCAATGCCTAAGTCCATGTGGAAAAACTGCCCCCCCCCCTGCAGAAGACTGTGGAAACTTTCTGTTTTTTTAGGAGGGTGAATTGATGGTAGCATATGGGAATGTGAACTAAATTTTTCTGCACCATAATTTCACATGCATAGTACACCATATTTTGTTGGAAAATCCAACTTTCAATTTTTTTTAAACATAATTTTTTTTTTACAAAAAATGGTGCTGGCTGAAGTGTTTTGTACAGATTGTCCCCCTGGCTGCTGCTGTTGTTGCTGCTGTTATGCACATTCAAGGCTTGTGGGCATAGCAGTATCAGAAATACTGGTGTACCACTGTGGTATATATCTATATAGATAGATTCATGGCAAAAAACTCTGTTTAATGCATCAGTTAGGGTTGTTCCACAGTGACAAAAGCAAGGAAATTCAGTGTTAGAGTTGCCACCCCTTGCACCCCACACCCACCCCACCCCCACCAACAGGCATTAGGGTTTGTGTGGGGTTGTCTGCCCTAACTCTCACCCCATTCCATGTGTAAACAAGCTAAGGTGGTGCAGTATAGGAGACTGGGGTGAGAGTTAGGAACGATGACCCCATTGCACACCCTGATGCCTGTTGGTGGGGGCGGGGTGGGTGTGGGGTGCAAGAGGTGGCAACCCTAACACCAAATGTCCTTGCTTTTGTCACTGTGGCACACCCCTAACTGATGCATTAAACAGAGTTTTTTGCCATGAATTTCCCTTCTTTTTGAGAATGTGCACTATAAATAGTGAATGGAATGTGGTGGTGGGAGCACGGGGCCCATGTGATTTTTTGTCACTTTGCTGCGCAAAAACTGTATGACCGACTGAAATTAAAATTGTTAAATGAAGACATGTACCATGGCACACCATGTGTCCAGAATTGTATGTACATCCATTCAATGGTTGCACAGCACCACAAACAAACAACATAACATGCACAATTCAGCAACCATATGTGCCAGTGACCCAAACATTGGCACAGTGAAAGACGAATTATACATCTTTGTACATGCCAAATGCCAGGCAAATCGGACAAACAGTTCAGAAGTTATTGAACCATAATGAACCAAATTTTCATTCGCTGGAGTGGCATAATTCCACACCTGTTAATGTTTTACATATGAAACCACTGTAAGGCACCTCCGTGCTACTAGGGCTACCTATACTATAAATTTAAAGGCAGTAGCACCATGCAGAATGCAATGTGCAAAATGTTAACTGTGTCATGCAGTGTCTCCACAGTGAATTATTTCTCAAACATGTAAACAGAATAATTCACATATCCAGGACATCCACTCAACACTCTCACAATGTCATGTGAAAAGACCAAACCGTTCCATAGATATTCCATTTTTATGTTTCTGTACCTTTAAGAAGTCTTCCACCACAAAATGGTGGAAATCGCAGCTGAAAATGCACTAAAATGGTGGACCTTGTGGCCAAAAAATCAGTAACTGCAAAGCGGTCCAACTTCAAATGCCCATTACTCTGAACAGAACAACATTTTTCCACCAAACAAAAAATGGCATGTTCCTTGAACAAAAGTCTTTCTACCTGCCAAGTTTCAGACCAATCAACCACACACTGGCTGTGCTATGCGTTGCAGAAGACAGTGCAGAAAAATAGCAAAAACATAATGTTTTGCACTGCACTATGCAAACGCAAAAACACAAATGGTTATGTTAATGCAAACGGTGATGGAAACAGTGAGGTAAAATAAAATAGTAATGCTAACGGTAACGCAAACGCAAGCGCAAATGATAACGCACATGGTGATGTAAACGTAAATGATAATGCAAACAGTAAGAGAAATGCAAGCGAAATGTTACTGAAAATAGAAATGGTAATGCAAACAGTAATGCAAACGCTAACGGCAACAGAAACACAAACATTAACGAAAACAGTAACACAAACGCTAAAGCCAATGGAAACACAAACGCAAACCGTAATGAAAATGCAAATGGTAACACAAACGTAAACAGAAATGGAAATGGTAACGTCAACGGCGACGCAGAAGGAAACAGTAATGCAATCAACAATGGAAACGCTACAGAAAACGCAAATGCTAAGGCCAACAGAAATGCAAATGGTAAAGAACACGCAAACAGTAACAGTAACACAATTGGAAACGCAAACAGTTACAGTAACACCAACAATGATGCCAAAGGGAACACTAACACAAACACAAATGCAAGTGTGTACGCTAATGCAAATGGTAACATGCATGGTCACGGTAACACAATTGGAAACACAAACGTTTATGGTAACACCAACAATGACGCCAAAGGAAACAGAAACTCAAATACAAAGACAAACGGACACGCGTATGCAAACGCAAATGGTAATGCACATGGTAACGCAAAAGGAAATGCAGACAAAAACAGTAATGGAAACGCAAATGGTAACAGTAATGCAAACTTAAGTGCAAACACAAATGCAAAGGGTAACACATGCGGTGATGTAAACGGAAACGCTAATGCAAATGGTTACGGAAATGCAAGTGTAAATGCTAAGTGTAACAGTAACGCAAACACACACCCTTTTTTTCCCCAAGAGGTGCATTCAGAAGCACAGTGAATACAAAGAATGTATGCATAATAATGGCCCTCTGAGCAGAAAATGTGCACTTGGAATGCTAAATTGCTTATATCCTAGGAACCGTACGAAGTAGAAAAAAATTTAAAATCTCATATTATTTACGACTTTCTTGGCTAATTTTGCACTTAGCCCCCTAGTGGGGGACTAAGCATTTTTCTGACGAAAAGTCCGTATCTCGAAGCGTTTTCAAGATACGGGCCCCGAAAGGCAGGTGGATGCCGTAATGTTAGCCTATGAGAAAAATCTTCAGCTTTGGAGAGGCATAACTTTGCAGCCCTCTAACATTGTGTCACCAAACTGTACATCTGTGGGATATTGGCTTTCTTCCCTCCAAATTTCAGCCCAAAAGACCAAACGGTTCTTTTGCAGCAGTGTGACAAAGATTTCCTATTGTTTTGGGCATACTGTCACAAAGTAGTGTCGTGATTTGCAACACTTCGCAAAAAAAATCATGAAAGTGTCGCATGTGCGACACTACTTTGCAACACTACTGTTTACAAAAATTTCAAAAACATATTTCTGGGGTGTTTAACCCCCAATAAAGACATGGCTAGCATCATCAGGACTTGACTAGGTGAACACAACAAGAATTGTGTCCCTAGAGCGTCCCAAATTTAAATGCCAAGCATTTCTGTGACCACCAACTGAAAAAAGATGGCTGATTGCGACACTACAAGGGTCATTTGCAACACTAAAAACTGCATTTGCGACACTTTCAAACTTTTTAACTTTTCCCATTGACTACAATGGGAAATGTGTTTTTTGAATAACTTTTGAACCGTTTAATATTTTTTCATGAAATCTTCGAAAGGCACACTGGGGACCCCGGATGCATGTTCCCTGAAGGTTTTGGACTGGTTGCATAGACAGTGCGACCTGTAGGTGAGAGGAAAGAATGCACAAAAATGCGTAATTTGTGCATTTTTTGCTGCTCTGTAGCTCCGCAACTGTATATTCAACTGTTACAAAACTTGGCAGATGCAGAGACCTATGGTACCAGACTGTGCATTCCAAATTTCAGGCAAATCTGTCCTACAGTGGCAAAGTTATTAAGCTGCCAAATTTCAGATTTAACCTTAAATGGGGTACTCAACCCTGACTATAGTGTCACTACTGTGCCACTGTAATATATACATACATACATTATATATATATATATATATATATATGTAATAGATAACCCACTCTTAAATATGCGGTCACGATCTGATATATGCACGAGGCCACAGGCTGAGTGTGTCAACCACCCAAGGCGTGCGTATATTAGAGCCGACCGCACATCGTAGAGTGGGTTATCTATCTTATAAAATGGCAAAATTGTTTTTTAAGGGGGTAAAAGTGCAGGTGTGTGGTTGTGCTCTGATATACGCACGGTCATGTGATGGCAGCCAGCAAATGAGCAGACATAATTTTTCCTACCTATTTCATAAATATGTATATATATATATATATATATATATATATATATATATATATATATGTATGTATAAAAGGTGCTTTTGTAAATACACTACACAAGCTGGGAGAAAACTGCATATTGACATACCATCATACCACAATGCAGAAAACAGATATCAGGAAAGCTAGTGCTCTCCATCCAGACTGTACTGACATCCAGTGATGTCAATTAATTTCTCAGACAGCCTATGAACCTCTAAATAATTATCAGAAACAGTTCCAATTTGAATTTAATTTATGAAAATGTGTTCTATGCCTGCCCAGTCGGGTGATGGCAGGGTACAGAGCTGCTAATAAGAAAACATGTGTTTATGAAGATGTACTTGGACTCACAGGCCATCAGCAAGCATGAGGTGGGTGGGTGGGGGACTGAGGACCAGTAGCACTCTGTTTAAAGAGTGGGTGTTGGGACATAAGTACCCACTAGATCAACTGGGAAAGTCCACCTAAGAATGGAGAATGGGTAGCATTTGTGGTTAAAAGTCTAAGAGACCTACTGTATATTCGAAAGTCATGCAAAATGATGTGCAACTTTGCATGTCAGACAAAACAAGGTATATTGGAATATATCCTTTGAGTGCTGTGCGTAGCACTAACCCATGTGTGAGCACAAACCACAATGGTGATCACTTGTGCAAGCCAGAAGACAGGGATCAGCATTATCCACAGGCTGTATGTTCCCTCCATGTCCCTCGGGTCCCTATGCTGTTCCATTGTTCCTGACTTTCAAAGTAGAACCTTTTCATCAGTATTTCATCCTTTTTGGAGGTATTATTTATTTAGTTTTTGTTACCAGATAAGTGCTGTAGAGAATAAGCTGCCTATTTTCAGGTAGTACTAGTAGTAGTAATAGTTGGGGCTTCAGTTATATTCACTAAATATACCACTAACAGCTTAACCTGACACAATATTTATTTATTGAATTTTGTTAACCAGTCAGGCCCACTGAAACAAAAAGTCCCTTTTTCAGGGGTGATTCAGAGTTAATTACTGTTAATAACTAATAAAGTTAATAACTGCCCAGGGCTCCCAGGTCACCATTGAAAACAGGCACTTGTGCCTAGTGGCCCTTACCTGGTTACCAAAAGACTAAAATAAAAAAATAAAATAAAAATTACAGCGTACACAATGCAATATGGATTATACAGAGTCAGACAATGCATCTGTTCATAACCTAGATGTGCTAAGTCAGATGCATGCCAGCACACGGAAACAGTACACACAAGGGTACAGGAGATTAGTACACAGGCAGGATCATATTACAAGTCAGGGCAGTAACACAATATCATACATCCAAGACAGATTCACGTGATACAGTCTCCTGAGTAGCAGCTCCAACAGAGCACTCCCACTAACCCCAAATTAAACTAATTATTTCTTAATACATCATCCACTTTTTTGGTACCTACTGGAAAAAAGAAACTGATTCTACTGAGAGGCATATTCTGGCTTGGAAAATTGGAGTATAGAGGTGGAAATGCGAGTGGCATTGCCCAAACACACACCACCACCAACGTCCGAGAAGGCCAGCAGAAAAAACAAAAAAGCCTCAGGCTTCTACTAGCAGTCACTCTGCAACTGCTCCATCAGAGCAGAATCTACTAACACTGGATCGATTTTGTAGCTGAGCTCCAGCCTTTCAGGGAAGAGCTGGGATCGCTTACCTCAGAGTTTAAATCCATGGCTGGTGCATTGGAGGATTTATCCAAGAGAACCGGGGACAGTGAGGTCCGAATCAGATCCCTGGAAAAGAAAGTCGACCGCCTGGATCCTGAATTAGTGGCAGCCAAAACAAGGATGGCCCGTCCTGAAGCCAAAGTAGAAGATCTGGAGGGTTGGAGCCGGAGGAATAATGCAGTAATAATAAGTCTGCCCGAAAAGGAAGAGGGCCACGACCCTATTCTATTCACCCAAAAACTGAAACTCAAACTGACAGGCCTGTCTCCATATGGGCCTACCTATGCCATAGAAAGATCGCACCAAGCTTTACGCCCCATGCCTCCTGCCAGAGCACCACCTCGCCCACTAATCTTTCACTTCTTGAATTATTTGGAATGGCAACATTTCCTTAACAAAATTAAGAAATTGCAAGAAGTTGAATGGGAGGGAGCTAAGCTACATGTGGCGCAGGATTTATCAGCTTCAGTAAGACAATGGCATGCCTCATTCCATCCCATTGTTACCAAGTTAATTGCTGTGGGCATAAAGTTGAGGATGGGATACCCAGCAAGATTCCAAGTGCTCTTACCTGGTAACTGGACCAGTTTTGAGGACCCGAAATCAGCGGAAACCACACTGATGGAAGCACTACCTGATCTGTTCAAGAACCGTTGAAAGGAGAGCAGTCTGATATAACAGAGATTCAAGCAACTAAAAGAACAGTTTAATGTTATTTCATTGGAGTTGAGCTCCAGAGGGATGACCTGCCCTAGAGGAATACCTATTTTCAACAAGTATTATGTGGACACTTCAATACCCCTTCCCTTCCGGGACTGTGTACATTTGCTCACTATTCAACCATAATTTGCATAGAAAAGATGGACATCTTGATTTTCTATGAGCAGTGGTAGCAACTAACCGAGGGAGGAAACAGTGAGTGCTTTCTTTTGATTTGGTCACGGGGGGCTGGATATGAGAAACTCTAGCAGCAAGGACCCAATCATCGATTTCTCTGAGTGCGAAGAATTTCCTCGACTTTTGCAGATGTTATAAGTAACTCTGGGCCAAAGCAGCATATGGTTGTACCGCTCCTGACTGCGAAAGGTTTTTTTACGCTGAGGGACTTGAGAGTGTATTACTTTATGTTTATTTTGGACTGAGCCACGACACATCTGGAGGCTTTTGGTTTTTTTGGATTTTTTTTTCTATAATTTTGGCATAACAAAGTTAAGGGTAGACAGACACTGAAGTGAGGAGCATTCAATCCTCATTGTTTATAGCTGCACCGAGAAGTGCTTCAAAGGTCAAATGGATGTTTTCATTCTGGTATAGGAATACCCAAAGTCAGCTCATAACCTTCACAATAACTAATGTTCTGGAGTTTATTTGTTACTAGTCTAATCTGTTCTTAGTAGGCTGGGAAAAGTTGTAAGGTATCCATATGGCTTACCCCACCGACTGATTCGTATCAAGATCAGATGGATTAGCAGACGGTTGGGGGACTAGAGGTATAAAGGGTTCAGAACTGGGAAATGGTGAGGGAATGCCTCCCTTTCAAGGAGGTTCTATTTAAGTTCTGGCTCATTTCAAATAAGGGGAGGCTTCCCCTGACTCACAGATATAAAACTCATTTTTGGGGGAGGGCAGGAGGGGGATTGGCACTGGTTGGTGAGACTGTACATCATGGGCTGAAATAAATATGATTTGGTGGGTGGGAGAACGGGACTTTGCTGTCTCATTTTGGTATATATATTAACTATATGTTTACTTAATGGTTCTGGGAAAGGGGATTCCAGTTCATCTTATGGTCATATTTCACTGTTTCTAATGTTGCAAGGTTTATGCGGTTTCAGTGGGAGGAGACATGTAAGTTTTGTTAAGAGGCTGTTCTGTGGATAGGGCTAGGGAGGGTTTATCATCAGATAAGTCATTGAGAACAGGGCTGCAGAAAACAAGGGTATCGGTTTTATATCTGGTTTGCACAATTAGGCAGAAGAAATGGCTAAGTATGTGAACGTTATTTCATGGAATGTTTGAGGGGCCCATAACAAATCTAAAAGGTATCAAATTATTAAACATTGCCAGCACCTCAAAAGTGATATTTCACTTTTGTAAGAGATGCACTTATTGAAAACTGAGGCAAACCTGTTCCACAGGCAGTACATTGGCCAGGTGTACACAGCAGGGAGCAGCACACAGAGTACAGGGGTAGCCATATTACTCTCACAGAAAAAACCCTTTGTCTGTGCACAATGTATTCGTGACCCAAATGGTCACTACTTATTTCTCAGGGGTACATGGGGCTGAGGTAGTCCTGGGCTGTATTTATGGTCCCAGTGCAGACACCCCCTCATTTTTCATGAAGTTAGTCCCTGTTTTGGCCCCCTTCCTAACTCTCTCTATTTTCCTAGGGGGAGATTGGAACCTCCCATTTACTCCAGACCTAAACAAATCAGATAGGAGGAAGCAAGACCTATCTCCAGCTCACTGATCTCTACGGGACCTATCCGATCACCTTGGCCTGTGTGATTCCTGGTGAACTTTGAACCCCAGTTCCAGGAAATATACATTCCATTCCATGGTGCATGGAAACTCATCCAGAACTGACTATTTCTTGGTTAGCCACACTCTCCTGACGAGCATACTGGGCTGTGGAATGGAACCAGGCATAATCTTGGACCACTCCTCAGTATGGTGTCAGATTTCATTTCCCCCAATCAGCAAAAAGAAACCATTTGGAAAATCAACAACCGGATGTTACAAGAGGGGTGGGTAATAAAGCAGATGTCTAACTCAATTGATCACTTCACTTCGGCTAACCTGAACCCCATGGATAAAGCCGACATGGAATGGGGGGCATTAAAATGTTACGTCAGGAGGAAGTAATATGCCTAGCATCCACCAGGAAATGCAAGTGAGAGAAGAAGCCCTTAGATCTCTTACCTCAAATACAAGATCTGGAAGCACACCTCTCACCCATCACCAGGGAAGAGGATAGGCCAAAACTTATAGGGCTTCGGGATCAATACAGCGAGCTATTGTGTGAGAAAGCTGAACTTGCCATTTTGAAAACCAGGGCAACTTATATAGATCAGGGTGAAAAAGCCAGCTGTCTTTGGCCCTAATGCTTAAGAAACAAGAGGCATCAAGAATTGTAGCGGCCATCTGTCATCAACAGATGAGTCTCTAAAAGTTACACCGAAGGAAATTGTAATCGAATTTGAGCAATATTATCATAGTCTTTATACTCCGATGCTGGAACTCCCAGTCACACAGATGGTAGATGACTATCTTGCTGCCATCCCACTGCCAGCCTTAAAGGAAGACCAAAAAGAAAGCTTGGTAACCCCTTTTAATGAGGCTGATATCTGGATAGCCATCAAAACCTTGCCACTGGTAAAGCCCCAGGCCCGGATGGGTTTTCCTCTCACTTTTATAAGGTATTTGCTGAACAATTAACACCTTGGTTACACTAGCTGTTCCAATGCATGCTCTCAGCTGACCCCATAAATCAGTGATTACTTGAAGCTCTAATAGTAGTGCTACATAAACCTGGGAAGGAGGAAAACAAAGTCACTAGTTACAGACCAATCTTGCTGTTGAATTACAATATTAAAAATTTAGCCAAACTACTTGCAAATAGGTTGAGCAGAGTGCTCCCCTCCTTAATAGGGCAGGAACAGGTTGAATTTATTGCAGAGAGGCTCTCAGACCATTTATGCAAATTGGCTCACATTTTCTCCGTGTCTAGGTACTCAGACCACTCAGCTGTCCTGAGGTCCCTGGATGCAGTGAAAGCCTTTGACCGAGTTGACTGGCAATTCTTATTCTGGTCCTTGCATAGGTTTGGATTCCCCCCATGATTTATCCTATGGATACATGTCCTAAATGTGAACCCAAGTGTCCGAATACATTGTAACAGAGTTTTTTCTTCCACCTTTCCATTATATTCGGGCACTAGGCAAGGCTGCCCATTATTGCCACTGTTGTTAAATATTTACTTACAGCCCCTACTTATGAAGCTTAAAGAGAACCCAGGGAAACTAGGTATAAAGCTGGGGACCCAGAAGGTGAAACTATCAGCATACGCGGACGACATACTATTACACCTCTCTCAACCACTGACCTCTATTTCAGCCACACTAAAGACCATTAGTGAATATAGTTTGCTTTCCAGCTACAAAATTAATCTGGCTAAACACTAGTTTTCCTTTTATATTCTAGAACACTTAAAAGTGAGATAATGGAAACTGGAATACACTGGTCCCAAAAAAGTATTAAATATCTGGGCATAAACATGGCTAGGAGTGACCTTAGTATGCGACAATTCAAGTTAGATGCATTACTCCATTACTCCAGGTAATGCACCAAGATTTAACCCACTTTAAATCCCTACCTCTGTCCCACTGGGGTCATATTAGTCTGGTGAAAATGAATATATTACCAAGAATTTTTTATCTGCTCAATTTGCTAAACTTATGGCTGCATCTGAAATGGTTTAAGAAAGTACATGTGATCATCACTGATTTTATATGGTTAAGCAAATCCCAGAGGAGGGTATATCATAATATGGCCGCTCCCAAAACCCGGGGAAGGGGTCTTAGGCTGCCGCCCTTTGGATTGTACTATTGGGCTAACCAGGTGAGTAAATACTTATTGTACATTGGCTTGCAGTAGATGCAGTCTCTAAACTTAACAACTGTCTATCTGAGATCAGTGATTGGATGAGTGCCAGCTGGCTAAGGTTAAACCTGGATAAGACTGAGGTGTTGGTGGTGGACCCAGGTGTCGTAAGGCGGGTTGTAGGGCTGGTCTTCCTTCGGGCATATGGATCGATGGAGCCCAGCTCTCAACCTCAGACCGGGTGCGTAACCTGGGCGTTATTATTGATGACAGTTTGAAGCTGAAATTCCAGGTGTCATCTGCCGTCAAATCCTCTTTTTACCATCTGAGGAATATCGCTTGGGTGAAACACCTTGTTCCTCCGGCTGACCTCCCGACATTAGTCCATGCCTTTGTTACTTCTCGCCTTGACTACTGCAATGCCCTGTACCTAGGGATGCCAGGGGTTGATATCCGCCGCTTGCAGCTGGTGCAGAACGCTGCAGCCAGGCTTTTGACGGGGACATCAATAAGGAATCATATTACGCCTGTGCTGCGCGAATTGCACTGGCTGCCGGTTCAGTGGCGGATCACCTTTAAGGTCGGTTTACTCACCTATAAAGCCCTTCACGAACAGGGACCGCAATATCTGCAAGATCTACTTGTTCCCTACCATCCCTCCCGCTCACTCAGATCCACCGACGAGGATTGCTAGGAGGTTCCCAGGGTTCGTTAAAACATCTGGGGCACGGCGTTCTTATGCTGCCCTACCCTGTGGAATTTCTACCTCGTCGGATACGAAGCTGCCTGACCATCGAATGCTTTAAATCAGAGTTCAAAACATACTTATTTCAAAAGGCTTATGGGGAGTAGTTATTGCACTGATTTGAAATTGGAATTATATTTTATTGTTGTTTGTTACGTTATATGTATGTTTTATATGTATTTAATTATTGTACAGCGCTTTGATTTCAAAAAGCGCTTAAAAATAAACTTTTACTTACTTACTTGCAGTGCTGGAGGATTTGAGGGCACTCTGATATGTGCCCATATGGCTCACGATAGAAAAGGAACTAATTAGCTCAAAGGGAGTGTCCCCGAATGCCCTCATGCACATAAAGTCAAAAAATCTACCCCCAGGGTTGCGTAACTCACCAATCTTGATTTCAGTAAAGATTCAGACCCAGCTTTGCTCCTTCTTGAAATATAAACATGATAGGGACCTAGACCAGCCACTTATGGAGAATCCTAACTTTAAAGCAGAAGGTAAAACAATACAGACACATTAGATTCCACAACTAGTGGAAACAACTGCTATGGACTTTTTTTAAAGAAGGGGTCTGTCTCACTTCTGAGGACATTATGAGGCTCTATAAAGTAGATAGAACCCACATTTTCAAAGTTTTCCAAATCCGTCACATGTTGTTAAATAAAAGTGAGCTATCCATGGAGGAGAAAGGTGCTGGACACTTCATGCTTTCCCTCACTACCTTAGCTGTATTGCCTCATGCAGTGTCCAAAATATATGCTAGTCTTCGTGACAGAGCCTTTCCCTCCATGGATGGGGCTTCCAGGTACTGGTCCTCACAATTTTCACAGCTAGAATTAGATCGGGGCAAGATCTGGAAGAATTGTTATATCTACATTACTCAAGACTTGTTGAGGATTATGCAGTTTCAATTCCTCAGCAATATGTATTTGACCCTGGTTAAGTTCTATTAAATGGGTAGATCTCCGTCTCCACAATGTGTAAGATGTCATCAGGCAGAGGGCACTCTCTTCCATATATTTTGGGAATGCCCCCAAATAGCATCATTATGGTCAACCATTGGACAAAAAGCTGACCCTCTGCTGGGTATAGAGGAACTTTTTATACCGGAAATATGTTTGGTAGGTGATTATGCAGGGGTGGCTATATGCCAACGTAGATATTATATGGCTATGATAGCCTTATCACTTAAAAAATTAGTGTTGTGTCATTGGCAAGATGCAGAGAGTATTTCATACACGGAGTGCTTACAAGAGATACTGCTCAATCTGTGACTCGAACATATGATTGCCAGCCTGCATAATTACCTGTCCAGGTATAAAAGAAATTGGGAAACACTGCACACCCTTTATACAATGCAAACTAATCCTACTGCAGGGACTGGGTAGGCCCCACACTCTTTTCATGATAGTAACACTCTAATGCCAATTGGGAGGGGGGTGGATGGAGGGTGAAGGGGGGATGGGGGACATGTGTATGTATGTATGACTGTATATGTTTTTTTCTGGTATTTGAATGTATCATGGTGTGTATAACTTGGAAACTCAATAAAGCTGATTTAATAATAAAAAAAAAAAAAATGATACATCCAAGGCCGGTATCCATTCAGTTATCTGTGCAAGAGACGAAGTGCAATAGGGAGACCAAGCAGCATCAAGTGCAAAATCATAGGCATGGAGTAATGGCAGGAACTCCAGGTCAGCAACTGTAGAAACACAAGCTGTGCTCGAGCAAGTATATCTTGAGGTCTTTTTTAAACTCTCTAAGTGTGGACAAATTTTTGGAGGAAAGCAGAAAGAGTTTTCCACAGTGATGGAGCTGAGCTTGGTAAAGGATCTCACCCCCGGACTCGACCTCATCTTGAGTATTTCTAGTAAGGTTGGCTTTAATTTTTCTGGCATTGAGAACCAGTGTATTTGAGAAGAACCACCTTTCTAGTACCAAGAAGTCCTCATCAAGGAGTCAGTTGATGAGGGTGACATCACCGGAGTTCCTATACAGTACTGCATCATCAGTATAAAGCTGAAGGCATGCCCCTCCACAATGACCAGGTAACTCATTTACAAACAGGGAAAATAGCATCGGGCCCAAAATGGACCGTTGGGGGACACCGTCAGTTATGGTTCTTAATGTAGATTGCATACCTTACCATTTCACTTTCTGAGCCCTGTCAGTCAAATAATGAGTGAACCTCCTGCAGAACAAGTCATCTAGACCAAACCTCCTGAGTTTTTCTACTACAATGGCCACCTTCCAGCTATCAGGGATTGTTCACTCCATGAGAGACTTGTTGAATAGCTTGGCAACAGGGGGAGACAATTGCAGGACCAGCTATCTTTAGCAACTTGGGCTCCAGATTATCAAAACCCTCAGATGCCTCTGCTTTTAGTATTTTAAGCAGAGTTAGAACCCGTTTTCTGATTATCTGTTGAAAATGGAATTTGAGCTTAGGCATCTCAGTTTCTTGCTGTCATGGTGTGTTTGGGGTGGCTCCAGAGAAGGGAATTTTACACTTATCTAGATCTGTGAAGAACTTGTTAAAGGCATTGGCAGTTTCAAGGTGGTCATTAAGTAGCTTACCCTCGGCAAGGATGTCTGATTCAAAGGGTAGGTTGACCCTTTAGAAAGTTGTCTATGTGAGACCAAAACCTTTTTGGGGTTGGTCAAGTTATTATCTTGCAGGTTCTTAATAGATTGTCTTTTGGCAACTTTAAGGCTAGCTTTACAGATATTCCTGCACTCCCTGTACTTGTCTCAATCTGCTCTGAGACCAGTATTTTTGAATATTCCCCACACCTTTTTTCTCTGCCTCAGTAGCTTTCTAAGATCAGCATCTAGCCATATGAATCTATAGAAGAATAGAAACATAGGAGTTGACAGCGGATAATGACCGCAAGGCCCATCCAGTATGCCATTTGTTCTACCTTATGAATGTGCCATAAGCCTGTACTCTGTCAGTGGCCTATCTATTCATACTACTCTGTATTGCTCCCTTATGCCTATCCCATGCTGTTTGAAGCCCTGCAGTGTATTCATATTCACCACTTCCTGAGGTAGGCTGTTCCATGCATCCACCACCCTTTCTGTGAAAAAGGACTTTCTCACATTACCCCTTAATCGGCCATCCTCTAATCTCATGCTGTGTCCTCTTGTCCTGCTATTTTTATTATATTGAAACATGTTAGACTCTTTCACCTTGTTAATGCCCTAAAGACGTTTGAATGTTTTGATCATATAGTCTCTCTCCCTCCTTTGCTCAAGTGTATACATATTGAGCTCCGTTAATCTGTTCTCATATGTTTTCTGATGCAGCCCCTGCACCATTTTGGTTGCCCTTCTCTGGACTGCCTCCATTTTGTCAATGTCCTTGTGCAGGTGCGGCCTCCAGTACTGCATGCAGTACTCCAGATGGGGCCTAACCAGTATCTTGTAAAGAGGGATTATCACCTCCGTCTTATGACTTGTGATACCCCTACTAATACACCCCAACATCCCTCTAGAATTACCTACTGCTTTAGTGGTCTGCTTGGATGATTCAGGTCATCTGTGATGATGATGCCCAAGTCTCTTTCTTCCCTTGTGATTGCCAGCAACTCCCCTCCCAACCTATAGGTGGCTTCAGGGTTTCTCTTCCCTATGTGCATGATTTTGCACTTCTTTGTGTTAAACCCAGTTGCCACTCTTCCGACCATTTTGCCAGTTTATCTAAATCTCTTCTCATTCTGCCCACCCCATCTGGATCATCTACTCTGTTGCAGATCTCGGTGTCATCTGCAAACAGACAACCCTTACCCTACAATCCATCTGCAATGTCACTAATGAAGATATTGAAGAGGACTGGCCCCAGGACTGATCCCTGAGGTACCCCACTTGCATCTCGTCTGACTGTATACTGTTTACCACCACTCTCTGTTTTCTGCCCGCCAACCAGTTTGTCACCCAGTTGACCAACTTCTGACCCACCCTGAGCCGACCCAGCTTATTAATCAATCTTCTATGTGGAACAGTATTGAAAGCTTTGTTGAAGTCAAGGTAGGTGACATCAACTGCATCCCCTTGGTCCAGCACTCTGGTTACCCAGTCAAAGAAATCTATGAGATTAGTTTGACAGGACCTGCCTGTTGTTAACCCATGCTGTCTTGGATTCTGTGCTCCTATGGATTCCAGGTGTTGCACTATCCTTTCCTTAAGGAGTGCCTCCATAATCTTGCCCACTACTGAGATAAGACTGACTGGTCTGTAGTTCCCTGCCTCCTCCATGCTACCACTCTTGTGTAGCGGGATCACATGAGTCCTTCTCCAGTCTTCTGGGACCTCTCCTGTGCTCAGAGACTCACTAAACAGTTCTGCTAATGGCTCTGCTAGTTCCACCCTTAGTTCCTTTAGTACCCTGGGATGTATGCCATCAGGTCCCATTGCCTTGTCCGCCCTGAGCTTAGCGAGCTCTTGTAGGACCCTTTCTTTTGTGAAGGGACTTGTGCACACCTCCCTCTCCCCTGTGTCCATGGTGCTGGGCTGTGGGCCCTGCCTTACCTTCACCTCAGTAAATACTGAGCAGAAGTATCTATTTAGAATTGATGCTTTTCCTTGGTCCTCCTCCACACACTCCCTCTTATCCCCTTTGATCTTAGCAATACCCCCTCTGGACTTTATCCTTTCACTAATATATCTATAGAAAGTCTTGTCCCCTTCTTTCACTGTTCGTGCTAGTGTTCCCTCAGTTTGGGCATTTGTCTGCCTTACTGCCTTCCCTGCTTCCCTTAGGGAAGTTTGGTATGCCTCCCTATCTTCATCCCGCTGCATTCCCTTATATTTCCTGAAGGCCAGCTTTTTGGCTCTGACCTTTTCTGCTACTGTTCTTTGAGAACCAAAGTGGTTTCCTCCTTCTTTTGCTCTTGCTTTTTTCTTTAACACAATGGGATGTTGCTTCCAATATTGCATCCTTAATGAAACATAGAAACATAGAATATGACGGCAGATAAGGACCGCTTGGCCCACCCAGTCTGCCCATTTCCCTACCTAATGGATAAGCTGCAGATCCTAGTTAACCAGCAGCCTACTTCTTTCTACCCCCAACCCCTAGAATTGCCTTATGGCTGTCCCACGCATGCTTGAATTCAGTCACTGTTTTTAATGCTTAATGCTTGCCCACTTTGCCTGTACCCACTCACCTGTATTTCTTCTTGCCAGGGCTGTCTTAACACTGTTGGCCATCTTATCAAAGCCAGCTCCTCTGAAGTCCCATATTTTTGCCTTGGAATGGGATGATGTAGTTCTATTGTCCAAACTGAACCATATCATGTGATGATCACTGGCCCCCAGGTGACCTACCTGGAGATCTGTGATCCTTTCCCTGTTAGTCAGTACTAGATCTAGGATAGCCCTGTCTCTTGTGGGTTGTTGTTCCAGTTGTTTGAGGCCGTCCCTCTGCAGGGAATCCACTATGTGTCTAGTTCTGGCAGATGTTCCTGCTGGTATTGACCAATCCGTATCTGGCATGTTGAAGTCTCCCATTATCAGAACCTCCCCTTTAGCTGTCATGTTTTGTATATCTTCTAACAGTAATGTGTCTATGTCCTCCCCTTGGTCTGGAGGCCTGTAGACAACCCCAGTTCGTATGGCTGTCCCATTTCCTGTTTCCAGGGTGACACACAGTTTTTCTGGCTCCTTATGTGTATTCTGAATTTCTGTAGCTCTGATATTTTCATTGACATAAAGGGCCACTCCCCCCCCTTGCACCTCTGTCTCCTCTGAACAGTATATAGCCAGGTACTGAAGTCTCCAAAGTGTGGTTCTGATGAACCATGTCTTGCTAATTGCTACTATGTCCAGTTTAGCCTCTGTCATTGTTTCCTGCAGGTCTGGGATCTTGTTTCCCAGACTGCAGGCATTTGTGTACATGATTTTCCAGTGACCAGATTTTTGTGCATTAGTTGTTGGGTGAGGTCCGGTGTTTCCCCTGCACATCATATGGGGAGCAGGTCCCTTTCCTTACCTGGTGATACAAATGAACTACAAACATGCTGAACTCCTATTTGATCACTAGCTGATGGGGGAAGGGTGTTCTTCCCATTCAGTGTATCGGGTGCTGCAACCCTCTCCCCATTTGCTAGTTTAGATATTCTGTGAATTTGTGTCCTTTTTCCTGGCACCAGCCCTTGAGCCACATGTTTAGCTCCCCTATCGCCCCTTCTCTGACCTCTGACCTTTTACCCTCATTTGTTTATAAGGGGAATGCAGGTTAACATCAAATAAGAAATTATTGGTTAAGAAGTCAAGGACAGCATTAACATCTGGGAGAGATTTAATTGTTGTCCATTGTACGTTGAACAAGGTTGTCTGAAAGGCAATTTCATCAAATTTCTGAGAAATCTCTGGTAAGAAAAATCCTAGGGGGTTGTTGGGGAGCACTAGTGTTCTAAATACAAAATGTTAGGAAGTGGTCACTAGGAGAGTCTGAAAATATGCCCACAGCTTGTATCCTATATGGGACTGAGACTAGGATCCAATCAAGCAAAGTATGTTTACCCAATTTGTTATTTAGTCTGGTGGGTTCACAGATGACTTGAGTGAGCTGCACCTCCAGGACAGTGTCCCTAGGCCCCCCTTTCACATCACGGGTCCAGTTTAGATTGAAGTCTCCCAGAAGTATTAACTCACCAAGCGGATTATCTGTGAAAGTCTTCAGAAGGGAGACTAATACTGGTGATGCTACTGGGGGGGAGGGGGTTGTGAAGGCAACCCATATAAAGGGGTTTAGTGCCACCAAGGGGTATTTTGACAAACAATATCTTGCATGATAAGTCATCCAGCTTAACGCAGATACTTGAATGGCATTAAGGATGGACTTTATATAAAGGAGTACTCCACCGCCTTTCTTATCAGGCCTATCCTTATGGTGAGTGGTGAACCCAGTGAGCTCAGTCTCATGGGAGAGCACAGATGGCTTTAAGCAGGTCTCTGATATGATTAATATATCGGGGCATACATGTCAGACCAACTCTCCAATTCATGGATTTAGGTCTGAGGTTATTGTTGTTCATGTGAGCGATCTTCAGGCCCCATGTACTAGACCAGATTGTGTCAGAGGGAGGGCATATCCTGTAGTTAGGGAGGATTAGGGTCAGGATTAGGCTCTATGTCCCCAGACAACAGCAGACAAAGTACTGGCAGTATTTTGATAGGAGGCAGATATCTATCAAAGTAGGCTGTTGTGCTCCCTTTTGTAGGTAACAGAACAGATTGTAGCAGTTGCCCTTTCTGTGTAGTTCATGAAGTACTAGCTGGAATGGGTCCATAGCACAGGGAAGCGGGAGAGGTAAGATAGGATATGGTGCACCTGGGTGTTGGTTAGGCCCACTAGTGGCACGTATAATTATTTCTAGACTGAGCACAGCATACATGTATAGTATTGATAGGGATATGCCCCATTTGGCCATGTTGAAGACCCCAGATGTGCTTCACACAGTAAAAGTAATGCTTAATAATAGGTTATAACATTTAGCAAAGAGGGATGTTTGTAACACTTTTAGTCTGGAAATATGGGATTTGCACACCCCACCCCAGTAGGATACATGGTGAAAACCAAGCAGGATTAAAAAACTAAAGACATCACTTCTAGTCTGAAAGAGTACAGTGGCTATTTTAGGCAGGTACTGAGGGAAGTACAAAAACAGTAAGCATCTCACAAAATTGAAAAACAGTAAGCATCTGTATACCCCAAGCCCCCCCTCCGATGATGCAGAAAATAGGCAGAATTGGCTAGCCCTCCTTTTCTGGTCAACAAAAACTAAATAAATGTTAAAAAAATGGCACCCTTCAAAAATGCTGAGAAATAAAATCTAATGTAACATAACATAGAGGATGTGGGGAACAATCAATACAACTATTATCAACATTCCTTAACATAGTGAAGTACAGCAATAAGTTAATTAAGATAATAGCAATTTCAGGGGATGTAAGTCGGAGTCCAAGTAGGGTCTCCAGTGGCACTATATGTAAGGAATTTAGGGCAGACTAGGTGGGCAATGTGGTCCTTATCTGCCAACAACGTCTACAGGATATTTCTACAGTATATTTCCATGTATATTTCTATCATTAATTATGTGCAGAATAGTGACTAATGGGATGAAAACATTACAGTCACCTATGTTCAGAAAAGGCAGCCTTTTAAGGTGTGCATACACTCTCTATTTAAAAATGGTCTCCTAGGGACCACATGCTCATTATACCAACCTCTAGAAAGTAATATACTACTACATGCATAGATTTGTGAATTAACAGATAAGCACTGTGCAAGTTTCCCAAGGACTGGTGCTCATTAGGTTCAGGTGATGCATTTTAAGAAAAGGTAGAAATAAAAGTCTCCTGAAGATTGGCCTCTTAAAAATAGAACTGGTTGTTTCTAAATGTAATTGCAAACACATGGAAGTTACGAAAATAGTGTAGAGCATATACCATACCACACCAAACCAGACCAAACCACACCACACTAGCAGTCTATAAAAGATAATAGATGACTTTTTTTGTTTGTAAATTAGGCATATTTGGATAAAAAAAGAGACAAAGTAACAGAAGTACTCAATAAAGTGTCAACTTAAAAGGTATTTACTGGCAACATCAGTGACCCATTTGCTAATGGGCCAATAGGTGGTAGAATCATTGTGGGGATGATCTGCTCATTCCCCAGTAAGGAAGAGGTAGACTGCATTATCTTCAAGCACGGTCCCCTTATTACCAAGTTACAAGTAGGACATGGCAGGAACTCAGTGGAGACAGTCACTCAAGCCCTTCTTCGACAAAGCTGGTACCCACAACATGACTATTTGTCTAGACCTAAACAGGATGTGGAAAGAACAGAATTAGGAACAGGAAGGGAATACTATAAACTGGCTAATGCTAGCTATGCTAATGTGTAATAATGGTGTCTTAACACAGCATTGTAACACTGTGGGATCATTAGGACCACTGGAAATAAGGAACCTCACACCATGTTACAGAAAATGATAGCATATCATGACAGTTAGTTATATGCAAATTAAATGCTAATTACTAGAGCTGGGTGAAAATTATGAATTTAACTTCTCCAAAAGTTTCACAAAATTCAGGGACTTTCATAAACTTTTACAAAATGTCACCTATGTCACAAACTACAAAATGTCATACTTCTAGTTTTGGTAGATTTTTCAGGCTAATTGTAAAATTTTAAACAGAATTGTGGGAATAGTGAAAATCTAATGATTATTCCATGGTTCATAACAAATTGCTGCTGTTTGCTGTCAAATTCCACCATAAATTATTCTGCAAACAATACAGTCACATTATAGTCTTCCACGTCTGTGTGCAGTTCTGGCACCCCTACTTAAAGAAAGATGTTAAATTGTTGGAGTGGGGCCAACACAGGGCAACCAGGATGATCCTCGGTATGGAGGACAAATCTTATGAGGAGAAACTGAGGTAGCTCAACATGTACTTCCTAGAGGAATGGGGAGATAGAGTGGACATGATAAAAACCTTCTATTATATGAAAAGCATAAATAAAGATGGCACAGAGGGAATTTTAAGATTAGTGAGAGGGATGGACACTAGGGGGCACAATCTAAAGTTGTATGGTGGTAGATTCAGAAGGGAACTGAGAAAGCACTATTTCATGGAGAGAGTAGTGACAGGGTAGAATGCACTGCCTGAGGAGGTTGTATCCTTGAAGACTGTGAGCAGTTTTAAGAGAGGATGGGACAAAATCAGGGGGAAGGTTGCCAGTGAGGCACTGAGGCGAGGGGTAACAGCTAGTATGGGTATGAAATTGGATTTGTGGGTAGGAGGGGGTGGGAGCAGCTGCAGTGTAACAGACTGCTACAGTAGCTGCACACTCGAGCAGACTAGCTAGACCATCAGGCCTGTATCTGCTGGCATTCTTCATATGTTCGTATCAATGGGGTATTTGCTATACTGTATCAACCCTCTCTCTCTCCCCCTCAAGTGACTACTCCCCCTCAAGTGACTACCCCAGTGCCCTTCCCTTACATAAGATTATTCTGAGCAATGTGGTCACATATTAGCATTCAGATTATGTGGTTCAACATGAAATTTTGCTACTCACTGTTGAATTCAGCAGAAATTTTAAAACATATTCCATGATAGATGCGGTCTTCTTCTAGGTGGGAATGGTAGGCTCAAGGAACTCATTGAAATAGAAATGCAGGTTTTTTTAGCAGAAAAGAACCACAAGGTCCATGCATGTGCCATAACCCTACCTACCCTATGTGGTGGCAAGGGACTCCATGTTGCCCCCTGCTTCCCCCACTCTGTTGGGGTGATTCTTCCTTTTAATGATACCCATGTATCTGCTCCACATATGCTCGAATCCTGTCGTTGTCTCTGCCCTCACCATATTCCAGAGGCAAACTGTTCCATTTAACCACCAGTCTTTCAATGAAGAAATGCTTCCTCACCTCTCTTTTGAAACTTCTCCCCACTAACTTCATTGTGTTCTTTCTTGTAACCACATTTGACCTCAACCTAAAATGCTCCACACACTCCATACTGTTTATCCCCTGGAGGTATTTAAAGGTCTGAATCATGTCCTCTTTGGCTGTCCTGTTCTCTAAGGGGTACATGTTGAGGCCCTTCAGCCTCTCCTTGTACGGCCTCCCTCAGCTACCCCTGTATCATCTTCGCTGCCTTCCTCTGTACAGCTTCTACCCTAGCAGTGTCCTTCCTAAGGTGAGGGCTCCTGAACAGCAGACAGTACACAAGGTGAGGGTGAACTAATGACTTGTACAAAGGGGAGTAAAACCTCCCTTCTTCTACTTGTTATTCACCTCCCTATGCAACCCATCAGCCCATTTGCTGTCCCCGCTGTCCCTGAACACTGGATAGCTACTTTCAGGTCATCAACAATAATAACCCAAGGTCTCTTTTCCCCAAGGTACATGCCGTGACCTTCTCTCCCATCCTGTACTCTGCTCTGGATTTTTTTGTGTTAGTTGTGCATGATTTTGCATTTTTTTTGGCAGTGAATCTTAGCTGCCAAATTCTGGACCACTCTTCGAGGCCTTTTCAGGGCCCTCCTCATGGCCTCCACTTCCTCCACAGTAACAGGTGACAGATAAAGCAATTTAACGTGTTACTGAGATTCTGGCCATTTTATTTATTTATTTCAGTTTGGGATTAACACCTTTGAGCCAATGGCTCATTTACAAAGGTTCCAAGTCAGACATAGTACAAAACAGATAAACCAACAACAACAGTATATACAAAGAAATACATTGGTGTAAAAAATATTTCATTACCAAATATCAGGAGCTGTGTAACTTTTGTAATTGAGCACTGTGACTGGACAAGTTCAGTTAGACAGGAGTACCCTATCTACTATCAGGTACTCCTGTCTTTTAGTCAGGGGCAGTCTGGGATACTGGTGGTATCTGACCACCTCCAACAAGGGCAGTTAAATATAATGCAAAATCAGAACCCAGCAAACACTCTAGGGGGAAAACCAGTCATAGACTGCAGACTTTAACATAGCTATATCAGGAAAAAAGATTTTATTCCTTTTTTGGTCCCTGTTTTTGAGCAGTAAACTGGAAGTCATGTCACTCCACTTCCGGTTTGCTTCCTATATCTGCAGATGCCTTTGTGAGCGACGTGGTGTAACACAACAGTTTTCTGTAGCTCAAATCCTGGCCATTTTATTGCCAAATATGAAGAGCTGTACGATTTTTTTAAATCTTAGCGCTATGATTGGACAGGCTTAGTTAGACAAGAGTACCATCTCTACTATTGGGTACGCCTATCTTTTTGTCAGGGGCAGCCTAGGATACTGGTACTGTCTGGCCACCTCCAACAAGGGCAGCCAAATATCATGCAAAATTGGAACCTCAAGGAGCACTCTTGGTGGGGGAAGCAGTCATAGACTGTAAACTTTAACATAGTTACATCAGGAAAAAGGACCTTATTCCTTTCTTGGGTCCTGTTTGTGAGCAAGTGAACCAGAAGTTGAGTCACACCACTTCCAGTCCACTTCCTATATGCCCATGTGAGCATCAGTGAGCACTTCATGGAGGCAACATGGGCAGAGACCAATGTCCACCAAGGTAGACCAGGGATCAGTCCCATAAACCTTGAATCAAGATCTGCACTAGGGAAGATAGTACTGCCCTCTGTATCAAAATAGAAACTATAATGACTCTGGATGGTGACCTATGAATAAAATGTCAGAACTGTAATATGTTCCTATTGGTAGACTCAAATCATAAATTAGATAACTTTACTTGTGACAAAGGTAAAATAAATGCAGAGCTACTTACAAAAATGACATGAATGAAACTAAAGCTAGATTAACTAGAAACTATACTTGAGATAATGGACCAAAAAAAAAATCAGGAAAAATAATCTAATCGAGATGTCAGGGTCTTGAGTGATATTCAACACTAGTATAGTGATAAGTGGCTACACTATACTAGTGTTGACATGGCTCAGGCCTGCCACAACAGATAGAGACATAAACTTACCCAATTATCAAGTATTCAGAGCTGACCACCAAACAAGGGGTGGGGGTGTAGCTATATATGTGAAGGACAATTTATCTGTAACCTGCCTCGACTCATCATCCATGTCAAAAGAATTTGAATGCCTATCCCTCAAAGTGGCCCTCTCCAATACTGCATCACTATAGCTAATTGGCTGCTATAGGCCCCCCTCAGCTGACCTTAACCTACTAGCCCACTTGGGTAATCTAATCAATAAGGGAATAGAAGAAACTATAATCATAGGAAATTTAAACCTAAACTGGCTATCCAAGGCAGCTGCACCCTTAATTTCATTCTGCGATACACATGGGCTTACACAGCTTATAAATGAACCCACCGGAATCAGTAAAAAGAATCAGAGCAACAGCACATTACTAGATGTCATATTAGTGAGTAAACCTCACCTCTTCTTGCATGCTGGAGTGCTATTCAGTGATATTAGCGACCATTGCCTTATTGCAGGAATAAGATCAGCTTGCAAGCCATCATCCCCTGCTAAGTTTACATTGAGGAGATCAAAGAAAAAATTCAACATTGAGGCATATCTGCAAGAATTAAATCATTCAACACGATGGCAAGAGTTCTACCTAGCAAACACAGTGGAAAAAGCACATGAGGTACTAAATGACATAGTTATAGGTGCCCTTAATATCCATGCCCCAATTTCTATGGTACGCACAAAAAACAAAACCTGCCGCTGGTTCACAACTGACCTCAAAACTGCCCTCCTTGACAGGAATAAGCTATGGAAAAAGGCACGAAAAACTAAGAATCCGACTGACTGGATGCTGTTCAAAAAATTCAGAAATAGCCGTACCAGGAAAGTACGGGATGCTAAGGCTGCATATTACATGGCAGAACTTGACTCCTCCTAATACAATCCTGCCAAGTTCTGGAGTACCATAAAGGACATAACAGGACAAGATCCTAGTACTACACTCCCAGTCAAAATACACTATAGTAAGGGAACAGTCTCTGATAGAATGGAAATACTGGAATCATTCAACAATCACTTTACAACTGCTGACCTAGCATTCGCATCTCTCCGGCTAACCACCTACGCTCTCAGCTAGGCATTAGGAGCACTGAAGTACGGATAACTGAATCTTCCTTCTCCTTCAAACCAGCCATTCTGAAGCAAGTGGAAGACCTAATTTCACAGCTGGATATCAAAAAAAGTGTAGGTGCAGACTCCCTTGATCCCTATTTCTAAAGATTGCCATGCAGGCACTAGCAGTTCCAATAACGCACCTATTTAATCTCTCATTAAAATCAGGTTCTATTCCCTCAATTTGGAAAACAGCTCAAGTTATCCCCCTATTGAAAGCAGGGGACCCCATGAACCTCAACAACTACAGATGAATCTCTATCCTCCCGGTGCTATCCAGGCTGCTAGAAAGAATAGTGAGCATTCAACTAAGAGGATATCTTGAAGAGGCTAATCTTTTAAATCCAGTGCAATCTGGATTTAGAACCAAACACAGCACCATCTCAGCCCTGGCTAAAGTAACAAATGACTGGCAAACTGAACTGGACAAAATAGAATGTGTATGTGCTGTATTCCTAGACCTAAGTAAGGCGTTTGATACGGTCGACCACAAACTGCTCCTCTCTTCCCTGTACTCCATAGGACTAGATCCATCCTCCCTTAGATGGTTTAATAGCTACCTCACAGGAAGGACTCATCAAGTGAAAGCTGAAGGAGACCTATCTCCACTCAAACCTCTGCAAAGAAGAGTTCCCCAAGGATCCATCCTGGGCCCAATCCTATTTGCCATCTACATCAATAACATTGACATTAATCTCACCAAAGCCACTGTACACATGTTTGCAGATGACACTGTATTATATGTCAGTAACCCCTCACCTGTAATGGCATGTGTACAGCTACAAGCAGAATTCAACATATTACAACATCAACTATTGGAAAAAAAACTTATCCTAAATGCAAAAAAAACAAGGGCAATGTTTTTCTCCCCCCAGACTCAAGCCGGTCACTCCTCACCAAACAATCTCCCCCAGCTATCCACTGTTTTTGGTGAAAATCTTGAATATGTAAAAAAATTCAAATATCTGGGGGTCTGGGTAGATTGTAGACTCGACTACCTAGATCATCTGGAAGAACTGCTAAAAAATTCGTCAGAGGCTTGGACTCTTTTATGAATAAAGCACTTTCTAACCAGGGATTCTAAAAAGAAGCTGTTCCAGGCCACATTTCTCTCTGTATTGGACTATGCAGATTTCCTATATGGTCGCTGCCCTAATTCTTATCTGAACAAATTGGACACACTTTACCATAGAGCCTTGAGGTTCATTACAGATCTTCCCTTCAGCACTCACCACTGCTCGCTCTACACTGCAGTTGGATGGACATCACTCCAATTCAGAAGAAACAGAAATGCCACACTATGGACGTACACAGCATTATCTAAGATGCTCCCAAACTATATCTAAGACTGCTTCACACAAGTCACAGCAAGCAATTATGCCCTAAGAAGCCTTAACTTCATCATGCTTAAAGTGCCCAAATTCAATACTCGACACGGGAGATCTGCTATCAACTATGTATTATCTACATTATGGAATATGCTACAGAAGACCCTGAAATTGAACAGCTATATAACAGTTACATCCTTTAAACATCTGTATTCGAGGCTTATCCAAGAAAAATGTAATTGTTTCCATAAGCATTAGAGTATTCCTAATCTTATCCTTCCCCTCCTCAGACAGCCAATTCTTGGATTGAATCCACCTTTCAAGAGCCTCTACCCCTCAGACTCCTTGCACCCTGCCTTTCATCCATCTCCCATTACTCTCTGACACACATCATAGCCCTATACCCCTGTCATTCAACCCACCAGTGCAGGTCCCAGCCCTTTCTCAGGCCACATTTATCCTACCACATCATAAACACCTACCACCGTCCATGATCCCCATCAACTAGACACTCCACTCCTGCTTCCCCCCTTTGTCCATTATTATTTTACGCTTGAACAATGAAGTATTGAATGCTATGATTAGGATGCAGACTTAGACAGTGTTGATGTTGAAATCTGTATGTATTAGCTTAGATGGTGTGCATTTGTATAACTGTATGTAACTGTGTATTGTTTGCTATGCTTGGGATGTAGACTTAGACAGTGTTGATATTGAAATCTGTATATATTAGCTTAGATGGTGTGAATTTGTATAACTGTATGTAACCATGTAATTGAACCATGACCTTACCAGGTCCATCTTGCAAATGAGCTGTGCTCAATGATGTTCACCTGGATAAATAAAGATTTGATTGATTGATTGATTGAAGTGAAGAAGTAAAGCCAGAAGCTGACAAACAAAGCAAAAGGAAAGGAGGAGATAATGCAACTGAGTCAGATCCTGAATGGTATATAGCATGCGGAAATAAAAGGCAAAAGAAGTGAATAAATGCTGATGCAGCGCTCATTAGTTTTTAAACAAGTAATGGATTCAGTATTTTGGAACATAATGAAATAGAAAGTAATATTGAGGCAGAAATTTTAAACAAGTGGGAGGAAGTACAAAGCCCCAAAACATCAGGACTGTTGTAGTCAGGGACTGAATTCTGAGATTTACTGATAGTGCCATATGTGAAGAATATTAAGAACACAAACAAATAGCATGTCTCCCTAGAGCAAGATTCAAACTTGTGAAAGATATACTGGAGAAGCTGGTCAAACCTTGTAAATCCCACCTGCCCATTGGTAATACATGTGGGAACCAATGATCTTCACAAGTCACAGGAACATGAGATACAGAATGAATTGACAGACTTGGGTAAACTTATCAAGAAACATAACTGTATGGCAGTATTTTCAGAAATTATATCCATATCCAGGGTTAGACAAAATGTAAAAATAAAATAAGGACTATAAACCATTGGATGAGAGTATGAGCAGCAAAAGAACAATTTTAAATTCATCAGGAAGCAGGACACATTTATCAATAGAAAAGATTATTATTTCAGAGGTGATCTGCATTTAAATAAGAAAGGTCCATCACTACTGGGAAAGACAAGGAAGACAGTAGTCAAATGTAATTTAAAAATGAATAACTTGGGGGTTATCAGTAGTAAATAGCAGTATACAGAAAGCTAAGCAAACAGATGAAAGTCTGGACACTGGTACCACAAGTAAGAAATATAACATTAGTTCATTTAAAGTATTATATTTAAATACAAGATTACTAAACATTAAACTGGATGAATTAAAAGCAGTAGTAAGTAAAAAAAAAAGATCTAATCTTAATAATGAAAAGTTGGTGGGATGAGAAAAAAATTGGGGACAGCACATGGTGGGGTATAATCTATATAACATGAACAGACTACACAGAACAGAAGGAGTAGCATTCCATTAAAAACAGTCTTAAAAGCCAGGGAACTACAGACTGGTAAGCCTCACATCCATTGTGGAAAAGCTGATGGAGACAATCCTGAAAGAGAGGCTGGTTTTCCTCCTAGAGGCTAATGGGGTGCAAGACAGCAGACTGCATGGGTCTGTTTCAGGCAGATCTTGTCAGACCAACCTGGTGGAGTACTATGACTGCATAACCAGGCAATTATACAGGGGTCATGCAGTGGATGTCCTATACCTGGACTTCAGTAAGGCATTCAATTCTGTGCCACCTGGGAGGCTAGAAAGTAAGCTGGAAGACAGAGGAGCAGGATGTGAAGATGGTGGGATGGGTAGTGAACTGGCTGCAGGGGAGACAGCAGAGGGTGGTGGTAGGAGGGGAGCTCTCATCTCCTAGAGCAGTGACAAGCAGGATGCCACAGGGCTCTGTACTGGGCCGGTGTTGTTCAGGATCTTCATAGCAGACATCTCAATAGGCATTAAGAGCAAGATCAGTCTGTTTGCAGATGATACCAAGATGGGAGCAGTAGTGAATGACTTAGAAGGGTGGCAGGGGTTGCAAGATGATCTGGAAAAATTGGAGGCCTGGTTGGACACTTTACAGCTTGGGTTCAATGCCAAGAAATACAAGGCGCTACATTTTGGTGCAAAAAATCCAAGGAGGAGCTACCAGCTAGAGGGTACTCAACTAGCCAAGATGGAAGAGGAAAAGGATCTGGGGGTGATCATAATGGGAGCAATGAACAATTCAGCACAGTGTAGAAGGGCAGCTGCAAAGGCTAACAGGATGCTGGGTTGTATTGCCAGAGGCATATCCTCTGGGGGGAGGGTGATCCTGCTGCTATACAGGTCACTGGTTTGAGCACACCTGGAGTATTGGGTGCAGTTCTGGAGACCATACCTGAAGAAGGACATTAGGCTACTGGAGGGGCTGCAGCACAGGGCACCAAAAATGATCCAGGGGGCTAGGGGACAACCTACGAGAGCAGGCTGAGGCAGTTGAACATGTACTCCCTGGAGAAGAGAAGGGATGAGGGGACATGATTGAAACCTTCAAGTACATGAAGGGAATAAATTAAACAGCCATAGAGGGGCTTTTCAAATTAAGGAGGGGGAGGGACACTCAAGGGCACGATCTGAGATTAGAAGGGAGAAGGTTCAGGAGGGAAATAAGGAGACACTTTTTTATGGAGAGGGTGGTGTCTGGGTGGAATGCATTGCCAGAGGAAGTGGTATCCTGTAGAACAGTGGGCTGCTTCAAAAGAGGATGGGACAGGGTAAGGGGAAAGGTCACTGGAGGGGGGAGGGCAGGGAGAGAGGGGCAGCTGCAGTATAAGGGCTGCTAGCTGCACAATCGAGCAGACTTGATAGACCATAATGCCTTTATCTGCTGGCAATTTCATGTGTTCATATGTTCGTAAAAGTATACAGCTGAAAAATACTGACATTGGAAAAGATATACTGTACCATAAGAAACTATATGGGTTGAAATTATAAGGCAAATCTACCATTGTGGGTTCATGATATAGGCCACCACATAGTAATACAGAGTATACACATGAACTATTAGGGGAATTTAAACAAAACTGTGCAAATATCAGAAATATAATGATTCAAGGGGATTTCAGTTTCAGCGGTATAAACTGGAAGGATATGACCGAAAAAATAACACCGAGAATAAATAGATATTATGAATGAATTTGGACTCTCCCAAATGGTGGCTGAATCTACCAGAGGGACCAGAATTTTGATTTTGTTAATTACTGACATAAAGGGGTATCAAACAAATGTGTAGTGAAAGAGCCACTTGGAACCAGCGACCATGCCATGATAAATATAAATGTTCAAAGAAACAACTACGCTGCAGTAAAGCCCAGGTGGTGCTGCTGAATGGTAGCTAATGTCATGCTTCCTCAAAAAGATCCAAAATACAGCAGCACTCAGTAAGAGCTGTAATTGAGGCACACACACAAGTACTATATTGCAAACAAAATGAAATGCCAGACTTGGCATATAAAAAATTTTTGGGTACACACACTATGCCAATCACAAGGAGGTATCAACCCCAACGCTTCACCAGGAGGCTTTGTTAGGGGGTACAAAATGCAATTAGAGTCTTTAAGTCATCTCTCTCTCTGATGATGTCAAAACAATGACAGCAACAGTAAAGAAAACAGTGCTAAAATAGAGTGTCAAGTACAAAACATCATGTATGAAAATGCATTTTAAAATACAATCACCAATAAGAAAGCAAGCATTTAATTGAAAGCATTCAGCAGCAGTCCAACTATTTCGCATAATAGAAAATTCACTAATGCTACCTTCATATACTAGTGCTCTATCAAGTTAGAAAAGACAACTGTCCTTCTTGCATCATGACCCGTGATTACTCTCAAGACCAGTCATACGAATTCCTGGGGATCTACAGGTTCTCAGACATCCAGATCCATGGTGATAGTAAGAGACAGAGAGAAACCACAGGAATGGGGAACCGGAATAGGAGATCTAGGTGAAAAGAGAAAATAAATACACAGTTAATATGTATATTATATCTTGGTAAAGCATAATGTAACAGTAACCCATACATTTGTGGCATCACTTGAATAATCCTCATATACCTTCCTTGGAGGGGGCCCACCTGAGTGGAGGGGCTGGTGGGTGGGGAACTGATAGAATGATGAAGATAAACAGTAGCAAACATTACATCTTAATAATCAAAAGACCAAATCATATTACTAGCCCAAATGACAAGTTTGGCTACACATTTTCCAAGAAAAACTTAAGGTTCAAGCTTTCATAAAGCCCCTCTGTGCTTACAGTGTGTGGTTGGAAGGTCCAAAAGCTTTCCTTTCTTAACAGTAAATTCAGTCTATTGTCTCCTCTTTTAGGAGGCTTGAGTCTAGACCCATAAACCTAAGCTGTCTTGGGTCAGAACTGTTTATTTCAAAGGAGTGTCTGCCTATGGGGGTATCCATATAGATGTTTTTGGATCTGTTCTTTTAGAATGCTGATCGTCCTCCCCACATAACACAAACTACAGGTGCACCAAATCCATAGGCCATGTAACTGGTTGTAAAAGAGATAAAGTCCCTAATGTCAATATTTCTCTGTGTTTTTGGGTATACCGTGTTCCTCCTCTCTTTTTAGGAATATTGGTATACATTACATTTCTGACACTTAAAAAAACCCTTTGGAACGAATAGGTAAGCAGCTAGGTTTCTGTTTCTCTAGGCTGCTGAACTGACAACGGACCAGTCTGTTTTTTTATGCTAGTATCTTTCCTGTAGATGACCCTAGGTTGTTGACCCACAGAGGTGCCCAACATGTTGTCACGCAATAGTATAGACCAGTCTCACCAAACGATATCACTGATCTGTTTTGCCGTGCTGTTGTATTCTTTAGAAAATGTAACAGGACCCAATCCTCCCTCTGTTTTCTTCTTTTGTATCAAGACAGAATCTCTATGTTTAGCCTAGATTTCTTTATAGGCTTCCTGTAAGAGGCTGTCCAGATACCCCCTGGCCTTGAACCTACACCTGTTCTCCCTCTACCTATATATCAAAATTTTCCAGATTTGTATGATTCTTCCTAATGCATAGGAGTTGGCTGTGTGGTATACATTTTTTAAAGAATCAGAGTGAGAGCACTCATATCTCAAAAGGGAGTGTGTGGAGGTTTCCTTTCTGTACTCCTTTGTGGTCACTCTTTTGTTCCTAATGTCACCAGTAAGGGATGGGTGCAGTCGAGGAAATTGATAGAAATTGGGTCAATGGTTGCAGTGAAAGGAAGGTTATGGTCACTGATAAAGCCAACAAATTCCTGGGGCTCTTCAACTGTGCACTTCCACACACAGACACAATTGTCTATGTACAGTATTGATACCAACACTTAAGCTGTTTCACAAAGAGGTTTATCTCATTGTTATAATCACTTTATCCTCCTTTAGGCAAAGGAATAAATTGGTATAGGCTGGCACCATAGAAGCACCCATCACTATGACAGAAACCTTTAGATAATGTGATTGATTAAATTCAAATGCATTATGGTGTAATGCAAAATCCAGTGCTTTCATGACTAATTTAACTGGAATAGCATCTTTTACCTAGCTTTTTTTCCAGAAAATGCCTAGTGGCCACAATACCACCTTGGTGACATAAAGAGATACATAGAGCACCAATGTCTACACTGAGCCAGATATAATTATTTTCCTGTACTAATTATTTAGTTTTCTTAAAGTGTCACTAGTATTTTTTTAGATAAGAAGGTAGAAATTGTACACTTTCCTGAAGAAAATAATCAATAAACATACCCAAATTGACAGTCAGGGAACTCACCCCCAACATAATTGGTCTCCACGGTAGGTTCTTACAAAGAAACATAGAATTTGATGGTGGATAAGGACTGGTGGGCCCATCTAGTCTGCCCACTCTTCAGATTCTTGTAAATCCTTGGCAAAATGTAGTAAGTTGGAGTAATAGGGTACTCACATCAAACATATTTGAACTCACAATCAGAGACAACACCACTTTCTACACTTTCTTGTAGTAGTGCTAACATTTCTTTTTTGAAAGTTATGAATATAAGAAATTGCCAGCGGAAACAGGCCATGCCGGTCTAGCGAGTCTGATCAAGTGTGCAGCTTGGTGTCATACCATGAAGCTGCCCCCTCCCCCCACTCCTTCTGGAGTGGTACTTCCCCCATCTTGGTCCCATCCTGCAACCCCACCCCTCCATAGCCACCTGCTGTCCTCACCTTCTACTTTACCCTGTCCCAACCCCTCTTGAAACTGGTCACTGACTTTGCCGCCACCACTTCTGGCAATCCATTCCAACCCTTAACCACTCTTTCCCTGAAACAGTGCCAAGTAAATTTCTTTCTTTCATATAAGAGTGATTGGTCTACCCTTCCCATTAGACCCCAAACATTGTTTACTTGGTATCTTTAATTTTCACTCCCATAGAATATCGCTTTCTCGAAACAGGTGGCTGCACATACTGTTCTTCCAAGTTAAATGCTATATACTCATGCATTGGAGGTCTAATATAATTCCCACTCTTTTGGATATTCTTAAACAGTTCTCTCATTATGTCACCCTTGACCTCATGACACATATTGCCACTGACCGACTCTCCCTTTATAACGAATGCTGGCAGGACTACTTTAATTACTTAGAAATATCTAATTCTACTGTCAACTAATGTATGGTTAGATACAAACTGCATTTATCTCACAGTAATTCTCCATTGTTCTTCCGCTGTGGTCTCGTTTCCTGTTCTTCTTATGCTCTTTCTTTATATTCCTTTCACTTTTGCTCTTTTTCTCTCCCTTCTCTCTTTCTTTACTCTCTCTCTCTCTTTTACCACTTTCGTAGATATTTCTTCCTATAATCTCCATTCTCCTACTCTCTATATATTCTCAACATATTGTCACATATTAATAGTAGAATAATATACAACCATGATTATTTTTACTGAACATCTCAATTTACTCCTCTTAACCTTCTTGGACTTTAAAGGTTCCTTTTTTTTTCATCTCTTTTAATTATATAAGTTGTATTGTTTTGTATTGTTTTTATAATTTACGATTATTTATCTCAACCTTGTACATGGTGTCAGACAATATGTTGTTCCCTCATCATTATCCTTACATGATATATATGGAGAATACTGTATATTTGTTTGTACAGTCTAATAATGGCAATAAAAAATTTAACTGCACCAAAAAAAGTGCCAAGTTGTTAATGGATTGCTAGGAAGTTTTTTCATAATTATCTTCAGACAGTAACATCAACACAGTGTTTTTATATTGCTGTTTGCTGAGAATCACAATGTTGCCCCACTTACCTGCTGGCTTTATTATTAAGTTTTTCATTGTTGATAAATTCTCAAGTGCCTGCAGTTCTTGTGGTGCAAGATTGTGCTGTCTGTTATCCTGGTTATTTTTCAACAAGCCATTAACCTGCTTTAAAGCCACCCATTCAAAAGTATATATGGTGTTGCTATTAACAACTGGGCAATAGTCTGATTTAACCTTGAACAATGATACCCTGATCTTTTTAAATACCTGTATGTGCTCAGGTTAATGACTTGTTGAAAAATAATAATAAAGCCAGCATCGATGGTGGGCTCTCTGACTGGCAATTTGGGTACGTTTATTGACTATTTTCTTCAGGAAAGTATACAGTGTCTACCTTCTTACCTAAAATATGCTGACGACACTTTAAGGAAACTAAATGATTTGGTTAGGGAAAACAATTATATCGGCTAAGTGTAGATGTTAAGTCACTGTCTACCTCTATATGTCACTAAGACGGTATTGAGGCCACTAGACAATTTCTGGAAAAAGCTGGGTAAGAGATGGTATTCCCTCTGAATTTGTCACTAAAGAATTGGATTTTATATAACACCATAATGTATTTGAATTTGATCTACAGGTTTGTGGCACGGCCATGGGTGCCTCTATGGCACCAGCCTATGCCAATTTATTCCTCAGCAAAAGGGAGGAGAGAGAGTGATTATAACAATGAGATAAACACTTTTGTGAAACATATTGCGAGTTGGTATCAATACATAGACAATTGTGTCTGTGTGTAGAGCGCACAGTTGAAGAGGTCCACGAGATTTTAATCAACTCAATACCAATGATTATAAGATTCAGTTCACTGCAACCATTGATCCAATTTCTATCAGTTTCCTGGACCCCACAGCTACTGGTGACAGTTAAGAACAAAAGAGTGGAGCCGATCCAGTGGTGTGGAGGGATGAGGTGCTGCAAAGCACCTTATCTCTTGCCATACCCATGACTTGGGTTCGGTAACAGACTTGAGTCATCGGAGGTCAGCCGGGGAAGGAGAGGATTGAGCATCTAAGGGATTGCTCTTCTCTCCTGGGGAAGGGGTAGCTTGCCATCCTAGCCTTGGCTGCCCCCAGGTGGAGGCCTGGGGGGTACAGTGGGTCAGGGAGGCAAAAATATGGGAGAGAGCTGCAGGGACATGTAGGATGGGCATGCCTCCACATGTGAGTCCTGTGTTCCATAGGAAGGATGGGAGAAAAAACAGGAGGAAAATGGGCATCAGGAGGGCTTCATGAAACCCAGTTCTGCCATCTCTGCACCCGCGCTGCTGCCCAGTGAGTGACCTGGTCTGCCTCAGATCTGATGTACTGAGTGGGGGATGGCCCTCCCCACTCAGTTCTGCCATAAGAGGGGAACTTGTGGGGAGAACCATGACCAGGCACACACCAGGGGAGGAGAACCAGCCTTGAGGGGTTGGGGATCAGGCTGAGGTAGCCTCCCCCCAGATGGAGGAGGATAAACACTTAAATAAAAAAAAAGAGCGACTACTAAGGGTTACAGAATGAAAACCTCCACAGATTTCCTTTTAAGATATGAGAACTCACACCCTGATTCTTTAACAAAATATATGCAGTACATCCCACTCCTAAGCATTAAGAAGAACTGTATAGATCTGGAAGATTTCAATATACAGGCAGAGGAGCTTAAGTGTAGGTCCAAGGCCAAGGAGTATCAGGGCAACCTCTTAAAGCCTATAAAGTATTTCTACATACTACTAGACATACCTAGAGTAAGGTCCCACTCTGGTGAATCAGCGGTCACTCATGCTCTTCCGACACTGTGGAATACTCTCCAAAGGCTTCTGAAACTTACTAAATTATCTGCCTGCAGATGTTTAAATCCCTATTGGAGCACTTTCTGCAGGAGAATTGTAGTTGTTACTCATAATCTGTATTCATCTCTCCTTGGAGGATGCCTGCTCCATGTTGCATTGCCTTTATAGCACTTGAAGATCCTTATCCATGTTTGTTATAGTGTGTTACGTATTTTATTCCTTTCTCTTCTCCTTTCCATCATACAGTTACTGTACATATAGCAGAATGCCTAACACACATACCCGACTGTACTGTTCTTCTTGCTGTGTAACCTAGACCTCTCTACTCAAAAATGTATGATGCTTTCACCACATGAAATGTTTACTGTTACTGTCTATAAATAATGTATGCATTGCCTACAAACAATGTATGTATTGTTATTTCTATTTTTTGTTTTGTCCTTCCAGGACTATCTTGCAAATGAGCTTGCTCAATGGTGTTATTCCTGGTAAAATAAAAACTGATTAATTAACTGATTGAATTCAGGGCTAAAGGTAGAGATACTGGCTTAATAAAAAAGAAAACGGGGAATATGGGGTCCTGTCACATTTCCTACAGAGTACAATGACATGGCAGGGCAGATTGGCAATATCATCTGGCATATTTGGTTTATACTAATGAGTGACAACAGGGTGGGCACCTCTAAGGGTCAATAATCTAGGGTCACCCTCAGGAAAACTACTGGCATAAAAGACAGACTGGTCTGCTCTATAGTTCACCAGCTCACAGGAACATAGATCTAACTGATTACCTAGCTAGCTGGTTACCTAAGGTTTTTTTTATGTACCAGAAATGTAATATGTGTCAATATTCTAAACAAGAGAGGAACTTTTTATGTCCCAAAACACAGAGAAATATTGACATTGAGGACTTCATTTCTTGTACAACCAATTTTGTGGTCTATATAATTCGGCACACCTGTAGTTTGTGTTATGAGGGGTGGATGCTCCGCATGCTAAAAATACGGATCCAAGAACATACAAGTATAATATCTATTATTAACAAATGGGTGGATACCCCCATATGCAGACACTGTTTTGAAAAACACAGTTCTCATCTAAGACTTCTCAGGTTTTGGGTCTAGATGTTGTCAAGCCACCTAAAAGTGGAGATAGTAGATAGAATTTACTGTTAAAAAAGGAATGCTTGCTGGCCTGCCGGCATAGTGGTAGTGTTACCGCCTGCAGCACTGATACATGGGGTTAGGGAGCAGACCTTGGATGTCAGACAGTTGGCCAGGGGTGGGAAGTGGAGCATCCATGGGAATGCTTGCCTTCCAGGGAGGGAGGGAGGGAGGGGAACTGGCACCCAGCACCTACTGACCCCTAGTGTTGGCTGGAGGAGGTAAGGTGGTCCAGCACCATGTTGCCTGGCCTTGTTGAATGCAGACAGCAGACCTCTGCACATTGGGGCAGGAACACACCTGATCATGTGCCGAGATCATTGCAGGATCAACTCCGTTCTGGCAGGTCACCAGGGAACACATATACGGGGAAAACTCTCAGCGTGAGCCCCATGATGCCCAGATCTCGGCAAGTAGAGGGACCAACCCGATATGGGGGTGTCCCCTTGGCCTTTAACTGATGACATAAAAAGATGCATTAAAAAAAAGAAGGGAAAGCTTTTGGAGCTTCCAGCTGCACACTGTAAACCTGGAGGGGCTTAATGAAAGCAGGGACCCAGCATCTTTTTTGGTAAATGAGTAGCCGAACCTGGTATTTGGGGTAGTAATATGATTTGGTCTTTTGATGATCAAGATGTGATTGTGGCTAATGTTTACCTATATAATTCTAGCAGTTCCCCCTGCCCCCTCCCCATGCGGGCCCCCTCCAAGGAAGGTATACTGGGATTAGTCAAGTTATGCTACCAATGTATGTTTTTTTATTTTACTTTGCTTTACCATGATGTAATATATTAACTGTGTATATATTTTGTCTTTTCTCCTAAATCTCCTGTCCCTGTACCCTACTCCTGTAGTTTCTCTTTGTCTTTTACTACCACCATGGACCTTGATATCTGAGAACCTGTAGATCCCCAGGAATTCTTATGAATGGTCTTGAGGGAGATCACAGGTCATGATGCAAGAAGGGTGGTGGTCTTTATATCTTGATGCAGCACTGGTCTATTAAGCATCAATAAGTTTTCTATTATGCAAAATAGCTAGACTGTTTATGAAAGCTTCTAATTAAATGCCTGCTTTTTTAATGGTGATTGTATTTTAAAAGGCTTTTTTGATAAATGAGGTTTTGTAATTTGACACTGCATTTTGATACTTTTCTCTTAAATGTTGTCGTCATTGTTATGACATCACTAGAGGGGGACTATTTAAGGATTAAATAATTGCATTTTGTTCTCGCCCCCTGATGAAGCCTTCTGGTGAAGTGCTTTGGTCGATATTTCTTTTCATGATTGTCATAGAGGCATAGTGTTTGCACCTGGAGACTTTTTGTGTTCCAAGTTTGGCAATATATTTTGCTTCCAATATACTGTAGAACTGATTACATAGAAACACAGACGTTTATGGCAGATACAGTCACAGTCGCCAGATTTCATGGATGCAATCACACAGGCATATACATGTCCGATTAAATTAGCGCATTAGCAGTACCACGCAATCAGTACTGTTAGGTTGCAAGAAATTTAATGAGTTGGCAATCCAGTATCTGACTGACCAACACTCCTTGCATTCCTGCCTTGTTATATAGTCAGTCAGTCAGTTAGTATTCTGCTTACTGCTCTTCTACAGCACAGTACATTTATCTCTCTCTTATAGAGCATGCCACGACAAACAGAGCAAGATGGGGAGAAATAGGACTGTGCTTGAACAGGATCACTTTTTTTTTGTTTCCATTTTTGGTGATAACATGATGCTGACATTAACTTTTAATTTTGTTTGATTTAAAACACACAAATAAAAAAACAATTGCACTGCTACTAATAGTATCTGTGTTTTGCATTTTGCCCCCCCCATACACACACATTCCACAGCTAGTTATGAAATAGAAAACAAGCAGGAAGCTGGAAACATTGCTATTCAGTGGGCAGATGGCAGAAACTGAAGATGGACTGGTCTGGTGGCTCTGAGGTGCTGGACGCCACACCTTGGGCCATGCCAGAGGCCTAGGTTTGGGAACAGACTCGGGTTGTTGGGGTGCTGGCATGGGGCGGAGGGTGGGAGCAGGAACAGGCATTGTTTTTCCTCTCCTGGGTGGGTGAGTCATCCGTCCCTAGTCCTGCCATCACTGGATGGAGGTCCAGTGGCAGGCACAGGCGTTAATGGGTGACTGGGAGGGTGGGGCATCCCATAGGGCATGACGTCCATGTGCCTCCACATGCATGTGTCACATTGGGGATGTGTGGGATTGGGACTGGGAAGAAAACCAACAAAAAGGCAACAAAGTACTTATGGAAAAGAAAGAAACTGAAGATGGCAGGTACTTAAAACAAAAGATGCTGTATTGTTCTTTGTTTGGTAAAGATGGCCCATATTAGGAGGTAATGGGTGTTAATGGGCGGTAATTATACAACTCCTTAGCGTTGTCAAAACTTACCTGAATTTGCATTTGACATGGATGGCTGTTAGATCATAATCACAGTCCATTTAAATTCACTGATTTCCTCAAATAGTGAAAATAGAGAAAATAAATGGATTATGATTATAATCTACTGTATAGTAATTCTGTACAGTAATGTACAGTAATTACAGTTGTTACTGAGTGCTGCTGTCTTTGAATCTTTTCATGGTATATATAACTCTGGACTTTACACTGGAGAAATTCATAAATAAAAACATACTGTTTAACTACAACAGGGCAAATTATGAGGAAAGGTCAAAACACTTGGATAGTTGGAAATGGAAGGAAGAGTTCATAAATAAAACTATTAATGAAAAACTGGGAACTTTTTGAGAGCAACATTCTCTAGAGAAATTATGGATACAGACTAAAAACAAATATAATAACCAGCTTCCCCTTTTTGCCATAGGGAAACCGTGGCGGAATTTGCTGTTATAAAGGAGTGTTTATAACGGCAAACACGTGCACAGTTTCCATTGCTGTGCGCATCCTCACGCAGCAACGCCACCACTCAAGACAGCTGACCGCTTCCATCTCTCCCGAAACAGCACCGCCACCACCAAAAGAACTCGGCGGTAAGTTTCTTTTTTCCCCCCTACACAGCGGAAACCTCACAACCAGGACAAAATGTTTTAAAATACGCCGATTCAAATCGGCACCTGAGAAGCCACACGGCGGATGCACCGGAAGCTTTTTATTTTATATAATTGCTGAGGCAAAAAAGGGAAACCCAGCAATTATATAAAATAAAATATGGATTGGATGTATGTCAAACTCGATTTTACACACACCTTGACTTGTTGCATTTCACAAACCCGGGCTCAGCCTCGGGTTTATGTAGCATCCCACAACTCAGGTGTGTAAATCTCATTACATACCCCAACCCATACTTTATTCTCTATATAATAAACAGGGATGAAGACCAAAATGGATGAAACAAAAAATTAATAGATTATTACTAACAAAGAAACAGTTGAATAAAGCAATATTAAAAGTTAATAATGAGATAACTATAAGTAAATACAAGGAAATGGTTTGGAAATGCAGATATGCCATATGGAAAAGCAAAAGGAGATTTGAGAAACACCTAGCCACAGACTCTAAAACTTTAAAGAGTTTTAGGGGTACATCAATTCATTAAAGGGCAATGCACCAAATGCTTGACCACTAATTCATTACAACCAGACTTTGGATACTGGCAAAGACATGACAGACATATTGAATTCTTATTCTGGGTCAGTATTCAGCATAGGCACAACACCAGGCTCTATTATTATAGATAACAGAACAAAGGAATCAAGTGATGAAAATTTATTTAATGAACATAGAGTACTATGAAAATTAAAGAAACTAAATCTGTATAAATCCCCAAGGATAGATAAATTATGCCCAAGTTTATTACAAGTAACCAGTAACCTATATATATATATATATATATATATATATATATAAACTGATCTGTGACGTATTTAGGCATTCCTACAATACAGGTGAAGTTCCAAATGATTGGAGGAATGCAGTAGGTATTCCTACTGTATATATCACAAAAAATGAGGAGGAGGAGGTAATTAACATGAAATGACAGGCCTATTAGTCTGACTCTGGTTTTAGGAAAGTAGTGGAGACATTTTTAAAAGAATACATAACATATAAAATAAACTCTCTAGGTTGTGAAGACCACTCCCAATATGTTCAAGAAAAATAGATCTTTTTTGGACCTTCATAAAATTCTATCCCCAAGGATGACCCCCCGGCTAGGAAAATCTCACTGAGCTGGGACAGGGAGGAAGGGCCACCTACAGCACCAAAGCAGTGGGAAAAATTGAGGTGAAGGTTTATCACCCCCCAATGTGGAAAGAGTATAACTGAGAAACAGAACCATAGAATTTGATGGCAGATAAGGACTACTTGGTCCACCTAGTCTGTCCATTTTCCTACCTAATGGATAAGCTGCAGATCCTAGTTAACCAATAGCCTACTTCCTCCTACCCCCCACTATAATTGCCTTGTGTCTGTCAGATGCATTCTTGAATTCCCCCACTGTTTTTGAGCCCATGACCTCCTCAGGAAGGCTGTTCTATGCATCCACAACCCTCTCCATGAAAAAATACTTCCTCACATTACCTCTGAGCCATCCCCCTTCTATCTTCAAATTGTGCCCCCTTGTTCTTGCACATCTCTTTTTCTGAAAGATGCTACCCTCTTGGACTTTGTTGATTCCCTTGAGGTACTTGAAAGTTTATATCATGTCCCCCCTCTCCCTCCTTGCCTCAAGGGTATACATATTACGCTCCTTTCGTCTCTCTTTGTATGTCTTCTTTTGCAGACCCTGCACCATTTTGGTTGCCCTCAACTGGACAGCCTCCACCCTGTCTATGTCTTTGAGGAGATGGGATCTCCAGAACTACATGCAGTACTCCAGATGGGGTCTCACCAACTGTCTGTACAGAGGGATAATAACTTCCTGTTTTCTACTGGTGATACCGCTCCTTATGCATCCTAGTATCACCCCAGCCTTCCTTACTGCCTCCTCACATTGCTTACCCACCTTTAGGTCATCTGATATAACAACCCCCAGATCCCTTTCCAATTTTGTTGTTGTCAGTATCTCACCTCCCATTGTGTACTCTTCCACTGGGTTTTTGTTTCCCAGGTGCATTGCTTTGCACTTCTTTGCATTGAATCTAAGCTGCCATACATTTGACCATTCCTCTAACCTTCCAAGTCCCTTCTCATCCTTTCCACCCCTCCTTGTGTATCAACCCTGTTGCAGATCTTTGTGTCATCTGCAAAGAGACATATTTTTCCTTCCAGTCCCTCTGCAATGTCACTTATAAAGACATTAAAAAGGACTGGACCCAGTACTGAATCCTGCGGTACCCCACTAGTTACCCCCCTTTCTTCACTGTGGACTCCATTTACTATTACCCTCCGTATCCTGTCGTCCAGCCAATGTTTTACCGAGGCTACCACCCTGGGACCCACTCCCAGGCTGGCTAATTTGTTTATTAATCTTTTGTGTGGGATTGTGTCAAATGCCTTGCTAAAGTCTAGGTAGGCCATGTCCACAGCCCCTCCCTGGTCTACTGTTTTGGTCACCCAGTCAAAGAAATCAATTAGATTCATCTGACATGACCTTCCCACTGTGCATCCATGCTGCCTTGGGTTCTGTGCCCCACTGGCCTCTAGGTACTCAACAATTCTTTCCTTCAGAAGTGATTCCATCATTTTCCTTACCACTGAGATCAAACTGACAGGTCTGTAGTTTTCTGCCTCTGTCTTGCTCCCACTTTTGTGAAGGGGAATCACATCCACCCTCCTACAGTCCTCAGATACCACACCATCCTCCCATGATTTGTTAAAAAGGGTAGTCAGTGGTGTTACTAGTTCTCTCCTTAGTTTTTAGACTTCTGGGGCGAATCCCATCAGGCCCCATTGCTTTGTCCACCTTCAGTTTTAGGAGTTATTTCAGAACCCTTTCTTCTGTGAAAGGACTGATATCGACCCCCCTAACCAGAGTGCTTCTATTGACTGGATTAGGTACCTCCCCCTCCTCTTCTCTTGTGATTACTGAGCAGAATTATTCATTCAGTATCCTTGCTTTTTCACTGTCCCTCTCTGTCCACCCACCCTGCTCTTTATTCAGCCTCAGTATCCCTTTCTTTGTCTTTCTTTGCTCCCTAATGTACCTATAAAAGGTTTTATCCCCCTTCTTAACCGCGTTGGCTATCTTTTCCTCAGTTTGGGCCTTTGCTATTCTGACTGCCTTCCCTGCTTCCTTCTGCTTTAACTGGTACAGTTTTCTGTCCTGCTCCTTCTGTGTTTCCTTGTACTTCCTGAATGCTATCTTTTTCTCCCTAATCTTCCCCACTACCTCTTTTAAGAACCATAGTGTTTTTTTCTTTAATTTTGATTTATTTGCTTCACACAAAGGTTTGTTGCCTCTGTGATGGCAGTTTTGATGTTTCCCCATTGTTGCTCCACCCCTCCTTCTTGCCTGTTTGCTAGTGCCTTTCTGGGGCACTCTCCAATTCTGACAAAATCAGGCCTCCTAAAGTCCAGTACCTTCACTTTTGTATGGCTTGACTCTACAGCTGAGTTTATCGTGAACCACACTGTTTGGTGGTCACTTGTTCCTAGATGGCTACCCACTTCAAGATCTGAGATCCTTTCTCCATCCCCATTTTAGAGTATCAGGTCTAAGATTGCTCCCTCCCGAGTGGGTTCCAACACTAGCTGTCTAAGGCATGCCCCTGTAGGGCATTGAGAATGGCCCTGCTCTTGGATGTGGCTACAGCAAAGGTGCTTCAGTTAACATCTGGCATATTCAGGTCCCCCATTAGCAATATCTCCTCTTTCTCTGCCATCCTAAGCATGCCTTCTACCATTGCCTTGTCCATTTCCTCGACCCTGAGATGGGGGTCTGTATACAACCCCAGCGTGGATTGTGGTGCCATTTCCAGTCTCCAGGGTGATCCACAGTGCCTTCTCTCCTCCCTGTTTACCCTTTAGTTCCATTGCTTTGTTCCCTTCCCTTACATAGAGAGCTACCTCTCCTCCTCCTCTACCCTTCCTGTCCCTCCTGTAGATTGTGTACACTGGTATGTTGTCATCCCAGTCATGATTCTCTGTGTACCATGTTTCTGTGACTGCCACAACACCAGGCATCCCACTTCCATCAAGGCCACCAGTTCGGAGAGCTTGTTACCTAGACTTTGGGCATTGGCACTCATTACCCTCCATTTATTGATAGCCTTACCTCTTTTTGCCCCATCCCTGTCCTTACTGCCTGTGTCTTTTTCCTTTTCTTTATTTACCCCTGCCCTTCTCCCTATCAACTTCTCTATCTTGGTGTTTACTTCACTAACTACCCTGATTTTATGGGGAGGGGCTCAGATTCCCCTTCTCCTTTTCAGTACCTCATCCCTTGGCTAGTTTAAATGCTTACCAATGAAGCATTTAAACCTATCACCTAGGATCCTGGTTCCCCTCCTAGACCGATGCAGACTATCACACCAGTATAGGTCTGCATCCCTCCAAGTGGACCCTCAGTCCCCAATGAAGTCAAAACCCTGAGCTCTGCACCATATTTTCAACCACTGATTGAATCCCATGGTGCAGAGCACCCTAGTCTTACCCATGCCAGAGACAGGCAGCACCTCTGAGAAGGTTACCAAGCGTGCTACTTATCTAAGGCCCCTCCCCAACTCTACAAACTCCTTCTGCACTGCTCTGATCCCTTTCCCAGCCAGGTAATTTGTCCCTAGGTGGAAAATGACATCCAGCTCCCTGCCCCATGCAGCTGCTCCTGTGATCCTGAAGATTTGATCCCTGTCCCTCTAAGCCATGGTGCCAGGCAGGCACCTCACCTCCCTCTTCCCTCCCTCCCCCAGTTCTACCATCGTAACAATGGAGTCACCCACCAGGAGTTGTTTCCTTCCCCTGTGGGGTTCCATGCCACACTCCTGTGGGTCTCCTTTGTGGGGATTCCCAGCATCCTCCTTGGTTACCACTGTGGGTACCTCAATAGAGGAACCACACTCTGCCAGAAAGGCATATGAATTGTGGAGAGGTACAGCTGGAGGGATGTGCATCTGTTCCACCACCCTTACCCTCCCTGAGCCCAATTATAGTTAGATTTTTTAGGACTTCTGGAGTTACAAAACACTTTAATGCCAGTTATACTGATAATTGTTGGCATCAATGTGAAGGAGTCAAGGGCATACACCACCAGATTTTTGGGACCTGTCTGGTGTTGAAGCCATTTTGGATGGCTGTACGTCAGGAAATAATAATGATCACTGGCCATAATATCCCTACATCTTTCATGGACCTGGTGTTGGGATTTCCCTTTTTTCTGATAGGCAATAAACATAGCCAAAACTGGGGCAGATCTGTAGAGTGACAGCCTTAAAGTGCACCACCATAAATTGGCTAACCACAGCCTCTCTGACTGTGGAGCAGTGAAAGTCAAAAGTTAATGAAATAGAATGGATGGAATGAATTGCTAGTGCGTTGTGGCTGGAAACATAGAAATTCCTTTAGTTATGGTGCCCTGGCACAGTTATAGCTCATCAGGGGAGGGGGGGAGCTAGAGACTGAGAGGGTGCAGGAGATGAGGAATAGAGAGAGTAAAACATCCCTGTTTCTTACTTTTGGGGAACCTATTAGGGCCACAGGATATACTTACGTTTTTTGAAGGAGGACGTTTCCCTCTCTAGCAGCACCTGCTTTTTGAATGCAGTTAGCAAGTGGGGACTTTTTCAGTTTTTTCACTGTTGCCATCGAAAACTGAGAGAGGAGAACATGCCACCTCTGTTTGTTAAGATTTTTTGTTATTTAGTGTGCAAACCTGTCTAGTGGAATTGACCTCTGCAACTGTAGAGACAACTGCTTATCATTCATAGTTTTTGTAACCCAACTAGATAGTCAATTACTCAGAAATGTACTATGTATTGTTTATTTTAACTCAATAAAACCTTTATGAAGTTCAAAAAGAAAAATAGATCTTATGTGACTAACCTGATAGCATTTTATGAACTGATTAATGAACTACTAGATGTGACTATACCACGTGATATTGTATACCCTAACTTCAGTAAGGCATTCTATACAGTGACAGATCACCTTTAAGGTCAGTTTTCTGACCTATAAAGCCCTGCATGGACAGGGACCAAGTTATCTGCAAGAGCTCCTGGTGCCCTACAGCCCCAGCCGTCCTCTCCACTCGTCTGATGGGGGGTTGTTAGAGGTTCCCAGAGTGCATCTAAAAACATCTGGGGCCTGAGCATTTATATTTGCAGCACCATCCCTGTGGAACTCTCTACCTCATCAGATTAGAGAGTGCAAGACCGTGGAGAGCTTTAAAACCAGTTTGAAAACACATCTTTTCCAACAGGCTTTTAGTAATTAATATTTATGAATGGTGAAAGTTTTAAATTGAAGCTGAATTTGTGTAAAATCTTTTTAAATTATTTGTGATATGTTTTTATGTGCAGCGCTTTGATACTGGAATTGCGCTATATACAGTAAATAAAAATATTATTATTATTATTATAAAGGAGGTCATGCCAAGTCAATTGAAAAGTTGAGAAAAATGAATTTTGACAAATGACTGGTCAAATGGGTTCAAAGTTGGCTAAAGGACAGGTACCAAAGACTAAAAATAGGTGAACATCTCTCTGATAAAGTCAAAGTATGTAATGGTGCACTGCAGGGATCAGTTCTGGGACCGGTGTTATTTAAATTGCTTATAGGAGAAATGCATATTGGGTTACACAGCAATTTATCAAAGTTAGCAGATGACACAAAATTAGGGACCAGTTTTAATAGACTCAGATACCATAATGCTGCAAGAAGATCTCAACAGAATTTATACTTATGCTACATGTTGGGGCATGTGCTTCAGTGAGAATAAATGTATAGTTATGCATTTAGGCAGACAAAACCTGACAAAACAGCACTATTTAGGAAATACAAATCTCAATAATGTAGAAGAAGAAAGGGACCTGGGAGTGACAATACAACCCAGTCTAATCTTTTCAAATAATAACATGCATAAAATAGCTATGGCTCTGTATACACTGGGAAACATTAAGAAAAACTTTAGAAGCAGACGTATAGATGCTATTATGCCCATGTACAGATTTCTGGCAATACCTTACTTGGACTATTTCTCCTTGTTCTGGTCACCATCACTTAAGAATACACATGCAGCAAATTTGAATTTCTCCGGCGAAGGGAACACAAAGTGGTCACTTCACATTGTCACTCCACTTTGTGGAGTGGCCAGCATGAAATGCCCACTTTGCCTTGTTATTACTACTTCGCATTGTCATTCCGCCTTAACATGAAGTAAGGCAGAGTGACAACAATACTGGCAGCCCCCCACACACACAGTCACTAGAATTAATGTGCATCCCCAAAATGCTACTGTTGTCTTGTCTCCAGAAAATTACCCAGTGCTGATGAAGTGAAATGAGAGCATAACAAAAAATGCAAAGTCTCCCAGAATTAATGGCACACTCAGTCATCCAAGCAGTGGTCATACAAAGTCACCAGAATTAATGTTCATCCCGAAAATGCTACTATCTTGTGTCCAGAAAATTCCCCAGTGCTGATGAAGTGAAATGAGAGTGTAACAAGACATGCAAAGTCTCCCATCTTAGAGATGTAGCAAATTTAAATTCCACCAGTGAAGTGCCTGCAAAGTGGGCACTTTTCATTGTCACTCCATAACGCAGCGTGGCCAGTATAAAATGCCCACTTCGCCTTGTTATTGTGATTGTGGCTTCTCGTTGTCATTCCACCTTAACCTGAAATAAGGAGGAGTGACAACAATATTGGCAGCCCCCTGGCCCCCACACATCACATAGCTTACAGTTCTGTAACTCACATGCTGTACAGGAATGCGAATGCCTGTGGCTATAGTTCCCCGATGACAAGGACCTGTATCACAAAACTCCCCAATTTGAAAACTCATATCAGTGGGTACAGAGGTGAAGTCTGGAGAGATACTACAAAACAGGCTTACATGATGCAAGTAACTAATAAAAAAAATAATTTTGTGATTCGTGATGTGATTGTGAATCGTGACTGCATTCATGACCATGAAACATGAATTTATTTTTCTCGGACTTGGAGCTGTCAAGCGTATTGGGAACGCGAATGCCTACAGCTGTACTTCCCTGATGACCTGGCTGTTCACAAAACTCACCAGCTTGAAAACTCACATCAATGGGTACAGTGGTGAAGCCTGGAGAGATACAACAAAACATTAATTTTGTGATTTGTGATGTGATCTTGAATCATGTGCACCACACCAGTACTCTGAAGGGAAGCCAAAGAAACAACTGTGACTTAAGTAACAGATGGAGCTTGGGCCCTAAAGAGATGCAAATGCACAGACAGATTAAGATTGCGTTGTGCACTAAAGCAATGCAGACACAAAGGCACAACTACACCACCTAACCAGTGCTCACCATCCAAAATCCAAATCTGGAAAAGAATACCTTTTGCCAGTTTGGGGGGGGGGGTAGTGCACGGCAGTAACAGTCTACTACTATCAGTAAAGATATCACAAGCAGTACAACAGATTTATGCAGGTGCAGTGGAAGAAGGTTCACACTGCTGAAATTACTCTGTGGCACAATAAATGGTATCTGATTTAATGGCACGCACGCATCGCACACACACTCACACACACAGACTACAAGTAATGCGTAGCAAATTGAAAACCATTAGTAATATAACCAAATGTTTTAAACAAACTGAAATTATACACTGCTGCACCACAACAATCAGCAAAAAAATGCCAAGAATTACTGAAAATATTACTGTGTGTACATTAACACAGTTATACAAGAAAAATATAACCAAAACAGAAAGACTGCTTTTTTCTCCCAGTTAATCTACCTACACCACAGTTACGCCCCTTCCCCAAAGCACACTTCACAGTACACAGACCGACTGTTCTAAATTAACATTCAAAATCCATACACAAACAATAAACACTCGATGATATGAGCACAGAAGGGTTTCCTACAATCGATGATCTAATTTTGAGCAAACAAAATGTCTCAAAAAGGCTTTTTAAAAGCTTTTAGAGGATTTGAATGGCAGAGCTCTGAGAGGAAACTGTCTCCATCTTCTTCTACACACACACACTACACAGAACTGAGGCTGTGCAGAACAATCTAGAGCCCATGTGACCTGCAATCCCATGAAGCACTGCAAATTCTCTTTGGAACTCAATAACAAGGCGAGGTGATGCGAAGTACATTGATTTCAGTGTTACTTCGCCTTAAAATTGGTGGTAAAGTGGTTTGGGAAGGCAGAGTAATGCAAAGTCATTGTTTTCAATGGACTGCTTTCCTTCATAACGCCGGGTACTCGGCTCATGTTGTGGAGCACCCTATGACCATATTTCTGTGAATCACTGCTGAGCGAAGTTTAGCCCACTTCGCCCACCACTACTTAAGAAGAACATAACCTGTTTAGAAAAAGTGCAAAGGAGATACACAAAATATATAGATGGTCTAGGAACAGGAGTATAAATCTACACTGGAAGTGTTGGGGTTGCACAGTTTACAGTGGAGTAAGGTAAGAGAACTGATATTACTATATAACATAGTTAATGACAAACACTTGTGCACAAATGGAATTAGTATAAAGGGAGCATAACCATAACACAAGGGGGCATAGTAAACAACTACTGTACAGGGAAGAGTTCATAGAACTAAGACTAGAGGATCATGTTGTATGTAGAAGATTGTAAAATATTGGAAGCGATTATCAAAAAATATTGTCACAGTGACAAGTACGGATAGTTTCAAAAAACAATTAGACATTTACATACACAATTGGATAGAAATAAACACTGGATAGTGGGGGAACAGGCTTGAAGGACCATTATATCGTCTACTCCTGATCCTAAGATTCCTTAATATCCTTAGTATCCATTGTGTTCACTGTATTGAAGATCATGGTGTAATCTGGAAATATACAGATGTTTCTTTCAGGCCCCACCCCTATTTCACCAATGAAGGTATTGAAGAGTGCAGGGCATGATGCCCATCTCCTCCAAGAATTCTCCATTTAGTAACACTCTCTGGGTTCCATTCCTTAAACAGTTTGCCAACCACTGGGTTATTTAATCCCACTCCCCTAGTCCTCCTAACTTCTGTAGTAACCGCCAGTGTGAAACTATGCCAAAGATCTTACTGATGTCCAAGTAGGCCACATCAACAGCTCACCCACACTCCACCTCCCTTGTCACTAAGTCAAAAAATTCTATTATATTTGTCTGTCAGGACTTCCTCTGGTGAACTCATGCTGTTTATTGCCCTGTAATCCACTAGATTCCAGGAATTCTACTAATCTGTCTCTTAACAGGGTCTCCATCAGTTTCCCCACAACAGAGGTTAAGTTCGCTGGCATGTAATTTATTTATTTATTTAAAGGTTTTACCAGGAAGGCATGCTGAGCAGACAACTGCTCGATTCTAGATGCGACCCGGGGTAGGTGGATACATTCATGATGGACAAATAGACTGTCAATTACAATCACATTATAAAACATACAGGGTTAATACTAGTACAAGCACAATGGGTAACTGTACATTATTACGTTGGCATATGAAACAAGCAAGGATTAAATGCAAAGCAGCAAAACATAGAGAGAGGCAAGTGGCAATGGGAACTGGTTCAGGTACATAGTAAGAGCAATGATTCACATATTGGCCTGTAAGGGCATTGCTGCTATCAGTGCCTAGAGCTGATGTAGGTACAGGTACAGGTGCAGGTGGAGGAGAAATGGGCTTTGAGAAGAGAATTGACGGTCTGCCGGATAGCATGGGGAAGTGAGTTCCAAAGTTTGGGCATGTAGTAAGTGACAGCTGACTGGTCTGCCGCGATGGCCCTGAGTGGGATGACCAGGAAACCTGAGTCATTGTTTCTTAGTGCGTAAACCAGGGAGGTAGAGGCTGATAGTACTGAGGCTAGATATGGAGGGAGGGAATGTGCTCAATATTTTGCCGTAACACCAGCAAAGTGTGCGAGGTGCCTGTCATGAAGTGAGGGGAGTTTGAGGGTCCTGTAAAGGCCACAGTGGTGTGTGGTAGGTGAGCAGTCAAGTGCAAAGTGGCAGAAGGAGTGGAAGAGGTGGTCCAGTTTGGCTAGGGTGGACTTTGGGGTGGCACTGTAGACTACGTCACTGTAATTGAAAATCAGGAGAATCAACTTCTGTGCAATCTCTCGGTGAGCCGGCAAAGGGATGCAACCATGGTTTCAGTACATAGCTCCCAGCTTGGGGTGGAGCTTTTTGTGGATGGCATCTATATGCATGGAGAAGTCCAGATGCTGGTCAAGCCAGACCCCGAGATATCTGCATGAGGTGCAGTTCTTCAGAGTAGTCCCGTCCAGAGTGTGGAAAGAAGTGGGGGTAGCCTAGAGAGTCTCTACCTTGTGCCGAAGGTCATGGAGACAGTTTTCTTGGCACTGAGAAGGAGCTGATTTGAGTGAAACCACTGCTGAACATTGTTGAAGTCCTGCTGGAGTCTGGTCTACATGTCAGAGAGGGAGGATCCGGATGTGAACAGAACTGTATCTTCCGCATACATGTGAATGGATGCATGCGGGCAGATGGAGGGCAGGTCATTTAGGAAAATGGAGAACAAAAGTGGGCCAAGAACTGAGCCTTGAGGTACACCATCTGAAACTAGAAGGGGAGCAGAGGTGGTGCTACCAATTCTGACAGACTGGGATCTGCCAATCAAGTACAAATGAAACCATTCTTCTATGAAGCTAGATACAGTTTCAAGTTCTTTTTAATACATTATATATTTATGTTTATGTATGTCTTAATATAGGTATGGTGATAACAGAACTGTATTAACTGGCAAATTATATATATACTGTATATATATATATATATATATATATTTTTTTTTTTTCAACTGATCTGAGTGTCTTGCTTTTAGTGAATGAATAACCTTATTAGATATATACACTTCTATTACTAGGGCACTTTTGTTTTTGATTTCATTTTAACTTAGGTGATGGTCACATGTTTTAACCAAATGCACCTTGATGATGTCATAGTGACATAGGTATATAAGTAGTGTCTTTTCCTGTGTCAGTTAGATCCATTGAGAAAGGGAGAGGAGTCTTCCAAAATGCGTCTGGAATTTTTTGCACATTGCATTATTGCATAATAAAATTAAGCACTTGTAAAACATTGCCCAAGCATCTATCATATCAGGTGGTGAGTGCTGGATTTCTTGTTGATGTATACAAATGAAACCATGTATGGTGGCCACGCTTGAGAGCCCTGCAAGAGAGAGCTTGGATATAAGAAGGGAGTGGGAGACAGTGTCGAAGGCTTTAGCCAAGTCGACAAAAATGGCAGAGGTGATGTGTCCATTGTCCATGCCAGTGAGGATGGAGTCAGTGAGCCTCAGGAGAGAGGTAGTGGTGGTGGAGTAGGACTTCCTAAAACCAGACTGGTAGGGGGTGAAAAAGGAAGAGGAATCAAGATAAGAGGAAAGCTGAGAGAGGACAAGGTGTTCTTGGGTTTTGGCCAGTATAGGGAGGAGAGAAATCGGATGATAATTCCCAGGAGCAGAGGAGTCTCCATCTTTGGGAAGATGGATGACCGTGGCGTGCTTCCACTCGGTGGGGATAGTGGCTAAAGAGAACAACAGGTTGTAAAGCGATGCCAGAGGTGACTATGGCTGGAGCCAACAGGTATAGCAGCTTGGAGTCCAGGCCAGTGGAACATTTGCCCTTGGAGGGACTAAAGGTGAGCACGGCTTTGTGAACTTTAGCCAGGGAAACTGGACAGAAGACGAAAGGGAGGCAAGCTGGAGTCGCTAGATTTGTGGGGGAGGAGGATTGCTGGTTAGGCGGGGAGGGGGTTTCCGAGTCAGGCATGAGATTGAATAAGAGTGAAGAGGTGCATTCTGTAAAAAAGGAGTTGAAATGTGAGGCCATCTCGAGAGGGTCTGTTAGCATGGAGCCATCTGCAAAGAGTGCCATGGTGGGCTGCTGTGCTGGAGGAGAGAACAGTGAGTTAACCACCTTCCAAAATTTAGTTGGCTGACTTAAATAAGTGTGGAAGGAGTCTTTGAAGTGCTTGGTTTTTGCCTTCCAGATTTGACTTATACAGGCATTGCATAAGGCACAATACTGTTGACGATGCATGGGTAAACCGGAGATCTTGACCGCCTTCCAGGCCTGATCCCTGGCCCTGAGGAGGGCTGTGATACTCGCAGAAATCCATGGCAAGTCATCTCTCACCTGAACATGCCTTAGAGGGGCATGGAAGTTCCAAACTGCGATAAACCTGGACTTGAAGTACTCTGGGATGGAGTCGATTGAGGTGGCACGTGGGATGAAGGACCAATCAATGCTAGCCAGGTCATTTAGGACAGACGCCAGGTCAAAGGATTTAAAGGATCTGAACAGGAGGTTTTGGGGAGGGGGTGATATTGGTCTGTGTACTGTATTTTCCTGATAGAGTATATCATGTGGTGGTTGCTTAAGGAATCCGGGAGCAGTCCTGAGGCAATTATCCGGTAGGGGTGGGAGGTAAGGGACCAGTCCAGTAGGGAGTTGTTTGATGAAGTGGGGTTGCAACATGTGGGCTCCTTTATAAGTTGTGAAAGATTTAAAGCTGATACCTGTTTGTGCAGCTTGGAAGAACTACCTGAGAGCCCTATCTCTTTCCTAGCGCTTTCCTGCTGCTGTTCTTGTGTAGGGGGGACAACATCAGCCCCTCTCCCATCCTCTGGGACCACTCCTGATTTCAGAGAACTGTTGAATAAGTCAGTCTGAAGTGCTGCCAAGACCCCAACTTGTTTCCTTAACACCCTTTAGTTAAATTTTTCAGGGCCAATAGCATTGTCAACCCCTTAATTTCTTTAACCTTCTCAGAATCCTCTCTTCTGAAAAAATAGTGTCAAACCTTGTCAAAATTCTCTCTTCTGAAAATATAGTGTCTCTCCTTGTCTGCCTCTCCTATACCTGTACAGAAGTACAGGGCGTAATGGAGGTAGGGAAGGCACTGTGGGTCACACTGGAAATGGGGAATGGTACTGCCATTCAAGTGTGATCTACAGACCTCCAGCACAGGTTGAGGAGGCAGTATAGTGTAGTGGTCTAAGGTTCTGAGCTGCAAATCTGGTGACATCCAGCAAACCAGACCTGGGTTTGAATCCCACAGCTTTCACTTGCATACTGTGTGACCCTGAGCAAGTCACTTAACCTCCTTGTGCTCCCAGGTCGCTCCTGTAAAAAAGCTTTCAGCTTACTGTGCTATACCTGGTTAAACAACTAAAAAAAAAAAAAAAAGGAGTTGGACAATGCACTAGTGGAACTGATCCATGAAATGGCAGTAAAAGGGGAGATATTGCTGATGGGAGACTTTAATTTTCCAGATGTCAGTTTGAGCCCTCATACTGCAGCCACAGCAATGAGCAGAAACATCCTGGAAGCTCTCCAGGGGGTGGGACGTAGACAGATAGTGGTAGAACACACCCATGAGGGGGCAATGTTGGACCTGGTGCTCACCAGCGGAGAAAGGGTGATGGATATAGAAGTGGAGAGTCACCTGTGGTCCAGCGATCACAGTATGGTATGGTTTAACTTGAGGATAGTAGAGGAGTCACACAAAGGCAAGGGTCAAGGATTTCAGAAGGGTCAATTTTGCAAAGATGGATGTATGTCTGAAGAAAGCCCTGGTGGGTAGAATGGGAAAAGGGGATGTAGTCGAACAATGGGCACATCTTAAGGGAGCAATAATGGAAGCCATGAGCCTTTGCGTTAGGCAAATAAGTAAAACAAAGAAAAAGAAAAAACCACTCTGCTTCTCACAGGAGGGGGCATGGAGGGTAAGGGAAAAAAGGCAGCATTCAGAAAATACAAGGGAAAGGGGAAAGGGGAAATTGTTTAACCAGGAAAGGCACACTAAGCCAGAGCTTGTTTCCAGGTGTGACCTGGGAGCACAAGGAAGTTAAATGACTTACTTAGGATGACACTGTATGCAAGTGGGGGTTGAGGGATTCGAACCCAGGTTTCCAGCTTTGCAGCTCAGAGCCCTTAACCACTATGCTATACTGCCTCCAAAAATACAAAAATACAAAGAAACACAGAGGGAAGAAGATAGAGGAATGTATCTGGAAAAGCTAAAGGAGGCAGGGAAAGCAGTCAGAAAGGCCAAGGCACAGACAGAGGAAAAAATAGCCAAGGCAATTTAAAAAAGGAGACAAGACCTTTTTTAGATACATTAGAGAGAAGAGAAAAAACAGGGGTGGGATTATGAGACTGTAAAGGGAAGGGAAGGGGTCAGCAGAAGGGGACCAGGAAAAAGGAGAAATTCTGAACAAATATTTTTGTTCAGTGTTCACTGTAGAAGGGGACGGAGAGGGATCACAGCTAGGTGTAAGGATTACCAAGCAGAGGAGTGTATATACTAGTCCGTTTACAGTAGAGCGAGTCCTAAAAGAATTAAAAAAAATTGAAATAGATAAAACAATGGGGCTGGATGTAATACATCCCAGAATTCTGAAGGAACTAAGAAAGGCGGTATCAGGACCCTGACAGCCTTGTTCAACAAATCATTTGAAACGAGTGTGGTTCCAGCATACTGGAAGAGGGTGAATGTTGTCCCTCTACGTAATGGCGGGAGCAAGGATGATGCTGGTAACTATAGGCCAGTCATCCTAACCTCCGTGGTAGGAAAATTGATGGAATCATTACTCAAGGAAAGGATTGTGACGTACCTTGATTCCAGCAGACAGCAGGATTCGAGACAGCATGGTTTCACGGCAGGCAGCTCTTACCAAACAAACCTGATAGATTTCTTCTATTGGGTGACAAGGGAGATTTATCGGGGAGGGGTGGTATATGTAGCCTACCTGGATTTTAGCAAGGTCTTCAATACCGTCCCACATAAACGGCTAATAAATTGAGCAGCCTGGGAGTCAGATCCGAGGTAGTTAATTTAGTTAGAAATTGGCTGAGCAGTAGGACACAAAGAGTGGTAGTGAATGGAGTTCAGTCCGTAGAAAGGGAAGTAACCATCAGGGTGCCTCAGGGATCAGTACTAGGCCCAGCCCTCTTTAATGTCTTCATAAGTGACATTGCAGAGGGGCTGGAGGGGAAGGTATGCCTCTTTGCAGATGACACAAAGATCTGCAATAGGGTAGACGCACCAGGGGGGATGGAGAGAATGAGAAGGAACCTGGGCAACTGGAGTATTGGTCAAAATTATGGCAGTTGAGATTCAATGCAAAGAAGTGCTAAATTATGCACTTAGGTCGCTGGAACCCAAGAGAGGAGTACTCAGTGGGTGGAGGGGGAGGTACTGTCGGCCACGAAACAGGAGAGGGATCTATGAATAATTATATCTGATGACTTAAAGGTGGCCGGACAGTCTGAGAAGGCGGTTTGAAGGGCCAGCAGGATGTTGGGGTGCATAGGAAGAGGCATCACATGCAGAAAAATGGAGGTGGTGATGCCACTATACATATCATTAGTGAGACCTCATCTGGAGCACAGTGTCTAGTTTTGTAGGCATCATCTCAGGAAGGTCATATACAGAGTAGAGGCAGTCCAAAGAAGGGCTACAAAAATGGTACAGAGGCTGCACTAGAAGTCATATAAGGAGAGGCTGAAAGACCTCAATATGTATTCTCTAGAGCTGTGAAGAGAGAGGGGGGGCATGAAAGAGATGTATAAATACCTTAAAAGGATCAATAAGGTACAGGAGGGTAGCATCTTTTGGAAAAGAAAATGGACAAGAACTAGGGGACATGAGATCAAGTTGGAGGGAGGAAGAATAGGTTAACGTGAGGAAGTATTTCTTTACAAAGAGGGTGGTGGATGCTTAGAACAACTTCCCTGCAGTGGTGGTAGGGGCAAATGTGGTGGAGGAATTCAAAAATGCATGGGACACACACAAGGGAGCACTAGAAAAAGGGAAGAGTAGAGAAGCAGCAGATCAACTAGAGTCTGTTGCATAAGTTAAAGGCAAAATAAATGGGCAGACTAGATGGGCCAGGTGGTCCTTATCTGTCGACACATTCTATGTATCTATGTGTATGCTCCCTCCGCTAATGCCACATTCTCTCCACTGTGAACATGGACTAAAAGTATTGGTACAGTATTCCTGCCTTTTCTGTGTCTCCCTCTCCATTCTGACCCACTTCTTAGTCTCACTATCAACCTTTTGTTTTCTTTTCCTCACAGATGTATCCAAGGACTGTATTGTCCCACTCCCTCACCTCATCTCCAATTCTTTTCTCCATCTTTGTTTTTGCTCTCCTCACTGCCTTGCCATCCTCCTTCAGTTTCTGAATGTTAACCTCCCTGTCTTCATCCTTCTGACTTGCCTTATACTTTCTGAAGGTCACCCTCTTCACTAACTTCAACCCCCACTTCCATTTAAAATGGTAGAGTTTTCCTTCTCCATTTGCTCTTGTTAACCTCCCTAATGCCACATTTCTGCTCCCCATCAGCTTTTTCTCTCTTAGCTTGTCCTTGAGCAGCTTCTTCATGACCTGGAAGTCCACATGTCTGAACTCTAGTACCCTCATCCTTGTGTGAGCCTTCTTGCCCTAGTCCTGATGTGAATCCACACTGTCTGATGGTTGCTGTTCCTCAGAAGTTCCCTCATGGTGACCTTCCTAATGCTGTCCTTGTAAGTCAGTACTAAGTCCAGCACTGCACACTTTCCAGGTGGTTCCTTAACTAACTGAAACAAGAAGCACTGCTGGAAATGAACCAGCATGGCCTGATTCCTACTGAATACCACTTTGGGTATGCTCCAGTCTGCATATTGAAGTTCCCTAGCATCAGTACCTCCAGTTGATTGGCCACCCCCCATTTCTTCCCATAATTCATTTAGTCTCCTTTCCCTGTGACAGCGGCCTGTACACCATCACACCTCTTATGTTTTTCCCTCCCTGTCTCCAGCTGTACCTATAACAATTCCACCTTCCTCCCTGTATCCTCTGCATTAATTACCAATGCTTTTATTCCTTCTTTAACACTCAGTGTCATGCCCCTCCTTTCTTCTGCTCTCTGTCTCTCCTGAACACAAGAGTATCCTAGGATGACCATGGCCCAGTTGTGGTGACTTTTGCCCCATGTCTCTGTGATTACTTGCAGGTCCAATTGTGCCTACCCCATTACAGCCTCCAGGTCACCAGGTTCCTGGCATTTTTACACATGGCCCTCCAGCCCACTAGTCCCCAATCCCTCCTTTCTGCCTGGTTGCCCCCACCCCTGCAGTTGAGGCTGCCCTTTTGACCTTTTGTACAGCCAGTTTTTCACCCCTTCCTGGGTTCTGTGTTGCCGCCCTCCATGTTCTTGTTTGTCTTTACTCCCTTTCCCTGTGCCTCCCCATGATGCCTGGCTATGTACTGACTAGTTCTTGGGGGAGGCAATCTTTGCCACCCCCTTGGCTGGATTGACTCTTTCTTCTTTGGCGCCACCTCCTTCTTGGCTAATTTAAAAGCATGTCTATAATAGCAGACTTTTGTCTCTTAAGTGATTGGTCCTCCTACACTTCAGTGCAGTTTTGCAGTTGTGTTGAAGAAACCAGACCTGTTGATCTATCAGGCTTACTTTTGTAGTCAGAAAGATAAATTTAAAGTGCTTTGTGGCAATTCATTTTGGTGCAACTTTTTGTAACTTACTTGCTGATTTTTTGGGGGTATTGCTTTGCAAATAAATTCTGCTTATAGTTTACTCGGTATTTTAGACAGAAGCAGGATAAATAGCCCATCAAGGCAATCTCCCACTTCTAGTGGGTACATGATTCCTAGTTCTTCATTTTTAAAACATACCCATCTAGTTCAGTTTTATATTTGCTAAATGATTTTATCTCTACCAGATCTTTTGGTAAGGCGTTCCACATTCTTGCTATCTGTACTGTAAATAAGTTGTTGCAACAATTTTTTATCTTTCACTGTCTTTTGTAGGATCTCAGACATGCATTCCTATCATTATACCATAATCCACATTGTACCATAAGGTCTTTGCTTCCTAATGTTTTGAACAGTTGTAAAATGTCTCCCCCTCAGCCTCCTCTCCAAAGTAAACATAATCAGTTCTCCCAGTCTATCGGTATACAATTTATTTCAAACTTGGTATCAATTTACTTGTTTTTCTTTGAATACTCTCCAATAGCTGAATATGTTTTTTTCAAATATAGACTTTGAAATGGAGACCCATTATCCAAATGTAGTCTCATGTATGTTCTATAAAGAGGCATAATGCATTGCTCAGTTCTTGAAACAAAAGCTTTTTTAATACATCCTGTCAATCTATTAGCTGTTTGAGTAGGTTTTTTTTTTTTACTTTGGTTAGAATTAGTCAGGTTATCACTAATTATGATCTTAAGATCTCATTCATGTTCCACTGATCTTAGTGTTATATTATTTAATTTTCAACTTTTTCTTGGATTATTCCTGCTGAGATGGAGCACTACACATTTTTAGTACTGAAATGCATCTTGTTTTTAGTAGCCCATAATTCAAAGGCTCAGATATTCAAACTGTGCCAGTTTGTGGCAGAAGCCTGTGCGCCGCTCAAAATAGTTGCGCAGGGGTGTGGCCAGGGCAATATTCAACGGAGTTGCGCTATGGCGCAACAGCTTTGAAAATCGCACCCTGGCCACCCCTGCTGTGCATGGCGCAGTGGAACTGCACCAGCGCAAGTGATCAGAGTGGAGCATTGAGATGCGGTGGTGCAAGTTCCATTGCGCCATGTACAGCACCTGCGATATTCAAAGGGTGACATGCAAATGGGGCCATAATTTATGCAAGGCGCACAGGGGCCATTTGTATCTGATTACGACCCCATTTGCATGCCATTAGCATGCAGGTGCACCGATCCTCGACGACTTGTGCCTGGTCCCCTGCCAGGCAGCAGCCGTCGGGGGACTGACGCCTGCAGCCCGGGAACACGCAGGACGCCCCTTAATGAATTCATTCACATATCTGGACTGACTAGTATGATATGGTTGCACGCCCATTGGCTCATGCTCTGAACCAATGGGTGTGCAGCCATACCAGCTGTCAGTCGGCAGGCGGCGGGGCAGCAGGCGGGTGGTGCTGCAACCCGCCCGCTGCGGGGTATTGTGGTGGGGGCTCTGGGGGCGGGTGGGGTGGGGTCCACTAGATCACCAGGATTTTGGACTTGGGGTGAGGAATGCCCCTGTCGATCGGGCTCGTGCGGTCCACTGGACCACCAGGGATATTGGACTTTAGGGGATACTGATGCCCGCGATCGGGCTAATGGGGTGTTACAGTTATGTATGATGCGCGGGCTACTCGGTGGGGGATACTGTTATGCCCATGATCGGGCTACTACGCACGTCCACTGGGACCTCCAGGGATATTGGACTTTGGTGGGGGATCAGTAGTGCCCGCGATCGGGGCATGGGGGGCGCCACCAGGTGCGGTGGGAACAGCCGATGGCCACCCACAGCTGGCAGCTGCTGTGTTGCACCCTGCAATGCGGCAGCTCACCCGTGGGTGGCCCTCGACTTGTTCCTCTTTTTTTAGGCTTAACTTTGTGCAGGCGCAGGTACGGGTTGCGCCTACATAACTCTGCATGGTCCGGGCTGAATATCGGGCTGTGCAGTTTATGCATGGGAACGCCCCCCCCACCTGTGCCTGCATGCATTACTGATACACCCCAGCACATCAGGATTTGTGTGGCGCACTTTTCCCTTTTAAATATCGCACCGGAGCGCATCAGTGGGTTGTGCATGGTGCAACACCGTTGCACCATGCACAACCCTTTTAAATATCTGGGCCAAAATATTTAAGATAATTCACTGAATTATATTTTCCCTCTGTATCAATTTCTCCACTAATCTTGGTGTTATCAGTGAATTTAGCTATGTTGTATACCACATTTTCATGCATGCCCCAACATTTAATCCAAAAGGTGTTGGTCCCAAGATAGACCCCTGCAGCACACCACTACTCATTAGTCCTTCTCCTGATAGTACTCCCTTAATCTTGACTTACTGAGTTTTGTCTATTAATCAAGACCCCACTCATTGCACTAATTTGATATCCAATACCATATTTTTGTCTGTCCAAATAGATTATGTCTACCAGAGTATGATTGTCCAAACTGATACTAACATTGCTATAAAACGTTATAAGATTTATAGCGCATGATTTTCCTGAAATGAAACTATGTTATGTACTATCTTGCTGAATCATTTCCATTATATCCTTATCGAACCTTCCCATCAGTAATGTTTCCAATACTCTGCAGAGGATTATGGTTACACTTATAGGTCTGTAATTTTCTGCTGCTTGCTTGGTTCCCTTTTTGTACACACGTATGATGATTGCTCCTTTCCATTCTCAAAGTAACGTCCCTTGTGTGTATGATTTATTGTACATCAATGTTAGCAGTCCAAGTAGTGCAGTAGGTAGTTCACTACTAAGTCTGGGGTATTTCCCATCAGAACCCGAAGATTTATTTGGCATAATAGTTTTGACGGTTGTCATAATTCATGTTCTGTAAAGCAATTTACCTCAGTGGCCTGTAAGTTATTTTATCCCCTTTCATGTACCTTTTCACATAACACTGAACAGAAATATTATTTAGAACAGCTGCAGTTTCTTTACATTCTATTATTTCCCCATTGTGTACTAGAGGTCCCACAGATCTGTCCCCACTCTTACTGCTGTTAACGTAGGAAAATAATGTTTATTGCGTGTCCTTGGTGTGGCTATCTTAAACTCTATTTTTTTCTTTCCTGCCTTATTAAAGACCTTTTTTTGTATTCTGACTTATATTTCAATTTATTATGCCCTGAGGGATCTTTCCTAAAATTTGCATATGCTTTTTCCTTTTTCTTGATTTGCTTTTTTATTTTATTAGCCAAATTGGTATTTTGCCCCTACTGTTGTATTTTTTTTCCTTTAGTGGTACAAAATTCTGTTCCAATTCCACTAGTTTATTTTGATCTTGTTCCAGCAGTCCTCTACAGATGCGTCATGCAGTTCTTCCTCCCATTCTCAAGACTCAAGGTTTTCCCTTATTTTCTTGCAGTTGTCCTTATCATAGTTTCTCATTACACTGTTGCCAGAATTTCTATGTAAGTCTATTGTTATGCAGAACTGTATCGTATTATGCTGACTCATTCTCAGATTCCCCATAACTGAAATGTTAGATATTTTGAAATGTAGGTTTGTTATAAATAGGTTCAGAATATTTTAGCCCCTTGTTGGTTCCGTTACCTTCTGCTCAAGCCCTTGCACTACTAAAGTGTCAATAAATTCTGATTCAATTGAGGATGGTCCATTCAATTCATCCCAATGCATCCCTGGGAAACTGAAATCTTCTATGGCAATAATATCATCTTGTTTGGATGCTTTTATTAATGCAGTTGTTAGATTGTCATTATACACCTGATCACTAGAAGATGATCTGTAGCAGTTTCCTATTATTTTTATCCTTTTTTAGTATGCATTTGTAGCCATAGGCTTTCAATATCACATCTAGGGTCCTTGATGTTATTTAGTTCCTGGCAGTCTAGCTCCTCCTTTAAATATATACATGCTCCTCTCCTATTTTCCCTTTTCTGTTCTCATAAAAGAGTGTGTATCCTGGAATCTCGCAAAAGCAATCAGTAGTGTCATCCTACCATATTTCTGTTAGTGCTGCTATGTCAATGTTATCATTGATTAAAACAGTTTTTTAATTCTGATTTTTTAAATATGTTTAGGCTCCTTGCATTTACCAGTAACATTTTATACTCATTAATACTTTTATTTTGCTGAATTTGGGGTCCTTTAGGCAAAATATTTAATTCATCTCTTGTTGTCAGAGGTCTCTTTAGTTTGAGTTTAATCAGTCAATCAATCAATCATGTTTATTTATTTAAGGTGCCCTTCCAAAGCTCAGGGTGCCTTTACACATTTTAACATAAAACCTTCATCACACAAGTTAGAACACATATAAAAAACATATTAAACATCTATATAAATTTAAACTTAATATGTTCCTGAGAAGGCCTGGTTAAATCAGTATGTCCTTAAACAACTTTTAAATGCTTCTATGGTCTGGCTATCCCTTATCTGGCGAGGTAGAGAATTCCACAGGGTAGGGGCCACAAAGGCAAAAGATCTTCCTCCTGATGTTTTAAGGGATACCCTGGGAATATCCAGCAATCCCTCGTCAGAGGAGCAGAGCGAGTGGGAGGGACAATAGGGATGCAGGAGCTCTTTCAGGTAGCTGGGACCCTGCTCATTTAGGGCCTTATAGGTCAGCAAAGTGACCTTGAAGGTAATCCACCACTGTATCGGCAACCAGTGCAAATCACGCAGCACAGGTGTAATATGACTGGACCTAGAAGCTCCAGTCAGCAACCTGGCCGCCGCTTTCTGTACTAGTTGCAAGTGATGGATATCTACCCGTGGCAGCCCTTGGTAGAGGGCGCTGCAATAATCAAGATGACTGGTGACAAAGGTGTGGACCAAGGTCGGAAGATCGTCGGACGGAACCAGGTGTTTAACCTGGGCTATGTTCCTAAGATGATAATAGGAGGATTTGACTACAGCCAAAACCTGCACCCTCAGGGTCAGGCCTTCATCAAAAACAATGCCCAGGCTCCATACCTGGCCAGATGCAATAAATGGGGTCCCACCAAGATTCAGTCCTGATGGATTTCCCACTCATGTTCCTTTCATCCTATAGCCAGGGTCCATAACCAGGACCTCAGTTTTTTCCGAGTTCAGCTATAGCCAACTAGCACTCATCCAGCTCTGAATCTCCAGCAGGCAGTTATTAAACACTGTAAAGGAATCTAATTCCTGATTGGGTACAAAGGACATGTAAGGTTGAGAATTATCTGCATAGCAATGAAAACTCAATCTCTACCGCCTTATAATGTCCCCTAACAGAAGCAAATACACTGCGAATAACATGGGGGACAGCACTGAGCCCTGTGGAACCCCGTAGAGCAGTCCATGAGAGGCCGAAGAATAAATTCCCGACACTACCCTCTGAGACCTACCCTCAAGGAAGGACTTAAACCAATTGTGGACTGTCCCCCTCAGTCCACAAATAAAACCACAGGCACTCGAGCAACACCCCATGATCTACAGTATCAAATGCTGCTGAGAGATCAAGGAGAACCAAGATCGAATGGGCTCTCTGATCTCTCGCCATCAGAAGGTCATTAAGTACCCTCACCAGGGCCGTTTCAGTGTTGTGCCTTTTTCTGAAGCCAGATTGGAGAGGGTCATAGATATTGTGGTTGGTCAAATGATCCTCCAGCTGCAGTGCAACCACATTCACAATAACTTTCCCAACAAAGGGTAAGTTCGAGATTGGTCTGTAGTTAGCTGGGCAGTCAGGGTCAAGGGAGTTTTTTTTTAAAAGGGGCTGAACTACTGCCTCCTTTAAGGGATCCGGAAAGATCCCTCTCTCCAATGAAACCCCCACTATCTCAGCAAGGACCAGGCCGATACCTTCTACACACTCCACTAAAAGGCGTGTAGGACCTGGATCCAAACTACAGTAGGTTGGCCACAAAGTCTGAATGATCCTCACTATATCCACGACTACTGGTTGGCTAAAAGTGGACCAGGTCAACTGGGTATTAGTACCACTTGGTTGATTTATGCTAGAACCAATGGGGAGGCACTGGCTGATCTCATTTCTGTTGGTGGACACCTTATCAGAAAAGAACTGCGCAAACTCCTCACACTGTTTTTGTGATAATGCTCAACCAGAGTGAAGACAGGCTGGATTTCACAGTCTGTCCATGGTCTATGTGATAACGGTGAATGCCTAAAGGCGATCATCATTATCACACAGTCAGAGTGCCGAAAAGCTTTTTGGCACCTGGACAACCCTGGTGCACAGGACAACGGCGCCAGGAGATTTTTTTAATGCTTTCTGTGGGGGCACACACCCCTCATGGGGGCTTGCCACCCCCCCTACCAAGGATTCTCAACTCCAGGGGGTGAAAGCATTAAAAATAAAGGTTTGGGCAGGCGCAACAAAATTGCACCAGTGCCGGACCCGACCCGAACCCGTACTCATCCACCCCAACCAATAGCTAACCCCTGATGCCACAACACAGCTCAGCCATCCACTGCAGCGCCACCCCACAGTCCCTCTGCCCCTCCCAGCCCACTCCACCGTGCTCGCTCCCCCACGCAGCGCATACATAGTGACATCCTTTAGCCCAGTTCACTCAACCTCATCCGTCGCCTCTACCCTCCCATCGCCATGAGGGATTGCACCAGGAAGGTGTCACCATTATGGACGGCACCCTTTCTCATGCACCCACCTCATGGGTTACCATCTGTCCACAGTCCAGAAGAGCTGGGCTGGCCTGTTCTTTGCTGTAGCAATTTCCCTGGACAGGAATTCTGTCTTTTTATGGGAAATGGCTAATTGATAAACATTGTAATAATCCACCAATCTAAGTCTGTCCACCTCCAGGTGAGTTTTCCTTCAGTGTCTTTCCAGCCTTCATCCCCACCTCTTTAGTTCATGAATCTCCTCATTAAACCGTGGGGAACTCAGATGAGAGGTAAGGGGATGAACATGAGAAGAAGCAATGATATCCAGTCCTCTGTGACAGCCTTATTATATGCTGACACAAGAGGCCCATGATCAGAGCTATCCCTGGAATTCCCGAGAGGTTCAGTGCCACCATTAGGTCTTCTGAGGTAACCCCTCTTAAAGGGCGGAACTGCACCAACTCCCTTGGTGCAGGCCTATTTCGGGGGTCTGTGAAACTGAATCTCAGGAGGTGATGATCAGACCATCCGACAGGCTCCATCTCCATGTCAGAGGTCTCCATCCCCAGGTGAAATACCAAGTCCAATGAATGTCCTCTCTTATGGGTTGCAGTGGTAATAACCCATGTTAAGCACAATGAATCCATCAATTGGAGGAGGTTCTGTCTAAATGGTGAGAGTTTATTGTCGACCCAGGCATTGAAATCCCTCAAGATCAACCATCTGGGAGACTCAAACACCCTGTCAGTGATGAAGTCCGCAACCTCCTTCAGGAAATCCCTCCCACCACCTGGTGGATGGTAAATGAGAAGGATCCTGTAGCCAACACCTGCCCCCATTATACACTCAAAGGTGTTGGTAACCTCAACTGGAATCTCTGTGACACCCAGTTCCTGTCTAAAACAGACTGTAACCCTCCCACCCCGACGATCCACTCTCGGGGGGTGAATCACCGAGAACCCAGCTGGAATGGGAGACTCCAAAATGGGGCCAGCATTTCCACCCAGCTAGGTCTCAGTGATACAAGCCAGTTCTGCAGATGCTACCAGATCCACAATAACTGCTGTTTTATTTTTCATTGACCTGGCATTGGTTAACACTGCCCGAGAGGGACTGGAATCCAGGGATGGCCCCGTTTCCTGCCTGATAATATCAGAACCCTTGGGTATGGGCACAAGACAAGGAGAACTGTGTTCTTATTTATTTATTTATTTATTTATTTACGAGGTTTACCAGGAAGGCATACTGAGCAACATGCTTGATTCCAGATGCGACCTTGTTCTTGTGTCCATTTTGCCCCAGGGTGCCTCCTGGTCCCCACTATCCCAATCCGTCTGCTTCCCTTCTATCCCCCTCGAGAGTTCCAAGATCTCTTATTCCATCTGCTGCCTTGTTCCCTTAAAATACCAAGGGCACAACATCTAAAATAGACATCAGATGGCAGCAAAGGATAATCAAATGGACAAAGACCCCTTAGTCTTGAGGGGGAGTACTTCCTGACCGCATTCCTACCTCCCCAGCACATAACTCAGGTGTGATAAAATTTACAATGTTTAATACAATGACCTCCCAATTTACCCACCCTCCACCCAAGTTTCTTTAGACACAATTATTTAAAATTAAACCCTAATGATTTACCCCTTACACCAATGTCTCTTAATTCCTCCCCATACTCTTATTATAGGGCTAATCAAAAAACTTCCTAATTCTCCCCCACAAGTTTAATTTCAAGTTTCAAAAGGATTTAGCTCCTTTCCCTCATGGCCAGGGTCCAAGATAGATTTCTTAGTCCAGAACTTCATATGACAGAAAACAGCCAGTTAAACTAAAGTTCAAGTCCAAACAGGTACTCTCACTACTTGTGGGACTCAAAATTTGATCACAAGCACTCTCACTGCCCAGTCAATAGCTGATTTAAATGTTCACATGAAAGTAGAGCGAGGAATATGTCCATATCCTAATGTATGTTTTCTATTAAGAAACCTCAAGCAATAGTCCAAAATCCAGATGATGAATAATTTAGGCCTTCCCCATGCAACACATTGCCAGGAAAAACTGCCCCACTAACACGACTCCTGCCAGGCAATGGCCTACCAGCCAATACCAGCAGAAAGCCTAGGATATTAGGAGCCCTCCAACCAACTCCCCGGTTAGTTGACTCCGTTCTCCCAAGTGGGAGCAGCAGCCAGGCAGCCTATCTTCCACCCAAGGCCTCTCAATGTCCTGGCAAGATTTACAAGTTGTTCAATGTCTGACCGCTTATAGAGTTTAAGTTCCAGGCAACAAAGAAAGAAAAAGTCGGCTGATACAGCATGGATAGTACAGATTTAAAAATTTGAGAGAAAGGGGAAAAAGGAGGGATAAGTCATGCAGCCCCTAGAGCTCCACGGCCAATGCAGTAAGACCATGCCATCCACCGACTGCCAAGCAGTCCGCACTCCTTACCACCTTGCCTCAATCTTCCGACAGGAGCCCAGGGCAGGAACCAGGAGACTCCACTGACTGCAATGGTAAACCCCTTACCAACCCCCAATACACTTCCGAAAAAAGTCTCTATCCACTTACTCATGACGTCGCTGTAATAATCGGCAAATGAAGACTAGCAGATCGCAAGCCTCTTCACCTCTTCAGTCCTCTAGTATCACCAATTATTGCCTGGAGAATCCTGAGAATCCAAAGTCAGACATCCCGTTAAGTCTCAGTAAATCCGAGCCAAAAACGGTACAGCCACAGAGACTGATAATAATAATAATACAAGGAATAGTGTCCAAAATCCCAATATATCCAAAGCTCAGCTAAGAACCCAGCGGCTGAGTTAAAGACCCAGATAAAAGGACGCAATGACTAAGCACCCGGTGTAACGAGACTCACAGTGTTAATCGGAACAAAAACAACTTGGCACACACAAAAACACTAAATAACTCACTTTTTCGACCCTAACTATCTTAAACACACATAAAATAATAACAGCTCTAAGACAAACGACAAAGCACTAAAACACAAACAAAACAAAGTTAAAACAGAACTAAAATGGAGCTAAAATGCTGAACTAAAACACTGGCAGGCACATAGCAGCCGCCATCTTGAATAACTAACTGTTATCTCTGATATCTCTGATAAAATCAGGGTCGGACTGGCCCACCTGGATACCTGGAAATTTCCAGGTGGGCCCCCTTCAGTTGGGTAAATGGTTACCATCTGAACTCTGAAAACTTTTGCATTTATCTTCTTTTTTCTAATTAAATGGAGTATCTGGGACACTGTTGACAAATGTAAGATGCAAACACAGAGCTAGTATATCAGATTGAAGTGGCATATTGATATGAGTGTGTCAGCCTGGGCCCTCCTCTATTGATTTTCCAGGTGGGCCCTTGTATCTTCTTTCCAGGTGGGCCCTCTGTACCCCAGTCCAACCCTGTTCACTTTTCTATCTGTTTCCCAAGTATGACACTTCCCCTCTTACTCAAGTGCAAGCTGTCCCAACTGTATAATCCAAGATAATTTTCAGAGTTTTCCCAGTGGGTTATGCATGTGGTGTTCTTGTTTAAAGTCCATTTTCTTAAGCACTCATTTACTGTGTTGATTTTCTTCTGCTTTCTCCAACTTGCGTGAGGGGATGGGTAGTATTTTGGAAAAGAAAATGTCACAACCTCTTCTCTAGATGTCCTGTGATGTCCTCTGTATCAGAATTTCCTCTGTTTTTGTACCTATGTTGACTACAACTAATGGGTTAACCCCTGCATTTTTTTTAAATGTTGTGTGCCATATTTTCAATATCTGAAATTCTTGTACCCAAGAAGCCACCGCAGGTTCTATTTTGCTTGTCTGAATTACAAATGTAGTTATCTGTGAACTAAGTCTTATTTTTGGTTCTTCAGAACATGTGTTATTCTTTAAAGGGGGTCTGACTTCCTTAAGGACTTCCTCAGTTGTTTCATTTTCTATGTGGAGCAGTGGTTCAAACTGATTTGAAATTGTGGTCTCAAAGTTCATTGCTCTTCTCCCTCTTTTTGGTATGCAGTGCTTCTCTACTATTGCACATTTGTTTTCTTCCTCCTCACCCTCTTGCCTTTGCCTTTTTACATTTGCTTGCACATGCACAAGAAACATTTTGTTACACTTAAGGGATTTGAGAGGTGTGTCACTGCCGAGCCTATTGCAGCTCATACTGGAATGGACTTCGCAGTCCAGATCAATGACCATGCACTGTGGTTGTGATACCACTTGCTGCTTGCTGGGCAGAAACTTCATGTACTTGAAAGGACCAGAGCCATTCTAATCAAAAGGGTTTTGGTCCTTTAATTTGCATGAAGTCAGTCAACAAGTAGCTAATCAGTTTTCATCATCAGGAGCCTAACTGATTGTGCTGGGTTTATGTGATAACAGCGATCGTGGAAAGGCGATCACCGCTTAGGTGACTGTACAGCAGTGAAAATCTATTTTGCCAATGTACACTACTAGTGCATGGGAAAAGGGCACTGGTAACTTCAATTTTTTTGTTTGTGCAGGGGCTGTGCCCCCAGCACCCCTCTACTAAAGATTCTCAAATCCAGGGGGGTGCATGTTGGGGGTTAAAAAAAAAAAGGAAAATCTCGGACAGGCACAAAAATCCCAATGCACCCAGCACCGAACCCCACACCCTCCCAACCATAGCCTGCCACGAACCCCCCATGCCACATGGCCAGCTTGGCAACCCATTGTCACACTACACCTCATAAACCCTCCCTTCCCTTCCACCCATCACATGGCGTGCTACTCCCCCCCGCGTGCATATATACATTTAGCAACAGGATGTCACTATAACCTACATTCGCCCCCCCATCCACTAGCCCTGAGAACAGGTGCCGCTATTGAGTTGCCCTTTTTGTAGGTGTTCAATAGCGATCGCCTTTCTCATGGGATACCAGTTGTGCCATCCATCTATCTATTTATCTATTTATCTATCTATCTATCTAGCTAGCTATCTATCTATCTTCTATTTCTCCATCCTAAGGTTCATACTAAGGAGATAAGGAAGGGATAAGGCTGGTATGCCCATGTTGCTCCGACTCACTAGTAATATCTTCATCCTGGATCATTTTATACATATCTATCTAACTTCTATCTACCTGTCTATCTGTCTGTCTCTCTATTAAGTGGAGTGGGCAGCCTACCTCCACTATGGCTTCTTTCTCCCCATCCCCTCCAGGTCACTCACCTGCCTGTCTTTCCCATCTTTAAATATAAATGGACCAGGGAGCCCACTCCTGTACCGCTTCTCTTGCCCCCCTCCCCGCCAGGTAGCCTGCCCTCATTCCCCAATGAGCTCGACACTGGGGTGCCCAATCCCAGTGTTGGAATGTCCCTGAACTAAACAAAACCATCCCTCAATGTTTTTTTTGTAACCTGTAAAACAGAAAACTGTCCCTTGCTGATCTGCCCCCTACACATACACATACACACACACACACACACACACACACACACACACACAACACCCACCCCACCCACTCCACCCCAACCTCCCACTCAGCAATCACCCCCCATACACTCACTCACCTGAATAGGTCCCAGGGTGAAGACCCACTCTTTGATCAAAGACATGTCTTGCTGCTGGAACTGCCAACTGCAGTATGAGAAATTAAGGTAAGTGTTGTTTAATGTCTTTCAATGGAGTTTTGAACTTTGATATAAACTTTGTCATTTTTGCATATTGTGGCCCCAAATTTTCAACATGGCCTTTCTGGAGCCCCACTGCATGACCAATGGTGGTGGAATTATGTAAATCATACCTGAAACGTGATTTTGCAGTCGCTTTGCAAAACCACCTTTCGGGTGGGATCTTTTTTTTATGTATTTCAGATCTCGGATTAACCATTTGAGCTCAGAGCTCTTTACAAAGGTTCCACGTTAGTACATTTAGAACAAGTAGGTGATTATACAGAGGATTGAGACAAACAAGGCAATAGAATTAGAATGAGAACATTTAGGTACATTTGGTCTTTAAACAAAGTAATGCAAAAAATGCAGCAAAAACTAAAACTAGAACACAATCAGATACATACAGTAACAGACTAAATAACTGTGCCCAACAGGGAGCCTGTTAGCTGTCAGCAACACGAGGGGGTTAGCGCATAGAAGAGCTGGAGAGGCGGGGTGGGGGGCTTGACCCTCAAGTGCAGGGTGTCAGAGAGAGAGAGAGAGAGAGAGAGAGAGAGGGAGAGAGAGAGAGAGAGAGAGAGAGAGAGAGAGAGTCTATTTGGCAGAAGGGCAGATGGTAGGAGATGCCTTTGCTTGGTGCTAGCAATGGCAGGCACATTGAGATTCCTGTATTAAATGGTTCTTTAGGTTCTTTTTGATGGTCCACAGATTGGGCAGGCTAATGTTCTCATGGAAGGAGCTGAACCACAACGGTGCCCAATAGGCAAAGGACCTTTGTCCTTGAGATGTCTGACATTTTGGAGTCAGGAAGGACTGCAGTTCCGAATTTTGGGTGGGCCTGGGATTAGTGCTGGGAACTAGGAGTTGTTGGACCCCAGTTGGGAACTGACCAAGGCAGATCTTTTTGACCAGGAGGCAAGATTGATATTTTAAGTGACCAAATAGAGCTAGCCAGTGAGCCTTTGCACAGAGATCACAGGTGTGGGTTAGTCGGTGTGCCCCTAAGGTGAGCCTGCAGGCATTGTTAAGGGCAATTTTTATACATTGAAGGGCAGTGTCTGTGGCAGAGCCGTATATCAGCAGTCTGTAGTCCACTAGGTTACCCACTGAACTGTGGACCGCTATGCTGAGGGCTTCAGTGGTCAGGCTCTGCCTATGGCGATAAAGTAGCCCTAAGCATTTGTTGATTGCATTAGCTGTGATGTCTATGTGGAGGGCGTAGGAGAGTGAGCTGTCAAGAGTGATTCTGAGATATTTGAAGTGATGAACACATTCAAGAGGAACACCACCCCTATCACATATTGATAGCGGGTAGTTTTTGTGCTTGTTCTTAAGGCTGGTGAACAACATGTTTTTGTTTTTTTGTAGTTCATAATCAATTTATGATTTCTGAACCATGACTCAATGCTGGTGAAGTCATGTTGTAGCTGTTGCTCAAGAGCAGTGGGGTCAGAGCCATTAAAAAAAGATAACCGCATCATCCGCTTAGAGGAGGATACGGCACTGACTGGCTAGGGGGAGGCAATTCAGAAACAGGCTAAAGAGGAGGAGGCCCAGTATTGACCCCTGTGGAATGCCTGAGCACACAGGCTTGGTGTCAGAGAGAAAGGTATCTATCCTGATTTGCTGTGAACAGCAGTGTAGGTAGCTGTGGAACCATGCAGCCGCCTCAGGGGCAAGGCCTATGGCAGTGAGTTGGTCAATTAGGAGGGCATGGTTGACCGTGTCAAAGGCCTTTGTTAGGTCAATATAGATAGCCCCGATGAGCTGGCCAAGATCGAGGGATTTGTGTATGAAGCCTGTGTATTCCAGAAGGGCTGTAGTGGTGCTATGCCCAGCCTTAAAGCCATGTTGCTCTGCACATAGGAGCATGTGCTTGTCCAGATAATTGAAAAGTTGGTCGGCGATGATTCGTTCAAGGGCCTTTGAGAGTGGTGGTGGTAGTATAGAAATGGGTCTATAGCTTCTGGAGAGGGTACGATCCCCACTCTTGTATACAGAGGTGACTACTGCAGCTTTCCATTTTTGGGGGAATACTGCGAGATGGAGGGCGAGGTTAAGGATATGGGTGAGAGGAGACAGGATTTCTTCGAGTGAGAACGAGATTAGTTTCAGGTTGAGGTTATCCCCACTGAATCTCCCCCCCTCCCAAGCACTTTGCACAGATATTTCCTGGTTTCTCTGAATGTAATAGTCTTGAAGCGAAAGGGGGGATGCAATGAAGATTGTGTGGGTGCTGCAAGGAGGGTGGGGGAGAAGAAGTCGGCAGGGAGAACATGCTGCAAGTCGGTGAAGGCATTGTTAAAGGTGTTGGCAATAGATTTAGGGTCAAGGATGGGGGAGCCATCAATGCAGAGCATGGTAGAGGCAGTTTTGGGTTCTCACCCGGTGACCTCATTTAGGTTAGCTCTGAACATTTTCACCACCCTTGTTCATAAGGTGAGGTCATAAGAAGATTATGTTGAAAATTTGGGGTCAAAATATGTAAAAATGGCACTGATATTTTTCTATGCTCGCTTGTAACTTCGGTAATTTTAAATATTTTGACCCCAAATTTTCAACATAGACATTTTTTCACACCACCTCATAAACATACAGCTGTCATTTTTCAAATCCTGGCCAAAATGTGTTTTCATACCTGTGGCACAGAATGATGTTTTGGTGTCGCGGAATGACATTTTGGTGGGGATTTGAAAATATTCACCTACTGGGTTCATCAGGTGGCCTAATAAGAAGGCTATGTTGAAAATCTGGTGTATAAATATGGTAAAATGCCCAGGCTATGACTGAACATCACACTATTTCAACACTCACTCATAACTTTGCTAATTTTCAATATTTTAATTCCAAGCTTTCAATGTTGCAATTTTTCCACAACACCTTGTAAATGTGATATGCGTCATTCTTTAAATCCCGTGCAAGATGTGTTTTCACACCTCTGGTGTGAAATGACATTTTGACCAATATACTATAAATGGTATGTCATGTTTATCAGGCAAATCCTAAAACAAGCATCTTCAACCGTTGGTGTCAAAATAAAAAATTCTTTAACATCTGTGCGTAGTGTACAAATACCTGCACAGCATATGCTTGCAAGCAAATATTTGGCATTGACAAATGCTTGCTTTGATATTGCTACAGGACTGGGCTGTACCACTGTTATGCTCCATATCAGTCTGTGTGTTGTGAACTGGGTCATAGCTTGTGAGACTGTTTACCAGATTTGTACTTTTAACTTTTCCAAGCTAATTCAAGTTCCATGATTTTGATTTTCAGTTGTTTTATTTCCTTGCATTGCTCACAAATGAATACTTCAAAATCAGCTGTAGGCAATGGGCTGAATTTGTTACACATAATACATGCAATCCTTATTTCTTCACTAGCTAAGGTAATAAATCCCATTTTGTAGTCCATTTCTGTCTTAGAAAATTAGTACCTTTTTATTTTACATTTTTGTAATTTTTATCTGGCAGCATTTTCTGTCTTGCTGGTGTACTCTGGCAAATACATTTGCCTCTGCTTGCACATCACCCCAGCTCTGCACTCGCCGCTGCACACTCAGGCTATTGTTTATGTAGTGCAGAGACTAGAAGTGATGTCACTGGCACTTCCAGTATGCTCACAAGTTTTTAAAAAAATTAAAAGCTAAAAAAGCAGTTTTCCTGCTATTTCTACAGGTATTTATAGTAAGCTGCATGTACTGAAAGGCAGTGCTATTTGCTGCTGTGTAGCTCCTACAGAGCTATCTCTAGGTTCATGGATTTCTGGACCTTGTACAGACCCCCAATATCCCAGCACTCCTTGCCCATGTTATCACAGGAGGGGGGATAGTTTTGTAGAGATATTTTGGCAGGAGTTTTATAGAGAAGAGCTAACTAGACTTAATGCACACTCTTCTAGACAATGAATAGCTTTAGCACCTGGCCGATCTTAACATAGCCTCTCCAGGGGTGTGGCTAATTTCAGTATGTAGTGTATTCATTTCACTATAGGGTGTATGTGGATTTTTCAGTCTATAGTGTATGTATTTCAATACATAGTGTATGTGTTTCACTATGTAGTGTATTTGTTTCAGCATATGGCGTATGTGGATTTTTTTAATATATTGTGTATGTATTTCAATTTGTAATGTACTTTTTTCAGTATATAGAGTATGCAGATTTTTTCAATAGATAGTGTAGGTGTAAGTGTTTCAATCTATTGTGTATTTGTTTCAGTATATAGTGTATGTGGATATTTCAATGTATAGTGTATTTATTTCAATAGATAGTGTATGTATTTCCATATATAGTGTATATGTTTCAATATATAGCGTACTTGTTTCAATAGTGTATGTGGAATTTTCAATTTGTAGCATATGTATTTCAATAGATAATGTAAGTATTTCAGTATGTAGTGTATTTGTTTCAGTATCTAGTGCTTGCAGATTTTTTTCAATATATAATGTATGTGTCAGTCTGTAGTGTATGTCTCAATAGATAGTGCATATGTTTAAGTACAGTACCTATTGCATTTGTTTCAGCGTATAGTGTATAGTGTATGTGGATTTTCAGTACTCAGTATGTGTATTTCAGTAGATAGTGTATGCATTTCACTATATAATGTAAGCATTTCACTATATAACATGTGATTCACTATATGACGCTTGCATTTCAGTATTCAGTATATGTATTTCACTATATGATGTATATATTTCAGTAGACAGTGTATGTGGTTCACTACATTGTGTATGCATTTCACTATATAATGTAAATATTTCACTATATACTAACATATTAACATACTAGATGCCAGCAGAGTAGGCCTATTGGTCTATCAAGTCTGCTCGTGCATCAGCACCCTGATTGAGTACCGTAGCTCTCTATTTGTCTCCTTCCACTGTTACTCCATCCCCCAGTTCTGCCCCCCCGGACAAACCAGCCTCTGTTTCACCCCTTGCCTATACCTGTCCCACCCTCTCTTGAATCCCTCCACCGTAGCTCCCTGTACCAGCTCCCCAGGCAGCGCATTCCACGGTTCCACCACTCTCTCAGTGAAGTACCTCCTCCTCCTCCTTTCCCCCCTAATCCTACCACCTTCAATCTTCCAACTGTGTCCTCTGGTGATTCCACCCTCCTTCAGTTGAAAGATCCTATCTTGGCTTACCTTATTTACTCCCCTGAGGTACTTGAAGACCTCAATCATGTCCTCCCAGTCCCTCCTCTCCTCCAGTGAAAACAGGTTGAGCTCCCCTAGTCGTTCCTCATATGTTACGTCCCCCAGGCCCCAGATCATTCTGGTTGCTCTCCTCTGAACCCTCTCCAGGAGTTGGATGTCCCTCCTTAGGTGCGGCCTCCAGAACTGCACACAGTACTCAAGATGTGGTCTAACCAGGCTGTTGTACAATGGCAAAATCACCTCCCTGTTCCTTAAGGTAATCTCCCTAGCGATGCATCCCAGCATCCTATTTGCCTGACCACAGCCCTCCTGCACTGCTCTGAATTATTCATGTTAACATCCACCAAGACTCCTAGGTCTCTTTCCCCTGCCGTGACCTGCAACTCATCCCCCCAGGGTGTACACATAGTTGGGGTTTTCCTGCCCTAGGTGTAGCACCTTGTACTTGGAGGAGTTAAATTTCAATTTCCAGGTGCAGGACCACCTATCCAGAGTATCCAGGTCCTCTTGCAGGGTCAATCTCCCTCCTCCCCCTCCACCACCACCCCCAGCTTACAGTCATCCGCTAAGAGACTCATTTCACACCCGATACCTTCCCTGATATTGGAGATGTAGGTGTTAAACAGGAGTGGCCCCAGGACTGATCCCTGTGGGACTCCACTTAAGACCTCCCTAGAAGAGGAGACCTCCCCTCCAACCACTACCCACTGAGTGCAACCTGAAAGCCAATTTCCAATCCACCTAACCATCAATGGGCCTACCCCCATCCCCCCCAGCTTCTACCTTAGGCCAATGTGAGGGACTGAATCAAATACCTTGCTGAAGTCCAGGAACAGTACATCCACTGGTCTCCCCCTATTGAGTGCTGATGTCACCCACTCATAGAACTCTACAAGGTTTCTTTGACACGCTGTACCTTGTACAAACCTATGCTGCCTGTCATCCAGGTAACCCATCTCCTCCAAGAAACCTCCCAGCCTTTCCTTAAGTATGCTCTCCACTACCTTCCCCACCACTGATGTCAAACTGATGGGTCTGTAGTTTTCTGGCTCTTCTCTTGATCCCCCTTTATGAATGGGCACAACATGCACCTGCTTCCAATCCTTTGGCACCCTTCCTGTCTGGACTGACAAGTTACAGAGATCCACCAATAGCGCAGCCAAAATATCCGCCAACTCCCTCAGTACTCTGGGATGAATAGCATCAGCCCCTGGAGATTTATCCTTTTTTAGGGACTGGAGGGCTTCCCACACCTGACTAATAGGAATATCAGCATCTGTTCCCCTTCCCATTCAGCAGAACCAGCCTGATATCTCACCCCTGGCTTATCTCCCCCAGTGGCTTGTTCTTCAGCAGGTACCCCAATAGTCAGGTCTGCTGCACCTTCTGTGTCCTTCAATCCCTTTTTTGGAAGCTCCCCAGCCTCCTCCCTAGTGAACACTGAGGCAAAGTACTCATTCAGAACCTCCGCCTGCTCTCCAGCCCCTTCCACCCACCCCAGCTATCCTCAACCTACTGAGCTGGTCCTTGACCTTCCTCCGCTCACCAATATACCTAAAGAACCCCTTTTCCCCACCCCGTATCCCCTGTGCCAGCCTCTGCTCTTTCTAGGCCTTTGCCCCCCTCACCACTCTGGTGACTTTCATGGTTGCAAGGTGATATTTCTCTCTATCCTTCTCTCCTCTCATTTTTTTGTACCTACTGCAGGCAGCCTTCTTCTCCCTTATCACCTCCCAGATCTCCTTGGTCCACCAGCATGGTTTACAAGACCTACTACCCTTGCGCTTCACTTTTGCACAGGTCCTAGTGGCCTTCTGTAACCCCCACTTTATGATCTCCCACTTACCTTCCATGTCCAAACCTGGTTTCATCTCCCACAAATGCCCCTTGAGAATTTTCCCCATGTTCTGAAAGTCCACCCCCTAAAATCAACTATCATTGTCCTTGAATGACCCCCCCCCCTCAAGTTTAAGCTGAAACCAGAATGTGTTGTGGTCGCTCCCAGTCAGTAGTTCTTCCACAACCAGATCTTGTACAAGATCCCCATCCATTAAAACCACATCCAGGATATGACCCTCCTTCACCTGCTGATTGAGGAATGCATCCAGGAAGTCATCCAGCAGCTTCTGTTCCCTGGTTACAGTGGATGTCATAGTACCCCAATCAGTAGCTGGCATATTAAGGTCCCCCATCAACACCACTCCTTCCCCTTCCAGTCCACACTGACCCTTAGTGTTAGCCAACAGGCAGTCCTCCAGGTCCTCTGTTAGTCCTGGGGGCCTATATACCACTGTCAATTTGATCTTCCCTCCCAGGGGGTTCACAAGGCGACCCATAGGGCCTCCATGTTGCCCTCTGCTTCCTCCACTCTCATAACCTTAATGTTAACCCTAATGAACATTGCTGCTTCTCTTCCTCTTCCCACCTTTCTGTCCTTCCTTAGCACAAGGTACCCACTCAGATTAAGGTCCCAGTCATGGCCAGGGGTGGCCCAAGCTTCAGTGACCACTGCTACAGCTACCCCACCCTCAAACAGCATGGCCTGGAACTCAGGAATTTTATTCCCCAGGCTCCTGCCATTTATTAAAGTGATGCTCCAACCCTTGTCCCTACCCCTCTTTACCATATCCTCCCCAGATCTTTCATACATCCGTCCACACTTCTCCCCTAGGGTACCATCTGTCCTCACTCTGTGGGGTTGCAGGCCAGTCCTACTGGCTGTATGGATGGCCGGATCAGCCCAGCACTGCCCCCCTCCCCCCTTCACAAGTTTAAACCCCATCTAGCTTGAATGAAATCCATCATCCCCCATTTGAGAACTTCCTTCCCTACTGGATTTAGGTGATGCCTATCCTGGACTTACAGTCCCTTGTCTTCCCAAACTCCCCCCCCCAGTCTCCCAACACCCCAATCCCCTGTGCTTCACCACACTGCCTGAGCCAGTCATTAATCTCCCTGATCATCTGTTTGTTCTCCACAATGGCCCCTGGCACTGGCAGGATTTCCTAGAAGGAGACTGTGCATCCATTGTCATGACAGACCCTGGTCAGTTCTTAAAACCTTGCCTGAATTTCCAGCACACTATTCCACTCAATATAATTTGTTCCCAGATGCATCAGGATGTCTGGTATATCCTCCACAGTCCCTCATTGGCTCATACACCATGAACTTCGCCCTAGGCACAGTCAGACTGGAAATACCCACTACCTTAACTGGACTGGATTTTCCCTCATCCTGCCCCACCCAATGAATACCCCTGATCATGGAGACCCCCAGCAGAAGAACATTAATGTTCCCTCGATCTTTTGCGCACTTCCTTTTTGGAATCCCCCACCAGCCCCCGTCACCTCCCCCCTCCTTGAGACCACTTCCCTATGGCTTCTCTCCAGACCCTCTACAAGAGAACCCCATGCCACCCTACCTCTCTTGTCATGCCTTTTATAACTGAGTTCCCCGGCTCCCCCCAGTTTAGCCTCCACCCCACTCCCTACCCTAGTTGAGCCTTTTTCTACGACCTCCTCCCCCTTCCAGCTCCCACGTCTCCAGTCCCCCCAACAAGGCTTTCCCATTACTATCACCCCCTCCTACCTTCTCCCCTTTCCTCTTGCCCCTTCCATGCCCACCTGCAGGTCCTCTTACCTTTGGGCCTTTCTCTGGTATGATCCTCCCCCCCGAAGGATGCCCCTCCCTTGTCTCAATCTCTCCTCCTTTCTCACCGAGTTGACTCGCAGCCTTCACACCTTCCCTCTGCTGGTTTCTCCCTTCCCTTCTTTGACACTTGATTTGCCCCCTCCCCTGCTAGCATACTTATTTGAATTACCGATGCCCACCCTCATCCGATTCATCATGTAACCCCCTTGTTACCCGGGGTTACTAGAATCCCAGTAAGACCTAGTGGTAGGCAGGGAAGGCAGCTTGTGAAACTCCAGTTAAATGGGTTTCATACTGTCTCACTCTGTTCTCAGTCTCAGCTGAGACTGAGGGATGACATCACCATAGAACTGTCGCAGCTGCATGAGCCACAATGGAATCTGCAGCAGGGAGTTGGAATAGAATGTTGAGAGGTTTGAACAGTAGTCTGTAGTTCAGTTGGTTTTGGAGCTTGCTGAGAGAGCAGCACAGCAGCTCTGGTTAGGCTCTTGGAGCCTCAGCCCTGACAGAGGGCTACATTTAGGTAAAAGGGTGCGTGTCTCCACCAAAAGAGAGACACAGAAGATAGTTTGAAGTAGTGGAGACCGCTGATTCGGGTCTCAGTGCCCCCTCCCTCCGGGGATGGGGGCAGGAAAGGGGTTTCCTGCATATACCTGGGGCAACCCCCTGGTTTTTTTCTTCTAGTGGAGAAGCTGCCTATTTGTTCCAGAGTTTTTTGGGAAATAAGAAGATTTGTGAATCGCCTGTGGGGCACCTGCAACCGGAGGGTGAGTTTCTGCTCTTTCTAAAGGGCCTATGTTTTCACCCTGGGACTTGTGTGATAGTGGGGATTAGACTACTGAAATAGTGGGAGGCCTAGAGGAATAGGCTTAGCCAAAAAGTAAAAGTATGTTCAAGTCCAGCACTTATGGGAAGTCAAGACATGTAGAGGAGATGTGACATACGTCAACCCAGTAATCTACATTGCCAAGCTCTCAGTAAAAAAAGTTGTTTAGTTTCCAGAGAAATGGCCGGTTATGGATTGTGGGAGCTGGAGGTGGGAGACCCCCCGGCTTTAGTGACCAGGTCCACCTCTACGGATTTGTTCTGTGGATTTCTACTTTGCTTCATGCACTTGGCCAGTGATGAGGGAAGTACCCAGACGTGGGATTGGAAGGAAAATTCTCTCTTGGAGTCGAAGGCTCTAAGGTGGTTTGGGGAGCCACAACAGGAAAACTAGTTCATTTCCCAAAATGGACCACGGATCAAGTGGCCGGTGGGGGAGCCGGACCAGTGGGGAAAACCCAAGTAGTGTACAAGTCGGGCTGTGTACCCAAGGCTGCATGCAAGTCCGAGCTGAGTGCCTGGTGGGTTCAGAGCCTGAGGGCTGGAAATAATGAAGAAGTGTTCTGTTGTCTCTAATCTGCATTACCAGGAATGTAGCCCTGTGGGGGTCCATCTATGCTTTGTTTGTTCAGCTTGGATGTGAATAAAAGCCACACTGTAGAATCCCATTCCTGTTTTTGAACATTACAGTTATTGCTTCCTGTGTTCGGATTTACTTGGGTGCCCCTGTGAAGAGTAGCCAAACCTAGGCCCCCTGTGCTGAGTAACCTCATCCTCCCCAAACCCAGTCCCCACCAGGTACTGCTGTCAGCTTCAACAGCATGCCACCTGTCATTTTGCAAAAAGGCAGGGGTGAGGGGTTACAATCATATCCCTATCTCCTCCACCCTCCTTTTCCTTCTCTACCCCCTCACCACGTCCTCTCCAACCAACTTACTCAATGGCTCAAATTTATTATAGCACTCAAAACCAACCTCCTTTTTTTGTCCTGATTTCCCACTATCCACTCCTCTAGTAGGCCCCCTGTCAGTCCCAACCCACTTGTTCCCCCGCCTCCTATGATTTAGCCCATTTCCTCTACCGGTTACCTCCCAGGTAGCTACCCCCTTTGCTACTAGCCCATGTCCCATAGGTTCTCCACTCCTGCCTGATGAAATGGATCCAGGTCGCACTCTATCACTGCCCTCCTGCTCCCCACAGGCCCTCCCAGACATGTTTATTCCCCCCAACAACTCCAGTTTCCTCTGTACCCAGTCAAGCTCCCCCCGATCTGCAATAACTGCATACAGACTGGGCAACCTCCTCCCTCCCTCCAGGCCCAGTTTAGGATCATGGCTGCCCCGCAGCCAGTGCACCATACAATTCTGCCAAAGATGCCTGCCCTGGTGGCTAGGGGCCACCCCAGAGGCCCTCTCCAAACATTCTTGGACATTCACCCTTGACCAGGTCCCCACCCCCAGGTAGACCTACCCGCAACCCTCCACAGCCAGCCATACGGGGCAATGTAGCCCGTGAAATTAAAAATACAGCTCTTGGATCAAGCTACTAAACAGAATGAAAGAGCATGAACAGAGTTACATCCCCTAACAGTTCTAAGAATAGTCAGAGTCACGACTGGAGAAACCCTCAGTATAGCCACCCAACCAATCAGTGACCTACTCTCCACCTGGCCCCTCCACCCTGAGCATTTAATAGAGGTTGGGAATGGGGTGGGTGGGTGGGTGGCAAACTAGTATCCCAAGAGTGGCTGGGCTTGTCCCTTAAACGGCCCAGCCACGAGTCCTGAAAATGGTGCCCTGGCTTTCTATTGGGTGCTCCAACTCAGATCACTGAACTCCTCCTAGCCACTGATGTGGCCATCCCTGGCTCCAAATTTGCTCCTGATACAGCTCCTGCAACAGCTCTTTCACTGCTGATGAGGCCTGTGCCATCCTACAGGACCTCTGGACCCTGAGAAGCAGCCCGCTGATGCGGCCTGCGCAGTCCCCCTGCTCCTCTGCGAGTAAGTCCCAAGTATTCCAAGAGTGGCTGGGCTTGTCCCTTAAAAGGCCTAGCCACGAGTCCCAAAAATGGTGCCCTGGTTTCCTATTGGGTGCTCTGCCTCAGATCACTGAACTCCTCCTAGCCACCGATGTGGCCTGGGTAGTTGCCCTGCTCCTCTGCAAGTAAGTCCCAAGTATGTAATATATCATCTTCAAGAAAAAATAAAATTTCGAAAGAGTCATGGTTGCATATAGAACACATATAGTTCTGATAGGTCTAGAAATGGTGCAAGCAGCTCACATGTTTGCAAAAGGGTGCACAGAAGCTTCTGTTAGCACCCTTGCAAACGTGTGAGGCCTTCGGCACCATGCAATTCTGCTTAAAGTTGACCAGCACAACATTCTGTGGTGATTTGCATATGCAGCCCATGATGCTTTGCATTGTGGGGCATGTGTGATTTTGTATTTTCTTGAAACTTGGCTTCCCAGCCAAATGCCCTTTGGGGTAACCCTTGCCTCAATGTTTATGCACAGAGGTTCTTTGTCTTCATAATAATCTTGTCCACCAGGAGACAAATGATGAAAAATAATCAAATCCACAAGAAATAGTGAACTACTGGGGACCAGTAAACTGTTGTTACTGTAGGTCAAAGTCCCAGAATGCTAAATTCCTGAAGGTGATGAACATTGGCCTGGGGCATATGCAGGAAGTAAGAACTTTGTTAGTGTCTTCCCTTGTTTAAATGGTTGTGAATAGTGCTCAAAGACAAGCACAGATCCCTTTAGGAACAGGGCAGACGGAAATGTGGATTCAGTGCAGCACTCTACAACTCAAAGCTTGTAGAACTTCTTTGCTGGACTTAACTTTGTTTGTGAGGTTTCCAAAAAAGTTGATTTATAATGAGAATGACAATACCTGCTGGTGATGTTTTCCAGTTTCTTAGTCCAGGAGACTTTCATAGATATCATGTCCAAGAACGGTCTAGTTCCTCCAACAGAAACACATGGAAATCCACAAACTAAACTACTGACAGAGACAAACACAAACACCCAGTCACACAGCCCAAGGAGGAGGTATCAAAAAAATGTATACATATGATGTATGCATTTCACTATATAGTGTATGTATTTTTACTATATAGCTAGAGATTCTGAATTATGTTCCTAACGGCTTGCCATAAGAGTCTCCTGCCAGTTATACCATTTGTTTCCATGCAGTAAAGAAAGAGTGACTGTTGCAGCAGTGTTTGTAGTAGAGTCTCCTTCAAGTTATGCCAGTGTATCAGCTGCAATAGTTATTGTCAAAGTTACAGAAGTGCTTCCTACTCTCCTCTCAGTTCCATCTATATTTTACTACAGGTGTTTGCAGCATTTAATTTATTTTTATTTATTGAAATTTTTTGCCAGGAAGGCACACTGAACAACAAGTTGCTCGTCTCCCGGTGCAACCTGGGGGGGGGGAGGTGGGGTACAGGAGGTTGAGGGAAAACACTAGGTAGGAATATACATGGCTGGAATACAGCAATACAAGACATTTCTAACATAAAAAGTGAATTACATACAGCAGTAATGGATATACAGTATTAGAATACAACAAAACAGACTGTACAAAAATGCAGGAATACCTTGATGTGCAATAAAGATCAAGTGCATTATGGCTAAGACTAGTAACTAAGTGCGTTGAGGAGCAGTCCAGCAATTAAGCACGGGGAAAGGAGGGTGGTGGGAAGGGAGAGAAGGCTAAATAAGTAGGGGGGAGGAAGGAAGGAAGATAAATCCATTTCACAATAGGTTGGGTATGATCCTGTAGGGGAAAAGGGGTAGGCAAAAGCTAGGAGAGAAAGGGGGAGAGGGAGGGTGAAGGGGCGGAGGGCGTGAGAACAATAGAAGGGGAGCTAGGAAGTGTGTAGGACTAGGGAGAAGGGGAGGACCGATGGGCGGAGGCTGATAAGGAGTTGGAAACCCAGGCAAGCATAGGGGAGATTAGGGAGGATTGTAGCAACAGCAACTAGAAGACAAATAGTTCTGGAGGGCAGTGCAGAGGGGAGTATGTAGAGGAGTGGTGCATTTGAGGGGAAGGGAGTTCCATATTTTAGGAAAACGATAGGGGCAATCCAGACTGGCCATGAGGGTATTACAGCTGTGGAGCACAAGATTGCGTAGAATCATATGATTGAGGGAGTGGGGGGTGGAGGGAAGGGAGGGAGGATAGAAGACAGGAGGGAGTTCACTAAGCCAGTATTTTGAGGTCAGTTTGACACAATGGGAGAGGTGCCTAGTTGCCGGGGAGGCTAGGGTGTGATAAAGGTCACAGTGGTGAGTTTGAGAGGGGGCATCAAGGGCAAAGCGACATTTCATTCCAGCTGCACCAGTATCTACTTTCAGTCACACCAGTGTCTGAGTTGCAGCAATCTCTTATCAGTTACAACAGTGTCTGTTCCAGTTATGGCAGTGTCTTCACCCAGTTATACCAGTGTTTTCTTCCAGTTACATGAGTATCTTAAGTCACATCAGTGTCCTGTTTCTATTATACCATTGTCTCAGGTACAGAAGTGCCTCCTCCCAGTTAGGCAAAGCAAGGCATTTATTTGTTAGATGCCCATCCAAGGCTCTGTGCACTGTACAAGACAATTTAAATCTTAAAACATAATAACTTAATGGGAGTGTCTACCCCAGCTACTCCACTGTCCCTCCTTCTTATGCCAGTGTCTATGCTGTAGCAGCATCTCTTCACAGTTATTCAGTAACAGCACTGCCCCAGTTATTTCAGTTTCTTTCTTTCTTTCTTTCTTTCTTTCTTTCTTTCTTTCTTTTTCTCTCTCTAGCTCCCTCTTTCTCTCTTTCCTTCCACCAGGAAAAACATACTGAACTAACATAGAGAATAATGGATGGGTGTCCATCGGTAACTGGGCTGTTAACGCATCGAGTGGTTCCTAAGGCGACTGCTTTGAGTGAGAAGCTCGAGAGGTTCGGTTGCCTTAGGAACCGCGAGATGCACTTAGCAGCCCTATTATCGATGGACACCCATCCATTGTTTTTTATAGTGTATATTGGAATGTTGTTTGGAGAAAAAGTTTACAACAAACCGGGTAACAAACACTCATCTATCTAATCTATCAGCACTGTCACAGCTGATTGGTTTAATGTTATTCGAGGAGACTTGCCACGCATGAGCCTTACCGTTCTATGCTGTTATGCTGCAGTGAGTACATAGCTACTACAGCATAACAGCATACATGACATGGCTAGTGAAGCATAACAGCATTTAGAAATGTGGCTTTTTTAGCAGTAATAATGTTCCAATATACACTATAGCTCATTTCCAGATGTGCTGGGGTAAGGGATATGGAGAGTGCAGTAATAAGTTACTCAGTAATGTTCCAATTATCAAAGTAAAACAATGGAGTAGGCAATTGAGAGGAAACACAAAGTAGATAGTGCAAAACATGACTTATTAATAGCATATCAATAGCAATAGTTAAGGAAAGTGCAACTGACAGCAAAATGTGGGAGCAAAGGGAGACTGTGAGTTTAATGAGGGATGAGTCAGAGGAGAAGTGGACCAATAAACCAGGGAAGTAGGGCGTGGAGTAGTATGGAGGGAGGAGCAGTGTGACTAAGCTAAGATTGGGGCAACTGCAGCAGTGGTAGTGAAGTCATAGAAGGGATTATAGTGATAGGGTAGAGGGAACATTGTGAACAGCAACAAGTGCTCCCGAGTCTGAGGAAGCAGAAGGAAAAAGCAGCTTGACAAGTGGAGGATTTTACAAAGGGCAGAATGAGAGAGCATGTGTCAGAGCTACAAAGGGAGTAGCAGTTGGAAGGACGGGAGGAGAGGATTGAGGAAAGGTGAGGGGGAGGAAGCCAGCCACAATTTGAAGATGAAGGTGGCACAGTGAGCTAGGTTCCTGGCCTCAAGGGAGGGCAAGGAAAAGGAGGAATACAGGAAACAGTGTTGGGTTCTGGGGCGGCAGTGCAGGGCAAAGTGGCAGAAGGAGTGAAAGAGGGGAACAGCCTGGCAAGGGTGTGCTTAGGAGCAGCACTTTATACAATGTCGCCATAATCAAAGATGGGTAGAATCGTCTTTGAGATGATCTATGAGCAGGAAATGGGATTCTTGCTTTGTTCCTGTAAAAAGACCCAGGTTTAGGGTACAGCTCCATGTGTATAGCATCCACATGAGTAAAGACTTCTAGGGGCCAGATATTCCAAACTTAGCCCTGTCACTAAGGGATGTTTGTCCACACTAACCAGGATGTTTACCCAATTTGTGGGTGGGGTCTATATTCAGACATCCCCACAGGCAAAACCTGTTAGTGCCTGAGCACTAAGTTACAGGTGCAGTGGGATATTGAGAGGTTTGCACATGCGGTAAATACCACATGAATGGGTGCAAGTTACCACCTTTGCGAATCCTGACTTAATGGGGCTGAAAGCCCTGATGGTGGGCAAAAGGACTGCAGCCGCCCATCCTGGCCCATTGAAACTGTGGCTGCCTGGGTGTTCAGTGGCTCCCCACCCTCTGATCACTTGCTGTTGTAAAAGAAAAGCATTTCTGGTATCTAGTGGCACCCCCACCCTCCAATCACTCACCACTGTAGAACAAAATAATTCTCTGATGTTTAGTGGCACTCTCCAGTCACTTGCTGCTGTAGGACAAAAGCATTCCCTGGTGCCTAGTGGCATACCCACCCTCCAATTGCTCACTGCTGTATAACACAAGCATTCCCTGGTGTCTAGTGGCACCCTCCATACACCACTCATCCCTGGTGTTCAGTGAAAACCCTACCCTATGCTCACCAGATGCCACATTCCCAGGACTTCCCTGTATCTAGTGGAACTCCCTGGCCCTATACATTGATCCCAGAAGAGAGGCAGTATTTCCTGATTTCCAGAGGCCTCCTGTACCACTCACAGTGGGCACACCACCCTGCCACCCCCCCCATCGTAGTTTCCGGTGCCATGGGGAGCCAATATGGTAACCTGCACAGCCCTCCTCTCACTAACTCAGCTGGCTGCCATGTGCAATGACAGGGAGTGGGCATACTGTCTATAGTATAGAAGTGCAGTCCTGCACCATGGGTGACAACTTGCTGGGCCACAACTTTTTCTCCCTATTAACAGGAACCATATCCTTCTGAACTTGTTTGGACAGCTAATTACGTTCTTAACCATTTTCTTCCAGGTTGAGTTTGTTTTTGTGAGGAGGGCATTAGAGTATTAGTTCTCAGACTTTGTCATAGTGAGCCATCCCCACACCATGGAAAAGATCTTGAGCCTCCCTCAAATATTAAAATAATTTTGTGCCTCCCCATTGAAAAATAGCAAACTTTGCACAGTATACCATGAATAAAGTGAAGTTCTTTGGAGTAGCTGGCTCTTATTTTATTCAGCTTATTGTAACCCCACCCAACTTGTAGCCCTGCTCCCTAGGCCAGATTACTTGCTCTGCTATTTTGACTCTTGAAACACTGTTAACCCTTGTTGCAATACTGTCATGGGTCAGACTGCTTTCTCTGTCTGTTTCCCCTCTATATGGAAAAACCTTCTTACCAACTTCTACCTTTCCCCCCACTTATTCTGCTCTTAAGTAACTTTTGAAGTCTCCTTATGCTCCTTCTTGCTCTTGCTCCTAGTACCTCTTTGCGTAACGATTGTATATGGGCTGTTCTACCACCAGTCTAACTGGTCAATTGTTACCTCTTATTGTATGTTCATTGTTCCTGTTTGTTTGCACTCTTTGATCATTTGGTATTGCTTGACTGTTTTGCAGTTACCTTTTGAATTGTATTCACTCCCTACCCTCTCTACACCTGAAAAAAACTTGGCTCAGTGTGCTTCTCCTGGTCACTGATTCGTAAATAAATACATAAATTCATCTTCTTATTATCCTCTTTCTTTTTGCCTCATCCCTTCACACAAATTATTTAAAACTCCAAATTTATACACAGTACTTTTTCAGACTTGTTTGAGTCTCCCCTGGAACAGGTTGGGACCTACACAAGGAGGCTGATCACACCATTTGAAAAAAACCTGCATTAGAGGGAGCGGGATAGGAATGGAGGATCCGGAGTGTTGTAGTGTGTTTCTTTACCTCTGCATGGAGAGGCAGACATCATCAACTCATTAATCCACATATGCCCCCCCCCAGTCCAGTTTATTGAGTACTCCCAGACAATTTTGGGGTTAATACAACTCCCACCATCAATGGGACTATATGCTCATTTGAGTATCCCCCATCCTTCCCTCCCCTCCCCTCCTCTCTGAATGCGGCATGAGAGATGAAATTACCTCAACCCTTAATATGTGGCTGCTGGGGTTCCTTCTAGCTCACCCAGCCCCCACAGTGTGTCCAGGTCATATGGTTCACAGAATTTGTACTCTGTGGGAATAGCTGCCTCAGCTGGCACCTCAAAGTTTAGCAAGTAGTGGTGGAGGGAGTATAGGAAATGAGGGAGGATTATCTGATGTCAATATGGATGGATTGCTTTAAGTGTTTGTGGGTTTCAAGGATGCCCACCACCTTGCTGCTTAGTCATGCTTAAACTGTCATGTAGTGACTTAGGCACATGGGCACTGCCAACTGTGGGAAAACTCACAATACTGGGCACCATTTGATTGGTTGAGAAGGGATTATCGCTGTTTCTACCAACTGTTGAGCAGTGCCTCTGCATGAATGTACGATTGTTGATCTGATTATGCAGAGGTTCCCTCAACTGATAGCAAGGTGCCACCAGAGAATAGAATTGCACTTAACTAGATGCCCCACCCCACACTCTTGACAGTGCCTCAGTGGAGGTAAGACTTAGCCCCATCCCAGCTCAAGGCTGATAGAAAAATGTCCACCTGTTTCACCCAGTGTGGCAGGTTTACCATCCTCAATAGCCACTAGTCAGGTGCTGGTATGCTCACATCAGGGACAGCTTAACACTGATTATAGTATTAGTGTTACGGAAGTAGAAGCCCTATGGTGACTCACACACACAATAGGGAATAATTTCTCCCTCTTCCCATGCATCCATCTCTATTGTTCCCTGCACATGCCAAGTGAAGTGTCAAACCAGTTGCAATGTTCAGAAGGGAAAGGGAAGTCAAGGGGGCTTTATACATAAGGGAAGGCATCAATGTTACAAAAGGGAAGGAGGAGAAAGGGAGACTGAGCTGCTGTGGGTAAAACTAGGTAGGAAGATGGGTGAATCCCTGTGGCTGGGGTGGTATACAGGCCACCTGTGCAAGAAGAGCAAGACGATAGATGGCTAACAGGCAATCACAAGGCTGGTACAGAAAGGTGAACTGCTACTGTGGGTGATCTGAATCTCCCAGATGTTGACTGGGAAATCCCAGATGCAGCATTGGCAAGGAGCAGGGAAGTATTAGCTGAGCTGCAGGGGTGTTCCTTCAACAGCTGGTCAGAGAACCAACGAGGGAAGCAACTTGTTGGACGTAATCCTGACTAATGGGGAGAGTGTGGAGGAGGGTCAGGTGGGAGAGGTCTGGGCACCAGTGACCACAATGCGGTACGGTTCAGGGTCAGGGCAGGAGGGAGACAAGTAAGACTAATACGACAGTCATGGACTTCAGACACACAGACTGTAATAAAATGAGAAAGATAGTTAGGACAAAATGGAGGGTATGGAGAAGATGGGGCGTGGAGGAACCTGGAAGCTATCAGGAGGCGTTCAGAAAGCAGCAGAACTGTGCATAAAAAGGTCAGGAAGAGCAAGAGGGGGAGTAGACTGTCAGGGAAAGGAGGAGGCTGGGCTTTCAAAAAATTTAAGATGACACTTAGAGAGGAGGATAGGGAGGGGTATAGGGAGAAGAGGAGTCTGGCATTGAGTGAGATCAGAAGGGCAAAAACAGCCACTGAGGAGAAAATAGCCAAAAGGGCCAGGAGGGGGGATAAAACATTTTTTAGATATGTGAGGGACAGGAAAAGAGCAGGGCAGGGAGTTGCTAGACCAAGGGGGGAAGGAATGATAAACTTGGAGCAGTACTATGAAAAGGCAGAGGCACTAAATGAGTATTTTAGCTCGGTGTTTACAAAGGAGGTGGAAGGCAGGGGTCCGATGCTAGCACCTAAGGGGAAGGAGGGCAAATGGGTGGATCAGAGCCCATTCACTGTGGATAGGGTCAGGGCTGAGCTGGATAGACTAAGCGTGGACAAGGCAATGGGGCCTGATGGACTGCACCCCAGAGTGATCAAGGAATTGAGGGAGGAGCTGGCCACACCCTTGACAAGGCTCTTCAACCTGTCCCTGGATATGAGGAGTGTGACAGAGGACTGGATGAGGGCTGACAAAGTGCCCTTGCACAAGGGAGGTAGCAGGGAGCTGAAGGAGAACTACCACCCAGTCAGCCTCACGTCTGTGGTGGGGAAATTAATGGAGGCATTAATCAAGGAGAGAGTGGTGAATTACCTGGAGGAGTGTGGCTTGCAGGACATCAGACAGCATGGCTTCACCAAGGGGAAATCACGCCAGACCAACCTAATTGAGTTCTTTGATTGGGTGACTCAGGTAATCGACCAGGGAGGGGCGATGGACGTGGCCTATCTGGACTTCAGCAAGGCCTTCAACACCATCCCTCATTAGAGGTTTGTGAGCAAGATGGAAAGCATGGGGTTGGGAGGAAAAATAGCAGGCTGGGTGGAGGCCTAGCTAGTAGGGAGAACTCAGAGAGTAGTGCTTAAAGGGATGCACTCCAAGATGGCAAGGGTGAGGAGTGGCTTGCCACAGGGGTCAGTTTTGGGTCTGCTCCTCTTCAACATCTACATCAGTGATATAGTGGAGGGTTTAAGAGGGAGGGTGTGCCTATTTGCCAATGATACAAAAATCTGCAATAGGGTTGACACCCCAGAGGGGCTGGAAGACATGAGGAGGGACCTCAAGATGCTCAAGGAGTGGGCCAGGAAATGGCAGCTGAGGTTTAATGCCAAAAAGTGTGCTGTGATGCACCTAGTGGGAAAAATATGAAAGCAGGGTGCACGCTGGGGGAGGGGTGGAAATCAAAGAATCAGAACAGAAAAGGGATCTGGGGATCATAGTCTCTTCAAACCTTAAGGTAGGTTTCCAATGTAGTATGGTGGCGGGAAGGGCCAATGGAATGCTGGCATGCATAGGTAGGGCCATTACTAGCAGAAGAAAGGAGGTTATAATGATCCTCTACAAAGCTATGGTGAGGCCACAGTTAGAGTATGGGGTTCAGTTCTGGAGACCACACCTCCGCAAGAATATATATGCATTGGAGAGGGTTCAGAGAAGGGCAACAAAGATGGTGCATGGTATCTAGGGGAAGATGTACGAGCAGAGGTGTAAGGAGCTGAATCTGTGCAACAAGGAAGGAAAGGGGGGACATGACTGAAACCTTTAAATATGTAAAGGGCCTCAATAATGTAGGTGAAGGGAGTCAGCTGAGGAGGAAGGAGGGAGCCAGAACTAGAGGTCACAGCCTCAGATTACAAGGAAATAGGTTTAGGGGCAATGTGAGGGGGTGTTTCCACAGAGAGGTGTTGGAGCCCTGGAACAGACTGCTGGACGGAGTAGAGGGGTTGAGACAATGGAGGACTTTAAGAGGGCACAAGACTGGCATATGGGACTGAGTATTGGGGGGAGGGTGGGAGCAGGTGGGGAAGGGGTATGTGAAAGGGGAGGGTTGGGCAGACTAGATGGTCTGGAAGGGTCCTTTTCTGCTGTCAGATTTCTGTGATTCTGTGATTCTAAAGGTTAAGGGAGTGGTGACAGCTATGATGCCACACAATCAATGAGTAGAAATTGGTCAGGAGGCAGTAGGGTAATTGAAGGGTAAACAGAGATCAGCCTGAGCTAGCCTTGTTATGAAGATTGTACTGTAGACTTATAGAGGGTGTTCCTGCTGCCCAATTAGCTCTAGTTGCTGTTGAAAGCCGTAAACACACAGGCAGTACCAACTGCAGGAATCCAATAGCATGGGGTACCAGTTGATTGGTTGAGGAAGGAACTCCCTCTGACTCACCAACTGCCAAGCAGTGATCCTGCATGAACACGCAAAAGATGACTGGGCTGCTATGAGGCTCCTCTACCAGACAGCAAAACACCAGACTGGTACTGCTCCTGGTCTACCTCCTCAACCACTCCTTACAATCTTCACCTGGGGAAGTAAGTCATATCCCCCTCTGATCCTGAGTGATTGATTGCTGGGTAACATAAAAATTATCATCCTTCCGCAGAGTGTCAGGTTCACATCCCACCACAACCACTGAGCAAGCAAATCTACACAGTCTGGACCTACCTCCCACCTCACCCCCTCTTGAAATGCAGTAAGGGATCAATGAGTAGTGAAATCCTACTCCAATGTGATAATCATTAATTGATGCCTTTCCACTGCTCCCACCATCCCCTGACATACACTTCCCCTCTCTACATGACCCCACTCTCATTACCTGCAGGATAGCTCAGCATCAGTCGTGGCAAAGAGAGATAAGCACCATCAATGTTAACCCCCCTCACTGATAAATGAGTGCTCAGTTGCCCTTGGTGGACTAACATGACTACACCTCCCTGGTGTGAATCCTGCCATGGCCACAGCTGAAGAATGCTGCATGGACAAGAAGTGTGTTGACAGGCACGGTTGCTGGCACTGGGGTAATTGGGCAAGACAACCTCTTACCGAGCTAACTGCAATATGCTCTCTCTCCCCATCCCCCCCCACCTAGATTGGGCAGCAGCTGCCACCACCCAGAAACTGTCCCAAACCATATCTTCTAATGAATACTACTACTGAAAATCTTGTTAGATCTCACAAGTCCCTGTGGGGCAAGTTATTCTTCTTCTACCAGATGTAAGATGGACCCCCAACACACGTAGAGATCCATTGCATGGCACATGGCTATGTGCAGCACCACCAGACTCTGTATCAGACAAAGAATCAGATCTTAGGTAAGCAGGTTTGGGGTACTCATACATCCCTCAAACTTGCCCCCATGGTGCTACAAAAAACATGCAAATTTGTTCTTGATATTATGTATGTAACTATGCTGTTGTCCAGATTCCATGGGAAGATACCAGTTAATGTGTTATGGTCATTTGTGTAATGAGCTTTTTCTGATTACCAGGCCACTGCAGATTACAGCAGGCCACAAACACACTGCAATGATGCTGCTAACGTTAGCACTTCCTGGGACCCTAAGGCAGTGCAAGGGTGGGGGTGCACAGATCCCAGATGCCTGAGGTATTGGGAATGCAAGTGATGATTAGAAATACAGTACTACACTCCCACTGCTTAACCCTCTGCTCACACATGATGTGCTATAATGGCTAACAGACTGGCTAACAAACCCATTACATTTACCATATGAAATGTGAAAGATATTAATTTCCTGATTAAACGGAGGAAAATGTTAGATCACCTAAAGAGACTGGGAACCCTAATAGCATATTCACTAAAAATACCACCAACAGCTTAATCTGGTTCAAGATCAGTTGCCATTCATCTGTATCCCCCTCCCCCGGGTTGTGCCTGAAAATAGGCAGGACTAGTCTAGCGCACTTACCCGGTCAACAAAAACGAAATAAAAAATAATAAATAAATATCTACAGGAAATGCACCTTCTTTCACCAGAGGCAGCAAAATGAATTTATTTATTTATTAGAAATCGGAATTACAACTTTTGAGCTAAAAGCTCTTTCAGAAAGTATCCTCATCGGTATAAACAGACAAATACGTGAGTAAGGGGAGACATTAGCAGCTAGCAGTATTGACTGAAATACATCTTGCAAAGGACAAAGGACAAAGCACAACACATTAGAACAGTCAGGGGACATTGAGAAGTCTGCATCATAAATACTACAGACTCAGGCGGGAACAGTCACCAGGGCAGGGAAAGATAGGTAAAATGCAATAAGTGTAAATACGTACAGGTAGCTGATACTCTGGTAGCAGCTATATAGCATTGTCATTCCTTAAGGGTGAAAACATTTAGTTATATCAACTAATGCCAGTTCAATCAACAAGAGAATTAAGGTTAAGATGAAGCGGAGGAGGAAACAGCTACAGGTTGCAGGCGAGAGGGTCATTGTAGAAATAGCCTGGGAAATGTGACCAGGGGGAGGTGGGGAAGGAGGGGGGGAGATGGTATGAGAAGAGAAGTAGGAAGGGTATGTGGCAGGGAGAGGATGGGGGATTTAAATCTGGTTGTGTGGCCAGATGTATAGTAGCACCTACAATATGAAGAGCAGACTGGTAGTCATTCTGATATACAAGGACACAGACTTTAAAGCAACCTCAACACGCATTGACTCAGAAGATGGATTTATAATAGTGACATTACAGCTGTATGGGGCAGACATTACACTGCTGTGTCTATGGCCCCACTCTAATGGACGCCACCCAGACCCAGACACTGATGAAAGTAGGCAGTGGGCAATTTCTGGTGGGAGGAGACATGAAAATGGTAACCGATGATTTCTTAGATGGAAGTATGGCCCCCAATGAGTTAAAACACCCGCATCAGAAGCTCTCCAGAACCTGATCTCTGAAACAAGCACAGTGGATATTTGGAGACTCCTTCATCCACAAGAGTCTGACTACTCCTTTTTCTCTGAACCACATGGTACCTTCTCATGGCTAGACATGGCAATGGCAATTTTATTTATATGGCATCCAGTCTCTGAAATTATGAGTGCCTTACAGTACAAGCAAGTAAAACAATAATTAGGTAACAGCTGAAAACATTAACAATCAAGAATCCAGGCCAAAACATAAATGAAAAAAGTGAGTTTTCAGGTTTTTTAAAAATGGCCAGTGAAGGAGCACCTGTCACTTCTCAGGGAAGGGTGTTCCAAAGAATTGGGGCTGCCACACTGAACGTCCTATCACCCGAGGATTTTAACCGGTATCTAGGAATGAGAGGAGATCTGCCTCCACTGACTGGAGGGCACGACCGGGAGCATATTGTATCAGAAGGTCTTGCATGTAGTCCAGACCCAGACTATACAGGGTCTCGTACATAAACAAGCAAACCTTGAAGTTGATGCACCACCTAACCGGAAGCCAGTGGAGAGTATGGAGAACTAGCACAATATGCTCGGATCGAGATATCCCAACAACCAGCCAAGCTACTCCATTCCGAACTGGGTGCAGGTGGCACATCAGCCTTGTGGATAGCCTCAGGTAAAGAGCATTACAGTAATCCAGCCTAGACAAGACTAAGGAAGGCACTAGTGTTGCTAGGTCAGTCAGTTCAAGATAGGGCTTAATCCAGGCAATATTACGAAGATGACAATAGCCGCTGCAGACAACAGTTGACACCTGGAATTCCAAAGTCAATTTGGAGTCCACAGTGACCACAGATTTTTCACCCTGTCTGCAGCATAAAAGGTCACACCATCCAACAAAAGAAGAGCTGCACCCTCAGTTGCTGTCATAGAACCAGACTAGCCCAGCTCCACCAGTAACATCCTCATCTTGGATGGATTGAGCCTAAGCCAGCTAGCCACAGTCCAATCCTGGATTTCTTTAAGGCACTCACTCAGTTCCAAGATAGCCACCCTGTCGTCAGGGGCACAAGACACATACAGCTCTGTGTCTTTAGCATAGCAGTGAAACACCAAGTTGTAGCATCTAATGATCTCCTCCAACTGCAACATGTACACAGTGAATAACATGTGAGCCAGAATTGTCCCCTGAGGCACAACACAGCAGAGCGCAGTATTGCTCAATGTAATGGAGCAAAGTGTTTCCTGCTGCATCCTGCTGGTTATGTAGGACTCAAACCACTGTAACACTGTACCAGAGAGTCCTACATAATGCCTGAAGTGTGCCAGTAGCACCCTGTGATCCACCGTGTCCAAATGCAGATGAAAGATCTAGAATGATGAGGATAGAATGAAGGCCACTATCCCCTTACTAAAGGAGATCATGGTGCACCCGGAATAAGGCAGTTTCTGTACTATGGTAATGCTGGAAACCAGACTGGAAGGACTCCTAGATATCATGACTCTCCTTGTGCTGTTCTAGTTGCAACACCACCACCTTCTTGATCAACTTCCCAAGAAAAGGAAGGTTCAAGACTGGTCTGTACTTGGAGAGATCATCAGGGTCCAAGGAAGCCTTCTTAAGGAGAGGCTTGACTACTGCCTTTTTAAGGGAAAATGGAAAGACACCCTCTCAAAGGGAACACCAGATGATGTCTACCACAATTGGACTGAGTGAGTCACAGCACTCTAAAAGAAGTCTGGTTACCCCAGGGTCCAATGCACAGAAGGTTGGCACGGACATATGGTTCCCATCAACCAAGTGGGTGACATATGTGGCAGTGGCAAGCACTGAGGTGATGGTGATATCTGACCATACCCAAACAACCTTCACTGGGATGCTGCCAGACCAATGGGCCCTGCCTGTAAGGAAATGGAGATTTAACTCCTCCATCCTGAAAGACCCCTTCTTCTGCTTTCATCTCAAGAAAGATATCACTGAATTTCCCATACACAACAAACCAACAGATACAGTACATCAGCTGCAGTGTGATGGTATGCTCTCAAGGCCTTTATCAGAGGCAAATACATAGCCCATGCCTCCAGAACAAAATCAGCTAAAGATTGAGAACTGAAGGACCAAGGTTCCACCAAGCCGATTCAACAGTAAATCTGCCGACCGGCTTTACAGCGACGCGCACAATGTCGATGGTGATCACGGTTCACATTGTGCAGTCAGGAGAACAAATGTGTTTCCTGTGGGGGGCTGCATCCCCTGGACACCCCACATCACCAAGACTTTACTAAAATCACTTTCATGGAGGAGGTGTTTCGGGGAAGGGCGCAAGACCCGGAAAAGCTGTGCCGGGGTTCCTGCAACCATTACAGTGACCTGTCAATTTGTCGCTGTGAGTGGCCAATGCTGTAATATTTTCAACAGAGTTACGTGCACCTAAGGACCAAGAGGTCAGCCTCAAGGAAGTGGAGGCCAAGTTTTGGTCAATGGGAGGCACAGACAAAGAACTCCTAGCACAAATATTAGGTGCCTAATTTAAAGTGAATATGTTCTTGCACCAAAAAGTGGAGTTCTTGCTCTTCAGACTGTGACAGGTGTTCTGGGAAGCAGGTGAAAAGTCAGGCAGTTTACTGGTATATCAGCTGAAGAAAAGGTAGGAAAAGTCCAGGATTCATAGCATCACCGCTGGGGACAGAATTCTACTGCAAAGCTCAGGTAACATAAATAAAGCCTTTCTATGGTTTTATCAGAAGCTCTATGCTTCAGAAGTTAATGCCTCAGATGGCCAGATAGATTCATTCCTCTCTAACCTGGCTCTTCCGGCCCTATCCCCCAGAGCAAAAAGAGGCCTTGGATGCTGGAAAGACTCCAGGAAAATATGGCCTACCAGTAGAATTTTATGCACAGTTCAAATCCTTTCTAGTAATGGCCCCGCTGACAGATGTTCTATTAGAGGCATGTGAAATCAGCACACTGCCACCATCCATGCAGGTAGCCCAAATCCCCCCCTCCTCAAACCAGGGAAAGATCTACAAACATTCAACAGTTACAGACCCATTTTCCTGATCCCAGTTGACTGCAAGGTCTTTGCAAAAACTAGTTGCAGAAAGAATTAAAGGGTCTTGGGCTGTCTGATTGGCAATGACCAAGTAGGGTTTGTACCAGGGTGCAAAGGCTCAGACAATAACTGCCACCTACTGAACTTAATCTGGAAGGCACTACATCCCCACCCATATATGGTCCTGCTGTCTCTAGATGCTGAGAAAGCATTCAACCAGGTGGAGTGGAGATTCCTTTTCCAAGTAGTATGCCACCTGGGTTTTGAGACTACAATAGTTAACTAGATCGCTACCCTATACTCAGGCTGTGTCAGCTTCAGTTGTCATAAACGGCCTCCCCTCCCCAATTTTTCCATGGCCAGAGTGACCTTACAAGGTTTCCCCCTCTTGCTAATTCTTTTCATCCTGGCTCTGGAGCCCCTCCTACAAGCTATCTGCCAACACTCTAATATTAAAGGGGTGCAAATGGGGGTTACAGAAAGCATTGTTTTTTTGTGGATGAAATCATGCTAGTCCTGACTAGCCCACAGAAGTCCATCCAACCACTAATGCTTCTGATAAAAGGGTCCCTGTCAGGATACAAGGTACTTCCTTCACATAGACCGGTAACCCAGTTAACAGGTTACCCCTGCAACCTAACAGAGGTGCAGGGCCAAGCCAAATATCTGGGCATAAATTTCTTCTGGAATTTACCCAGTCTGGGGAAACTCACTCTAAACCCGTTCTGGGAATCCTTAGAGAAACACATGGCACAATTCAAACTGCTGCACCTTTCACACTTGGAGAGAAATCATACATATGAGATGATGGCTTTGCCCAGAATTCAATATGTCCTTGATAATCTCCCCATGAGGAGCGACCCATAACAACTATGGAGATTCCACAGGGACACGTCAAACTTCTTAAGTGGATCAGGTCATAGACAGCTGTATCACAAAAAGCTTACTCAAGAGTTCTCCAAAGGAAGTATGTTCCTGCCAGACCTAAATTTGAGGAGAACTGCCCAGGCCATATATTAAATTGTGCACTTAGCAGTGGCACAAATTGGGCAAGACCCTGTGGGATGGGTCAAATGGGAGGAAGCTATCCTAGGAAAACCCTATCTGAAGCCATCTGCTTTGACAACATGCCCAAGGAACTGAGAAGGACACAGCACCATTGCACACTCCCATCTAGAATGGTATAGTGGGGTTAAACTGACAGGTTCGTCACCCAAGAAATAGGGGAGCAACAGGGTGCAGATTGGAGGAATCCATCCACTGGAAAGACTGGAAGAAGAAGGGAATTTCTTCCCTGGCACATCTAATAGATGAAACCAGCAGCACCCTGATATCCTTCCAGCATTTGAAAAAAACAGTTTGTTATCCCCAAACACCACCATTGGGGATATTTGCAAATTAGGCAAGCACTGAGTTCCATTCTAGGTACCAGCTATAAAGCACCTCCTCTGGCACTCATGGACAGGCTCCTATGTCTCCAGACTCCTCACAAGTTAAAATGACCTATATAAAAACTTTCTCCACTCAGGGTCTGATCCATCTCTAACCTCCCAAAAGCAATGGTTGCTGGAATTGGAATATAGTATCTCACCACACAACTGGGGCTGATGTTGGAAGACCTTAGTTTCAGGGGTTAAAAGCTCAAAGAATCAGTTCACATAGCTACAGATACTACAGAGATGGAACAGGACTGCAGTGCAACTACATAAGTGGGGCCTGGAGGACTCTGCCCAATGCTGGAGGTGTGAAGCCAGTACAGAGCATCTCACACACATTCTAAGGACCTGTCCTAATCTTAGAGCATATTGGGAATCTATCCAATCAATACACAGGGAGATTACATTCATGGACCTCACACTGTCACCCATATTAGTTATGCTAGTGATAGAAATAGACAAAAACTGGATACCAAGAGTAGCACTAAACAAGCATCCAAGAGGCTGGTTGACAGGTGCTCTTACCACTGCAGAAAGAATCATCCTTAGGCACCAAAGAGAACTAGACCCCCCCAACCCAGGAATGGCTACACGAATCAGGGAAGTCAGCCAGTAATGAGAGGGTGCAATTCATGACAAGAGGCAGAACTGAGATATTCTCACAAATATGAGGAGGGTACCTAAGGTCAGGGCACTGCAAAATTCCTGAAGGACAATACATATCACAATACCTTGTGACCACTAGCCGGTACTGGGTGAATATAACACCACGATTACAGCGCTACAAAAATCGCGCAGTACAAAGCTCGGAAACATTCAGAGCGATAGGGATATAGCAGCATATGGAATTACCACTACCTCTGTCACAGACTGTAAAGTAGAGGAAGGGCTCAAGAAGGCTGTGCTACTGTGCTTGGTCAAGCCACTCCCGTGGTGGAGTGGCTAGGGCACCAGCACACAGTGCAGTTGGGAGACCTGGGACCGTGGTTTGGTTCCCCCCCAGGTCTCCCTGCTGCAACTTTTGCCAGCACTTTTTTTTTAATAAAACTCCCTCTTGAGTTTCTCCCCATCCCTGAAGTCCTGCCCCGGAATTTGTTATTTAAGTTCCGGGGGGTGTAGGGTGAAGTCCTAAAAAACATACAAGACCCACTGTTTGCAATGGGCACGGTGCGCAGAACAGGTCGGTGTTTTGCCTGACTGTTTTTGTGCCGCACTGTTTCGCTGTGGCATTTTGAGCCATGCAGTTTTGGCATACAGCAGTATGACCCCATGCCCCACCAGCCAGGTCCTTGTGGAGGAGCAGTAACTTTACAACCTGAAGCCATCATGCACAATTTCCCCCTACCCCCTTGCTGAGATACATCCCCCCTTTTCTTTGTGAGGATATTAGAAATTAGAGTTATCTGACTGACCTAGTTATTGAGATACAAACAGCAGCTCCAGAGAGTCAAATATCAGCAAACAAACTGTTAATCAATTATAGAGTTATGTATATGAGTCATTTACTTCATACACTCATGAAAGTTTATTATTCTGTTACTGTTGTATATCTAAGGGGAATTCTCCAGCCAGGTTCATAACGTATTTGGATGCCTTCTACACAGTGTAACTACTCTGTATGGTAATATTTGAAAGGTTCTTGTTGAAGCAAAAGGAAATTTGGAGACTCAGTAAAAACTTTACAAATAAAAATGCCACTTAGCCTGCTAAAAATCATGTAAAGTCATCAGTTTGCACTTCATGAAGTTTGCCAGTTTCAGAAAAAAATGTGTGAAATGCAAACTGCCAACTTCACACATTTCTAGTCATGGGTTCTAGTCCCACACCGGGACCTGGGCTCATACCATAAATGTTGGCATCCGAATGTAGTACAAGGGGGATGCTCTACTCTCGGGGTGTAACACCCTTTGGATGAAGCATTAAACTGAGGTCCCATCTGCCTGCTGAGGTGGTTTGATAGAACATTTTTGGAAAAGGGTAGGGGGATTACACCAGTTCCTTATCCAAAATTCCCCTCAATTCACTAAAATACCACAAATAGCTTAAAGAGCAACACTCTATTATAACAAAAAGCATAAAAAAACTAGATTTGCATAACTTATGATGTACCTTTGTTGTTTTCTAGTTATTTGTTATTTTTTTACTTTCCTTGCTGTTGATCTAGTAAATATTACAGATAATGCAGCAATTATTTCACCATGTCTTTCAAAATGTATCTGACTCTCCCCTGCTAACCACACAATTGCTGTTTGTGACATTACCGTCTGTTGTCATGGCATAATATCATAAACAAAGGTTAGGTTAGCAGGGGAGAGGCAAATGTTTTCAAATGTTTCTAAAACAGACATTTTGGTTGGATTATGAAGATGTGCTATAAATCATGGAAAGAAACATTAAAAATGAAAAACATTTATTATCTAGTAAATTGTAACAGCTGAAATGTCATATTTATGAAAGCACATTCTGAAGTGCAGAGTTGCTCTTTAATGTGGTCCAATTTCAGTTAGTTTGCATTTATCCCCGATGAGGCAAAATATAGACATTCTTGTCTAGTCCTTCTTTCCCATCAACAGAATACAAAAATAAAGGAAAACTATTATTTGAGAAGTCAAGGAGGCGAAAAGCATCACTCAGTTTTCGAGGGTGAATAAATAATGTATTGTTCTCAACACCATCTACCAAACAATTAAATGTGTGACTCCTCACTGAGGTGAAGTGTTAGGTCTGCTCTCATGTGTACTGTTATGTGTTCCTTCAAGGTACTAATACTTGGTTGTTTCTATTATTGTCTTAGATTCACAGTCTATAATAGCCCCTCTTGGGATACCTTTGTTGATTAAAATTCTTCTACAACAGCTACTATGTTGCTGGTTCTGCCTTTGCATGCTACTGTATGATCTAATGCTATCTCAAACAACCACCAAAGCTTTGGGAGATAGGCTATCATGCTTTGGTTGTGGGAGGGTAGCTTCATTGCAGACAACAAAAAGACATTTTATGCTTGAACACTTTGCTGTAGTAAATTATGTACTGTGCTAGTTGGCTCTGGAAGGCCAGAAATGATCCAGTTACCATGAAAGCTTCCATTGTCTGCTTGCTGCATTTAAAATACATATTCATATTAATGGGGCAGAAGTTTGATGTCTTTGCAGAATATTTAAACTAGCAAATAGGGAGAGGGGTGCAGCACCCAGTACATCATATGGGAAGAATACCCCTCCCCCATCAGCTAGTAATCAAACAGGAGTTTAGCATGTTTGTAGTTCATTTGCATCACCAAGTAAGGAAAAGGTTCCGGCTCCCCATACGACACGCAGAGGAAATGCCGGACCTCACCCAACAATCAACACACCGAAATCTGGTCAATGGAAAATCGTGTACAAAAATGGCCGCAATCTGGGAAACAAGATCCCAGACCTGGAGGAAACAATGACAGAGGCTAAACTGGACATAGTAGCCATTAGCGAGACAAGGTTCACCAGTAACCACACTGAGGAGACTTCAGTATCTGGCTAGTTACTGTTAAGAAGAGACTGAGGTGCAAAAGGGGGGGTGGAGTGGCCCTTTATGTCAATAAAAATATCAAAGCTACAGAAATTCAGAATACACATAAGGAGCCAGAAGATCTGTGGGTCACCCTGGAAACAGGAAATGGGACAGCCATATGAACTGAGGTTGTCTACAGGCCCCCAGACCAGGGGGAGGACATAGATACATTACTGTTAGAAGATATACAAAACATGACAGCTAAAGGGGAGGTTCTGATAATGGGAGATTTCAACATACCAGATACAGATTGGTCAATACCAACAGGAACATCTGCCAGAACTAGACACATAGTGGATTCCCTGCAGGGGGAAGGCATCAAACAACTGGCACAACAACCCACAAGAGACATGGTTCTCCTGGATCTAGTACTGACTAACGGGGAAAGGATCACAGATCTCCAGGCAGAAGGTCGCCTGGGGGCCAGTGACCATCACATGGTGTGGTTTAATTTGTCCACTAGAATGAAATTATCCCATTCCAAGGCAAAAATATGGGACTTCAGAGGAGCTGACTTTGATAAGATGGCCAAAAGAGTTAAGCTAGCCCTGGCAAGAAGAAATACAGGTGCTGGGGTACAGGCAAAGTGAGCAAGCATTAAGGATGCAATACTTGAAGCAACATCCCATTGTGTTAGGGAGAAAAGCAAGAGCAAAAGAAGGCGGCAACCACTTTGGTTTTCAAAAACAGTAGCAGAAAAGATCAGAGCCAAAAGGTTGCCCTTCAGAAAATATAAGGGAGCACAACGGGTTGAAGATAGAGAGGCATACCAAATATCTCTAAGGGAAGCAGGGAAGGCAGTAAGGCAGGCAAAGGCCCAAACCAAGGAAACAGTAACATGAACAGTAAAAGAAGGAGACAAGATTTTCTCTAGATACGTTAGTGAAAGGAGTAAGCCCAGAGTGGGTATTGCAAGGTCAAAGGGGATAAGGGGGAATGTGTGGAGGAGGACCAAGGAAAAGCATCCATCCTAAATAGATACTTCTGCTCAGTATTTACTGAAGAGAAGGTAGAGCAGGGCCCACAGCTCAGCACCATGGACACAGGGGGGAGGAAGGTGTGCACAAGTCCCTTCACAAAAGACAGGGTCCTACAAGAGGTTGCTAAGCTCAGGGTGGACAAGGCAATTGGACCTGATGGCATACATCCCAGGTTACTAAAGGATCTAAGGGTGGAATTAGCAGAGCCATTAGGAGAACTGTTTAGTAAGTCTCTGAGCACATGAGAGATCCCAGAAGACTGGAGAAGGGTTCATGTGATCCCACTCCACAAGAGTGGCAGCAGGGAGGAGGCAGGGAACTACAGACCAGTCAGCCTTACCTCAGTAGTGGGCAAGATTATGGAGGCATTCCCTAAGGAAAGGATAGTGCAACACCTGGAATCCACAGGAGGGCAGGATCCAAGACAGCATGGATTTACAACAGGAAGGTCCTGTCAAACTAATCTCATAGCTTTCTTTGACTGGGTAAGCAGAGTGGTGGACCAAGAGGGTGCAGTTGATGTTACCTACCTTGACTTCAGCAAAGCTTTCAATACTGTTCCACATAGAAGACTGAGAAATAAACTGGGTTGGCTCGGGGTGGCAGTGTTGGGTAAGTTACTTTTTCTATTACTTTCTATTACGTTTGGAAACTTTTTTCCAGAAAGCTCTTTGCAGTCACTAGCAATGATGGATAAGTACAAGAAAAAGTAATACACCTTACAATTATAGTTACTTATTTCTTTTTATACAAAAACAATACAAAAATAATAAATAACTATAAAAGATTTAATGTTTTGAAAGTAATAGGTTAGTTACTAGTTACTTTCAAATAAATGTAATCAGTTACAGTTATGTATTTCTTTTGTATAGAAAGACATAAGTAATTGTAACTGTAAGGTGTATTACATTTTCCAGTACTTCTCCATCCTTGCTAGTGACTGTACAGAGCTTTCTGGAACAAGTTTCCAAAAGTAATAGAAAATGATAGAAAAAGTAACTTACCCAACACTGTGGGGTGGGTCAGAGGTTTGTTAACTGGGTGGCAAACTGGTAGGTGGGCAGAAAACAGAGAGTGGTAGTAAATGGCATACAGTCAGAAGAGATGCAAATCAGAAGTGGGGTACCTCAGGGATCAGTCCTAGGGAAAGTCCTCTTCAACATCTTCATCAGTGACATTGCAGATGGACTGGAGGGTAAGGTTTGTCTGTTTGCAGATGACACCAAGATCTGCAACAGAGTAGATGATCCAGATGGGGTGGGCAGAATGAGAAGAGTTCTGGATAAACTGGCAAAATGGTCAGAAGAGTGGCAACTGGGATTTAATGCAAAGAAGTGCAAGATCATGCACATAGGGAAGAGAAACCCTGAAGCCACCTATAGGTTGGGAGGGGAGTTTCTGGCAATCACAGGGGAAGAAAGAGACTTGGGCATCTTCATCACAGATGACCTGAAATCATCCAAGCAGACCACTAAAGCAGTAGATAAGGCTAGAGGGATGTTGGGGTGTATTAGTAGGGGTATCTCAAGTCATAAGAGGGAGGTAATAATCCCTCTTTACAAGACGCTGGTTAGGCCCTATCTGGAGTACTGCATGTAGAACTGGAGGCCACACCTGCACAAGGACCTTAACAAAATGGAGGCAGTCCATAGAAGGGCAACCAAAATGGTGCAGGGACGGCATCAGAAAACGTGAGGACAGATTAACAGAGCTCAATATGTATACCATAGAGCAAAGTAGGGAGAGAGGTGATATGATTGAAACATTCAAACATCTTAAGGTCATTAACAAGGTGAAGGAGTCCAACATGTTTCAATATAAGAAAAATAGCAGGACAAGAGGACACAGCATGAGATTAGAGGGAGGCTGATTAAGGAGTTTATGGCCCTTCAGCCTGCCCACCCCTTTCATTAACCCTACTAGCCTATAATCACTATCAGTTCTATATAATGTACTGTTTGCTCTGAAATATCTTTTTCTCATAAACTGACTTATTATGTCACTCCATTATGTATTTTAAATTTAAAGCCTAGCCTTGGCTGTGTTAAACATGTAACCATGGTCTAACTCTCTATGTATGTTTCCCTCCATCCTTTGATGTTGAACCTTTGTAAATGAGCAGTAATTGCTCAAAGGTATTTGTAATCCTAGAGTCTAATAAAAATAAAATAAAAAAATAAATAAAAAATTATTTTTCACAGATAGGGTGGTGGATGCATGGAATGGCCTACCTCAGGAAGTGGTGGATGTGAATTCAGTGCAGGGCTTCAAAGAGGCATTGAATAGGCATAAGTGAGCAATAAAAATGAGCATAAATAGATAGTCCATTGACAGAGTAAATGCCTATGGCACATTCGTAAGGTAGAAACAAGCATTTGTCAATGCCGAATGTTTGCTTGCTGGCATTAGCAGTGGAAGTGCAGGAGTTAGACAGATGCAGTATAAAAATGGCAGTGAAGTATTGAACTGACGCCAACTCCCCCCCCACTCTGCAGAGACGGACAGGCATTGGGGTGTGCCTTTAGGTTGTCGCCCATGACGGTCATGACATTTCATCTCACCCTATCCTTCAGACACTGACAAGGGTCGAGGTGTGCCTTGGGGTGTTTGGACTTTACATTCACCTCATTCCATAAGGAAATATGCTGAAATGGGTGCAGTATAGGAGAATGGGGTGAACTCTGGGGGCAAAGAGTCCAAGGTGCACCTCGATGCCTGTCAATGGCTGCAGGGTGGGGGTGGGGGTGAAATGGCATGAGCATTACTGTCGACAATCCCAAGTCACACCCCTGACGCCTGTCAGTCCCCACAGGGTAGGGCATTATGGTCGAAAACCCCAACGCCCTGGGAGTTTCTTGGTATTTTTACTCCAAGTTTTCCACATGTGTTTTTTGTGACCCCACCGCATGAACAGTGACACTAATCAGTTTGTTACGGGAAAGGTGATTTTGCAGAGCGACTGTGCCATATGGCGCCACAGGTGCTAAAACAAATTTTGAACAGGATGTGAAAAGTGACAGGTGTACTGTTCATGTGTAGGTGTAAAAAATGGCATTGTTGAAAATCTGGAATGAAAATATACAAAAACTGGTGTAGTCACGAGCATTCGTAGAAACTGCACAACATACACACGTAATGTAAGTAGTTTGGGGATTTTTTGCAACAGATTTTCAACGTAGGCATTTTGCAACCTCCGCCCATGAACAGTGTCACTGTGATTTTAGTAATCTGTCCTGAACACTAATTTCTCACAGCGACCACGCTATTCGGCTCCGGAAGTGCGAAAACACATTTCAGCCAGGGAGTGAAAAATGAAGACTGTACTGTTCATCAGGAGGTGTGAAAAAATGTCAATGTTGAAAATCTGGACTGAAAATATTACAAATTCGTGAACTTATGAGGATGCGTGGAAATTGCACAATGCACGCTCGTAACAGTTATTTTTTTATGGACTTTTGCCACCAAATTTTCAGCATAGCCACTTTAACACCTGTGCTCATGACCAGTGTCACTGTAATTTTCTTAATGTGTCCCAAACATTGATTTCGCACACCAACCGCGCTAATGTGCGCTACATGTGCGCAAACACATTTTGGGTGAAATATGAAAAATAACAGCTGGATTGTTCATAAGGAGGTGTGGTGAAACAGTAATGTGGAAAATCTAGAGAGAAAATATAAAAAATTCTCAAAGTTACGAGCGTGCGTAGGAACTGCACAACGCACCCTCATAAAACAGGCATTTTGGAGAATTTTTCCACCAAATTTTCAACATAGGGTTTTTGGATATCTACCTATGAACTGTGACACTGTCATTTTGTTACTCAGTCCCAAAAGGTATTTCTGTGCAGTGACCACGACATCACCTTTCAGGACCGAATAACAAAATGGCAGTGACTGAGTTCATGAGGTGGGGCCCCAAGAACCCCATGTTGAAAATTTGCTGAAAAAATTCCCCAAAATGGGCGAGATATGCACCAAAGTTGAAAAAAAAACAACATTTATGCCATTATACAGCTTACCGGCATTTCTTCAGTTCATGGGCGGCTTTGAAGAGTGCATGTTCCCGGTCCACCGAAGATCATTGCGCCGGCCTCTGGAGGTAAGTATGGGGTTAGGGGGCCGGGTGTGGGGAGGTGGGTGTGAAGAGGGTGGGTGCGGGTTGGAGGAGGTGGGGTGAGACAGTCAACGAGGGACCTTTTTTTTTTCAGGTGTTTTTTACACTGCGGGACTTTTGCCACACTGGGGTGGGCTCCCAGCATGGCAGCTAGAAAGTATTTTTTGGGGGTACAGTGGAGCCGACGGAGGGGATTAGGCACCCCATCAGCCATACGGACTTCTGCCATGCTGGGGTGGACTCCCAATGTGGCACGTGGAAGTCTGGTTTTGGGGGTTTACAGTGGAGCTGATGGAGGATTATGCACCCCCTTTGGCCATACAGACTTTTGCCGAGCTGGGTGGGCTCCCAATGTGGCACCTGGAAGTCTGATTGGGGGCAGTGAAGCCCGGCCAGAGTTAGGCACCCCATTGGTCATACGTGTGCAGGGGAAGCAAGAGCACTCTGGGGTGGGCTCCTAGCATGCTACTTCAGTGTTTGTTGGGGGGGTATGGCCATAGAGTGTGCAGGGGGAGCGCATGAGCACGCTGGGGTGGGCTCCTAGCATGCTACTTCAGCTTTTGTTGGGGGGGTAAACAATGGAGCTGTCTATGACAGCTGTACAGATGCAGTGCAGAGTGTAGGCACTTTGCATACTACCAATGGAAGTATACAAATTGGCTACGCGTTACCACCGATGATTGCAGCAGTTTTTTGCTTTCAACTGTACGCCACTGCATCTGAATGGCTGTCATAGACAGCTCCGACATTCATTGGTGTGGTGCAGCTGCGCCTGCAAAAGGGAGTAGGGCATTGGAAGTGGGGGAGGCACACCTACAAAAACTCGAATGCTGGCACTATCTTTCTTGCACGTGTGCAAGCAAACATAAAAATGATTTGTCATTTCACCTTTAAGGTTAGCTGTAGTTCTTTGTATTTTTTCAATCTAAAATTTCACAACCAAATAGCACTAATAGAAACATAGACTTTGACGGCAGATAAGGACCACTTGGCCCACCTAGTCTGCCCATTTCCTTACCTGCAGGATAAGCTGCAGATCCTAGTTAACCAACAGCCTATTTCTTCCTACTCCCCACAAGTATTCCCTTATGTCTGTCCCATGCATTCCTAAATTCTCCCACAGTTTTAGACCTCACAATATCCTCAGGAAAGCTGTTCCATGCATCCACCACCCTCCTGTGAAAAAATACTTCCTCACATTGCCCCTGAGCTGTTCCGCCCTCTATCTTCAAATTGTGTCCCCTTGTTCTTGCACATCTCTTTTTCTGAAAGATGCTACCCTCTTGGACTTTGTTGATTCCACTGAGGTAGTTGAAAGTTTCTATCATGTCCCCTCTGTCCCTCCTTTCCTCAAGGGTATACATATTAAGCTCCTTTAGTCTTTCCTCTTATGGTTTCTCTTGCAGACTGTGCACTATTTTAGTTGCCCTCCTCTGGACTGCCGCCATCCTGTCTATGTCCTTGCAGAGATCGAGACTCCAGAACTGGACGCAGTACTTCAGATGAGGTCTCACCAACTGTCTGAAGAGAGGAATAACAACTTCCTGTTTTCTGCTGGTGATGCCTCTCCCTATACATCCCAGTATCCTCCCAGCCCTCCCTACTGCCTTCTCACATTGCATGCTAACCTTAAGGTCATCTGATATGATTACCCCCAGGGTCTCTTTCCATTTTTGTTGTTGTTACTACCCCCCCATTGTGTAATCTTCAACTAGATTTTTGTTTCCCAGGTGCATTATTTTGCACTTCTTTGTATTGAATCTAAGCTGCCATACTTCTGACCATTCCTCCAACCTTGTCAAGTCCCTTCTCATCCTTTCCATGTCTCCTTGTGTATTAACCCTGTTGCAGATCTTTGTGTCATCTGCACAGAGGCATACTTTTCCTTCCTGTCCCTCTGCAATGTCACTTATGAAGACATTAAAAAGGACTGGACCAGTACTGAACCCTCCGGTTCCCCACTAGTAACCCCTCTTTCTTCAGAGTGGACTCCGTTTACACTTACCTGCTGTGTCCTGTTGTCCAGCCAGTGTTTTACCCAGGCTACCACCCTGGGATCTACTCCCATGCTGGTTAATTTAATTATTAATCTTTTGCATGGGACTGTGTCAAATGCCTTGCTAAAGTCTAGGTAGGCCATGTCCACAGCCCCTCCCTGGTTTACTACTTTGGTCACCCAGTCAAAGAAATCAATTAGATTCATCTGACATGACCCTCCCACGGTGAACCTATGCTGCCTTAGGTCCTGTGCCCCACTGGCCTCTAGGTACTCAACAATTCTTTCCTTCAGAAGTGATTCCATCACTTTGTCTACCACAGAGGTCAAACTGACAGGTCTGTAGTTTCCTGCCTCTGTCTTGCTCCCACTTTTGTGAAGGGGAATCACATCCACCTTCCTCCAGTCCTCAGGTACCATACCATCCTCCCATGATTTGTTAAGAAGGATAGTCAGTGGTGTCACTAGTTCTCCCCTTAATTCTTTTAGAATTCTGGGGTGAATTCCCTCAGGCCCCATTGCTTTGTCCATCTTCAGTTTTAGGAGTTCTTTCAGAACCCTTTCTTCTGTGAAAGGACTAGGATTGACCCCCATCCAGAGTGCTTCTGTTAATTGGATTAGGCACCTCCCTCTCCTCCTCTTTTGTGAATACTGAGCAGAAGTATTTGTTCAGTATCCCTGCTTTTTCACTGTCCCTTTCTGCTCATCCACCGTCCATTCCCGCTTCTTAACTGAGCTGGCTATCTTTTCCTCAGTTTGGGCCTTTGCTATTCTGAATTCCCTTCCTGCTTTCTTCTACCTTAACTGGTACAGTTCTCTGTCCTGCTCCTTCTGTGTTTCCTTATACTTCCTAAATGCTATCTTTTTCTCCCTAACCTTCCCCGCCACCTCTTTTGAGAACCATAGTAGCTTTTTCTTTCATTTTGATTTGGTTATTTGCTTCACACAAAGGCTTGTCACCTCTGTGATGGCAGTTTTGATACTTCCCCATTGTTGCTCCACCCCTCTTTCTTACCTGGTTGCTAGTGCTTTTCTAAGGCACTCTCCCATCTTGCCAAAGTCAGCCCACCTGAAGTCCAGTACCCTCACTTTTGTATGGCTTGACTCAGTAGCTGAGTTTATCGTGAACCACACTATTTGGTGGTCACTTGTTTCCAGATGGCTACCCACTTCTAGATCTGAGATCCTCTCACTGTCCCCATTTGAGAGTATGAGGTCTAAGTATTGTCCTGTTACTTATTCTGGATACACTACATCACATCCCTTTTGTTCTTTTGTGTTTCTTTACAGTATAGAGTCCATCCTTATAATCATTGATGTAAAGTCATATTCACTATTTATGGTGGAGCATGTTCTGTGAACTAAATTACAGCCTTGAAAGGATAAATCACAGATCTTGGAAGTGAGCTTGCACTGCTGATCTCAGATGTAGTAGCTTTAATATTTAAGCTGAAGTAAAAGTCTCACTAGCTGGACTGTTAGACAAAGCTGTAAAGTACGTGTTTGTGTATTACAGTCACAATGGTTCCCAACAGATTGCATTCTGCATTGCCTGATTACTAATTATGTAACCACTACACTAGAGCTGATCCCATCTCCACTGCTGAGAACAAGGTCAAGGATGGGTACAAAACTAGACCATTGTTGGGGATGTTGCTCTTAGAAGCAGTTCAAGAATATCCATCATTTAGCAATTTAGCAAGAATATCTGTGTTCATGCTATGCTACAGAATTACATAGTAATTTATGATTTGAAGGGACACTAGGTGCATAATGAGTGCCCCCTTCCTCCCACTCACACACACTTATTAAGCAGTTGAAATAAAACGTATTTGTGCAGAAAAGTACTAAATCAAAGGGATTCCCATATCACTGTACCTGTTGATTCTCTTGGTAAACAGAAATCTGAATGTGCATACCCTAAAGGGTTGAACTGATTTCATAGCCACTGTCTCCACTAGTAAACTGTTCTACTTGTCAACCACCTTGGAGAAAAAGTGTCTCCCCAATTTAACACTTCTGAGCTTCATTGTATGGCAAATCATCCTATTGAAGAGCACTGGACCAAACATCTCCACTATTTAATCTTGTTGATACCTTTGAGTATGGGGAAGAGTGAGATAAAGTCCACTCTCCTACTACTCCTTTTCACCAGGGTGAACATACAGTATTATGGACCTCTACCCACTCCTCATAGCTTCTGCCCCCCCATACCCCAGATCACTTTGGTGGTCCTACAGTTTACCTTCTAAACTGATGCAATGCCTATTTCTTTAAAGGAGCCCAGAGCCGCATGCAGGAGTCCTGCTGGGGCCACTGGATAGTGACATGAGTACATGCCTTGCTCTGCTGAGTGACCCTTTTTGATGCACCACAGAATTTTGCTGGTTCTTTAAACATCAGCCACACACTGATTGTCCTACTTCACCACCTTGACAATTGTTCCTTTTACTCTACATTGCAGCAATGTGAGCCAAACACAGAGTATGGGTCCTACAGTTGGAATTTACACCACTAGTGTAGTATATTATATTTAAATACAACCAACTTGTTGCCCTGGGAATCTGATCAATCTCCAAGCCTTATCAGAGCCTTCTACAGCTTGTTGCGATCTTGGAGTCCTCACTCCAAGAGTTAAAAAGGGTACCTACTATGCATACAATTTTAACATTTTGGTGCAGTGCTTGAATTATAAGTATAATATGCCTGGTGGGAGGGTATTGATACTTCTGTAGGACTCCCAGGTCTACAAGCATTCTTTTGCTTTACAGAAAAAAAAAGGAAAACCATTGCCAAAGACTGGGATTGTTTATAAATGAAAGTAAACCAATCCAGATTCTGTGTGAAATAATGTAATGTACAGGATGCTCACCCTAGATTTAACAGAAATATTGTATGCCAAAGTGATCTGCATCTCATCATGGCATATCCTGTTGAAAAACACTAGGCAGCAGTCAGCACTGATTTCCAAGGCCAGTGGTTTTTGTTTTTTACCCCCCATATTCTGGAATTTAGACTGCCTGCACTGCCTGTAAAAGAGAATTTCACGGAATTTGGCATTTTATACCAGATCAGTAAATCTACAGAACTTGTATTCTTATAATTTCTTCCTGTACTAATTTTAATTGGCGTAATTTAAATCTCTGTATATTAAACCTTCTGTTTATACCCATACTAAACAAGCATTTGTCAATGCCAAATATTCTCTTGCTGGCACTGGCACTGGTAGTGCAGGAGTTAGAGAGATGCATAATAGGAATGACAGTGAAGCAGTGAACTGATGCTAACCCCACCCCCACTTTGTATAGACTGACAGGCATTGTGGTGTGCCTTTGAGTTGTCAGCCATAATGCTCACGCCAATTCATCTCACCCTACCCTGCAGACACTGAGTAGTGTTGCAGTGTGCCTTGGGATCTTTGGGCAGTACACTCATCCCATTCCATAAGGAAATATGCTGACATGGGTGCAGTATAGGAGAATGGGGTGAACTTTAGGGCTGAAGAGCCCAAGACACATCTCAATGCCTGTCACTGGCTGCAAGGTGGGGGTGGAATGGCGTGATCATTACAGCTGACAATTTCAAGTCACACCTCTAACGCCTATCAGTTTCTACAGGTTGGGGCATTATGGTTGTAAACCCTAACACCCTGGGCATTTGTTGGTATTTTCACTCCAAATTTTCAACATGGGCTTTTTGTGATCCCACCTCATGAACAGTGGCACTATCAGTTCAATGCCGAATGGTGATTTTGCACAGCAACTGTGCCATTTGGTGCCACAGGTAGGATGTGAAAAATGACAGCTGTACTGTTCATGAGGAGGTGTAAAAAAATGGCAATGTTGAAAACCTGGAGTGAAAATATGAAAAATTGGTGAAGTCATGAGCATGTGTAGAAACTGCCCAACTCACGCCTGTAACACAATTATTTTGGGGATTTTTTTAACCACATTTTCAACATAGGCATTTTGGAACCTCCGCTCATGAACAGTGTCACTGTGATTTTGTTAATCTGTCCCAAACTTTGATTTACCACAGTGACCACGCCATTGTGCGCCACATGTGCGAAAACACATTTTGGTCAGGATGTGAAAAATGACAGCTGTACTGTTCATAAGGAGGTGTAAAAAAATGGCAATGTTGAAAATCTGGAGTGAAGATATTAAAAATTGGTGAAGTCTAGAGCATGAGTAGAAACTGCACAACACACACGTAACACAATTATGTTTGGGATTTTTTTAACCAGATTTTCAACATAGGTATTTTTGGACCTTTGCTCATGAACAGTGTCACTGTAATTTTGTCAGTCTGTCCTGGACATTGATTTCCCACAGCGAGCATGCCATTGTGCGCCACATATGCGAAAACACATTTTGAGCAGGATGTGAAAAATGATAGCTGTACTGTTTATCAGGAGGTGTGAAAAAATGGCAATGTTGAAAATCTGTAGTGAAAATATTAAAAATTGTCTAAGTTACGAATGTGCATGGAAACTGTGCAATGCAACCTCATAACAATTATTTTTTGGAAATTTTTCACTAAATTTGCAAGATACACTTTTTGGGACTCCACCTCAATAACAGTGACACTGTAGTTTCATTAACTGGTCACAAAAGATGATTATGTGCAGTGACCATGAAATGAACTTTAGGGACTGAATAATGACATGACAGTGCATGTGTTCATGAGGTGGTGTCCCAAGAACCCCATGTTGAAAATTTGGAGCCAAAATTCAAAAAAATGACTGAGATATCCACCTAAGTTGAACGCCCCCCCCCCATTTATGCCATTATACAGCTTTTCTTCAGTTCTTGGTCGGTTTGAAGAGTCCAGACGTGTTCCTGCTCCATCAAGGAGTGCAGCACCGGACTTCTGGAGAAAAGCATGGGGTGAGGGGGTGTGGAGAGGTGGGGTGTGGGTTTGGGGAGGTAGGTGCCACAGACAATGGACTGTTTTCTTTTTTTCAGGTACAAAAAAGAGAAAAGAATACTGCACTGTGGCACTGTTTTCTTTCTTTACAGGTGAAAGAAAGCAAATGTTGGGCACACTGGGGTGGGCTCCCAGTGTGCCCCATGACTTTCGGGCGGGGGATAATGTTGGCAATGCTGGGGTGGGCTCCAAGTGTGCCACACAGTGGGGGTGCGGTGGGGCCTGGGTGCAGGATCATGCTGACGTGGTCACCTTACTGTGAGAGGCAGTACACTGGGGTGGGCTTCCAGTGTGCCACACAATGTGAGGGGGGCCAGACATGCCAACATGGGTATTGCACCCTTGATGTCAGCTTCCTTTGAGAATTGTGTGGTGGTGACTCTGCTGCCAGTTTATTGAAATGTTTCACCAGGAAAGGCATGTTGGGAGGCAAGTCATCTGTGTCACTGAATGATGAGCTTGTCTCTGACTGCAGCAGCAATTTTCTTACAAATTGTGCCCACTTTACATAATTCTTGTGTCAGTGCTAGCATGCTGACTTATTGGGGAATGAGGGATGCACCTACTAAAGCATGCCCTGCATTTGCCAAAACTGACACATCTCTGAAGTGTAAGCATTAGGCACAAGATGTTGCTTCCATTAGAAGTCAAATACATAAAAATGAGAGTAGTATCCTGGTAGTCACTGATGCATGTCTCAAAATTTCAAGTCTTAAAATGGAATTTCATTATCTTAATTGCCATAAGTTGGTTACCTTTCTGAGTTTCCTTTGGAGTGTTGGTGCCTAGTAGATTAATAGTGGATTAGACAAGTTGTATTTATGGAATGAGCTTGTGCATGTTGCCACAAATTAAACCACATTTAAGTAAAACGTTTAATACCTCAGGGTTACTGTGATTTGGAGTGTTCAGCCCATATAAAACTTAATGTACTTACTAACTCATCAATTGAAAATGGTTGATGTGCATTGTTGCATTATTAAATGCTATTGCTACCCAGTACATTTCTCTAAGAACCATTACAGTTCCACCCATCTTTCCTGTAAAAATCTTTGGTATCTGGAATGTGTCAGGTGACATACCTTGCTTGGTGATGCCTTGGAACTAGCAGAAAGATTCAAGTACCTTGGTGTTTGGCTGGAAAACATGCTCAACTTCTTGACTCACCTTAATGAACTATCTAAGCTAAGACAACGTCTAGGCATATTTTATCGGATAAGACACCTCCTTAGTCTTGAAGCAAGGAAACGACTTGTCCAAAGAACTGTTCTACTGCTGCTGGATTATGCTGACTTTCTCTATAGTCACTGTCCTATTCAGGCGCTATGTAAACTTGACACCCTCTACCATTGCACGCTGAGATTTATCCTAAACATGCCATTATGCACCCACCATTGCCTGCTCTATCAGGTGCTAGACTGGCCCTTCCTCACTCTGAGGAGGCAAAAAAATGCCTTCATGTGGACATACTGGGCCCTAACTGATAAACTACTGACCTATATTTCTATGTTGTTTCAACTTACTGAGGGAACATATGGTCTAAGCAGTTTGTCTCTTGTCTCTCTCTTAAAGCACCCAAAATAAGGACACGACATGGCTCAGTGGCTATCATCTTTTCTCTGTCCACCCTTTGGAATGTCATGCAAAAAACTCTCAGGCTGTCCTCCCTCCCGGGGCCTCACTCTTTCAGGACGCAGCTCACTCTCAAGCTGAGAACCCTGTGTGTATGCCACAAATAACCACCTCCTCCATCTCCTGTGGCTCCCCAGACTCTTGGCACTTACATGTATTCCCCTAGCACTTCTCTTCTTCTTTCCCCCTTGGGATTATTCTGCCAACTCACACCTGTTTGTTTAACTACATCTATTTCCACCCCTCACCAACCCTTTCCTTTGTTTTTCCCCTGCCCATAAACCTTCAGTTGTTGTTCCCTCACTTACCCTACTGGGTATCCCTCGTCTTATTGTAATGTTGTGACCTTTATCTGAATAATGCCATGTCTTGAGGGAATCCTTTGTATATACAGTCAATTATCAACCTGGATAGTGTTCACCAAATATACTCCCCAGCCCTGATCTTATTTGTTTCTCTGTAACTGTCTTTTATTTTCTCATTGTGTGTACACTGCTTATCTGGTAATTTTGCTGTAGTTGTATGTGTCCTACTTGTCCAGAACCATCTTGTGAATGAGCTTGCTTAAGGATGATTTTGCCCTGGTTAAATAAAGTTTGATTGATTGATTGATTGATTTTGCTCCAGATTAACTGCTATGGATGTTTGCACAGTTGCAAAATTCTTGCACTTCATAACCCGTAATTAGTCCCCTAGATAAATGATATGACTAGTTTGCATTGAATGTTACTTTATATGTTGCAAGTTTAAATTTTCAAGCGGTTGTAGTCATTCCTTTGTTTCATGTCAGAAGACATATTGACTGTGTTGTAATCAACACCTCACCTGCATGGCAAGCTACTTTGACCTAATTGATTCCTGTCTGGGTGCAGGTTGGATAAGGAGCTGCAGAAATGCATCCTGAGTCACCAATTTGCCCACACATGGCCTTTCCAGCTTTCCTCGCTGTTTTCTTCCATATAATCAATCCCAGTGCCTTGGAGCTGTTATACAATTTAGGTGCTGAATAGTTTGCGCTTTTTCAAGTGGCACACGATCTCACGGTAATGAATACATTCTATGAGATAGTGTAGCATTATTAAAGTATTCTTTTGAGCAATATCAAACTAGGATATATAATTAAATGTTTGATTAAAAGCGAGAATGAAGTGTTAATAAGTGTCTAAATGAAATGGTAACACATTTAAAGATTTTAACATGTATGCCTACAGCACTGCATACTTAATTCCACCTAACCAAGCATAGCAGTCATGGAAAAGAACACTAGTGTTTTCCACTGTACTTCACTGGTAAGGAAACGTGGAGTATGTGTTTCAAAAGCCTTTAAACTGATAGGACGAAAAAAAATGTATGTAAGACAACCATGAACTTGGCATATAAAAGATGCTGCTTATAAACAATCTTTTGACTTTTCCTTATATTTGTCTTTTGAAGGATGCATGATCCACGAGGGAGGAATTACTATACCTGTCTGCTCTCCTAGTTTTTCATGAAATGGCAATCGTGCCACTAAACGTCAGGGCTAGGTAGATGAGGTTGCTGTTAGATCAATACAAAAGATCAACTAGCTCGACGTATTTAAAGACGCCAAAACATAGATTAGCAAGGATATATTTATTATTCAGACTATATACTCTACGGGATATCAGCACACTGATAAAGAGTTTGTTGCATTGAGTTGTTAAGGAACTGTTACAAAAGAAATGCTACTAATACCGTACTTCGTAATAATGAAAGAGCACATCCACTCCTATTTGAACAGATGAGTAATAACTTAAGGGAAAGTTAAAAGCCAGTATGCTACGCTATATGGCCATTTATTCTTACCCAAATGTTACCACGAAATAGTTAAGAACGGGCTAATCCACATTATCATTTTGTTTTGCTCATTCATCATTTAATAACATATTCACAGTGAACTGCTACGATTCATATTTTGGAAGATGTGGCTTCCACTGTGGTCACAATCCAGTATCCCCAAATCTCCGATGTTCAATGCTACGGCCACAAGCTGCTCGGATTGACAATATACCTCAAGGATCCTGCAGAAAATGTGAAAATAGAAGGGAGACAGAGCCAAATAAACACACCAGGCTGGCACAAATTCACACGGCTTGTCCTTTACTGGGAATACAGTCTCCAACTGATTGACTCTCATACGCCAAGGTAAGACTACATTTAGATTTCTGTTGCTGGCGGGACCTTCCTCCAACCTCAGAATTCTATTTATGAAAAAAAAATGCTTGAATGAATGTGAGATAAGGTGTGGAGTGTAAAGCACTTGCGCTGTGTGCCTCATTAGATTCCTACAGTATACACGGCTGTTTTTAAATTCTCTGATTTACAACAGTCCATTCTTGCTCGTGACACTAAAAGAAACAACTCTGCTTCCAGATTTAAGATCCAGTGGTGTGTGTGATATGAAGTGTTGTTTGAAATATGACCTTCAGCTACTGAGGTTGAGACGTAAAAGCCTACAGTATCTCATACATAGGAAGCAGATCACACAGTTAAACTTCAGTATATTTATCTTGTCCCTGGAGAAAGAAAGGAAATAATTGCGCAAATCACAATGGATTGTTTGTTTATTAAGGCAGGAATTTCTGTTGTAAGTTATGAAGCGATATGGAAAGGGGGCCGAGTCAAATTTAAAAACAAGAGGTCTCAAAGAACTGGATCTGATTTTAAAAACTGCAGTTGTCTTAGAATGAATTATAAGATCTGTCAGTTGGCTTGTATTTAACTGCAGCGTGCATACTTGTTATGGTCAATTAGATTTGCCAGAGGAGCACTAAGTTAGTAATAATACCCGACATTGTGGGTGTTATTGGGATATATCGGACCTGCCCAGGGCTGAATGAGGCCTCGACGCCGAGGCGGAGGGCCTTATAGCTCCTGGAAGGTCCGTTATATCCCTATAACGCCCACCCTGGAGGGTATTATTACACTTAGATAATGGAAAATGGGCAACTGTGTTTTAAATATTTGAAAAAAGTAATTTTATTTAGATGTTCAGAATATGAGCATTTCATGTATTTGTGTGATAAAATAGTTCCTTTGCCTGCATTTTACTGCCTTTTTTTCCTAGGGATTTTTGTCTTAGTAGTGCACCCGTACTTTTAAGTTTTGGTTGTTGGTTGTTATGGTGTCAGCTCCCCGCCTCTAGAGACGCACACACACAGAGCTTCGGAGATGGAATGAGTGAGTGCAACAACGTAAAAGTATTTATTTTTAAAGCTTTCATTTTCAAAGGTTTTGTCAGAATTGGGTCGAGGAGCGGCACCGGGAGTTCTGTAGTATGTATTGCGCAGATACGAGAAGCGTTGCTGTCTACCTTATACTACATCAGCCAGTTTTGATAAGACTGTGGATGCGAGTATCTGTCTTACAGGACGGCGCTTTGGTAAGACTGAAACTGTCTTTTTTTGCCAGTAAGAATGCTTTCTTTTTTGGTTTGATAGGTTTACTGTAGCAGTGGCATGTTGCAGGAATAAAAAAATATACTGGATTTTGGGAGAGCGGGGGTCAGAAGTATCTCGGTAAGCGAGTGTAAAAAATGGCAACTGACAGTTTCTAAGCGTCTGGCAAGTTTCGGTTCCAAATGATTGAGCTGGCACTTTTTCTGAGCGGGCCGTTGTTAAGAAATAACGGCCCGGGTGCCAGGCTCTTTCAGCCAATCAGGAAGCGAGTTCAAATTTACCCATAATCTAATTTCTGCTAATAATTGGCGTGATAATGTGCTGCTCATCTAACCGAAAATGTTGCTGCTAGAAATCAAACAATTCCTTAGTTCAGAGCTTGTCACATTCATCATGGCAACACATCTATTGCTATTCTGACTCATGATACAAAGCAATGTAGATGAAGGATCAGTAGAACATTTTAATATGGGAGTTAATACTTTGGAGCACCAGTTCAAGATTGACTGATTTTGTGTTTTAAGAGTGAGGTGCAAAAGCTGTGGTAATGTATAATGGGTCAACAGAGTACCTTGCAAGCTGCAGTGTGCTAGGAAAATAAAGTTTATACACCATGGGCTGGATATTCAAACTGCGCCATTCATAGGCGCAAGCCCTTGAGCTGCACAAAATAGTTGCGCAGGGGTGTGTCCTGGGCGATATTCAAAGGAGTTGCGTTATTGAGCAACTCCTTTGAATATCACCCCCCAGCCACAGCCACTGTGCATGGCACAGTGGAACTTGCGCCACCGCAAGTTGACAGAGTGGAGCATTCACCTTGCGGCAGCGCAAGTACCATTGCGCCATGCGCAAAATCACGATATTCAAAAGGTGACATGCAAATGGGGCTATAATTCATGCAAGGCGCGGGGGCAATTTGCGTGAGTGTGTCCCCATTTGCATGCCGACTCTTGCTCTGGTAGTCGCTGATCCCGAGGACTTGCACCTGGTGCCCTGCCAGGCAGCAGCCGTCGGGGACCGACGCCCCTGCAGCCCGATCACGGGCGGTATGTGGAATAAATCCCACCCCTCCCATACATATCCCTGGTGGTCCAATGGACCAAAATGCCCAATTGCGGGCGTGTATGTAATAAAACCACCCCCTGAACATAGCCCTGGTGGCTAGTGTCCCCACCCCACCCACCCACGAAGCCCCACCACCCACTCCCCAGCAGCATGACTCAACCAATCCTGAAACACCAAATATTACAACTACAGTAGTTGCAAAAGGTATGACAGTAGTATAAGGACATATTTATTCATCATGGAACTTGAAACTGGGCACCACTGTATGGTTCTCTAAATGTTCGCTAAAGGCTCCTAACAAATAATTTAAATAAAATGAATTATAAAAAAGTCAAGATGGCTTTAGTAAATGTGACACTGATTGGATGAATCAGGGCACCTGTGAAGCCTATACATACAGTACCCATAAATGCTACGAACCAAGGTTCTACATTTATATGGAGGTATCGCCACTCCTCCAGAGTGAGATAAGTAGCATTTGGCCTGTAGTCTTATGCTTCAGCACACACCAGAGAACTGCAAACATTTCCAAAAGAATGTGCATCCTGTCATGTGCTATCCACATGAAATGTTCAATTAGTCAGTGGCCCCCTTCCAGCAAGTTGCTGCCTCATGTGCCCCCCCTCCACTGTGTAGAACATCTATAGGCAGATGGAAAGGGGGTTGCACTACTGCATCACACATGGAGGGCCAGAGTGGGAAATAAGGGCTGGGAGATGGTGCAAAAGTGTGCCGTAGATACTAGGATAGCCAAACGATGTCAGTGAATGGGAGTCATTTTGAACAATAGGCCAGTATCTTCTTATTATAGAGACTACTTTGCCACTAAAAGAACTGTAGTCAGTAATGAAACATTTTGGCGGGCTGAGGGTTCAGTATGTAATTTTGGTTTTGGAGTTAGAAGGTCCTTTCTCTTTAATGTTTTAGCTTCAAAGCTTCATCTAGTACCTTCTTGCATTAACCTCTGTCCACAAACTGTTGATACAATAACGGAGCCTCAGTTTCAAACTTGGTATCTGCTGAACAGTTTTGCCAGAGTCCAGGAGATTGGCTATATGGGATAGAGGTGACCAATCTGTGTGGCTGTTCACTGACAAAGCATATCCTTTTTAACAACTCATGGGAGGATGGGGTGGTATCTGAAGACTGGAGAAAGGCAGATGTTATTCCCCTCCACAAAAGTGGGAGCAAGGCAGAATCAGGAAACTACAAACCTGTTAGTTTGACCTCAGTGGTAGGGAAAATTATGGAATCACTTCTGAAAGAAAGAATTGTTCACTACCTAGAGGCCAGCAGGGCACAGTACCCAAGGCAGCATGGATTCACAGTGGGAAGGTCATGTCAGATGAGTCTGATAGATTTCTTTGACTGGGTGACCAAAGTAGTAGACCAGGGAGGGGCTGTGGATGTGGCCTACCCAGACTTTAACAAGGCATCTGACACAGTCCCACATAAAAGATTAATAAACAAGTTATCCAGCCTGGGAGTGGGTCCCAGGGTGGTAGCCTGGGTCAAAAAGTGGCTGGACAACAAGATGCAGAGAATAATAGTAAATGGAGTCCACTCCAAGGAAAGGAGGGTTACTAGTGGGGTACCTCTGGGTTCAGTACTGGGACCGGTCCTCTTTAATGTCTTTATGTGACATTGTGGAGAGGCTGGAAGAAAAAGCATGCCTCTTTGCAGATGACACAATGATCTGAAACAGAGTTGATACACAAGGGGGAGGTGGAAAGGATGAGAAGAGACTTGGCAAAGTTGGAAGAATGGTCAAAAGTATGGTAGCATAGATTCAATGCAAAGAAGTGCAAAGTAAGGAAACAAAAACCCAGGGGAAGAGTACACAGTGGGGCGGTACTAACAACAACAACAATAATAATAATAATAAAATGTGTTTGATTAAGCACCTTTTGATTTCAAAGCGATGTACAGTATTCATAAAAACAAAACTCATGTACAAATACATGCAATATAAAATCAGAATAACACAGGAAATGCCTTCCCCATGAAAAAGTCTTAAAGGCCTGCTTGAAACTCCCCACCACCCTGCACTCCCGGAGCTCACGGGGCAGAGAATTCCAGAAGGTAGGTGCCACAAACCCAAAGGCATGCGCACCAGATGACTTTAAATTAACCCTCTGAATCTCCAGCAACCCTTTGTCAGCTGAGCAGAGCTGTCGCAAAGGGGTGTAAGGAACCAGGAGCTCTTTCAAGTAATTAGGACCTGATCCGTGTAGTGCTCTGTAAGTCAATAGACTTACTTTAAAGGTGATCTGCCACTGTATTGGCAGCCAGTGCAGAGCACACAGCACAATGGTAATACGTGATCTTCTAGATGCCCCAGTCATCAAACATGTTGCCGCATTCTGCACTAGCTGTAAGCAGTGGATATCAACCCCAGGAAGCCCTAGGTAAAGGGAGTTGCAATAATCAAGTCGCGATGTCACAAAGGCATGGACCAAAACAGGCAAGTCACCAGATGGAACAAGGTGGCTAATCCTGGCAATGCTCCTAAGATGGAAAAAGGCCAGCTTGACGACTGCCAATACCTGATGTTGAGGAGTCAGACCATCGTCAAGCACCACTCCCAGGTTACACACCCGTTCAGAGCTGAGAATCTGGCCCCCCCAGACTAAACCAGAAAGGAGCCCAGTCCTCAACCCCTTTACCCTATGACCTGGGTCCACAACCAAAACCTCAGTCTTTCCTGGGTTCAACTTTAGACTGTTGAAATTCATCCAGTCTTGGATTTCTGTGAGGCAGCTGTTCAGTACTGAGATAGCACCAACCTGGTCAGGTGCAAAAGACAGGTAGAGCTGGGTATCATCGGCATAGCAATGAAACCTCAGCTCGTACCATCTTACAATGTCTCTGAGGGGTAGTATATATACTGTGAATAACATGGGGGACAGCACTGAACCCTGAGGTACCCCGCAAGGCAGAGAGAAAGCCCCAGATGAAAACAAACCCGAGACCACTCTCTGCGTTCTCCCAGCGAGGAAAGATGAAAACCATCTGAGGACTGTACCCGACAGCCCAATGATGAACCTCAGGCATTCGAGAAGAACCCCATGATCCACAGTATCAAAAGCTGATGACAGATCCAGGAGAACCAAGATAGAACAGCATCTCTGATCTCTCGCCATCAGGAGATCACTGAGCACCTGAACCAGAGCAGTCTCAGTACTATGCCTCTTACAAAAACCCGACTGGAGAGATTTGTATAAATTATGGATGGTTAAATGGTTGCCCAGTTGAGTAGCCACAACTTTCTCAATAAAATTCCCCACAAAAGGGAGGTTAGAGATAGGCCTGTAGTTTGCTAGGTTCTCTGGGTCTAAAGAAGCTTTTTTCAGAAGGAGGGTTACTACCCCCTCCTTCAGGGAGCTAGGGAACTCACCCATGTCTAGAAAGCATGGGACAATCCAATAATGGAACGGGACCTGGGGGTAGTTATATCAGATGACCTAAAGGTAGGCAAGCAATGTGAGAAGGCAGTAAGAAGGGCTGGGGATACTGGGATGCACAGGGAGAGGCAACACCAGTAGAAAACAGGAAGTTGTTATCCCTCTATACAGACAGTTGGTGGGATCCCATTTGGAGTACAGCATGCAGTTCTGGAGACCCAACTCCTCAAGGATATAGACAGGATAGAGGCAGTCCAGAGGAGAGCAATTAAAATGGTGCAGGGTCTGCACCAGAAGTCATATGAAGAGAGAGAGAGAGACTAAAGGAGCTTCATATGTATACCCTAGAGGAAAGGAGGGAGAGGGGGGACATGATAGAAACATTCAAGTACTTCAAGAGAATCAAAAAAGTCCATGAGGGTAGCATCTTTCAGAAAAAGATATGTGCAAGAACAAGGGGGCACAATCTGAAGATAGAGGAGGGAAGGCACAGGGGTAACTTGAGGAAGTATTTTTTCACAGATAGGGTGGTGGACGAATGGAACAGCCTTCCAGAGGAGGTAGTAGGGTCAAAAACAGTAGAGGAATGCATGGGACAGACATAAGGCAATTCTAGTGGGAGGTAAGAGAAAGTAGGCTGTTGGTTAACTAGGATGTGCAACTTATCTAAAAGGTAGGGAAATGGGTAGACTGGTTGGGCTAAGTGGTCCTTATCTGCCATCAGAGTCTATGTGTTGGTAGAAGTTGGCTTAATTGCTGGTAGTGATTGTGTTGTTATTCACATTCCAAAAAATATGTAAACAAGTAAGTGTGTTCTTTCTGATAGTGTGAGTGAATCTAAGGTTCAGTTGATTAGTGTTAATCCAGGTAAGAAAATCAAGAGCCTCAGGTTCTGAAACATCCCACACACAGATCACATCATCAGTATATCAAAACCAGTGTTTAATGTGGTCTGTGCAGGCTCTGAATTGAAAACTGCTGTCTTCTCCCACTGTCCCACTAATGCATTTGCAAATGAGCAAACCACTGAGTCCTCTATGGCTGTTCCACAAACCTGTAGATATTATTCCGTGTTAAATTCAAAAACATTGGATTCAATAGAATGCTGCTGTCTGGGTCAATCACATCACAGTGGGCTCCATGGTGCACCACTCCCCGCATTTAAAAAAAACTCTTTTTTATCCATCGTTATTTATTTTAAGTGTGTTCTTCAATCAAAACAGCCACAGCTACATAGTAAGCTTATTTGCCTGACTGTCTTTACTAGTACAGTCCAGGAAATCAGAGGACTTACCTGATTAAATGCCCATCATAACAGTTGATGAATGTCACTTGAGGCAGTGTCCCTTCTGACATCTGTCATTGGCCGAGAGCCTGTCATGCACTGTAACCTTTTTTGAAACAAGGTGAGGAAATCTGAAGGAAAGGAACCTAAAAACAAGACAGGTTTTGCTAATTCTTTTTGACATTAACAGCAGGAAGACTAAGGCTAAAAACTTAAAACCTAATTCTCTGACCGATGAAGCCAGTATAGTGTTATGCTTGTGCAACTGTGTTAGCTTGGTTTTGGCAGTTTGCACTCTCTGTTCCAGAGGAATTACCACCCTGTAGGGGTACAAAAGGCAAGGAACCCTTGGAAAGGGTTCCACCCCTAGAGGTGCCACGGGATGATTCCCATGGCTAAAGGTACCTTAGGAATCCCCAAAAGAAATGTGTATAATCATCCCCAAAGAAGGAAGCAACATGAAGCATATGAGCAAGCAGTAACTGTGACGTAGGAGCAGTAACTATAATGTAGTAGTAGAGAAGCATAGGCAGTTTGATAATGCAATGAGATGCTCAGTTGGATAACGTAATGAATGCCCAGGCTTGCGTAGCATGATATTGATGGTTTGCATTGAGATTAGTGGATCCCACAAGGAGAGAGGGAATGGCAGGACATCCTCCACCTCCATCCAACAGTGGAACCTACCTAAAGAAACTAGAGGAAACAACTATGCTAACTAACTGTTATGACCTGAGGCAACGGAGGAGAGGAAAAAACCCTATGAGGAGGAATTATCTGGAGATCCAAGGCCTAGGTCGCCTTCCCTTCAGGCTTGGGATAGTTTTTTTTTAGTGATGGCTCTGCAGCTGCAGTTTGGAAAACCCAATTAAAGGGAGGTGGAAAACATTCTAATTTGGAGGAAGGCTCTCACTCAAACCCTCTAGCAGGCACACCGTGGAAGGTTGCAAGAAAACTCTGCAACAATAAGTGCATCTAAGGTGCAGGAGGAGAGCAACAACTGCTGAGGCACTCATCTGGCCTACCCACCCTAAAACAAACCAGGTGAACCAGAGGCAGTTGTTGGGAGAATGTGGTGAAGCTGCCTTGCTAGGGAAACCACTAAAGTCAATAGCTAACTGTTATAGTGGAACACTAGAGCCAAAGGAGGTAACTTTTTCCACCCTTCACCACTAGTCTTAAATTCTACACCAGGAGCTGCTGTCATGTAGCAGGTAGCCAAAGCCAAACCCGGAGTGAGGACATTTTCAGCTATGGGCCGGGTAAGAAGGATCGTGCCCCAAATTGGACTTGCTCGAGATGCGGACTAAATGCAGAGTGAGACAATCAGCTGCAGGAACTCTGCGTCAGAATAGAATGGCTGGTATGCCCCAGAAATTGACTGAGAGTTGAAAAGCTGGTGAGCTGAATGAGCACGGCGTGCTGAGATCGTAATGAGCATTGAGTGCTGAGACCTTGCAAGGTCGAAAGCAGATTGAGTGCAGCAAAATCCCAAAGGCTGAAGCCAAGGGGATGGCAATAGGCATGAAGCAACGGTTTGCGTAAGCAAGGAGCAACGGTTGTGTAAGCAAGTGTGGACCTGCAAGTAGGTTAGTAAACAGAGTAGTAATAAGTGGACCTGCACATAGGTCTGCATAATGTAGGGCAAACAGCACTGAATAGTGAGGCAAGCCAGCCAGGCATTTCAAAGCCAAATCAAGGTGACAAACTTGGAGGATTTTCGGTGGTGAAGACAGGATTTAGAACAGAAATAATTAGCCACATTAACCAAATCAGCCCAAACACCTCCCAGTCCCTGCCGTAGGACAAACAATTAAGCAATGGAAGGGCTGAGAACCACATGCATATATTAAAACTAATTTAATAGCCTCAGCAGGAGCTTTAGCTAACCTCAGAGTAGAACAAGGTACAATAGCAATGGGAGAAAATAAAGCAGTAGCAGTAAGCAATTAGGCCTGTGCAGCAGTAATGAAAACAATTGAGTACACCGAGTAGTAACTGCAATAAATAAAATAAAAGGAGGCAAAATGCTCTGAAAGCACTGTCACCAGGCAGTGCAATGAGACTGCTGCAGTGAGGTAATTAGAACAAGCATGAGTGAGCAGTAGAGCTAGGTTCAAAGTAAATCTGAGTCAGGTAAAAGTAATCCAGTATGCAACATGGAGCAGCTATAGTTGAGCTGAAACACACAGATCAGGTTTGCAGTTGCAGTGGAAGTAATTTGAGAGTTGTGAGTAGCAAAGCAAGTAGTATGAGCACTGGAGTAGCAGTATGCTAGGAGCTAAAAAACAAAGCCCCCCCCCAAAAGACAAAACCAAAGACACACAAACACAGAAAACAGAGAACAAAAACAGAAGGAAGTACACACAACTAAAGGTAAAATATAAACCAGAAGCAGGAAAATAAACACAGAAGCCCAGCAGAGACAAGCAGGAGCAGCAGGGGGTGGGGGGGGCAGCACTAGCCCCAGCCAGGGAGGCACAACCAGCTTAGAGGACAAACCAACAGAGCCTTCGGCTGCAAAGAAAAAATGCTTCACAATGAGGCTGAGAGGAACTGCTTGTATAGCTCAGGAAGTGGGAGTGGCTGGCTGCTTGCCCACTGAACTCCAGGCAAAGCCTTTCCAATTATCTAGGAGAGACTGTAGCATTACAGTATAGAAGAGGGTTGGATGCAAATACAGCAGGTAGTGCCTATAGCAGATCTATAAATAAAGAATTAGAGAAATAAAAACACCAAAAAGACCAATGTTAGATGCCAATCTAAGGAGTGAAGCTAGTAACTTGGAACTAGCCCCAATGACCAATCTCCTAACTATAGCCCATTTTAAAATATATTGATGAATGAAATGTCAGGGTTGATACACAAGGAGGCGTGGAAAGGATGAAAAGGGACATGGCAAGGTTGGAGGAATGGTCAGAAGTATGGCAGCTAGGATTCAATGCAAAGAAGTGCAAAATAATGCACCTGGGAAACAAGAACCCAGGGGAAGAATACACAATGGGTGGGGAGGTAGTAACAACAACAAAAAAGGAAAGGGACCGGGCGGGTAATCATATCATTTATTTTATTTAGCTTTTGTTGACCGGGTAAGTGCACTAGACAAATTCTGCCTATTTTCAGGCACGACCCGGGGGAAGGGGATACAGATGAATGCCAGCTGACTTTGAACCAGATTAAGCTGTTGGTGGTATTTATAGTGAATGAGGGAAATTTGGCCAGGACACCGGGGAAATTTCCCTACTCTTTTCGATACGTGCCATGGGATCTTTAACATCAACCTGAACTACCACCAATCCAGGCAGATGGGAACTCGGTTTAACGCCTCATCTCAAAGACTTGCACTCAGAAGTGCAGAACCCTCATGCTGCACTACAGTGTCAGTACTGGACACAACCCAAGTGCCAGATGGGAACTGAACCCACAGCCCTCTGATCTCCCGGCCTCAGAGGCGAGTGTGCTACCTACTGAGCCACTGACACTGTCAGATGACCTTAAGGTTAGCAAGCAATGTGAGAAGGCAGCAAGGAGGGCTGGGGGTATACTGGGATGTATAGAGAGAGGCATCAGCAGCAGAAAACAGGAAGTTGTTATCCTTCTGTACAGACAGTTGGTGAGACCCCATCTGGAGTACTGTGTCCAGTTCTGGAGACCCCATCTCCGCAAAGACATAGACAGGATAGAGGCAGTCCAGAGGAGGGCAACTAAAATGGTGCAGGGTCTGCAAGAGAAGCCATATGAGGAGAGACTAAAGGAGCTTAATATGTATACCCTTGAGGAAAGAAGGGAGAGGGAGGACATGATAGAAACTTTTAAGTACCTCAGTGGAATCAACAAAGTCCAAGAGGGTAGCATTTTCAGAAAAAGAGACTTGCAAGAACAAGGGGAGACAATTTAAAGATAGAAAGAGGGCGGTTCAGGGGCAATGTGAGGAAGTATTATTTCACAGAGAGGGTAGTGGATGCATGGAACAGCCTTCCTGAGGAGGTTGTGGGGTCTAAAACTGTGGGAGAATTCAAGAATGCATGGGACAGACATAAGGCAATTCTTGTGGGGGGTAGGAAGAAATAGGCTGTTGGTTAACTAGGATCTGCGGCCTATCCTGTAGGTAGGGAAATGGGCAGACTAGATGGGCCTAGCGGTCCTTATCTGCCGTCAAAGTCTATGTTTCTATGTTTCTAATTTAAATCACTGTACTAGATCTTCCTGTTGGCTTTAAATAATTAAAACAGGAGTCAACAAAGAACTAAATCAGGATTTCAGATGCCGAGGCTTGTATAAGCAGTGTTGAAGGCATAGTAGAAAAATAAATAAACCAAGGATCCAACACAACAAAAGACTGGCTAAACTGAAGTCCAAAACAGAGGACCTTGAAAGTAGAAGTAGGAGCAGGAGGAATATCGTAAAAATATTTGGCCTAAAGGAAGGCATACAGGGGAATAACCCTGTAGTAGTGCTGTATGGAATGCAAAATTCCACCAGCAGAATTAGTGCAGAATGGCCATTCTGCCAGTGGAATTTCCGCCAGAATTGAACTGGTTCTTCAGCAGAATTCTGCCTACTGTGAGCTGTGGAATAATATTGCATGGAAAATTATTTCACAACAATTTCAGCAGAAAATATTGAGATCCATGGAAAAATATTCTGCGGAACAGCATTTTTCTGAGGAAAATCATTCCACAACTATTTTCTACTGCAGAATTCCATCATTCCTTTTGTGGTGAAATTCGATGGAATTTTGGCGCAATTTCGTTCCACCGGAATTTGAAAATTCCACACAGCACTGTAGCATTTGTTAACAAGCTCCTAATACAGATATAAGATCCTCCACCAGACAACCCAAATTGTCTTCAGTGCCTGGGTCAATGATGAATTCTTGCATTTTGGTTATGACCTCCTCCAGACAATGACATCTCTGGACCTGGTACAGGCGGTTGCCTCTGTGACCCATCAGCATGGCCACACCTTGAACTTGGTATTCTCGCTGGGGCTTGAGGTCACTGACATCAAAACTGATCATGTCACTTGGTTTGATCATTGCACAGTGGAGTTCTTGTTTGGGACCCCCCAATAGTCCCCCCCCCATTGAGATGGTCAGCTACTGCTATAAGGGGACTGTCCCAGAGGGACTCTTGGTGGTAGGAGAATTTTTTTGCATTAGCACTGCATGTGCAAATGGCATGGGTGAGGCACTGGTGACCTATAATGGAGCCATTTTCAAGGCTCTGGATGTCACTGCACCAGTCCGTATACAACCCAGGTCTTCTCGCTTGAGATCCCCTTGGTTTGATGGGGCTCTCAAGGAGATGAAGATCAGGGTTTGGAAGTCGGAGTGTTGTTTTTTTTTTGTACTTTTCATTTATGAGAGTTTATGAAATACAGTAAACACTACATTCACATAATAAAACATGAGCATTGGGACACATGAAATCTGGAGGGTTAATGTACAGGTTTGATAACAGTCACAACAGGATAATACAATACTATTGTCCATTCACCACTTCAGGACAGCCAGGGGCTGCAAAGGAGTAAAAGTCCAGCAAGACAATAGTGTAGGAGAGTCCACTCTCACCTTCTCTATGATTTGAAGGGTATCTGCCAATATTTCTTGCCCCCTGTAGGATTCTAATTATAAGGTGGAGGGCTGGGACACCCATGAAGGAGTCACAATAGATGTCCTCAACTCAATTAAGTTGCATGACATCCCTACTTCTGAAGTACAGACAGTTGATGAGACCCCATCTGGAGTACTGTGTGCAGTTCTGGAGACCACATGTCAGCAAGGACATAGACAGGATGGAGGCAGTCCAGATGAGGCAACTAAAATGGTGCAGGGTCTGCACCAGAAGCCATATGAAGAGAGACTAAAGGAGCTTTATATGTATACCTACAAGGAAAGGAGGGAGAGTGGGGACATGATAGAAATTTTCAAGTACCTCAAGGGAATCAACAAAGTCCAAGAAGGTAGCATCTTTCAGAAAAAGAGATGTGCAAGAACAAGGGGGCACAATTTAAAGATAGAGGGGGGACAGCTCAGGGGCAATGTGAGGAAGTATTTTTCATGGAGAGGGTGGTGAATGCATGTAACAGCCTTCCTGAGGGGGTCAAAAACAGTGGGGGAATTCAAGAATGCATGGGACAGACATAAGGCAGTTCTACAAGGGGATAGGAGGAAGTAGGCTATTGGTTAACTAGGATCTGCTGCTTATCCAATAGGTAGAGAACTGGGCAGACTAGGTGGGTCAAGCAGTCCTTATCTGCTGTCAAAGTCTATGTTTCTATGTTTATACCAGATGGCGGGTAGGGAGACAGGATAAAAATAGGAATTAAACATAATAGATCACAAATAGAGTGGAGTGCAATCACACTCCCACATGTAACTGACCGCCTTATGGACGAGGTAATAGCCTATATAAAAATGCTAGAAGAAGTGACTAGAGCTTATGACAACATGGCTTCAAATTTTTATAAGTCAACAAAAGAAAAAAAAGTACCCGTCTTTTCATGGAGTTCTGGATATAGGGAGCCAATAGGGAGCGGGAGGTAAGACTCCAAAAGCAAACAAAAGACCAGGGCCGGTTTAAGATGCTGCCGGGCTAAAACTGTGCCACTTGCAGTCATCATTGGAGAGAGAGTGGGGGTGCTGTGTGTGAGTATTGTGCCACCCACAGTTGGTGTTTGGAAGTGGGTGGAAGTGTGGTGAGCTGGCTAGGGATAGCAGCAGAATTGTGGTAAAAGCCGGGGAGGGTGGGCACATTTTGAATTAATTTGCCTGAGGATCTTAACTTTTTCCGCACTTGTTCTGGCTAACAGGAGGGCCGCGGGAGTCTGAGTGCTGGGGAGGAATGCACAGGGGCACGGCAGAGGATGGCAGGAGCACCATTGCAGGGAAGCACCTTACATTGTTTATTTCTCTCTTGTGCCTACGTTTAGATAAGCTAGTAGTAGGGGACTTGAACTTATGTTTTGTTTTTGTTGGGCATAGCCTGCAAAGGACCTGGAAGGCCAAACAAAGGGACGGCTACTATTTTGGGAGGGGGCTGACTGTCTCACGAGAGACCAGGGAGGAGGCCCAAACCCACCCTCCCCCATTCCTCCCACCCCAGGCTACTCTCCATTTATAGGTAGACTGCTGCCTCTTGATTGGAGTGGGTGCAGCAGGGTGAAATGAGAGAGGACTAGTTGTATGCTTGTGTGGCACATTATTTGTAGCAGTCAGTCCTACACTGAACTGACTCGATTGGACAAGTGCATTCAAGCTCATTAACTCTTTCACGAAGGTGAAATATTTCTAGTCAAAGGGCTAGATTTTGTATAGAGACTGCTAATAGTGCATTGACTGCTCTGTAAGAAGCAGGGCAGGATTGTAAAGGGTGTAAAGTCTTATATAGATACAGCTAATAAGGCATAGACTGCTCTGAAGGACACAATGCAAGGATAGCTAAAACCATTGGGGGTATCTTGAGGGTTAGGACATCTTGGGGAAGACAGATGAAGCGGGTCAGGGATGGACACAGCAGAGCACGGGGTGGGTTCTAGTGGGGGCAACTGGGGTCAGCATGGGGGTGGGGGTGGAATGGGGAGGCAACATGCAAGGGGGGATAAGACGGATAGAACTGTGGTATGTAATGAATGTGGGGCAGTGGTTTGGATGAACATATTGTGGAGGCTAGGGGTGGTACCCAATCTGTAACAGGTTGAAGAGGCTGGAGGAGGAAGTGCTATGGCTTGGTAGAGAGTGTTGGAGAGGATTATGGAAGGGGGGGAATTGAGGCATGAGGTCTCATCTGAGGAAGAACATGAGGATGCCACATGGGAGGAACAGTGGCTCTAGGGAAGGGATGGGGAGGGAGGTCAGAAGCGGAACAAACAGGGGGTCTAGCATTAGTGGGAAGGCTAGAATCGGGTGGAGGGAGCCAAAGCACAGCAGGCAGGAGGGGCAGGAAATAGGTTCGCTGTGCTGGCAACACTGGTGGATGAGGATGGGGTGCACCGTCTCAGGGGGAGAGCAGGAGGGGGAAAGGGAGGGAAATCCGCAAGAGACAGGAGTCTGTCAGAGGAGGGAGTCAAGGGTGAGGGGGAGGAAAACACTGCTGATGGGCAGGATGAGAGGAGCAGAGCTGTGGGAGGCCAGGGCAGAGGGGAAGGTTGTGGAGGATAAGGAGAGAGCAGTGAAGGGGCAGGTGACAAGACAGGGGAGAAGGGGGGAGCAGAAGGGGGAAGGGTGGAGATAGTGAGGTGACAAGCTCAAGTAATGGATACCTTGGGAAAAGGGTGGGGGTTGGGACAACGAATCAGGAAGGGTGTGTGCTAGTGCTAGGGGATTCCATACTTAAAGGGATCAAATGGGGAAGCAGGGGGGAAAGACATAGTAGAATATGGGTGAAGGCTATACTCGGGCTAAAGGTGGACAGGGTGGGGCAGGCGGTTCTTAAGTGCGTAAGGAGGAGCAGAAAGAAACCACATGTAGTGGTGCATGTGGGCACTAATGACCTGGCCGGGAGATGGTGGAAATAGTGAGGATGTGGTTTGAGGTACTGGGAGGGCTTTGTGAGGAAATGGGGGAATCAGTGGTCTTCTCAGAGGTGCTTCCAGTACCCTGCGCAAGTATGGGATGGAAAGTGAGGATTAGGGAGTTCAACACTTGGCTGGGGGAATGGTGTCAGTCTACAGGGTACAGGGTCATGGGGGACTGGGGCAAAACCTGGGACAATAAGGATCTATATGCAGGGGATAGGCTGCACCTGTGTGGGGAGGGGAAAGGGGTATTAAAGCAGAGGTTTAAGGGGTACATAGCATCAGAGATAGATTTAAACTTGGTGGGGGGTTGGCATGAGGACAGCTAGGAGACAGGGATCCCAGAAGGGGGAGCCAAGCGTGCCCATCCCCCAAGCTATCAGAGAGGTATTTGAGGAGGGAACACAAGGAGCAGTTGGGGGGGGGACCAGAGTGATGGGAAGACAAAGGTTGGAGGGCGGTCTCGCTGAATGCGAGAAGCTTAGGTAACAAATCAGCCGAGCAACAGGCTCTCATGGCTGTGGGGAGGGTGGACATTGCTGCCATAATGGAAAGATGGGCCACCCAAAACCAGGACAGGGATATGATGATCCCAAGATATAGGATATTCAGAAAGGACAGGGCAAGGAGGAAAGGGGGGGCATGGCAATGTATGTGAGAGAGGGGATAAGGTGTATAAAGTAGGAGGGGCAGGAGAGCAGGACAGAGGCCCTATGGATGCAATTTCAGGACTTGAAAAGAAGGACACTGAGGATGGGGGTATTGTACAGGCCACCAGCTCAGGGGGATGACCTGGATATGGAGTTGGCCAAGCAAATTAGAATGGTGTGTAGGAAGGGGAACACAGTAGTGGTGGAGGACTTCAACCTCCCAGGGGTGGACTGGAACATCCCAACCACTTAGTGTGCAAAGGAGCAGGTTTTACTAGATGCATTTCAGGACTGCTTCCTAGTGCAATTGGTCCATGAGCTGACTAGGGTGGGTAGGACTCTGGACCTAGCATTAACAAACGAGGAGGTTGTAAGGGATCTGGGAGTGGAGGCCCTCCTGGCTGGGAGTGACCATCACACAATGTGGTTCACACTCAATATGGACAGAGAAATGGGAGGAACAGGTACCAGACTGATCAATTTTAAGGGAGTGGACTTTAACAGGATGGGGGAAATTTTGGTTGAGCATCTGGTGGGAATTCAGGCATGCAAGAGTGCCAGCCAAAAATGGAATATCATTAAAAAGGACTAGCAGAGGCAACTGAGACTCGTACCAAGACATGGAGCAAGAAGGGCAGGGCAAAGAAGCCAAGCCGGTTGACTCGGGAGGTCATGGAAGGAGTGATGGCCAAGAGAAAAGCATTCCAGAGACTTAGGAAACTGGGAGGGCAAGGGTACAAAGACAAGTACACAAAGAAGTCCATGGAGGTTACCAGGCTTGACAGAGTGACCAAGGCTTCCAGAGGTCTGAGACTGGCATAGGGAATCCAGGACGGGGAAAATGACTTCTTCAGATATGTTGGAGAGAGAAGAAGAAACAAAGACAAAATTGTGAGGATTATAAAGAATGGGGGTGGGTGGAGAAGGGTGAGGACCAGGCAGAAGCACTGAATGAGTACTTCTGCTCTGTGTTCATGAAGGAAAAAGGAAGGAAGATACCCCAGGGGAAGGGTGGAATGGGCAGAAGAGGGGCAGGGGTGACTAATATTGGGATTACAGAGGACAGGTGCTGGAAGGACTAAGGGTGCCGAGGGTGGACAAGGCACCGGAACCAGACGGCATTCACCCTAGGTTACTTAGGAAGCCAGCAGAGATTCTGGTGGGACCACTGGCAGACCTGTTCAGTATATAACTGGACGCAGGATGCATGGTACCGGACTGGAGGATGGGCCATGTGGTGCCCATTTATAAAAGAGGCCCAAAAGATGACCCAGGCAACTATAGACAGGTGAGCCTCACTTCAATCATGGGGAAGCTCATGAAGTCAGTCCTAAAGGAGAGGCTAGTGACCTTTTTGGAATACAATGGTCTCCAAGATGGGCATCAACATGGTTTTGTCTCAGGCAGATCCTGCCAGACAAACCTAGTGGAGTACTATGACTGGGTTACTAGGGAACTGGACTGAGGCCATGCAGTGGTCATCCTGTATTTGGACTTCAGCAAGGTCTTTGACTTGGTGTCACATGGAAGGCTGGGGGGGAAACTGGAATACATAAGGGTGGGAACAAAAATGGTCAATTGGATCACCAACTCACTGCAGGGAAGGCAGCAAAGGGAGGTGGTGGTGGTGGTGGTGGTGGGGACTCTTGTCACTGAGGGACAATACGAGCGGGGTGCCCCAGTGCTCGGTACTGGGACTGGTGCTTTTTGGGATATTCATAGCCGATATCTCAAACAGGATCCGGAGTAGGATCAATCTGTTCGCAGATGATACTAAGATTGGTGCTGTGGTAGATTACATAGAGGGGTGGAGGTGTCTGCAGGAAGACCTGACCAAACTACAGGAGTGGTCGGAGTCATGGCAGCTAGGGTTCAACACCAGGAAGTGCAAGATCCTGCACTTCAGAGCAAGGAACCAGGGAAGGAAATATCAGTTGGGAGGGGTACAGTTGGAAAGCACCATGGAGGAAAAGAATCTAGGGGTACTAATATTGGAGAGCATGAACCACTCAGCTCAGTGCAGGAAGGCATAGAAAAACAAGATGCTGGGGTGCATAGTGAGGGGAATCTCCTCTAGGCACAGAGAGGTGATCCTTCCCCTGTTCAGGTCACTGGTCAGGCTGCACCTGGAATACTATGTGCTACTGCTGGAGGGGGTGCAGTGTAGTGCAATGAAGATGATCCAGGGTCTGGAGGGAAAATCCTATGAGGAGAAGCTGGGAGAGCAGACCATGCATTCCCTGGAGGAGGGGAGAGGAGGGATAGGGGGATATGATAAAAACCTTTAAAAACTTAAGATTAACACAGAAGGGATTCTTCAGATAAGAGGGGGGGGGACTTGAGAGGACATTGGCTGAGATTGGAAGGGGATTCAGGAGGGAGATCAGGAGACACTTTTTCACAGAAAGGGTGGTAGACAAGTGGAATACACTGTCTGAGGAAGTGGTATTGTGTAGAATGGTAGGAGGATTTAAGAGGGGGGTGAGAAAAAGTGAACGGAGGGTTGTTATGAGGAAGGGAGGAGAGGGAGGAGCAGCTGCTAGTTGAGGAGCAAGCTGCACAATCGAGCAGACTCAATAGACTGTGAAGCCTGTTTCAGCTGGCATTTTGTATGTTCGTATGCTCATAAAAGTTTCTGTTGGACTGATGGGAAGAAGTTAAGGCAACTATAAAAATCAAACAATTACAGTCTCAATTGTTGGAGTCTGTTTCAAGATCACCTTCTCCTGCTTGCTCGTTGGAGGATTCCTGAGTAGAAAGGAGCTTGGAAGCAAATGCTGCTGCTGCATCTGGATCAGTGAGGATATGCGTTATGTTAGCACAGTAGATCTGTAAATACGCTGGGAATAAAAGTTGAGCAGCTATGTCGTTTTCCAAAAGGGACTTGTTGGTCACTTGTAAAGCTTTTTTCCTATTCTGCATTTGAGAGGCAATGTCCAGAAAGAGAGCAAATTTGCTGCTTTCCCCCACTATATCTTCTCGTCGTCTACCTGCCTGCAGCAGGGGAATGTGAGCCTCCGGGCTGGATAGTCATGATAACCATCAAAGGATGTGAGCTGCCTGTACTTCTCAGTCTAGCCCTTATAGGAATGGCAAAGGCCTTGGTCACCAAGACACCAGAATCTTCTGGCAACAGCCCCAGATTAGTTAAAACATAGAAACATAGACTTTGATGGCAGATAAGGACCGCTTGGCCCACCTAGTCTGCCCATTTCCCTACCTAGAGGATAAGCTGCAGATCCTATTTAACCAACAGCCTATTTCTTCCTACCCCCCACAAAAATTGCCTTATGTCTGTCCCATGTACTCTTGAATTCTCCCACAGTTTTAGACCCCACAACCTCCTCAGGAAGGCTGTTCCATGCCTCCACCACCCTCTCTGTGAAAAAATACTTCCTCACATTGCCCCTGAGCCGTCCACCCTCTATCTTCAGATTGTGTCCCATTGTTCTTGCACATCTCTTTTTCTGAAAGATGCTACCCTCTTGGACTTTGTTGATTCCACTGAGGTACTTAAACATTTCTATCATGTTCTCCCTCTCCCTCCTTTCCTCAAGGGTATACATATTAAGCTCCTTTAGTCTCTCCTTGTATGGCTTCTCTTGCAGACCCTGCACCATTTTAGTTGCCCTCCTCTGAACTGCCTCCATCCTGTCTATGTCCTTCGGAGATGGGGTCTCCAGAACTGGATGCAGTACTCCAGATGGGGTCTCACCAACTGTCTGTACAGGGGGATAATAACTTCCTGTTTTCTGCTGGTGATACCTCTCCCTATACATCCCAGTATCCCCCCAGTCCTCCCTACCGCCTTCTCACATTGCTTGCCAACCTTAAGGTCATCTGTTATGATTACCCCCAGGTCCCTTTCCATTTTTGTCGTTGTTACTACCTCCCCCCCATTGTGTAATTTCTCCCTGGGTTTTTATTTCCCAGGTGCATTACTTTGCACTTCTTTGCATTGAATCCAAGCTCCCATACTTCTGACCATTCTTCCAACCTTGCCAAGTCCCTTCTCATCCTTTCCACGCCTCCTTGTGTATTAACCCTGTTGCACATCTTTGTGTCATCTGCAAAGAGGCATACTTTTCCTTCCAGTCCCTCTGCAATGTCACTTATAAAGACATTAAAAAGGACAGGACCCAGTACTGAAGCCTGCGGTACCCCACTAGTAACCCCCCTTTCTTCAGAGTGGACTCCATTTACAATTACCTTGTGTATCCTGTTGTTCAGCCAATGTTTTACCCAGGCTACCACCCTGGGACTCACTCCCAGGCTGGTTAATTTGACTACTACTCTTTTGTGTGAGACTGTGTCAAATGCCTTGCTAAAGTCTAGGTAGGCCATATCCACAGCCCCTCCCTAATCTACTACTTTGGTCACCCAGTCAAAGAAATAAATTAGATTCATCTGACATGACCTTCCCGCTGTGAACCCATGCTGCCTTGGGTCCTGTGCCCCACTGGCGTCTAGGAACTCAGCAATTCTTTCCTTCAGAAGTGATTCCATCACTTTCCCTACCACAGAGGTCAAACTGACAGGTCTGTAGTTTCCTGCCTCTGTCTTGGTCCGGCTTTTGTGAAGGGGAATCACATCCACCTTCTTCCAGTCCTCGGGTACCACACCATCCTCCCATGATTTGTTAAAAAGGGTAGTCAGTGGTGTCACTAGTTCTCTGCTTAATTCTTTTAGAATTCTGGGGTGAATTCCATCAGGCCCCATTGCTTTGTCCACCTTCAGTTTTAGGAGTTCTTTCAGAACCCTTTCTTCTGTGAAAGGACTGGGATCGACCCCCCTCTCCAGAGTGCTTCTGTTAATTGGATTATGCACCTCCCCCTTCCTCTTTTGTGAATACTGAACAGAAGTATTCATTCAGTATCCCTGCTTTTTCACTGTCACTCTCTGCCCACCCACCATCCATTCTATTCAGCCTCACTATCCCTCCCTTTGTCTTTCTACGCTCCCTGATATACCTATAAAAGGTTTTATCCCCTTCTTAACTGAGTTAGCTATCTTTTCCTCAGTTTGTGCCTTTGCTCTTCTGACTACCCTCCCTGCTTCCTTCTGCCTTAATTGGTACAGTTCTCTGTCCTGCTCCTTCTGTGTTTTCTTATACTTCCTAAATACTATCTTTTTCTCCCTAACTTTCACCTCCACCTCTTTTGAGAACCATAGTGGCTTTTTCTTTCATTTTGATTTGTTTATTTGCTTCACACAAAGGCTTGTTGCCTCTGTGATTGCAGTTTTGATATTTCCCCATTGTTGCTTCACCCCCTCCTTCTAGCCTGTTTGCTTGTGCTTTTCTAAGGCACTCTCCCATCTTGCTAAAGTCAGCCCTCCTGAAGTCCAGAACCCTCACTTTTGTATAGCTTGACTCTGTTGCTGAGTTTATCATGAACCACACTGTTTGGTGGTCACTTGTTCCCAAATGACTACCCACTTCTAGATCTGAGATCCTCTCACTGTCCCCATTTAAGAGTATGAGGTCTAAGATTGCTCCCTCATGAGTAGGTTCCAAAACTAGCTGTCTGAGGTGTGCCACCTGAAGGGCATCAAGAATGGCCCTGCTTTTGGATGTGGCTGCCACGAAGGTGCTCCAGTTAACATCTGGCATATTAAGGTCCCCCATCAACAGTATCTCTCCTTTCTGTGCCATCCTAAGTATGCCTTCTATCATATCTTTGTCCATTCCCTCCCCCCTGACATGGGGGTCTATATACAACCCCTGTGCAGATTGTGGTGCCATTTCCAGTCTTTAAGGTGACCCACAGTGCCTCCTCTCCTCCCTGTTTACTCTTTTGTTTGGTTGCTTTTATCCCTTCCCTTACATAGAGAGCTACTCCCCACCTTCTGCCCTCCCTGTCTCTCCTGTAGGTTGTGTACCCTGGTATGTTAACATCCCAGACATGGTTCTCTGTGTACCATGTTTCTGTGACTGCTACAATATCCAGGCATCCCTCTTCCATCAAGGCCACCAGTTCAGGGAGCTTGTTGCCCAGACTACGGGCATTGGTACTCATTACTTTCCATTTCTTGATGGCCTTACCTCTTTTTGCCCCATCCCTGTCCTTACTGCATTTGTCACTTTCTCCATTTACCCTTGTGCTTCTCCCTATCGACATCTCTATGTTGGTGGCTACCTCACTTAGTACCCTGATATTTTGGGGAAGGGCTAGGATTTCCCTGCTCCTTTCCAGTGCCTACCCTTGGCTAGTTTAAGTGCTTGTCAATGAAGTATTTAAACCTATCACCTAGGATCCTGGTTCCCCTCCTGGACAGATGCAGACCATCATGCCAGTATAGGCCTGCATTCCTCTAGGTGGACCCCCAGTCCCCAATGAAGCCAAATCTCTGAGCTCTGCACCAGTTTTTCAACCACTGATTGAATCCCATGGTGTGGAGCACCCTAGCCTCACCCATGCCATAGACAGGCAGCACCTCTGAGAAGGTTACCATGTGTGCTGTTTGTCTAAGGCCCCTCCCTATCTCTACAAACACTTCTTTCACTGCTCTGATCCCTTTCTTAGCCAGGTCATTTGTCCCTAGGTGGACAATTACATCCAGCTCCCTCCCCTGTGCAGCTGCTCCTGCAATCCTGAGGATTCGCTCCCTGTCCCTCAAAGCCATGGCACCAGGCAGGCACCTTACCTCCCTCTCTCCTTCCTCCCCCAGTTCTACCTTCCTAACAATGGAGTCCCCCACCAAGAGTTGTTTCCTTCCCCTGTGGGGTCCCATGCCACCCTCCTATGGGTCTCCTGTGTGGAGGTTCCCAGCATCCTCCTTGGTCTCCACTGTGGGTGCCTCCATAGAGGAACCACACTTTTCCAGAATGGCATAGAAATTGTGGAGAGGTACAACTGGAGGGATGCACCTCTGTTCCACCACCATCAGCCTCCCTGAGCCCACGGTGGTCCAACCACTCCTCTTTCTTGGCAACCTCTGAGGCAATGGCAGTGGCCCTGGTGGTCCCTGGGTGGGAGAGGAGGTCCCACAAATCCTGGCCAACTCAGCCTGGAGATGAGCAACCTCCTCCCTCAGCCCAGAGAGGTGCCTGCAGTTGGGACAACACTGCATCCTCCAGAACATCTCCTGGAAGACTGCTGCTCCATAGCCACTGCACTGCACCACTCCCAACATGTCTTTTTTCTGGCCCCCTAACTGTTATTTGGAATACTTACTCTTTCCTCTGTTTGTTTAATTCTTTTTTTTCTTTTTTTTTCTCCTTCTCTTCTCTCCCTACTTACTTACTGTCTCTGCACCTTTTTAGCTCCTGATCTTCCTATTCTGAGACAGGAAGTTCCTATATTTCTCAGTAGTCTCCTTACTTGCTCAGAGTCAGACCTCCAGCAGCTAGGGGGGACGGAGAGCTACTCTTGCCCTTCTAGGATGCTGAGTCTTTTGTGGCTTTGTGATCTCTCTCTTCCTGCTCCCAAACAGGAAGTTCCTGTTGTCAGTTAAATCCTGTGCCTATAAAAGTAGAACTGGTTTAGGGTGGGGGGGGGAATGGAGGGTAATATTGTCCCAGTAGAGAAGTTTTAGTTATACCAGTAGCTCCTTCCTCCTGGTTTTCTGTCTGCTTTGTGGCAGAAGCTATCTAGGGCAGTGTGTATATCTGGTCTTAACCTGGCTCCTTCTAGCTAAGCCACTCCCCCTACTTTGCAAATCTTTCTACACCTAGTTAATTTCACAGATAACAATTCCCTTCTGACACCTGTGACAAGCACCTAGATAAGTACACAGATAACACATGGCCTTTCGGCACCATGCAATTCTGCTTAAAGTTGGACCAGCATAACATTCTGTGGTGATTTGCATATGCAGCCTATGATGCTTTGCATTGTGGGGGCATGTGTGATTTTGTATTTTCTTGAAACTTGGCTTCCCAGCCAAATGCCCTTTGGGGTAACCCTTGCCTCAGTGTTTGCGCACAGAGGTTCTTTGTCAGATAACACATACTGTATAACAGATAACAATTTACTTCAACTGCCTCTTGACAAACACACTAACTCCTTTTTTACCCTAAATTGAAGGTCCCAGTACAAGAGATCTAGTTCTTAGCCCCAGTAGAGAAGTTTTAGTTATACCAGTAGCTCCTTCCTCCTGGTTTTCTGTCTGCAGGCAGTTTACAGCAGCGCTGCAAGTATTTCAGCTCTCCCAGCCAAACATGGAGGGAAACTCAGAATACGAACATTGGCTTGCCTTTGCATATTCTCAAGACCCTCCACTTTAGCCTTCAGGAAATTAAAGTTCTGCACAAATACTGCATTTCTCTCCTGCTGGTGTTCTGTTTTGCAGGTAAGCTCTGTAATGTGGGCAGCATTTGTTTGTACCTGGTTGTCAAGTTCAGCGAATCTCTCTTCAACCGCAGCAAGTCTGTGATTCATTTCCTGCCCTGTGGCTTGAATTTTTTGCAACATCACCATTATTTGGGGGTTTGGTGGGTTGGAGGCCCTTGGAGTTGCTGATGTGGATGGTCCAAGCCCCAGGCCTTTCAATCCAGGTGCTGATGAAAGATATGCCTCCAAGATATGCGTCACCTGCCTGTTCTCCTTTTTCAGGCCAATTTCTTGCTCCCCTTTTGTTGACACACCCAAAATGACCTCCAGAGTCTAGTTTAGAGCAGCTAGATAAAATAATAAGAAATAACTATAGCTCGATCAGCTGTTCATAAAAGAGCAACCACCATACGGGATGCTCCACAGCTCCTCCAACTCAGTTGGAGTGTTGTTGGCGGAGGACCTGGTCTGTGGAGGACAAACTGGCCTTGAAAAATCATTATTATAATTATCATGGCGCAATCAACCATAAGAATGAGTTCCTGTCCAGGTATATTGCTGCTGGGAAGAACAGACCAGCTCAGCTATTTCGGACTGTGGAAAGACTGTTGTATCCAGTCTGTCTATAGCTGAAAAGGGCTTTTTCAGTCACATTGTGTGAAGAGTTCATTCTGTTCTTCTCAGACAGGATGTTCTCTGTTCAGCCTGGGATCTCCCCAGTGGGACAAGATTTGTCACACAGTGGTTGGTCTGGTTGGAGCAGAAGCACTCCTACTGTCTGGGGGGAGTTTAGGCCAGTAGAGGTAGCTGAGGTCATTGAGGTGATTTCAATGGTGTGGCCCACGTGTTGTGAACTGGACCCTGGCCCGACTCGTCTCCTAGTGGGATGTGCTGAGACCATTGGTCCAGTGTTCACCAGGATAGTTCGGTGTTCACTTTCAGAGGGGTGGTTTCACGACACCTTGAAGGAGGCATTGGTGAAGCCTGTTCTGAAGAAACCTTTGATCGACTCTGATGTCCTGGCAAATTATAGACCTTTCTCCAACCTCCCATTCTTAAGGAAACTTGTTGAGAAAGTGGTGGCTCTGCAGCTCAAAGGTGTATCTCATAGCTTCTGACATCTGTTGTGTATGCGGCTGTGAGAGGCACTTTTTATCCGGTTCACACAAAGGAGCTCTGACAAACAGCTTGCAATCAACACCATCTCTTTACTTACACTTTTTCTAGAACATACGAAAATATAAATCTATGGAGGTGCCAGCAGAACAGACCTACTGGTCTATCAAAGTCTGCTCGATTGTGCAGCTAGCTCCCTAGCAGGCAGACCACATGACACAGTAATACAGTGACACACTGAAGCCACTAGAGGGCACCCAACATCATACATAAGATTTACTCCCCCCTTACTGAAAATGTCCCCATAATGAACAAGAGCATGCAATATTCAATAGAAAAAACTATTCCTAACTAGTGAATGAGAGTAGACTGCTTTGATTTCTTGCTCACCCTGGGGATTATTCTGCTACAGTAATTCTGGGTGTGCCACTAACTACAAATCCAAACGATGAGATGTCTTCACACTCAGGTGGATCTTCGTGGAACCTCAGATGCACTAGCTTTGGTGCTGTCGCCTCAAGGTGGTGGCCCAGAAACTGTTGTTGGAGCCGGTGAGGTGTGCAGAGGCTCTTGCATTGCTTCAACAACAGCTGGGGGTGCAGTCCGTTTGGCAGAACTAACCTGTGGAGAAGAATCTGGAGTTACTGACTGTGGAACTGGGGTGCTTTCCAGTATCATATTCGGGTCCAAACCTTCAAAATGTCCGGCAGATGACACATGTGGAAGACACAGAAACACTTAACAAATGTTATTCTACATGTCTCCTCCAGACAAGATAATTTTCAGTCTTAACAGTGTATGACTAGGTCTAGCCTGTGCAATCACTGTGGCTGGAATCCATTTTTCCCCAGCTGAAAAATTACGAGCTAGCACAGGTTGTCCAGGCTGAAAGGTTCTATCCTTGACCCTTGGTTCACACCTGTTCACTTGTGGTTGTTGATGGTGCACCACTTGTGCTGCTGCAGGTGGTTTCAACAAACAAAACAAGTGCTCAGTTTTTGACCTATCTTTAAGAATGCTTGAGACACTTTTGTAGTAGCATGAGCGGTGTTTCTGTAAGACAGCAAAAAGGTGTCCAAGCGTGTTTGTAGACAAGCTTGGCCTCTAGCTGATCTTAAAGCCTATTTCAAAGTCTAGAAAAGTCTTTCAGCTAGCCAATTAGTAGCTGGATGACAGGGTGCTGAATTCCTATACTTGATATCGTAGGTATGAGCAGACAATAGCAGACAATAGCAGAGCCCAACATTGCAGCCTACTTGCAGCAAATGATGGGATATATGCATGTGGCCAAAAATGGAAGTCAAAGGATGGTGATCAAGTCAGAAGTGTGAATTTCCAGCCAAACTTTATTTATTTATTTGAATCTTGGATTACATATACCTTTGAGCTAAGAGCTCTTTTACAAAGGTTCCACGTCAGTAGAAAGGACAACAGATTAAACAGGACAGTAAAGTATGGTAGAATAAAGTGTAAATAGAAGGTACAAAAATCATAATGGATGCAACATCATAATAGGCAGTCAGCGTAAAACAACAGAGACACATTTTGCTAAACAGTTTCAGGCACAAGAAAATGCATACTGTACACTGATATCAGCCAACAGGCTTTGTCAAGATAAACAGGGTACAGGGTGTAGGAAGGATGCGGAGGGTGGGCTGGGAAGAGTAAGAGAGGGGGTGGGAGTGGAGGACGGAGGAGAGGTGGCACAAAAGGAGGGAAAAGGGCGGAGGTGGGGTAGGGGATGCAGGGGAGGGGTAGGAGGCAAGAGTGCTAAGTTACTGTGAAAAAGGTTGAGTGCTAAGGTCAAGGATTGGGAAAACATGGTTAAGAGAGACAGTCACAGGTGCTAGCTATAGAGAGTAGTGACCAAAGCTTAGATTTGAATGGGCCCAGCTTAGTTTCAGAGGTGATGTCACTGTTGAAAGCATTCATCCAGAGGGGAGCCCTGTAGGCGAACAATTTTTGCCCCGGGTGGTTCGGTGATGAGGGACCTGTAGGAGCTAAGATTCAGAACCTCGGGTGCGGCGTGTATTATGAGAGGGTCTTAGAAGATCTTGTACTCCAGGTGGCAAGAGGCCTAAGGTTATTTTCTTGGCCATTAGGCACACTTGGTATTTGATGCAATTTTTAAGCTGTAGACAACCAGCTAGGGCACAGAGGTCACACATGTGGGTGAGATGGTGGGCTCCTGATACAAGACGACATGCCTTGTTAAGAACAATGGAGATACGCTGGAGGGTGGAATCAGTCGCAGAGCCATAGATGATCAGTCCGTAGTCAATTATAGAAATAATAGAGCTCTGTACAGTTATCCTTAAGGCTTCAGGGGTCAGAGATCGCCTGTGTCTGTAGAGTACACCAATATGAATATTTACAGCTTAAGCAATATTATCTATTTCCACCCCATATGATTGGTTGCTGTCTATGGTGACTCCAAGATACTTAAAGAATTGTACCTGTTCGTGGGCAGTACCAAGGCAGTTAATGATAGTCAGAGGATGCATCCTGTGCTTGTTATGGGAGCTGCTGAAGAGAATAAGCTTAGTTTTTTTATAGTTTAATATCAACTTGTGATGACTAAACCATTTCTGTGCTGAGGAAAATCTGAGTTATAGCTGGTTCTCAAGGGGTATAGGCTCTGGGTGAGTTGTGTAAATTACGGCATTATCTGCATAGAGTAAGATTTGTTCAGGGCAGGAGCTTGGGAGACTGTTTAGAAAGAGAATAAAAAGGAGTGGGCCCAGGATGGACCCTTGAGGAATCCCAGAGTTGACAGGTCTTGAGTCAGAGAGGACGTCACCAGTTTTGACTTGTTGAGTGGGGTTGTCCAGATAACTTTTAAACCAGGCAGTGTAGTCAGAGGACAGCCCTGCATTAAGCAGTTGTTCCAGTAGTAGAGGGTGATGGATCATGTCAAATGCTTTTGTCAAGTCGATGAAGGCAGCACCAACTAATTGTCCATGGTCCAAGGAGCTATGTAAAGAACCGGTGAAGTCCATAAGGGCCAAGGTGGTGCTATGCCATTTTCTGAACCCATGTCGTTGGGTGCATTGGATCTTATGTTTGTCAAGATATTCAGTAAGCTGGTCAGCTACAATGTGTTCAAGAGCCTTAGAGAGAGGTGGTAATATGGAGATAGGCCAGTAGTTCATGTGAAGAGTCCTGTCTCCATTTTTGTAGACCGGGGTAACCGTGGCTGATTTCCATCTATTGGGGAACTGTGTGAGTCTGAATGAGAGGTTAAAGATCCTGGTGAAGTACTGGTGAAACTTGCGGATGCTAAAGATAGTTCCCAATGCTTCACATTCTATTTGGGCATAGTTACTCTCGGCCTTGCTCAGCGTTCTGGAGGCAAATGCAGTTGGTCTCTCTTCTCCCAATGGCATGATGTGAGACACCACAGCCCCTGCCCCATAGGGAGATGTATCAAAAGCCAGCTGTAATGGCAATGCAGGATCAAAATGTGTCAGAATCTGGGAATTTTATCATTCTTTAGCTTGAGCAAATTCTGAATCACAGTCTGTTGTCCAGTTCCACTTCTTGTTCTGACAAATAAGGACATGCAAGGGTTTTTACATTGTCACCAGGTTTTAGAGCACTGCATAGTACAATCTCTGCTCTAGCCAAGGTGACAAATGACTGGCAGCTTGAATTAGACAAAAAAAACTTTGCGCAGTTTTCTTGGACTTAAGTAAGGCGTTCGATACCATTGATCACAGACTGCTTCTGTCATCCCTCTGGAACATTGGTTTGGATTCCCTATCCCTTAAATGGTTCTCCAACTAACTCTCAGGATGACTTCAATAAGTAAAGGCAGAAGGAGAAGTTTCTCCACCAAAACCCCTATTGAGGGGTGTACCGCAAGGTTCTGTTCTTGGTCCCTTGCTCTTCACCATTTATATTAACAACGTAGATGCACCCATCAAAGAAGCACAAATACACCTATTCATGGATGATACGGTACTCTATGCTAGTGGCCCCACACCTGAAGCAACCTATAAAGCCCTTCAAAATGAATTTAATCTGCTGCATCATCAGTTTATAAACCAGAAACTGCTCTTAAATGCAAAAACAAAACAAAGCAATGTTCCTCTCGCCCCTTCAAAATGCAATAAATCCTGGACACTCCTACAGATCACTACCATTCTAGGTGAGCGTTTGGACTATGTACCAGAGTTCAAGTACCTGGGGGTCTGGTTAGACCATAGACTTACTTTCACAGATCACTTAGAAGAACTGGCAGAGAAACTTGGACAAAGACTTGGTCTGTTCTGTAGGATTAATAATCTCCTCACAAGAGACACTAAACTGGTTCAAACTACCTTTCTTTCCCTATTGGATTACGCAGACTTTCTATATAGTCAGAGACCTGCAGGTACCCTAGCCAAACTCGATACGCTTTATCACAGAGCCATAAGATTTATCACGGGTCTTCCATACTCCGCCCTCCACTGTGCATTGTACACGGCAGTGCGATGGTCTTCCCTTGCTTACAGACGGCAAAATAATGCTGCAGTTTGGACATACAGTACAAAGCTATCTCAAATAAACTGCCCCAGTATATCTCAGTCTGTTTACCTTTGTGCACTCTGGGGAAGTATGCCCTGAGAAGCACCTCATATATCTACCAGTATGTTTACAAAGCAAAATCTTGCATTGGCAGAGCAGCCATCAGCTTTGTGCTCCCTCAACTGTGGAACAAGCTGCAAAAAACTTTGAAATTAGCTCACCCCATCAGCCTAGCAGCTTTTAAATCTCTATATCTACATCATAATAAGGAGTCCTGTGCTTGTCTGCCCTAAATAGTGACTCCTATAAATCCAAGCACACTCTAATTACTACCGTTGACTGATCACATCTATTATCGACTCTTCCCTCTCCCCTTTTTCTACCCCCATATCTGTCCCTTCCACATTCCTTTGACACTGGTTACAACTCTAAATTCTCCATACCGTATCACTATATATCTTTTTATATTAGGTTTTATTTGTGTTCAGTGCACCTGATATGTACAGTATATTCTTTATTTTTATGAAAAATTGTGTCCTACCCAAAACTAGCTGTACCTTCTGTTCCAAACATATACTACTGGCAATGCTACCTGCTGATACTTTGTATATACTGTATTATTGTATCTCACTTTATTTGTATTATTACTGTTTTCTTATGTGTTGCATCCCATGTATATTGTCCCTTGTTCCTTGTTAACAAACCCAGGTCCACCTTGAAAATGAGCTTGCTCAACGGTGATCGCCTGTTTAAATAAAGACTTTGATTTATTGATTGATTGAATATACCGTCCTTAATAATTAAGCAGTCCCAGGAAAGAAAGCAACTGATTCACATTCTGAGGGGTAGGAGCATCCACGATGGCATTGACCTTGGAAGGAGCTGTGTGGAGGCCTATTACATCAATCACATGTCACATATATTCGACAGATGGCTGAAAAATGTACACTTTTCCTTTCAAACTCTAAGACCATACTCCTCCAGCCTCTGTAATGCGGCATCAAGATTCTTAAGGTGTTCCACCGCATTTCTGCCTATTACCGGAATATCATCCAGGTAGCATTGTACTCCTGGAAGTCCACACAATATGTGGTCCATAGCTCGTTGAAATAATGCTTGAGCTGACGTTTTTCTGAAAGACAAATAACAATAGCAGAAAAATCCTTTATGCATCACAATAGATAACAGTTCCCGTGACTCCTCATGGACATGCATCTGTAGATAAGCTTGGTTCAAGTCTATCTTGCTGAACTTTTCTCCACCAGCAAAACGAGAAAACAGGTCCTTGATGTGAGGAAGTGGATATTGCTCAGCACATAGCATCAAACTGATTGGTGACCTTGAAATCCCCACAAATTCTTACTGAGCCATCCTTTTTCAGGACTGGAACAATAGGTGTCACTCACTCACTATGCTTGACTGACATTAGGACTCCAGCCTTCACTGGATGCTCCAAGTCAGCTTCTACCTTTGGCCTAAGAGCGTATGGCACTGTTCCGACATTCAAGCACTTTGGGTTACTGTCAGGCTTAATGGTCAGTTTAATAGTAATGCCTTTCATGCTCTACAACTCCTCTATTAAAAATGGAAGCATGTTTCTTCAATATGGTGGCCAGACCTTCCTCACTTTTGCTCATCATACATATCTCAGGCCAGTTCAATCAGATTTTCTCAAGCCATGACTGACCCAGCAAAGCCGGGTAGTCACCCTTTATCATGAACAATGGCAATTTAACAGATTATCCATGAAGTTCCACATGGACTTCAAGGGTGCCCATCAGAATGACCGTCATTGGTCACAGTGGCAGATATTACAGTTCTTCTTGATATACAACATCAGACACCAGTGATACAGCAGCTCCTGTGTCCACCTCCATCTGCAGTGGTTTTCTGTCCAGCAACAGGGTCACCCAGTAGCCCTGTGGCGCACCCATCATAGCCAAAATATATGTTGGTGCCTCCTCTTCGAACTGAACTTCACTCTTCATATCCTGAGCCTGTTGCATAGAAAGCAAATTGGATTTCTTTTTCCACCACCTGTTTAGCCTCTTTCGTTCAGATTTATCTTTCCAATCTAGCTTATCTTTTTCATATGCTGCATCTTTCATATTTTTGCAAGCACATGCAGTGTGTCCTTTTTTATTACAGTTCTGGCATATCCAGTTTTTGCACCAACATTCATATTCAAAATGATCAGACTTTCCACAATGGTAGAAATGTTTGCTGCCTGTCACCTTAATCATACTCTTGGCATTCACTTTATGCACTTTAGTAGATGCACTCAACTCCTGAGCTTCCTTTGCAGCTAATTCCATAGATACTGCAATTTCTAAAGCCTTTTGCAGTGTAAGGTTAGCCTGTGTCAGCAAACGTTTCCGAATTGCTTCATTGCGCAATCCACACACCAGCCTATCTCGCAGCGTATCATTAGCACATTACCAAAATCACAGTGCTCAGCCATCTTTTTTAACACTGCCACAAATTGGGAGACCGTTTTTCCTTCTTCTTGGTTCCATTTATGAAAGTGAAACCTCTCTGCGATCACTAATGGCATTGGGGAGAAGCGTGCTTGTAATACTTGCACTATCTCTGCATAAGATTTTGTGTCAGGTTTATCAGGCTGCACCAGACTGCGCAATAAATTGAAGTTTTTTCCAGCCATCACACTCAGAAAAGTAGCTACCTTCTTGTCCTCTGTAATATCATTTGCAGTCACAAAATATTCAAACTATTCTATATAAGAGTTCCCTGTTCTACAGTTTCATCAAAAGGTCCCATAGCTCCTGTTATCATAGCCATTTTACATTTTAAATTTGATTACTCAATATTTCCACTGATAACTCAGTCTTTATTAGAAGTTTGACTGGCACACAGGGTTGCTATGCTCTCCCCCTTCCGAATTTACACATGCAACTGAGGCCTACCTGGCAGTTTGCTTTCACTTTCTCTTTTGAATAAAACAGTCCCAAACAAATATTAAAGATAGCTCTTATTTTGATATCTTTGAAACAGTGGGTGCAGCAGAGGTTAACTATCCACGTCACCAGTTTTTTTGTGTATGCGGGCCTGCGGCTGTGAGAAGCAATTTTTACTCAGTTCACACAAAAGGACGCTGACAAACAGCTTGTAATCAGCACCATCTCTTTACTTCCACTTCCTCTAGAACATACCACATGACACAGTAATACAGTGATACACTGAAGCCACTAGAGGGCACCCAACACCATACATAACAACATCTATGAGCCGTTCCAGTCCAGTTTCAGAGCTAGGCATAGCATGGAGACGACGCTAGTTCTGGGGCAAAATTACCTCCTCATGGCAAGGGATAGAGGAGAGTGGTCAATTCTCATCTTCCTTGATCTCTCATCAGCCTTTGACACCGTGGACCACATCGTGCTTTTGGATCACCTTACAGTGTATGGTGGACTCACTGGAACTATAATTCAGTGGTTTGAGGTGGCAACAAGTGGTGATGGGGAATTTCTCCTCTTCCTCAATGCCCCTGTCATATGGAGTTCCTCAAGGTTCTAACTTTTCACCAATGCTGTTTGTGGTGTACATGCTGCCCCGGGTAAGCTCATTAGACAGTACACTCTGGGTTTTCACTGCTATGCAGATGATACCCAGCTGTATGTGTCATTTGCCCTGGGAACAGATGGTGCAGTTGAAGTGCTGAAAAAATGACTGGCTGAAATTCAGGACTAGATGTCCTTTAACTGTCTGAGACTGGACCCTGACAAGATGGAGATGCTAGTGATTGAGCCAGGTTGCAGGTGTGATGGGGATGCCTCTTGAGTGGTGACAGGTTTGGTCCTGGGATCTACTCCATTGATGGCATCCCCAAGGTGAAAAATCTGGGCGTCATCCTTGATGACAGGCTGAAAACTGAATCTCAGATGTCATCTGTGGTCCAAAGTGGTTTCTATCACTTTAGGAATGTCACTTGAATTAAACCCTTGATTTCACCAGAAGACCTACCCTAACTGGTACAGGCATTTGTGACTTCCAAGCTGGACTACTGTAATGCTGTATACTTTGGGGTCAGTGAAGGGATCCTTTGCTGACTGCAGCTGGTGCAGAACACTGTGGCCAGGTTGCTGACAGGCCTATCTAGGTCCTGTCATGTAACCTCAGTCCTGCGGGATATGTACTGGTTTCCTGTTAGGTGGAGGATCTTCTTCAAGGTGGGCTTGCTCACCTATATGGCTTGGGACCTGGTTACCTATCTGACCTCCTAACTCCAGCCATCCTGGTACATTCCCTCCACTCCTCCACTGAGAGCCTCCTGGCAATTCTGAGGGCCAGGTTGAAAACCTCAAGAGATCGCTCCTTTAAGGTGGCCAGCATGACCCTCAGGAACTTGCTTCCAATATCTTCGAGGGACGCCCCATGGATGCAGGTATTTAAAAGGGGCCTGAAGACCCATCATTTTATGAAAGCTTTCTCAGAAAGTTTTGATTGATTTTATAATTATTTAATTATTTATTAATTTATGTATTCTATGTTTGTATGTTGCCCACAAACCCTGTTTTAAATACCTGTAATGGTGCCCAGAGCCTATGAGATTGGGCACCATATATAAATAAAATTTTACTTTACTTACATTATTGAAAGAGCACACAGGGGCCTTGCACATTCTAGTTTATATATACATTTTCTTTCCTTTTCTTTCTACTCAATATTCCCCCGGTGCTGCATGTAGAATTCTGCTCTCAAGTTGCCCATTGTAATCTTTCTTACCTTCAGCATTTTCATCTAAGAAGGAAATTATAAGAAATGGTAGCACACAAACAAAGCAATCTCCACAGCACACTGCTTTCTAGCTCAATGGGTATTAATAGGAGCCCTAAGGACCACATACCTGCTACCGCCCTGCTGAGGTGATGAACATTCATTATACAATGGCAAGAAAAAATTCCGGTATCTGATTGGTCAGTCTGGGACTGGACCCGTGATGTTATCCCATCACAACATCACAGGTCTCAGCCTCACTGTGAGCCAATATGGATGATCTTATGGCAGATGGTGTTATGGATGATGGTCCCTTTTTGCATCTCCTCTTAAGAAACAAAAATATTTTTCCACTCTAATAGAAATATTCTTTAAAACTATTTTTTTATTTTATATATAACAACGAGCCATTGTATAATAGCAATAATGCCCTCCAGGGTGTGTGTCATTTGGGATAACGTCACGCCTCAGTTATTGGATGCACTCGGCCTGTGGCCTCTTGCCCAACCACCTGAGTCGTGACATTATTCCAACACAACACACACCCTGTTGGGCATTATTGCTTAATCAGCAGCTGAGTTGTCCATGAGGGCAATTGGTATCAAGAGGTTGAGCACAAAAAAATTTCACTCGGGCTTACTCCTGCAGCATGGGCAACTTAGTGAACTACGAAGGTATTTACAAAAGTGTATTGAACTTAAGGGGGATGGAGAGGGGACTGTGTGGCAGCACTGGGAATTGGATAATTTGGTGATGTTTTCTGTTAAGATACTGGGCATTATTTGTCAAAGGGATGTGAAGGCTCCTTGTTGCTTGCTTTCTCAATGCCTGGGGGGGGGATGAAGAACTTCCAGACTAGCCTACGACTTATTTGACTGATTTGGTGCTTCAAAGTTTACTTAAATGAAATTGTTAAGTAAATGGAGAAACTGAAGCATAACATGTGGCTGTAAGATTCCACACCTTCTGGCAGAGGGGACTATGGAGCAAATGAAATTCACAGCATAACACTCTGTTATGAGTGAAAGAAGGGCACTAAAATGGCTCTTCAGTTTATACTCTTTTTTTTTTTTATAGTTTCTGCTAGTTTGGATAACTGGTCTCCTGATATCAGTTACATTTCAGACAGTAGGTACTAGTCAAATTGCATCTCATGAGTGGGAGTCTTGAACACCAGTTCAAAGGTCACAGTGAAGTTGATTGACTTGGGAAGTATGTCTGCCAGGAGGTTCAGAGAAACAAGCAGACTACTGAAAGTCTGCTTTTTATTTTGTAATGTATTATAAAAACAGTTGTTCAATTCTTCCAGGTTACGTAAAAGGGACACTCAGAGGAGAACTAGATTTCAGCTGGACTTTTATTTTGTTTATTAATGCGTTAAGTAAGCAATACCCCACGACAGGGTGTGCTGTTATTGGGGATTAATGCACACCCAGGTGCATTGTAAAGCATGAGGTCACAGCCTGAGTGCCCTCACAGCACCCGGGTGTGCGTTAATCTCCAATAACAGCATACCCTGGAGTGGGTTATTGCGATTATAACATGGGTGATGTTTAAACAACAAAAAATATCAAAAAAGTGGGGTTTTAGCTGTTTAAACTTTAAAAAAGGTACAGTATCCAGCCACCTGGCAAAATAGTCCCTAACAAAATAAGCACACTGCATGGGAGTTGTGCATACAGAAATGTCACACATACAGTATTGATGTTATGTGTGACTTTTCTTCTGCCTGACACAGCTGTGTATTGTGTGAAAAACATCTCTGTGATAACAGCCAAGTAGGAGGTCACCAGAGGTCACGAGGGACTACTGCTGTAGCCCTCCCCCACCCCCCTGATTTTTGAAAACCCAGACAGAATTTCAAGCCTGCAGTAGCCAAGTAGGAGGTCACCGGAGGTCATGAGGGACTACTGCTGTAGCTCCCCAATTTTTGAAAACCTGATGGAATTTCAGCCTGCAGCAGCCAAGTAGGAGGTCACCGGAGGTCACGAGGGACTACTGCATTAGCTCCCCCCCCAATTTTTGAAAACCCCAACAGAATTTCAAGCCTGCAGCAGCCAAGTAGGAGGTCATCAGAGGTCATGAAGGACTACTGCTGTAGCCCTCCCCCGTCCCCTCATTTTTGAAAACACCAACAGAATTTCAAGCCTGCAGCAGACAAGTAGGAGGTCACCGAAGGTTGCAAGGGACTACTGCTGTAGCCCTCCCCTGCTCCCCCCGCCCCCAATTTTTGAAAAACCCTGACAGAATTTCAAGGTAGATGCCGTTTCAAACACTCGGCCCACACGAGGAGAATTCCTGTATCTTTTGGTGCCTTTTTACTATTTCAAATCTGCACAGCTTCCAAGCTGAATTTGTACTTCTTGTACTGATTTTTAGTTTATTTCTACAGTTTCTACACCTCTTCAATGCTAAAGTGCATTTCCAGCTTGCTTTCCTAATTAGATCTACAGTATCTAAGCTGTGTCTGAATTGTGAAGTACTGTCTCTGTAATGCGCCCAGTTGGTTACTTTAATTCTAGTTTGCTTACTTTCACAGCTTGCCTTTCTAATTAGATTTATTTATGCTGTGTCTGAATTGTGAAGTAGCCTGCTTTCCTTTATGTCCCCAATCTGCTTCTAGTTAGCTTACTTTATTGTACCTCAGCAATTTAAAACTGCACCTCAGCCCAAGTAATTAGACCCTCCCCCCAGGTGCTGTAGTAATATAAATTTGACTCATCGACCCTCTCTCATCTCTCCACAGCCTGCAGCAGCCAAGTAGAAGGTCACCGGAGGTCGCCAGGGACTACTGCTGTAGTTCTCCCCACCCCCCGCCCGATTTTTGAAAATCCTGATGGAATTTTAAGGTAGAAGCCATTTCAAATGCTCGGCCCACACAAGGAGAATCTCTGTGTTTTACCCTGCCGACGCAGAGAGTCGGCTCCCCACTGGCCCACCACCATCATCCTTGGTGGACTTGCACATGTATAGCCTAGAAACTACACCCATCTAGTCCTTTAACCTATCAGCCAGCTTTCCCATTTGCAGCTTATATTTTCCAACCACTAGAGGTCCATTTACATTCCATGTTCCTGACCTTACTACCTATTGCAATGACAAAGCTCTCTAGCCCCACTATGCTCCTACATACCCTCATTACTCTCCCTCTACTGTTCCCACTAACATCCCACCCTCCCTCTCCAAACGTTGGAAAGAGGGGCATAACTGCTACACCCTATCCTCATGCAGACTGGCACTCCCCATCTTGCTCCCCCTCCCAACACTGCACATGAGCAGTGAGCTTTTACAAGCACAGGCAAAGTACCCAGTTGATGACACCCCCCCCCACTACACCACAAACATAAGCATAAACTTCAACATCTTCTCCCTCCCCCACATATGTCATCTCCCATGGCAAGTGACCCTCTGGAGCCCCTCCTTCTCTTGCCAACCACCTACCTTATCCACACCACAGTGCATTTCCCCCCTTCCCCACTTTCTTCTCCTCTCAGCCCCCCATACCCTGAAACTTCTGATACCTACCGTGGGGTACCCGCAGCGAATATACCAACGACCAATTACCCAAGCGAGTAGCAATCAACTCAGATCACTCATCCTTTTACTTCTCCTGATGGGCAGTGTCCACCCCAACCCCAGCCCACAGAATGCTCTACCATCCCACCAATCACCAGTCAATGGGCTGCACATTGCCTCTATCAACATCTGCAGCCTTCAAAAAAAATTAGACTCTTTTCAGGGGTGGGTACTCCAGCATCACCCTGATATCATAGCACTGAGTGAAACCTGGCTCTCCCCCTCTGTTACTGACTCGGCGGTTAACCTCCCTGGATATCTCCTCTTTCATTCCAACAGGTTAGGTAAGCGATGGGGTGGCTGCACTCTCTACCTAAAAGACTTGCTTTCAGGCCATTTACCCCCTCTGCCCCAACTAACATCCAGGGCTTAGGCCCTCACCCTAAAATTAACTCTAGGAAAGTCAACCTCCTCTATCCTCCTCACTACTGCCTACATCCCTCCCTAGGACCAGAACCAAGCCTTCCAAGCCATCCCATCCTATCTCTGTACTTTCCCTACAGCATGAATAAATATTTATGGGTGACTTCAACATAAATTGGCTGGCCAAGACAGCCACCCTGTTCATTGATGAGGCTGCTACGCTCGAGCTCATGCAGGTAGTCACAACCCCCTCCCGGATTAACACCCGCATGGGGACATCCTCTCTACTAGACCTAGTCTTCACAAACCACCCCCACAAAATAACCAGCACCCTGGTACTCTCTGACACACTAAGTGACCACTTTCTGGTAATCTGCAACTGGTCTTGTACTGCCCTCAAAACCCCACCTAAAATGACCTCACAATGCAAACTTGGGTCTGGTATACTAGCCCAACTTAAGGCCCATCTCAGAGACTGGGACTGGACACCCCTAGCTAACATCCTCGACCCAGATCATGCACTTGATCTATTTATCACCACATTCAATGCTGCCTGTGACAAGTTCGCCCCCCTCACCAAGAGTATGTCCAAAGGTAACCATGCCCCCTGGTTCTTGGACCACCTCCTGGGCCTACTACGACAATGGGACACCCTATGGCACCTAGCTAATGAGACCAAATGGCCTGCAGACAGGCAACGGTATATGGAGGCCCGTAACAAGAGCACCTGGGCCATACACACCGCCAAAGCCAATTATTACAAAGCCACCTTAACCTCCACCTGGGGCACCGGTTGCAAATTTTGGAATAATATTAAGGAACTCTGTGGCAAAGCCCCAAATCTGCCCCCAGACCAAATGTTAATAGACGGTAACCTCTCCTCGGAGCCCCTCAGTATAGCCTTGGCCCTAAACTCTGCCTTCACTGATCTCAGCCATGTCCTCCAACTTAATTTTTTTGATCATCCACCTGCCCGAACCAACCTCCATCCACCCCTTGCTCCACCCTTCTATCTATGTGTCCTTACCCTGGAAGCAGCCAAGCTCTACCTTGCCAATGCCCTTAGCCACTCTCACTATAGTAACGATTCCCCTGACCTGAGACTCCTCCGCCTCACCCTCCTGGAAGTCCTAGCCCTGCTCACCCACATTCTTAACCATTCCCTCTGTCATGGGAAATTCCCTTCCCATTGGAAATCGGCTTCCATCACACCCATCCATAAGAGTGGGGACTGCACATCCACTAACAATTACCGCCCCTTCTCCATTCTACCCCCAGATCTAAAGCACTAGAGCACATAGTCGCCGATCAACTTACTGACCACCTTACTAAATATAACCTTCTATGCAACCAGCAACACGGCTTCCAAAAGGGTCATAGTACCACCACCGCCCTCCTTGACTTCATCTCCCATGTCCACTCAGTCTTGGACCATGGCCCCATCACAGGTGCCATCTTCATGGGCCTCCCTAAGGCATTTGATACCGTCAACCAGGCCCTCTTACTGAACACCCTCGCCTACAGTGACTTCTCCAATGATACCATGAGCTGGTTCACCAGCTACCTCTCCGATAGAACACAACTGGTCAAGGTAGGTGCCATCCTGTCACCTAGCCTCCCAATCCACTCCAGTGTCCCACAGGGCTCCATTCTTGGCCCTTTGCTATTCAGTCTATACCTAAACTCCCTCCTGTCGGTCTGCCCCGGCAGCCTGCTCCTATATGCGGATGATGCCGTCCTGTTCACCTCTGATCCTGACCCCCTTAAACTCCACCTAGCTGTCCAACACTCCTTCCATGAAACTGAACAATAGCTCACCACTCAGCGTCTAATAATTACTAGTAACTACAATAAGACTAAAGTCATGATCTTCTCCCATCCCTAGAACCCACTCAAGAGCCTCTGCCCCCAAATTCTCACTGTTAATCAAACCCTCCTAGAACAAGTAAGCACCTTTAAATATCTAGGGTTCACACTAGACCCGGCCCTCAACTTTAATCAACATATTCTGCACCTATCAACTGCCCTTAGCTTTAGATTAGGTGTACTTTAGCAGTACAAACACTGCCTCACCCCTGAGGCACTACAACTTACCGTAAACTCCTCTATCCTCTCTCTGCTAGACTATAAAATTCTCATCTATGGTGCTGCGCCTACCTCAGCCCTCAATAGACTCTGGCTTGTGCTTAACAAAGCCTGCCATCTCATCCTTATATGCGATTGTTTCACACACACCTGCTCCCTCTACAGTACCACAAACTGGCTAAACGTAGACAACAGAATCAGGTACCACACCTGCCTAATGACCAAATGATAATTCTAGGCATCACCCCTCCTGCCCTTGACAAAATTATCTTCTCAACATCTCCTGGTAGAACCACCTGTAGCTCGAACAAACTGTTGCTATTGGTACCCCGTTGCTGGACTTCCCAGTTCTAACGATCCTTCAGCTACAAAGCCCCTTCCTGGACAAACTCACTCCCAAGCCTAATAACTAATAACTGATGAAACAAGGCTTGGCCCTTTTAAATTCAGGCTAAGAAAACACCTCCAGGCCTCTAACCTATGTGACTGCAACTGACACTCCTCCTGATGACCTAGAACAACTTTTTGTGTCCTCTATATCTAATGTTCTACGAGCTAATTATTTGATAAACAGCCTTCTTTAGAACCTCTCTACTACCTTGTGGCTGTGCAAATCATTGTAAATCACGTTATCTTGGAATGGTAGTCACTCACTGAACAAATGTGTATCAAATCCTTGTTATGTAATGTAATGTACTGCAGACTGTAACAAATATTGTCCCTGTACCTTCTATGTATGACGTGGAACCTTTGTAAATGAGTCTTTAACTCAAAGGTCTTTCTGAATATCTCAATAAATAAATAAAATAGAAAAGTCAGAGAGAAACACAATACAACTGTTTCAAGAGATGCTGTGTACCTGGTGGCTCTCTTTCTGTACATTTCTCTTTCTCTGCCTCTGTCTCTCTCTGCCTGCTCCTGTATATGTGGCCCATTGTCACTGCCACTCTGTCTTGGACTCGAGATGGGAATAAGGCACGGGAGAGGAGAAATACACATAGGACATTGTAGCAAGTGGGAATTATGGCAATTTGCAGCTAGCTGTCTTTCTTGCTGTGCCCTCCTCCACAACCCCCATGCTCTGTCTCTGTCAGGAAAATGCCCTGGTTCTGTTCTCTCTCTCTCTCTCTCTCTCTCTCTCTCTGTTACCAGCATGGAATATTCAGTCTCCCTCATTTGCTCTTGTTGTCTCTCTGCCGTACAGTATATCTTCCCAGTACCTCTCTCTCCTGCTCTGCCTCTCTCCCCTACTCAGCATGTTTATTACGACCACCACAAAACATAATCATTACAATACCAGTGCAGCAAATGGGGAGATAAGAACAGGGAACTCATTTAATCTGGAAATTACCCTTTTCCTTTCCTTGTTATTATACATACCTACATACAAGACTGCTTATTTTTTATGCTGTTATGAATGTATAATGACATTCACATTAGAAAAACTGTCCATCAGCAAATGCCACTCTGCTAACTGTGCAGATTGTATCTGGTGAAGAATGACATGCTGCTAACACTATACTCCATGTTGCTTGCTCTCTCACTCTCCACCACACATGGTTAACCTACAAACAGCGAGAGGACCATGCTGAGCTGCTCTCTCACTCCCCATAGAGGCTCTGTCTCTCTGTGGAACACAGCATGGGAGTGGGGTAAGAGAGAGAGGACAGTGCGGCATTTTTGTGTGGCTGGAAACATGAAGGAATGGTACCGTTACTCTCTGGAGGTCCGTGGGGCAGGTGGGTCATTAGGCTTAGGCACACAGCTTCATGACACAGATTGACTGTGTGCTTGGTTCCCAGATGTCTGAGGGGCAGGTGGGTGGGGAGCCACACAGCTGTGATGGGAAAGTGGATTGGACCTTTCTTCCTCTTGCACTGCTGCTTATGTCCGACTTGCTGTGCTCCAAGACTGCAGAGGAGAAGGAGCGGTCATGGGGGGGGCAGACTATCATGACTTGGGGGGTTGAACTCAGGACACTCTTGACCCTCTTTCCAGTCAGTGTGTTGTACCTGGTGGTCCGCAGGGTGGGTGGGCAGGACATCAGAAATATGGGGTGACTGACAGGCAGAGGAAGACAGATCCCGCTCTCTTCAATTGCATCAGATCTGCAGTTCTTGTGTAGGGGACAATAATTTTGCAAAGGCACCTCTGTCATATGTAGTAATACTGGGACTCATTTAGTGAGCATTGTAAATGGCTGCCTTTTCAAAATTATTTTCCCCTTCACAGCAAGTGCAGGTCTGCCCAGGGATCTCCTTAAGAGGTGCATTTCAGCTACTGTGCTGTTAACATCCATTAACGCACAGTCATGTGGTGCTCTTCGTCTAATCACTTGCTGACTTTTCTCTGCCCCACGCGGGCGGCATCTCCAGCCGGCGCTCAGCTCCACAGAGCCGGAGAGACCCTCCAGGGAAGAGGAGGACCCTTGCTGAGCGCCCCCTGCACCGAGCGCCGAGGCCAGTCTTCGCCAGTGGGTGGGCGGCATCTCCAGCCAGCGCTCAGCTCCACAGAGCCGGAGAGACCCTCCAGAGAAGAGGAGGACCCTTGCTGAGCACCCCCCGCACTGAGCGCTGAGGCCAGTCTTCGCCAGCGGGCGGTGGCATCTCCAGCCGGCACTCAGCTCCACAGAGCTGGAGAGACCCTCCAGGGAAGAGGAGGACCCTTGCTGAGCGCCTGCACCGAGCGCCGAGGCTGGCCCCGCCAGCGGGCGGGCAGCATCTCCCAGCCGGGCCTCAGCTCCACAGAGCCGGGAGAGACCCTCCAGGAAGAGGAGGACCTTGCTGAGCGCCCCCCGCACCGAGCACCGAGACCAGTCTTCGCCAGTGGGTGGGCGGCATCTCCAGCCAGCGCTCAGCTCCACAGAGCCGGAGAGACCCTCCAAGGAAGGTACGGCAAAGGTGCAACCAATCGGAAGGCAGCGCTTTTCCACGCTCGGATCCTATTGGTCCCCGCTGCTCTGGTTTCTTGCTTGCTAGATTTGCTTTTTATGTAAGGGAAAAGTTTCTTAGGGTATTGGTGTACAAATTTCACAAAAGAGCTGAACACTGTAATTGTGGGGAGGGGAAATTGTAGAGGTGTTGCTTGTAAAAAAGTAATTACAGCCTTCCTGTGTTTATGTGCATAGCCAGACGCTTTGGCGCCTCTACCCCCATCTCTTAGCCTTTCTAATGTTAATTTTTGGCCCCCCTGCTGCTCTGCCTGTGCCTGAGCTGTAAAATCCTTTAAATTCTAGCTGCTCTTTCTTGTCTCCCCAGAGGAGGACCCTTGCTGAGCGCCCCCCGCACCGAGTGCCGAGGCCAGTCTTCGCCAGCGGGCGGGCGGCATCTCCAGCTGGCACTCAGCTCCACAGAGCCAGAGAGACCCTCCAGGGAAGGTACGGCAAAGGCGCAATTTTTATGCCCACCCGCCCTTCCCCGTCTTCTAGACTTTCTTAAATAGACACTTTCCGCCAACGTTATTAAAACCACGCCTGCTGCGTCCTGTTAAACCTATAGCCTGCCTTATATTCCTCATTGATACTACACTATCGATTACCAGATTACTACCTATGCTATCTATTCTGACACCACAACTAGACTGGGTTTCCACCTAGCATCTGATAAGGCACACTGCCCTTGCCATCTTATACTCCGCCTTTATTCGAGTCCAAACAATTCTTGTATCTCACTGTTTACCGAACCTCCTATCCCATTGCTAGACTAAACACCCTCCTCTAATATCTGAGTAGGCTCCCAGTATGAGCTAAGTATACCACCTTCATAATCTATGACACAGGCAACTACTGTGAGCAAATCATAAGATATTACCTACAAAATCTCTGATCACCTTCATAATGAGGAACTTTCTTTGGAGCCTCCTTATACTACTACTATTACCTGAACTAAGTAAAAGATGCAGACATCCACAGGATGCCAAGCAGAGTGCAGATACCACATTCTCGTTCTGCTGCAATTCTACAGCAGCCCCAAGAGATTGGATATGTACCTATGACCTTCCATTGATACGATGCTACCCATTTATTCTTAACTACGGATGGACACAGTCGGCATTGCATTTGTTTGGTGTCTGTCTCCAACTGTATACAGAACAAGATCCCACGACTATCTCTGTTAAAGTTTTAATCCTTTCCTTTACAAGAGGACGAAAAACCTAATCTGGATGGCAAATAAGAATTCCACAGGAATAAAAAAAAAGAAATAAAAAGGCACCTATAAGAACTTATACCCTATCTCTGGCGGCAACTATGAAACTACTGCTCCTACTACTAATATGCTCAGGGAATGTGGAACTTAACCCTGGGCCACCAGGGACTATCACTGCACCTTCAGAACTAGCAAAGATTAAAGGACTAAGCCTTCTACATATTAATGCATGTAGCCTTTTAAAAAAAATCACAAAGCTCCAAGCCTGGGTTAGCCACTCACTACCCGACATCCTGGTAGTCTCTGAGACATGGCTTAGACCTGATACAGCCGACAGAGATATAAACTTACTTAACTACCAAACATTCAGAGCTGATAGATGGACAAGAGGAGGAGGGGTAGCAATATATGTAAAGGCCAACCTATCTGCAATTTCTCTTGCCTCTTACTCTATGGCAAAAGAATTTGAGTGCCTATCCCTTAAAATAACCCTTTCCAAAAATACCTCACTGCAGCTGATTGGCTGTTACAGACCTCCCTCAGCTGGCCTCAAGATACTGTCCTATTTGGGTGACTTGATTAAACAAGGAATGGAGAAACCATAATTATAGGCGATTTAAACCTAAACTGGCTTTCTAAGGCAGCTACACCTCTAATTTCATTCTATGACATGCATGGGCTTACACAGCTTATAAATGAACCTACTAGAATGAACAAAAGAACCCAAAAAATAGCACGCTTTTGGATGTACTATTAGTGAGTAAACCTCACCTCTTCTCACATACTGGAGTTCTGTTCAACGACATTAGTGATCATTGTTCTATTATGGCAATTAGGTCAGCATGTAAGATTTCATCCCCACAAAATTCTTGTTGAGGAGATCAAAAGAACTTCAACATTGAGGCATACCTGGACGATATTAAGTACTCCACAAGATGGCAAGAATTCTATCTAGCTACACAATGGAGATTGCATATGGTGTTCTAAATGACATCATCACAAATGCTCTAAACATTCATGTACCAGTCTCTAAACTACATTAAAAATAAAACCTGTCGTTGGTTTAATTCTGACCTTAAATCCACCCTTCTCGAAAGGGACAAGCTTTGAAAAAGCCCAAAAACTAAATTAGCCTCTGATTGGGAGCAATTCAGAAAAGCCAGGAATCTTTGCACCAAGAAAGTATGAACACAAAGCTGCATATTACATGACTGAATTAGACTCCTCATACTCCAGCCCCTGCCAAGTTTTGGAACACTATAAAAGATATAACTGGCCATGTCCCAAGTAACTCACTCCCAACAAAACTACAATGTGGAAACAGAACCATCAGTGACAAAATTGAAGTATTGAAGCTTTCAATAATCATTTTACAACTGCTGGACTAGCATTCGACTTCTCTCCAGCCAACCAAATGAGAGTACATCTAGGGATTAAGAATACTGATGCAAGGTGATTGACTCCATTTTCTCCTTCACTCCAGCCACGCTGAAGCAAGTCAAGAACTAATCTTACAATTGGACATAAAAAGAGTGCAGGCGCAGACTCCCTTGACCCATACTTTTAAAATTGCCATACATGTATTAGCAGTGCCAATAACGCATCTGTTTAACCTTTCTCTACAGTCTGAAGTCATCCCATCAATCTGAAAACCGCTCAAGTGATTCCTCTTCTGAAAGCCGGATCCCACAGACCTTAATAACTACAGACCAATTTCCATTCTACTGTGCTGTCTAAACTACTTGAAAAATTGTGAGCACCCAGCTAAGAGAATATCTAGAAGCCAACAATCTTCTAAACCCAGCACAATCTGGTTTCAGAGCAAACCACAGCACCATAACAGCTCTTGCAAAAGTCACCAATGATTGGCATCTTGAATTGGATAAAAAAAATTGTCTATGTGCTGTCTTCTTAGACCTAAGTAAGGCCTTTGACATGGTTGACCATGACCTGCTCCTCTCCTCACTAAGGTCTATTGGACTTGACACCAATTCCATTAGATGGTTTAACAACTATCTTACAGGAAGAACCCAGCAAGTAAAGGCCGAAGGAGATATATCCCCACTCAGACCACTACAAAGAGGAGTACCACAAGGATCTATTCTTGGCCCTATCCTCTTCACCATATATATCAATAACATTGACACAAATCTTACCAAAGCCACTGTACACCTGTTTGCTGATGATACAGTACTGTATGTCAGTCACCCTTCTCCTACAACAGCCTGCAAAGAACTACAAGCAGAATTCGACCTACTGCAACTCCAGCTGCTGGAAAAAAACTACTATTGAATGCAAAAAAACTACAGCAATGTTCTTTTCCCCACAGGTGCAGGCAAAATACTCAATCCCAATCGATCTCCTAAACTATCCACTGCACTTGGTGAAAATCTTGAATATGTCACAAAATTCAAATACCTGGGGGTATGGCTAGATAGTAGATTAGACTATCTAGAACATCTGGAAGAGCTACTAAAAGCTTAGACAAAGACTTGGACTTTACTATAGAATAAGGCACTTCCTTTCAAGTGATTCAAAAGAAGATGGTCCAGGCCACATTCCTCTCAGTTTTTGACTACGCTGACTTCCTATACAATCACTGCCCTACGGTATGCTTGAACAAATTAGATACACTATACCATAGAGCTCTGAGGTTTATCACAGACTTACCATAGTACTCACCACTGCTTGCTATACTCCGCAGTTGGTTGGCCCTCACTTCAATATAGAAGGATAGGAATGCATTACTATGGACTTACAGAGCAATATCACAGCAGCTTCCAAATATATCTCAGACTGTTTTCCACAAGCCTCATCAAGTAATTATGCATTAAGAAGCCTGAACTTCATTACTCTTAAAGTGCCTAAGTTCCACTCTCAACATGGCAGACGTGCTGTTAGTTATGTGTTATCCACCCTATGGAACACAATGCAAAAGACACTGAAAGTGAACAAGCTCATATCTATTACAGCCTTTAAATATCTATACAACAAAATATTCAAAGAAAAATGTAACTGCTTCCGTCAACATTAGACTAACCCTCCATCTTTCCTACCAGCTGGATGACTATTCAAGGTAGCTCCTCAGCACCCTACGAGCAGTTGCTTCACATCTCATTAACCTTTACTACAATCCTTCCTTCTTAAGCATTATATACTTAGTCTCCTTATACTTTCAGTTTTTTACTTCCCCAGTCCATCCCCCTCCTCCCCCCTTGACCTACTATTGATCCCTCTTTGACACGGCCCTTTCCACTCCTTCCCTTTCACCACCCCTGGCCACAACACTCTGTATACACTCCTTTCATCCCCCCTGTCACTGCTTCAGCCGGTATTTGCCTCCTACAAATTATTTCCTGTAGATATATCTTCCAGATGTCCATACAGCTCATCACCCAAGCTCAAAAACTTTCTAATAATTCCCCCTGGCACATTTAACCTTCACCAAAAAGTGCAAGTTTCTAAAGCTGGCTACTTAATGAATCATGTATATATCTTGGAGTTGTTGTTTTATATTCATTTGCTATCCTTTCAAAGTTGTGTATTCTTTGTATGTTATATGTCATACAAATTGTATCTTGACCCTACCAGGTCCATCTTGCAAATGAGCATTGCTCAATGATGTTCGCCTGGATAAATAAAGATTTGATTGATTGATTGATTGATTGATTGATAAGTAAGCAATAGCACACAACAGGGTGTGCTGTTAATGTGGGATTAATGCACACCTTGGGTGCATTGTGAGGCATGAGGCTGCAGGCTGAGTGCCGTTACAGCACCTGAGGTGTGCATTAATATACATTAATAGCACACCCTGGAGTGCGTGTTATTGCACTTTTTACATGTGGTTCAACATCTGAAGGAAAAACCATCAGGAAACACAAAACAATGTATAAGAGATTGTAATTTTCAATGGTTATCCTTCCACACCATAAAGTAGTCCCACCACATTTTGCATTCAGTGTCAGCAGCATGGCTATCACTGTGTCAATAATGACACAGTATTGCACTAGTAAACATGCGACTGCGACTGACAGCCATACTATTCTCAGGACAGACAACAGTGCATGCTGTACAGTAGACTTTGTGATCCCCACTGTGACATTGCCCTGGTGTGGCTAGGAGCATGCAATGCCAACCTGATCCACTGTCATACTGTGTACCGGATGGCTTCCACATGTCATAAGAAATGGCTTAAGTTGGATAGCCATGAACCCAGCTAAGCTGCTTACCTGTGGGCTCTCTTGGCCGCAGAGTCAGACCACAACTTACACCCATTCAGAAGCTGTATACAAGATTGACAGCATGTCACTACTCTCTGCCACTATATTTCTGACCCTTTGTCAGGAGCACAGTCATTTGCCGGTATTGTGCTACACCCATTAGCTGCTCCCGGGACTGTACATGGTACAGGGAGGGGAGCAGGGTCTGTAGTGAGTGCCCCATCTCAGCTCACTCTGTGCTCGCTCTCATAAGGTCCACTGTCCAGGTGGATGGGAAAACACACAGCTCTCAGGGGCACCTTATTGCTCCCGGGACATGACTCATTAGAGGCCAGGAGCACTGCCACAAATTGCACTTCTGTATGTCTCCATTGATTACGGGAATGACAGTACTTTGCACTGTGAGCTGCTCCTCTCTGACACTGGCTACATGGATGGGGTTTGTGAGGGGGAGATGCGGACACAGATATCTTGCCTGTCTGAGGGTCTGTCACCCATGGATCTGGACCTGCATTGACATGCACTGAAGACAGCATACACTACTGTCGGTGGGTTGGAGCTCTCTCCCAAGTACAAGTACAATACACCTCCATCTGTATGTCCGACCCGCTGTCAGTACTTCATTGTGTTTGCATTATTGCACTACCGCTTCAATTGCTCCTGGAACTATACATGTAGGTAGTGGGATGTGAGCAGGTTCTGCAGTGACTGGATACTACTGCACTCACCCGTCACATTTTATCAGAACTGGACATGCTAGAGGGACTGAGATAGCTGCTGTAGCAAATGTCCCATGTGTGTGCAGGTTGTCCAAGTTCTGCTGAGTAGTTCCACACCTGAGACGGGAACATGATGTGAGTCTGATGTGTGTATATGTGTGTGTGTGATGGGGCAATGATCTCCAAGTCTGAGGTTTGCTGGGCAGGTGGGTGGATAGATCCATACCTCAGACAGGAACATGATGTGACCCTGATAAGTGTATATGTGTGTGTGGGGAGGGTTGCGGGGCACTGATCTCCAAGTCTGAGGTCAACTGGGCGGGTGTGTGGGTACATCCAGACCTCTGATAGGAACATGATGTGAGCCTGATAAGAGTATATGTGGGGGGAGGGGTGGCATGGGGTACTGATTTCCAATAATACATGTAAGGGTGTCTGCTACATAGCATGCCGCAACAGGTCTGGGACATCAGACATTTTGTGACGCTTAGTTGTTTTTACAAATGGCTGCTTTTCAGTTTGTAGTGCACTGTCAGTAACAAGTGCCATTTTGCCCCTTGATTGTCTACCTGCTGGACCTCTTCACCCTGGCAGATTATCGCACAGTCAGGTTACCCCCAATATCAATCACATCACTTCCTCATGAGCCCCATGTAATAAGTGGACTTAACTCTTCTAGCATTCTTTTTCTAGTAAAAGATTTAAAAATGTAATGTTCTTAAAGACTGCACAGTACTTTATTCTGGTGTTTAGATATCCTACATGTCTCAGTGTCGACACCTATTTTAAAAATGATAATACAAACGTTAACTGGGGATGTTAGATATAAGGTCTAGTATGGCAGCGCTATTATAGTTATGGTTTAGATACAGTTATTTCATTTATTATTCTTATTTTCCTTTAAGACTTTATAATAAGAATAGTTACACTGAGGTTCAGAAGACTTTGGGAATATGTGGGGAGTGGGTGATCTCTTTGAGGGTTTCTCACAGTATGGGCACATTTCAGAATAGCCAAGGGGTGGAGTCTGGCAACAAAGTATGTCTTTTGGATACTCATGTTATTTAATACATTCAGAGTAGTATGGTTAAGAAAAGACAGCTTGTCTAGGTTTGGGTGATTTGAGGTTAAAAAAACATGGAGTTGTTACCAGCTAGTCAAGACAGAAGGAGGGATAAGTCTTATATTTTATTTCCTTCCTTCCTTCCTTCCTTCCTTCCTTCCTTCCTTCCTTCCTTCCTTCCTTCCTTCCTTCCTTCCTTCCTTCCTTCCTTCCTTCCTCACTTACTTTTCTTTCTTCTTTCTTTCTTTCTTTCTTTCTTTCTTTCTTTCTTTCTTTCTTATCAAATATTTTGCAACAGGATTGAAGAGAAGATAACTTGGAAGTAAACTACAGATTTGATGACAGAGGAATGGGCTTATATATTTCTGGAAGGACAAAAGGTATACTTGCTACAACGGGCTTCCAGAATAATGGCAGGGAACTTTCTAATAGTTTTTAACCATTTTTATTTAAGAACTAAATATGTCACTTAGCAAAGGGATTAATTTTTTTTTCATATTATATTTATGCGCCTTTCTCTCTCTCTCCCTCTATCCTGAACCCATTCTGGCCACCCCCCTCTCCGGCCCCTGGTGACCCTGGACTTACCTGCCACCATCTCTTGTTCTTGTGGCACATGCCCAGTCACCAGTAGGAGCCTTTGAGGGGCTGGCCATCATCCTGTCCTGTGGAAGTATTTCCTGGTTTTCTTCCTCTTACATCCAGGGCCCCAGATAAAGACACACATGCGCCTGGAGGCGCACTTGCACCCTGCTGCCCCAGTAACAGCTCCTTCATCCCTTCCAGACTAATGCCTGGCTCCTTTTCACCCTGTGCTGCCCCCAAACCTCCACTGTGAGGCAGCCAAGAGCTGATGGAAAACCACATCCCTCCCTGGAGGGGAGAGCTGCCACTCTGCAGCTCAATCCAACTCCACACTCTCCCCTCCCTCCGCTGACCTCTGGCGGCCCATGCTTGATCCCGAACATGGGTGGCCAGCGTAGTGTGAGGTAAGGTGTCCAGCACCTCAGCCCTCTGCACCACTGGGCTGGCCTACAAAGTGTTTAATCTAATTATTTTGGTACATAAGGGGCTTTAACCACAAGCTCTAGAGATATACAATGTTAAGACATTAAAATAAATTAAACCCTTCTATAGTATTTTTTTTTTCAAATTTAATATGCTTTATTGTAAAATTTGTTAAGCTTCAGTAAACACTTAGGGTATACTCTATAATCTTCTTATACAGATGGTTAATCAGACAATCGTGGTACATATCAAGATAATGTATATGTCCATTAGCATACAGAGCCACAGATTATAGTATCTTCAACTTTGATAGCCCTAATTAACATAGTTAAGGTATTATTAGATAATCCATTAAAAGTATCTAACTACTAAAACTTGCTATAATATAGTAGTATTAGTAACATCTTTTGATTCCCTCCCCCCACCCCTCCCACATCGCCACCACCTTACATGACTAAGGGGGTAATTATTTCCATTAGAAGAAGGAGTAGTCAGACAAGTGAAAGAAAATAAGAGAGTAGAAGGAGTCTGATCATTAGCTTACACTGAGCCTTACCAGATCTGAATTTATATTAAACTCTCCTAAATGGATAGTAGAGTTTGTAGAGGTGCCCACACCTTTTGATATTTATTACTATGTTTAGATATCTTTGCTATAAAATATTCTGCTTGTAGAGCAAAAAGAATTTCCTTGTGCCATTCTGTGTTCGTGGGAATTTGCTGGTCCAACCAATGACGTAATATGATCTTCTTGGCATAGAGGGATATCAAAGACATATGTTTCCTTTGGTTTCCTATCAGAGTTCCTCTTGAGTCTCCCAAAATACAAATTTCTGGTTGGAAGGTGTTTTGTAGCCCCAATATGGGGTTTAGTTTGGATCGAATGACAGTCCAGAATGGGGTAACTTTCTCACACTCCCAAAGAATATGAAGAAGTGTACCTTTCTGGAGTCTACATCTGGTACATAAGTCAGCTGGGCAGTGCCCCATTTTATTGAGTTTAACTGGTGTATAATATAGGTCATGCAATACATAGAATTGGAGCAGTCTATACCGATCCCATCTAATGTCTTTATATAGTCTTTTCCATATTTGTCCCCAATGGTGGGGTACCTGAGGAGTGGAGGGGAGAGACCAATCCCACACGTAACACGGAGCCCCTTCTAGTTCACTACCTATTGATTGAAGTTATTTGTAATAAAAGGCAACATAATGGGATGATGGTCTCCTGGGGAGTGAGTTCAATATAGGACCTAGCATGTACCTGTCCCAGGGACCATTTCCGAGATGTTGTATTAGCACATGGGAAATTTGCAGGTATTTAAAACAGAAGGAGGTGGGTAGTTTATATTTTTCCCTGATGGTTGAAAAGGCAAGTAACTTATGGTTCTCGACTAAATCTGCTACGGTACTGCCACATTCAACTGGCCAAGTAGCCTTGGTGATAACTCTGTCTCCTGTTTTAAAGTTAGGATTTTTAAGAAGGGGCTGTGATATATCCCTTGTTGGTATTGCCCCAAAAGTTTTGTTCATCTGTGCTTGTGTCCGAATAGAAGCCATGATGGGCATGTTCTTACACTGTTTGGGGACTTTGTTGGTACTCAGATAAGGAAGACTCTGAATATCTACTCCTTCTGCATTACATATTGATTTTTCTATTTGTAACCCCAATGGTGGATCTTCTGGGGGTATTAACCATCATGAGATGATAGCACAGTTAATGGCCAGCTAGTAGTAATAGAAATTGGGGACTCGTAGCCCGCCACGATCCTTAGGTCTCTGTAATTTAGTAAGTGCTCTCCGAGGTGACTTATTTCTCCAAATGAATTTAGATATGGTGCTATGCACTTGGAGAAACCACAATTTAGGAAGGGAATGATTTAACATTTGAAGGGGGTATAACAAGCGGGGTAAGATATTCATTTTTATGGTACTAATACGTCCCCACAAGGAGATGGGGAGTAGGGCCCAATGGTTCAAGTCTGACCTAATATTTATGAGTAATTGATCCAGATTAAATTGCCTCATTTTGCTATTAGATTGGGACAGGTATATACCCAAGTATTTTATTTTATTCCTTACCCAGGTGAGTCCAAGTTGGTCAACCTCTGTTTTTAGAGTGTAATTATTTAGTGGCATTACTTCAGTTTTAGCGATGTTTAATTTATAGTTGGAGACTTCTCCAAATTCTTGAATAATACTGAGAGTAGCTGAAATAGATATGGATGGGTTTGTAACATGAAGCATAATATCATCAGCATACACCGATAGCTTATATTGGACCTGATTGATCATAATGCCAGTTATTGCCATGGACCGATTAATCCTCCTAATGAGTGGTTCTAGAAATATATTAAATAGATAGGGAGAGAGAGGGACACCCTTGCCTTGTGCCTTGTTGAAGGGGAAAAGATGGTGACAGGACACCGTTGCATATTACTCTGGCAGAGGACTGTGAGTAAAGTATTTTGACCCACTGTATGAAATGGTTCGGGATTCAATATCTCGGAAGTAGCTCAAACAAATATTCCCAAGAAACCCGATCAAAGGCTTTTTCTGTGTCCAGGGACACCAAGGCTGCTGGAGTGTTAGAGTTTCTGGACACAGAAATGAGGTGAGAAATTTTGCGTAAGTGGTCTGAAGCAAGACATCCAGCCACAAATCCAACTTGCTCAGGGCTAATTAGTGTGTGCCAAACCTTGGCCATCCTATTAGCTAAGATTTTAGCTAGGGATCTTCATGTCCACATTTATAAGTGATATTGGGCAATAGTTCTGTAATAATGTAGGATCCCTATCCAGTTTTGGGAGCACCACGATAGTAGCTTCTGTGAAGTTAGGGTCTGATAAGCCATTTTTGTATATATAATTATATGTCTCCAGTAAAATTGTACCCAATTGGGACTTGAAAGCTTTATAAAAATGAGTTGTATAGCCATCTGGGCCTGGGGCCTTGTCAATGGGAAGAGTCTCTATAGCCTCATGTATTTCGGTTATGTTCAAAGGGGCTTGTAGCACGGATATTTGCTGCTGGGATAGGTATGGAAGGTCTAGGCCTTGTAGAAACATATCTAATGTGGCATCTTTAGAGGGTAAAGGTGAAGCCTAGTAAAGAGATTGGTAGTATGCTTTAAAGCGTGCAGTTATCTCTGCAGGGGTAGAATGGAATTGACCTATTGGGAATAGTAACTACTATCTTGTCTGTCACTTGTGTCCTAAGCCTTAGAGCTAAGAGTTGCCCCGCTTTATCCCTTTGGCCAAAATAAGTAACTTTTGATTTGAGGTGAAGGTACTCTACTTTGTCGCTGAGAAGGGTATTATATTTAAATCGAAGACTTTCTAGCTTTTCGAATTCTATAGAGTGAGATTGTGATGTTAAAGATAGCTCTAAGGCTCTAATTTGTTGTAAAAGTAAGGAGGATTCAGATGAAAGTTTCTTTTTCCTGATGGAGGCCAACCTAATAATTTCACCTCTTAATGAACATTTCAGAGCGCCCCATAGTACATCCAATTTTGGCATAGACGGTGCATTTAGTTTCTGAAAATTTTCTATAAACCCTTGAATGAGGTCAACTAGGTTCTGGAACCTTAGTAGTTGGGGGTTAAATCTCCAAACTTTGATTTGGTTAGTGGGGGTAGGTATAGACCACTGTAATAAAGTTGGGTGGTGATCAGAGATCACCTTGGAAAGGTAAACACAATTTTGAACCCTCGCTAGGTGCTCAATCCCCAACAAAAAGAAATCAATTCTTGAAAATGTGTTATGAGGCAAGGAGTGAAAGGAGTAATCTCTGGTGGAGGGAAAAAGAGTCCTCCACAGATCAACAAGGCCCATGGTGTTAATGAGATCTTTAAGAGCCAGTTGTGCAGGGGTATGAGGGATATGTCTGGCTTTAGACCGGTCCAAGGCATTACTGAGAACTAAGTTCCAGTCTCCTCCAAGTATTATGGGGAGTCTGGACCAAGGTGCCAGATTGGTCATAAGATTAATAAAAAATTGGGGGTCATCTCCGACTGGTCCATAGATTGATCCTACTACCATTTCAGTGTGACCTAGAATGGCTCTCAGTAATATGTATCTATCTTGGGAGTCGCTTATTGACTGAAGTAATCGGAAAGGTATATGACGAGCAATTAGTATCACAACTCCATTCCTGCGGGTATCTAGACCAGTTCCGAGTGCATGTCCCACCCATGTCCTTCTTAAACTGAGGATTTGCGAGTTGGGTAAATGAGTTTCTTGAATAAAAGCTATGTCTATATTGAGCTTGTTAAGATGCAACAAGATTTTAGCTTTTTTGGTGGGGGATTGAGCACCCTTAACATTCCAAGAACAAAACTTAAGTACTGTTGTCATGTAAAAGCAAAAGCCCAGTCCTGGTTCAGTGTCCTTGACTTTTCTCCTTGAGGAGGACTTACCCCATAAGGCAATCCCTTTTCACGTGGTGTAGATCTCGAACTCCCTCCCCTCCCCCCTTCAACAACAACCGTTAACTGCCAGCCCAACCAACCCCCTCTAATTCTGTAAACCTTCCCATATACTAATAAAATTGTAAAAAGATAATGTGGGATATTGTTATCTGGTTCTTCAGATACCCTCAATAACTTATTTCCTTCCCTCCCTCCCTCTACCATGCCCTTTCCCCCCTTTTCTTCTACCCATCTCCGGGCAAACTTTACCCCGTAAGAAAACAAACAAGATTAGGACCAAAAATTTCTGCTGTCCCGAAATTAAGGACCTTGTTAATAATGAGTTCTCAGTTTTGGTCCTGACAGTCCCTGTGGGTACCCTTCCCACCCTATTCCAGTACATGATGCACTGTGCAGGCTGCAGGATTAACTAGGGGCCTCTCCCTCCCGCCCCCATCCTCCACATTCATGTCTGAGGCCCCTCCATTTACGTTCTGCTGTATGTCTTTCTCCAGTATTAAGAGAGAGCGAAAGGGGAAAAAAAAAAAAACATCCAGGCTAGTACAGACAAGTGAATTAGTTATTCCAACACTAATCACCTGGGAGCGGCTTGATAGGTAATTTTCATCAGACAATCTAAAGAGGGCTATAACATTCAGCCTGTTGTAGATGTTCATGACGACTTGCTGGTAATTACGAGTACTTCCAATCATCACCATGGAATTGTACTGCCCTCTTGTGTCCTCTGTAAGTAATGTCTGGAGAAGAAAGTCTTAATTCAGACTATGCAAATAAATTGACATCGTGTTACTTGGAGGTTATCAGACAGGTATTCTTTTCATTTGGGACCCAACTTAAATGCAATTTAATAACCTTCTCTGCCTCATGGAAAACATTGTATTTGCGCTGTTTCCCATTCCTCTGCAACTAGCAGGGAATAGGTCCGGGTACATCTTGTGTAATGCAGGAATTGCAGCTTGTGCTGTCTCAAATGAATGCCAGGAATCTGCATGATGTACCATCAACTTGGAGGGATATTGAACCTTGTACTTAATACCCGAGGCAATTAATTTCGACACCAGAGAGTGATACTCTGCTCTGCGCTGTCTCACTTTGGCCGGTAGGTCTTGCGTTATTCGTAATTGCTGGTCCTCCCAAAGAACCTGTTGCAGACTTCTGGCTTGGGCCAAGATATGGGATTTATCCAGGTAATTCAGTAACTTAATGATGACTGGTCTGGGAGGACTGCCTTTCGCCGGTTTAGGACGTAGTGATCGGTGCGCCCTCTCTATAATGTATGCTGGATTATTCGGGGATGGGTCGGCTATTTTAGCAAGTCATTTTTGAAAGAATAAGATAGGAGATATGCCTTCAGTTTCTTCAGGAAGGCCGAAGATGACGATATTATTTCTCCTGCTTCGGCCTTCCAGGTCTTCCAGTTTAGTTTCTACTTTGTGTAAGCGCTGTCTGAGGGTCGCCACCTCAGGGTCCAGTTTAGTCTTCCAGCTCTCCAGTGATGTGGTCCGGGTGGAGACATCGGAAATGGCCCAGTTTGTGTCAGCTAGCTCCCCTCTGAGAGATTTTATCTCTGATGTAATATCTTGTAGAGCTATCTTGAACGGTTGAAGTTCTTCTAAGAATTTTTGTTCGGACAGCAGAGTTGCCACTGGTTGCGGTGTCGTTGTTATGAGGGCTCTTGCAGTGCCTCCGGTTTGACCTTTTGGTCATTTTGGTCCCTTCTCCGGGGTTTGTGGGGGTGTATGCCGGGGGAGAGCCTGGCGCATTTCGGCCTCCATGTTGTTGCTAGGCCTTGAGGTTCAGTAAATCTGTTCGCAATTTTGTTGCAGATAAACAAGAGAAAAGCTCCCCAAATCACTAGCGCAGCACTATTGACCATTGAACACTAGTTATTCTGCATTAGATGTGGTTGGAGCCTCTTCTAAATGTGTCTTGTAGGCTTTGTTGGAGGATCGAGATGGGAACGAGCCACCATAGCTGCTAGTCTCACAAAGATATCACCTGATCATCTATATAGTAATTTTACGGGAGATGCATCTAAGCATGGAACATATTAAACTGATACTCAAGGAATGGTTAGGACTGGTTTATGGTGCAGGAGTGTAAATGTTTCTTAGAAGGGGCTTACATTTTGTCCCACTATAACAGATGATCAGGAACATTGCATTATTTTAAAAGGGAAGCTAGACGATGAATATGTTATTTTGATTAATGTTTATGTGCCAACCAGTCCTTCTCATAATATGTTTGTTGAAATCAATAACAAAATCAGCGGCTTCATACACAGTTCCATTATAATAGCAGGAGATACAAATTGTGTGCTAGATCCTCAGTTAGACAGAATGAGCCAGAGATATACCAGGTTCAAATCAGGTAGGGATCTACATCATTTAGTAGACAATCTGGATCTTGTTGATATCTGGAAGGTGTGCAGTCTAGTATGAAAGGTCAAAATAGTACAAGGATCATTCAAAATTTGAAATAAAACATGCAAATTACCTTTAGGTAGATTTGTGTATGCTCTTTCATATAACAGCAGGACACAAGTGATCCAACAATGTTTAACTGTTGCAAATGGGGTTTTTATTTAAGCATATCCCAGGTGCAGCCGTTAATGCCATAGGCATGTTTGACCAACAGATAGATTTATATATTATATAATCTTCATGCTAAAGATTTCAGATCAATGGTCTCAATGGTAGGAATGTCAGCATTTTCTTGTAATTATTTGATTGAGTAATGTTCTTGTAATTATCATGTTTGGTAATCTTCTTGTATGTACTTCCAGGGAAACTGTGGAAGGTAAAAGAAAAATCATCTGATGAAATACTGTGGAGTAGTGGCTTCAGCGACACATTGCTAGTGCTGTAGTCTACTAATATGGATGTGACAAAGTCTGAGAAGTGTAAATTTGTAAATCCTGGGGAGAGAACTTCAACAATGAAGCATGAGTCCACAAAGCCTGTAACGGATTGGCACCTTTGTGCTTTATGTCAGATAGATAGTAATGAAAAATGTGTGAACCCAGGAGAAGCAAAATTCAGGAGCAGTGGAAAAGAATCTGGTTATATTTATTGCAGAAAACATCCTTCAGTTTGAAAAGCTAGGCTGTGTACCATCGGACATTGACGCAAGAAGACTTGATGATAGCAATGGTATAGAAATTATATTCCAAGTAAATAAGGCAGTGTGGCATAAAAGTTGCAGAAATAGGTTAGACAGATAAAAGCTCCAACCTGTACCATTTCCCTCTGCCCCCTTCCCCCAGGACACACCTGGAATCGAGCACTACTGCTCAGCGTACCTCCCTGGTAAAACTTTTAAATAAATAAATAAATAAAAGGAAAGTAAATGCTGACAAAGAACCTGAACATAGTCTAGTCAATACAAGAATGAGTGCAGGTTGGGAGTCTTTGTCAAGAAAAAACAAGGGTGTATTCTGTGGCAATGATAAAAGTAGAGAATTCCTGTGCAATGCCTGCACATTAGCAATAGATCATTGGGTTTGTGAATATGCACAAACTTTGCAAGACAGGAAGTTAATAGGAAAGTCGTCTGAAGGAGATATGCATGCTGTGGATGACAGCTATCACATCAGTTGTTTGCTTTGCACAATCATGTTTGACAACACGAGGCTGGAGGAATGCAAAAAGGAACAGAAAAGACATTAGAGGGAATTGTTTTAGATGAGCTGGTGTAATACTTAGACAAGCACAGAGATGATGAGATATTTCTTGTGTTCAAACTGTCATATTTAGGGAAGTTGTAGCAGTGCAGACTCCAGGAGTTGGATTCAAGTTTCTCTGGAAAAGTCAATACAACAAGACTGAAGGAGAGACTGATAGGGATGATTCATGATTTAAGAGTACAAACGCAAGGAAGAGATGTAGTACTGATGTTTAATGCAGACACTGGTGAGTTTGTCAAGATTGTGTATTCTCATGATTCTGATGACAATGCAGTTCACTTGGTCTGTGCTGCTCAGCTTGTTCGAAAATAAATTATTTCTAAAGATTACTCATTTGATGGGTCTTTTCAAACTGGGTGTAAACAAGATATAGTTTCAGAAAGTCTTACTGCTCTGGTGAGAATGATATGACATGGCCCCAGTATTATAGATCAAAAAGAAGCAAAATATACTAAGATGAAAATAGCATTATTAATGTCAGAGTTACTAATCTTTAACACAAAAAAGACATCAAGGGAATCATCCAGAGAGGCAGTTCATCATGCTTAACTGAGGGAAACACCACTTGCACTTTACAACAGTTTGATGGTTCATTGTAAAACCAGACAAAGGAAGTTGGTTAATAAACTCTGCAAGCAATGACTATGCATTTCATATGACAGAACACTAGAAATATCTACAAATCTGGCAAACAGTATATGTGCACATTTTGATCATGATCTATGTTTGCCCTTCCACCTTGAGAAAGTATGTGTTTACAGTGGAGGCTGTTGACAATATAGATCACAATCCCTCAGCTAAAACAACAAAGGATTCTTTCCATGGTACAGCCTTCTTGATGATTCAGTTTTCAACAGCAGACAAAGGTAAATGCATTGTATCCATCAACCCAGGAATTGTCCACAAAAGAACCATAGATCCTTTGCCCACAGAATGTTCTGAAGTACCCCCAGCTGCACTATACACTTCAGTGCCTATTGTCCCATCTATGAAAGATCCAGTAAAAGTGGAGTCATCTGCAATACTTATCTCCAGGGAGAAAGATAATGGCAGGCTTAGTTGTGTGACAGAACTGCTGGAGAAAAAGAGGCTTGATACTGGGGACTTTGTTTCATGGGCAGCTTACCATGCAAACAGACAGCCACCTATTTCTCAACATGTGTCACCCATTGTAATCATGTCTCTGTTTACAGAACAAGCTCATTCTACAGCTATGCTTTTGCATGCTATGAATCTAGTACAGAAGACCACACAACATGTCAACAGAGGCCAGAGACCTGGCACAACCATGGACCAGGCATTGTTTTCTATAGGAATGCAAATCCAGTGGAGTTGGCCTGAGACCCATGGTGACGAAAAATATGTAGTGATGATGGGATGCCTTCACATAGACATGAATGTGCTCAAACTTTTAAGAGATTGACTAAATAGTACTGGATGGACCAGTGTTCTTGTGCAGGCTGACATCACTACCTCTGCTAGGGCTGATGCCATGCTGAAAAGGTCTCATGTCAACAGGGTTAGATATGCTTACCAGGTAACAACAGCAGAAGTACACCTACTCAGATGCTCAACATATGAGGAATATACCGCACAATTACTTGAAGCAAATGAAACACCACTCAACTTCAACACATGGTGTCAAATGTGATCAGAATCCCCAGTCTTGTACTGGTCTTTAGTTCTAGATCTTGAGTTGCTTGGCATGCAGTTTGTGCGTTCCTTATGAGAGGGAAACTTCAAGCTCTATGTCCAATGTCTTAGTGAGTTAGTACCATGGGTGTTTGCCCTTGATCACACAAATTATGCTAGGTGGCTTCCCTTTCATATAAGAGATATGATCCAGCTGCCAGCTAGTAACCCATCAATCTGTGCAGCGCTCATGAGAGGTAATATTTGTTATTTAGAAATCTGATCACGTTTTTTCCACCATGGCCATTGACAAGGCACACGAATAGAAGAATGAGAAGATTAAGGGTGGTGTGAGTGGCTTGACAGAGAATCCCACTCCTTTACTTTGGTGGATTACTGCATGTCCAGAGCTTCAAAGGGCTATAGATGAGTTAGGGTTAGAACAGTAGGCAGGCACACATGGCTGTTTTCTGTTTTATGTGATTGTCTAATAAAATTACAACAGAGCTTGAGACTACAGTTGGTATCCATTTTTATTTTAAAGTGGTGAGTGCCCAATTTTTTGCCTAATAGTAACTTTGTACCTTTTGTGAGCACCACCAACCCAGAACAAACTCTTTCTGAGTGTTCTTATAGAAGAGTTTGAATCCAGCTTCTGATAAAAGTACAGCTACTCAGCACCATGAGCAGGTGCCTGAAGTTCAAATAGAATATGTTAGAAAGTTAAAGCAATAGTCCCCACAATTCAGGAAATTGGCAACCCATTCTGAGGACAGTCAGAATTTGATTGCTTTGGACACAAAGCATGTCATGAGCCAAGATGTTGTCAACACTATTAAGATTATCAAAGCAACTGGTCAAAAACAACATGATGCATTTGTTGAAGAAAGACTTGTGCAGTGCTCACTCCAATTATTATAATCCACAAGAACAAATTGCCACTGTTTAGCAATTCATCTCCAAAGAAGCAATCAAGGATTGCACACCAGATCTCAACTCTCATGAAGAACTTCAAACTGTTTGGCAGGATGAATATAGCATGCCAATCTAGAAATGGGGATATGGATGACTTCTTCAAGAATGAGAACCAATCTACCCTGCCAGCCTTGTCTGATAGGGGTTTGTTGAGAGCATGCACACAGTCTGATCTTGTTACGTGCCTTGAAACAGGTGCTACATCTACAAATATTGCTACGATGGCTATGCTGTTATTTATATGTTGTCACCAAAGGTTATAAGACCTTTCATGACTATACAGACAAGGTATTTATACCACATATCCTTATGCAGTTGGAATCAGTGGGTCATTTAGACATTGTGTGGGATCGCTAACTTGCTCAAAGTATTAAAAAATTCAACCAGGCAGAAAGGGGAGATGGACACCATGTTGTAATAAGAGAATCTAGACCAACTCAAAAAAACTGGTACTGTTTTCTTCGAGTAGATGGGAATAAGACTGAACTGTATAACTTGCAGGCAAAATACAATACATTTCTACCCTGACTTTGTATATAGTATACAAGACACAGGAATAGTATTCTCACACAGAAGCAACATTGGTCCAGACTTGGTACTATGTGATCATGAGGAAGCAGATACCAGGATTCCTTTTCACACTCTTCACTGTGCAAACCAATGTCATCGCAAAATCATAATCAGGACAGCTGACACAGATGGGGTAGTCCTTGCAGTAGTAGTATTTCAGTCTCTTCCTCTGGATGAATTATGGATAGCCTTTGTAGTAAAGCAACACTGCTTGTATATATTGGCTCATGGCACTGCAGAAATATCAGAAATCAGAAATCAAAGGTTTTACCATTCTTCCATGCCTTTATGGGGTGTGTTACAGTGTCAGTATTTAGTGATACAGGGAAGAAGACAGCTTGGTAAATATGGAATGCTTTTCCATCTGTTACAGAAGCTTTTCTCAACCTGTCCCATGCACCCATGATTATTCCAAGGAGATAATGAAAGGGCTTGTGAGTTTTGTTGTTCTCTTCTATGACAGAATGAGTGAGTGTCGATGTGTAAACCAAGCAAGAAAGCAGATATTTGCAAAAAGGGAAGACAGCTAGAACACATCCCTCCAACTCAAGATACCTTAGTACAGCACACAAAAAGTGTTGCATGTCAGGGGAGGTCATTGCTGGAGGACAACACTAGTGGCACAACAAGAACTGCCAAGCCCAACTAGCTGGAGTTGGAAACTAGACAGTGAGAAAGACTGAATCCCCATTTGGACAGTCCTTCTGGAGGCAGCTAAACCATGCAGAGAGTTGATCAAATGTGATTGCAGAAAGGCTTGCAGCAGACCACCATGAAAATGTTTCAGTGCCTCACTTCTATGTATTGATCTGTGTGCTTGTGCAGGATCATGCTACAGAGACAATAATAGTGATAACTAAGTATTTTGATAATTTGTGTAAGCAAGTATGATCATTTTAATTTCATTTATCTCTTAACTGTAACAGGTATTTAATATTGAAAATGTGTAACCTGATTGTGTGTGATCACAGAATGTTATTTGTGTGACGTACACTTTTGTGAGATAATGACTGTATACTGTATATGGCCTGTTTCCATTGCATTACCATTTCAAGCAATCTTTTTTAAAGTTTATGTTTAAAGTTATATCTGTAATGCATATTTCTAAAGATAACACGAGTGCATGCTTGTCTTTAGATGACAGCACATTTCTACTTCACAGTTATCTGTATACTTCAAATTGTATGATAATTGTGAACATTTTTTTCCACACGATGCAAGATTAATTTTTTTTTTTTTAAGTCTTTGGTAACCGGGCAAGGCCCACTAGGCAGAAGTGCCTGTTTTCAGGGGTGACTAGGAAGCACTGGGCAGTTAAATAACTTGCTCAGAGTCACACAGTATGCAAGTAGAGGTTGTGAGAATCAAACCCAAGTCTGTTCTGCTGGATGTACTAAGCTCATTCACAGCTCATTACTCTAACCTCTAGGCTATACTGCCAGCCCAAAATTTCAAAACAATAGTCTGCATGCTTGGTTTAAACTAGTGATGTAAAGTATAAAAGGTTATTTGATGTAATTTGTAATAATTTGGAAACATATTCATGGACTGATGAGTCAAATGTATATGCATTTTTGCTGTTTTTCATGTAACTGTACATTAACCACATTTTGACCCTCATAATATCTTTGGCTCATGAGGTTCCTGCTTTTATTTTAAAGAAAACATAAAAACCTACAGTACTTTTATTTCAATTCGTATGCTTTTTTCACATTTTGAACAGTTCTTGCAAAATTCTGCTAGACTAGTACAACACAAGTGCTAAAGAGTTCATTTATTGGTCACACTGCTGCAAACCTGGTTCCTGAACTGCCCACATTTTTATCCCTAGATCTATGGTTAATTGAGTCACTGGAACTAGAATCTTAGAATTAGTGATTTCTGAGCACTCTCTAGTCTTGGTATCTTTTATGAAAAGCAGGTTCCCTGAAAGAACGAAGAGGTGTAAGATAAATAATTTCCTCCTGGAAGATGCAGAGGTTTTAAACATGATTAAAGATAAAATGACAGAATTTACCAAACTAAATAACCCAATAGACACCTCTTGGGGAAACAACTGGGAGTGTCTGGAATGCTGGCAAAGAGGTTTACTGATTTGTACTTCTGTGGCATTTAAAAAGGAAAAGAATAAAATTGGAAGAAATAGTCAACAAAATTAAAGAAGTACACAGAAAACATATAACAGACACTGATCAAGAAATTTGGATGGAGTGGTCTAAATTAAAATTAGAATATTATGGGCGCATAAGAGGCAAAGCAGAATTTGCTATAAGAAAGGCAAAGCAAAACCACATTGACTTTGATCCAAGGGCTTCTAAGATACTTGCAATTAGACTGAAACAAAATAGCAATGACACTAAAATATCTGTAGTATCAGAAATAAACAAGACAACTCATTGATCACAGGACCTAAAAGGATAAATATGGATTTTCATCATTTCTATAATGACCTCAATGATATAACTACTTCACATTCTGACACAAATATTAAAGATTTTTGTCAAGGTATCAAACTTCTTAAAATCCTGGGGGAACTAAAGCTTTTGTACAAGAAACTGAATTGCAGGTTGTGAAGGCAGCAATAAAGGAACTTAACAGAAACAAAGCACCAGGCCTAGAAGGGTATTCAGCAAACTTTTATAACTAATTTATCGAGTAAGTTTCCCCGAGCTTGACAAATGTCTATTAAGACACCCTCCCACCCTCCCTTGCTCTCCTATGTGTTATTTTCCTCACCTCTATTACCCCCATTAGCACTTACCCAGCTCTCCTGCAATGACAAGGCCTTAGATTTATGTGATAAAGGTGGGTCTGAAAGACCACCCATCACATAAAGCGACCACAAAACAGCCCATGGTCAAAAGGGTACCTGATATTGTAGTGACCATCCCAAATGGCAACGGTCACTACAATACATGCATTCCACAGACACAACAACTACTTTTATGTGGGGACTACACTTCCACACCTCTCTTTGTGGGGGGCAAGGCCCCCGCAACCCCCAAACTAAAATAATCAACTCCAAGGGGGTGCAGACCGAGAGGCAAGTTATTTTTTTTTTATTCTGTCAGAAACCAGACCCAAACCCGGGTCTGCTGGCATCGCAGGAGGTGGTGTACACCACTATGCTATGCAGCCAGCTCAGTGGGAATCAGCCACACAGGATCCTATATCCTGTACTAGTGAGTATAGCTCCTTGCTATCCTCGCTGTACAGGATATAGTGACCTACTTCAGCACTCGCTGTCAGTGAGAGTGGTATTATTGAGTCGCTCAAATTGTAGCACTCAACAATATGTGCTCAACATGGGTGCTACCCAAGGGGGTCATATGCTGCCTCCTCACCCTTGGTCAACCTGTTCTGCTCTCCTATAATACCAAAATTGTTTCCTTAGTTACTTAATTTGGTTGACATTTAGGACTTTGTACAGGCTTAGTGCTAAACTGTTATTACTTACAACCTTTGTAATTGTGTTACCTTTGTATGTTTGTTACCCTTCCCCACTGACGTGAAACCTTTGTAAATTAGCTGTTTTTGCTGAAAGGTATTGTAATCCAAGATTTCAATAAATAAATAAGAAGCTTTATCCAGAGCACAGTAACCTTCAAATGTGGCACAGGGTCTCATTTTTTGTATACACAAAAATTGTAAGGACCCTAACGAATGCAAAAACTGCAGGCCCATCTTGCTGATTAATATGGATGTAAAGATACTCACAAAACCTTGTCAAGTAGATTAGAAAAAGTAATTCCTTATTTGACTGATAGCAGACAAACTGGGTATATTAAGAATAGAGTGGCAGCAGGTAACACTGGGAAACTTTTCCATTTGATTAAAATTGCTAAATATTCCAGGGTAGCTACAGATCTTTCTGCATTCAATACTGAAAATGCCTTCAACCAGATATTGTGGCCCTGATAATTTTCTGAATTGGGTCAAGTTGTTACATAAAATACAACAGCTTCAGTGATTACAAATGGGGTTATTTCTGACATTTTGCCCCAAAAAGAGGCACTAGACGGGGTTGTCTATTATCACCTCTGTTATTTCAATTAACCCTAGACCCATTGGTAAGGAGATTGTCAGTTGACAAGGGAAATTAGAGGTATTACATTAAAAGGTAAATAACATCTACAGTACTTTCATTGTGCACAGATGGTATCTTAATTACAGTAGCAGAACCCAAAAATCTATTTCAAGAATCTTAGAAGTGATTGAGGAATTCAGTCTGCTTTCTTGTTAGCAAACTACTGGCGGCAAACAACAGACTTTCTCGGCTGATGGAGTCTACTACATTCTCTGCCCGATCCAATATCTCAGGTTTGTATCTTCTTTCCTGGAACCTGCCCCTCTTAAGTTTTTTTCTGTTCAAGGTAGTCTGCTTCCTCACTGCAATTTATTTTCACCCTCAAGTACTGGGATTTTGGGATGTTGTTGGCCATGTGCTTTGGGTGGCAGCTTGTGGCATACAAGAGGGTATTCCTATCAGTAGCTTTGTAGTACAGATTTGATTTTATTGTACCATCTTTCTTTTTACTGATAGATCTAAAAACTACACCTCTGTCAGACCAGCATGGATGGTAAATTTCAGGTTAGGATTCATGCTTTCCAGCCACCCAACATACTCATCCAATGCCTCTCTGCTGCCCCTCCATACCATAATTGTTATGCTACCTGTAGAATTATATGTACTGCACCTTTAAATGTGTATGTGCATGTTTAGTTTGATCACTTTAAATATGGACTTTCTAGCTACATTTGGGATCCCTGGGAAAGCCTGAGGGCAAAACCAGTTGGGGTTACAACTTGTCTTTTTAGTCACCACTGTTGAAGGTAAATACTTTGTTTGCATGCCTTTTAAATAATTGAAGTAAAACTGAAGTAATGGTATTTTGTTTGCTCATTTGAAGTGTGGCTGGGCATGAGCTGCTAGTGTGGACTGGCGTCTTTGTTGTTTCATTCTTTCTGGTCATATACTAAATGAGGAAACATCTTTCTTTTTACTTCTTAACCAGTGCTGCATAAGGAAGATATCTTAGAACTAGAAAAAAAATGGGAGAAAGAACAGATTGATTTCTTAGGAATTAAAATTTGCAAAACAGTCCCCAAACTATTGACAAGAATCTTACCACGCTGGAAAACAATATACAGGACACATTAAATAGATGAAACAACTTGCCTTTAGGTTTTTGGGCACCTGAAAACCATCCAAATGAATATACTCCCTAAATCATTATACTTATTTTAATGTTATCATTTAACATTCCTAAAAAATGGCTTAAGATGTTATAGGACATGCTCCCAAAGTACTTGCAGTCCCATAAAAGATGCAGGTTAACATACAACAAACTGACTAGGCTCAAGGACAAAGGAGGTTTAAAAATCTCAAATTTATATTTTTACTACTTGTCATGTAGAATGATTCAAATATCCAAATGGCTGGGCTCGGAGGCCGATAGAGGTAAGTCAGATAACCCAGTGTGGTTAAAGATAGACATGGACTGGATAGATTCCTTTCCTTTTAGCTGAAATTATGTGGTCTTTGCTAAACTGGCAAAGCCTCTGAAAAATAAAATACTGACAGCTTGTGTAAGTGTCATAACTAGACAGACAACATTTCTTACTTTGAATCTAAACAGATCTAAGGCTCAACCTTTATTCAGAAATCCAAACATCAGTGAGAATGGCCAGGTATATGACCAAAGAGATTTGAGTTCTGAAGGACTGTGCTTAATAAAAGAAATAATGGATATTATAAGGCATTAAGGCAACAGAAGTGCAAGAGGAGGACGGGGAAGAAGAAATATTATGGGTCACACTAGAGAAAAAGGCTGGGGCATCAATAAGGCTGGGAGTGATATATAGACCTCCAATGCAGAATGAGGAGGTGGACATGCAGATGCTGAGGGCGGTTCAATGGATGACATTGAAGGGGGAGATTCTGCTGGTGGGTGACCTTAACCTTCCAAATATAGACTGGGAATATCCCAACAGCTAGGCCATCCAGGAGCAGGGAGATCCTCAAGTCCCTCCAGGGAGCCTTCCTACATCAGCTGGTCAGGGAGCTCACTGGGGGGGTAATATACTTGACATGGTCCTTACAAATGGTAATAGTGTGGAGGGAGTGGGGGTGGGGGCCATCCTAGAAGCAAGTGACCATAGCATGGTGGGCTTTAGGGTTAGAGCAGGTTATGAAGTGAGTCAGACCATCATGAAGGTCCTGGACATCAGACAGGCAGATTTTCTCAGGATGAGGGAGATATTCTGGAATGAAATGAAGGGGAAGGAGGAGATGGGGGGTTGAGGAACTATGGAATGAGATCAAGGAAGGGCTACTAAAAGCCACAGAGAACTGTATAAGGAGGGTGAGGAAGAGCAGAAGAAGGAGGCCCACTTTGGTTCAACAGGGAAATGATGGAGGCAATAGGGGAGAGGAAAAGGGCATTCAGATATTATAAGATGACATGAGGAAGGAGGCCAGGGAAACTTACAGGGAGAAGCTGAGGGTGATGGGGTGGAAGATTAGGAAGGCAAAAGCAGAAATGGAGGAGGAAATTGCTAGGCAGGCCAAAAGGGGAGATAAGACTTTTTTCCGGTACATAGGGGAGAGGAGCAAGGCAAGGCAGGGGATAGTAAGTGTAAAGGGAGAGGGGGGAGTACAGGTGGATGGGGATTTTGAGAAGACAGAGGTGCTGAATAGATGCTTCAGCTCAGTCTTCAAGATAGAAGGAGAAGGAAGGGCACTAGTCTTAGGGGGAAAGGAAGGAGTGGACGGAGGGAAGATCCTAGTCCAATCAGTGAGGACAAGGTCAGGGAGGAGTTGGGTAAGTTGAGAGTAGACAAGGCTATGAGGCCAGATGCCCTGCATCCTAGGGTGCTCAAAGAGTTAAGGGAGGAGCTGGTGGCCCCACTAGCAAGGCTATTTATCCTGTCCTTAGATACAGGGTGGGTGCCAAGGGACAGGAAGAAGGCCAATGTGGTGCCACTTTACAAAAGTGGCAGCAGGGAGGAGGCAGGCAACTATCACCTGGTCAGCCTCACATCAGTGGTGGGCAAGGTGATGGAGACAATATTAAAAGAAAGGGTGGTTAGCTACTTGGAGGATTGTGGGCTGCAGGACATCCATCAGCATGGCTTCACAAGGGGGAGATCATGCCAGATGAACTTGTTAGAGTTCTTCGATTGGGTGACAAGGGTGGTTGATTGGGGGGAGCAGTGGATGTGGCCTATCTGGACTTCAGAAAACCTTTGACACTGTGCCCCACAGAAAACTGGTAAATAAACTGGAGAGTTTGGGGGTGGGTCTGAAAATAACAAGGTAGGTGGAGAACTGGCTGATGGGTAGAAACCAGAGGTTGATGGTAAATGGGGTACATTCTGGAGAGGTAGAGGTGACGAGTGGGGTCCCACAGGGGTCAGTACTACGGCCAATCCTATTTAATGTCTACATCAATGACATAGAGGGAGGGCTGCACGGGAAGGTCTGCCTTTTTGCAGATGATACAAAGATCTGCAACAGAGTGGACATCCCAGAGGGGGTGCAGGTTATGAGGGAAGATCTAAGGGTGTTGGAAGGGTGGTCAGAAACATGGCAGCTAAAATTCAGTGCCACAAAGTGCACAGTGATGCACATGGGGCAGAATAATCCACAAGCAAATTATACACTTGGGGGGGGGTGAAAGCAACTGAGCAGGAGAAGGATCTAGGAATCATAATCACAAACAGCCTTAATGTGGGGATCCAATGCAGCAAGACAGTGGGCAAGGTGAACAGAATGCTGGCATCCATAGGGAAGGGGATAACAAGTCAGAGGTGGTGGTGCTGATGCCACTCTACAAATCCATGGTGAGGCCCCGCCTGGAGTATGGGGTTCAGTTCTGGAGACCTCACCTATGTAAGGATATAGATAGCATGGAGGGAGTATGGAGAAGGGCCATCAAGACAGTGCATGGGCTAAGTGGGAAGCCATACGAAGAGAGTTTGAGGGTGTTGGATTTGTACCTACTGGAGACCTGGAGGAAGGTGGACATGACAGAGACATTCAACTATGTGAAGGGCTTAATGAAGTGGGGGAGATCTTATTCACAGGGAAGGTAGGCACTAGAATGAGAAGGCATGGACTGACGGTGGAGGGGACTAGGTATAAGGGTAATGTGAAGGGGCATTACTTCAATGAGAGGGTGGTGGTGCCCTGGAATAGTCTTCTGTAGGAAATGTTGAAGGACAGAACTGTGGAAGGAATCAAGAGGACATGGGACAAGCACAAGGGGTTATCTAGGGAGAGAAGGGTGGAATATATGGAATCTAGGAGCAAGGGGAGCAAGTAAGGGGGAGGAATGGGCAAATTAGATGGGTCAAGAAGGTCCTTTTCTGCCGACACATATCTATGAATCTATAAGATGAGATTATACAATTTGATACTTTAAAGAAGGGAACAAAATAAACAGAACACTGACTTAGAACTCTATAATTGTCTGAGCGTGGGTGTGAAAGGACATATATCCAATGGAGACAGCATGACTCATACAAATGAAAATACAAAAAATGTTTTAGCCCGTTCACGGTTATGTCCAAAGATTTCTGGATACTATAACATAATGATAGTGATGGTTACAGGCTTAGACATGGATAATGACAAGTGTTCATCTCAGACAATAGGCAGCTCAATCAATGACCTCAATGATCATCTGTCATCTGCATTCTTACAACTCCAATCCTGGTTCTACTCCAACTCCCTCATACTCAATTTACCAAAGAACCAGGCCATGCTCTTTGGGTCCTCTAAGAAAGTCCATGCCGTGTCCCCCAAGTTTTGCATGTTTTGCCATGATGGGTCAACAGTCTCCACCACTGACTCCTTTCAATACCTGGGGGTGAAGCTTGATCCCATACTTGACTTCTCCTCTTACAAAAATGATGTATGCAAATCTGTTAACATCAAGATTGGTGCCACTTATTGTATGCATCACTCCTTAACCCCTGCTGCCAGGATCTCTGTAGCTAGGGGGTTCTGCTCCCCAGTCTACTATATGCTCTCCCTCTCCTTTCCCAGGCCAATGTCAGTGTTCTTTGTAAGTGGGACACCGCTTACAACAACATTTGCAGATGTGCTCTATCGGCACCTTACCTTATGCACCATTGTTTGCTTTACTCTGCCTTACACTGGCTGTCACCTAGTTCCTGATGCTCCTACTCTCTGGGATGTTTCATTGACTCCTTGACTAGATATCCTCATCCTGATTCTTTAGCGGCCATGTTTTCCCCCATGCATCACCCCTGTACTCTGAGATCCTCAGATGCCCAGCTACTTTCTGTCCCATACTGCTCCACCAAAAAGGGGAACAAGCTTTCCCTCATTTCACTCCCAAATACTGGAATTCCCTTCCTCCCCATCTAAAGTGCTCCTCATCTCATTCCTCCTTTAAAACTGCACTTTTTTCTCCCCTCTATGTACTTGATACCTGTGACTGTATTTAACCTTGCTTGATCTTCTGCTCTTGCTCTTCATTTCCTCGACTACTGCTTCTCAGTACTCCACGATTATCTTCATGCTTGCCCATATTTGACTTCCCATCCAATTTCCGTAGATGGTTTTTGCTTGTATGTATAATTTCCATCTATCTCTGCATGGCTACCTGTTGAATGCTGTCTTGTTCTGATTGTATGCTACCTGTGATTGTTTGAAAGATTGTACTATGTACTCTTCCGGGTCGTGCCTGAGAATAGGCAGGGTTATTGCCTAATGTACTTATCTGGTCATCAAAAGCAAATAAATAAATAAATAAAAATGTAAAGGCTGAAACTGGGGGAATATAAAGAAAAAATCTCTGAAAACATTTAGAACTGTCAACATGAAGATGGTTCAATTCACATCCTTGCATAACCTATGTTACACCCCTCTCCAGCTATGTAAAATGGGAATCAGACCCTCTTACAGTTACAACAGATGTGGAGCAATGTAAACTGTGGTATGTCTCACACGTCTTTGGAGTAACCCAATGTGCAAATAATATAGAATAGCATTAAACACTTACTTGAATGGTATTATTCAGTTACAAGATACCATGACTATGAAAACATACATAGTAGTGCACTTTGAAGACAAAAGAGGATGGACTAAAGAACAACAGTCTATAATCTCTCTAATACCAGTGGCTGTCAAAATTGCAACCTTCAAAATATGGCTAGAGAATACGGTTCCCACAGTTTCTGAATTGAAGGGTGAATGTTCTGAGATTTTAAAGTCTGAGAGGTTAGCGCACCTGATCATGGGTCAAAATAAAACATTTCTGACTAAATGGAAACTATCTACAAATTATTTTCTCTTGGACCAAATAGCATATCAGAAATGTGGAAGTTATGTTAGGTCAATAACTACTTATTCTTAACTACAAGGATATAATTACTATACTTGTCTCCAGGAACAGACTATATTTTAAAGTAGTGTGGGTTACTACAGTACTAGTTAAATGGTTCCCTCAGTCTTGTTTCTGGATATAGTGCTTTCTTCTTCTAACACTGTCAGTCTTCTCTCTTTTCTTATCTTTATGCCTAACCTTTTGTCTATATTCAGAAGGGAAATCTAATCTTTTGAGTAATAGGGATATATCTCCCCCATTTGTTTAAAATATCTAGATGGATGTATAGTGGCTAGATTATTCTTAAGTATGTATCATTAAGAAAATATTTTAGTGAATGTACTATATGTATTTGCTTAGTATTAAAGAGTTTGTCTGCATTGTTAATTATATAGATTTATAGTAATGTTTGTTTTCTTGAAACTCGATAAAATATTATTGGTTAAAAATAAATTCAAAAATATTGTGAGTTAATATGAAACAAAGTGCTTCAAGGATGAAATCTTCAGGTATACTGTCACATAAGGTTTTTTTCTACAAAAATATTCACAACTGTTAATTCCTGGACTCTGCTGAACTGACATATACAGAGCTTCAATGTCAGTACCAATGAATGTGTACATATTTTTCCATCTACTGTAATGCTCTCTATTTTATTCAAGAGGTCCGTAGTGTTTATTGTGCATAAAGTTAAAGTTGACCACTGGTGTTGAGCAAAAATTCTACAAATTTACTGAGATTAAACATCAAGAACCCGCCTCCAAAACTATGGGTCTCCCCAGCAGATCAATCAGAGATTTTGTGGATCTTAGGCAGCATGTAAAGTGTTGGCATTAGAGGGTTTTCACTCCAAATATATAAAAAAATTAATTTTTCATTATATAATTCTTGTTTGCACATATTCAAGGGGTTACCATTGAGTTTCTTGTAATATGATGCATCAGACAAAATCATCAATTTGTCTTTGTTAGAACTCAGTGGACATACTGTAAGAGCCACATTGCCCCCTTGCCTGCAGGTTTTATTGCAAGATCATTCATTTTTGAAAGCCTGTCAAGAGTAATTTTTCTGCTTTATTAAGATTCATACAGACAGGGGGATCCATAGGGGAGATAAGGTTATCAACCTCTTTCATCACTGCTTTTTTAAATTCTCTGATGCTAGTATTATTATGAAGGGACAGAAATTCAAGATAGGCTTGAAAGTAGTTTTTCCTCAGATCATCAAATTGCCTACCTTCTCTACTAGAGTTAATAAAGTCAAAGTCAGACACCACAGATTCATCATTAGTTACATCTAGTTCCAGATTCTCATATAGAAGTTCTTCCAAGGTTAATGTATTAACCTGATCAATGATGTAATAGGCATGTAGCCCAAACAATTTTTGCAAAATGTATATGCCCAGTGACAGTGACAGAACTCAGGAAATTACAAAGCTGCTGACAAACTTGCCTCAGTACTTTCGCTCTGTGGGCCTCATCAAGAGGCAGAGTTCTTATAGATTGACAGTGCTCAAAATACAGAAGTGAGACAGAATGTCATCAACAGCTGATTGATGACATATTTTAAATCAATGCATAATTCATTCACTTCTATAAATAGAAAATCTAATACAACATTGTTACATAATTTTAGTGTTCATACAGCATTACTGTCACATTGTAAGATAAAGAAACACAGTGATTGCTTGTGCTAGAAATAAAAGGGTGGTGGTGGTGGTGGTGGACGAAGTGCCTAGCCTGTGTAGAAATCTATTCTAGGAAGACACAAGTTCAAAATGAATAACAATAAGCCATAGCAATAGCTATGATTTTTTTTCTGCTCCCCCATTTTCATTTCTAGCATTAGTCATCACTGTGTGTCTTTATCTTTCAATGTAACACTAATGCTGTATGAAGTTTGCAGTTATGTAACAATGTTGTAGTACAGTTTCTATGTATAGAAGTGAATGACTTTTGCAGTGATTCAAATTACATCATCAATCAGCTGGTGACGATGTTCTGTCTCACTGCTGTTTTTAAGGTCTGTCAGTCTGTAAGAGCTCTGCCTTCTGAGGAAGCTCATAGAGTGAAGCACCGAGGCAGATTTGCCAGCAGCTTTGTAGTTTCTGGAGTTCTGTCACCGCCAATGGATGAATACATTTTGTAATGTGTTTTTTGACTGCATGTCTATTACTTTCAGTTTTCTCTTGTTGTGTGCACTGTTTCCAGTTTTCAGTTTGAGTTTCACAGTAGAAGTCATAACCCCAGCAGCACCACCAGCTAGCATCAGACGAGTGCAGATCTTCTTCTTGGTCTATGGGTTTCAACTTTCAGCTTTGATCTAGCAGCCACGGGCAGATGAGCTTTATGTCTGTTGAAGATGTAGAGAACAAGTCTACAAAACCATACACTCAGAGAACCTACAGCCTATCGATGCTCCAGATTCTGTCTTCTGTTACTACACAGTAACAAAAGGTCTGTTGTAAACATTTTTACTATAAATGGTGCAAGCAGTAGTAACAGTAGCAGCAGCAGCAGTAATGAAGCACATAAAAAATCTATGTGTTTAAGCAGTACTGACAATTTGAGCTTTAGGAAGACACAAGCCAAAATTAAACAATAATGACTGAACAGCCGGTCATTTCCTGGGGATTAATGACTGGCCAGGGAAGAGGGTGGCCTGAGAAGCAGCCTAGGGCCAAATCACTGGTCATTAATCCCCAGGAAATAACCAGCTTTGAGGTAATTATTGCAATTATAAGTCTAATTGCAATAATGACAGTTTTTAATTTTACGGTTTGTTTTATTTACCTGTTATTGTGGGAGCACACGCAGAGACTACTGCATGGTCACACTAGCTTCTATCTTAACATGTCAGAGAGATGCTGATTTGCTGGTGCATCAGAGCAATGGTGATGTGCTGGCCATTAAACTGATGATCACTCATAGATCAATATAGTAATTATTTACATTAATGCAGATTGTTCACTTTTTTGGTTTTATTTGTTAAAACTGTGACTGTAAACATGGTACAGCAGATACAGTATTTCACACTGAGTGTGGCTGCCATACTGGGCATTTCTAAGAGATCTCAGACCAGTATGGCTGCCAATCAATAAGCTACTTTAGCTCATTAACAATTATTTAGACGTAATTAAATTTACAAGAGGTTTGAGTCCACATGGCAGCTCAGATAGGAGCCATGATTTAAAATGATTATTTATGAAACTTGAAATTCCTATTTATGGAGATCAATATAACTTACAAAATTATCACACTTGAAACATATTTTGAGAGGTAGCAAGTGCATTGTGGATTAAGAGTTACCACTGTCCCTTCATGTGCGTTAGAAAGATTTCATAATAGAGCTGACTGGGAGAAAAAAAGCCAGAGTGCACCAAGGATTCATTGAGGTACTAATTAAGGAGAACACAGAAAAACATGCAGACTTAATTGAAGAAATAGAGAAGTCTAAACAGGATTTCTTACAGTGTAAATATCATCCTCAATTCTCCATACGTGACAAAGAATTACAAGAAAAGTTGTTGAAATATGAATCAAAGGTAATTAACAGGAAACAAACAAACAAAAAATCTTGTACGGGATGCCACAGATTACACAGCCAGACAAATCTTTTCATTGAGCAGATGATCTGGGTCTGCTGGTAGAGGACGCATTAAGTCTTGTTTGAGAAATCAAAAGAAACACAAAAACAAAGCACAGTAAGTACTGTAGTATCTGGAGACAATTATGAAGAATGTAATTCACCGGACCAGGAGATTTTGTTAGAGAAGAAAAGCAGTCAGAGAACTGCCAAGAAGAAGAAAATCCAAAAATCCACAAAAGAAAGAGAAAAAAAGGAGGGGTATAAGGGGCCGGGGCAGGTCAATACAATTTATGGAAACAATACAACAAACAATTAATCTCTCTAATACTGCCCTTACTCCAACTCTGGAGATTGTAATATCTAAGGGCTTGTCTTTTGTGCCAGAATGCAAACTGGATGTTTTCAAACTAAAAATTGATTTATTCAGCCTTGAAAACTACACCTCAAGGAATATTTTCCAAACAGCCAAATACAAATATGGGTTTTGACAACACCTCCAACCTGGACTTAATTCAAATTAATGTCTCCACCTGCACCCTAGCAAGTAACCTAGAACTGGATACACAATCAAATGTTATTCTAACACAAGATGCAAATGTTGATCTGGCCAAGAACAAAGGAGGAAACTACAATTGGATTGTTCTTGACCAAGTTAATTTACTAACCTTGGAAGAACTTCTAAATGAGAGTCTGGGACTAGATGTAACTAATGATGAATCTGTGGTATCTGACTTTGACTTTATTAACTCTTCTATAGAAGGTAGGCAGTTTGATACTCCGACAAAAAATACTTTACAGCCCACTTTGAATTTGTGTCCCTCTTGTATTAATACCAGCATCAGAGAATTTGAAAAAGCAGAGATGAAAGAGGTAGGTATCTTTATCTCCATTATAGCTTCCCTTTCTGCAGGAACCTTAATAAGGCAGAACAAATGCCACTGATGAGCTTTCAAAAGTGAATGACCTTATAATAAAACCTGCAGACAAAGGGGGTGATGCGGTCTTCATGTCCAGTGAGTTTTATCAAAGAGAAGTTGATAACCTATTGTCTGATACATCATATTGCAAGAAACTCAATGGTAAGCCCTTGAATATCATAGAATCATGGAATTCCACTGTCAGAAAAGGACCTACTGGCCCATTTAGTCTGCCCATGAAATAGCCAATTTGTACAAAAAATTATTGGAACTACTGCAGGCAGTAAAAAGTCAGGGTTATATAATTGAAAATTAATTTTTATTTATAACATGGACAACAATGTTTCTGTGAACTGATTGGCAGAGATTGATCAGCTCACTGTTGATTAAGTTCTATTAATCAGTCACCTTGTTTAGTTGTGGTGATCAGTCTCCTGTTTAGGAATCATAGAGCATACCAGATCTTTTTAATCTGAGTCGTAAAGTAGGTTAAAGGTAGCCATCTTGTAATTGCTTTTTAGCGAGACTGCAGCTCGGCTAAGACTTCCCACCCACGCACTCTGTGGACACAGAAATATTGGGTGATTTCTTTCATATAGGTGGTGCCCCTGCTGGGTGATCATTATAACAGCCTGATCTGCCATTTTGCCACATGATAGTACCATCAGCAGTCTCAGTGCAGTTAGAGAAGTTCTGTAAGCCAGCACACCCTTTTCCCTAACCATCCCAAGTTACCCACCCTGCTGACAGCTGTGTGTGTGTGTGTGTGTGTGTGTGTGTGTGTGTGTGTGTGTGTGTGAGAGAGAGAGAGACTGAGAAACAGAATCAGAGAGTCCATTTTCTGGTCACCATTCCTTTGATACCGGGATTGCAGAGAAATGGTCATCATGCCTGGTATGCTGCAATTTCATCTCTCTCTCTCTCTCTCTCTTCTCACTCTAAGTGAATGTGTGCTTGTCCGAGTCAACCACCATGCCTATCTCCGAGAAGTGCAGCATGATGTGATCCATTGTGGTAATGTCAGTAGCTGATCCCCAAAAGAGAGAGACAGAGTGACAGCCAATACAGTGACCACTGATCAATGCAATAGTGGTAAGCGGCAGTGCCGATTAGCACCCGTGCCTTTTTATTTGTCTGTGTGTCAGAAATTGGAGAATGAGGGGACAGAGGTGATAGAGATTAGCAGGCTTGCTTCCCTGCAGCAATATGCAGGAAGAGAGACTTAGCATTTTGCAGTATGTGTGACAGTAGTGGCTTAACTTGGGGGTTGGGGTAGCACTTCACTTTTACCAGAGAACGTGGGGGAGGACAGTATGCTGCACTGTGCACACACAGAATGATGCAGCACCCTGATCTCAGCACAATATGAAGTTCCAGTTGCTCCTTGATTCTATTCTGTGTGGCCTGTTCACCACAAACTTCTGTGATTTGAGCTATTTGTCCTCTGGCAGAACACAAAAAAGTGCGGTACTGCGGCCATAAATGGTGAAAGAAAACTAAGTAGTTCCCACATGTTTTCCCTCATATTTTAAAATTTTTTACCCATTTCTCTCCAATTTTGGCCCATGTTATAAGTGCAATAATCCACTCCAGGGTGTGTGGTTATTGGGGATTAATCAACACCCTGAGTGCTGTGAGGGCACTTGGCCTCTGGCCTCGTGCCTCACAATGCACCCCAGGTGTTGATTAATCCCCAATAACCACACACCCTGGAGTGGGTTATTGCTTACATATTTGGAATGAAAACCCTATGATGTCAACACTTTACACACTGCTTAAGAGCCACAAATCTCTGGTTGATCCACCGGGTGGGATCCATCTTTTTTCGCAACGGGCTCTCTGCTGGATAATCACAGTAAATGTTTGGTCCTTTTTTTTTCTCATGACCAGTGTTACAACTTGAGCCTCATACACCATAGATACTATGGACTTTTTGAATAAAATAGAGGGCATTAGATTGGAAAATGATTACATGTTCATTGGTATTGACATTGAAACTCTGTATATATCAATTCAGTATGGTCCAGGAATCAACAGTTGTGAAAATATCCTCAGAAAAAAAAACTTTATATGACAGTATACCTGTAGATTTCAGCCTTGAAACACATTAGTGCTTATTAACTCACAATGTTTTTGAATTTAACAAGACTACTATCTACAGGTTTGTGGGACAGCCACCTCAACCCCCCCCCCATTTGAAAATGTATTCCTGGGACATTGGGAGAAGATGTGGGTTTTCATTTCAGAGCCCATCCCACACAAAGACCACATTAATCACTAGTTTCAATATATCAATGATGTGGTCTGTGTGTGGGATGGTTCAGAACCTGAGGCCCTTGATTTCCTTACCTGGCTTAACACTAATCAACTGAACCTTAGATTCACTCACACTATCAGTAAGAACAAACTTAATTTTTTAGATGTTGTGTTGAATGTGGGAAACAACAGCACAATCACTACCAGCAATTTCAGAAAACTAACTACCAGCAACACTTTGTTATGCTTTGTCAGAGGGCATCCATGCAAATTGGTGTCTTCCATCCCATATAAACAATTTCTTTGACTCAGGTGTAATTGTTCAGTAGATACTGAGTTTGAAACTTAGGCGCCATTATTGTATCGAAGAATTAGGGAGAGAAGCTACTGCAAAAAGGTCCTAGATGAAGTTTTGGAAAAGGTTAGGATATAAAGAGAAAGGATCTTGTAACTCCAAAACTGAAATTACACACTGAACCCTCAGCCCAGCCAATATGTTTTGTTACTTACTACAGTTCTTTTAATTGCTAAGTAGGCTGCATTATAAGAAGAAGCTGGCCTATTGTTCAAAATGACTCCCATTCATTGACATCTTTTGAACAGGTCTCCAGGGTATTGTTCTGTAGGGTCACAAATTTGCACAACAGGATGGTACATGGCCAATTTAAAGATCATGTGCAACAGTTTTTACTTATTTTTAATAAAAGCTTGAAAAGATGAAATTCAAGTCATTGTGCCATGATTAGTGTTTCCTGAAAATTTCATGCTGTTTGGTTTTGTGGTTTTCTTTAAATAATCATTTGTTAACTTGTTCTACAGTGGCTGAGAACAGTGGAGTTATTTCTGTGCTCTCAGTCAAGCTTAGAGTGCGATGACATCATTTTTGGAGTAGCTTGCTGTTTCAGATTTCCAATCAGAGCAGCACTCTGTAGAGCTAATGGTTTGCTGAGCTCTCCAGGTTTCTTAGCAACCCAGTCTCTGGTTTGTGTTTAGATAGATTAGCTTAAAATCTATCATTATCTTCATATAAAAAGCTGATAATTTCAGTTTCAATGCTGAAATGAAGTAGTGGAAATCTTTCTGTGTGAGAAATCAGCTTGTCTGTATCACAGCTCTCTGTTCTTTCTAATTAAAACTCTATATAGCACAGGGCTGTTTAATGAATATAAAATAAATCTAAATTTTGTTCATTCACAGAAACAGTTTGCTTTTGATGTAGCCTTCATAAATACATTAATGAAGTAACTTTTTCATGTCAGATTGACAAACAAGTGCCTGCCACACTCTGCTACAGTAGGTCAAGCACTTGTACTGTCTGAACTCACAAAATTTAGTTCTTTGGTGGTTTCTGTGTGAAACTACATCATGTATCTGTATAACTAGAAACACTATATGGCATCCCGATGCACCGTGTCTCTGCCCCACAGCTGAGGCAGCTGCAGTCTACTGCCTCCTGTCTCCTGCCCAACAAGCCCCCTGCCTTCTGCTCCACATCTGAGGCTGCTGAACTCACTGCTCATTGTCTTCTCCCACACAGTCAGGGATTGTGCACCCTGCTGCCTCCATCCTCTGCCTAAAGAATCAGAGCTTCTGCACCCTGCTGCCCCCTGCCCAAACAGATGGGGTTGCAGCACCCTGCTGTCATCTCTCCCCTACCCTCACAGTTAGGAACTCTGCACCTGTTGTCCCCCTGTTCCTGTCTCCACAGTCAGAGCTTCTGTGCTGTGCTATGCCCTAGAGTGCTGAGGTTCCCTGCCTCCACAGCTGTGGTTGCTGCACTATGCTGCCCTAGCTACCAGAGGTGAGGCTTTTGCTGCACCTTGCTACCTACTTCCATTGCCCCAAATGGGCAGGGCTGCTGTGCCATGCATACCCCATATCACAGTCAGGGCTGCTGTACCCTGATGCCCCCTGTGTTCTGCACCACAGTCGAGACTTCTGCCCCATGCTGTCCTCTAGTCCCTGTTACCACAGATAGGGCTGCTGTACCTGATCCTTTCTACACAGTTGGAATTGCTGTGGCCTGCTGTACCCTAGAGCCCCATGCCTCTGCACTTTGGGCTGCACCACCATGCTGCCACATGCCACAAGATTCAGGGCATTTGCTGCACCCTGTTGCATGGCTCCACGGTTGAGGCAGTGGCACCCTGCTGTCCCCCTGCCACCAGAGTCAGATCCTTTGCTACACCCTGCTGCCCACATCCCTTGTCCCAAACAAGCATGGGTATTGCACCCTGTCCCACAGTTTGGGCTGCTGTATCCTGATCACACCCCTATCTCCTATCCAAACATTTAGAGCTGCTGCAACCTGCTACCCTCTGTCCCCACCCCCACAGTCAGGGTCATGGCACCCTGTTGCCCCTGTTCCTATCTCCACAGTCAGGGCTGCTGTGCTACACCCTATAGTCTCATGCCCCCTTATTCCACAGTTGGGGCTGCTGAACCCTGCCACGTACTTCCATTACCCCAAATGGGTTGGGCTGCTGCACTATGTGCACCCTGTGCCATTGTCAGGGATGCTGTACCCTGATGCACACCTGTGCCCTGCCCCACAGTCAAGGCTTCTGCACCATGCTGTCTTCTGTCCACTCCCACCACTGTGCCTTGCTGCACCACAGAGCCCCTTGCCTCCGCAGGCAGGGGACAGGGTGCAGAAAATACTCTTACTCTTGTGCTACACCCTTTCCAAACAGTTGGGGTTGCTTCACCCTGTTGCCCTCTCTCTCCCACCCTCACAGTCAGGGACACTGTACCTGTTGTTCCCTGTTCCTGTCTCAGCAGGGTGTAGCTAAGAATCTGACTCTGGTGGCAGGGAGACAGCAGGGTGCAACTGCCTCAACTGTGGAGGCATGCAACAGGGTGCAGCAAATGCCCTGAATCTTGTGGCAAGTGGCAGCATGGTACAACAGCCCTAACTGCAGAGGCATGGGGCTCTACATCACAGCAGGCCACAGCAATCCCAACTGTGGGACAGGACATGGGGGCATCAGGATACAGCAGCCCTGATTGTAAGATGGGGTACACATGGCGCAGCAACCTTGCCTGTTTGGGGCAATGGAAGTAGGTAGCATGGTGCAGCAAAAGCCCCACCTCTGGTGGCCAGAGCAGCATGATGCAGAAGCACCAGTTGTGGAGGTGGGAAACCTGGCACTCTAGGGCTTAGCACAGCACAGAAGCCCTGACTGTGAGACAGGAACAGAGGCAAAGAGGTGCAGTGTCCCTAACTGTGAGGGTGGGGGAGAGAAGGCAGTAGGGCGCAGCAACTCCAACTGTTTGGGCAGGGGGTGGCAGGGTGCAGCAGCCCTGATTTTTCAGGCAAGGGATGGAGACAGTAGAGTACACAATCCCTGACTGTATGGGAGAAGGCAGTGGGCAACAGGGTGCAGCAGTCTTGAATGTGGAGCAGAAGGCAGGGGGCTTATGGGGCAGGGGACAGGTGGCAGTAGACTGCAACTGCCTCAGCTGTGGGGCAGAGACACGGTGCATTGAGATGCCATATAGTGTTTCTAGTTATACACATACATGATGTATTTTTACAAAGAAACCACCAAATAATTGAATTTTTGAGTTCAGACAGTACATATGCTTAAATTACTACAGCAGAGTGAGACAGGCACCTGTTTGTCAATTTGACATGAAAAAAATGTTCTTACATGAATGTATTTATGAAGGCTACACCAAAGGCAAACTGTTTCTGTGACTGAAAAAAAATTTAGATTTATTTTATATTCATTAAACAGCCCTGTGTTATACAGTTGGAAAGAAAAAATCAGAGTTTTAATTAGAAAGAACAGAGAGCTATGATTCAGACAAGTTGATTTCTCACAGAGAAGGATTTCTACTATTTCAATTCAGCATTGAAACTGAAATGATCAACTTTTTCTAAGAAGAGAATGATAGATTTTAAGTTCATCTATCTAAACACAGACCAGAGACTGGGTTTTTAAGAAACCTGGAGAGATCAGCAAACTATTAACTCTATAGAGTGCTGCTCTGATTGGAAACCTGAAACAGCAAGCTACTCCAAAATGATGTCATCACACTCTAAGCTTGACTGAGAGCACAGAAATAACTCCACTGTTTTCACCCACTGTATAGCAAGTTAACAAATGCTGATTTAAAGAAAACCACAAAACTAAACAGCATGACATTTTCAGGAAACAGTAATCATGACACAGGGACTTGAATTTCATCTTTTCAAGCTTTTATTAAAAATATGTAAAAACCGTTTCACATGATCTTTAAGAAACCTACAGCCCTCCCAATTATCTGAATTTGCTATGCTCATGTCTGAAAGGCATTTTCCACTGTGAGAATTGTAATGTGTGCCAATGCTAATATCAATCAGTGACCTTTGACCTCACACATATCTCTAAAAAGGTTGAAGTCCGGAGTTCCTAAATTATAGTTCCAAGTTCATTACCTATGCTATCTGGTGTGGGTGTAAGAAAGTTTATATGGGAAGAACAATCTGTCCTTTACAGGAAATAATTCAAGAGCAGCTCAGAAATATCAGAAATCCCAATAGTAACACCTCTGTTGTCAACCATTTTAAACATTTTCATAATAGTGAGCTAGATTCTTTCCATTGGTATGCATGGGGGAAACAGACTCCAGTGTCTACTACAAAGGGAAATGTTTTGGATTTTCTCATTAAAGGTCCTCAGTTCTGAAGGCTTAAATAAAAATTGGGATTTGAAACTATTTTTGTAGAATGGCTACCCTCTGCTATGATTTGGATTAGACACATTAACATAGGAACATGTGAACAGATCAAATAATTAACTCAGTTTGTTTTGACTTACCTACTTAAACATCAATTATTGATATGATTTAGTTTTAGTTATGCCCACAGAAGGTATCCTTTTGGTATCACATTTCAGCGTGTGCTTTTTTACTCACATTGATATGTTTTTTATTATAGTGCTTATTCTTTCTGGTGAGGTCATGATAATGTTTTTATGAGTGCATGTGTTTTGGGCAGTAATTTACACTGCAGTGCATTCTTAGGTGACTAATATGTGATATAGCCTTAACAGATTCTCTGTGGTTGGTATTTAGCCATGGGTGATCACCACAGCTTCTGTCCAGGTCAAGGACTAACTCTCTTTTGGCTATACCTCGGTCCTTGTTCCAGTGTTCCTCAATAGACACTTTCACTTTTGCTCTCATTGTATATCATACATATTTATTAGATCTGCTGTTGTTGGACTTTAAATATCAAATGATTTACATTTTTTTAATTTCAAGTGATTTGGATTTTGGATTTTGGAGTCTGTTAAAAATCCTTGATTTCAGGGACAGCAACCACTTTTGAAAACCGTTATCACTCATGTTATGCATCATATCTTTTGATATACCTTTTAAAATCACCTTACAGAGAAAAATGTTGCTATGGCTATATTTACCCACCCACCCACCCATGGAGCCCCACCACCCCGATCCCCGTCAGCCGGCCCGGGCGGCAACACCCACCCGCCTGCGCCCCTGCTGCCAGCCTGACTGACAGCTCGGTGAGACTACACACCCATTAGTTCAGAGCATGAGCCAATGGGCGTGCAGCCATACCGTACAAGTCCAGTCAGATGTGAATGAATTCATTCACATATCTGGACTGCTTAGTATCGGTAGTGCACACCATTTGCTCATGCTCTGAACCAATGGGTGTGCAGTCCCACCGAGCTGTCAGTCGGCGAAAGTGGCAGGGCGGTAGGCGGTGGGGTGCCGCCGCCCGCCGGCTGACAGGGGGAGCGGGTGGTGGGGCTCCATGGGTGGTGGGTGGGGCCACTAGATCACCAGGGATATCATACTTGGGGTAAGGATGCCACCCGCAATCGGGCTACTCTCAGTCCATTGGACCACCAGGGATATTGGACTTTGGGGGTCTGATGCCCACGATCGGGCTACTCGGGGGTGGGGGCATTTCATTTATGCCCGTGATCGGGCTAATAGGGCAGTAGGAGACCATTGCCCGGCGATCGGTCTGCTGGGGTTGACTACCATTATGCTGCTGATCGGGCTGCTGGGGGTGTAGACTACCATTATGCCCACTATCGGCTACTGGGGGAGTTATGCCCATGATCGGGCTACTGGGGGTGGGGGGACATTGTTCTGCCCATGATCAGACTACTCGGGGTGGGGGACACTTCTGCCCACGATTGGGGCATGGGGGGGTGCCGCCAGATGTGGCGGGAACAGGTCTAGGGCCACCCACAGGTGGCAGCTGCTGTGTTGCACCCTGCAATGTGGCAGCTCACCTGTGGGTGGCCCTTGACGTCCTCCTTTTTTTGGCTCAACTTTGTGTAAGGACAGGTAGGGGTTGCACCTGTATAACTCTGCACCGACCAGCTGAATATCGGGCTGTGCAGTTTATGCATGGTTCCTCCCCTTAGGTTGCGCATGCCTTCATTATCATTGCGCTGTTGCTCAGCATGATTTCGGGGGCGCAACTGCCTCCTGCTGAATATCGCAGAATGGCACAATTCGGACTTGAGCAGGCGCAACCCTGTTGCGCGTGGCTCAACTCTTTTGAATATCTGGGCCTCTGTATAGAGAAGTGAATGAATTTTGCATTGATTCAAATTTACATCATCAATCAGTTGTTGATGACGTTCTGTCTCACTACTGTATTCAACTTCTGTCAGTCTGTAAGAGCTCTGCCTCTTGATGAAGCTCATAGAGCAAAGTGCCGAGACAGGTTTGTTGGCAGCTTTGTATTTTTCCAAGCTCTGTCACTGTCACTGGACGAATAAATTTAGCAAAACTTGTTTTTGGCTCCATGCCTATTACTTTCAGTTTTCTGTTGTTGTGTGCACTGTTTCCAGGTTTTTATTTGACCACTTGTACCTGATATAGAATAGTCTTGGATATTAAATAGAAGTCATTGTGACTATAGCTATGGTCAGAAGCAGAAAGGTATGAGTATTGCCTAGAATCTGGGTTTCTTTCTCTGCAGGGGTCTAAGAGATTGAGATATAAACAAAAACTTTTGAGTGGTTTTACTGCAATGTTTTGGTGTGGACTGAGATGTTAGACTAATCTAGCTGGAGGATTATGACATGTCCTGATTTTTACAGGACAGTCCTGATTTGGGAAGCTATGTCTTGCAAAATAAAAAATAAAATATTACATGTTTCGGAACCCACTCATGAGGGAGCAATCTTAGACCTCATACTCTCAAACGGGGGCAGTGAGAGGATCTCAGATCTAGAAGTGGGTTGCCATCTGGGAACAAGTGACCATCAAACAGTGTGATTCATGTTAAACTCAGCTACAGAGTCAATCCATACAGAAGTGAGGGTACTGGACTTCAGGAGGGCTAACTTTGGCAAGATGGGAGAGTGTCTTAGAAAAGCACTAGCAAACAGGCTAGAAGGAGGTGTGGAGCAATAATGGGGAATCATCAAAACTGCCATCACAGAGGCAACAAGCCTTTGTGTGAAGCAAATAAATGAATCAAAATGAAAGAAAAAGCCACTATGGTTCTCAAAAGAGGTGGCTGTGAAAGTCAGAAAGAAAAAGATAGCATTCCAGAAGTATAAGGAAACACAGAAGGAGCAGGACAGAGATCTGTACCAGTTAAGGCAGAAGGAAGCAGGGAGGAAAGTCAGAATAGCAAAGGCCCAAACTGAGGAAAAGATAGCCAACTCAGTTAAGAAGGGGGATAAAACCTTTTATAGGTACATCAGTGAGTGTAGAAAGACAAAGGGAGGGATAGTGAGGCTGAATAGAATGAACGGTGGGTAGGCAGAGGGGGACAGTGAAAAAGTAGGGATACTGAACGAATATTTCTGCTCAGTATTCACAAAAGAGGAGGGGGAAGTGCCTAATCCAATTAACAGAAGCACTCTTAATAGGGGGGTCGATCCCAGTCCTTTCACAGAAGAACAGGTTCTGCAAGAACTCCTAAAACTGAAGGTGGACAAAGTAATGAGGCCTGATGGAATTCACCCCAGAATTCTAAAAGAATTAAGGGGTGAACTCATGAAACCACTGGCTACTATTTTTAATAAATCATGGGAGGATGGTGCGGTACCCGAGGACTGGAGGAAGTGGGATGCGATTCCCCTTCACAAAAGTGGGACCAAGACACAGGCAGGAAACTACAGATCTGTCAGTTTGACCTCTGTGGTAGGGAAAGTGATGGAGTCACTTCTGAAGGAAAGAATAGCTGAGTACCTAGAGGCCAGTGGGACACAGGACCCAAGGCAGCATGGGATCACAGTGGGAAGGTCATGTCAGATGAATCTAATAGATTTCTTTGACTGGGTGACCAAAGTAGTAGATCAGGGAGGGGCTGTGGACATGGCCTACCTAGACTTTAGCAAGGCATTTGACACAGTCCCACACAAAATATTAATAGTCAAATTAACCAGCCTGGGAGTGGGTCCCAGGGTGGTAGCCTGGGTTAAACATTGGCTGGGCAACAGGACACAGAAGGTAATTATAAATGGAGTCCACTCTGAAGAAAGAGGGGTTACTAGTTGGGTACTGCAGGGTTCAGTATTGGGTCCAGTCCTTTTTAATGTCTTCATAAGTGACATTGCAGAGGGACTGGAAGGAAAAGTATGCCTCTTTGCAGATGACACGAAGATCTGCAACAGGGTTGATACACAAGGAGGAGTGGAAGGATGAGAAGGGACTTGGCAAGGTTGGAGGAATGGTCAGAAGTATGGCAGCTAGGATTCAATGCAAAGAAGTGCAAAATAATGCACCTGGGAAACAAGAACCCAGGGGAAGAATACACAATGGGGGGAGGTAGTAACAACAACAAAAAAAGGAAAGGGACCTGGGGGTAATCATATCAGATGACCTTAAGGTTAGCAAGCAATGTGAGAAGGCAGTAGGGAGGGCTGGGGGTATACTGGGATGCATAGGGAGAGGCATCAGCAGCACAAAACAGGAAGTTGTTATCCCTCTGTACAGACAGTTGGTGAGACCGCATCTGGAGTACTACATCCAGTTCTGGAGACCCCATCTCCGCAAGGACATATACAGGATAGAGGCAGTCCAGAGGAGGGCAACTAGAATGGTGCAGGGTCTGCAAGAGAAGCTGTATGAGGAGAGACTAAAGGAGCTTAATATCTTGAGGAAAGAAGGGAGAGGGGGGACATGATAGAAACTTTTAAGTACCTCAGTGGAATCAACAAAGTCCAAGAGGGTAGCATCTTTCAGAAAAAGAGACGTGCAAGAACAAGGGGACACAATTTAGAGGTGGGGGGGTTCAAGGGCAATGTGAGGAAGTATTATTTTACAGAGAGGGTAGTGGATGCATGGAACAGCCTTCCTGAGGAGGTTGTGGGGTCTAAAACTGTGGGAGAATTCAAGAATGCATGGGACAGACATAAAGCAATTCTTGTGGGGGGTAGGAAGAAATAGGCTATTGGTTAACTAGGATCTGTGGCCTATCCTCTAGGTAGGGAAATGGGCAGACTAGATGGGCCAAGCGGTCCTTATCTGCCGTCAAAGTCTATGTTTCTATGTTCTATGTTTCTATGTCCTGACTCTGTAGTAGTAAGAAATATTTTCTAACTTTCCTCTAAATGTTGCAGAAAACTATAATACCGTAACTACAATACCTTAAAATAATAAGAAACAATAGAATTAACTTGAAAACTACAAAACTTAGTCTTAATTCTGATGATTTAGAGAAAACAAGTCTGTTGCTTTGGACTAGGTTACATATTGTCCTGCAAAAAAATCATGATTCTGTAAGAAATGTTCCACTTTGGGCTTAAAAGGTGGGGAGCCCTATGTAGCTGCTGATCCCAGGCTAAATTAAAATTGCCTTTCATAACATACTGTATGGTGCCAAGAAAGTAATGATGTTTGTTCACCCCTCATTATCTGTAACAGTATGTTCAGTTGTCAACATAGAATTTCCTTTAATCAGAACAGCAACTCCTCTGGCGTTAAGATGATAGCTACAATGAATATTGGGGACCCATTTTCTACCAATTGATAGTGATGATAATAAATACATTGTCAACATTTTGTTTTGCCCTCCAGCAAAGCTACAGAATACAGTTGTAGACAAACCTTGTTAAAAACAAAATAGTTACTCTGGGACCTTTTGCATTTCACTTGGTCTCCCACTGTTGCAGTACACAAAGCTAGAAAAAAAATGATGCCAAACCAGAATGACACCAGCAACAAGGACAAACATATCTGCTGGAACATCCAAAATTAGTGAAAAAGAAAACAAGATTCAATAAAGGAAAACTTTGCATTTTACAGACATGTGAAAGTTCACCACCCAGAACAAAGAATGATGCAAACCCAAGTACACAGAAATCCAGCACAAACATCATAGGGAGACTCGATTTTCAGATAGAAAGCTGCACAAAAGCAACTGAACTGCATCACTTCCTTAATGTTTAACTGCTCCTAAAACAGAAATAAAATATTAGAAAGTGGTAACATTTAGAGAACTAAAGCTTTTTAACAGTTTTCAAATGTGTTAAATATCATATCCCTTCTCTCTCCCTCTTCTCCCCCAGGAACGCTCTACCTCGTCAGATACGAAGCTGCCTGACCGTCGAGAGTTTTAAGTCTGAGTTAAAAACGTATCTATTTTTGAAGGTGTATGGAGAGTGATTTTTATTGTGATTTTTACTGTGATTTTATTATTATTATTGTTATTGTTATATTCTGTAATTAAATGTTTGTCCACCTGTACAGCGCTTCGGTTTCTGAAAAGCGCTTAAAAATAAATTTTACTTACTTACTTACTTAAATAACTATACAGAACTCAATCATAGATACATAGACATATAGACATTGTTGGCAGATAAGAGCCTATGGCCCACCCAGTCTGCCCATGTGAGCTTTTAAGTTTACTTTATGTTTTTCTAGAAGTCTGTTGCCCCTTTTCCCTGACCTCCAGAATTCCCTTATGTCTATCCCATGTATTTTTAAATCCTGTGATTGTTTCAGCCCCCACCATTTCCTCTGGCAGGGTGTTCCACTTATCCACCACCCTTTCTGTGAAGAAATTCCTCCTCACATTTCCTCTGAATCACCCTCCCTCCAACTTCATCCCATGCCCTCTAGTCCTGGAACATCTTTTTTCACTGGAAAATAGTGTATTCCTGCACCCTGTTCCTCCTTGTAAGGTACTTGTATGTTTCTATCATATCCCTTCTCTCTCCCTCTTCTCCCCCAGGAAGTACATATTCAAGTCCTTCAGCCTGTCCTCATAGGACTTGTGATGCAATCCCTGTACCATCTTTGTTGCCCTCCTCTGAACTTTCTCTACCCTGTCTATGTCCTTACATAGGTAAGGTCTCCAGAACTGTATACTGTACTCCAGGTGGGGCCTCACTAGTGTCTTGCATAGTGGAATTATGACCTCCCTTTTCCTGCTGATGATGCCCCTGCCTATGTATCCCAGAATCCTATTTGCTCTACCTGCTGCCTTGTTGCACTGTTTCCCTACCTTGAGGTCATCAGAGATAATAACCCCAAGGTCCCTTTCCTGCTTGGTGCATGCTATATCCTCACCCCCCAACAATCAGCAATCAGTTTTTATTTTTATGGTATCATATTGTGCTGACTTTTAGCACTACACATAAACACAGATAAAAACTTTATAAAACCATTAAATGCAATACAAAAGTAAAAGAAGTTTGAGAGAGAATAAAAGCTTTCAGCCATGATTATAAAGTGCCAGGGTGATCATGTTAGGTTTTTAAGGCCTATTTAAAGACTTACACTGAGGAGATATGGTGCTGGTGGGCTGGATGTGAGTTTCACAGCTGAGAAACAATCACAGCAAAGGCTCAGTCCCCAGTCAATTTCCGATAGGCTCATGAAACTTCAAGAAAGTTCTCTCCAGTGGAATGAAAGGGGTGATCAGAAGTATAGGGATGCGGAGGTATTTTATGTACCCAGGAACCAAATCATGCAGGGCCTTGAATACCAACAAGCAAATCTCAAAGGTGGTATGCCATCTAACTGAAATCTAATGCAGATCCCGCAGCATCGGCATGATATGATTAAATGTACCTCTGCCAAATACCAGCCTTGCCATGGTATTCTTTACTATCTGAAAACAGTGCGCTGAACCTCCAGAAAGTCCCAAATATGGAGTGTTACAGTAGTCAAGGCTGGATGCCATGGTGACATGCACCACAGTCACAAAGTTATCTCATTGAAGATAAGGCTTCCATTAGGGGACATTTCTTAGATGAAACATTCCAATTAGCAACATCTGCCACTTGTCCTTCTGGTGACAGTTTGTCTTCTACTATGACCCAAGGTTTTTAGCCTTATGTACAATGATAATAGTATTCTTCTTCATCACCATCTTCTGAGATCCTGGTTCTAAGAGCAGTAGTTCCATCTTTCCCAGATTGAGGCTCAGCCAGCTAGTAGCCATTCAGTCATCAGTCAATCATAGCAACAGAGTCCTGCAATGAAGTATGAAGAAGTACAACTGGGTGTCATCTTCATGCAGTAGAAACCTAAGATCTACTATCTCACTATCTCCCCCAAGTGCAGCATGTACACTGTGAACAACAATAAGATCACACCTTAATGACAAACCGTCTAGGATAAAGCATAACGTCTTGCGCCTTCCATACGTGGAGGGTGGCATCAGGTTGCCTGATCTCCATATTTACTATGTGGCGGGCCAGCTAGGCCTTATGGTCTGATGGGTGGAAAATGATGAGGGGAAAAATGACATACCAGCCTGGGTGCGAATAGAGAAACAATTGTTAACAAACTCTGGCCTCACTCCAGAATCGTTGCTGTATGATAAACTAAGAAAAGGTTTTTTCATGAATGGGTATGGGAACCCAATTATGAAAACTGCGGAGGCCTGGTGGTCCTTTCTCACTCCGGTACAAAAGCGGTATCAAATGAAGTCCAGAGATCAGCCTATATTGGGTAATCCTAACCTGGTAATCGGGGGTTGGGTAATTAGACACCGGTGGGCTAACCAGTTACGGGGCCTAAGATTGAGGGATGTGATGCAGGGAGATAATGTAGTCCTTCCACCACAATGTGATGGACTGTCTTTCTTTCAAAGGATACAATTTAAACAAATGTTAGCAGGGTTTCTGAAGGGGTTGGGGGACTCCATAGACAACTCCCTCTCATGGGCGAGCTTAAGGGAAATCAACCAGAGAGCTAACCCACTTTCACAAATTTATAAAATTCTTTTGGACTTTCTGAGTCTAATACCTTAAATACGAATCCTATATTGGGACAAAGTGATGACCCCTAGAAATCTTAGGTGGAAAGTATTTGGAAAAGTACTAAATATAATGTGATACCCAAGTATAGAAATATGCAATTTTTGTGGTTTCTAACATATACTATACCCTGTGAAGCTATATGGTAGAGGTTTGAGACAGACAGACCTGTGTTTCAGATGCGAGAAGGAGGTGGGTGACCTGTTGCATGTAATGTGGGGATGTAGCAAAATCTCACCCTTATGGAGGTAGATTAAACGGGGCATGGATCCAATGCTGGACTATACAGATTTTATAACACCAGAAATATATGTTCTGGGCGACTTCTCTCAAATTGTAGGGATCGCACCCAAATACCACCTTTCTTTAATGGTGGCAGTAGTTAAGGCATTTTTAGTAAAGCATTGGAAGGACGATCAGGCCTACGCCTATGATCAGTGGATGAGAGAACTGTTAGGGGTTTTGGCCAAGATAAAGAGACACCTATACTCTGAGGGGAGAAAAGAGGTATACGTAAAAAGATGGGCAATATTAGATGCGATCTACTCCCAGCAGGTTATGAACATTTGAATACAGGCCTGTCTGTCAGACTGTGATTAGCAAAGGAAAGTATGCCGGAGTGTTTGAATGTTTATATTCCTTTGTGCCTATTCTTCTTTTGTTTTTCCCTCTATTATTCCTATTATTCTTGGTACTACTTGGGCTTAAATAATTTTTTAGATGGTAATACTGGGGTTGTATTGGGCCCATTACCAGGACAAGGGGGATTGGTAATGGTCTGCAGGGGCTTAAGGGGTTGGGGACTCTCTCTTTCTTTCCAGGGGACACATTAGGAAACCATCAGGTAAGAGTCAGGCTCCTTTTGGGGGCCGCTGATTAAAATATGCTCACAAGCGGGTAAATAAAGGAGGATTTGGGTTGACGAAGGGAAGGGAGTACTTCAACACCGGTTAACGTACTATATCAGGGCATTACTGATCTTGGAGCTTGATCACACTGTGGGGCAGTTTTCTACTGTGCTTGTAGATAGCGGGATGTATATAGTTCGCACAGCCAGTTTGGGGTTGTGTACCCTGGCTATGCCAGGTATGTGTTTGTTTGTCTGTTAACTGAAAATGAATAAAGATGTCTTTTTTAAAAAAAAAACAATAAGATCACACCTTGAGGAATGCTGCAGGGAATAGTAGTCACCTCTGAGAAAAATTTTGCTAGGGTTAGATGTTGGCCATTGCCAGCAAGGAAGGACTCAAACCATTCCAATTCTATACTGGTGAGTCCTCCATAATTGCTAATGTGAAGCCAAACAGAAGCAGGACTTGGGTTGGAGAGAGCACTTGCTTACACACTCCCCCCACAACAGAAACAGGGGGCAGCAAATTGAAGGTAGTAGTGAGCACTGCCATGCTCTCCCTCAAAGAGGAGGTTCAACTTTTCTGGGTTATGTTCCCGAGGTCCACTCTGCAACTGGAGCTTCAGGAATAGAGATGGAGGACAGGCGGCTTAGAAAGAAAAAAAGCCTTGCTGTCCGAGAGTTGGGTGGTTGGCCAATCGGAGGGAGCACAGAAAGGTGCCAGATTCAAAAAGGGGACCAGAGCAGTATAAATACTGCTGCTCTGAGCTGCCATGCTAGGCAAAACAGAAGTAGGACTCGGGGATTGGAGAGAGAGCACTTGCTTATGTGCTCCCCCGCAATGTGAAAAGATGGCAGCAAATTGGGAATAGGAGCGAGCACTGCCATGCTCCCCCCACGCCAGAGATTCAACTTTTCTGGGTTGTGCTCCTGAGGTCGGCTCCACAACTAGATTGGCAGGACTTGAGCTGGTGGACAGGCAGTTTAGAAAGAAAAAGCCCTCCACCCCCTCTCACTATGGCTTTTAAATAGGGCAAGTGAAATAGGATTGGGTATTCATGAGGAGGAGGAGCTCGGCAAGAGAGCTGAACTTTGTAACAAGTGCTGGGACTTTCTAAGGAACAGTGGCTCTGGGTAGAATGGTATGAAAATGTTGTTGCTAAATGCTTAATGTACTGATCCAATAAGCTAGGGTCCAATGCAATAGTTAGTTCAGAATAATAAGAGATTCAACTAACAATTGTGGAATAGCCTGAGGTTAGGAATTCAGGGCTAAAATTCTTATATTAAGAATGAGCAAAGGGGAAAGTTTGTGTGATAGCATGGATGCTAGGAATTCAAAGATACAATGCTTACAGTAGGACTGAGGAAAGGGGGAGGTTAGAAGCTGTGGGGAGGTGTGGTGTGAAATTGCTTGAATTTATGAAGGGACCTTCTCTGCTCTGCTGTTAAATTAAGGGCTGATATAGGATGCTAATGTGCTAGATTAGGGTATCACTGTGTTAAACTATGCTACTGATATAGAAGCAGGACCTATACAGTAAGTTAGGGATTAGAAGCACGCTATTTGGATGAAAAAGGGTACCCACCTTCGTTTGAGCAGACTAAAAATGGAGGGAGGGAAAAGGGGGAAGAAAGGGGGGGTTCATACTGGAGAGTGGAGAGGCGTGGATAAGGGTGGCTGGAGGCAGCGGAATGTTGGATGGCAGGGAGGGCATCATGGGGTGAGGGCAGCAGGCTCAGGGAGGATAGATGGTTGCAATGGATGTAAGGTGGCAATTTAGTGTACTTTGGCAATCAGGAGGGTGTCCCATTTGTTACTGGCTGATGAGGCTGGAGGAAGAAGTACAGGGACTCTGGAGGGTGCTGTAAAGGGTGAGGGGAGGTGGGGACAGGGGTAGGATGGACCCCAGAGAGGAGCAGTTTGAGCACACAGAGGAGGAACATCAGGGCTGGATCTAGGTGGAAGGTAAGGAGGGGGGTCTGGAGATAAGGAGGGCAGAGGGGCAGTGAAAGGAAGGAAGGTAATGGGGAAGGGGTGATGGGCACCGCTGCAGAGGGAGCAGGAAATAGGTTCGCAGTGTTGACCTCTGTGGTGGAAGAGGAGGTATTAGAGCTCTGTGGGGGGATGGGGTGGTGAAGGGAGATGAGTGTTCAGGGGCAGGAGTCAGACTGAGATAGGAAGTAAGGGGAGGAGGAGGGTAGAGGGAGAGGTGATACCGGGGGGAGGTATCCGGTGGGGAGGATGTGGGAGTCGCAAATGGAGAGGAGAAAGTTAATTAGAAGGGTGGATTGAACTCTGGACATGAGGATATAGACAATAGCAGAAGGGATGCTATGAGGCAGGAAGAAGGGGGTTGCTAGTGCTGGGAGATTCTATACTGAAAAGGGTCAGATGGGGAAGCAGAGGAGAAAGGCATAGTCGCATCTGGGTAGAGGCTATTCCCGGATTGACTTCAGAAAGGGTGAGGCAGGCAATTCTCAAATGCGAACGAAGGGGGTGTAGGAAACCACACATAGTGGTGCACGTTGGTATGAACGATTTGGTGTGGGAGATGGTACTGATGGTAAAGGGGAGGTTTTAGGAAAGCAATGTGAGGAGGTGGGGGGGCAATGGCATTCTTGGAGGTACTCCTAGTTCCCTTTCTTAGTACAGCGAGAAAGAAAAAGATACAGGAGTTCAATGAGTAGCTGAGGGACTGGTGCTGGGCCAGTAAGTATGGATTGGTGGCAGACTAGGGTAATGTATGGAGCAATTATGACCTATACACAGGAGACAGGTTATACTTGAATATGAGAGGGAAGGGAGTACTGAAACAGGGGTTAGAAGGGTATATATCAACTAAAGTGAACTTAAGCTAGGAGGGGGGTGACAAAGAAGGGACCACTGGTGGGGAGAAGGTCTGAAAAGGGGAGCCTGGAAAGCTCACCCCCCCTAGTTATGAGTGAAGTTCATAGGGAAGGGGTGCGGGGGGAGGGGGAAAGGAATAGGGGTAAGGAGGAAAAGGAGGCAGGTTAGAAAGTGGTCTCATTGAATGCTAGGAGCCTGGGGAATAGGGCAGTGGAAATACAGGCTCTCCTGGCAGTGGAGAGGGTAGACATTGCAGTGATCACAGAAACGTGGGGCACCCAATGCCAGGACTGGGACATGATGATCCTGGGGTTAAGGTTACACAGAAAGGATAGGGCTAAGGAAAGGGGGGGGTGGAAATCTATGTAAGGGAGGGGATAAAGTGTGTAAGGGAGGAAGAGGGGGAGGTGAGGACAGAAGCCCTATGGATGCAGTTTCAGGATGCAAAGAATAGGGCACTGTGGATGGGGATTGTGTACAGGCCACCAGATCAGGGGAGTGACCTGGATTGGGAATTGGCTGAGCAAATTGGGATAATCTGCAGGAAGGGGAGCACAGTGGTGGTGGTGGGGATTTTACCCTACTGGGGGTGAAGTGGAGCACGCCATCCACCATGAGTGCAAGGGAACTAATCCTGTGAGATGCATTTCAAGAATGCTTTCTTACACAGCTGGTCCAGGGGCCAACTCGGTTAGAGAGAACTCTGGACCTTGCACCACAGAATGGGGAGTTGGTAAGAAATCTGGTGATGAAGGAACCACTGGCTGGGAGTGACCATAGTCTCATAGTCTATGAGACTATGAGTCTATGGGAGCGACCATTATTCAGTGTGGTTCACACTCAACATTGGATGGGAAACGAGGAGAACACACACAAGGGTGATTGAGTTCAAGGGGGAAGACTTTAAGAAAAGAGGGGAAATTTGGGGCAGTTATCTGGAAGACATGTATCCACACATGGATGCAGACCAGAAATGGGACATGATAAAGGAAGGGTTGGAAGAGGCTATGGAGACATGTACTAGTAATAAAAGTAAAAAGTGTAGGCAAAGAAATTGAGTTGGCTGACACAGAAGGTCATGGAAGGGGTGAGGGCCAAGAGGGCAGCATTTCAAAAATACAGGAAATCGGGTAAGGAGAAGGATAAGAATATGTATACAGGGAAATCCAGGGAGGTTACAAGAATGATCAGGGTGGACAAGGCTTCCAAGGAGCTAAATTTGGTGCAGGGCATCCAAACTGGAGAAAAGCACTTCTTCTATTACGTTGGAGGGAGAAGAAGGAGCAAGGATCAGTTGGTAAGGATTAAGAAGGATGGGAGGTGGGTGGAGAAAGGGGAGGAGAAGAAGGCCGAGGCACTGAATGAGTATTTCTGCTCGGTATTCACTCAGTAGAAAGGGGGAAGATACTTCAGGTGATGGGGACATGGGGGGAGAGGAGAAAATGGATGTAGGGATCACTGAGGACAGGGTACTAGAAGAGCTAAGGGCATTAAGGGTGGACAAAGCACCTGGACCAGATGGCATTCATCCTAGGGTGCTAATGGAGATAGCAGAGGTCCTGGTGAGGCCATTGGATGACCTGTTCAACACCTCCCTGGACACTGGATGTGTACCACAGGACTAGAGGATGGCCCATGTGGTACCCATCCACAAAAGGATGAACCAGGGAACTATAGGCCAGTGAGCCTCACATCAATCATGGGAAAGTTCATGAAAACCATCCTTAAAGAGTGACTAGTAAGCTTCCCAGAAGAAAACAGTCTCCAGGATAGTCAGCAGCATGGGTTTGTCACGGGAAGATCATGCCAGACCAACCTTGTAGAGTACTATGACTGGGTGACGCGGGAACCGGACAAGGGCCATGCAGTGGATGTCCTCTATTTGGACTTCAGCAAGGCCTTTGATTCAGTACTGCATGGGAGGTTGGGGGAGACCAAAATTGGTGGAATGGATCATGAACTGGCTGAGGGGAAGGCAGCAGAGGGTGGTAGTGGAGGGGGAACTCTCGTCACCAAGAGCGGTGATGAGCAGGGTACCACAGGGATCTGTACTGGGAGCAGTGCTGTCTGGAATATTTATCACTGATATCTCACACGGGATCAGGAGCAAGATCTGTCTGTTCGCAAATGATAACAAAATGGGAACTGTAGTACATGACACTAAGGAGTGCAAGGGGCTGCAGGAGGACCTGACTAAGCTGCAAGAGGGGGCAGAAACATGGTAGTTAAAATTCAATGCCAAGAAGTGCAAGGTTCTGCACTTTGGAGCAAAGAACCAGGAGAGGGACTATCACTTGACTGGAGTACAGCTGGGAAGCACTATAGAGGAAAAGGACCTGGGGTAATCAAAACGGGAAGTTTGAACAACTCTGCTCAGTGTAGGAAGGCGGCAGCACAAGCCAATAAAATGCTGGGGTGTATAGCTAGGGGGATCTCGTGCAGAAAGAGGGAGGTTATACTGCCCCTGTACCAATCATTGGTCAGGCCCCTCCTGAAGTACTGCATGCAGTACTGGCATCCATTCCTGAAGAAGGACATCAGGTTATTGGAGGAGGTGAAATGCAGGGCCACAAAGATGATCCAGGGATGGGGAACAAGCCCTGTGAGGACAGACTGGGAGAGTTAAAGATGTATTCATTGGAGAGGAGAGGAGGGATGGGGGATATGGCAGAGACCTTTAAGTACCTGAAGGGGATAAACAAGACCAACATGGAGGGGTTCTTCCAGCTGAGAAGGGGAAGGGACACGAGAGGGTATGGACTGAGATTGGGGGAGAGATTTAAGAGGGAGGTAAAGAGACAAGATGGAAGATCTGGAGGCTGTCATGGTACAGTCAGACCTGGACATTGTGGCCATCACTGAAATCTGGTGTAATGATAACCACGACTGGGAGATGGCCATACCTGGCTATAACATATTCAGAAGAGACAGAGCAGGCAGGAAGGGGGGAGGAGTGGCACTGTATGTGAAAAATGACATAAGGGCCACAGAGATCGAGGAGGTACAAAATTGGGGAGAGATACTGTGGGTTAAGCTGGAAAGGAAAATGGAGACAGCCATCCGCACAGGTGTGGTCTATAGACCACCAGCCCAGGAGGAAGAAACAGATAGGAGTTGATGCTAGCCATCCAAAGGATGGCAGACAAGGGTGAGGTAGTACTGGTTGAGACTTCAATATTCCAGACGTGGACTGGAGCATCCCAGCAGCAGCATCAACTAGAGCAGATTTATCCTGACTCCTTCAGAGTGTCTTCCTCAAGCAACTGGGCATGGAACCAACTTGGCAGAAGGCAATACTGGACCTGTGCTCACAAACAGGAACAGTGTGATGGGGGTAACAGTGGGGGAGCACCTGGGAAACAGTGACCACCAGTCATTGTGGTTTGAAATCACAGAAAGAGCAGAACCAAACCACACAAAAACACGTATCCTGGATTTTAGGGCGGCAGACTTTGGGAAAATGGGGAGATACTTGAAAGAGGCATTAAGGGGAATGGGACAGAAATCAGGGGTTGAGGAACAGTGGGCAGTATTTAAAATGGGGATTACAAGAACAACAGAAGTATACATTAAGCAGGTTAGTAAGAGGAAAAGGAAGAGGAGACCTTTATGGTTTTCCAAAGAGGTAGCAAAGAAAGTGAAAGCCAAAAAGATTGCATTCAGGCAATACAAAAAGACACAGGCAGAAGGGGATAGGGAGAAGTACCAGGAGAAGCAAAGGGAGGCAGGGAGGTCAGTAAGAGAAGCCAAAGCTCAGACAGAAGAACACATTGCAAAATCAGTGGGTAGAGGGGACAAAACCTTTTACAGGTACATAAGTGAAAAAAGAAAGACAAAGGGAGGGATAGTGAGACTGAAGGGGGAGGATGGGGGCACGTGGAGGATGACAACAGTAAAGCTGACATATTGAACAGGTATTTCTGCTCAGTCTTTACTGAGGAAGAGGAGGGTAATGGGTCTGAAGGGAGTACAAGGGGTGAGAATGGTGCAGAAATGGCCACAAGTCCCTTTACACGAGAAAGGGTCCTGAAGGAACTGGAAGTAATAAGAGTTGATAAAGCAATGGTGCCAGATGGGGTGCACCCCAGGGTCCTTAAAGAACTAAGAGAGGTGGTGGCTGAACCTCTGGCTATCCTGTTTAGCCGATCACTGGAAACAGGGGAGGTACCCAAAGACTGGAGGACAGCAGATGTAGTCCCCTTATACAAAAGTGGGAACAAAGAGGAAGCAGGGAACTACAGACCAGTCAGCCTCACCTCGGTAGTGGGGAAGATCATGGAAGCACTACTGAAGGAGAGATTGGTGGAACATCTGGTTGTCAATGGACTACAGGACCCAAGGCAGCATGGTTTCACCAGGGAAGGTCATGTCAGACCAACCTCGCTTGAATTTTGACTGGGTGACTAGGAGGTGGAACAGGAGGGCAGTGGACTTGGCCTATCTGGACTTCAGCAAGGCCTTTGACACTGTGCCACATAGAAGACTATTGCACAAACTGGGGAATATGAGTGTGGGCAGGACAGTAGTGTGGTGGGAAGGTAACTGGCTGGGTGGCAGGACACAGAGGGTGGTGGTAAATGGCTGTCACTCCACAGAGGGAAGAGTGACCAGTGGGTACCACAGGGATCAGTGCTGTGACCGGTCCTATTCAACATCTTCATCAGTGACATTATGAGGACCTAGAAGGCAGAATTTCACTGTTCGCTGATGACACAAAGCTCTGTAACAGAGTAGACACACCAGAGGGTGTAGACAGAATGAGAAGCGACCTGCAGAAACTTGAAGAATGGTCAGGGTTTGGCAGTTGAAATTCAATGCAAAGAAGTGCAAGATAATGCATATGTGGCACAAAAACCCTGTCACAATATATCAGTTGGGGGTGAGGATATAGCATGCACCAAGCAGGAAAGGGATCTTGGGGTTGTCATCTCTGATGACCCCAAGGTAGGAAACAGTGTGACAAGGCAGCAGGTAAAGCAAATAGGATGCTGGGATGTATAGGCAGGGGCACTCAGCAGGAAAAGGAGGTCATAATTCCACTATACAAGACACTAGTGAGGGCTCCCACCTGGAGTACAGAGTGCACGGTTCTGGAGACCATACCTACGTAAGGACATAGACAGGGTAGAGAAGGTTCAGAGGAGGGCAACAAAGATGGTGCATGGATTGCATCACAAGTCCTATGAAGACAGGTTGAAGGAACTGAACATGTACCCTGGAAGAGAGGAGGAGAGAGGGATGTGATAGAGACTTACAAGTATCTTACAGGGAGGAACAGGGTGCAGGAAAACACTATTTTTAAGCGAAAAAGATGTTCCAGGACTAGAGGGCATGGGATGAAGTTGGAGGGCGGACGATTCAGAGGAAACATGAGAAAGAATTTCTTCACAGAACGGGTGGTGGACAAGTGGAACACCCTGCCAGAGGAAGTGGTGGGAGCTGAAACAATCACGGGATTTAAGAATGCATGGGATAGACATAAAGGAATTCTGGAGGTCAGGGGTAAGGGGCAATAGACTTCTAGGAAAACAAACTGAACTTACAAGCTCAAATGGGCAGACTGGGTGGGCCATAGGCCCTTATCTGCCGACACTGTCTATGTATCTATGTATTTTTTCACAGAAAGGGTGGTGGGCAATTGGAACACCTTACCAGAAGAGCTGGTCTTCTGTAAGATAGTGGGGAGCTTCAAGAGGGGTAGGGACAGGATAAGGGAAACGGATACTGTAATGGGGGGCAAGAGGAGCAGCTGCAAAATGAGGGGCTAGCTGCACACTAGAGCAGACTTGATAGACCATGTGGCCTGTTTCTGCTGGCAATTTTGTATGCTCATATGTACATATACTTCTTCAACTGGACAGTCAAAACCTGGTGGTCCACAGTGTCAAACACTGAAGAGAGATCAAGCAGGAGGCTCACCATTGAGTATTCCCCTAGATTTATTGCAAGGTGAAGAACATTCCTCACTTTCATCAGGGTGGTCTCTGTGATGTGTCAAAATTTGAACCCCAACTGGAATGGCTCATAGATATCATAGTACACCACGTGAGCCTCCAGTTGTGAAGCAAACACTTTTTCAATTATCTCACCTAAAAAGGGAAGGTTTGAGACAGTTCTGTAATTGGTCAAGACATCCAGGTACAGAGATAGACACCTTGCTGACCATTTCAGGGAACACTACAGGGCAGTCAGGAATGGAGACACTGATAAACCCATTGGATCCCACTTTATCTCCAGGGACCAGTGTCAATGATCTTTCTGTTTGTGTCCTTCAGCAGGGCTTCTGGGATTCTGACCATAGAAAAAACATGGAAACCAAGCTGATCATCCTCCTTGGCTCGCAGCAGGTCTCCGGTTTAAATGATAGACTTACTGTATTTTCTACTAATATATTTCAACCATAGAAACATAGAAACATAGAATTTGACAGCAGACAAGGACCGCTTGGCCCACCCAGTCTGCCCATTTCCACTACCTACTGGATAAGCTGCAGATCCTAGTTAACCACTCCCTTCTTTCTCTAAAGTCTGTTTGTATCTGTATACATCTATTTTCTTTTTCCACAGATGTCTCCATTTATGTCTCCTTCCCCCACATTTGTCACCTTTCAGCTTTCTTACTAGGCCCTGCTAATTAGTCCACACCTAGGGACTTATCTAGCCCATTCACTGCTATTATGCCTTGCCACTTCCATCATCACCTTTTTGTTTCCCAGACTCTGTCTTTATCTTGCCATTTATCACTTCTTCTCCCAGGGCCTCCGATATCTATACCTATATCTATATCTATATCTATATCTATATATGTATATATATATATATATATATATATATAGATAGATAATGGTAGCATGGTAGTGCTACCATAGTTAGGGTTGAGTAGCCCTTTTAAGGTTAAATGGTGAAACTTTGCATCTTAATAACTTTGCCACCGTTCAATGGATTTGCCTGAAATTTGGCAGGCAGAGGGCATAACCATAGATCTTGGGATCTGATAACTTTCGCACTGGTTGGATATACGGCTGTGGAGTTATTAAGCACATCCTTGCGCGCAATTACTATTTTTGCACATTTTTGGGTCGCACCTACAGGTCGCATGGTTTGCACGACCAGTCTGAAAACTTCAGGGAACATGCAGCCAGGGATCCCCGATGTGCCATTTGAAGATTTCGTGAAAAAATATTGAACCGTTCAAAAGTTATTCAAAATACAAGTTCCCATTATAAGTCAATAGGAAAAGTTAACAAAAAGTTCAGCACTTTCGCAAATGCAGTTTTTAGTGTCGCAAATGGCCCTAGTAGTGTCGCAAATCTGCCATTTTGTTTTCAGTTACTAATCACAGAAATGCTTGGCATTTAAAATTGGGACCATGTAGGGACACAATTATTTTTGTGCTTACCTATTCGAGCCCTGAGGATGCTAACCATGTCTTTATTTTGGGGTTAAACACCCCAGAGATATGATTTTCAAATTTCTGGAAAAAGTAGTGTTGCAAAGTAGTGTTGCACTTGCAACACTTTATGAAAACCACAGAAAGGTGTGTAATCAAACTTTTCACTTTTTCTAGATATGGCCAAATGACAGAATTCTTTGCCACCCTGCTGCAAACAACAGTTTGGTCTTTTGACAGCAATTTTGAGGGGAAGGCAGGCAACATCTCACAGATGTGCCTTTTAGTGGTTTGGTGACAAAATATTGCATGGATGCAAAGTTACGATACTCTGAAGTTGACCTTTTTTTCCCATAGACTAACATGGTGGCGTCCGCCGAGCCATTCGGGGCTCATATCTTGGAAATGGTTCGAGAATCACGAATTTTCATCAGGACAGTAATGGCAGCTCTATGGGCTATGCGATCAATGAAAACCTAGCCAAGAAACTCATGAATCGTGTGAAATTTTAATTTTTTTTCTACGCCATATGGTTAATGAGATATTACCATTTTAGTATTACAACTGCTCGTTTTCTGCTCCAAGACCCAGTATTATGCATACATTCTTTGTTTTCACTGTGTTCCTCAATGGAGCTTTTGGGGAAAATTATGGTGTGCTCTCCAGTTATTGTTACACGTAGGCTTTACGCTTGTGTTTCCGTGCCTATTTGCATTACCGTTCCCGTGTACACTACCGTATGCTTTACACCTTGCATTTCCATTTGCATTTGCATTACTGTTACCATTTGTGTCTCCACTACTGCTTGTGTTTGTCTTTCGCTTAGCGTCACCGTGCACATTACCATTTCTGTTGGCAGCCATTCTTCCATTTTTGTTTGTATTTGTCTTCCATTTTGAGTCATCGTTGTTCTTACCATTACCATTTGCATTTCCAATTGCGTTCCTGTGCCCGTGTACATTACGGTTTGAGTTTCCATACGCGCTTATGTTTGCATTTCTCTTTTCTTTGGTGTTATTGTTGCTGTTACCATTACCATTTACATTTGCAATTGCAGTACCATCACCGTGCACGTTGTGGTTTGTGTTTCCGTACATGCTTGTGTTTGTGTTTCTGTTTCGCACGTTATTGTTGCTGTTACAGTTATCATTTGCATTTACAATAGTGGTACAGTGACCATGCGCGTTACCAGTTGCTTTTCCGTATGTACTCACGTCTCCGTTTGCGTCACTGTTCGCTTTGGCATCACTTTGCGCCTGTGTTTCTATTAACACTTGCTTTACAATTTACGTTTGTGTCACCATGTGCTTAACCATTACTGCATGCTTTTGTGTTGCTGTTACCGTTACTATGTCACAAAAAATCACATGGTAGGAGCATTCCATTCACTATTTATAGTCCTCATTCTCAAAAAGAAGGGAAATTAGGGGCAAAATCTGTTTAATGCATCAGTTAGGGTTGTTCCACAGCGACAAAAGTGAGGAAATTCGGTGTTAGGGTTGGAAACCCCCCTTGCACCCCCTCAGCCTGCCCCCCCAACTGGCATCAGGGTGTGCATTGGGGTCATCAGTCCTAACTCTCACCCCATTCTCCTATGCCTCAGCTTGTTCACACATGTGATGGGGTGAGAGTTAGGGCCATGCGCACAGCCCGATGCTGGTTGGGGGCGGGCTGAGGGGGTGCAAGTGGGGTTTTCAGACCTAACACCGAATTTCCTCACTTTTGTCACTGTGGAACAACCCCAACTGATGCATTAAATGGATTTTTTTGCCTCTAATATATATATATATATATATTCCTTAGTTTACCTCTCCTCTACACTAATTTTGCTTTTTCTCCTGAAGAAGACCTATGGTCGAAACGTCGATTTTTAACTCTACTTTCTATTTTCAGCCTGCATTTAATATAACCATTTTATTTTATTTCAGACCACATGCTGACACAGCACCTTGTTTTTGGTTTTTCATTTAGGGTACAGAGATGGTTTCTTGAGGAGAGAAACCACCACTGCATTCTTCAATGTGGCAGGAAACTAACCCTCTCTTAGGAATCCAGGCAGTTCTGGCCATCATGGGAATCGGGGACTCCCAACAGTCCACTAACAGTTGGATATTGCCTAGTTCCAGATTACAGAAGTTAGACTACAAAGAAGACATCACCTAAGATATCTCCTAATCCAAAACTAGCTGAAACTTAGTCCAGAACAATGGTGTGCATTTGAGCAAACATCTCCTACACTGTCAGGAGAAATCGCTACATGGGAGATCACTGCTGTGATGGAGGACACTATGCTGTGGAAGAACGCACCAAATTCCATGCATCTTACTATGGAACTAGCTCCCATGGACTGCAGACAGGCAGGATATAAAAGTCTGTCCACAGTATGAAAGAGCTGGAAGGGTCTATTCCTCCTCACTGTAATCAACCCTGGCAGAAGCTGTGCCTTCTTTTGGGTGATTGCCATCTGGCACACCTCATAGTGATGTCTCAGAGTCTGCTTGTTTTCCATCAGACAGAATCATAGAAACATAGATACTGATGGCAGAAAAAGACCACAGGTCCATCTACTCTGCCTGGAGTTCCCTATCTGCCCCTGGACCCATTGTCTATGCATGGTTTTACATCTCCCAGTCCTCCCCCTACTCCTGTCCCTACTGCTTCGACCCGAGCAACCACCAAACTATTCAGTCTGTTCTAGCCATGCTTGAAATCATGTATGGTCTTGGCATTCACCACCTCCTCTGGCAGACTGTTCCACAGCTCCACCACCCTTTCCATAAAATATAACTTCCTCACTTCCCTTTTAAAATTTCCACCCACCAGTTTCCACTTATGACCCTGGTTCTTGACTCTATACTCATGCTGAATAGCTCTCTGCAGTTCACCTTGTTTATTCCCTTCAGGAACCTGCAAGTCTCTATCATGTCCCCTCTGTCTTGCCTGGTCTCCACCGAGTACATGTTCCATGCATTCAGTCGATTTTCGTAAGATATGCTCTGTTGGCCCTGAATCGTCTTGGTCACCCTGTATTGCACAGTCTCTAGCCTGTCCCTGTCCTTCCTTAGGTGAGGACTCCAGAACTGAGCACTGTGTTCCAGGTGTGGCCTCACCAGTGACCTATATAGAGGTAGTAGCACCTCCTTTTTCCTGCTATCAGTACTCCTTTCAATACAGCCAAGCATCCTATTAGCCTTACTATAGCCCTTGTTACACTGGCATGATTGTTTGAGGGAGTCAGTAATGATGACTCTCAAGTCCCTTTCCTCTGCTGCAGTGCTCAGATTAACCCCTCCCATCTAGTATTCTGTCCTGTTTATTTTCTTCTAGGTGCATAACCTTGCATTTTTTGGTATTGAATTTCTATTGCAACCATATATGCTTCAGTTTCCATCCTGCTGTCTTAAGCCACCTCAGCTCATTGTTGAACCATGGCAAACTTCAGAGTGAGACAAATGGGCAGCCAAAAAGAGGTGCAAGGGTGTCAACAGTGGTCACAAGAGCCATGTTATAACTCTCTAGGGCAACATCTTGTGTGCAGGTGGACAACATTCACCACAATTGAAAATGAAGCTTACAACTTACATTACATGCTACTGAACATCCATCCTGGAAACTGCATGCTGACACTGTGAACTGACTATAACTGACAGCCACATCACAGAATGCAAGTCTGTTTATAAGAAAAATTGAATACACAATTGGTTCATTAACTCTATTGTTTAAAATCTCTGACAAAAGCTTACAATTCAGCTGTTTTCTACTACCATAGAAACATAGAAATTATCAGCATATAAGGACCACTAGACCCATCTAGTCTGCCAGTAAACCCTACCCTTATTTGTAGCCTCTGACCCTACTTGGTCAAGGGGTTTCTCCTCTCCTTTCCACCTCTAGGATTCCCTCATGCTTGTCCCATTCATGTTTAAATCCCCCCACTGTGCTTGCTTCCACCACATCCTATGGCAGACTATTCTATGCATCCACCACCATTTCCTTGAAGAAAAACTTCCTCACATTTCCCCTTATCCTGTCACCTTCCAATCTCATATCATGCCCCCTCGTTCTTGTACTTCTCCTATATTGAAAGATGTCACCCCTTTGTACCATGTTTATGCCTTTAAGGTACTTGAAAGTTTCTGTCATGTCTGCCTGCTCCATCCTTTCCTCCAGTGAGTACATATTTAGGTTTTTTAACCTCTCTTCATGTTTTCTGGTGCAAGCCCTGTACTGTAGGTGAGGACTCACTAGTGTTTTATACAGTGGAATCACCACCTTACTCCTTCTGCTAGTGATACCTCTGCCTATGCAGCCCAACATGCCACTGGCCCACCCTGCAGCCTTTGTACTCTGCTTAGTCACCTTTAGGTCATAAGAAATGATAACCCCAAGATCCCGTTCTTCTTTGGTAACTGTCAGCAACTCTCCCCCCCCCCCACCATTCTGTAGCTCTCTCCATGGTTTCTGTGTCCCAGGTGCATTATTTTGCACTTCTTAGAACTGATCCTCAGTTGCCACACCTCGGACCATTTTTCCAGCTTCCTAAGGTTCCTCCTCATTTTCTCAACCCCATCTGGAGTATCCACCTGTTGCAGATCTTGGTGCCATCTAAAAACAGGCAGACCTTTCCCTCCAGCCCTTCTGCTATGTTACTAATGAAGACATTAAACAGGACTGACCCAATGACTGATCCTTGAGGTACCCCACTGGTCATGCCTCTCTTCCTGGACTGATCCCAGTTACCACTGTCCTCTGCCTCCTGTCCATTAACCAGTTTCTAACCCAGTTTACCACCTTGCGGCCCATGCCCAGATTACCCATCTTGTTAACCAGCCTTTTATGTTGGACAGTGCTGAAGGCCTTGCTGAAATCAAGATAGGTGATGTCCACCGCTCCCCCTGATTCATCTCCTTTGTAACCCAATCAAAAAAAATCTATCAGATTCATTTGACATGACCTTCCTACTGTGAATCCATGCTGCCTTGGATCCTGGGTACCACTGGATTCCAAGTGTCCCACTTAAGCAATAATGCCCGACAGGGTGTGTGTCGTGCTGGGATAACGTCTCGCCTCAGGTGGTTGGGCACGAGGCCGGAGGCCGAGTGCGTCCAACAACTGAGGCGTGACGTTATCCCAAATGACACACACCCTGGAGGGTATTATTGCTATTATACAATGGCTCATTGTTATATATGAAATAAAAAAAAAAATTTTAAAGAATGTTTGTATTAGTGTGGAAAAATATTTTTGTTTCTTAAAAGGAGATGCAAAAAAAGAGAAATAGTCATCATGATCATGCAGGTCATCATCCAAATGGGTTCACAGTGAGGCTGAGACTAGACCCGTGATGTTGTACTGATTAACATCACACCCGTGATGTTGTACTGATTAACATCACGGGTCCAGCCTCAGACTGACCAATCAGAGTCCAGGATTTTTTCTTGCCATTGTATAATATTCTTTCTTTAAGCAGTGCCTCCATGATCTTACTGACTACTGAGGTGAGGCTGACTTGCCTATAGTTTCCTGCCTCCTCCCTGCTACCATTTTTGTGAAGTGAGACTACATGTGCCCTTCTCCAGTCCTCTGGAACCACTCTTGTGTTGAGTGACTCGGTGAACATGGTTGTCAGAGGTGCTGCTAGCTCCCTTCATAGTTCCTTTAATAGCCTTGGGTGTATACCCAGATATAATATAAACAATAATAAACATTTGTATTCTTGAAATATGGAATGAGGTAATAATGACACTCGCCTTTGATCGCATGGTGCAACACCTTATTGCACCCCTCAATGCAATTTATTTTTAGTATACAAATCTTTACAATCACTTATTGTGTTTTGTTTTAAATACTATAGAGGAAGGGCAAGGTAGAATACACATAGATGCTTGTACTGACATTTGCAAGCAGAATTAAGAACACACTTTCCAATCCGGGAAGGGGTAGAAAAATAATAAAAAGCAATAGATAACATTACTCCACAGAGATTATGCTTAACAGTGAATTGACTACACAGTAAGGTTGTGGACACTAGCACTGTTCAGGCTTTCAAAGCAAGACTAGGTAGATTCCTGAGAAGGAATGACTTTGAAGACTACATAGCATGACTTGATGTAACATTCTAGCTGTTTTTTTTTAACATAAACCTTTTTTATTGGAGAATTTCAAAGTACAAAAACAAGAAACACCAGCGAGGTTCATAAAGAAAATCCATAGACAAATACAGCATTCCATCTGTTAAGCTTAGAAGCATGTCCTTACTTGCTCCAGTTGGGTATAGTCATAGCTGTGCAGTTGGATTTGGTGGACAAAATGGATGCTAGTTCCCTTCCTTTGTCACAATACTGTGTTATTATGTAACCACAATGGTATCAGGTGAGTATGCACGAATGTATCGACTTCAGTCAGCTCTTGTTTCTTTAATAAGTACAGCAATACACTGCATGCTCTTTACAAGTGATGTTAAAACTGACACTATCCCCACCTACAGTGAAGCCCTTCTTCACTGTAAGAACTGCTAAAGACTGGAATAAGTTACCTAATCAAGTGGTGGAAGCACCAACAAAATTATTTCCATCAGAAGTAGACTGGATGACTACCTTGGATGGAAATAGGCACTTTATTCACCTACAAAGTCATGGGAGACATTCTAGATGGGTACAAGTCTTCTTATGTCTTCAAACAACTGAGCAAACTGAGTAAACTGAGGATGAAGTGCAGTGTCACAGTTTACTGCATGACAGAAGGGATTAACTCCCATTAAAATTGCATTGTTTGCTGCAGTAACTCTACTGAAGAATTCTGCAGTGCTGCACTTCACCCAGGTGGGCTTCACTGTATATGTCATAGATACATTCATATAGATACATAGAAATGTGATGGCAGGAAAGGACTGCCAGGCCCACCTAGTCTGCCACTTGTCTAGCTATCTGCTAGAATATGCCCTTCCCCCCCCCCCCAACAATCCCTTGTCTCTGTCCCATGCTCTTTTGAAGCCATCTACTGTTGTTTCTCCAATCAGCTCCTCAGGGAGACTATTCCAGTGTGAAATAGTACTTCCTAATGTTACCCTTGAACTGTCCCCCCTCAATCTGTAACCCATGCCCCTTAGTCCTCTGATTCCCTTTCAGTGGGAAGATGCTTCTCACTGGCACCTGGTTTATACCTTTTAGGTACTTGAAGGTCACAATCATGTCCCCCCTTTCCCATCTCTTTTCTAGGGAGTACATGTTCAATTCCCCTAACCTTTCCTCATAGGACAGGTGGCTGAGCCCCTTAACCATCTTCATTGCCCTCCTATGAACATGCTGCAGCCTCCCCAAATCCTTCCTGAGATATGGCCTCCAGAACTGGACCCCATACTCCAAATGTGGCCTAACTAGAAGGGTGTACAAGGGTACTATGACCTCCCTCCTCCTACTGGTAACCCCCCCTTCTGGTGCAGCAGCATTCTGCTGCTCCTAGCCACTGCTCCCTCACAGGGCTTTTCCACCTTCAGGTCACTCAATATAGCAATGCCTAGGTCTCTTTCCTTTTCTGTTACTTCCAGGTCTTGGCCCCCCATACAGTACCCCACCCTCTGGTTTCTGTATCCAAGATGCATGATCTTACACATATCAGTGTTAAAGGAGAAGTCCACCCAAAACTTGAAAAAATATATGTTGTGCAGAGTGTTTTAATTTGTATGTGAAGTTCTAGTGTTCCCTTCCCTCTGACTGGTATTAGGAGTTTTTCCTAAATTAGCCTGCTAGCTTTAGGATAGTTTTACGAGCCCTGAAGATCTCCATATCAAATAGCTTAATTGTATTTCTTTGTCCTGCAATGCACCTTGTTTCATGTAATGGTGATGTAGCAGAGCCCATAAATCCAGCGGAAAGCATTGCATTACAATCAGTTCACAACAATAGAGATGGCTGTATTTTAAAATCTGTTGAATTCAGCTTAGTGACCACCCTCATCGTAAATGTCTTACTGTCCTGAAAAACTTTGCTGCTGGTAATTTTTGTGAAGCTTGTAAAGCTCCCAAGATATTTAGTTTGTTTGGCATGTGTATGCTGAATGTTGGGTCTCTCTTACATCACTGTCACATGAGACAAGATGCACTGTGGGAACAAGAAATACAATTAAGCTGTCAGCGATGAAGATCCCCAGGGGTCATAAAACTAGCATAAAGCTAGCAGGCTAATTTAGGAAAAACTCCTAATATCAGTCAGAGGGAAGGAAACACTAGAACTTCATATACCAATTAAAACACTCTGCACAACATATATTTTTTCAAGTTTTGGGTGGACTTCTCCTTTAAATGAAAGTTGCCACCTCCTTGGCCATGCATGTCATGTTCATCTTCTCTAAGGGTCCATTCCACAAAAGGCTCAGGACATCCTCCACCCCCACATAGTGGTGTATGGAGAGGCTATCAGTGTACAGAGGTCCTGCTCTACACATGCAGTGACCTCTGTGCATCCACATCTCCCAATGCATTCCCTCACAGAGGTCTGTCCCAACCTGATCTATGCCACTACACAGATAGTCAGGGCTGGGTAAGTTATGTGCCCCATGCAATTCTCAACATGTTTTCCATGGTGCAGAGGCGGTCGAAGGGCAGAAACATTATGCAAGGGCTGGCTCAGCAGTAACGCTTCCACGCTGTCTGCACAAGGCCTAGTTGGAGCCTTCCCTTGAGCTCCTGGGGCCTAGTCTGCCCCAGCACCTGTTGAGTTAGCTCTTTGAGCTGGCCTTGAGGTATGGGTGTTTTAAAAATAATTAAAGTAAAAGGTTCTTTAAGACTGGGATATGACAGTTCATGATGGACTATCATATCCCAGGATTCTATGCTCTGCATGTAGCAAAGGATCCACTCACACAGGTGCTCTGCTCATCCATATACACTCCTGACCCCTTTATGCTCCATTAAGTATGTGGATTGGGGAGGACAGGGGTCATGGATAGTGGCAAGCCTTCCAGCATCTGCAGGTATGGGGGTACATCCCCAGATACATGACACTGGTGCATATCCAGATAATCTTTGTGGATCAAGCTCTGAGACCAGGATTCAGCAGTCTCTGAAGCACTGCTGTATCCCATAATTCCCTGCATCATGCAGAGCAGGGGATCTGCTCATGCTGAATCATGAATCAGATTAGACACCCAGTTTCTGGCCCTTATGTACCCCTAACATGCTCTGGTCCCCCTATGCGCCAATATGTATGCAAATTGGAAAGGTTAGGGGCTGTGGAGGTTAGAAAGTTCATTGGCATTTGCAGATCTAGGGTACACACCCAGATACATGCCATTGGAGAGTATCTGGGTAGTATTTGGGGACTGGGCCCTAAGACTGTTAATGCATTGGTGGATTTAAACATGAAAACATATTGCCACCTTTATTAAAGGATAAGAAATAATAATCTAGTAAACAATGTTGATGCAGCAGAAATAAATCCCTTTTTAGCATGTTCAAGCTATGGTGACCTTAAAAAGTTCTGAATCTTATTTTCACTCTTATCCAAGACATCCCCCACCCCACCCCCGGGAGAGGTAAGCTTGAATAGCCCTGGGCTTCCCCATGGTTACTACCTGCTATGGCCAGATCCAGATCAGAAGCAAACCAAATAATTAGGCAACATATATTCACTTATTTCATTATTTGTTTTATATGGAAGCCAACTGTTTACTTTATCTCACAGGAGAAAGGCCATCAACAAAACCCAGAAACCTATGCATTTTAAGTACTAGCATTTTGTATAAACAAGCAACAATTTTGCTCCTGCAGAAGAGTCAAAGTGAAGAGTGCCTTTGAAATAAATCACTACCTGTCTCTCTTTCATAAATTCATGACTGAAAAAAGAATCAAAAATTTCCTTGGGCTTGGTTATATATTTTGTTGGTGTCACACAAGATAAGAAATCATTTGATGTTAAGCAAATTGTCTTCTACTGTATGTCTTTTGTCATCTCATATCTGAAAATCATGTAGGTCTGTGCATAGCCCCTAACATAAAATCTATGATTTGCATTTTGTTGATAGGCTTTTATTTTAATGGTCTAGTGCACTGAATTTCTATATTCATCAGTGAGTAATGCTAACTGAAACCAACGTGGGTGTAATGATAAAAAAATGTACACCCACATGGTCATAATTGTGCACCCGAGTGTGAAATGGAAAAGCATACATTTCATAGTTGAGTATGCCTTTTCTAATTTAAAAATGAGCTATGCAAATTTTTAAAGAACTTTGAACCCCCACAATCCCAGTAGATTGAGACAGGACATTTGGGGGCAGAAATGACAATTTTATTGTTCAGAAACCAACTGCTCCTGTTTGAAGATGAATGCATAGGTGCCAGTACATTGTACAAGGACCACAGCTAGCGCATCTACAACACTAAACCAGAAGGCAAAGAAAATATTCCTAAAAATAAAAGTTCATTTTTAAACTATTTGGAAATACTGCAGTATATGAAGATGGACCACAACCCTGACAAGCATGGAGTCATAATGCCAGTCCCAGACTGAATGGAACAAACAGGTTCAATTTTCAATTGTTTTTTTTTTTTTTTTAAGATTAATTACTAAATTAATTTAGCATGCTCCTGTGACTAGGGAACCCAGAAAGAAGCATAACATTAATACTTAGTTAAAACAAAGCTTTTAAACAGAGGTGAATGCTGAACACATTTATTGTATTGGGCTTTTAACATTGCTGTATAGAAACATACAGATATGGAATCTGTCCCATTGACGCATCATGTCAGCCCATTCCTAGCTACAGTAGCTAATGCTGAATGACAGAGCCCTAATGGCTCCTCCCCCCCCCTTCTGGTGTGATCTTTACCAAGCCCTTGAATCTGTTCAACCCTACCTTTGAATCTCCCACTGATTTTGCACAGACCACCTCCTCTGACAGCCTATTCCATCCTTCCCCCATATGGATATCCAGCAGGATTTGGATGTGCATGGCCTCTGTTAAGAAAAAGTTGTAGCCATTCACCTATTAGGAATTTCATCCCATGGTTGCTATACAGAAATGTTTGGATTTGGTGACCTATGTTGGTCATGCAAAGATATACACTCACATCACAAGGGGTCTTGTACATAACCAACATTTTTGTTTTGTCATGATTAAGTTGGTCCTTCCTGCCTGATGGCTGCCTTCCATCAAGCCCCCATGTGACCTACAGACCATATCATCTGCTACACCAGCTGTAGCTTAGGTTGGTGCACAGCCAGAGGATGTGAGGGAAATCATCCATGCAGCAATCTTGGATTTTCTGCCATTTTCAACCCTTGCTCCCCCTCCCACTGACACCATCTGCAATCCATGAATCTGCAGGACTGTAGTATCTCTGTTGAGAAGGTGTGGCAGCTGGAACACCTCCTGGTCAACCACAGGGATAACTACAGAAGCAGCAAGGGTAATGTCCCACACCCATATTCAGGAAGCACTGTTAACAGCAGCACTCCTGGTCATAGACTACCCAATTTCTTGGAGCCCAGGCTTGCTGCTGAACCTGTGAGTCACTAGCATGACAGTATAGGGAAGCAGTATAGCGCAGTAGTTTAAGGCTCTGAGCTGCAAATCTGGAGACCTGAGTCTGAATCCCACAGTCCCCACTTGCTTACTGTGTGACCCTGAGCAAGTCACTTAACTTTCCTGTGCTCCCAGGTCACACCTGTAAACAAGCTTCAGCTTAGTGTAACACTCCTGGCTAAATAATTGGAAAATAATAATAACAATGCACTGCTAGTGGGCTATTAAATGGCTCCAGCACCAGCATTGATAATTATTAGACTGATGGCGTAGACTTTTCATAGATATGTCTTGCATCTGATTTTATGTCTTTGGCCAGGATTTTCAAACTGCACCTAGAAAGGGCACAAGTGTCTGCGTAGCACAATTGAGTTGCGCTGGAGCACAAACTTGCTACAATATATTCAAGCAAGATGTGCAAAGCGAATACTATCTGAATATGGCAAAGGATGGAGGTGGTGCAAATGGGGGCCACCGAAGATGCATCAGCACATCCCCCTGTGTGGTCTGAATACCTGGAATAGGGATGCACAACGTATCTTCGGGATGTGCTGGGCACAAATTCCGGATATTCAGACTGGGACATGCATATGGTGCCATTATCCATGCAAGGTGAAAATGGGGCAATTTGCATGTCATTATGGCCCCATCTGTATGTTTGGGGAAGGGATGCACCCTGCAGAATGTGCCGGGCACCCTGCAACATCTGTGTTGCATGTAAGCACTCCACAACCCTCTGGTAGTCTAGTGGCCCCCCATACCCGAACCCCATCTGTACTGTACATGTTGACTGAAATTCCCTGGTAGTCCAGTGGTGCCCCCCTCCCTTCCAAAACCTCATCTGAATAGTAAATAAAAATCAAAAGACCCAGGTAGTCTAATGGTACCCCTCTCCTTCCCAAACCTTGTGTGCATAATAAATAAATACTGAAAGACCCTGGTAGTCTAGTGGTACCTCCCTCCCAGCCCTGATCATAGCATCACACACAACCCAATATTTCCCTGGTAGTCCAGTGGACCCATCCCCCACCCACTGAGGCACCCACCCCCACCCCACCCCCCATCCCAGCATGGCCACTGTAGTCAGCGGTGATCAGTAGGCCCTTCCCCACTCACCCACAGAGGCTGGTCACTTGCACACCCCCCAGCACCTGCAGTTGTGTTAACACCAGCCCACATTCCACCCAGCCACCTGGCTGAATGAAAGTGTACAGTATTATCTGTATGCCTATTGGTCTACAGTGTGGACCAATGGGCTTCCAGACACGTCTGTACTACATAGAACAAAGAAATGTGAATGAACACGTTCATTCACATTTCTATTCCTATAGTACAGTATGGTCTGCAAGCCCATTGGTCCACACTGTGGACCAATAGGCATACAGATCATACTGTACTCTGTCATTTGGCTGGCAGATGGGTGGAATGCGGGCGTGGTGCTGCTGCCCGCCGATGACGGGGGGGGGTACTGGGTGACTGAGGGACCTCTGTGAGTGGGTGAGGAGGGGGGTACCATTGGACCATCAGGCAATTCTACATTTCCACAATGGCCTGAGATCAGGCATATGGGGGGGTTACCGCTAGACCACCAGGGATAACTACTAATTACTACAGCCCATGATCGGGCATATGGGGGGTTACCGCTAGACCACCAGGTACTTTTTATTTCCACAAAAGCCCATGATCAGGTGTATGGGGAGGTTGCCGCTAGACCACCAGGTCAATCAGTATTTTGTACAACAGCCCGCGATTGGGCATACATGGCGGGGGGGTACTAGACCACCAGTGGGTCAGTATGCTTGTGGACAGTGTTCCTGCTGGGAGGGTGGCCATCCAAGACTGATGGCTGTTGTGTTGTGCCTTGCACTACAACCGCCCACCTGTGGGTGGCCAGTGTTTGAGCCTGTTTTTTTCAGTTCATCTTTGAGCACCAGTGCGCGGCACATGTAGGACTTGCACCAGCATATGCGCCGCACATCCCGGGCTGAATATCGGGTTGTGCTGCATATGCATGGGCACGTCCCCTGCATCTGTGCTGCATAGGATTACATTGTGCCCCTGTGCATCGGGACTTGCGCTGCACCTGGCAGCCTTTGGAATATCCTGCCGGGGCATAATAGGGGGTTGCGTCAGGCGCAACCCCTTTGAATATCCTGGCCATAGTCTTCTTTTGCTATATCATAGAGAAAAGAAAAATGAAGGAAGGCATTGTTAGGCTAAAACAAGTTGAGGTGCGGGTGGAAAATGGCAAATGCAAGGCAGATTACTGTTCTGTATTTATTAAGAAAATGAGGTGCCACATCACAGAGCAAAGTTTCTACTGGATCACAAGGACTGCAAGAACTGTGGGTGCTAAGGGGCTCAAAACACTGAAGATAAATAAATCCCCATAGCCAGATGAACTGAACCCCAGGATGTTGAACAGAATTGCACTGTTTTAGACCAAGCTCTTGACATACTTCTTCAACTGCTCCTTAGAGGCTGGCAAGGTAACGATGGCTTGAAGAACAGCGAATGTGGTACCCCTGCACAAAACTGGTGGAATGAATGAGCCGGGGAACTACTGGGCAGTCAGATTGATGTAAGTCATTGGCAAACTACTGGAACCAAAGTCAGAGAAAGAATGGTGGAGTTCCTGGAGGCCAATGGGGTACTAGCTGGTAGACAGCATAGTTTTGAAGCAGGTTTGGTCAAACAAATTTGGTAGACTATTTTGACAAGGTGAAGAAGTCAAATGATGAAGGCCAGGCAGTGGACATACTGTACCTTAATTTCAGTAAGACATTCCCCTCTGTACCCCACAGGAGGATAGTCAAAACAAAAATAAAAATTGGGGACCTTGGAGTGGGGAAACAAACTGATAATGTGGGTGAACAACTGGATGGTGGGAGGGCACAGAGGGTAGTGATTAATGGGAAAATATTGAGCACAAGGTAAGTCATGAATAGAGTTAATATAGAAACAAAGAATTTGATGGCAGATAAAGACCGCTTGGCCCACCTAGTCTGCCCATTTCCCTACCTAATGGATAAGCTGCAGATCCTGTTAACCAACAGCATACTTCCTCCCACCCCCACTAGAATTGCCTTATGTCTGTTCCATGTATTCTTGAATTCTCCCTCTGTTTTTGACTTCACGACCTCCTCAGGAAGGCTGTTCCATGCATCCACAACCCTCTCCATGAAATAATACTTCCTCACATTACCTCTGAGCCATCCCCCCTCTAGCTTTAAATTGTGCTCTGTTGTTCTTGCACATCTGTTTTTCTGAAATATATGACACTCTTGAACTTTGTTGATTCCCTTGAGGTACTTGAAAGTTTCTATCATGTCCCTCCTCTCCCTTCTTTCCTCTAGGGTATACATATTAAGCTCCTTTAGTCTCTCTTCCTGTCTCTTCTGGTGCAGACACTGCACCCTTTTGGTTGCCCTCCTCTTGACAACCTCCACCCTCTCTATTTTTTGAGGAGATGGGGTCTCCAGAACTGCAAACAGTACTCCAGATGGGTTCTCACCAACTGTCTGTACAGAGGGATAACAACTTCCTGTTTTCTACTGGTGGTGCCGCTCCCTATGCATCCCAGTATCCCCCCAGCCCTTCTTACTGCCTTCTCACATTGCTTGCCCACCTTTAGGTCATCTGATATAACTACCCCCAGGTCCCTTTTCATTTTTGTTGTTGTCAGTATCTCACCCCCATTATGTACTCTTCCCCTGGATTTTTGTTTCCCAGGTGCATTACTTTGCACTTCTTTGCATTGAATTTGAGCTGCCATACATTTGATCATTCTTCCAACCTTGCCAAGTCCCTTCTCATCCTTTCCACCCCACCCTGTGTATCAACCCTGTTGCAGATCTTTGTGTCGTCTGCAAAGAGACATACTTTTCCTTCCAGTCCCTCTGCAATATCACTTATAAAGACATTAAAGAGGACCAGTCCTGGTACTGAACCCTGCAATACCTCGCTAGTAACCCCCCCCCCACTTCTTCCACAGGTTTTAGTGCTGGTGTAGGCATTTTTTAACATCTTCATTAGCAATGTACAGTAGGTGAGGGCATCTGAGGGAAACTCTGCCTAGACATCAAGCTCTGTGGCAGAGCTGACTCTGAGAAAGGAATCTGTGAGTTGAGGGAGGACCTAGAGAGGCTAGAAAGGGAGTCAAAGATCTGGTAGTTGGACTTCAATGCCAAAACGTATGAGGTTGTACATTTGGAAATCAAAAATCCTGGGGCAGAGTACATGTTGGGGGTGGGTGACAGTTACTGTGACTGAGGAGGAAAGATACCTGGCATGGTAATCTCAAACAACCTCAAAACATCCGAACAATGTAATAAAACAGTAGGGGAGGTGAACAGAATGGTGGGATGCATTGGTAGAGGACTGAGCAGCAAGTGGAAGGAGGTCATGTTGCCCCTGTGTAGGACCCTGGTGAGACCACACTTGGAGTAATGTGTGCAGTTTTGGAACCTTCATCAAAGAAAGGACATTAGCAGGCTGGAGTCGGTACAGAGAAGTGTGACCAATATAATCCAGGGGCAACAGGGAAGGATATATGAGCAAAGATTAGAGTGTTTCAAAGTGTACACATTGGAGCCCAGAAGGGAAAGTGGAGGCATGACTGAAAGATTTAAATACATGAAGGGTATTAACAAAGTGTACTCCAAGGAGTTGTTCACAACCAGCAGCAGCACTAACACCAGGGGTAACAGCAAGAAACTGGTGTTGGTGGGGTGAAAAGTTTAAGGGGGATGTCAGGAAGTACTACTTTATGGAGAGGGTGGTGGAAGGTGGAACAGGCTGTCTGGTACATTAGTGCAAAAACAATGGAGAACTTTAACAAGGGGTGGAAGGCCATAAAGGGATGGCGAAGAGATCAGGGAAGTTGAGGAGGAGGAAAGTCTGATCATTACCCAGATACAAAGATGATGATTTTATAATGATTTATAATAAATGATTATCGGTGATGTTCAAAGATCAAGTTTAAACTTCAGCAACCATAACTGTGATCATGACTAACAATGAATAACCATGAACATTAAAATGGCTGCCAGTCAAAACCATGATGTTATGGACACGGTGATTGTGATTAATGATGACATCATATGTACAGTATGTAGTTTTGTAAAGAAAATTGATACATTTAGAACTTGGGTGGAGGACGTTCAACTTGACTTATTAGGCACTTCTGTGGCATTGTTGCATGATGGCATCTTGGATAGTGAAGTGTAGGTTGGGCTTACGGTTTTGCTTTTTTTTCCCCTTTGTGTCTAAAGTTTGTTTGACTACAAGACATTACGAAACAAATAAAACATAGTACAGTTATACAGCATAAAAATGTAAATATACAGGACATGCATGTACAGACATCAATTAGTCACTTGGAAAGACTTGATGCAATCATGAAGCTAGGCTAATTAGGAAATTATATGAGCCATATTAATTCTAAAATATAACTCAAATAACTAGCCAAAATTTATAATTAAGCAATAATGACCAAAGAGCCAGTCATTTCCTAGAGATTAAAGACCAGCTGGGGGGAGGGTGGCCCAAGGTGCAGTCGAGGAAGGTGCATCTGAGGGCCACCTCCACCCTGCCAGTCATTAATCAAAAGGAAATGACCAGCTCTGAGGTCATTATTGAGATTACAAGTCTAATCACAATAATGATTTATTTTATTTTATTTTTAAAATAATTTTTGTGGTGCTGTTTCTGTGGTACTGCATGCACCGTGCCATGCGAGAAATGCCAGTTCATGAATATTCAGTGAGAGTGCCACCTGCCGCATAGTATCTAATACTGTTTTTTCCATATTCAGGGAGGTATTGTGCAAATTTTATTTTATATGGTGTGGTAACGTTTGTTGTAGAAATGCTGAGAAACTGGTGTTTTTTTATTTAAGGTACTGCCACATATGGCTTTTTCAATATTTGTCAGTGACAGGTCAGGTGCAGTGAGAGGACACAGGACAGCACACTAAGAGCTGTGTGGCAGCTGTGCTGGGCATTTCTAAGAGATTTCAGACTGGCCACTCAGTGAGCTTCTTCAGCTCATGAATAATTAATTAGACTTATAATGTAAAGCTCACTACCCATATCCTTTAGACAAAAATGAGCCAATCAAAGCATTTCATAATATCTGGCAGGAAAACCGGCCAACAAAACTTAAATGAATATGTCTAATCACCAGAAAAAGTTTCTCAGCACAACCCTCAGCATGTTGTCAACACACACAAGTAATTTTTGGTGTTATTCTGAGGTGGATTCTGACCCTAGGTCTCTCCATATTTTGATAGCTTGCCAGTTTTAAAACCCATCTTAAGCCTCTGAGAGTTTTCACTAAAGGTTCTCTTTATCACTGGATCATAATCACCAATTTAAAAATTAAGAACCTACAACGCTCTTATATTGGCCTAATAATGGAATGTAACTGGTCTTTACCCATCTTATACAAATATGACCATGCGTCATTTCTCCACTCCATACTCACCATACTAAGAAAAATGTGGCAGCACATACAATGTTGTGCAAAGGGTAACCTCTCCCAGATTTCAGGCACACTTCCAAAAAGCTTCACCACAGCTTGAGTAAACATGCCAGACTTCCTGTCTTATTGCTTTTGCCCAAAACTATGTCCTAATTTAGCTAGCTTTGACCCTCTTGAGAGTTATTTACATAGAGGGGCTCTTTAGTGCCTTAGCTTTAGCAAAGTTAAATTATTTATGAAGCTAGTAACATTTAGTTTAAGTTAGCTCCTAGGTTATAAAATCCATCCAGTTGACATTATAAAAAATAAAAATTCAGATAAATTCTATGCGAACAACAAAAGCAAATCCTGTCTTATATCAGCATTGACACCTAGTTATAAAATATGCTCATTGTTATCCTCTTAAAATTAATGCCGCATAAATAATTTCCATCATAACACATACAGTATCACCTACTTAAATTAATAGCCTAATATACTGCTAAATTAGTAAAATTAGCAGTAAAGAGAGCAGTGTTCTTTAGCAAGGAGTCCAGCTGTTTGTGCTTTTGGAAAGAGACAAGTGGCATCTTATCATGTTTACTTAACTTTTAAAATATGTACAGTATCAATATCTAACCATTTACCAGCCATTATGCAAGTCCAATTCAGTGGTTCAGTTTTTCAGTTTTTTAAGTTCGGACACAGACATAGACTGTATCCAAAATGGCAAAGGATATTAAAAAGTTTAAGTAACAAAGGCAGCAGCATTTCCTAGCATGGAAAGACAGAACAACTTAAGTCACCACAATACTGTGTGTTTATAGAATATATATAAAACCATCAAACAAAGGACTTAATGATACTCCAAAGTTCCTATATTGTCACCAGCCATGGGTTTAGGATAACAGAGTTTCAGGCAGACCACAAGTCAGGTACATAAAAAAACACAAGGTTGCATTTAGCATTTTATTTTCATCAAGTAAAATATACAGAAAGCAAAATGGTAAGTCAAACAACTGCTTAGCTTCAACAGTTTCTAAGGCTTCTCTTCAGCCTAGCATGAACCAAACAGTGTGAAAGTACACAGTACCTGGAGGTCTTCCATCTCCCTCAGTCAGTATTCAACTGACCACCCCTATCAATCCTATCTCAGCACTGATGTAGGGCTTTTTATAAGCTCACTAGCAGTTGGAAAAATGTTCTACTGCCTTTTGATTAACAGCAGACATAACAAAAATTAGCTACTAGGGGCCACTGTTGTTCCATAAAGAACAGTTATTTTGCAGCCACTTGGAGCACAGAAGAACAACATTGGAAAGGTCAGAGCTGAGGTCAGAACATTCTGTGCTCTCCTAAACTCTCCTGCAGGGTCAAATTACCTCATGCTGTCTGCTGCAAAATATATCTTAGAAGGGGACTGCTAACATCTAGAAAAAGCAGACACAAGTTTTTGTTATTCTTATATCAAGACAGCCCTCTCATTTTGCAACTGTACGGTTAGTTTTGTTTTTAGGTTAATATGCACAGAAAGCTTTATAAGCACTTCAGCACTTAATTTATAACTAGCCAGCCAGCATGTTGGACATTATACAAAACATATAAACTGCTTGGGGAAGCGGTTTTCAGTTTATCCCAGGGGTGTCCACTATGACAGGTGGTCACCCTGTCACATGTATAACTTTCCAAGGCTCTATTGCCGACTCGGCCTAATGGAATCACTTTTAAGTGCACCTCAGTATCAACATCATGCCACACTGACTGTCATTTATGAGGGATGCTTCAAAACTAACAATAACAGTACACTGTTCTCTAATTAGATAAGTAAGGAGTCTGACTATGAAATTTCTGAGGGTTCAATAATAACAGAAATAATTAACTTTCCATGGCTCAACTGCTGAGCCAGGCAAGTGAAGTGACTTTAATTTTAAATTTGTCATTGCAGGGCTCCGTTTCCTTTGTAAAAGTTCTTAGACCACAAATAATTACCATAGGTAGGTCACTCAATAATTAGGATCCTTCTTCTTTCCCAAACTCTAATTGACAAGTATATTAAGACTCTGGCCATCTCTGCTCTTTGAATTTTTTAAGCTTACTAAAAGTAATGGAGAATCAAAATGAGCAGATCATTATTCTCTTCTGCGACTTTATTCATGTGTCAGTGGAAACTCACCAGTCTCCCGCTGTAGATTTGCCATTCTCCAGCCTCAGAACCTTTGACCATTACTGTTTTCTTTTACCCAGACTCCTTGTTTCCTCAGCTTCACCAACCGTGTTCTGTCTCCTTCACTTCAGCAGCATTTAACAGCATTCAGCCATTACTTACTGGTGCATCTGTAAAATAAAAGAAAAACAATGCTCCTCTGAGTTTAGTAATTCTGGACACAGTGTGATCTGTTAGTTCAAACCTCCCCTTCCTAGGCAACTCTAGCATACCTTTTAGGGGTAAAAACAGACTTATCAGCACAACAGTGTATCCCGAATCTTCATTAATATTGGCATTGACATTGGGTGTCATCCTCATTTTCTCCATGCAATAAACTGTGTCTCAAACTTCAATAAAACAGCTAATAACAACACACTCACAGAAAACACTATTCACTAACGATACATGTTTACCAAGCTCACCATCACTGTTCCGTTAGGAAAATAACATTACTTTTATTCAGGAGACTGTGGTATAGGGCTTAAAATTGATTAAATCTAAAAACTGGAAGACGGTCATTTGGCATGGTGAACAGTGGAGCAGCAGTGCAGCCATCTTGCCGCTCCACCCCCCACAGTTTTGCTAGACAGGATGGTGGTAGAAGAAGGGGAGTTATGTTATTTATTAATGACAGCTTAGGTCCTTTTAAAATATTATTGTTGGACAACATTGAGGGAATAGATTGCTTGCTAGTGGAGATGTCTATAAAAAAATAATAGGTGTTATTTAGGCACCTCCAAGGATTAAAACTGAATTTTTTGACTTGCTAGCAAGCAAGATTTTGGATGTAGCAAAAAGTCAAGATTTAGTTTTAATAGGGGAATTTAATGCAAACTGCACCTAGAGAAGGGGAAAAAGCTAGTTGACAGTTTCAATATTTTGGGTTTAGGACAAGTAATTCAAGAACCAACCAGAATCATGAAAGCCATAAGTCAAGGCTCCATACTAGATTTATTATTTGTTTTTCAGGGTATAAAAGTACACCAGTCAGAAATTATGCCATTAAATTTAGGCCCTCACTATCTACTCACATGTTACATAGAACTGATAAAACCAAGTAGGCTAAGGCCCACTACTTACTGGGTAACAAATGTGAAGAATAAATAATATATATATATATATATATATATATATATATATATATATATATATATATATTTCTTCTTATGGACAATGATGTCCAATTTAACATTTGGTACAAATCACAATGATGTACAGATATTGAACTCTTTAAAATCAATCTGGCCAACTTATTGTATGAAACAATTTAATTTGGATCATCTGTCCTGTGACACCCCACAATACAGTACATCTTCATAATCTAATAGTGGCAACACCCGCACCTGAATAACATTTGTCATGGTTTCCTTTTCCAAATAATTTTGATTTCTAAACAAACAGTGAACCCTTTTTCCTACCTGTTCTATGAGATGATCCACATGTGTATTTTCTGTTCCCAATGGGTCCAGCCAAAATCCTAAATATTTATAGGATTTGACCATCTCCAGAGACACACCCAAGGAATCTGTTATAGCTAACTTAACATCAGATTTTAGTTTGGCTGATGTGCCAACCAACATGAGCTTAGCTTTTGAGCTATTTAGTTTTAATTTTAACTCTTGGAAGTATTTCTGGAGAGAGTCAAATTTCTGTTGTACGGTTGACTGAATCTCCACAGCTGAATTATTTGCATAATATAAAATTGTATTGTCTGCATAAAGGAGGTAATTTATAGTATCCAGATGCTTTCCTACATTCTCTAGGTAATTAGAAAGAGGAGCGGCCCCAGTACAGAACCCTGAGGTACCCCCCTTGCTACCTTTAAAGGAATAGAATCAATATCATTTACCCTAGTAAACTGGTAGCAGTCAGTCAGATAGAACTGGAACCACCCCCCTGCTACCTTTAAAGGAATAGAATCAATATGATTTACCCTAGTAAACTGGTAGCAGTCACTCAGGTAGAACTGGAACCAAATTAAGGGTTCCTTAACCAGTCCTATGTCAGATAGTAAGGACAACATGGACTGGTGGTCAACTGTGTCAAAGGCCTTGGACAAGTCTATCAGTATTGTCCCCATGTATTCCTGGCAATTTTTTGCTCTACCGATACCATCCAAGACCCTCCACATGGAGACCACAGTACCATGAACCTTCCGGAACCCAGATTGGAAATCATCAAATAATGCCTGCCCAATCAAATGATCAGTCAACTTGTCCACTAAAATATTTTCAAAGACTTTGCTTGATATAGGAATCAGTGAAATTGGTCTGAAATTAGAAAGGAATCCTGGGCTTTCCCCTTTAAATATAGGGAAATTCTAGCACATTTCTATGCTTGAGGAAAGACGCCCAAAGTAAGGGATCTATTATATAAATAAGTCAAACGATGTGCTACATGCAAAGCTAAGTACCTCAACATTTTAGCTGATATACCATCAAGACCCACACTGCCACATACTTTTAACCCCATAAGACTATCTATCACTTCATAGCATTCAATTTTCTTAAAGAAGAACAAGGGAGACCCATTACCATGAATTGTACCAGGGATCTGTAGTGGACCAGGAACATCCCCAATGAAGTTACCGGCTTCATTAAAAAACAGATTAAATCTATCAGCGTCATTTTTCCCCATGGCAAATGTTTCCTCAGGTGCCAATTGAATGAAAGATTTGTGTTTTACAGTGTCACTCAATTCCTTAATTAAGGACCAAAATTTAGATGGATTTCCTTTTGCATCTGTTATTTTTACATTAAAGTGGTTTCTTTTTGCAATCCTAACCCCAGAAACATACTTAATTCTTAAATTCCTATATTGCTGCCAGTTGGATGTTAGACCTGTCTGACATGCAGATCCAACTACCAATTTTATCCCTTTTCAATTTTTGTAATTCTGAAGAATACCAAGAAGCAGAATGGGCCTTCACTTTTTTGATTTTAAGGGCATATGTCTATTACAAACCTTTATAAATTCATCCTGAAAGTATTCCCATACCAGGTCTAGATCAGGAATCAGTTCCAAATGTTCCCAATTAATATTATCCAGATCTACCATAAATTTAAGATAGTCAAACTTTTTAAATGATCGAAAGGTTATATATCTAGCTGGTCCACTCACTTCACTATGCCCCCTTATACAGTAAGTCATGTTATAATCACTAAACATATCAACAGTAATATCAGATTCAAAATATAAATGTGAATAATTTGTTAGAATTACATCAAGTAAAGAAGAATTCATAGGATTCTTTACATTAACATGAGTAGGTTCCATGCTTAACTGTTATAGTTCTAAATCTAGGGCTACAGATTTTAAAATACTTTGAAATTTGTGGACACAACCAATCAGCATTTAGATCCCCTAGCACTAGAAGCTTGTGAGTTTCACTAAAGGGGGAAAGTGCATCAGAAATATCTATTAACTTATGCATAGCAAAATGAGGAGGTCTATAACCCCCAAATATCAATATTGGTTTTCCCACATGTAGTTTGACTTCAGTAGCTAAATATTCACAACAGGTGGGCTCAATATCCAACTTTGTAAGCATTATGACAAATTTAAGATAATATAGAATTAAACAACTCACCTTTTATTCCTAGCTACTCTTTCCAAGTTATACCCCTGAATGTCCAAGAAAGCATCGTCAGTTTGTGGAGACAGCCATGTTTCTGAAAACAAGATAAAATCTTGACTTTTATCCTTTTCAAAGTCCCTTATCATATCTAACTTTGGCAAGATACTTCTTACATTCCCATGAAAAAATGAAATGCCCTTATTTTTAGAATTAGTAAAATGTGGTCCAGGGTTTCGTGAGACATCTCTACTAAATAATAGGCCCAATAGTATACAGTACATAACCTTGACAATGGATACTTTAGAAAATGTATCAGATTTGAGCCAGAATGGTATGGTGACACAGACTTATATCCCAGGTACCAAATAGTACCTGTCATTAAGCAATGACTATGTACTAACATCACTAGATCAATAGAATTGTCTAAAGGAGAAAAAGCCAGCATCCTAACATAATAATATATTTGATTTTCAGCCCTATGCAGAGTACTGTCTATGTTGGAGACTGATTTGTCCAACACTGGACCATTTAATGCAACATCCAAAGCATGACGCTTAACATCAACATGCCATGGTAAGGCTCCTAACGATAAAACAAAGCATACAATATAAAAACACGGGAGAGGACCACGTGATGCAGCATGCCTGAAGGACACTTCTCTAACCCTCTCCAGCCACTCACTTCAACAAACTTTGCTTTTTAGCCCTGGGAGATTACCAAAACTTATCAAAATTGACACAGAAGCTCCCTAACTATACAAGTGTCTACTTATACCATTTCTGTAGGGATGATGTGGAAATGAAGATGTTGTAGCCAAGGCACACTCCTCCTGTAATGCTGGAGAAGGCCACCAAAAAACCATGAGCTAACAGTGCCACTAGCTCACAGACCCCGATGCTGCAGAAGACGGAGCTAGAACCACTAATGCTCTCAGGCTTCCTAGCCAAATTCCATCCCTTTCAGGAGGAGCTCAGAGGGATGGCCTCTGAAATTAAACCTTTATCCCAGGCAATCAAGGGCATTGCATTAAGAACAACAGAGAGTGAAACCACATAATACCACCTAGCACTAGACAATACCCACTGGGCTGCATCCCCACCACACCTCCCCCAACGCACCAACCCTGGTTCCCTGCCCTCTGCTATTACCTGCATCTGATGAACCTTGTAATAACTGAATTGTTTAAAATTGTTCTCTGTATGAAACCATTTGTGTAACATTTGTCTACTACTGTCATGAACTTTGTAAACTTGTAACTCTGTCCTCTCTGTGACAAGGTACCTTTGTAAATGAGCCTCTGGCTCAAAGGTTGCAAATCTGAAATTGTACAACTAAATAAAATAAATAAGAAATAAAATAAATAAACCCGTATTATTTCCTTGGAGAGATGGGCTGAAAAGCTTGACCCAGACTTGGTTGCGATGAAACAAAAACTTACCAAGATAGAGCAAAAAGTAGAGGATTTGGAAGGGCGTAGTCACTGAAACAACATGGTGATTACTGGACTTCCAAAGTTGGAGGAAGGACAGAATACCATTCTTTTCACCCAGAATTTTATTGAAAAAATAGTAGGGCCCTCTCCTTTTGGGTCCTGGTATGTTATTGAAAGCGCTCACAGGGTGCTCCGACCTACTCCTCCACCTGGGGCAACCCACTCCGACCTCTCATATTCTGTTTTCTAAACTGTCTAGAGACACAACATTTCCTTCCAAAAATAAAGGAAATTCAGGAAGTGCAATGGGAGGGAAAAAAATTTGAGTGGCCCAGGACTTGCCTCTCATGGTCAGGTAACGCAGATCTGCATTCCATCCCTTGGTAACAAAAATAATTGCAGCAGGCTTAAAGTTCAAAATGATGTATCCGGAAAAATTGCAAGTGTTTACCTCAGGATTCTGGCAATCTTATGAGGACTCAGTGGCTTCAAGCATAGGCCTTAAAACGTCTTTACCCAATCTGTTCAGAGGTACCCGAAATCAAGGATTTAGCCATTCAATGGGAGTGTGCAAGGACATTCCTAAGCAAGGTCTGTGCTACAAGATCTCAGACTAAAAACCAGCAACATTGGCTCATGAAACTGTCTCTGTGACTGAAAATATAACAGGAACATTCAGATAGACTGTTTCCTTTGTTTAGAGACTGGTAACAGTGAAGGTCAAAGTTTGCCCTCATTTTAATGCTGATTCATACACCAATAATCCTGAAGAAAGGATCGTTTTGCTATTGAAAATACTTGAGCAAATTTTGTGTTGGACTTTTTTTAATGTTTTCCACAAGAGAAACTGTAGAAGAAGTACAGGACTAATGGTATAAAGGAGGACACTTTCCTTCTTAGTGCAGTGAATAAGGTTTCAGCAGAGGGGCTTATAATTCGATAGTATCATAGTGTTACCAGATAGAAGCAAAAAATAATTAGTTGACTCTACATCGTTTTAGGCTATTACTGTTTGTTCACAGGGCTGCAGGATAAAGAGTTATTTTATAATTGCAAGGTTTTCTGCAGTCTCATTTACCAGGGCCCTCGGTAGGTGTAGTCGCTTCTTAAGTCCACACGAAGGGAGTAATGTGCACTTTTTCCTTTTCCTTACACTCCTCAGAACCTGGTAGATGCAGTATTGGTTAGATTTGGTTAGTAAGGGAGTTGACTCCTTGTTAGGTGGAGTATTTGTGGATGATACATATAGGTGGGGATGGCTGGAGGGGAGAAGTGAAAGTATGGGATACTGCAAAATGATATTCATAACAGTAGGGAGGGAAGGGAGGTTTGGGATTGTAACTGGGAGGTGAATTTTGAGAGGAATTCTTTTGGGCTTTTTGGTGGAATCCTGGGTTTGCGACAGGGGGGTGGGGAGGGGGGAAGGGAGGTACAGTTCATTATCCACAGACCTCAAGGAATATCAAGAAGTATTGTTTGCACTCCCTCAATGTTAACTCATGATTATCCTGTGTATAAGAAAAATGGCTTATGATTTAAGTTTTCCTTCATGGAATGTTAAAGGGGTTAGAAGAAAGCTAAAACAATACAAAATACTAAAGCATTTAAAGGTTTTAAAATCACACATTTCTTTTCTTCAGGAATTCTATTTATTAGACACGAAGCTTTACAAATGAGACAGCAAATAGGACAGGTTCTTGCTGTCCAAGGTATCATAATTAGCTATGGAGTTATGATTTTAATTAACAGGAATGTTCCATTTAACCCTTTACAGGTCATCAAAGATCCACATGGCAGGTTCAATTTAGTCCGTGGTACTGTCTATTCAATAGATCTTCTGTTGGGCAGTATCTATGGCCCTAATAAAGATGACCCCAATTTTCTATGCACCTAATTAACACCATGCTGCTGTTGCTGCCTGCCTCTTTAGTTCTAGGAGGTGATCTGACTTTGGTGTTTGATCCCATTATTGACTGTACAGGCTTCACTTCCAGAGGACTTTCTCCAGCTCAACGTGCCCTGCACGACCTAATAGATCAGATGGATCTGTGCAATGTTTGGAGAGTGTTGAATCCCATGGATAGGGAATACACATTTACATCCCCAGTCCATGGGACCTCTTCCTGCTTCGACTATATTTTGATATCCCAGGCTCTTCTTCCTGGAGTTTTATCCTCTTCAATTCAGCCTGGACCTCCCTCCGATCATTCCCTGGTAATGGGCCGGGTGTCCACTACTTCCCTACCCAAGCGAAGGGCATGTTGGAAGTTGAATGACCAGTTGCTGAAGGACTTAGAGATTTCTGATCTAGTCAAAGACCATATTGAACAACTTTTTGATATACATGCAACTCAAGATATTAGGCCTGATATTATTTGGTGTGCCTTTAAAACATACCTTAGAGGTATTCTAATTGGGTTAGCCTCTAAGAGAAAGAAATCTCAAGACTCAAAATTGAAAAGCCTGCTGTCCCAAATTTGGGCTATAGAAGCAAATCTAAATAGTCATTCTCCTGATACTATCAAACAAAATCTAATTAAGATTAAAGACTCCTATCTGGGCTTGCTCCGGGAAAAAGCCGAATTTGCAATCCTCCGTACAAAGGCCTCTTATACAGATCAAGGGGAGAAGGTGGGAAAATTATTAGCTCTTAGGATCAAACAACAGGAGTCTTCTCAATTTATTCCCCCTATTTGTTCTCAGATGGATGGTTCCCTGAAATCCTCTGCTAACGAAATTGTAAACGAATTTACAATGTATTACAAACAACTATGTGGAGCTATGGTTAACCCCCCTTCAAACCTAACCCTATCTTCCTACCTAAAGGAGGCCCAATTACCCTCCCTTTCTGATGCCCATAAACAAGCAATAATGGCACCCATTTCTGCCCTAGAAATTGCTGAGGTGATACAAAATCTCCCTACTGATAAAACTCCAGGACCAGATGGATTTTCACCCAACTTTTACAAGAAATTTAAATACCAAATTGTCCCATTCCTCTTACCTTTATATCAACATATTCTATCTGGTGCACGAGTTGACCCCCCCCATTATTTGAAGCCTTCATTGTTCTTTTACCCAAACCAGACAGGAATCCAGAATCAGTGAAGAACTACAGGCCCATTTCTCTGCTTAACCAAGATATAAAGATTTTAACAAAATTATTAGCAGATAGACTCAGTTTACTACTCCCAGAATTAATAGCACTACAACAGGTGGGATTCATGAAGGGGAGATCCTCAGTGGACCACCTCCATACTCTCTCACATGTTTTCTTGGCATCCAGGGATGCCCCCTTTCTAGCTATTTTGGTGTCCCTGGATGCCAAGAAGGCATTAGACTGAGTTGATTGGAACTTTCTGTTTCAAACCTTGAATGCCTTTGGTTTTCTACTAGAATTTCAGGGGTGGATAAAAGCTCTTTACCAGACCCCATCAGCCAGAATCTCAGGGAATGGAGTGATTTCAGATTCATTTCCCTTACATTCTGGTAAGGGACAAGGATGCCCTCCTTTCCCCTTACTTTTTAACATATACCTTGAACTCCTTATCCACAAACTGACTGTAAGTCGGTTGGTGCATGGACTAACAATCCAAGGTGCAGAGGTAAAAGTCTCTGCATATGCAGATGATCTTCTCCTAAACCTGTCTTATCCAGAAACATCTATTCCATCAATGATAGAGATTATTGAGGAGTATAGTAGATTATCAAATTATAAACTAAATGTTAACAAGTCAATCATTTTCCCCCTAAATCATAAAGTATTTAAAAATAACATTACATCTCTAGGCCTCTCATGGTCCCAAGATTCACTTAGATATCTCAGTATTGAACTTACCGGAGATACACAGCTTACCATTAAGAAAAATTTAGACTTCTTGGTACAAACCATTACTCAAGATTTAGACCGGTGGATGGCTCTTCTCATTTCATTGTGGGAAGGATAAATTTAATTGAAATGAATATCCCCCCCCCTTTATTTTATCCCCTCCAGTTACTCGATATTTGTTTGCCAGGTACTTGGTTTAAGAAAGTCCATAGATTACTTACAAACTTCATCTGGTCCAAGAAACAACCAAGAATAGCATATCATAAACTAGCTGCTTCCAAACTTAAGGGAGGCCTACGTCTACCTTACCTTAATCTATATCACTGGGCTAGCCATGTATCCAAATACCTCAAATGGTTTGCACCAATCCCATCCTCTTCCTGCCCTCCTTGGCTCAAAATAGAACTGGAGTCAATTCACTCTAGTAACATAGAACCCTCTACTTTGCCATGTTTAAAGACATCCTCACTACCAAGAAAACTAAAATCAACTACAATCGAAGTTTCCATGAAAGTCCATTCCCAAATATGTGCCTTTCTACAATATAAACATTATACAGATATCTCCCAATCTATTTGGAACTCCCCAGCTTTCCAAATTGACAACAAGAGGCATACACCAAATTAGTTACCCCAGTTGGTGGATGGAAAATTATCCCTATTTGTGGGAAAAGATGGTTCCTGGCTCTTGATGGTTGAAATAACAAATACATTTAAAATACCCCTGCCCTGTTTCTTTAAGATTTTCCTATTGAGGCATCTCCTTCTCAAGGAGATAGGTAAGATACCTCCCTCCTTACTCAAATTCTCTTTCCAGTCAGAGCTGTACCCTATAGCCATCTCACCTAAAGCAATCTCTAAATTATATGTAACTCTATATGAATGGTGTTTTAATGAAAGCTTTGGCCTCACAGTATACTGGTCAGCCCTTTTTCTGCATTGGAACATAGATTGGTCCATCCTCTGGCATAATTGTCACAGTTTTGTGTCACAAGACCGATTACGCCTTATGTAATTTCACATTTTACACAACCTGTACTACTCCCCCACAAAAATTAGCTGCATGGGGCTTAATACTCTCCAATCAATGTATACGTTGTTCCCAGGAAGAGGGTACCCTTCTTCACATTTTCTGGACATGTCCCAAGATAGCCCATGCTTTGGAACTGTATCAAGGCCAGAGTGGACCCATTCCTAGGATTATCAGAGTATTTTACACCTGAAATATGCTTATTGGGTGACTACTCATAAATTTCAGTGGGTAACCATAAATATCACATTTCCTTGATCTCAATGTTTGTTTAAAAAATTATTCTTAAACACTGGAAAGATACTGACAATATCTCTTACTCTGAATGGCTCAATGACTTATTAGCTAACCTCAGAACTGAAAAGACTATAGCAAGTCTTCATAATAATTTGTCTAAATATAAAAAGATATGAGACCCCTTGTATACTTTGTACTCCCTTTAAAGAGTGCATTTTGTTAGTAACAACACATTGTTTGATTCAGAACATATGGACTGTGAGGGGAGGGGGAGGAAAAGGTTTGGGGGAGGGAGGGGGGACAGACCCAAGGTAAAGATTTTTTGGAACACATGTATAAATTCATCACTCATGGTTCTGTCTCATGTAAATGTGAAACGCTAGCAATAAACTTTAAATTAAAGAAAAAATGGTCCCACTGTAACTAAAATTGAAAATCCCAACTTACCCCAAAAGTGTGTCCTTTTCAGATTTTTCTCTATGGAGTGGCTCGCCACTCACGTTCATGACCCACACTCATGCTGGAGTACAGCTCGGAGATTTAAAGGGCCGATGTTCCTCCCCAGAGGCAAGCCCACTTCAGTAATTGGCTCACCGCTGAGCCCCCTTGCATGCAGGAAATGCCTCTGTCCCAGAAACTTCTGTAGACCTCTTTAAAAATACACACAAGAAATGTTATCTGGCAAATGTCTCGTCTTTAGAGAGCAAGATGTTTTAACCCAGAGCACTCACAGATCAATGTTGACCTCAGTCCAGTATTCACTCTCTCTCTGTGCAAATAAAAAAAACACAGCTCTCCAGGACCCAGCAATTTGGCAGACAGTCACTCTACGTGCAGGAAAAGGGGGAAAATCAAGCCGGTAACCAGACCGGCTCTCACCAGGCTGAAGAATGCTCGGCTGCAGATGTTAATTTGATAATGGGAGCATGGCTTGGAGATTTAAAGGGCCAACGCTCCTCCCCAGAGGCAATCTCCCCTTCAGTAACTGGTTCACCACCGAGCCCCCTCACATGCAGGATATGCCTCTGTCCCAGAAACTGCTGTTGCTCTCTTTAAAAATACACACAAGCAATGTTATCTGGCAAATATCTATTGTGTAGAGAGCAAGCTGTTTTAACCCAGAACACTCACAGGGCAGTGTCAACTTCAGTTGACCTCAGTCCAGTATTCACTCCCTCTGTGCGAATAAAAAACATAGCTTTCTGGGTCCCAGCAATTTGGCAGGCAATCACTCTACATGCAGGAGAAGAGGGAAAGTCAAACAAGCCAGTATCCGGACCAACTCTCACCCAGCTGAAGAATGCTTGGCTGCAGATGTTAATTTAATAAAGGGAGCGTGGCTCGGAGATTTAAAGGGCTACTTTTCCTCCCCAGAGGCAATCCCGCTTCAGTAATTGGCTCATTACCAAGCCCCCTCACATGCAGGAAACACCTCCATCCCTCAAACTGCTGTAGCCTTCTTTAAAAATACACCCAAGCAATGTTATCTTACAAATGTCTCTTCTGTAGAGAGCAAGCTGTTTTAACCCAGAACACTCAAGGAGCAGTGTCCACTTCAGTTGACCTCAGTCCAGTATTCATTCCCTCTGTGTGAATAAAAAACACAGCTTTCTGGGTCCCAGCAATTTCACAGGCAATCACTCTATGTGTAGGAGAAAGAGGAAAAGTCAAGCAAGCCAATATCCAGACCGACTGTCACCCAGCTGAAGAATACTTGGCTGCAGATGTTAAATACCCTGAGACATCTTAAATTGCTGTATTCTGAAAATTAGTTTCTCCATTAACAGACTACAGAATGATCACATACATTTAGGAGAAAGAACCACTAATGGCAGTTTTATGCCATCTACTGACTTACCCTGACCAGATACATTTGAATGGCTGGACCATCCAGCACCCAGTAGAACTGTCTTTGGGGGGAGAACTACCTTGCTCCATCACTACTTAGACATTTAAAGGTAGGCTAGTAACATACTGTGCTGCATGCCTAACCACCTGTCCCTAACCTCTGGGTTTATGTATCAAATCTTATACACTACTAGTGGTGTTTGCTACCACCTAGTCTCTCCTGTTCTTTGTAGGATTCTCCCCTTCTCCAAGGGTGCCATCTCTTGCCCTTTACCCTCTGGGTTACTCCTCCCACATCACTATCAGGGGTCGCTATCTGTCTGTCCCTACAACAGGTCTTATAGTATGCTGCTACCTACCTATACATGCCTGGCGAATAGAAATTTGGGGTTAGTCTAGCCAAAACCTTCTCATGGCTCAGATGCCCCTAGTGACTGGAGTGCACATCCTCCATCACCTTTTTCCTATATGCTACGGCACCACTACCTGGGCATTCACTTGCTTCAGCCAGGGGTTAGGCCTCATATGATAGTGAACCTCCTTCCTAAGTTCAAACCACCATAACCTGTCCCCTACACCACCATTAACCTGTCTCCCATCCTTGATTTTTACCTGCTCCTTTAACTGGGTAACTTCAGGATCCTCCATCTGCAACTTTCCCCAGTCAGCATCAGGAGAACAATCATTTTTCAAGGGAGGAGGTTTCTTCTATGTTGCTTGAAGTCTTCTGCCCCAGTAATATATTGCCAGTCTAAGTCTTACCTGGAGTCTTCTCTTCTTGTTCACCGTCCTCCACCAAATAGCAGCCTGGAAAAACAGGCAGCAAAGGAATCTCCAACAACGTTGGTCACAAATGCTCCATCAGGGGGTCCTCCTTCTCCTCCAGAGCCCATGGATCCTGCTCCACCAATTCTTCCTCAACATCCTCTGAGTGGGACCTCTCAAGCAGCTCCTGGCATCTACTTTCTGCCTCTCTCAGGTGCCGATCAGCCTCCAGCCAACTCCCACTCATCCAGTGAAGAAGTCATATGAGGGTCTCCATTTGACCATTAGGTCCATCTCATCCCATACACTGTGCCTCACCCAGATCACCATCTCCATTAGCCACTGTCCTCATCTCACTTGGCACCATGCACCTTTGCAGTGTATCCTGGGTACCAGGTCTGGCACCAACTGACTAAACTCCCCCTGTTTCCTTAGACATTCAGTCAGATCCCACTTTGGACATCATATGTCACTGGGCATGGGTTTAGGATAACACAATTTCAGGCAGACCACAAGCCAGGTGCATAAAATACACAAGGTTGTGTTTAGCATTTTATTTTCATCAGGTAAAATATACAGAAAGGAAAATGATAAGTCAGACAACTGCTTAGCTTCAACAGTTTCTAAGGCTTCTTTTCAGCATAGCATGAATCAAACAGTATGAAAACACACACTACCAGGAGGTCTTCCACCTTCCTCAGTCAGTATTCAACTGACCACCTTATCTATCCTATCTCTGCGCTGAGGTAGGGCTTTTTATAAGTTCACTAGCAGTTGGAAAAAATTTCCACTGCCTTTTGATTAACAGCAGACATAACATAAAACTAGCCACTAGGGGCCACTGTTGCTCCATAGAGAACAGTTATTTGGCAGCCACCTGGTGCACAGAAGAACTTGTTTACAACATTGGAAAGGTCAGAGCCGAGGTCAGAACATTCTGTGCTCTCCTAAACTCTCCTGCAGGGTCAAATTACCTCATAATGTCTGCTGCAAAATATATCTTAGAAGGGGGCTGCTAACTTCTAGAAAAAGCAGACACAAGTTTTTGTTATTCTTATAATAAGACAGTCCTCTCATTTTGTAACTGTACAGTTAGTTTTGTTTATTATGCACAGAAAGCTTTATAAGCACTTCAGCACTTAATTTATAACTAGCCAACCAGCATGTTGGACATTATACAAAACATATAAACTGCTTGGGGAAGCAGTTTTCAGTTTATCCCAAGGGTGTCCACTATGACAGGTGGTCACCTGTCACATGTATAACTTTCCAAGGTTCTATTGCTGACTCGGCCAAATGGAGTCACTTTTAAGTGCACCTCAGTATCAACATCATGCCACACCGACTGTCATTTTATGAGGGATGCTTCAAAACTAACAATAACAGTACACTGTTCTTTAATTAGATAAGTAAGGAGTCTGACTATGAAATTTCTGAGGGTTCAATAATAACAGAAATAATTAACTTTCCATGGCTCTACTGCTGAGCCAGGCAAGTGAAGTGACTTTAATTTTAAGTTTGTCAATGCAGGGCTCCGTTTCCTTTGTAAAAGTTCTTAGACCACAAATAATTACCATAGGTAGGTCACTCAATAATTAAGATCCTTCTTCTTCCCCAAACTCTTATTGACAAGTATATTAAGACTCTGGCCATCTCTGCTCTTTGAATTTTTTAAGCTTACTAAAAGTAATGGAGAATCAAAATGAGCAGATCATTATTCTCTTCTGCGACTTTGTTCATGAGTCAGTGGAAACTCACCAATCTCCCACTGTAGATTTGCCATTCTCCAGCCTCAGAACCTTTGACCATTACTGTTTTCTTTTACCCAGACTCCTTGTTTCCTCAGCTCCACCGACTGTGTTCTGTCTCCTTCACTTCAGCAGCATTTAACAGCATTCAGCCATTACTTACTGGTGCATCTGTAAAATAAAAGAAAAACAATGCTCCTCTGAGTTTAGTAATTCTGGACACAGTGTGATCTGTTAGTTCAAACCTCCTCTCCCTTGGCAACTCTTGCATACCTTTTAGGGGGAAAAACAGACTTATCAGCACAACAGTGTATCCCGAATCTTCATTAATATTGGCATTGACATTGGGTGTCATCCTCATTTTCTCCATGCAATAAACTGTGTCTCAAACTTCAATAAAACAGCTAATAACAACACACTCACAGAAAACACTATTCACTAACGATACATGGTTACCAAGCTCACCATCACTGTTCCGTTAGGAAAATAACATTACTTTTATTCAGGAGACTGTGGTATAGGGCTTAAAACTGATTAAATCTAAAAACTGGAAGACGGTCATTTGGCATGGTGAACAGTGGAGCAGCAGTGCAGCCATCTTGCCGCTCCACCCCCCCCCCACAGTTTTGCTAGACAGGACGGTGGTAGAAGAAGGGGAGTTATGTTATTTATTAATGACAGCTTAGGTCCTTTTAAAATATTATTATTGGACAACATTGAGGGAATAGATTGCTTGCTAGTGGAGATGTCTATAAAAAAAATAATAGGTGTTATTTAGGCACCTCCAAGGATTAAAACTGAATTTTTTGACTTGCTAGCAAGCAAGATTTTGGATGTAGCAAAAAGTCAAGATTTAGTTTTAATAGGGGAATTTAATGCAAACTGCACCTAGAGAAGGGGAAAAAGCTAGTTGACAGTTTCAATATTTTGGGTTTAGGACAAGTAATTCAAGAATCAACCAGAAGCATGAAAGCCATAAGTCAGGGCTCCATACTAGATTTATTATTTGTTTTTCAGGGTATAAAAGTACACCAGTCAGAAATTATGCCATTAAATTTAGGCACTCACTATCTACTCAAATGTTACATAGAACTGATAAAACCAAGTAGGCTAAGGCCCACTACTTACTGGGTAACAAATGTGAAGAATGTTAATTTTTTCATTCATTTAGAGATAGCTTACAATCCATAAAGTGGGACAGAATGAAACTGATTCCAGATTTAGATATGGCTATTCAAGACTTTACTCAAATGCTTATCATCATATGTAACTTAAAGGCACCCAAGATACAGAAAATACAGTGTAAAAATGATTTACCTGGGGTAACAGAGAAAATTAAGAACCAGCTTAGAACAAAAACAAACTTAGGAAGAAAACTAGAAAGACAAAAATAATGGAAGATTATGGTATTTTTTTAAAAATGGTGTAACAGGTGTTCAAAAGTTAATCAAATTGGCCAAAACACAATATTTAAAAAAAATATTGATCAGGCAAAGGATTCAAAGAAATACAAGTATTACATGAAGCAGTTGCAAAACCCAGTAAGTTCTAGGTCACAGATAAACTAGATGAAAATGGCACCATAATAGGTTTTTAATTTAGGGTATCAGAAATCTTAAATTACTGTTTCTCTGAGTTACCAGATCTAGGTTTGGGCAATTTGAGGGTTACAGCTTCAGATAGTGTTTTGAATGTTAAGGCAGGCACTACTGTAGAGTAGTGTGGCTGGTAAGGCAACTCCCAGACTTTTATTTAGTTTAAGTAAATTACCACCAAAGAGGTTTTAAAAGAACTGAATGGTTTAAATGTAAATAAGGAAAAAGGTCTAGACAGGATTGAAGCCAGATTTTCAAAGATGGGGGCAGACAACATAGTCCCAATTGTAACCTATCTGTCTAATTGGAGTTTGTGCTCCTCTATTTTTCCTGATTTCTGGAAAACTGAGAAAACTGTCCTGATTTTCAAGTGGGGGAAGGTGATGTTTCATTACCCTCAAACTATAGACCCATTGTCTTATTGCCTATGTTGTCAAAAAGTTTGGAGAAGATCATTTATGGACAACTTTATCAATATTTTGAACATGATTTGTTGTCTAGATACCAGCATGGATTTCAGGAAGGTGCACATGCACTGCCCTTATAGAGTTTAACAATCTTATAGCCAAATCCTTGGATATGGGGTTGAGCAGAAGGGGCTGTGTTCATGGACCTTAGCAAGGCATTCAGTTTGGTGAACCACCATATTTTACTAAATAAAATGTATAAAATGGATATACATGAGGAATCTTTGCAATGGTTCAACTCATATTTCTCAAATAGAAGGCAGTGCACTATCCAGGGACCCACTGTATCTGCTGCAAGGAGAGTCAGAAGTGGAGTCCTACAAGGTTCAATGTTGGTCCCATTGCTCTTTAACATCTATGTAAATGAACTGCTAAATGTATTGGGAAAGAGTGAGGTATATTTGTACATGGATGACACTGTGTTGGTTGTATCCGTTGACAGTCACACAGAGCTGGAACACAAACTTCAAACTGATCTTCTGATAATAGACACCTGGTTTACTGAGTCGGGCCTTTTGTTAAATGGGAAAAAACACAGTGCATTTATTTTTCTCCGGGGGTGAATAACTTATCAAACCATAATCTGGCCATCAAGTTTAAATGGACACAATGTGACCAGCATAAGTAGTTACAGATATTTAGGTGTCCATGTTGATAATAAATTAGCATTTGCTGAACATGTAAATTTGTTCGTCAAAAAGACAAACCAAAAACTTGATGCATTACGAAGGGTGTCCTTATGCCTGTCAAAGGAGTCTAGAGTGAAATTAAACTATTAATTCTAATTTTGGAATATGGTAGTATGTTATTTAGGAATTCCAGAAAATCAGTATTAAAAAAAATGATTGTATGTGCTACAGACTGGCTAGATTTGCCAATCTAAGCAAAACTGGTATTAAGCATTGTGCTGTCTACTCAGCCCTAAATTGGCTAAGACCAGAGGACAAAAGAAAGGCAACTGGTTGGCATGGTGTTTCAAGTTACTAAAATCAAAAATTATCCACCCCTTGTGATATCTGGTAACATCTGAACTCTATAGAGATAGAAGGTACAGTATCATTTGAGGATAAACAACTGGAATTTACCCCATATACTGTATGTGTGCATAACAGATATAGGGATATGACACTACAGATGAGTATTCCTAAATTTTGGAATTCATTGCCCAATGAATTGAAAGCAAAAATCTCCATCAACGAATTTCAGTCTGCTCTACGGAAAACTTTGAACAAAAGCTGAGCCTGCTATACAAGATAATGATAACATTTTATTGTGGTGAGTGCTCAAATTTTTTTATTTTTGATAATGCATACTTGTTATTGATTCACATAATGTCCATAATTGTACCGAGCATTTGTTGTAAATAGGGATTTTATTTTTTCCTAATGATTGTCCCTGTATAACATTTGTATCTGTCTGTTTGTCTGTCTATCTGTCTATTTATTTTATCATTTTTTTATGTTTGCCCATGGTCAAGATTACTGCAATAAATTGAAAGTAAAAAAAAAATGTTATTCTTTTTTCAGAATTTATGTTGTCTACTTTTGAGAGACCTTTATTGGAATCATCAGTTATTTGATACACCTTCTATACAAACACATTGCTTTCAACTATACAGTACTTACTCTGACACCTCACTTCTTACTAGTGTTTTAAAGGCTCAAACTGGTTTATGTAGCTCCATTCAGTGGTTCTTTTTATGGCTGTGGTAAGTTTCTACTAGTACCTGGTTTGTGCTCAAAACCTTTCCTAACAGTCTGCAGACTAATACTGTCAAAGTTATTTTAAAAATAGTGATTACCCTTGTTTTGGTCCATAAACTGCGCTTTCGAAATATGCAAATTAGTTACGCAAATGTGTATGCTATCCCTAGCATTACATGTATTCTTTCCTAAAGGGATTAAAACATGAGTTCTCATGATTAACAATATAATTTATTTGCTTTTGCTGATATTTTGGCATTCATATTTTCATGTTAGCAACAAATATATCTTTGTTATGTATTACTCATGTGACTAACAATCTTACAATACAGAACAACATTATTATCAATGATCATCGCCTGGGGCATGGCTAGGTGCTGTCAAGATGGCAGCCTAATTCTGCAGCAGGTTCAAGATCCAGAAGAATCCTAAATCATCTGTTGGTCTGATTGCCAACTGAGATGTTCTGGAGGATGAGGTGTTGTCCCATCTGCAGGCACCTCTCTGGGCTGAGGGAGGAGGTTTCTCATCTCCAGGTTGAGTTGGCCAGGATTTGTGGGACCTCCTCTTCTATCCAGGGACCACCAATGCCACTGCCATTGCCTCAGAGGTTGCCAAGAAAGAGGAGTGGTTGGACCACAGTGGGCTCAGGGAGGGGGGGTGGTGGAACAGAGGTGCATCCCTCAGTTGTACCTCTCCACAATTCCTATGCCATTCTGGCAAAGTGTAGTTCCTCTATGGAGGCACCCGCAGTGGAGACCAAGGAGGATGCTGGGAACCTCCACAAAGGAGAGCCACAGAAAGGTGGCAGGGGACCCCGCAGGGGAAGGAAACAACTCCTGGTGGGGGACTCCATTGTTAGGAAGGCAGAACTGGGGGAGTAAGGGGAGAGGAAGGTAAGGTGCTTGTCCGGCGCTATGGCTTGGAGGGACAGGGAGTGAATCCTCAGGATTGCCGGAGCAGCTGCACAGGGAAGGGAGCTGGATGTCATTGTCCAACTAGGGACAAATGACCTGGCTAAGAAAGGGATTAGAGAAGTGTAGGAAGAGTTTGTGGAATTGGAGAGGGGTCTTAGACAAGTAGCATGCATGGTAACCTTCTTGGAGGTTCTGTCCATCTATGGCGTAGGAGAGGCTAGGGTGTTCTGCACCATGGGATTCAATCAGTGGTTGAAAAACTGGTGTGAAGCTCAGGGAGTTGGCTTCATTAGGACTGGGGGTCCACCTGGAATGATGCAAGCCTATACTGGCATGATGGGCTGCATCTGTCCAGGAGGGGAACCAGGATCCTAGGTGATAGGTTTAAATGCTTCATTGGCAAGCATTTAAACTAGCCAAGGGGGGAGGCACTGGAAAGGAGCAGGGAAATCCTAGCCCACCCAAAAAATAATGGTAGTAAGTGCAGTAAACACCAACATAGAGGTGTCGATAGGGAGAAGGGCAGGGGTAAATGGAGAAAGTGACAAAGGCAAGAAGGACAGGGATGGGAAAAAAAGAGTAAGGCCATCAGGAAATGTAGGGTAATGGGTACCAATGCCCGTAGTCTGGTCAACAAGCTTCCTGAGCTGGTGGTCTTGATGGAAGAGGGATGCCTGGATATCGTAGCAGTCATAGAAACATGGTACACAGATAACCATGACTGGGATGTTAACATACCAGGGTACATAACCTACAAGAGAGACAGGCAGGGGAGAAGAGGGGGAGGAGTAGCTCTCCATGTAAAGGAAGGGATAAAAGCAACTGAACAAAAGAGTAAACAGGGAGGAGAGGAGGCACTGAGGGTCACCTTGGAGACTGGAAAGGGCACCACAATCCGCACAGGGGCTGTGTACAGACCCCCATGTCAGGGGGAGGGCATGGACAAGGATATGATAGAAGGCATTCTTAGAATGGCAGAGAAAGGGGAGATACTGCTGATGGAAGACCTGACTATGCCAGATGTTAACTGGAGCACATTTGCTGCAGCCACATTCAAGAGCAAGGCCATTCTTGATGCTCTACAGGTGGCAGGCCTAAGACAGCTAGTTTTGGAGCCCACTCGTGAGGGAGCAATCTTAGACCTCATACTCTCAAACGGGGGCAGTGAGAGGATCTCAGATCTAGAAGTGGGTTGCCATCTGGGAACAAGTGACCATCAAACAGTGTGATTCATGTTAAACTCAGCTACAGAGTCAATCCATACAGACGTGAGGGTACTGGACTTCGGGAGGGCTAACTTTGGCAAGATGGGATAGTGTCTTAGAAAAGCACTAGCAAACAGGCTAGAAGGAGGTGTGGAGCAATAATAGGGAATCATCAAAACTGCCATCATAGAGGCAACAAGCCTTTGTGTGAAGCAAATAAATAAATCAAAATGAAAGAAAAAGCCACTATGGTTCTCAAAAGAGGTGGCTGTGAAAGTCAGAAAGAATAAGATAGCATTCCAGAAGTATAAGGAAACACAGAAGGAGCAGGACAGACATCTGTACCAGTTAAGGCAGAAGGAAGCAGGGAGGGAAGTCAGAATAGCAAAGGCACAAACTGAGGAAAAGATAGCCAACTCAGTTAAGAAGGGGGATAAAACCTTTTATAGGTACATCAGTGAGTGTAGAAAGACAAAGGGAGGGATAGTGAGGCTGAATAGAATGAACGGTGGGTAGGCAGAGGGGGACAGTGAAAAAGTAGGGATACTGAATTAATATTTCTGCTCAGTATTCACAAAGAGGAGAAGTGCCTAATCCAATTAACAGAAGCACTCTTAATAGGAGGTCGATCCCAGTCCTTTCACAGAAGAACAGGTTCTGCAGAACTCCTAAAACTGAAGGTGGACAAAGTAATGAGGCCTGATGAATTCACCCAGAATTCTAAAAGAATTAAGGGGTGAACTCATGAAACCACTGGCTACTATTTTTAATAAATCATGGGAGGATGGTGCGGTACCCGAGGACTGGAGGAAGTGGGATGCGATTCCCCTTCACAAAAGTGGGACCAAGACACAGGCAGGAAACTACAGACCTGTCAGTTTGACCTCTGTGGTAGGGAAAGTGATGGAGTCACTTCTGAAGGAAAGAATAGCTGAGTACCTAGAGGCCAGTGGGACACAGGACCCAAGGCAGCATGGGATCACAGTGGGAAGGTCATGTCAGATGAATCTAATAGATTTATTTGACTGGGTGACCAAAGTAGTAGATCAGGGAGGGGCTGTGGACATGGCCTACCTAGACTTTAGCAAGTCATTTGACACAGTCCCACACAAAATATTAATAGTCAAATTAACCAGCCTGGGAGTGGGTCCCAGGGTGGTATCCTGGGTAAAACATTGGCTGGGCAACAGGACACAGAAGGTAATTATAAATGGAGTCCACTCTGAAGAAAGAGGGGTTACTAGTTGGGTACTGCAGGGTTCAGTTGTGGGTCCAGTCCTTTTTAATGTCTTCATAAGTGACATTGCAGAGGGACTGGAAGGAAAAGTATGCCTCTTTGCAGATGACACAAAGATCTGCAACAGGGTTGATACACAAGGAGGAGTGGAAGGATGAGAAGGGACTTGGCAAGGTTGGAGGAATGGTCAGAAGTATGGCAGCTAGGATTCAATGCAAAGAAGTGCAAAATAATGCACCTGGGAAACAAGAACCAGGGAAGAATACACAATGGGGGGAGGTAGTAACAACAACAAAAAGGAAAGGGACCTGGGGGTAATCATATCAGATGACCTTAAGGTTAGCAAGCAATGTGAGAAGGCAGTAGGGAGGGCTGGGGGTATACTGGGATGCATAGGGAGAGGCATCAGCAGCACAAAACAGGAAGTTGTTATCCCTCTGTACAGACAGTTGGTGAGACCGCATCTGGAGTACTACATCCAGTTCTGGAGACCCCATCTCCGCAAGGACATATACAGGACAGAGGCAGTCCAGAGGAGAGCAACTAGAATGGTGCAGGGTCTGCAAGAGAAGCTGTATGAGGAGAGACTAAAGGAGCTTAATATCTTGAGGAAAGAAGGGAGAGGGGGGACATGACAGAAACTTTTAAGTACCTCAGTGGAATCAACAAAGTCCAAGAGGGTAGCATCTTTCAGAAAAAGAGACATGCAAGAACAAGGGGACACAACTTAAAGATAGAGGGGGCAGTTCAGGGGCAATGTGAGGAAGTATTATTTCATAGAGAGGGTAGTGGATGCATGGAACAGCCTTCCTGAGGAGGTTGTGGGGTCTAAAACTGAGGGAGAATTCAAGAATGCATGGGACAGACATAAGACAATTCTTGTGGGGGGTAGGAAGAAATAGGCTGTTGGTTAACTAGGATCTGCGGCCTATCCTGTAGGTAGAGAAATGGGCAGACTAGATGGGCCAAGCGGTCCTTATCTGCCATCAAAGTCTATGTTTCTATTTTTCTCTATGTGCACAAGTTGTAACCCATCATCCATCCACCAGGTGGGAAATTTTATTGCCCACTAAGTGACTGACTCATGGATAACACTGGCTGAGACAGTACCACACTTTCCCAAGACAGTGAAAGTGCAGCTGCCACGTGGCTGGGGTCTACTTTCACTCAGATTACAAACTATCAGTTTTTTCCCACCATGGTGGCAGTGGCTTTATCAGCAGAACTCATGCAGTTCATCATTATGCTGTAGCAAATCTTAACGGACACTGCAGATATGAAGACAGTGGCTGATCAAACTAGCCTGGGCCTTCTCCATCTAGGGGCTCACGTGGAGGGCATGGAGTCCTGCCTGACTTAGCTAGAAGAGAGAGACAGAAGTCGATGCCTGTCTGAGAAATCAAGACAGGTCGATCTGCTATCTCCTTATTAAGGTGGATGACATGGAGAATTGCTCCTGGAAGAACAGTCTGAGGCAGGTGGGTCTGCATGGGAGGGTTGAAGACTCAGATGTAGTCAGGTTTCTGCAGCAGCTGATACCCATGGTCTTGATTGCTCCAAACTGCCCTCCTATTGAAATAGAGTTGGCGCATAGGACTTTAGCTCCTCGCCTCAGCCTGTTGAGTGGCCATTACCAGTGCTCTTCAAATTTTAATGCTGCCCAATTAAAGTAACTGTCCTGAGACTGGTGCATGAACAGGGGCCACTATGCTGAGACTGGCACCTGCTCAACTTCTTTCAAGATTTTTCCTATGACCGCTCTCATCACCGCAGGGTCTCTATTAAAGTTACGTGGCAGATCACACATCTGGGGGTGAAAACCTCACTACGTTATACAGCCTTGCTTCAAGTAATCTTCAATGGGGTGCCATATAAGTGCATTCATTAAAATACCACCAACAGCTTAATCTGATTCTAAGTCAGTTGGCATTCATCTGTATCCCCCTCCCCCGAGTCGTGCCTGAAAATAGGCAGAATTTGTCTGCTGCACTTACCCGGTCAACAAAAAATAAATAAATAAATAAATAAGTTCAAATCCCCCAAGGTGGTAGAAGAATTTATATAGAAACAGTAGTCAAATTACACATTTCTTGCATCTTTGTTTGACCAACCTTCACACAGGCAAATCACATTTACAACCCTTACAGAAATAATTATATGAAATATTTTCATGCTACACACATAAAACTACCCAAGTGACATGCGTGTTGCAAGCATGATTTAAATGTTAAATTGGAACCAACTGCATTCATGTGGCATGCATACAGCAAGCAAGTGTGAAAAGCTTGCTTTTAATGTAAAACTGGAACAGACTGCATGAATGTGGCATGCTTGCAAAAGCAAGTGGTCGTTGATAACTGCACACATAAAAGTTAAGGGACTTACTAAGGATCACACCATATACAGGTGGGGGCTGATGAGATTCAAACCCAAGTCTCCAGGTTTGCAGCTTAGTGCCTTTAACCACTAAGCCATACTGCCTGCACACATGTGGCTTGCTTATACTTCAATACAAATCTGAATACATCTGCACACATGTGGCATGCTTATAGCCACTGTTATTCTTTTTAGTTATCTTGTCCCCTCTCATCTCAGCTGCACATCTGAACTGTAGCACACATATCAATGGAAACACATTTGGTTCTTCCCTCCCCAATAAACACACTCTTACTCTCAAAACTGCTTAATTACTTCTGTCTGGCCTGTACTCCAACTATTTTCTCTCCATAGTTTTAAATGCTTCCACGCAAACAGACTCTAAGGGACAAACGTAAAAGTAGCAATAATTCAACACCCAACTACATGGCCAGCCCCACCCCCATGCACACACACTGTAACAGGTGTGACCATGCTGCTACAGACTACTCAACAAGTATACATATAAGTTGAGAGTCTCTTACTTGAGTAGTAGGGAGCCAGAGGCAGAAGTCTTTAATAGATGATGTCCATGGGTCAGAGTGCTGGGTCGCACCCCCGTGAAATGAATGGAGTTATTTTTTATTTCTATTCTATACATTATGATGGTGAGTAGGATAATAATGAAATTCACTATTCTACTAACAATGCCCTTGTTAGTTGAGTGGTGGCATTCATTAATCCCCAACTCTCCATTAATTATATATAAAATAGTAATAAAAAAAATTAATTTCAATGGTGCATGTCCCTGCAGTCTCCCTTGCCCTTTATCATAATGTGGCTGAGTGTGCAGATGAGGTCAGCTTTACTTGGGTGGGGCATAAGCCTGGCTATAAGGGTCTCTAGTAGCTGTGCACACCAGACCACTCAATTGTCTTTGAATGCAAGGGGCAGCCCTCATTTTATCCCTAAAAACTGCTATGTTCCTCATCCATCCCTCATGGAAAACATGCTCCTCACACAGAGGATGTCCTGTAAATTTAGACGTTATGTCCAGGGCACCATTTCAGATTTCAGCTAGGGGAGAAGCCAACAACCAGTGGAGGCCAATTGCTAGTTAGCTCCTAGGTGGCGAGCTCTAGGATGTCTGAAACATCTCTAAAAGGTCAAACTTATTTGTTGTGACTGAAAAGAGATATGCAAATCAGGAACAATTCAAATATATAAGATTTATCTGTCACTACCCCAGAGCAGTGCACCAGATTTTGGCTTAAACCCACCTTCCTCCTTCCACAATCCCCCTGTAAAAAAATTATTTGTTTTTATTTACCCGGTCATCTGGCTAAAAACTGTGGCCCAGTGTGCCACCAGTCCAGTTTTCAGTCCTCCTTCTCTATCTTTTTGTCAGAAGCTGGATGCTGGAACTGATCATCCCAGGTCCCCAACATGACCAAGTCACCTCACCAAATGAACCCACCCAATCTGTGTTGCTTGCTTCTTGCTTGGCTACTGCCATGGCTGCTGCCAAACTACAATAATCAAGGCCTATGAAGGCCACCCGCCCTGCTGTCCACTGCTGCTAGGCCTAGCTTGCTGTCACGGGGGTCTGTGCTGTTTTTTGTTTTTTTGCAAGTTGAGCCTAGTAGAGTAAGTAGGTAGCATAGTTCAGAGTTAGCTTCTAGCTCACCATCTGTCCCTTCAGCCACCGGGGAGACAGAGACTCACTAAAAGTTGACCAACAAAAATATGCCACCACAAAACTGATATTGTATTGTGCACTCTGTCTATTCTGTGGTGGGAAAGACAGTGTAGCACTTGTATGACTCATGTGCTCTTGCTTGGCTGGAGCTCCTCCATATCATGTGTGATGGCACTGCAGCTAATAGATGGAGAGAGTGGACAACACAATACAGACACTGTAGAGTCAGGAGTGCACCTACAGCATGAGTGCACACAGTCCAGGGGGGCACTTATTGTGCAAAATATTAAATTCAAATTTAATGTCATTATTTCCACACCATAAGAACAACCTAGGCACAACTGTGGGGGGGGGGCAACTGCCACCCTTTGCCCTACTTAAATGGTACCTCTTTCTTTTTGGCGGAAATTCATTGTCAAGTGTTAATATTGGTACAAGTAAATACAATGGTTTACACTGTGGTCTGAGGTACAGTACTGTATCTCCAGGTTTCAGGATGTGTCCTGATCATCATGTGGGTTAGTGCCCCTTATTTTGAGTGTCCATGTACCTCATTTCGTGACAAAATGTGAGGTATGGTTCATGTTTCCAAGGCCATACTCAGCACAAACAGTGCTGAGTGTGGCCATAGTATATATGCTCCATACAGAAGGATAAGCGGAAAGTAAATGAGCCAAAACAGTTATGGAGAAACACATTTGTATCACTAAATATGCATAAGAGGATCTGCATGGCCTAAAACTAAAAGGTCAGGCTTCACAACATAGAGGCCCCTCTTTGTACATCTGGAACAGGGGGTGTTGGCTGTCTATATCCACGCAGTAAGCAAACAATACTTTACAAATTAATGGTGATTTAATGACAAAAATTAAAAAGCTATTGAACAACTTGAAAAAGGATCAGAATTATTAGTTTACCTAATTTTAATGAGAATGCAATGAACAATATATTTTAATGGCTGTAACTGCTAGCAGTAGAATAAGAAAAATAAACTGATGTTTTTTTTAAATGAGATTTACACCAGCTTAGCTGTTGCATACATGGCAAGCGTGCAGCATGTGAAGCTGATGTGATTTTTAGAAGATGTTCGCACCAGCTTACTTGCTGCACACTTGTCAAGTTTGCAGCATGCAAATCTGATTTGCTTTGTATACCTAATTCGCATATGTTCACTTTGTGTATGTGAACTGCACACAAACATTGCACAATTAGGCATGTAGCATGCATTCTACATATATACAGCACACTCATATTTTTGTAAGGGAATGCAGGCAACTTGCAATTAGTGGTGGGCAAAGTGCCTAAAATTTGCTACGCATAGTATTTTGCATAGAACCTGAATTTTGCTTACTACTCTTTAAAGTGAAGTGAATAACTTTGCATCTCAAAGTTTGCCTTGTTTTCTATTGACTTCATGTTACTTTGCCTTGTTTTTGTGCTCTTTAAGGCAAATTTTGCAGAGAATGATGGGATGTAAGGTCACATGGGCTCTATATTGTCTTGCACAGCCTCAGTTCATCATAGTGTGTGTAGTGGAAAGCTGGAGACAGTTTGATCTCAGAGCTCTGAGATTCAAACCCTCTGAAGACCTTTAAAAATGACTTTTTGCCACATAATTTTGTGGCAAAATTTAGTAGATCAATTGTAGTAAACCCTGATGGGGTTATATCTTCGAGCATTTATTGATGTTTTGTGAATATTGAATGCTAATTTAGTTGATTCGGTCTCTGTACTGAAAGACACTGTAGAAGTGTGCTTCAGAGGAGTGGCTGATCTGTGGTGTAGAAGGGAAAGTAGTGAGAAAGGCAACCGTTGTTGGCTATTGTTTTATTATTTTTGTGTTCAGGTAGACACAGTACAACTTCACTGAATTGTTTATAAATATTTTCTGTTTGTGGGGCAGTTCTTCAGTCTTTTTACAGGACTGTCTGTATTGTACTGTACTGAACAGTTAAAGTTTCTGTGCATGACCTTCAATCTGTGTGCATGCTGTCTATTGATATACATTTAATTGTGGCACCACAATAGTAGCACTCTGAATTTCTAACCCTGTCTGCAATTTATTTACCTGCTTCTGTGTAGCTAGGTAATGTGTCTCTCTCCTCCCCCTTCCCCAATCAAAACAAGGTACTGTTTTTTTGACTGTCAGCTTTTTGAAGTTTGGTTAAGTATTCAAGGACAAGTATTGTGTTGTGCCTGTGTGGTTCCATTTAGTGTTTTGCTTCCCAACCACCCAAAAGTGCCGAAATATCAAGTTGTTGTAAATAGTCTGTGTCATCTGAAAAAATGCCTGCAAAGAGATGGTCAGGCAAAGCAGTTCTGGCTGTGGTGCTGCTGCCAAGAAGACTCCTAGCGGTGGAAGTTGTTATGAAGTCATGAGTCAGGGGCTACTAATGGTAGCAGTGTTAAGAGTGGTTGTGGCCATGGTAATAGGAAGCAGTAGGGAAAAGTTGTAGTTGGTGCAAGTAAAGGGAATTGTCTATGTTTTTGACAGTGAAATCAGTTGCTTCAGTGATGGTTGGAGATGGAGTTGTTCCTGCTGTTAATAAAGTTAGTGAGGGCATGGTTGATAACAACATGAGTATTGCTACAAGTTCAACCCTGTTAAACTTAACATGTGGGAAAAATGTTGAATCCGCAGACATGAGTGCAGTTGATGTCCCACTACCTACAGAACTTAAACATAATTCTACTCATGATGATGACTCGTAGTTTCATGTTTCCACTGATGTTGAGGGTAGGCCATCCAAACATTCAAACATTGATGAGAAAAGTGTGGCTGATAATATTGAGACTGCTGTCGAACTTGGAATATCTCCACAGGATGACAGCCTCTAAAGTGAATTAGTGGATGATGATTATAATGATGATGATGATGCCAGTGACCTCAGTTGGGAACCAGAAAAAAAGAAACTGAAGGTGGCTGTTTGTAAAGTCTGTTAGTCAATTGACCCCTCCTCAAAGTTCTGCTGTAACTGTGTCTGTTGATGATGGCCCTGAATTAATAGTCATAGATTGTGATATTCAGTCAAAGTCCAATTGTACACAACAGAAGAAATCATGCATTTCACCCCCCAGTTCATCACCACCAAAAGTGCAGTTACATATATAGCAGCAGCACCAGCAGTGACATGTGAAGAGTAGGGCATCCAAATCCCTAGTCTGTGATTTGTGTGTACAAGATGGCAACAATGAAACAGTGGCAATCTGCCAGCTTTGCCAAGTACATGTGAAGTGTGGTAAAAAGGGTAGTCATTTGGGCACTGGGGGCCAGCATACTCATCTGAAGAGCTGGCATAAGGCACTGTGGATACAGCACCAGAGAGGAGCTAATGCCATAGTTGGGCATTTACCCTCAGCCACCTTAGTGAGCATGGTACCCCCTTCCATTAGTGTAAGTCACTATGTCGGTAAAAGTGGTGAAATAACACCAGAGGATTACTACAGGCATGAGGATGATGATGATGATTTGGAATGTTCAAGCAGTGTTCAGAGTAGCAGTGGCAGTCCATGTAGTAATTCTACTACATCAACCCCTGTGCTTAAAACAAGGACAATAACTACATGTATTGACTTATCACCTATACACCCACCATCACATATCCAAGATACACCATGCATGTCAATTAGTAGAGTAGAACCATTTGGCACACCACGTGTAAAGCAATGAACAATGCAGCCCACATTGAGCAACCCTTTTGCATGCAACACTAAATACCCACCCAATTACGCAGATGCATGTGAACTCAATGCTGCCATAGTGGAAATGCTGGCAATTGACCTTTTGTCATTTTCTTTTGTGAAGAATGTGGGCTTCTGGCACTTTGAAGCATGCACATGTCCTAAATGGAAGGTCCTGTCCCGAACACACTTTTCCATCCGTGCTGTTCCTGAGTTATATTGGATGGTGATGGAGTCTGTTAGACATGCCCTCCAACATTCCGCATCACTTTACATTCACTTAAGCTTGGGTATGTGGACAAGAGGTAAAACGGTGGGAAGTTCTAATCTGCGTATTACTGCACATTGGGCGCAGCTACCTGGGGTTGTCTGTGATGGTGGGATGGGAAAGCAGTGTAACAAGTCAGACTGTGGTGGTGGTAGCAACCTTCATGGCATTAGACAACATGCCACACTTGCAGTGCATAGTGTAGTAGGATTGCATGCAGGCGAACACACGCTAGACTTGCTGCTGACAGAAATTGATGAGTGGCTGCACCCCCTGTCCCTAAAAGCTGGCTTCATAGCTAGTGATAATGGATCAAACATTGTGAAATGTATCAGGAAGGGTGGCTTTCTGTGGGTTCCTTGTATAGCCCACTGTTTAAATCTGGTGGCACAGGAGTTTCTGCAGTACCCTGAAATAAAGCAAATGCTGACTGTTGCACGCTGCATCTGTGCCCACTTTGCATTTTGAACAATGACTTCCTGCCTGTTTAACTGCTTCACTGAATCATGTGACCTACAGACCTGCAGACCTGCAGAGATAGTCAGGAATGTGATCAGTGGCCTGTTTTTTAATGGCTTCACCTTATCAAATTGTAACTTGAAGTGAACAATGTGAAGTTTTGCGAAGTAAGGCAAATGTCAAGTTTTTAATGGACAATTCGCATAATGCTACATCAGTTTGAGGTGGATTACTTCGGGTTCACTTTGCCTGCAAATTAAAACTTCGCTGCATCCCTACTTGCAATCTAGCACTCCAGTGCCCCCCCTCCAAAGACGACTATGACTGGACCTGAGTCCTACAGTAGGGAGGTGGGGCAGGAAGAGATCCAAGAAAAAAGATAACTGGGGGCTGAGCAGACAGACCCCTAACTGCTCTAGAAGTTGCAAGCGGGGGTTCCTCTCCTCTGCTTCCTCCAACAGCCCCTCTGTGGTCTCTGGAGTCCCAACCCAGTAGTGGTATGCTCCTGTAACCTCACCTCCTGCTTAGGATACTGCATCAGCTACCCAACCACCTGCTGCACCCGAACCTGCAAGATATCTACCCCCTCCAGTGCTGCCCAGAACAGGTGCCTCCAGTGCTTATTTGAGTAGAGCAAGCAGTGATTCCACTGAACCTTCCACCTACCTACCATCTCTTTGCTATCATTGACAAGCAGGAGGGCCTGAAAACACAAAGATCTACACAGAACCATCCTAGGTGAGGTAACCATAATGTGAGCACTCTTAATGAGTCCTGTGTCCATGGGAAGCTTTAAGCACTGTGGCTGTGCATCTCATTTGTAGCCCTCATGCTTTCTACACCCATGGCTTCCCTGTATCTTTTGCTATGTGGTTGTCTGATGGGCCCTTCACACCTCTGGATTCCAGCTGTTAAGTCTGCCATTTTGGCACTAAGTGTGGGACTTAAAGATCTCGCCAGGAGTAGGGGGACTGGTCTCTATTGATCTGCCACCAACATCTGCCTGTGCTCCTCACTCTACAGACCTGTCTGGTGGCTTGCTAGATTCTTCTGAGCACTGACACTGCGAACTGGCATTGTGGACAGGCACCGGGACACTCCTCTAATACGTACTTCTGAATTGCATATTTCTGTTGGTTGCATAGCTGTTTTTGTTTGCCAATAGTTTAATGATCATACAATTTATCTGCAAATTGCTAATGTGTTGCTGCCTTTAATATTATACAGATTTTGAGGTGTTGTGAAAGTATAACCTGCTACCTTCTGTATCCCCATACAGTTGTGGAAAGGTGACAGGGGGCTTGTGGCTGGGCCAGTCCCATGTGCTCTCTCCCTGCAGCACACAATACAAGGGTTCCCCTCTCACCCCCCCCATTTCCTATACCTCAAGTTGGTTACTCTGTCCAGTGTAGTTAGCTCCCTGCTGCCTGGCTACTCTCTATTGGTTTTGGGAGTCTGCCTCTGTCGGAAGCTTTCCTAGGCCAGGACTTCTAGTAGAGGGTCGATGACTGCCCATTGGTGGCGCACTAATCACTAGCCATGACAGCCCCTCTGCAGCGACCGGGCATGCATGCAATAGCCTTCTGAGCTACCTCTCTCCTTCCTGGGATATCCCTTTGAGATGCCTGAGGGTAATGTGAGGAGAGCCTCACTACTCAGACTGGAAATATGTACTAGCACAGTGTAGTTACTGGATTCTTTGTTAGGGCCCTGGCACCTACCTCATCTGCAGACTAGGGCAGTTGCCCTACTTGAGAGTCAACAGAACCCCACCCTCCTTATCTTTAGCAGGTTAAAGCAACAGCCCATGATTGCAGGGCCATGAAGGTTCAGCTTCCCCACATGGAGGTGGGATTTTCTTTCCCATTCCTTCCCTTGGTGTACCTGTGGAGGGCATTTATCTTTACCCACCTCAGTTCAGCACCACTATTAATATCCATCAGTGGCCACTTGTTAAATTGCAAAGGGGTTCACTGTGTTTTATGGTTCTCCTGGGGTAGCCACCATAGATTCACTGTTTTAACTCTTCAACTTTTACACTTGTTCGGTGTGTTTGAAACCATGCTCCCTCCACACTGTGGCCTGAGTATTGTTGAGTTACCTTTATCAACTTATTGGCTTGGTAGAGGGTAGACGGTAGTCCTCTCTGTACTATGATATGAATATTGCTACAGTTATTGCTGTTAATATGAAGTACTCTGATATTTTCTGGAGCAGATCCTTTATTAGTGTCATAATGTTTGGTTAGTTTTCTCCGAGCCTCACCTGTCTCCCTGACATGGCTAGTCTCCAGGGGTTTGATGGAGTTTGAGATGTTACTGCTAGTTTGCTATGGTCAGGATATATTACTTCAGGCCTCCCTATAATTTTCTATTGACCCATATTTATATTCCCGGCAATGGCCTCTGTGACTTGTTTGTCCTGGAACGTGACAGGCTCGAACTCCCCCATTAAGCATAAAAAGGTTCTTGCCAGACTCAAATCTCTGGGCATGAAGGTAACCCTTTTGCAGAAGATCAAATTGACCTCAGCTGAGGCTTCTAAACTAAAGCAGGAGTGGGCTGGAGTGGAGGTCCACAGCAGTGCCCCACCTCCAGGGCAGGAGTCTCGATCTTAGTGCACAAACACTTGCAGTGGAAGGTGTCCGGAATCTGGGGAAAGTCCACCTGGAGGAGGGTGTTAGCTGGGTTTAACACTCCAGAAGGTTCCCTCCTTATTGTTAGTGCCTACTGCCCTAACCAGGTCTGCCTGAGTTTCTACATGGCCCTCTGCCAAACCACATCTGACTGGGCAAATGCTTTCATTCCACTGTTGCTGGGAGGTGGCTTAATGTCACCTTTGATCACTTACTGGATCATAACTCAGTCAAGCCAGAGCTGCAGGTTTGGGCATTGGCAGAACTAAAGAACATGCAACTCCTTCTGTCCCTTTCAGACATCTGGAGGCTACAACATCCTCAGGAAAGGGACTACTCCTGTTTTTCTGCCATACAACAAACTTCTTGATGTATAAACTTCTAGTTGACCTTCACACTGGTATTACAGCTGGCAGCCTTCTCTAGAACTGCCCCACTGTACATCTCTGATCATGCTCCAGTTGAGCTCATGCTGCTATTGGGAACCCCCCTCCCCCACAAAAATTGCCCACCTGGAGACTTGACCCTCTCCTCTTACAGGATGCTCACTTTACAGAGTGGCTGCAATGGGAAGCTACCTCCTATTTGTGGCACATTGACATGAGGGGGGGGGACACCTGTAACTCGATATTGTGGTAGGCCTTTAAGGCCACCCTGAGGGGCCACATTATGGCATATACCGAGAATAAACAGAAGCAGCAGGAGGCTGAGCTGAAGAACCTGGAGGCTAATCTGACATTGAAAGAGAAACTATACAAAGAAAACTCCTGGTCACATCTGGACCCCCCCTCCACCTGCTACTCCAGGATGTCTATTCACTTCGCATGTAACTCAATGTTTTGGCCACTTTTAAAGCAGAATTAGCCATTTCTACACTTAAGCACAAATACTGGGGGGGGGTTTGAATATACAAATGTGCCAGAAGATAAAGGCCTTACGGTCTATTCAATCTTCTCGAGTGTGAAGTTCCCACTGTGTTTACAGAGGGAACTGCCCCAGTCCCCATAGCCCCCTTGACCCCTCTCAAATACCCCCTCCGCCCCTATCCCCCATCTGCAATTTTCTCCCGCACCCTGTACTAACCTGTCTTGAAGCTGCCACTGTTTTTAGGGATGCCACCTCCAGCAGCAACTCATTCAACATAGCTACCACCCTCTCAGTGAAAAAGTACCTTCTCATCATCCTGAATCTTCTCTCCGCCAGCTTTAGGCTGTTACTCCTAGTAGTCTTGTTTCCACTAAGGCTGAAGAGGTCCTCAGTGCTCCCCCTGTTTATACCTTTAAAGTACTTGAAGGTTGCAATCATGTACCTCCTCTCCCTTCTGTCCTCAAGAAAGTACTGTACATGTCAAGCCCCCTGAGCCTTTCCTCATAGGTGCTGCATTGTTTTCCCAGGATGATATCGGTTGTCCTTCTCAGGACCATTTCCAGCAAGTTGATATCCTTCTGTTAAGGTAAGGGCACTAATATTGCATACTGCACTCTAGGTGAGGTCTCACTAGAGACCTTTACAGTGGCAGAATTACCTCTTCCTTCCTGCTGGTAGCTTCCCTGGGTATATAGCTGAGCATCCAATTTGCTATGGCCACAGCTTTCCTGAAGTGTGGCAAGTGTTTCAAGTCACTCGTGGTAATTACATCCAGGTCCTTTTCATCATCTTACTTGGTTACCTTTTTTATTTGTTTATTTCAAAAGTTTTACTAGGAAAGATATATTGACCTGAAAATCAGCTTTTTTCCAGATGCTTCCTGGGGGGGGGGTAAAAGGAGATATATACAAATATACAGACTTAAACAGATACTTATACAAAGAAATGGTACATCATAAATACAATGTGAAATAAGTAGAGCAAACAACAGTAATTGCAGTATTCAGACTTAGGTGCAGTATATACAACAACCAACTATTAGACAGAAGCATTGCTCAGACATGCAGTGGAGGGGGGTGAAAAGCAAAGACAGGGATTGAGGTTGAGATTGCATGGGGGTGACCAGGCAGCCGGGGGCAGAAGGAGAGAGGGGAGGGGTGAATAGGAAAGAGGAGGGGAATGGGTGGGGAGAAAGGGGAAGGAGAGAAGGGGAACAGGGAGTGAGAGGAGTAGAGGCTCAGGGGCAGGTGCAGGAGGGAACAGTGAATTCATGGAGAAGATGAGAGAGGGAACAGATGGAAGTGACAGCGTGGATCGGAAGGGAGGGCATTCCAGGGTTTAGGAAGGTGGAAGGAGAACGCAGCTTGGCTGGAAAAAGATTACCTATTTGGGAGTGCTAGGGTCCAGTGGACAGTGCTCTGAAGGGAGTAGGAGGAGTGTGGAGGAGTGAAGAGTAGAGATGTAGGAGGGGAGGGAGCTCAGCCAGTACTTGACTATGAGGCAGGAGCCATGTGCAAGATGTCTGGCACTGAGAGAGGGAAGATGGAATGAGGTGTAGAGGGAGCAGTGGTGAGTTAGAGGCAGGCAGTCAAAAGCAAACCTGCAGAAGGAGTAGAAAGAGGGTGTCCAGCTGTCACACATTTTCTCCGCGTACAGGCACTATGATACACCGGTGGGCTTGCTATCCCTGGACATGAAGAAAGCCTTTGACAGAGTGGATTGGGAGTTTCTATTTAGCACAATGGGAAAATCTGGGTTCCCGATGAAATTTATTGGCTGGATTTCCTCTTTCTATAAGAACCCGAAGACCCATATTTATTGCAATGGGGTTTTTCAGAAAGATTCTCTCTCCACTCGGGGACTAGACTAGGCTGTCCATTATCCTCACTTTTCTTTTTAACATATACTTGGAACTCTTGCTTTCTAAACTCAGGGGTACTGTAGCTCTTCAATATCTAGTACTCCCTTGCATGGCCATGATTTTAAACTTTTGGCCTATGTGGATGATGTCCTGCTTCACTCTGTTCACCCAGCAGAGGCATTTGGAGTTGCTTTGCAAATTATTTCAGAATTTGGCACTTTTTCTAATTATAAAGTTAATTTGGATAAGAACATGTTTTTTCCCCTTAATTATTGATTGTTGAAGAATGATATGTTGCACTTGGGGCTACAATGGATCCCTAAATGTCTGAAGTATCTGGACATTTTTCTTACTAACTCTGATTGCCTAATACGAAAACTGAACCTTGATGAAACCCTGCAAATCATACAGCAAGATTTAGCTAGATGGACATCCCTCTCTATCTCCCTTTGGGGACGCATCAATGTCATCAAAATGAATATTTTATCCAGTATTTTTTATCCATTAAACATGCTTAATATCTGGTTACCCCTTAAATGGTTCAGGAAAGTCCATTCTATAATGTCCTCCTTCATATGATGAGGTAGGCCTCATAGAAGAGCTTATCAGAAACTAGTAACTCCCAAGATTAGAGGGGGATTGAGACTTCTACATTTTGGGGGATACTGTTGGGCCAGTCAGGTCAGTAAATATTTGAAATGGTTGACCAGCGAAGAGATATTGAAAACTGCCATATGTCCCACCCTGGCTAACTCTAGAAAAGAAGATGATAGCTGCAGCAAAAATTATCCACGGCTACTATCTTACATATCACACCGAAAAATCTCCCATCTAGTCTCTCCCATTCTCTTATAATGGTTTCTGTGGGATGCCACTCTCAGCTCTGTGCCTTTCTAAAGTTTGACCACGCATGAGACTGGAATCAACTTCTGGTATAAAATCCAAATATTAAGACAGATGGCAAACCAATTCCAAGCAGTGGATCCCCAGTTTCAAGCTGCCAAAATCAGAGATTTCTTGACGAAGTGCCTCACAGTGCCCACTGTTATTAACAACTTTTTCCTCCGTAAGGCACAGGTCTTTAGGGTATATCAGGTAGTTCATCTTCTAAATTGGATAAAAAAATCAACTGGTTAAAGAGGGTGGGACTACTGACTTCTTTAAATTCTTGGTAGACACTGTTAACCTCTCACATGTAATATCCCAAGTATACAGCTCCTTTTTGAACTTGACTTCCACTAATCAGGATAGTAGATCCAAATACTGGGCTACGCAGTTCCCAGATCCTAACATCAAATGGAATAAATTTTGGAGGGTACCTATATTTACATGTCTCAAGACAGGTTGAGACTTACACAATTCCAAATACTGCAAGATATGTATTGGACTCCCTCCAAACTTTTCAAAATTGCAAAGGTCCCTACTCCAATTTGTAACAGGTGTCAGATGGAGACAGGCTCCTTTAAGCATATTTTTTGGGATTGCCCTTCTTTTCAGGCTTTGTGGACAGAAATGCAAGAAAAGGTCGATCCGCTGCTGGGACTCGCAGAATTATTCAGGTCGGAGATCTGCCTCATTTGTGATTACTCCAGTGTTAGTGTCAAATTGCATAGATATCACATGGCATTGATAGCATTGTTACTTAAGAAAGTTGTTTTAAGACACTGGATGGACGCCCAGAAGACATCTTATACAGAATGGTTCCAGGAATTATTGTTTAACTTGTGTGTGGAACAGTTCAAAGCAAGCTTGAGACGTTCCTCCTTCAGATATAAAAAGATCTGGGCTGGGATGCATGCACTCTGCCTGCTTCAAGTGGGTGTACAGAAGGATTAAGTGAGAACTAAAGGTATATCTCATCTTTTTGGGAAAGGAAGGTATTTCTTTTCCTCTGTTTCTTTCCAGTGCCTTCTCTTGAATGAAACATTGCCCTGTGTATGTATGTGATACTGTTGGTACAACCAAGCTGAGGTAAGGGGTGGGGAAGTATATGGAGGTCATGGGAGGAAATGGGGTACAGTGGGAGGTGGAGTGGGTGGGGTGGGGGGACATGTAACTGTTATTACTATTTTCCTGTATGTAAAGCAAGACATTGTTCCTGTAACAATTTCATGTCATGCTTGGTTATATAAGTGAAAATCAATAAAATTACTAAAATTAAAAAAAAAAAAAAAGAAAGAGGATGTCCAGTCTGGCCAGGGTGGACTTAGGGGCACTGTCATAGATGGTGTCTCCGAAGTTGAAAATAGGGAGGGCCATTCTCTGCACAGTGGCCCTGCATGCCAGAAGGGGGATACAACCTCGGCTCCGATACAAGGCACCCCATTTAGGGTGGAACTCTTTGTGGCTAGAGTCCATGTGTACTGAGTAATCCAGGTGCCGATCAAGCCACAACCCATGATACTTGAAAAAAGGGATGTCATCAAGTGGGAACCCGTCCCGGGTGTGGAAGGAGGCGAGGGCTGTGAGTCTCAAGAGATTTTGCGTGGTACCAAAGGTTATGGAGACTGTTTTTTTGCAATGAGTGACAGATGATTTGAATGGAACCAGAGCTGGATGTTATCAAAGTCCAACTATAAATTGGCTATCAGATCAGCTGGGGAGGAGCCAGAAGCAAATAAGACAGTATCATCTGCATGCATATGAATGGATGCAGATGTACAGGCAGTGGGAAGGCTATTTAGAAAAATGGAGAAGAGCATGAGGCCAAGCACCAATCCTTCAGGGATGCCACTACTGATAGGGGGGCAGGGAGTGGCTAATTTTAACTGATTGAGTTCTACTCTGAAGGCAAGAGCTGAACCAATCAGTGGCTTGGGAAGTAAGTCCTTCACTAGAGAACTTAACAAGGAGGAGTGGGTGGGCTATAGTGTTGAAGACATTGGCCAGGTTGACAAAAATTACAGAGGTGATCAGGCCCTGATCCATGCCATGTAGAATGGAGTCAGTCAGCCTGAGCAGGAAGGTGGAGGTGGAGTAGAATTTGTGAAATCCAGGCTGGAAAGGGGTGAGGAAGGAGGATGAGTCAACAAAAGGAGTAAGTTGAGAGATGTGATGTTATGTTATGATCTTATGATCGTACAGATTCTAAACCAGCATGGCTGCTTGGTAATACATAACTCAGCAAACAAAAGTGCAATAAAGGTTTTTATTCCTATACACCAATAACAAGGACAACAAAGAATATGCAATACCTTTTGTGAGTTGGGAATCCTCTCACAGCTGGTGCAGACATGGCTGTCTCATGAAACCACAAAAATGAAACTCTGAGAACTTTCAGTATACAATAGTTCTTACAGGGCTGATAATCAGTCAGTCAGTTCAGTTTTAATGATCGGTCCTTGACCATTTCAACACAATAATCCATACAGAAGAAAAATTTAATGAAAAAATAAATAAATAACATACATAAATACTAGATTACTACAGACTAAAATAATCTAATAAAAACAGAGTTTTTGAATACTCAAATATAGAAGTATTAGGTTAAGTTTTTGAATACTCAAATATAACAGTATTAGGTTAAGAGAGCCATCTAATTGCACATACAGCACTTTTCAGTGCATTTTGAAATAATTTCTTTTGTATTTCTGTTTCAACTGATTTTGCACCTTTATATCTAAGACGTATTCTGGAGATACTAACTAAATACAATTTCATCACTGGCAGTGAAGAATACCTTTAACAAGGTAGCTTGATCAGTGGTTTGTATAGTGTTACATAGATAGAAGAGTAAACCACTTAACCCTTGGATTATTACACCACGGACATACAAACATAACATGCTTGAGATTTCCTGGAAAAGAAGAACAGGAATAAAATCTAACCTGAATGGAGGGGTCTTTTCTGTATATAGCATCTAAAATATTGCTAGGAAATAACTGTAGCTTGTAAGTAGTAAATGGTACTCTCTGATTATAGTCAGAGGGAATATCTAAATAATACCTATAATGGTGTGTATTGTCATTCATACTGGCCCAGGATGAAATTTTCAATCCCATATTACAATCGAGATCTTTGAGCCTAAAGTGTTCCATAATTTTCCCAGTAACATGGGTTTGATACTTCAGACTGACTGTAACACCTCTATCAGCATAATTCTTTAAGTATCCTAATCCTGTCTCATGTAGTATTTGGTGAATTGAAGCAAGCCATTGTGATCTTAAATGACCCAGATTAAGCCAGGTATATTTTTCTCTCAACGATAAGTGAATCTGTTTTGTTTATGTTGAAGTATCTTAATCCAGTAATTAACTTTCCTTGCCAAAAAAATTGCTCTAATACAGGGAATGCCTAGCTCTGCTCTTATTAATGAGGCAGGAGCAGAATTGTTCAGTCTCAAACTGGATCTGAACAACTTGTTCAATGGTATTTCTTGCCTACCCATATTTTGTGACTACGATATTTCCCCATTATAGAGAGCCTGGCCATTATAGTTTGGCTTAACTGCTGTCAAAAGCGGTTTAATGGAGTTTCCTCCATATTTCTTATTAAAAATACTTGAAGAAGTAGCTTTTTGTTTAAGCTTTGTCAACAAGATTCGAGTGTGTTTGGCCCAACTGCCTTCATTTGTCAGATGTGAACCCAAATAATTATATTGTTTTACTGACAATAATTTATTAGCCACTATCGTCTAGGACTTCCTGGTGGTTTTAGACCCCAGAATCAGTACCTGACTTTTTCGTTCATTTGCCTTTAGATTATATTTATTTGCATAACGATCAAGTATATTTAATTTCGCTTGTAAACCAGACTGGGTTAAAGACAACACCACTAAATCATCGGTATAGGCTAAAACAGTACAATACTTTCCCAACATTTTAGGAGGGTCAGTCTGAGAACACTCCAATTCAAACAGGAGTTTGTCAATGTAAATACAAAATAACAGTGGTGCAAGGACACATCCTTGCGGGGCTGATAATCAGAATGTCCTGTTACTTAGTAACAGGCTTATATGCACACAAAGTGCATTATACAAAACTCCGTGATAGGCTGAAATGGTGGGCCGATGGGCAAATAACTTGACATTTGGGTGTGCAACACATTGTATATAACATATGCGTGTAACTGTTGCATTAGAGTAATACCACAGTCACAAATATGCTCATTTGTGCGGTGTGCACGTTGGCAGTAGGTGGCACTGTAAGACCACAAATAGATTGTAAGTATATCTAGAAACATAGAAACCTAAAACCTGTCAGCAGATAAGGACCATATGGCCCTCCCAGTCCTCCCATTTCCCTACTCACTGCTGCAGCCCCAGATCCTATTTGATCTGTGGCTCTCCAGCTCTGCACATCTCCAAGGTACCCTTATGTCTATCTCATGCACTCTAGAACTTCGTATTGTTCCCCCCAACTACTTCTGCTAAAAGGCTGTTCCATTGCTCCACCACCCTTTCAGTGAAAAAGTACTTCCTAACATTACCCCTGGGCTTCCACCCTTCAGCCTCATATCATGCCCCCTTGTTCTGGTGCAGTTTTCTTTGAAATATGTTTTCCACCTGCACAATATTTATTCCCCTAAGGTACTTGAAATTCTATACCGTATCTCCTCTCTACCTTCTTTTCTCCTGTGAATAGATGTTAAGATCCTTAAGTCTTTCCTCATAGGGCTTCTGGTGCAGTCCATGCACCATCTTTGTTGCCCTTCTCTGCACTGCCTGTATTTTGTCAATGTCCTTCCAGAGATGTGGTCTGCAGAACTGGATACAGTACTCTAGCTAAGGACTCACCAGTGATCTGTACAGTGTCATCACCACCTCTTTCCTCCTGCTTGTTATATCCCTCCCTATGCACCCCAACATTCTGTTTGCTCTCCACACTGCCTTTTCTCACTGTTTGGTCACCTTCAGGTCATCAGTTATGATAACCCCCAGGTCTCTGTCCTGACTTGTGGTGGCCAGAATTTCCCCACCCATCCTGTACTCCTCCTTTGGATTCCTGTGACCCAGGTGCATGATATTGCACTTTTTAGCATTGAAACTCAACTGCCAGACACCTGACCACTACACTAATAGGCTTAGGTCCTTTCTCATTTTTTTATTCCCCCCAGTGTGTCAACTCTGTAGCAGATCTTGGTGTCATCTGTGAAGAGGCACATTTTTCCCTCTAGATGCTCTGCAATGTTGCTAATGAAGACATTGAATAGGACTGGTCCCAGCACCAACCTCTGTGGCAACCCACTGGTCACCCCCTCCTCCTCTACTCAGATTTAATGCCATTTACCACCACCTTCTGAGTCCTCTCCCTTAGCCAGTTCCCAACCCACTTCACTACCATAGGACCCACTCCCAGCTTCCCAATTTATTTAGCAATCTCCTGTGCAGGATGGTGTCAAAGGCCTTGCTGAAATCCAGGAAGGCCACATCCACCACCCCTCTGTGAACTACCACTCTGGTTGTCCAGTCAAAGAAATCTATAATATTCGTCTGACAGAATCTTCCTGCTGAGAATCCATGCTGACTTGTATCCTGTGCCTCGCTATCCTCCAGAAAATTCAAAATCCTCTTCTTACCTAAGGACTCCATTAGTTTCCCCACTACTGAGGTCAGGATTACAGGCCTGTAATTGCCTGCCTCCTCTCTGCTTCTACTCTTGTGGAGAGAGACCACATCTGCCCTCCTCCAGTCCTCAAGTACCTCCCCCATCTCTAGTGATACGTTGAAAAGGGTAGCCAGTGGTTCCACCAGCACTTCCCTGAGTTCTTTTAGTACTCTGGGATGGATCCCATCTGGCCCCCATTGCCTTATCTGCTTTTATTTTCCTGAGTTCTTCTAGGACTCTTTCCACCATCAAAGGGTAGGTGTCTACCTCCCTCCCCTAAATACCCTTCTTAATGGGTCTTGGTTCTTCACCCTCCCCTTCCCTGGTGAATGCTGAGCAAAAGTACTTGTTCAGTATCTCAGCCTTTTCTAGGTCATATTCTACCCTTTCTCCTCCTTCCTTCTTCAGTTTAATGATCCCATTTCTGGTCTTTTTCCTCTCACTAATGTATCTGAAGAAGGTCTTGTCACCTTTCTTAATAGCATGGGCTATACTTTCCTCTGTCTGTGCTTTAGTCCTTCTAATTATTTTCCCAGATTCCATCTGCTTCTCCAGATATTGTTCTCTGTCCTCATCCTTTTGTGCTTCCTTGCATCTTCTGAAGGCTCTCTTCTTTTTCTTTACTTTCTTGGCCACTACATTTGAGAACCAAAATGGCCTTTTCTTTCTTTTACTCTTGCTATGCATTTTGACAAAGTGAGCTGTTACTTCTGTTATGAATCTCGAGTCTAGACCTCTGTTTTTCCACCTCTCCCTATACCTTCTGCCGCTAGGGCTGTTTTCAGATTTCTACCCATTTCCTTAACGCTAGCCTTTTTGAAATCTAGGACCTTTAACCTTGTATGGCTTGCCTCCTCTACCATGGTTACCTTAAAACATACTGTACTTTGGTTTTTGGTGCCAAGGGGATTGCCCACCTCCACATCTGTGATCCTGTCCCCATTGGTCAGGACCAAATCCAGTATAGCCTAGTCACGGGCTGGTTCTTCTACAAACTGTCTTCAGTTTGCCCCATTCTGGGCAGTCATGAAGTTCCTGACCCTTGTTGTACTTGCAGTCTGAGTGCTCCAATCTACCTCAGGCGGTTGAAGTCACCCATTAGTAGCAGTTCCCCTTTGGCTGCCATTTTGAGGATGGTCTCCACAAGAGCTTCATCTGATTCCTTGCCCTTTGCTGGAGGCCTGTAAATCATTCCAGTGCGAATGGCTGTCCTTTTCTCCACCTCCAGGGTGACCCACAGTGCCTCAGATTTGTCTTCTAACCATTGAGCCTCTGTTGCTTTAATCCTCTCCTTCACATACATAGCTACCTTTCCTCCCCTTCTCCCTTCTCTATTCTTCCTAAAAAGCATGTTTCCTGGTATGGTTATATCCCAGTCATGGTTCCCTGTGTACCATGTTTCTGTATAGTTACTATGTCCAGGTATGCATCTTCCATTAATGCCATTAGGTCTGGGATTTTGTTCCCCAGACTGCAGGCATTTGTGCACATGACTTTCCAGCTTGTGTGCTCACCCTCCTTTTCCCTTTTTTTGGCTCTGTGACATTTTTGGGTTCCATCTTCTGTCCTCCCCACAATTGTATCTAATTTACATACAGTGACTCAGATAAATGCATTTATCACACTGAATATATGTCCACCATATATATATATATATATATATATATATATATGTGTGTGTGTATTACGGTGGCATGGTAGTGCCACCATAGTTAGGGTTGAGTACCCCATTTAAGATTAAACTCTGAAATTTAGTAGCTTGCCACCATATTATAGATTTGCCTGACATTTTGGCATGCATGGAGTGGTACCATAGATCTCTAGATCTGCAAAGTTTCGTAGTGGTAGGATATACGGTTGTGGAGCTATATACTGCTGTAGAATGTGATAATTACGCATTTTTATGCATTCTTTGCTCACGCTTATAGGTTGCACAGTCTGTGTGACTGGTCCAAAGCCTTCAGGGAACATGCAGCCATGGTCCTCAATGTGTCTTTCGAAGATTTCATGAAAAAATATTAAAGGGTTCAAAAGTTATTCAAAAAATAAGTTTCCCATTATAGTCAATGGGAAATGTTAACAAAAAGTTTGACAGTGTCTCAAATGCAGTTTTTAGTGTCACAAATTTCCCCTATAGTGTCGTAAATCCACCATCTTGTTTTCAGTTTGTGGTCACAGAAATGCTTGGCATTTAAATTTGGGACCATCTAGGGACACAATTATTGCTGTGTTCACCTAGTTGAGAACTGAGGATGCTAGCCATGTCCTTTTTGGGGGGTTTAACACCCCAGAAATATGTTTTCCAAATTTTTGTAAACAGTAGTGTCACAAAGTAGTGTCACACATTTGACACTTTCATGATTTTTTTGTGAAAGTGTTGCAAATCACGACACTACTTTGTGACACAATGCAAAAAACAATAGGACATCTTTGCCACCCTGCTGCAAAAGAACGGTTTGGTCCTTTGGGCTGAAATTTGGAAGGAAGAAGGCCAACATCCCACAGATGTGCCTTTTGGTAGTTTGGTGACAAAATATTACACAGTTGCAAAGTTATGGCACTCTAAAGTTGACAATTTTTCCCATAGGCTAACAATATGACATCCACCGCGACCTTCGGGGGCCCGTATGTCAGCAGCTTCGAGATATGGACTTTTAGTCGGGAAAATGCTTAGCCCCACTAGGGAGTTAAGTACAAAACTAGCCAGGAAAGTCATAAATAATATGAGATTTAAATTTTTTTTCTACATCATATGGTTCCTGAGATGTACAGTAAGCAATTTAGTATTCCAAGTGTTCATTTTCTCCTCAAAGGACCATTTATTATGCATACATTCTTTGTATTCACTGTGCTTCTGAATGTACCTTTTTGGGAAAAACAATGTGTGCTTCTTTTTGCCATTCAAACTTTATTTATTTTTCATGTACAGAGAGAGGATCCAGTTATCATACGCACATATGATACAGGAACAAAAAAAAAACATGTGCTAGATCAACTCTCCTCCCTCCTCCCTCCTCCCCTCCCTTTTCCCACTTCTTTACACAGAGAAAAGTCATCAAGAGAAGCATGGGAAATAAGCCACTATAATGATTGTAGGGAGTATAATGTCAGCAAGGGGCCCCAGATCTTCTGGAATTTCTGGGATTGACTGTGTAAGTTAGCAATCATGTTTTCCAGGCGGAGGTTTGCCAACAGCTCTTGTAACCATTCACTATAGGGAATGTCGGTCGTATCCTTTCAGTGATGAAGAACCTGATTTTTTAACCGACATGGCAACTAGAGTTATGTGGAATTTCCTGTTACTAATTGTAATAGAAGAAAGGTCTCCCAAAATGCAAATTTCGGGGGTGAAAAGATCATCTAGCCCTAGTAACGGGTCCGCCCTCTGTCGAATCACCTGCCAGAGGGGAGCTATTTTGGGACATTTCCAAAATACTGTATGTGCAGTAGGTTCCCCTGTCCCTGTTGACAATGGGTACAGGTAGCAGATGAGATAAGTCCCAGCCTAGCCAATTTCTGGGGTGAATAATAGGAATTATGCAGGATTTTGTACTGCACTAACCGGAGCTTATCATGTCTAATATACTTGTGATTATTCACCCATAAAGAGGGCCAGTTAATTTCCTGCTGTGAGAAGAGGGGGGCCCAGAATTGAGTCGGGCCAAAACAATCCAGCCATTTCCATTTAAGTAGTATCCCATACATCTTAGATACAGCGTGAGGTAGGCCTGCCATAGAAATCAGTTCTGTCCAGCAGGATGTTCTTGGGGGAGACGGGGGAACAGGACCAAGCGATTTCACCACCAGGTGATGTAATTGGAATACTTTGAAAATGGCTGAATTTGGGATACAGGCTTTTTGGATAATCTCAGAAGAAGTTAACCAGGAGATGTTATCCCGAGTAAAAAAACTGAGTGGGTGGTCTCCTAGTTGGGGGATCCACTTCATTTGGAGAGGTTTACCCTTGATGGTGAGGTTGAGGTTACCCCACCAAGGTTGGGAAAGATCTATTGTGTGCTCATATTTCAGGAAAGAACATAATTGTGCGTGGACTCTTATAGATACCGCTATAGGGCTATTTTTGAGCTAAGAAGGCAGGGATTTTAACCTATTATATAGAAGCGCCCTAGGAGATAGCCCCGTAGCCTTTATTAGGGAATGTTCTATTTTGAGCCATGTTGGTGTAAATACGTGTGAAGCAGAGGAGGACTCGGATAAGGGCCATCTCAGGTATTTGCCTGCATGACTCGCCCAGTAGTATAGCCCGATGTGCGGGAGGCGAAGTCCACCCTTCTCCTTGGGTGCTGTAAGTTTATTGTAGCTTATCTGGGACTTCCTAGATGCCCAAATGGAATCTGTAATTATCTTGTGCATCCTTTTGAACCACGCCAGTGGGATCCAGGCATTTGAGAGATTAACTGGATAGAATAACTGAGGCAGGATATTCATTTTAGCTATACTGATTTTCCCCCAAAGAGAGAGGGGGAGCAGGGCCCATCTATTGATAGCTTGCCTAATAACGGCAACTAGGGGATCTAGGTTCAGTTTGGTAAATTTATCGGGATCTCTTGACAAGGTAACTCCAAGATATTTCAGAGACTTAGTCTGCCAGGAGAATCCTACTGCTGAAGCATCTATCTTTGTCGCCTTGTAATTTAAAGGGAAAACCAGAGTCTTATCCTTATTTAATTTAAAGTTAGATATAGAACTAAATTCTTCCAGGATTGTAATCAGGGCCGGCATAGAAGTCCTGGGGTGTGACAACTGCAGCAGCATGTCATCCGCGTACGCCAGGACTTTGACCGTCTGGTGTTGGACGACTATGCCCTGTATAACTGGATCTGCTGTAATCCTGTGAATGAGAGGTTCTAAGTAAATATTAAACAATAAAGGGGATAATGGGCAACCCTGTCTAGGACCGGCATGTAGTGCGAAAGGCTCGGACAAAAACCCATTACAGGCCACATGTGCAGCTGGAAATTTATATAGTGCTTTAATCCAGGTTAAGAACGGGGAGGAAACCCAAAAGCTTGGAGCCATTGAAATAAAAAACTCCAATCGACCCTGTCGAATGCCTTCTCGGCATCCAGGGAGACAAGCACCGCTGGATACTCAGCATCCCTGGTAGCCGAAAAGACATGCGACAGGGTCCTGAGATGATCTGCTGAAGAGCTGGCCTTCATAAATCCTACTTGCTCTGGGCCAATGATGTCCGGCAGCATCGGGCCTAACTGGTCCACCAGAAGTTTAGTGAGAATCTTAAGGTCCTGCTTCAAAAGGGAAATCGGTCTATAACTGTGTGTTCTATCAAGAGGTTTCCCCTCTTTGGGTATTAGGGTAATTATGGCCTCAAATAACGACTTATCGGGCACTTGTCCTGAGAGAATATCACTAAATAAGTCCAGCAGTAGTGGGGCTAGCTTGGGGGCAAATGTTTTGTAAAAGTTCGCAGAAAAACCATCAGGGCCTGGCGTTTTATCTGTCGGGAGGTCCTTAATGACTTTAATTATCTCCTCAGGAGTAATGGAAGCGGTGAGAGCGGCTTTATGTTCATTTGAAATAGTAGGCAATGACAGGTGCGAGAAAAAACGGTCTATTTTAGAAGATGGCGGAGGCTCCTCCATCGGGCTATACAGCTTCATGTAATATTTTCTGAATTCCAACGCAATGTCTGATGGGGATATTTTTAGGGTGTTGTCTTCCATGGAATGGCTTGATGCAATGAATCTGTCTGATTCCAGTTGTTTGAGCTTGAGGGCTAGGAGACGTCCTGCCTTTTCTCCTTGATCTAAGTACAGGGCTTTAGTTTTAAGGATGGAAAATTCGGCCTTCTGTCTTAGTAAAGTCAGATAGGCGTCTTTTAACCTTACAAGCTCCTGTTTTACTAAGTCAGGTGACTGAGATGATAGAGCGCATTCCAAGGCACAAATTTGGGATAAGAGGGATTTAAGTTTCTCCTCATGCCTTTTTTTCTATGAGACGCCAAGCCAATCAGGTAAACCCTAAGGTAGGCCTTTAGGGCACACCATTCTATGCCAGGTCTACCTGTCGAATTGGTGTTCATTTCGGAGAAAACTGTGATGTGATCAGCTATATGTTTAGTATTTTATGAGTTTTTAAGCAATTGGTTATTAACCTTCCATCGCCCCCCCCATGGGGAAAGCAACGATGGAAATCAAACATGACACGGAGGAGTGATCGGATAAAGGGCCTGGAAATATATTTGACTCTGATACACTGGCCATCAAGTTCTGAGAGATTAATAAAAAATTAATACAGGAAGATGTATGATGGACCTGTGAGGTAAATGTGAATTCCTTAACCGTTGGGTGGAGAACATGCCAGATGTCCACCAACCCCACACCATCTAACAAGTCCCGGAGTACTCGTTGGGCTGGGGAGAGTCCTCTTACTGACTTACTTGAGTGATCTATTTGCGGGTCAATGACTAGGTTGAAATCCCCTCCTAAAATTAGAGGTGTACTTAAATGAGGCAAGAGAGTATTTAGTAAGTGCATAAAGAAACTAGGGGAATCGGTATTAGGGTCATATATGCTGGCCAGTATAATATCTCTGGAGTAAAGTTTGCCCTTGACAATGATATAGCGCCCATCTGAGTCGGGTATGATTAAGTTGGGCGTAAATGGTATAGATCTACGAATTAAGATCATCACCCCTCTGCTCTGGGTATTGCCCTCGGCCGAGAAGCACTGACCTATTTGTTACCTACGTAGCTTGTCTGCTTCTGAATTGAGCAGATGGGATTCCTGTATCATAACTATATCTGCAGCCAACAAGTTAAGGTGCTTAAGGAGTTGGTACTGTTTAAGTTTGCGTCTTGCCCCTCTGACATTCCACATGAGAAATCTCACTGTACCCGCCATAGATGTTTACATGGCGAAACATAGTTGCAGGCCTTATCCAATAGCTTCTCAAGATAACGATTCCCGTGTGAAGCCCACCCCTTCCCATAAACAAACAAGTCCCTTGTTATATCCCATACAGAATATATACAAAACCTATATTCCCCACCCTCCCACCCAATCTTTTACGCTCAGCCTTATGCTTCATGCCTCACATTCATCCCCCTCCCTCCAGCCACCCTTCTCACTTTGAAAAAAAAATAAAAGAGAAAAAATCCCAAAAGTCTCTCTTAAATCAAACACCTTAATGTCCCCTTACCTTCTCCAAACAGTTAGAAATTTGAACAAGTTAGGTATTTCTGACTGACTATCATTCTAATATATCAACAGTACTCTGAGACAGTTAAACTTCTATTCTTAGAGTCTAAATATCATTCCAATATGCTCAGCTTGCTCTCTGAGAAACGGGCTAGCTAAGTGTCCATATTAGTGTAGCTCACAAGTATACCTGGAGTTGGTCCCTAGCATCACTGTATGAATAGTGTTATACTCACACTTAACAGGTAGCTTATATGGCTCCTTCCCATATGTGAGGAGTCGAAAGAGAAAGAGAAAAAAAAAAGAAAAAAAAAAAAAAACCCACACCAGAGGACCGCATGAGATGAAAGCTCTTATAAGCCCCAGATCTCTTCCATTCTGTTTACAGTTTATTGTACAGGATACCCAGTTTCTTGACTGGCTATTTCCCGTGGTTTAGCCTTACGAACCACATAGCTCTGCCGGAGTAAATTAAAATGCGTAGAAAATGCTAGGAAAGAAAGGGCAGGAAGAGGGGGAAAGGTCCAAACCAAAACTCGGGTCCTCTACTGATAATGCAGTCCCCACTGGTGTCCATCTGTTGTGTTGGAGCTCCCTCGTGTGGTGGGTGAACGTAACAGCAGGAAAGTTTGAGTTCTGAATAAGGGGTTGTTAGTCTAGGACGAAAGAAAAACCAGGGAAAGCTACTCCTCCAAATCTCCAAGGGTCTGCAAAAGTTATTTAGAATTGGATCCTTGTTCCAATCCAGCATCTAAGCTGCATTCAGTCTAAATGTATAAGCACCGAGGATTCTCACTAAGGGAGGTGCTATCCCCCAGAGTTAGTGTTCTCCTACTTGCAACTTGGTGATGTGCATGGAAGGAGACCCGTCTTATTAACTGCGGTTTATATGAAGAAGTAGGCCAAGGTAACACGGGAGCATAACATTCTCATCCGAGGAGCGCAGTAGGACTTCTGGATTCCTATAATAGGTGGTTATGACTAAACTTTTCTTTTCTCATAGAGCTCCACCTTGGTGACAATAGACCTCTTAATGTCTTCTTTGGGGTTCTTGAATAGGTCGAGGAAGGCAAGTTTGAGCTGAGAGGCTGCCACTTCGTGATCTTCGGAAGGGGTCCAGACTCCTGCAATTAGAATGTGAAGCTTAGCAGGGTATGCCATTCTGAACTTGATACTAGCAGCAATTAATTTTGTCACCTTTGGGTGGAATGCTGTTCTTTTCAAACACACAGAGGATGGTAAATCTTGGGTTATTCTGAGGGTTTTACCTTCCCATTTGATCTCCTGAAGTTCCCTGCATTTCTGGAGAAGATGTTGTTTCTCTAAGAAGTTTAAGAAGCGAAAAATTAATGGGCGAGGGGGGGGGGCACCTGGTCCTGGCTTGGCGCGAAGAGCCTTATGAGCCCTCTCTATGATATACTTATCACCAAAAGGCGAGGGGCCTGCCAGCTTGTGCATCGATTTTTGGATAAATTATATTGTATCGTGCCCTTCTTCCCCCTCGGAGAGCCCAATTATAACAAGGTTATTCCGGTGACTACGCCCTTCGAGGTCCTCCACTTTCGATTCCAGCTTGGTCAGATGCTGTCTGCAGGCACTGAGCTCAGGATCAAGCTTCTCTTGCTTCTTTTCAAGTGAGAGGATCCTTGCAGAGTTATCAGAAGCCTTTTGAGAGATCTCTCTCAACTGCATTGTTACAACAGCCAGGTCCCCGGTAAGCTTGTGTAAATCGTCGCGAAAAGGCTTGAACTCTTCTAGGAATCTCAGGAGAGTCAGCGGTTCACTGTCCCCAGTGGTAGCAGAGGCACTTGGAGTATGGCTGGAGTCAGAAGCCCGAGGCTTTTTTGGGGCCTTCTCGGGTGTAACAGGTGGCGTGCATTTTGAAAGCATCTTGTGTGCCCCTAAGTTCACAAAAGAAGCCGTGAGTACCCTCTAGAATACCTTTAGCCTTCCAGTACGATTAGCGATCGGCAAATGGATCAGGAGGTTAGCAAAAATCTAGTGGATAGACTTTTATCGGACGGGGTGGCTGGAGCTATGCGGGGGAGCTGTTACCCGACCAAGACATCGCGGAAGTCCACAGTGTGTGCTTCTGCGTTACTGTTACAGTGTTCGTTCTGCTATGTTTTCGCTACCGCTTGTGTTAGCGTTCATTACGTGCACCATGTGCATTACCCTTTGCATTTGCATTTGCGTTACTGTTACCATTTGCATTTCCATTACTGTTTTTGTTTGCTTTTCCTTTTGCATCACTGTGTGCATTACTATTTGCATTTGGGTACGCACTTCCATTTGCGTTTCTGTTTGCATTTCTGTTTCCTTTGCTGTCGTCATTGCTGTTACCATAAGCTTCTGCATTTCCAATTACGTTACTGTGACTGTGCGCGTTACCATTTGCATTTGCATGTGTGCTTCTGTTTGCGTTTCTGTTACTGTTCCCTTTGTCGTCATCGTTGGTGTTACCATAACTGTTTGCATTTCCAATTGCGTTACTGTTACTGTTTGCATGTTCATCACCGTTTTTGTTTCTGTTGGTCTTACTGTTTGTGTTTTCGGTAGCGTTTCCATTGTTGATTGCGTTACTGTTTCCTACTGCATCGCCGTTGCCTTTACCGTTTGCATTTCTGTTTTGCGTTTCTCTTACCATTTGCATTTTCATTACCATTAGTGTTTCCATTTGCATCGGTGTTTGCATTACTGTTTTCATTAACATTTGCGTTTCTATTGCCGTTAGTGTTTGCGTTACCATTTGCGCTACCATTTCCATTAACGTTTGTGCTTGCGTTTCTCTTACCGCTTGTGTTATCATTTATGTTTGCATCACCATGTGCGTTACCGTTTGTGCTTGCATTTGTGTTACCATTACTATGTGACAAAAAAAATCATATGGTGGGAACGTGGGGAAGAAGGTCCCTATGCTCCCACCACCACATTCCATTCACTATTTATAGTGTACATTCTCAAAAAGAAGGGAAATTCATGGCAAAAAAATCCATTTAATGCATCAGTTAGGGTTGTTCCACAGCGACAAACATGAGGAAATTTGGTGTTAGGGTTGAAAACCCTAAATGCGCTTTCCATCCCCACCACCACCACACACACACATACATGCAAGTAGGGGAAGGACCAAGGCAACACAACCAATCACACACAATCAGCAGGACATGACAGAACTAATATGCAACTATCTAAACCACAAAATCACACACCCATGCTCCCGTCGGGCTGTGGCATGGGGTTGTCACTGCTAACTGTGATCCGGGACATTCCACGCACCGCAAAACACATATCACTATGCACAACTGGGCATCTTGAGCCACACGCTCCCACCAACACATAACACAGACTACACATATTTTCTCGCTTTTGTCACTGTGGAACTATGCTAACTGATGCATTAAACTAAGTTTTTTGCCATAAAAAAAAAAATATATATATATATATATATATACAATAATGCTATTATAGTTCTGGAATGTAAGTTTGATCAGTAGCTTTCTTGTAGTTCATCTAGACAGTAATTATGGCTGGCTAACATTTGATACTTATAGCACTGCAGTTTCTCAGTAAATTATAACTAAACTCAGAAAGTAACAATAAATCTTACACTAAATACTAGCTACATATAATATTCCACATCAGGGTTAAATCATAGGAAATTCAGGTCAGGTTGGTCTATATATTTGTTAGTAGCTGTGCACATTGTGCTGAAGTTAGAGAACAAAATATGATACTTAGAAAAGCCAAGGATGTAGATACTGATAAGAATTACAATACAGAAATACTTAGACATAGCAAATAGTTGTGTCAACTGTATGCTGGGGCCTGCATGAAGCAAATACTAACAAATGTGGGTCAAAGGTAGCTAGCACATTAGCCCTGTTAGAATCTGTACCTAAATAGTACAGAAGCACAATAATATTATACCACATTCTACCTTGCTAAGCATGATACCAATGGTTGTATGCGTAAGATATATTGCAGGGATGGTCCCTAAAATATTCTTCTATCCTATACTAAACTTATACTAAATACTAGCTAAATATAATGGTTCATAGGTCACAGTAATTATGGGAACAGTAGGTCAGGCAGGTTTACATATCCCCCCTTCCCCAATGTTGTCTAAAAGAAAAGCAACACCAATAGAGTAAGTTGGTAAGTTAGTTTGGAAGCATGGGTAGCATACAAAAACTTCAGTTGTTGCTTTTGAAATTTCAGTGTTTTACAAAGGCAGTAAATTTGTAACCCCTAGGCAGCACAACTCCAAGGGCTACTACTCCTCCTGCTTTGCCTGGCCGGTCCAAGGTTGAGGGGTCTGGGTTCCCAAACTTATTTTAAAACAGGTTCTTTCCTAGACAGTACATTTGCTCAGTGCCTCCACCCAGAGTTTACCTTTTTATAGGGCATAGCTGTTACCTGGTACAACCCCCTGGGATGTCATACCACCTACTATTACCTTCATACCAGACAGACTAGAAGAAGTAATCACATTTGTACCAGCGTAGATATCTAGAACCCTAGATATCTAAACTACATAACAATCAGATGGAAACACATTTCATTATCACCCACCACTGCTACTACTTCTCCAGACTCAGTATGAAGCCCCGCAATCTCATACACTTTACCCTGTGTACCCAGTTAACAAAGTCCCTTAGATGGTTGCAGTCCTGGTGGATGGTGCAGCTATATGTTGGCTGGCTTGATTTAAAGAAGAGAATGGATTAAACTTAACAGCAATCTAACACACAACAATTTTGGATCCTTAGCAAGTGCGCAGGGATTGGCCTGCATTTGGTAAACTGAACAAATTCAGGGAATAACCAGTCGGTTACGCTGGTTGGGACATCTATTAGTATTTCTGAAAATCCATCACATTTATATGTTTAGCACATTCAGTACATTCATATTTCAGACATGTCCAGTACGTTCCATGAAGGGATAAGGGTCTCAGTCCGTGATGTGGCTTGTGGCTATGGCTAGCGGCTCCATGGGACGTCTTGACCAGATAGGTAGCACAATACTGGACCTCCCAGGCAAAGTCAGGATGAGCCCTTTACTAACTGTTCCCCCTCCAGTCCTGTAGGCTCCAGCAGACATTACATATCAGTACATTTATACTCTGTTCTGGGCTCACTATGGGTACACCCAGAACAGTCACAGTCACAAAAGTTCCAAACATACAGTCTCACCCTTGCTGGGCTAAGGTTATGAGCAGCAGTTGCAAGGTGCAAACCAAAAACAATCTCACTTAGCACAGTCATTTGGGCATAGGCAACCCCAATTTAGCAAGGTTGCTTTCTTTCTTGCACTGGAGGAGGGTAGCCAAGTACTCACTCAGGCTCCTCATGGTAGGAGCTCCACAATCAAAGTTCCTGAATTCTTCAGTCCTCTCACAACTGAGGTTCGATCAGCCCTCTCACATCTGGTTTGATGACATCAGGTTGCAGGTCCGTGTCTTTCTCCAATGTGAAAGGGAGGGCTAGCACCTGGAGGACATTCTGGCAACCTCCAGGCTAGCAGGTACTATATAAAACTAAATAACTTTAACTTTAACTACTAAGAAGGCAAATACCCCCTTCTGGATGGAGAGGATTAGCTGGATCTCCAGGTTTGGATGCATGGCTGGGGGCCAGAGCCCCCACCCCCCGTGGGAGTTCCTGCTCTTAATCTGGCAAAATGCTGGAAAACATAGCCTTTTATAGGGCTCTCTGGTGGCTCCTGACTAGCTGAAGCTATTGGGTGATTGACCTCTAATTAGTTGGAGGGCCTATCAATCAAGAAAATTAATTATGCATGAACCTCACTCGATGCACAGTTGGTTTGGCACCTGAAATTAGGTCCCTGCAGTTCCCCATGAGTACTTGGTGTTTACCCATGAGCTTTCACTACTGTCCCACAAATCTTGGCTTTGTCATTCTAGCTTTCTGATTTGCTGTGGCTGCTTGTAATGGCTGCTTAACACACAGTCCCTTAAGCAGATCAGTGACAGTTCCAAATCAAAATTCTGGTGCAGCCAGAATACACTAACTATTTGCCCAAATATCCCACAGTCCATTAGCCCTGGTTGTGCACTTGCTATCACTGCACAGAGTAGCTAAATTGCTCTGACCATTTTCCTGTTGCTGCTGCCAATATTTAAGGATGCCTTGCAGCAACAGACAGACTGTCTTTCTGAGCCCCAAATATTTGTCTGGTGCAGCCAGGATCAAACATTATTTATTGCAAACACTTTCCCCCTTAAACATTTATTTTTCCCCCATATTAAATATTTTTCCAAACATTCAGAAAACAGTTACAAAATTTCTGTAAACATTTATTTTTCTTTTTGGCTGCAGCCAAGAACAAACGTTCCCGAGGGCAGAACAACCCTCATGAAGATTTAGCGGATCAGAGCTCTGGCTCATTAATATTTATGAGCCCTGATCTAGAACACTTTGTGGAACTCCTTTTTTTCCTGAAAAACGGGCTTTCTCTGCCCCATTTGTGGTCTCTGGGCCTCACTGATTAGGTGGAGATACTGGGACCGCCGAACACTTCCTTCATTTGACTGCAACTGTAGTAGTCACAAGATCAAAGGTACCATTCGAACCTGCATTATCCCTGCTGCACCAGAGTGCCTGTTCCCAGCATGGGTTCGCAGTTTTGCTTCTCAAGCCCCGGAGGACTGGACTTTACTTCTGGGCTATTTTGGGGGCTACAAGGGCACAAAAGGACTTGGGCCAGGACCAGGGGGACAGAAAAAAATTATGCAGACACTTCCTGGAGGCACTGGGGAGAGCAAGAACAGGAGCTACAGGGCTGCAGGTAATCCCCCAGTTTGGCAGGGGGTTACACATTGATACAATAAGAATGAAAATCAGGATACTTTGAATAACCACAAACATTTTAAATGTTAGTTCCAACCATCTGTTGGAGAGGGTAGTACTGAGATTAACATCATGAAACAATGGCTTTAATGAATCATCTGCTTTATGAACAGTATTACTGATATAAATAAGATGAGTATATTTTCTTTGCAATAACCTTTTAAGACAAAGGGTAAGTTTATTAATATGAACATTGAAAACAGGTAAGTACAGCTTCATATCATTTAGATAGTCAGGATTGCTACCTATGTAATCTTGTTCCAGGGTGGGAACAGGGGTGATAACAGTATGGCCAATGACAGTGTGTCCATGTGGTATAAAACAGAAGTTGGGGCTAGTGATACTGCAAATCAGAGTTCCACAGGAAAAAGTTGTGTAGTTGGTTACAACACAGAATTGTCCACCAGAGTTGTATGTTATAATCAATCAATCAATCAGTCACTTAATTTAACCAGGCATAAACACCATTGAGCAAGCTAATTTTCAAGGTGGTCCTGGGCATAAATACAATACAGTACACTTCAAAAGACTACAATTACGGTGGACAACGGTGCAAAAAAAAAAAAAAAAAGAAAAATATTGTGAAGGTGCCAGTCAATATGGGCCTATACATACCGGTCAACATAATTAACATGCAAAGGTTCATAATGTTAAGCTTTACTGAAATGAGAAGAGACAACAATCCCATATAGTCCCTGCTAAGTAAGAGCTCATGCCTAAATGATAAAAAATAAGGAGGTATTAAGGAATAGGGTAGAAATTGGGGTGAAAGAGTAGGCAGCCAAAAGGGAGTCCAGAATAGGTAAAAGGTAGAGAATAGGCAGGGCAATCTTGGATTAAAGGAACTAGGCTTGTAGGTCCCAGGTTTCTGTTCTTAGGAATATGGGGTGGATGAGATACTTAGGCATAGGATTTGAGAGTGGCACCCGGGGCTTAGGGGTCATCGACGTCTGAAACAGTTGCATGATTCTTTCAGATAATCCATTAATAGAGCTTTGAATGTGAAAATGCTCGGAAGTGAGGATAATTTTAATGAGTCTTGCATAGTGTTCCAAAGTGATGGAAGTGAGACGTTGATTGCTGCTGAGCCAAGGGTAGTTTTCACTCTAGGAATTTGGAAGCAGATTAAGGAGAAGCATCTCAGGCCATAGGAACCTTTAGCCCGTTTGAAGATGTTCGAGATGTATGCAGGGAGGTTATCAGATAATGCTCTAAAAAACCAGAGGAGAGCATTCCTTTTTACTAACATATTATTTGCCAGCAGATTAGGCCTTACGGTCTATCGAGTCTGCTCTAACCTTAGATCCTTAGTTGGGTGCCGAGGCCCTCCCATCCCTTGTGCTCCAGAAACCCCTATCATCCATCCCCACCCCTGGGACAGGCCATCTTCTAGTTGAGAGGAAGGTCCATCCCGAAACCTGGTATAGACGACAGTGATGTGTACTATAGGGTAGATTTAAGGTAAATCTTAAAGCCCGGTGGTAAAGGGTGTCCAGTTTGTTTAGCATTGTTGATGGGCAATGACTGTAAAGGAAGTCAGCGTAGTCCAGTATAGGTAGGAAAGTAGTTTGTACTAGTCTCATTCTGGCTTCTAACGTGAGTGGGTGTTTAATGCGAAAGAATAAACCTAATCGCTGTCTTAGTCTCTTTGAGGTTTCATTTAAGTGGCACAAAAAGTTGAACTTGTTATCCAGCCAGAACCCTAGATATTTAAAGGTATCAACTTCTTCAAGGGGTTCATCTAAGAGTGTTCGGATCTGTTTGATATGTGGACATCCGGAAGTAGACTTCTGGTGAGAGAATCATTGCTTTAGTCTTTTTGGCATTGAGGAGGAGCTTATGAGTGAGAAGGTTGTATTGGAGGGTGACGAAGTCTTGCTGTAAGTACTCATGGGCCAGATCCAGGGATGAATTTGTGGTATAGAGTACAGTATCATCTGAGAATAAGTACAGATTTGCTGTACCCAGCTGCAAGTACAGATTATTGATGTATATTGCAAAGAGGATAGGGTCCAGGATGAAGCCTTGTGGGACTCCTCATAACAAGGATTTTTGTGGGGACAGATCTCCTATAGCTTTGACTTGCTGTAACCTATTGGTTAGGTAGCTGGTGAACCATTTAATGGCAGAACTATCAAGTCCGATGTTACTCAGTCCAGTAAGCATGATAGTAAGATCCACAGTATCGAAGGCCTTACTTAGATCAAGGAAGAGGGCAAATACATGTTTCTTAGAGTCCAAGGCCATTTGCCAGTCTGTAGTTACTTTGGCAAGAGCCAATACTATACTGTGTTTGGCTCTGAAGCCGAACTAAGCCGGGTTTAGCAACTTTTGTGAATACAAATGTTCTCTAAGTTGGATGTTGACAATTTTTTCAATTAATTTAGAGAGGTCGGATAGTATAGAAATAGGCCGGTAATTGTTCAGATCACTAGGATCCCCAGTCTTGAATAATGGTAGGATGTGGGCAGTTTTTCACAAGACAGGTAGCTCACCTTGAATCAGAGAGGTGTTGAATAAGTGTGTAATGGGGGCGGTCAAATGGGTATGGCCAAGGTTTAGGAAGTAAGGTTCAATATTTTCTGCACCCGCACTCTTTTTTGTATCCAGAGAAAGGAGGAGGTCCTCCACTTGCTTGAATGTAATTGTGAGGACGCTGAAGGGGGTGGGATGCGGTTGGTTAAGGTTGTGCTTATCAGTGAAGCCAACAGTGTAGTCTCTTGCTGGGCTAAGTTTGCTGAAAGGTGAGGTGTCAAAGGCAAGCCCTGCAGTGGCAAAGTGATCATTAAGCTTCTCTAGTATATCAGCTTTGTCCGTATAGGTGGCACCATCAGACACAATTTTGTTTGGAAGGTGTTGCAGTGGACTGACCTTCACTTCTTTGAGGATGTTCCAAAATTTGGCAGAGTTGTTTTATTGTCTTCTAGTTCTTTTTGGAAGTACCTAGCTTTTTCTGACCTAATTAGCTTGGTACAAGCATTCCTAGAGGTACGGAATGCTAACCAATCAGCCTCTAGGTGGGATTTCCTTGCTTTTTTCCACCAGTAGTCCCTGTCCCTAAGTGCTATCTTCAGAACTTCTATAAGAACTTCAGGAAGCTTCCCCTTGGTAGGTCTGACAGGACACATCACAGAGGCATTGGTCAGTTGGCTGGTAATGCATTGTCCATCTTCTGGTAAAGAGAAATTGGCATTTTTCTTGACTGAAGAATCATTCACATTGACATTTTTATTACCAGTGTTATTTGCATTTTGGTTATTATCAAACATATATGATCAGTCCATTAGTTCAGCTGAGTAACCGCAAACTGGCATGGTTACATCCAATACATCACATCTGCACAGATAGTGGTAACCCCTTTTGCCACAGTTGTCAGTGTGTGGAACAACCCAACTGTCCAGTTGGTGATGATAAACCAGCAAAGAAGGCAAGTTGGTCCTTTCATAAAAGATGCCTTTTTCTAGATGTCCCGTGGAGTTCACTGTAACAAGCTTGTCAAAAACAGCAGTTTCTTTATCAAATAAAGGAAGAGAAACTGTGAACGTAGCATACTGTATATAGTGTCTCTGATATTCCATAGGCTCATAGTGTAGCAGGAGCCTTGATTGGGATGAGGTGTCACATACCCCAGATTGAATGCAGTGATTAAAGAAAATATTACAGTCTTATCTATGCATGGCATAGTACATGATAAGGTCTTGCAGGAGGAGCAACACCATTTAGCCATACGTCTATCATTAACAATATCTGTGATCTTCCTAGATTCCAAATCCCGGAAGAGATTTGTAATGGTGGTTATTGCAAAATTATCATATGCAGAACATTGCATTTCTCTACCTTTATGTTGCTGTATAGCTTCTCTGTTATTAAACTGTATCAATTGAATCAATTTATGCCTTGTTTGATTGAATAAATGTGTAATATGATGCATATTATATGATGTAAATCTTTCTTCTTGTGCTAAATAAGCAATACCATGTAGCATGGGTTGTACTACATTCCGGCTTAATTTGGAATGTAAACATTTGGCATGTCTCTTAATTTTGAACAAGTTGTCCCGGTTCCAGATTGACATTCCTGAGCCAAAGACACCTGTAGCAGATCCAATAAGGCAGTGGTAGGCAACCTGAAATGACCCGAGGGCCACATGTGCAGCTTTTGAACCACCTCAAGGGCCATATTACCATGCACGACTAGGATGGGACCCATTGTACCACTAAATTGACACATCCCATTGTGGTGGCTGAGGAGTTTGTTAATGGTGCTGTATTGAGTCACCATTTTATATATTCACACTGGCCATTTACAAAACGTACAGAGACATGATGAAGGCAATTAATTTAATGTAACTCCAATGTGACCTGCAATACAACGGAATTTAATTGTCGAGGGGGTGGGGGGGGCGTGGTATCAAAATCAAGTTGCAGTATCCAGGAAAGCTAATTATTTTTACATACACAATTACAGTATTACACTCTACGTGACCCATAGTACTAAAAAGAAAAGTCTAAAAGATCTGCACTCATGCAGGAGTTGGTGAAAGCTAGACATCAGTATCACCACCATTATCACTGCCGTAATTTGTTATACTACTACAGACCTACCTGATGCCAGTTACCTCCTGAGCTTCCGCAGCTCATCAGTATTTAGTGGACAAAATGGCTCAACTTGGCAGTCCAACCATTCCAACCAGTGATTTTTGCCTAAGTACCACGCTTTTTACCACGCTAATTATCATTAAGCCAGGTGTAATGAGAATCGAGGGAAGATGTGTGAAAGAAAATAAGTCAGGAACGCAAACAGAATGCAAGTGGAACGCAAGTAGAATGGATTTAAAGGTGCAGTGAGCTTTTTAGCTTCATTTTTTTTCAACTGACATGTTCTTGGGGGACACAGCTAAACACATTGGGAGCTGCATGCGGCCATGAGCCACAGGTTTCCCACCACTGCTATAAGGCCTCTTACGCCAGATACACCCAAACTTCTCCTTTGTCATTTGAGCCTGAACACCCCTCAGTGTTCAGTAGAATGATGCCCAGCTACAGTCTCTTGTGGGCATACCTGATATGCGGACATGATATCTAACATCATTACAGTATGAAACCTAGATATGTTAGTTTCTGAGCACTGACCAAATTTGGCCATATTCCAATGGGTTAGATTCAAGATAACAGGCACATGCATATATTGTATATTATTGATCAATGCCCCAGGAATAGAGATTGCTGCCAGGCCACTTAGTGGACCTAGCTCTTGTCCTGGACACTGAAGAAAGTCTTGTGTTGAAACCTTTGCGATAATGGAAAGAAAAAACATTTTTGAGGCTGACATATTTGACTAGCACAGTTTTCCCATGGTGGTGTTGTGGTAACACGAACAGAATTCAGTGTTCACCTTGACAGTAACGTTATAAAGTCCAGTGTTCTGCTGAGTAACTTGATGTAATGTTAAAGTTCCATTGGGAAAAATGCATGTGTTAGGCCAGCCTTGGAAAGTCCCTTTTGAAAGGCGGGCCTCAGAAATTTGTTGTCCAGTAAAATTTGTTACTTTCCATTCAATCTGAAAATTGGATGGCTCTGGTGACACCACTATGGCATCAAGTTGAACATTATTACCTTCTTGAACAGTGATATTAGTAAATGGGGGGGTAATGGTTACACCTGGGGATGGGGATTGGGGTTGAGAGGATGCTAGTTTATAATCTGGATCCCGGGTTGTAGGATCTGGAGAATGGAATGTCTGCTCCTCTGGTACTCATCTGGAACTGGGAGATCCGGTTTGACTATAACTGCTTCTATCCCAGAAATCAGGTACAGCATCAGGAGGGTCACTCTTTTTCAGTTCTTCATTTTTGGTTTTTGATTTTTGAAATCACAAAAATAGACAAAAAGGTAAACATAACAGTCTCCCACCCCTGGCCAGGGGAAGGAGCAAGAAAGATAAACTAATCACCTTTGTACAGTTTCAACTGGTTTGTGTGGAACCGTTTGTTGATGGGCTGTCTCTTAGGGGATTGTACCCATACTTGGTAAACAGCAGGGCTCAGTTTGTTTATTATCTCACATGGACCAGCCCATTTGCTTGCAAATGGATGTGCTGGTGTAGAATACTTTAGTGTCATTACTCAGTCACCTATTTGCCAGTCAACCTCTTTGACCTTCATGTCAAAGTACATTTTGGATTTCTGCTGGGTGTGGCCCTGGTTTCTTGCAGTGAAAAGGTGAATCTTTACAGGATTGTTTTTCAGTTTTTCAGCATATGTGTCTGTGGACACTCTGTCTGCAGTGGGAGTGTTGAGATCAAACCACAAGTATTCTGGTAATCTCATTTGTCTACCAGTCATAACTTTAAAGAGTGTATACCTGGTGGACAAAGATGGGGTAGCTCTAACTGCCATTAGGAATAAGGCTAACAGAGAATACAAAGTGTTTGGATTGTCTTCAATGTTTTGCTTAACATCAACTTTATCTGTCTGTTTGCTCTCTCTACCTGTCCTGATGACTCAGGATGGTATGCTATTTGAAATGTTTGGCTCACACCTAGTAAAACTAAACATTCCTGTATTATGTTGCCTGTGATGGTGGTCCCTTGGTCAGAGTCTACTTTGAGAGATAGGCCCCATCTGGTAACTGTCTGTTCTAGAATTTTGGCTGTGGCCTTTGCTGTTGCTGCTCTGCATGGAAAGGCCTTAACTCATTTAGAGAAGCAGTCAGTGATTACAAGTGCATACTTGTTGTTGCTGCTTGTGCTTGATAATGGTCCAATTAAATCAATCTGGATTGTATTCCAGGGCCTGTTTGGCACTGAGGGAAGAGTTTGGCATTTTTATTACCTGGAATTGGGTTGTTATGAATACAGGTGAGACAGTTGTCCATGTAGTGTTAGACATCTTTTGTGACAGTAGGCCACCATCCTATGGTTTTGAGTCTCTGGGTGGTTTCTCCACCCCTTGGTGTCCACCCGTTGGGGTGTCATGAACTTGATGGATGAATTCAGATCTAAAAATTCAGATGTAAGTGTACTAGGTATTACCCAAAGTTGCTGCTCCTCTTCTTGGAAAATAACTAGTTTTTAATCTTTAGAGAGATGAAGTTTTTCAGACCATCTTTTGTATGGATTATTCAGGGGCATTTCTTTCTCTGTATCTTTCGACAGGCAATCGTATATGCCTTTTATCTCTGGAGCTGTTATTTGCACAGCATTCAGATCCAAAAGGATCTGTTTGGTTTTATTTTGGGCTGCCACTGGGTGTGACACAGTGGCATGTGGAAGTGGAGGCATAATCCATACCCCTCCCCAAGCTCCATCTTTGGCTAAAGTGTCTGCTTGCTCATTCTGATCATGGAATGGTTCAGTTTAGGAGTGGGATTTGACTTTGTGTATGTACAATTTGAATGTCAGTTTGTCAGCTAGGTTGACAATGTAAATGAACAGATCCCTGTATTTGACAGAGGTGCCTTTTGAAAAGACATAATCATGGGCCTTCCCAAATGAAAGAAATTCTGTAAGGGAGTTGCATGTAAATGCTGAGCTAGAAAAGATGATGGCATCTTGTCTTGTTTGGCCTTGTATTACCTCCAGAGCACAGGCTACTGCTGCAAGTTCCACATACTGAGATGACAAAATGGAACTCATGGATATCTCAAAGGTGTCCCCTACTGGAGAGATGACCAGAATCTCAACACCTGCAACCTGATGGCCTCCATTGTAGGATTCTGATCCATCAGTGAAAACAAGATGCAAAGCTGTGCCAGTTAGGTTTGTTTCTGTGGCAGGGTAGAATGGGCCTGGGTCAGGTAGGTTGGCTGGCTCTAGACCACACTCATGTGATTCTCCCTGGTAAAGGAGGCCATGTGCCAAAATGAAAGGCATTTTGGCAGGAAAATAGTGATGTTTCTATCTTGCAGCAGGAGGGGCCAATGGGAGAGCCTGGTGTTGGACACATTCCCATCCTTGACTCTGTCTGTTAGCAGAAAATTGGTATGGATGTAGTTTGTGTGTATTATGACAGAGTAAAACCCTATCAAGTAGGCAAAGTGTTTGATTGCCCAAAATGTGGCTAACAGGTTCCTCTCACAAAGACAGTACATTTGTTCCATGAGGGAGAGTGTCCTGGAAGCATAGGCAATGGGTCTAAGGGTACCATTGGCCTTTTGGGCCAGGACTGCTGCCATTCCTAATTCAGTGGTGGCAGTTTCCAAATGGAAGGGTAACTTCAGGTTGGGACTGACCAGCGCTGGAGCAGAGGCCACAGCTTGCTTTAACGAGGTGAAAGCAGCTGTGTGTTTGGGTCACCACTACCAGGAGACATCTTTTTTCAGGAGTTCATACAGAAATGCAGCTTTTTCTGCAAAATTGAAAAAGAAGTCCCTGGAATAGTTAACCATGCCCAGGAGGCTTCTCAGTGTTGCAACACTTGTGGGGAGGGGTAGTTCTGAAAACCTTGTTCCTTGTCCAATGCTGGGCTCCTGCTCTCTGCAGCAATGCACAGACTCAGGAAGGAAACTTCTGGCAGACACAATTGTACCTTAGCATGGTGCATTTGAGTCTTGCTTTTCCCAGGAGTGTTAGTAGCTCATCCAGTAGCCCTAGGTGTTGCTTGAGGCCTTGGGTGGCCAAAAGTAAATCATTCACCTATTGAAGAAGGCATTCTGGGGAGGGACTGTTGTGGAACCCCTGGAGTGGGCAGTTCCACGTGTATTGACACCCTTCAAATGTGAAGACAAACTTGTTTTGGCTCACAGGAGTCAATGGCAATGACCAAAATCCATTAGAAATGTCCAGGTGCTGAACCATTTGTGTTCAGGCTTTAGGAGTTTTAGTACATCCGGGGCATTTGCCACTGTGGGTGCACAGCTAGGGTGACCTGGTTCAGTTTTCTGTAGTCAATGGTAAGTCACCAATTACTCTTGGACTTTTTCACTGGCCATATGGGTGAGTTAACAGTAGATACACAAAGCCTGATGATCCTTGTTTTGCAAGGGAGTCAGTGGTGGCCCTCAATGAGGGTACAGCTTCTGTTTGAAAGGTGCATTGTCTTTGACATGAAGGGTCCTTGTGGTTGTGGGTAACAAAGGTCTTTTGATGACTTTCCAAAATGGGCCTCAGTTGGTTGAAAATATTATGATCTTGGAGCATGAGGACGACATCATACTCACTGTCATTGGGCCTAACTGTGGCCACAACATGTGAATTAGAAATGAAAAGCATGTGTCTCTGTCCAGAGATTTGTAGTAATATCCTGTTGGCTAAATCTACTACACATCCGTACTGGGAAAGAAAATCATTTCCCAGAATGTTTGGGTGATTATTTTAAAACATGAGGTCAAATCAGTGTTTAACATCCAAAATACCAATAGCGACTGGTATAGGTAGTGATCAATAGGTGGTCACTAAGGTCCCTTCAAATGTGCAGGCCAGGGTTGCTCATCCTTTTGACCAATGGGATTGCTATGGATCATCTTGGTGCAGTACTGAAACAGCTGTACTCGGTTATAGAAGTAACTCAAAATGGTGACCCCCAACCACAGCTTCTAGACAAGGACAGCCAGAATCATTAGTCCCTAGGGTGGTGATGATGTGAATTGGGGCTTGACACCATCAGTCGGATTCTTCTGGTGAGGGCTGGGGGTGCGGATTTACTTCCTGAAACATTTGTACCACTTCAGAATATGGGGATTTGGATGTGGTTTTGGCCTGCTGGGCCTTGACTGGTTGGGCACCATCAGCTGGTTCCTCAGATGGGGGTGTGGATGGGATGGCTGCTATAGGCCTAGCTGAAAGGACCATGGTCATGGATCGGACCTTGACCTCCTACTCTCGTAGCTGGTTGTTTTCTTGGGCAAGCTCCCTGTATGTAGGGCCAGACCATTGTTTTTGTCCATAGTAACCCTTGTCCTATTGCTGGTTTTGCTTCTTATTATATTGCTGTAGGTTCTTGTTTGAATTTCTCTGGGACTTGTAGTTGGGCCTGTCCTGTTGGAAATCTATTTTCCCTTCACCACACAGAGGGTGGATGGTTCGGTGCTGTTTTGTACAACAGCTACCTTGGCCTTGGAGCCAGTTTCTAGGTCACATGCATTAAATCAGATATGCACACTCCGCTCTGTCCATGATGACAGTGAAGGTATCTGTTCTTGGATACACCAGTGCTTCAGCTTTTTCTCTCAAGGCAGGCTGCAGGTTTTTCAAAAACAAACTTTAGTACTAAATTGAATTTATACCTGTTGCTTCATCGGCCAAATCTTTACCTGCTTGATAAGCAAGCCATAACCTGCTGTGGTACTGGGTTGGGTTTTTTTGGTAAGTTGCTTGACCTTTTGGGATAGCATGACGCCAACCACATTAGGGTCTTGTGCTGCAAGGAGGCCAGCAGCAACCATATCAAACTCAACAGCTGCAGCATTGCAGGTTGCTCCTGCAAGTTGGTCCATAGTGTTGGATCAATAATTTGCTTTAAAGCCTGTAATCTGTGCTCAGTAGGAAAGCTGAGCCTTTTGTACTGGCTTTGGACTTTTTCCAAGTGGCAACTGAAATTGTTGTCCGAGGACATGCGGCCAATTTTGTCTGCACTACTCTGGATGGCACGGGTGGACTTCAAAACATTCTGGGTAGGAGTGCAATACGGCACGTCCATGGTTCCGATGATTGCATCAGCCATGGCAGTGGCCATGCTCTGAAGCAGTGATTGCCTTGTGGTGTCATCCTTCAGTAGGTCGACAATGGCTTGCTGCATTGCCTCAGATCAAGCGTCAGGAACTCCAGCTCTTTCAACCACTTGTTCAACCAAACCCTCAGTCTCAGTCCTGTCAATTTTCAACAGGACTGCCACCAGAGGTGGGTGTGGTCTCCTCCCCCCCCCAGTGTCCCAAGGACCTCCATCTTTGATGGGATCATTGTCATCAATCTTGTCATCATCCTCCTCTGATGATGACAGATCAATAGGTGGTACATATGATAAGGCTTTCACATAACCCCTCAGGACTGACAGCAAGTGACATAATCTTCTGATTTCAGCTTTACATTTTGAATGATCAATTCTTTTTCTGACTTGCCCTTTGCTAACATGATCTTGTAACACTCTATACGCGACGCTCCCATTGCGTTTTTCCCTGAGCTCCCTTTCCAAACAGTCCTTACATTGTGCTAACTCATCTTCCATTTCAACACAATCATTCCACATTGTTTCTTTCTGCTCATTCAACCAATCATTCAGTTGTAGAGAAAAAAGAAGTTCAGCACTTAGTTGTCCGTGTTTCAAAGTTGTGCACAAGTGCAAAGTTTTATTCTGGCAATATGCCTGTAAAGAACCTAGCCCCAGCACTTCAACCCTACAGCAAGCCTTCCTCAGGTGGAGGGTTTAAGAAAGCGACAGATGGGCTCATATTTATACAAAAATTCTTAAAGTGATAATACACCATTGTGAAAAACAGTGATAAAAACATTGCATTTATACAAAACTTTTATAAAACTTTAACAAAAGTGACACATCAGCTGTTTTGGGGTTTAGGCACTTCCTTATTTTGAATCTGTTGCTTATTTTCCATTTTTTAAGTTTGCAATTTAAACTTTTTACCCACAGCTGTATCCCAACAAAAATTAATTAACAGATCTCTGATTTTAACAATGGCATAGACTTTTTAAACCCAGATTTAAAATTTTTATACAGTAAAGAAACTTATTCATCAAGTTATTTTGATGAGCACAATCAAGTTCATGAAACAAGGTTGTCACATTGTCTTAGGAGGTCAAATTTAATGCTAAAGGTCAGCAGCTAGTAAATTAAGGTTTTATGTATCAATCTTTAAATTGTTCTAAGTATTAATGCTCTAGTGCATAGTTTGTGCTCCTAAGATGATAGAATTTTTAATTTATTTCTTAATGCCAGAGAAAGGAAATTAAAGTATTCAAAGAATTGGGGGGGGGGGGTACTTTGGGGAGGACTCATCAGAAGTTGGATGCAATGGAGAAAATATTGTGTGTATGTTTAAATTTGTTGACTTGGTCATGTATGATGTTTAGAATCACTTTTAAGTTTTTCACAAGGCACTTTTTCTTAGTAACTTAAATTGGTATATTTTTCTGTTTGTTAACTAGGTACAAAGTTACACATTCGTGCTTGCAGGGTTGAAAATGAACAGCCTCAAGAAAAGTGGCATGAGAAGTTAAAAATAGCCAAAAGGAAATATAACTTCTGGTTTTGCAGGAGATACAGTAATAAGTAAGGAACTGAATACCCTTCCCTAGTCCAATCCAGCAGACCAGACCTAAGTTTGAGTCTCACAACCTCCACCTGCATACTGTGTGACTCTGAGCAAGTCACTTAACCGCCCAGTGCTCCCAGGTCGCCCCTGAAAACAGGCACTTGTGCCTAGTGGGCTTTACCCGGTTACCAAAGACTAAAAAAAAAATGTGTGCTTCATGGGCATACATTCCTGTAGCCCTCACTTTGCAATTTCAGATTAACTGGGTTAAGTAATATTCCTGTAAACCAAAAAAGAAAAGACAAGAGTAATGTTAATAAATGCAAAAAAAAAATCAAAATCTCATAAAACTGTTGTTACCTAATATTTAATGCAGGGGAAGGGTGGAAGGAAGGGGAAGCTGCAGAATAAGGGGTGCTAGCTGCACATTCGAGCAGACTTGATAGACCTCTAGGCCTTTATCTGCTGGCAAATTTCATATGCTCGGTGCTCGAAAGATACTGAGGATCCTGCGGTGTGTGACGGGATGCCGACCTGGCCCTCCACCACCCCACCCCGAGCGATCCATGACTGCCAGAAGGGTGCTTTCGAAAGATGCACAGGGATCCTGCAGTGCGTGGCGGGGCTGCCGACCTGCCCTCCACCACCCCCACCCCGAGAACAATCCGCTGACTGCCAAGAAGGTAACTCTCTGAGGGAGCGCCGATCATAGCGACTCTCATTGCAACATTGCTTTACAGACTTTCACATTTGTGCCGGGACAGTGGTGCCTCCTACCTTGACTGCTGTGTCTGAGCTCCTCTCCGCCTGCTGCTGTGAAAAGCACTGGCCCCGTCGGCTGCGCCGGCTGCCCCACCACCCCCGCCACCACCCTTGGTCATCACTCGTTGATATAGTGGAGGTCACGTGCTGCTGAATAACCTATCAGCCCACTTCTCCATAAGCAGGCTATATTATACATCCACTAGGGGTGTTTCATCCCTTCTTGCCTAACTTCTCTCCCCTATCCCAACTGATCTCAAAAGCTGCATGCCCCTCTTATACCACTAGGGGCTTCTTCCACAAAGGGGCTTTTCTGCCTTCCTAAATCACTGCACTGCCAGCTCAGTGCCACCTGCAGCCTCCCTATATACCACATGTTTTACCCCTGGTTCACTAACTCCTAGCTGAGTCTTCTCTCTGTCCCCCCCTCTCAACCCCCCCAACCTGAGCTCCAATAGGGTCCCTGAGTAGGGCTGCACACTCCTGGTGACATGCCTCCCCTCGCTCAGGCTGGTCCCACAGCCAGCAGACTGGGTCCTCTGGCGCACTCAGTCTCCTTCAGTCCTACACCTGCCTGGAGGATGGCCAAAGGGCTAAAGATAGCCCACTTAAACATTCGAAGCCTCCTACAAAATCATGTGGAACTAACTGCCTGGACTGCCCTCTACGAGCCTGACATCCTGTGCATCACAGAAACATGGCTCAAACCTCGCACCCCTGACTCTGCCTGCTCCCTCCCGGGCTATGGCATGGTCTGACTTGACAGGGCTGGCAATAAAAGGGGCGGGGGTGTACTCATTTACCATAAGGTCCATTTAAACATCACCACTGTACCACACCAAACCCTGGGACCCTCACCCTGCGAGTTTCTCCACACACTGCTTCTACTTGGTAACACCAAAGTTACATAGTGTGCATACAATCCTCCCAAGGGGTCTACCGGACTCACAATGCTCATAGAGCTACTCTGGGATAAAGTGGGCTCAAGCGAGCTCCTCGCGTCGGACCCTAAACCTTAATTGGCTGAGGCCCAGTTCCAAATTGTTTGAGCCAATACTCTCAGGCCTCTCCCTCAGTCAGGTTATCATGGAACCCACCAGGCTCTCCTATCGCAGTGACAAGGGACACTCATTGATTGGGTCTGAGCAACGACCTGACAAAATCATCAACTTGAGGCTCCTTCCTGACTCTATCTCCTGACCACTCATGATCTACTGCATTTGGGGCTCAAACCCAGCCAAAGCTCCCTGTAGAGTGATACAAATGAGGGACTTTTCGAAACTGATAGTCCCAAACTACCTGAAGACCTTCAACAAGCTGACTGTCCCACGTCATGTCAACAAGGGACCCTGTCGAAGCCCTCGAGCCTGTTCATCTTGTGACACTTGCCCCACTTCAAAATAGGCATCCACTTTCCAAGAGGAGGGTCAGGGGCTCTGTCACAAAATGGCTTCATAGTGAGCTCCTCTCACTTATGAAGAGCGAGACAAGTCCTGGGCTAAATACAGGGCATCCGCCAACCAGAAAGACCTCCAGGTGTACCGACAGCTAAGAACTCCTGCAAGCGGGCCATACGAGGCTGCGAAAGTGAGTACTGTAGTGCAAGCACTGGTTGCCGCTGCAAATAACCCGTGACGTTTCTGGAAGAAAGTAAAAAATCTGGTCGGCGGTTCTACCAAAGTACAAGTCACCGACACGAACATTGGTAAGGCCAACTGCAATAACCCCAATACCATTGCCTCCTCATTTAACCGCCTCTTCACTGACCTGCCGGCTGCCACCCCCTCACAGTCCTCTGCCCCAGCTCACTCCTACGGGTCCCCACCCTCTCGCCCGCCTTTCTACCTCAAAAAGATCACTGTGGTGAGACCCAGGCTCTCCTTGCTGGTCTTTCTCACCACACAGGAGCAGGTCAGGATGGCCTGGAACCAAGACTACTCAGCCTGGGTGCCCCCTTCATCGCCCGTCCCCTTGCCCACATATTCAACGGATCGCTTATCTCAGGGGTCATCCCGACATATGGAAGGTTGCCAGGGTTGTCCCTGTTTTAAAAAGTGGTGACCCTAAGGATATAAGCAATTATCGCCCTATCGTAATACTATCGACTGCCTGCAAGCTGTTGGAAAAAGCCGTTGCATCACAAATATCCCACTACCTACAGAGATATGGTGTCCTCTCCCCATCTCAACATGGCTTCTGTAGAGGCCACAGCACCTCAATGGCACTTGCTGAGGTCACCACTAGGATCAGGACTGCAATAGATCAGGGCAAGCTGATGGGGGCTATCTTTGTTGACCTATCCAAAGCCTTTGACCGGGTGGACCATCCCCTCCTCCTCTCCACACTTCAGTCCCTTGGCTTCTCCCTCCATGCCCTTGACTGGTTCTCAAACTACCTCGGGGGCAGGAAGCAACTAACCTGTTTCAATCGGACCCTCTCACCCCTCTTACCCGTGAACAGTGGGGTACCACAAGGATCTGTCCTTGGACCTATCCTGTTCTCCATGTTCATCAATGAGCTACCCTTGGTTGCCACAAAAGGACACCTAACCCTGTATGCTGATGACCTGGTCATCTTAGCTGGTGCCCCTGATGCCACCAGCATCAATAGCCAGCTCAACTCGGACTTCTGCGTGTCAGAGCATGGCTGGATGGTCAAACTCACAGTCAACTTGAAGAAAACCCAGGCCATGCTATTTGGCTAGGGCCAAAATCTCCGCCTGCACCACACCCCTCAAAATCCATGGGTCCAGCAACTCCCTCTTGCCGACAGTCAACTCAGCCAAGTACCTGGGGGTCACCCTCGACCCTTTCCTTGACCTCTCCGGACATGTCAGAAACACTTGTAATGCTACTAATGGCAAACTTGGCCTAGCTTATAGGGCAAAAGACTGCCTTACCCCCGCCACCCGGTTGGCTATAGCCAAGGGGATATTACTTCCCACCCTTTCATATGGTCTTGTTGCCTTTGCCGCCATCCCATCCTCAAACCTCGCTAAATGGAACACCACGTACAACAATATCTGCCGCTTTGGCCTCTTGGTCCCCCGTCTCACACACCGATGTACACTCTACTCGCGACTGGAATGGCTCCCCCCTGAAAAACATTGGACCTATATCATGGGTAACTTCATTGACAACATAATTCGTACAGCCACTCCTGCCTCTCTTGCCCTCCCCCTTAAACATGCCTCCCCCGTCTACCACCTCAGGTCTTGCATGTCCCAGACTTGCCTGGTCCCCAAGACCCGTGCACTCTCAGGTGATCGGGCATTCACCACCCATGCCCCCAAGCTGTGGAACTCCCTTCCCCTACAAGTTTGTGCATCCCCCTCCCATTCCACCTTCAAAACCTCCCTCTGGAATTTCCTGAAACCTACCGCACCCTGCCTGTGTGCTACTTAACACCCAGTCCGACAGCCCTCCCTCCCACAATGGTACCCCGGCTAGGCTCTTTCTGCCCCACCACCTTGGTGAGGCACCTTACCTGAGGTTATGCTATGTATTGTCTATTATCAACCTGGGGGAGTCCTATACCTTGCTTCCCCTAGGCCTGTATGTACCATATGATATATGACCCACTAGTGTCGCATATATGCTTATCTCTATACTATGTACTACTGCTTTAATAACCACTGTTGTTTCACTCCTGTGTTGGAGCATGCCACTCCAGGTTTGTACTGTGACTATGTATTTCTCTCATGTATACCTTGTAACTTTGTAATTCTCTCATGTATACCTTTGTAACTATGTATTTCTATCATGTATACCTTGTAACTCTCCCGGGTCGCACCTGAAAATAGGCACCAGCTGTCTAGTGTGCTTACCCGGTTACCAAAAGCAAATAAATAAATAAATTTAAAGTATTTATTCATCTTTACAAATAGGGAAAGAAGTCTACCTATTCATTTAGGCCTAGTGGAACTGCAGTATCCACAATCAAAATCCATTTTATCCTCTTTTGCGACAGAGTATAAACTCTGTCGCATCCCCTAAGGTGTCTTTTCACTTGTTCCAAAACCTCAAATCTTAAACAATCAGATTTCCCATTGTGACATTCCATCAAATGTGCCCCTAATGCATTGTATACATTGCCATTAATGACTGCTCTGACATGTTCCTGAATCCTTTGCTTTGCAGGTTGAGTAGTTCTACCAGTGTAATGTACAGGGCAAGTACACCAGCACATACAGGCAAGAAATGGGGTTGTACATGTTATGAAACTATTAATCTCAAATATGTTCCATCTTTTGAGAAGGTTTTCCCTATATCTGCATATTGGCAGATGTTGCATCTCCCACACTTATGGAGGCATTTTGATTTATTTCTAAACCAATTGGTACTCTTAGGAGTTTCCAGTGTTTTTACTAAATGACTATGCATCACTCTGTCACCTATGTTTTTTTCCTTTTGAAAGGGTCACTCTTGGGTTCTCTGCAATTTTTTTTTTTCAGAATCAGATCTGTTAGAAGAAATGGCCAGAATTTATGGACCAGGCCTACCAATCTGCCTGCTACGGGGTTAAACTCTGTCACGAAAGTGACCACCTAATTTTTTGGGTTCTGTCCTTTGTTAGAAATATGGTTTCTAGATTGCCTCTCCTTTTTTGATGTCAAGAGGTCACTTCTCAATTGTTCTACTTTTTGTGATGCTTCAGTTAACATATTCTCTGTGTAACCTCTTTCTGTCAGTCTAGTTTTTAAATATCCTGCCTGTTCTAAGCACTCTACTGCACTGGTGCAGCTTCTTTTGAGCCTAATTAGTTCTCCATAGGGTGTGGATTTCACAAGTTTTCTGGGGTGTGAACTGTTTGCATGTAGTATATTGTTAGCAGCAGTGTCTTTTCTGTACCCCTTGGTAGTTATGGGTTCACCTACATTTCCTATCAACTCTAAATCTAAAAATGTGATTTTTTTTATGTCATATACATAAGTGAAGCTCAATCCTGGGTCATTACTTTTCAAATACGAAATTAATTCTGGTACAGAACCTTCCTTCCCTTTCTACACTACAATAATATAATCTATAAATCTATACCAGACTTCCAAATTATTTGAAAACTGGTTCTGTGCACTATTCTTGTTGATTTTTTCCTAAAAGTAGCCAATAAAAAAATTCACATATGATGGGGCAAATGCTGCCCCCTTCGCAGTCCCACATACTTGAAGAAAGTATTCCTTATTAAAGCAAAAATTATTATGGGTGAGTGCAAAATCAATAGCCCAGCGTAAAAAGTGTGTAGAAATCAGCTCCTGGTCACTGAAATGGTGATCTGCTGCTGCTATTCCTAAGTCATGTCTTATTGATGTGTACAAGCTGCTCACATCAATAGTCAGCCAACAGAAGTTAGCATCCCAGATTTTTCTCTCAATTTTGTTTAGCAAGTCCATACCGCCTCCCAAATAAGAATCCAAAGTGGAGACTTTGGGCTGAAGAAAACTGTCTATAAACTTGCTTAAATTGGGAGTGAGGAAGCCTAGTTCAGAAATGATAGGTCTTCCCAGTGGGTCTCTTGCATTTTAATGAATCTTTGGCAGAATATAAAATGTGGGTACCACTGGAAAATCTGCTTTAACATACTCTGCCTCTTGTTTGGATATCCACCCACATTTCAAGCCCCAATCTAAAAATTCACACAACTCTGCCTGAAACTTAATAGTGGAGTCCCCATTCAGTTTTATTTGTAATTCTTCTGATCATACAGTAGAGCCAAACATTTATCCATATACATATATTTTTTCATCCTTCAAAACCACATTACTCCCATTATTCAATTTTTTAATAACCATATATTTTAGGTTTTCAAGTTATTTTAAAGCTTTAAATTAATCTTGGGCCACATATTCAAAAGGGTTGCACCTGCGCAAGTCCGAAATTATTCCATTCTGCAATATTCAGCAGGAGGCTGTTGCGCCACTGAAAACATGCTGAGCAACAGCGCAATGCGAATGAATGCATGCTGAACTGGAGGGGGAGGAACCATGCATAAACTGCACAGCCTGATATTCAGCCGGGCTGTGCAGAGTTGTGCAGGTGCAACCCCCAATCTGCGCCTGCACATCTTTGAGCCAAAAAAAAAGGATCAAGTCAAGGGCCACCCACAGGTGAGCTGCCACATTGCAGGGCGCAACACAGCAGCTGCCACCTGTGGCTGGCCCTCAACCCACCCCTGTGCCCCCCTGCCCAATTGCTGGCAAAAGTGTAAAATCCCCCCACCCCCACTGGCCCGATCACGGGCATAGCTATTCCACCCCACCAGCCCGATCACGGGCAGCAATGTGTTCCCCCCCAACACATCCCTGGTGGTCCAGTGGACCGCTAAGCCCGATTGCGGGCAGCAAATGTATAAACACAACCCCTCCTCCCGAACATATCCCTGGTGGTCCAGTGGACCGATAATCCCGATTGCAGGCTGGAGTAGTTTAAACAGCCCCCCCCTCCCGAACATATCCTTGGTGGTCCAGTGGACCGATAAGCCCGATCACGGGCTGGAGTAGTTTAAACACACCCCCCCTCCTCCTGAATATATCCCTGGTGGTCCAGTGGACCAATAAGCCCGATCGCGGGCTGGGTAGTCAAACCACCCCAGACATATCCCTGGTGACCCTGAGTGTCCCCACCCCACCCACCCACGAAGCCCCACCACCCGGTTCCCCGCAGCCGGCGGGTGGCAGCATCCCACCAGCCTGCCGTCCTGCCACCGCCGCCGACTGACTGGCGGTGGGGCTGCATGCCCGCTGGTGCAGAGCAAGAGCCAATGGGCGTGCAGCCCATACCGGCAAGACAGTCCAGATTTGTGAATGAACATTCATTCACCCGTCTGGACTGTCTTATGGTATGGCGCCGTCAGCTCTTGCTCTGCACATCAGGCGTCAGCCCTACCAGCTCAGTCGCTAGGCTGACGAGGCGGCAGAGGTTGGATGCTGCTGCCTGCTGTCTGCGGGGAGGGCGGGTGGGGGCTTCTGGTGGGTGGGGTGGGGGACACTAGGTCACCAGGGATATGTTCGGGAGGGGTGTTTTACTACTCCAGCCCGCGATCAGGCTTATCTGTCCACTGGACCAACAGGGATATATTCAGGAGGAGGGGGGTGTGTTTAAACTACTCCAGCCTGCGATCGGGATTGTTGGTCCACTGGACCACCAGGGATATATTCGGGAGGAGCAGGGGTGTGTTTAAACTACTCCAGCCCGCGATCAGGCTTATCGGTCCACTGGACCACCAGTGATATATTCAGGAGGGGGGGTGTGTTTATACATTTGCTGCCCTCGATCGGGCTTAGCGGTCCACTGGACCACCAGGGATGTGTTGGGGGGGAACACATGCTGCCAGCGATCGGGCCGGTGGGGGGGGGGGGATGTTTTACTCTTTTGCCCATGATCGGGCTGCAGGGGACATCGGTCCCCGATGGCTGCTGCCTGGCAGGGCGCCAGGCGCAAGTCCTCGGGGATCGGCACACCTGCATGCTATTGGCATGCAAGTAGACCATAATCAGGTAAATGGCCCCCCCAGCGCCTTGCATGAATTATGGCCCCCATTTGCATGTCTCACCTTTGAATATTGGAAATTGTGCATGGCGCAATGGTACTTGTGCCACCGCAAGTTGACTGCACCACTCTGACCACTTGCAGTGGCCCAAGTTCCACTGCGCCATGCACAGTGGCTGTGGTCGGTGGGTGATATTCAAAGGAGTTGCTCAAGGGTGCAACTCCTTTGAATATTGCTCTGGCCACACCCCTGTGCAACTATTTTGTGCAGCGCAAGGGCTTGCTCCACAAAATAGCACAGTTTGAATATCTGGCCCCTTGTGTCATATTCCTGGACAATTTAACCCGGTTATTTGAAACTAATGTTACTGTTTCAGTAGGTAAACATTTTCAAGCACTGATATTACTGGGTTGAAAATCTGTGGGCAAAAGACAGACTTTGGTTTAAACTTAGTATGTTCTGTTTTACTGTCAGGAAATGTATTACTTACATTCTCAGCCTCCTCTAATAGCATATATACATTTATATTATCAATCACATTATAGTCCCAATCAGATTCTTCCCAGTTTTGTTCATTCTGCACAGGAAAGTCTAGTAAATCCAGTTTTGCAAGGGTAGAGGGTGTTCTGCTTATTTCTCCCAAAAGTCCAAAATCCTTAATGGCTCCCATGTTGTTGCTGGTGTTTCCTGGTGCCAATGTTTTTCCCCAAAAATACTTGAGTTTTAGTTTTCTTATCAACTTAAATATGTCAATCTACACCTTGAACAAGTCAGGATAAGGGGTAGGCAGAAATGAAAAGCCTTTTTCTAGCACAGTTCTCTGTATTTCTGTTAGTTCTTAATTAGTTTGGTTTATGAGTTCACTTCCTTGTTTCTCAAGGATCTCTGTGTTGTGTGTTGGTTTCGGTCCACCTCTCCATCCCCTCCTCATTTTTTTGTGGCTCCTGTTGGGTTTTATGGTATTGCCCCCTGTGTTTTCTTTTCTTCCTCTTTCAGTTGCTGTTCTTCTTGAGCTGAAAAAACCTCAGAGCTACTAGTTGCTTTGGAGGAACCTGCCTCAGATGTTCTTTTCAGGTCATGACTATGTTGTAGTATTTCTCTTGTATCTTTCTGAAAGCTGACAATTTGTTTTGTTGTTGTCTTTATACTGGGTATGGTTCCAATTTCTTTTGTGTGATCTGGAATGCCTCCTACTGTTGTAATGATCCGTTCTCTCTCATACAAAAACCTTTGTCCTACTGTAATCGCCTGTATTTCTGTTTTCTTTAGTGCATTTTCTTGCAATAAGCTCTTTTTTGTGTTTTTTGGGGGTTTGCAGTAGAACTTGTTCAGACCATCAAAACCTTTTTTGGTTTTGAGGTTAGACAGTTTGTTTTGTAAAATTGTAATTTCTTTATTTGTTTCAACTTGTAAGCATGTGTCCCTTTTAATTAAGACTTTTAGCCAGTTATTTGTACAAATTGAGGCAGCTTCCTCCAAGTCTTTTTTTTACTTCATCATTGTCAAAACCAGTGGTTTGCATTTTATCAATGGACAAGCTACACAGTGTGATTTTTAACTCTAGGTATCTTTCTAGTGTAATTTTATTATAATAAAGCTTCAGTTCTCTCACCAGTAGTCTTTCCAGTTCCTGGAATAAATCTTCTAAAGTCAGGTTTTACTCCTCTATGTCTCCTGTTGGAAAAATGTTCCTTTTATTCCTTTTTTGGTGTGTGTCCAAATCCTGTGGTTCCTCCAGACAGTCAGTGCCTTCTTCCTCCTCCTCCTCCGAGCTGTGTTCAACATCCAGGCTCACCTCAAAATTTAGATACTGAGGCTGGCCCAGTGGCATTGAGGGCTGATGCTCTGGTGCCTTACCTCATACCACGCAGGTGACCAAGGTTCAGGAATGACCTCAGGTTGCTGGTGAGCCAACTCAGGGGGAGGGTTGGAGTGGGATTGAACCTCGGCTCTTCCCTCCAGGGGTGGATGCCTGCTCCTCTGTAATCCTGCTCCCATTGGGTGGAGGCCCAGTGGGATGCATCGGTGGCAGGAGCGGTGGCACAAGTCTGGGGGGTGGGGTGGAAGGGACCACCAGATCCTGGCATGGGCGTTCGCCTCCACACATGAGCATGCATGTGTACGACATGTCCCAGGGAGGGACAAAAAACATTGAAAAAGGTAAAATGTATACAAAAAAAAAGTTTAGGTTCAGAGTAGCACTCAGATTGCTCATGCTTTTTCTTTCTTCTTTCTAACAGCTCCAAATCACTGATGGCATTTAGCAAAGGTTGTCTGCTCAAAGAGTGGGGTTGAGGCAATAATACTTACCAGAAAAGAAAGTTACAAAAGGATCCTCCACAGAATGCCATCAACATTCCTCTGGCAACATCAAGCAGGCAAAGTACATAAGAGTTCAGTGAAGGATGCAAACTGGAAATGGCGGTGCCTCAGCAAAAAAGCAACCAGCTTAGGTAAAGTTCCAAAGAAAAAAGAAGCTTAGCACTCAGTTGTCCATGTTTCAAAGTCATGCACAAGTATAAGGTTTTATTCTGGCATGATGCCTGGCAAGAACCTAGCCCCAGCACTTCAACCCTACAGCAGGCCTTCCTCAGGGGGTGGGTTTAAGGAAGTGGCAAATGTGCTTACATTTATACAAAAATTCTTAAATTGATAATACACCTTAGTGAAAAATAGTGAAAAAAACACGTTTCATCTATACAGAATTTTTTTGTAGTTAAACATTTTATTGTTGACTTAAGGCAGGTCATACACACATGGCAGAGTATAACATATAGAGAGTCTTACATAACAAAAGATTAGGTTTAAACAATAGTACTAATTAACAGAATGATCCGTCATTAGTAATGACCATATAAGCTATCTTTCCCCATATATTGTCACTCCCTAACGAGTGACCCAAAAAAAGATGATTGTAACGGATTAAATAATAACCACCAGGAGAGCATAAATTAATATGAAATACAATCACCCTACCTAGGGAAATAACAAAGAAATCAGTACTATTTAGTCACTCTACCCTAAGTATGATGAACTCAAATATGATTATAATATCAACTATTTACAACACAGGCAATCTTTCTCATATATAAATCTAACCAAAGGGGATATGAAAGGGGGGGTAAGGGAGAGAGGGGGAACATGGGGACTTACACTAATAGGAAGAGAGCACGAGAGTATCCCCAGCTTATAAGTGAAGGGGAAAGAGTCGGGCTGTATGGTTAGAGGCAGTATCGTGACAGTACTCTGACCGTAAATAAGGTTGCCAGCACTGGTTATAACGAGATAAGGAACTGTGGGCAAAACTAGAGATCTTCTCAAACACAGCCACTTGGGCTAGGGTTAAAAGAAACTGATGAAAGGTAGGGCTATCAGGGGATCTCCATCTCATGAGGATAAGCCTTTTGGCCAATGCCCTGACCATAGTGATCCACTGCACCCCAGGGCTATACTTAGGGGCCTCCAGGTTGGCGCAACCCAAAAGAAGTAGGCCGGGACCAGGGACTATATCCGGGAACAGTTGCTGACACATGTTCTGCATGAAATTCCAAAACTGTAAAAGGTTCGGACAGTCCCAGAGAACATGCACAAGATGAACTCCTTGATTGCCGCATCTCCAACATGTGTCAACCGGGGTAAGTTCCATTTTGACTAATTTCGCCGGGTCTCTGTACCATCTATGACAAGTTTTATTCATGATAAGCCTCGTGCGACCATCTTGACATGCCAAATGAATACGTACCCACCCATCCTTCCATTGTTGTTCTGAAATCGAGGTCTGCAAATCTTCCCCATCGCAGCCTAGCACCCTAGTAGGGTCCGAGTGGAGTCTCTGAGTCGCCATATATATTACTAGCTCTACTCTTGGTAACTCTAGTCCATGCATCAATAGGATGTAGTAGCTTTGTGACGAGTTACCAAGAGATGACTTTGGAAGGTGAAATACAGCGTCTCTTAACTGAAGATATCTCCAGAAATGAGAAGACGGAAGCTGATACCTTGCCCTCAGAGATTCAAAGGACTCCATAACCGTTGACCCCGGGATGAAAAGGTCCTGTAATGAAGTTAAGCCCTTTTTCTCCCATACTTCCCAATGCATGGTGGCTTCCCCTATTTTCAGAGCCTGATTGTCCCATAAGGGCATAAATTCCCATGGGGCTGGCTCATAAACCAGCATGGTCATAGCTTGTTTCCAATATTTAATAGAGAGTAATATGGGAGGGGAGAGGTTCATGGGGAGTTTCTTCTTAGCATATAAAATGACCGCTGGAGAAACAGCTTGAATCAGGGACGCTTCTATCTGAAGCCACTGTGGGGAACCTTGTCCAGTTTTGGAAAACCATCTAAGGGTCTGGGCCAGCACAAAAGCCATATGGTATCACTGTAACCAGGGGAGACCCCAACCCCCCCTCCTCCAGTGCTGCCGAAGTTTCAATTTGCTAAATCGGGGGGCACCTTCCCATACAAAATTCCCCATAAGAGTCTCCAATTTCTGAAACCATATCAGGGGTATAGGCTGAGGGAAGTGAGCCAGCAGATAGAGTATCCTTGGAGCAGCCATCATTTTGTTCGAGTCAATTTTCCTGGCCAGTGAAAGCTTTAATGCCTTCCATCTTCCCATATCTACCCTAAGTGAGTCAATCAGAGAATTGAAATTGGCCGAAAGCATTTTAACAGGGTCTGGATGTAGCGTGATACCCAAATATTTAATGCCCAGTGGGGACCACCTTAACCCTAAGACAGTAAAATCCGATCCTGGGGTTGAAGAATTTAAAGGAAGAACTTCAGTTTTGGATTGGTTTAACTTTAACCCTGATATCTTGGTAAGCTCATTCAGGATTCGGAAGATTGTCTGCAACCCTGAGTGAGTATGTTCAGTAGTGATAAGCAGATCATCTGCATAGAGAAAGGTCTTATACTTATCATCCCCCACCTGGATCCCAGGGATGTCACATGAAGACCTTAGAGCAATAGCCAGGGGTTCCATAGCTAAAACAAATAATAATGGAGAGAGGGGGCAGCCCTGTCTCATGCCCTTTTGCAATTGAAAGGGCCTAGATATGCTGCCATTTGTCATCACTGAAGCTAGAGGGGCAGAGTATAACAACTTTATCCAAGCGATATATTCCGGACCGAAACCCATAGTGGACAATGTATAAAATAAATAAACCCATTCGACCGAGTCAAAAGCCTTTTCAAAATCAAAGGCCATGGCTACTGAGGGGATTGGCGAAAGTTTGGCAAAATACATCAAGGACCCCAATGTTCTATGATGATCAGAACCTGACCGGCCTTTCACAAAGCCCACTTGGGGGGGACCGACCAGATCATGCAAGAGAGGTTCCAGCCGGGAGGCGATAACTTTAGTCAATATCTTAGCATCCGCGTTAATTAGGGAAATAGGGCGGTAACTACCTGGAGACAGCGGATCTTTCCCTTTTTTTGGAAGTACTGTAATAACCGCTTCTCTCATTGAGGGGTAATGTCCAATTGTTAGGGAGTGACGAAATACTCGGACCAGATAGGGGGCCAAATTAACTCCAGGGAGTCTGTATAGATCAATAGAGAGTCCATCTCTTCCGGGGGATTTACGTAGATTCAAGGCAGAGATCGCTTGAGCAATTTCTTCACTGGTAAAGGAGGATTCTAATAGTTTAGTATCCTTACTGGAAATACTAGGCATAGATAATGGGGACAGGAAGGCATGGATCTGGGCTGGGTCCAAGGGGTTTGGAGATGAATATAACCTTTCATAAAATTGGGACATAATCAAATTTATCCCTGAATTAGTCCGACAAGGATTGCCAGACGAATCTGCCAGAGCATAAATCATCTTGGAGGCATGTTGGCGCTTAAGCCGATAGGCCAATAACTTGCTGGCCTTCTCTCCCCCTTCCCAGTAAGCATGTCGCATGCGTCTGAGGTTTAGCTCAGCCTGCCACGATAAATGGGTACTAAGGGAGATACGAGTACTGGCTAACTGTGCTAGTAATTCAGGGGGGAGGTTTATCAACTAGAGCTTTGTATTCCATCTCCAAGCGATATAGTTTCTTCTCCAAAGCCCTCTGATCAGCCTCCCGGGTACGTCGCCTGGCTGCTGCGAAGGCAATTATCCTACCCCAGATAGTGGCTTTAAAGGCCTCCCACAGAGTTGAATCAGATACCTCACCGTTGTCATTATCAGTCCATTATTCTGTCACAGCCTGGCCAAACCAATTACAAAATTTTTTGTCTTCTAATAATAAGGGGTCTAGCCACCAGGATTGGGAATATTGGGAGGCCGTTCCGTTTTTAAGAACCAACTGAAGTGGGGCATGGTCGGAGACATAAATTGGATGAATCGAGACCCCGGCCACATTTTCATATATCCCTGCAGATATAAGCCAAAGGTCTATCCTATTGGAGGAGCCATGGGTAGGGGAGAAACAAGTATAGTCATGGACGCCGGGATTCAATACCCTCCAAGCATCCAGTAAGCCAAGTTCGGACATAAGTTCCTCAACTGCTTTCTTAGCCTGTCGATGGGGTTCAGGGGATTTATTGCTTCTGTCTAGGATGTGGTCTAAGGTTAAGTTAAAATCCCCTCCTAAAAGAATTGGGGCACTATCTTTGTTAAAGTCCAGTATGGCCTGGTTAACCGTATGGAAGAAATGAGGGCAGTCCTGATTAGGAGCATATATATTGGCCAACACCAGAGGACCTTCAGGGGTTACAACTTCGGCAATAATCCATCTCCCTTCCTGATCCCGTATAAAGTTTTTCACCTTCCATCCCAAATTTTTATGCGAGAGTATAGAGACTCCCCTTTTGTGTGTGGGGGCCACACTATGAAGCTCTTCAGCCACCCAGGCTTGCTTAAGCTTGGTAGCCTCCCTGGAGGAGAGTTTAGTCTCCTGCAAGAAGACCACTGCAGGGGCTAGTTTCTTGAGATGGATTAAAACCTTCTTTCGTTTAATGGGTGAGTTAAGTCCCCTCACATTCCAGGATATTAATTTAGACTCCATTTGAACCTAAAATACTACACATTAGCTGGATTTTATACTTATAGAAACTAGAAGGCGGATCCGGGTAAGCCACCCCATTCCCTCTTCCCTTCAACTCAGATATTAACAGAGCACCCCCACACCTCATTAGAAAGATTGCCGTATTAACATAAACACAACACCTATATATCAACATTATAATCTTGCAAAGAAATGTATAAACAGATAATCTATTTACCAACAGCAAATAACTCAGCCTTCCCATAGTATCGTAACCCTCGCCCCACCCCCCACCCCTCTGTTCATACCTTTGAAAACCCACAAAAGACCAGCTTCCACAATACGCGTTGGCTAAGCATAGAAGCAAGCCCAAACACCAGTGGCGGTCGCTGGGAGGTTGGTGGCCCATTAGACCGATCAAAATCCAATGGAAACACTTCTCTTGGTAACCCCTTTAAGGAGAAGCGCATGTATAAAAAAAAAAAAAAAAATTACTTCCACACAACATTGGCCAGAGTAATATCCTCCAGCATTACGAGAAGCGGCATTTATAAATGCAGTACCCTTCGCTTATCGATTATATTAGTGACATAGGTAAGATAACAATAGAACAGGGCCCCACATTAAGCCCTAGACTGCCCTGCTGGGCTCATTGGCCAGAGTACCAGCCATTACAGGCACTGGGATCTTCAAATCTGTACTTCACAAAAAACAAGGATATCCAGTAAGGATACCAAGAGCCTGCTTGAGCCAGGTCAGGGAGCAGATCTAAACTGTCCTCTGATGGCGGGACATCTGAACTCGATGTATGGTAATTGTACCCTGAACGTGGTATAGGTTATTAACCACGGGCACGCCATGCCTGCAGAGCTCACAAAGGAAAGAAACCACACAATATTAGCCCTCAACCATTTGCAGTTGTTGCCAAGGTAGAACTGTCCAAGTTGCTTGCAGAGAGTTCTAAGGCCTGTACCGCAGCCGGAGCCTCAGAATTCTCCTTAGAGGTACCTGCTGCCCCTTCCGCCCAATGCAGTTGTTTAGCTGCTGATCGTTTTGAACCTGCTGAACCGAAGCTCCTGGGGGGAAGAGAGAGATCACGAGGAATATCCTCCGTAGGGAGATCCATCAAGACTTTATACTGATTATTACTCATATCTGGGGCACAGGAGTCATGTAAGGAGTTCGGCTCAGGGCTGCAACTTCTGCTTCTGCTTCTAGAGTGTAGCCGGGGAGTTTTGTCCATGTGACCTCCTTCAATCCTGTCTCTTCTTCGGTTCTTCTTCTTGTTTCTCGGGGATTTATGAGGAGTAGACCTAGTGGGAGTCAAGATATGCTCCCCTTGGTGAGAAGTCGCAGCAGCCCTAACCTGAGGGGTTACGGGTCCACCAGTGTCCATCAGTACAGGTTGAGTAAGCAGGGGTCCAGGGCTGTAGGGTGAACGGAGCTTGCCCCAGTTTAGTTTGGGCACTTGTGCGGCAACGAAATCCTCGGCTAGTGACGGATTATCGAAAACCCGCGGTGCTCCATTAATCACTATTCGTAGAGACGCAGGGTAGTGCAGGGAGTATTCAAGACCCAGTTCTGCACATGCCCTCCGTGCAGCTGTAAAGGCCTTCCGCCGATTCGTAACCTCCAATGAGTAGTCCGCAAAGATTTGTATTTTATGACCGTTCCAGGTTAATTTCCCATTCTGCCTTGCTAGTTGCATCACCCGCTCGCAGTCTTGAAAACGAAGAAAACGGGCCAGAATAGTTCGGGGGTGGCCTCCAGGAGGAGGTCGAGGGGCCAAAGTTCTATGTGCCCTATCCAACTCCCATGGAGAACTGCACTGGCATTCCAACAATAAAGGCAGCTCCTTTTGGAGAAAAGCAATAGTGTCATTCCCGTCACAGCCTTCAGGGAATCCAACAAATCTGAGATTATTCCGGCTGCTGCGGTTCTCTAGATCTTCCACCCAAGCCCATAATTGCTGAATCATTTGGCCTTGCTCATGCAACTTAGCCCCCATTTTGTGCCAGCCATCCTCTACCTCAACTAGCCTGTGCTCGTGGATATCCGCCCTTTGTGATAGATCAACGATATCCTCAGTGTTCTTTCTGGTAGCCCCATACACCCCTTCAATTCGATGCAAAATCTCAGCGAACATATGTCTAATTTCAGAAAGACTACCTTCCGTCACACTCGCGGAGTGCATAGTTGGGGCCTCCATAGTGTATATGCATAGATCAGGCGTTGTTGCGCAGGCAGGAGCCCTCCGTAAACCAGGAAGCGCCAGACCAAACAACGGTAACTCGCACCGCGCCCCGAGCTTCAACCAAGTCAGACAGGCTGTAAGTAGATGCCGAAACAGTTTCTTTGTCCCGTTGCATGGAAATAACGAGAATAATACCAGATTTTAGGGGTTACACTCGGGAGCGAGGTGACTATGCGTCCATCCCGTTCGGCTGCTGGCCACACCCCCCCATCTATACAGAATTTTTACAAAACTTTTACAAAAGTAACACATCAGCTGTTTGTGGGTCTAGGCAATTCCTTAGTTTGAATCTGATGCTTATTTTCCTTTTTTTATAGTTTGTATTTTAAACTGTTTATCCACAGCTTTATCCCAACAAAAAATAATTAACAGATTTCAGAGTTTAACAAAGGCATACACTTTTTAAATCCAGAATCAAAATTCTTACATTATACAGTAAAAAAAAAACTTATTCGTAAAGTTATTTTGATGAGCTTTCACATGACTCCTCAGGACTGACCGCAAGTGATGTAACCTTCTGATTTCAGCTTTACATTTTGAATGATCAATTCTGCTTCTGACTTGCCCTTTGCTAATATGATCTCGAACACTCTATATGCAACACTCACCTCACGTTTTCCCTGAACTCCCTTTCCAAACTGTCTTTACATTGTGCTAACTCATCTTCCATTTCAACACAATCATTCTCCGTTGTTTCTTTCTGCTCATTCAACCAACCATTCAGTTGCAAAACCTGCTTCTTATCCTGTTGTAACCTGTCACATTCCTGTCTCAGTCTAACAATTTCTTTGTCTTTTTATGTTTGCTTGCACGCATGTGCAAGAAACATAGTGCCATCATCCGAGTTTTCGGAGGTGTGTCACCCCCCTTCCAATTCAGTCAGTGTGTTGGCAGGCACGACCCCTGTCTGCCAATGAATGCTGGAGCTGTCTATGACAAGCTCCAAAATGCAGTGGCATACAGTTGAAGGGGGGAGCTACGCTTCAGTGAGCAGTGATAAGATATCGCCTGCTCATGTGCAGCTTCCCCTACACACACACACACACGCATACTGCATGCTGCCCCCCCCATGAACACACTCTATAGCCGACAGGGTGCCCAGTGCCCATCAGCTGTGCTGAGCTTCCCCAAAGCCTTCCAAATGCCACGCTGGGTGCCCACCCCAGCGTGGCAGATATCATAGCCGCCGACGGGGCCGTCGGCTCCACTGTCCTCCCCAAGTACCGGGTGCCATGCTGGGAGCCCACCCCAGCATGGCAACAAATGCCATGTACGATTGGGTGCCCAATCCCTGTCGGGTTTATGCCCCCCATTTCTTGTGCCATGCTGGGAGCCCACCTACATGGCAAATGTCCTGTGTCGCCTTTTTAAAAACCCTGAAAAGCAAAATGGTCCCATGCAGTCTCCCAGCCCCCTCCCACAACCCGCACCCACCCACTGCACCCTGCCTCCACACCCTCCCCTCACCCCATACCTCCCGGAGCATGGTGCGACGATTGGTGGACTGGAAACACGTCTGCACTCTTCAAAGCCGACCGCGAACTGAGGAAATGCCGGTAAGCTGTATAATGGGATAGATAGGGGTTTTTCAACTTTATTGCATATCTCAGGCATTTTTTGGAATTTTTGCACCAAATTTTCAACATGGGGTTTTTGGGACCCCTCCTCATGAATTCTTGCACTGTCATGGTGTTACTCGGGCCTGAAGGGTGATTTCGCAGCCACTGCGTGAAATCACCTTTCCGGAATGATTAATGAAACAACACTGCCAGTGTTCATAAGGTGGGCTCTCAAAAAGACTATTTTCAAAATTTGGTGGAAAAATTCCTAAAAATGACTGTTTTACGAGTGTGGGGTGCGCAGTTCCTACGCACGCTCATAAGTTTGAGAAATTTCAATATTTTCACTCCAGATTTTTAGCATTGCCATTTTACCACACCTTCTTATGAGCAGTACAGCTGTCATTTTTCACATCCCACCCCAAAACGTGTTTCCGCCCATGTAGCGCACAATGGCACAGTCAGTGTGCGAAATCAATGTGCAGGACACATTAAGAATATCACACTAACACTGTTCATGAGCAGAGGTCTTAAAATGGCTATGTTGAAAATTTGGTGAAAAAATTCCTAAAAATGACTGTTTTCTGATGATTCTTGCAGTTCCTACGCACGCTCGTAAGTTTGCAAAATTTCAATATTTTCACTCCAGATTTTCAGCATTGCCATTTTACCACACCTTCTTATGAGCAGTACAGCTGTCATTTTTCACATCCCACCCAAAACGTGTTTCCGCCCATGTAGCGCACAATGGCACAGTCAGTGTGCGAAATCAATGTACAGGACACATTAAGAAAATCACAGTGACACTGTTCAAGAGCAAAGGTCTTAAAATGGCTCTGTTGAAAATTTGGTGAAAAAATTCCAAAAAATGACTGTTTTACGAGCTTGCGTTGTACAGTGCCTACGCACGCTCGTAAGTTCGCAAATTTTCAATATTTTCATTCCAGATTTTCAACATTGCCATTTTACCACACCTTCTTATGAGCAGTACAGCTGTCATTTTTCACATCTCACCCACAATGTGTTTCCGCCCATATAGCGCACAACGGCGCAGTCAGGGTGCAAAATCAATGTACGGGACAAATTAAGAAAATCACAGTGACACTGTTCATGAGCAGAAGTCTTAATATGGCTATGTTGAAAATTTGGTGAAAATATTCCTAAAATGACTGTTTCACGTCGTTTAGCGGTTCGTCGTACGCAGCTGTAAGTTGACTTTCCAATATTTTCACTCCAGATTTTCAACATTGCCATTTTACCACACCTCCTTATGAGCAGTACAGCTGTCATTTTTCACATCTTGGCCAAAATGTGTTTCCGCCCATGTAGCGCACAGTGGCACAGTCGATGTGCGAAATCAATGTATGGGACACATTAAGAAACTCACAGAGACACTGTTCATGAGCAGAGGTCTTAAAACGGCTATGTTGAAAATTTGGTGAAAAAATTCATAAAAATGACTGTTTTACGAGCGTGCGTTACGCAGTTCCTATGCATGCTCGTAAGTTTGCAAATTTAATATTTTCACTCCAGATTTTCAACATTGCCATTTTATTACACTTCCTTATGAACAGTACAGCTGCCATTTTTCATATGTCGCCCAAAATGTGTTTTCGCACATGTAGCGCAGAATGGTGCTGTTGGTGTGCGAAAGCAATGTTAGGGACAGATTAAGAAAATCACAGTTACACTGTTCATGAGCAGAGGTCTTAAAATGGCTATGTTGAAAATTTGGTGACAAAAGTCCATAAAATTACTGTGTTACGAGTGAGCATTGCACAGTTTCCACGTACCCTCGTAAGTTCATGACTTTGTAATATTTTCAGCCCAGATTTTCACCAGTGGCATTTTTCCACACTTCCTTATGAACAGTACAGCTGTCATTTTTCACAACATGGCCGAAGTGTGTTTTCACACTTTCAGCGCAGAGATGTGTGGTCGCTGTGGGAAGTCATTGTTCGGGACAGGTAAAGGAAATCACAGTGACACTGTTCATGATCAGAGGCACCAAAATGCCTGAGTTGACAATCTGCTGTAAAAAATTCCCAACCTAATTATATTACGGGTGTGCATTGCAGTTTCTATGTACGCTCGTGACTTCACCATTTTTTTAAATATTTTTATTGCAGATTTGCAACATTGCCATTTTTACACCTCCCCATGAACAGTACAGCTGTCATTTTTTACATCCTGTTCGGAATGTTTTGCACCCTGTAGTGCTAAATGCCATGGCTTCCGCACATAAACAGCTTTAACAAACTGATATTCCCCCTGTTCATGAGGTGGGGTCACAAAAAACATATTGAAATTTGGAGTGAAAATACCAACGAATGCCTGAGGTATTAGGGTTTCCAACCATAATGCCCAACCCTGTAGAGAATGACAGGCATCAGGGATGTGACTTGGGATTCTTGCCTGTAATACTTATACCATTCCATACCCTGCAGCCAGTGAGAGGCATCGAGGTATGCCTTGGACTCTTTGGCCTCCAAATTCACCCCATTCTCCTATATCGCACCCATCTCACATTTTCTAATGGAATGGGGAGTGCATAAGGGCCAAAGACCCCAAGGAACACCGTGACACTTGTCAGTGTCTGCAGGGTGGGGTGTGGTGAAATGGCGTGGCCGTTATGCCTGACAACCCAAAGGCACACCCCAATGCCTGTCACTCTCTGCAGGGTGGTGGTGGGGTTGGCTTCAGTTCAATACTTCACTGCCATTCCTATTACTCAGCTCTGTAACTTCTACACTACCACTGCCAATGCCAGCAAGCAAACATTCGACATTGACAAATGCTTGTTCTTGCACAGTACAAAACATTTCATTGTGAGAGTTACTTTTCAGCCTTTCAATCTCTTTTTCCAATTATTTCTGTTGTGCACCCATCTCTTTGGATTTGGAGCGCAACTCCTGTTTCAGAGCTAGGTTTTCCACTTCCACTGCTGGAACTACAGCATATGGAGTGGCAGCTATCATCCCCTTCTGGTCATGCTTTTTTCTGACTGTGCCTTTGGTCTCTGAATACAGTGTGCACACGTACTGTATCTGGTGACCATGTGTTTTTGTGTCTATCATGAAATCCCCCCAACCACCATGACAGGTTAGAAAATTTGATATATCCAATTTTAATTCAACGCTTATGACCATTTTGAAGATTCCCCCCCTTTTCTGCATTAGTTGAAGAGCTTATGGTGTACTGATCCACCCTGCTGTCTCCAGCTAGACAGTTTATCAGTATACAGGATATGGGTTTGCCATAGCCTGAAGCTGACTAGGGAAATGGAGGGGGGGGGCTTAGGTTCGAGTCCCTTATCCCTCTGTCCTGTTTCTCTAAATCCTTGCAAGACACTGGGAGGCTGTGTAGGCCAACAGTACTGTTTTGAACAACTGGGCACAAGTCTACCCTGTGTGATCCTGGGTCCACCTTTATTTACACAAAAATCTATCTTAACTTTAGCAAGCAAACCACTTGGTCCTGCCATGGTTGCTATTTGTTATATTATGATCTTATGATCTTACAGATTCTAAACTAAAATGGCTGCTTAGTAATACATAACTCAGCAAGCAAAAGTGCAATAAAGGTTTTTACTCCTATATACCAATAACAAGAAAAACAAAGCATATATAATACCTATTGGGAGTTGGGAATCCTCTCACACCTGGTGCAGAAATGACTCCCTCAGGAAAACACAAAAACGTAACTCAGAGAACTTTTGATATACAATAGTTCATATAGGGCTGATAATCAGAATGTCCTGTTACTTAGTAACAAGCTCATACACACACAAAGTGTGTTATATAAAACTCAGTGATTGGCCGAAATGCTCCGCCGATTGGCACGTAACCTTGGCATTTGGGTCTGCAACACATTGTATGCAATATATTCATATAACTGTTGCATTAGAACAATACCACAGTCACAAATATACTGATTTGTGCAGTGTGCACTTTGGCAGTAGGTGGCACTCTGTAAGACCATGAATATACTGTAAGTATATCTAATATATATATATTGCAAAAAACTCCATTAATGCATCAGTTAGGGTTCATAGTATACCAACAAAAGTCTGGAAATTCAGAGTTAGGGTTGCCAGCCCCTATCCCCACCCTCCACACACCAACAGACATCAGCGCACGCGTTGAGGTTGTCACTCTAACTCTCACCCCATTCCATTTGTAAACAAGCTGAGGTGGTGCAGTGTAAGAGAATGGGGTGAGAGTTAGGCCCGATGACCCAAACGCACACGCTGATGCCTGTTGGGGTGTGGAGGGTGGGGTAGTAGGGGTTGGCAACCCTAACACTGAATTTCCAAACTTTTGTTGATGTACTATCAACCCTAAATGATGCATTAATGGAGTTTTTTTGCAATGAATGTCCCTTCTGTTTGAGAGAGTTTAATGTAAATAGTAAGTGATATGTCTTTGTGGGAGCGCAGGGCCCTTTGGGACCTGCACTCTCGTAACACTGAAATTAAGACATGCTTTAAAAAATGACAGCTGTGCTGTTCATGAGGAAGTGTGACAAAATGTCAATGTTGAAAAGCTGGAGTGAAAATAATAGAAATTTGTGAATTTATGAGCATGCATTGAAACTGTGCAATGCACACTCATAATGTGGTCATTTATTGGATTTTATTTTCAAAAAATTTTCAACATGGCTTTTTTGGGACCTCCCCTCATGAACACTGGCACTGTGATTTTGTTAATTCATCCTGAAAGTTGATTTTGCACAGTGACTACACCATTCTGTGCCACAGGTGTGAAAACACATTCTGGGCAGGATGTGTAAAATGACAGCTGCACTGTTCATGAGGAGGTGTGACAAAATGTCAGTGTTGAGAATCTGGAGTGAAAATATTAAAAATTTGCGAATTTACGACCATGCATTGAAACTGTGCAATGCACGCTCATAACGTGATCATTTTATGGATTTTTTTCACAAAAATTTGAACATGATTTTTTTGGGACCTCCCCTCATGAACAGTGGGACTGTAAGTTTGTTAATCCATCCCAAAAGTTGATTTTGCACAGCGACCATACCATTGTGAGCCACAGATGTGAAAACACGTTCCAGGCAGGATGTGCAAAATGACAGCTGTACTGTTGATTAGGAATTGTGAAAAAATGGCAATGTTGAAAATGTGAAGTGAAAATATAAAAAATTAGCATAGTTATGAGCGTGTGTAGAAACTGTGCAACACACTGTCATAACACAGTCATTTTTTGGTATTCTTTCACCAAATTTGCAACATGGGCTTTTTGGGACCCTACCTCATGAACAGTGTCTTTTTGTGAATCAGTCCCAAAAGGTGATTCTGTGCAGCAACTGTGAAATCACCTTCAGGGACTGAGAAATGAAATGATAGTGCCAGTGTTCATGAGGTGGGGTCCAAAGAACCCTATGTTGAAAATTTGGGGCAAAAATTCCTCAAAATGGTGGAGATATCAACGTACATTGAACCCCCCGCATTGACTCCCATTATATGGCTCACCTTTGATTCTTCATTTTGCAGTTCGGCTTTGCTGAGTGAAGACGTGTCTCCGGCCCTGAGAAGATCACTGTTCCTGACCTTCAGAGGATATGTATGGGTGAGGGGGGTGCTCAGTGGGAGGGGGGATGGGCTACTGGGGAGACAACGATGGACCGTTTTCTTTTTTATAGGGAAAAAAAGACAGAGATGGATGGTTTTCTTAACTTACAGGTACAGTACAGGAAAAAAGGTTTGGACACACTGGGGTGGGCTCCCAGTGTGTGACATGAGTTTTTTTTGGGGGGGACATGCTGTCGACAGGGGGATTGGGCACCCCCATTGGCAAGTTTGTTAAAAAGAATAACTGGCACACTGGAGTTCAGCTCCCAGTGTGCCACGTGATTTTGTGTGGGGGGGGACATGCTCCCAACAGGGGGGATTGGGCACCCCCACTGGTGACTCTGAAAGCAAGCCATTACATTTTGGCCCACTGGGTTGGGCTTCCAGATTGCCACATGAGTTTGGGGGGGCATGCTGCCAACAGGGGGATTGGGCACCCCTGTCGACAAGTGTCTTTTAAAAAAAAAAACATTTTGGGCACACTGGGGTTGGCTCCCAGTGTGCCATTAGTTTTGGGGGTTAGGGGAGACATGATTCCCACATGGGGATTGGGCACCCCTATGTCAGAGCAGTTAGTGTGCACAGAACAGAAATTTGATGCAGGATCCTGCATCAAAAATTTTGATGCAGGATTCTGCATTGAATATGAAAGATATCAGGGCCCTGGCTGGTTTTCCTCATTTTGTTAGGTAAACACTTGTGTTTACCTAATGGGGGACAGAGGAACATGGTGGGACCATTACTTTGGCCCAAAAGAGGCCACAAAAGGATTCCGTTTTTTTTTATGGGGTAGAATTCTGCCGGCAGCTTGACACTTTCACAAATGCGAAAGTGCTGCATCCGTTTCTTTGGTAAATTGTGACAGTGTGGGGGGCGATTCTGAAAAAGCATTTTGAGGGATCATATTAAAAGTCTGATGCCCTCAATGAGTTCCTCAGCCCCCGATTAGGTAAACACAAAAATCTGTGTTTACCTAGGGCCAGTATTTTTTAAATGGCAGCCGTTTTTACCTGCCACTTACTGAAACAAGATGGCCAGCATTGCTTTGCTTTGCTAACAGCAGCTTTCGCGAGACACATACTGTATATTTTTTCCCATTGACTGTAATGGGAAACTTGTTTTTTTGAATAACTTTTGAACGGTTTAATATTTTCCACCAAATCTTCAAAAGGCACATAAGTGACCCAGACTGCATTTTTAGGTGCTCTGCAGTTCTGCTATCATTCATCTGACCATAACGCAATTTGCCAGATCCAGAGATCTATGGTACCAGACTGCGCATGCAAAATTGCAGGCAAATCCATCATACGGTGCCAAAGTTATTAAAGTGCAAAATTTGGGGTTTAACATAGAAGTGACTGGGCAACCATAACTATACTGGCACTACTGAGCCAGTATTTATATATATATATATATATATATATATATATATATATATATATGTATATATATATATATATATATATATATAGTTATATACATGTAAGTATAATCAGTAGTTTTCTTGTAGTTCAGCTAGACAGTAATTATGGCTGGCTAACGTTTGGTACTTATAGCATTGCAGTTTCTCAGTAAATTATAACTAAACATAAAAAAATAACAGTAAATCTTATACTGAATACTAGCTACATATAATAGTCCACATTGTGACTAAATCATAGGAAATTCAGGCCAGGTTGGGCTACATATTTGGTAGTAGCTGTGCATGTTGTGCTGAAGTTAAAGAACAAAATATGACACTTAGAAAAGTCAAGGATGTAGATACTGATAATAATTACATATAGAAATACTTAGGCATGGCAAATAGCTGTGTCAGCTCTATGCTGGGGCCTGCATGAAGCAAATACTAACAAATGTGGGTCAAAGGTAGCCTAACACATTAGCCCTGTTAGACTCTGCACCTAAATAGTACAGAACCACAGTAATATTATATTACATTCTACCTTGCCAAGCATGATACCAATGGATGTATGTGTAATATATGCTGCAGGGTGTTCCCTTAAATACTCTTCTATCCTATACTAAACTTATACTAAATACTAACTACATGTAATGGTTCATAGGTCACAGTAATCATGGGAACAGTAGGTCAGGCAGGTCTACAGAGAAAACCACATGTTCTTGGAGTTTAGGGAGGGTAGGAAGAAGAAAGATAGGGTAATAGTTCCCAGGATCAGAGGAGGCACCACCTTTGGGGGGGGGGTGCAGTCACAGTGGCATGCTTCCACGAGGCAGGAACAGAAGCCAGGGAGAAGGAGAGGTTGAGATGGGACGCTAAAGGGAGGCAGCTAGCAGTGATGCTGGAGATGTGGGTCCAACCCATCTGGACTCTTGCCTTTTAGTAGGTTTAGAGCTAGGAGGGCTTTGAGAATGTCACTTGGGAGACTGTGGAGAAGGAGAAATGGAGGATTGGGAGGCTTGGGAGGGTCAGTGGGTGGGGGAGGGGTAAGGGAGGAGAGAAGCAGAAACACAGGAGGTGAAGAAGACATTAAATTCAGAAGCGACAGTATGATGTTGTATATGTCTCGGGACCTCCTTGTGAATGAGCATTGCTCAATGGAGTTTTCCTGCAATAAACTTTGAACTTGAACAGTAGTAGTGTCAGAAATAGTGGTACCTCTCATCTTGAGGAATGAGACAGGGGACTGGGTAGATGGTGGGAAAAGTGAGTGAATTACCTTCCTGAACTTTGAGGGGTGGTTAATATCATTTTGGAGGGTGGAGGAAAAGTACTCTGCCTTAGTATGCTTGGTCGCTCTAGAGCAGACATTGCATAAGGTACACATATTTCTGGTAGTCAGCATCAGAGCCAGAGGTCTTGTGGACTTCCAAGCCAGATTATGCGCTCGCAGGCAGGATAGCAGTTCAGCAGAGACCCAGGGCAGATGAGAACCTCAAACCCTAGTCTTCCTAAGGGGAGCATGGCGATCCCAAGTAGACAGGAAGCATGACGAGAAGAAATTTAGGGCCAAGTCAATGGAGCAGGCAATGGAGATTGGAGACCAGTCAGTAGCTGCTAGGTCATTGTGAAGGGAGGACAGGTCCAAGGACCAGAATGACTGGATTAGTAGGATTTTGGGCAGGGCTTTGGGTCACTGGCCCTTGCATACACAGTAGACCATGTGGTGGTTACTGAAGACGTCCAGTAGGGTGCCTGATGAAATCATCCTGTGTGGGTGTGAAGCAAGGGCCCAGTCCAACAGGGTGTGATTTAGTGATTTGAGATTGAGGTGGGTGGGATCAGAGATAAATTGAGTAAGGTTTAATGCTTTGATGTTATCACAGACTGTGGTTTGCAAGGGGGAAAGCCAATTTTTGTTAAAATCCCTGAGGATGAGAAGTTCTCCGGTTGAAGCATGGGAGATAATAGTGGAGAGGAATTCAATAATAATGGAGGAAGGCAGGCCAGGGTGGCAATAGACCCCAGCAACAAAGATGGGGAGAGAGAAGGTGAGAGAGAGAGAGAGTTTGAGGAGTAGGATTTTGTAGGCAGATAGGGAGGAAATAGAGAGTTTAGGGACATATTGAATGGTAGAGGTGATGTAGATGGCCACCCTGTCACCTCTAGATTCTCAATTCTGATGGGTAAATGAGTAGCCAGGGATGGCAACTGTCAAGTCAGGAATTCTGCAGGAAAGCCAGGACTCTGAGATAACCAGTAGGTCAGGATTAAGTTTGACCATGAGTGGTTGCAGTAGGTCAATTTTCGGGAGTAGGCTACTGATATTAACATGTGCCATACTCAGTCCTCTGGGGAGTTTGATGGGGGGTAGGGCCAGGATTGGGCTCAATGTCCCCAGCAAGTAGTAACAATAGAATGATAAGGATCTTAGTGAGAGCAGAGGAGCACCTGCCTGCATACACCCAGCCAGTATTTGGTCCCTGGGTTTTTCACCCCAAGTGCATAACTAAACCTTTTAGCATTGAACCCCAGTTGCCAAATGCCAGACCACTTCTCTAGCATAGCCAGGTCTTCCCTGAGTTTCTGTCTCCCTTCCTCCATGTCCACCCTCATACAGAGCTTTGTGTCATCTGCAAACAGGCAGATCTTACCCCTAATCTCATCCACAATGTCACTTATGAACATGTTAAACAATACCAGACTGAGCACAGAACCCTGTAGGACCCCACTGATGAATGGCCTAGCTTCTGAGAATCCCCTCTCCTGACTATCACCTTTTGACTTCTGTTCTGCTGCCAAAGTCTGACACACCCAACAGGGTTAGCCCCTACCCCTAGGTCTTCTAGCTTCCTGACCAGTCTCATGTGAGGTACACAGTCGAGGCCTTGCTAAAGTCCAGATACAGGTCATCAACCACTTGGCCCTTGTCTACTATCCTGGGGACCCCATCAAAGAAGTCAATTAGGTTAGACTGGCAGGACCTCATCAACACAAACCATACTGCCTCATTGCCCTGGAGCTCACTATCTTCCAGAAAGCTCTCCACTATTTCTGTCTCAGCTTGCCCACTATTGATGTCAGGCTGACTGTCCTGTTGTTCTCTGGTTCATCCTTTAGCCCACTTTTATGGAGAGACACCTCATGTGCTGTATTCCAATACCAGGGTACAATTCCTGACTCCAAAGAGATGTTAAACAGGTCTGCCAGGCATTTTGCCAGAGTCTCTGCCAGTTTCCCTTAGAACCCTTGGGTGCATACCATCTGGCCCTGGGGATTTATCGACCTTCAGGGCCCTTAGGCTCTGAAGTATTCCACCAGCTTGAATGATACTGTTTGTGACTTCCTTGCTTCCAGTTCCTACACCCCGTTCCCTTGCGGCACTGGTTCTTCTTTCTCTCTAGTGAAGACTAAACAGAAGTACTAGTTAAGTACCTCCTCTTTCTCTTCTCTACCATCTGCCAAAGCACCCTCTTTTTTCAGTCTGACTCATTCTTTATGTTCCTTTTCTCCCTTATATATCAGAAAAAGGCCTTCTCCCCTGTTTTTACAACCTGTACTAGCTGCACTTCCTTTATAGCATTTGCCACCCTAACAGCTCTTCTCACCTCCCTTGATTTAGCAGAGTAATCCACCCTATCCTCCTCCTTCTGAGTATGTTTGTACTTCTGGATGGTTGCCCTCTTGTCACCTACAGCTTTTGCCACCTCCTTGCCAAATCAGCTGGGCTTTTGGCATTAGTTTTCTTACTTTTGATTTTGGCATACTCAGTAGTGGCCTCCATCAGTCCCTCCTTTAATATTGTCCATGTCTGTTCCTCATCCATCTCCTTTCTGATCTCAGAAAGGTGTCCTACTAAAATTTTTCCCATCTCAACGAAGTCAGCCCTCTTAAAGTTCAAAACCCTTGTACTGGTTCTGACCATCCCACTATCCATGTCCAGGTTGAATAACACTGTGTGGTGGTCACTACCTGCAAGTGGTGCCTCCACTTTCACATCCTGAACATACTTGCAGTTGGACGGGACCAGTTCCAGTACAGCCCTCTCTCTACTGGGTTCCCTGACACCCTGGGACAGGAACCCATCCTGAAATGCATCCAGCAGTACCTGCTCCCTAGTGGAAGAGGAAGCTGGGATTTTCCAGACCACTTCAGGTAGATTGAATGCCCCCACTATTACTACTGCCTCCTTACTGGCCATTTCAATGATTTGAATCCCTAGTGCCCTGTCCAACTCCTCTTACTGGTAAGGTAGCCTGTAGACCACCACCGTGCTTAGTTTCCTCCCCCTAGAGGATTGTTATCTGTACCCATTACACTTCAGCTTTACCCTCCACCTCTTCCTCTCTGGTACTAAGTATCCCCTCTTTCACATACAAGGCCACTCCCCTCATCTCATCCCCCTATCCTTTCTAAACTGTGTATACCTGGGAACTGTGAGGTCCCAATCATGGTTTTGTGTGGCCCACATCTAGGTGATGGTTGCTATGTCCAACTCTCCCTGGCAATTAGTGACTGCAATTCTGCCATCTTGTTTCCCAGTCTTCTGATGTTCAGAGACTCAACCCTCCACCTTGACTTGGGACCTCCCTTACTCCTGGCCTGCCTTGCATCACCTTCTCCTGCCTCAGTCACCCCCCCCACCTACATCCTTCTGATTTTCCTCTTCTTCACAGTATCCTGATGGGGGGGCCTAGTGGCCTCCTGAACCAGATGACAAAGCATGCTGTGCACCCTGCTACCCCCTCATCAGTCTAAATTGTGTTTTTTCCCCTTGAATTCCTCCAATTTGCTCTTCAGGACCATTGTACCCTTCTTACTGACATGCACCCTGTCCAGTGCCTACAGGTCCTTGTTATCCCAGGTCCCTTCACAGCAACCAACGAGTCCATATCCCATTTTTCCATTTCACCCCCTACACCATCTCTTAAATTCCTCTATTCTTACCTTCCTTGTTGCACTAGCCTTTGGGACCAGAAGTGCCTCTGAGAAGGCTACCAACCTCCCTGCCTCACTGCAAATTCTCTCCACTTCCCTGATCCTGTCTTGCGCCTCCCTCACCTCACCTCACATCCTATAAGGGCATCCATTCCCCAGGTGCACTATAATGTGAGGTTTCCCTCCCCCCATGACCCATGGACTTTGCTATTAGAGATCCCACTCTCTCTGTCATCATCCCTGGCATACATTCTACTCTCCTGTGGCTTGCCCATGACTCTTTTCCTTTTTCATCTCACTCCCTTCACAATTGAATCCCCCAAGATTAGTACCCTCCATCTTGTGCCTTCCCACCTCTCTGTCTGTCCTGCTGCCTACTTCTGCCTGCCTTCCCTTTCTCCCTCCTGTCTCTCTTGTATTCCACCCAACACACTATCCCAGCTATCCCCTTCCCAGTCCCCTCCTCCCGAGTCTTACTCCGCCCTGACACCCCATCTTACCTTTTTGCTCACCCCGTCTGCCCTCTATCTTTCCCTTCTGCTCCCCTGCCCTGCCCCCTCATTCTCACCTGTTTATCACCCCTTCTCTGCTCTACCTGCCCTCCTCCTTTCATCTGAACTCACTATCTCCCACCCCCTCCCTACTTTCTCTAATGCCCCCCCACTACTTCCATCCTTTCCTATCCTACTGTCCTTCCCCATTCCACTAGGCTTCCCTTCCTCACCCCTGTCCAGTGGGAGGAATCTGTTCTTCACTGGCAACTTTGGAGATGCTACCACTGGTGCTCCCTTCATTCCTTGCCTTTTCCCCTTACTATCATCTACCCATCTTCCCTGGCCCTCTCTTTCACTGAGAGGGGGACCCCTGGTACCTGTCTAAGCCTTTGTTTATTCTTATCCCTTCCTGGCCATCTTCTCCCTCTTGTATTACTGCTCCCCTTCCCTTATCAGTTTTCATGCCCTGCATCCCCTCTGCCCCTCCCTTCATCACCCTATGAATCCTCCCTCCACCAGCACACCTATTTTCTGCCTCTGCTGCCACACCTCCATCCTCGGCTGACTAAACTTCATGCAAATCAGGCATCACCCCTTCCCAGAGTGCTCCATAAACACCACCACTCCACATTCCCTGAAACCCACTACTCTTCCTGACCGATTCTTCCCCCACTGTGTGCCCTGACTTATTAGTAATGTACCTAGATAACCCCCTTAGCCTTTCATAGCTTCTAATTAGGACTCTTTATAGGCCTGCTTTATGAATGCACTATATACCTTCCTGTTAGATTTACTGCCTGCTAACTCCCTTGTAGACAGACCCTAGATACAGAGTAGCTGAGATCCCCAAATGTCACTGTTATCCTGACTGCCAATCCCCTTATAGCCTGACACTATTTTAGGGTGTATCTGAGATCCCCTAATACCACTGCTATGATCAGTAGGCCAGGTTGCCCACCAGACCAAGTGGGCATATAGCCGGAGGGCCAGCAGCCTCCACTGGTCCACTTTGGGCAGTGCTATGCAATGCCAGATCGATGGAGAACAAGACGACAATTATGGCTGACTTGGTTTCCTCAGTCTATCTGGCTTGCATCATGGAGACCTAGCTGGGGGATGATGCAGTTCCAGTTTTGGAGGCATTGATCCCAGCCAGGTATTCTATAGTGCACTGTCCGATGATGGAATGCAGGGTTGGGGTGTGGCCATTTGTTGTAGACCCAGCCTGAACTTTTCTGTGCACTTGGTGGGATCTACTTTATCGTTTGAATGCATGGCTGTGTGTGGGGGCCAGGTGCAGATTGCAGGATCCTCCTTGTGTATTGCCCTTCAGGGTGCAAAGGGGAATTTCTGCAGGAAGTTGTGGACCTCATCACCGACAGAGTGTTGGAGTCAACCAGATGGTTGATTCTGGGTGACTTCAACACCTGGGTCAATGACAAACACTCGCATTTTGGTCAAGACCTCCTCCACTTGATTACATCACTGGGTCTCGCACAAGCAGTTGCTTCTGTGACTCACCACTGTGGCCACGTTTTGGACTTAGTATTCTCACTGGGGCTTAAGGTTATTGACCTCAGGATTGATCCAGTCTCTTGAGTTGATCATTGCACAATGGATTTTTTGTTTGGGGGCCCTCCCCAATAGTCCCTCCCCTGTTGAGATGATCAGCTACTGACAATTGAGGGTTGTCCCCAGAGGGACTACTGGTAGTGGTGGATTTTTCTGGTGCAAGTGCTGCTTGTACGGCAGGCATTTACGAGGTGGTGAAGATCTATAATAGTGCTGAGTCCAAGGTGCTTGATTGCATCACAGTGATCATATACGACCCAAGTCTTCTCACTAACAGATACTGTGTAATACGGCCTAAATGGCTTTCACCATGCTGCAAAAACACACAGAGTAGCTATGTCCCAGACAGGGCTTGGGGCACCTAACAGATAGTGTGTAATACAGCCTAAATGGCTTTCACTATACTGAAGAGAGTCACAGGGTATATATCACAGACAGGGCTCATGCATGTAACAACAGACAGTATGTATACAGCCTAAATGGCTTTCACTATACTGCAGAGAGATACACAGAGTAACTATATGTCACAGATAGGGCACAGGGCACCTAACAGACAGTGTGGAAATATACAGCCTAAATGGCTTTCACTATACTGAAGAGACACACAGAGTAGCTGTGTCACAAAAAGGGCTCATGACATCTATCAGACAGAGTGTAATACAGCCTAAATGGCTTTCACTATGCTGCAGAGAGACACAGAGTAGCTATGTCACTGACAGGGCTCAGACATCTAACAGACAGTGTGTAATACAGCCTAAATGTCTTTCACTATACTGCAGAGATGAGATAGAGAGAGAAGTTACGTCACAGACAGGGCACCTAACAGACAGTGTCTAATACAGACAATACCTCTCAACTGTCCCAGATTTTCCATGATTTCCCAAATTTAGACTCCCTGTCCAGAAGTCCCAACTTACCTGCTTCTTTTCTGGATTTTTAGAATGCCGGTCGGTGTAAGCCTAGCAGACCTGTTAACCATTAGAATTAGCAAGTATAGGAATTCTGAACACACACACACACACACATGCTGCATTCCAATACAGCATATTTCTGTTACACTTTAGGTTCAAGTAGGTAAGTGAGCAGAAATGACAACAGAAAGAAAATGCCAAACATTTGCCTGTGTTTTTTTTTATTGTGTCATTTGGTAGTATGCAACTGAATTTGATATTTTAAAAAGCATAGACTAAAGGGACTTTACATATGTTGTATTGTACTACATTATGTGATGTACAGGTCATGTGATGGCACAGCGCCATGCTGAATAAAATATGGTGTTCTTGATTTTGGCCATTTGTCCCTAAATTTTGAGGAAGTGTTCCTGATTTTGGTCCTAGCAGGCTGAGAGGTATGATACAGCCTATATGGTTTTCACAGCTGCTGCCAGCAATGAGTGCCTCCTCGCTTTCTTCTTCTCTCCTGAGCACCGCACTATTTCGCCTTCAGTCCCCAACCCTTGCTCCTTTGTGGACTAAACTTTATGCTTGTTGTTCGTTTTTTTCCTCCCTACAAACTGTAGCTGCACCCTCCCACCATGCTGAATCTACCAAACCCCTTGGATTAAATGCCTTCCACTTCGGGACCATATCTCCAATGGAAGCTCTTGATGCCCTACTCACCCTTAACCCTTCCAAGGGAAAGTCCCCTGACAGGTTGGACCCCTAACTCCTCTACCTATCTGTCCCTGCCATTGCAGCTCTGCTAGCTGCCCTGCTAAACCTATTGTTTGCCTCTGAATCAGTTCCTGCAGAGTGGAAGCATGCCACAGTCCTATCACTTCCCAAAGGAGGGGACCCCACCACCATGGCCAATTACCGCCACATCTCCCTCCTCCCTGCCCTTGCAAAACTCCAGGAGCACCTCGTGCTCTCTCAACTCTCCAGCTTCCTCTCAGAATCAAACTTCTTCACCCCATTCCAGTCTGGATTTAGGAAGAACCACTCTACCGCCACTTCCCTCCTAAGACTCTCTGACACTATCCCCTCGGGGATGCATAAAGGTCTTATTACTGCAGCCATCTTTGTCAACTTAGCCAAAGCTTTCAACACTGTCTCCCACCCCCTGTTGCTATCCTGTCTCTCTGAAGCCAGTTTATCCATGCCTGCCACCAACTGGTTCAGAGCATACCTGGAAGGCAGAACTCAGTCCGTAAGAAATGCTGATTCCACTTCTCCTTCACTCCCAATAGATACTGGTGTCCCCCAGGGCTCAGTACTCATCCCCATTCTCTTTTCAATCCTCCTAAATGACCTGTCTAAAACCTGTTCATCTACCTCTATTCACATATGTGCAGATTACATAGTCCTCTTTACCTCTGCTGTACACCTGAGGAGGTTGCTACCAGTCTTCAGGCTGATTTCAACAAAGTTCAGTTCTGGTTTAGCTCCCACAAACTCTCCCTTAATGCCAAGAAGACAGTCTCCATGACCTTCAACATTAGGCAGAGGCTATCCAGGCTTACCGCACCCCTGAACTTCCACACCCTTGATGGGACAGTCCTTGAGGATGTGACAACTTGTAGGTACCTTGGTGTCTGGCTTGACCGACATCTATTCTTCTCTACCCAAGTGGATGCTATACTGAAAAAACTGTGCCCCAAGCTCAGCACTCTCTACGTGAACCACAGTTGCCTCCCACTACCAGTGAGATGTGAAATTGTGCAGAAAATGATATTGCCTACATTCGACTACTGTGATGTAGTCTGCAGTGCTGCTACTAAGTCTACTTTATCCAGACTGGAGCCCCTCTTCTGTGCTTTCTACCACTTTGCCCTCAATGTCCCCCTCGCACCCACCACTGCAAGCTTTACCATGCACTGGCTTCCCCTCCCTTGACAGCCGGCACCTACTCCATAGTGCAACATTTGCTTCCAACCTCTGGCTCGGGTCCCTTCCACCCTACCTCTCCTCCTCCCTATCTCCCTCCAACCCCCTCTCACTCCCTTAGATCTACTGACTCCTGGCTGATGGTAATCCCTCACTGCTGGACCACTGCAGACCAATCGGTCTTTTCCTACCACCTCCCGAGGCTCTGGAATGACCTATGGGCACAAATCCATCACTCTTCCTCTAGGCATTCCATATCCTCAGCTCTAACATACTTCTATGCGGTAAACTGCTCATGTATCTTACCTCCTCCTCTCCTCCTCCTCCTCTTGCCTCACTGTCTCCCTTCTCCCCCACATCTTCTCCCTCCCCCCTACTGCCCCATCCTAGATCCCATGTGGCCTGACCAACAGCTTTAGCAACAGCTATAAATGCTGGCATATATCCACCAACTTCCACACTTACCCCCTACTGCACTTCTAGCCTTGTTTCTCTGTCTAACGTGTTACCGTAGATTAGTAGCTGACATGTATGTAATTACATTTTATACCCTATGTCATTATAATTCCTTGTATAGTTTTCACTCACTTCATTTACCAATTTGTAAATTCCTTGTTGCAATGTATCCTGTGTTACTCCTACTTCATGTTACAATGTGTAATTTAATTTCCATGTATCAAGGTACTCAGTTGCTCTCCTCTGTATCCCCCCCCTCAAGTCACACTGTGAGATGAGCATCTTTTTGCTCAGTGTGCCTTTCCTGGTGAAACATTTCAATGAATAAAAAATATATACATATTTTTAAATTTTAAATGTTTTTTTTTTCATTTTAATGCCGAGGCTGCAGAGCAAGCGTCAATTCCTGCCTCTTCCATGAAACTCTGCTTTTGTCTACATGCTCACACAGCAGACACAGAGCACAGAAACCAGCACTGACCAATTGGATTGTCAGGCTGGTGTAATGTACTCTTTTCTGCTGTCAGGACCCCTCAGGCTGCCTGTAATGCTCACTTACAACTTTGAAAGTGTCTCAGGACCCCACAGGCTGCCTGTTATGCCCATTTCAAATTTAAATTACCTGACACGTTACCCATGTCAACAGTACTCAACCTCCGAAGTACTGTACACTGTTATGTTGGGTAGGGTAATAAATTACCCGAACTACCCTACCCGGCAAAAAAATGCCGATAACTGACCAACCTGTTCCAGCTACCTGATGGGTAGGCCATCCCCGATAAAAAAAGGTTAACTGCAAAAAAAAAAAAAAGATCATCACTTGATCATCCAAGGTCATCAAAACCATCATGCTGATTTAACTTACAAAAATAATCAGTAATCATCAGTTGGTGATTTAAAAGTTACAAGTTTGATGATTAAATCAAAATCTTGATGATGGTCCTAGATCATGATCTCCCTTAATGCTCATATGGTAACATTTAATGATTAACAATGATCAGTCAAGACTGATCTTCACAAAACATGACTGATGACTTACTGAGTCACCTGGGCATCCCTTAGGGGACATGTATCATCTCATGGGCAGACTGAATACACCATAAGGCCTTCTTCTGTCTGTAATTTTCTATATTTCTCTGTTTCTAAGATTCATTGTGGGTCTGCAGAAGGAAGGATTATTGTTTATCTGATGTGTGGAAAAACCTACCTAACCCGATATATACTCAAGTAATCATTTAGTTATCATCTGCACAGACTTGCAAATGTGCATATAGGCTGATAGTCCAGAAATGCACCTACCATACGCAAAAATTGTTCAGCAGTGTCTGGTAGAGCAGTACTGCCTTGTGGGAAGTCTAGGCTCAGGACCGGACTCAGAAATCAATAAGATATGGCATTAGTGATGCACCCTATTTGCACGTGTATACTCTATGTGGGCTGGAGCTACAGTAGAATGACATGCAAGTACAACTTCCCTTCTAGCTAAGGATCTTAATTTGACTTGACTCAGAAGACAGCCACTCAGTGCAAATGTGCTGGAAGAGCCTCTAATATCAATGGTAATTTTTTTTTTTAACTTTCTGTTTTTGTCTTCATTTTCACCTCACCAACTGCCAGGACCTCCTTCCACCTGACCAAGCCCTCCACCCACCACATGATGTCCCAGATGATCCAGCCCAACACCAGCCTTTGCTCGACAACCCTCCAGGTATCTCAACTGTAACCCGTGGCTTATCCCCCATGGGTGGGACTCTCTAGTCCCCCTTAAACTAGGAGAAATGTATTTCACTCGACAGCCGGGGCCCAGGGGTGGAGCTGGTGAGGTGTGGGAGGAGTCGAGGAATACCTTTCCATGGCTTGGGCGGTAGGGCAGCTTCATCTACCCGGAGCTGCTGGGGATTTTATTCCCTTTTCCTTCCTTCACCCTAGGGCATGGTCCTGAGAGGTGGCCTTTGCGAGATGCCTATTGGGGCTGTCGGAAGGGTGGGTGAACCCTGCCCCACCTTTGGTGCTCCCCTACCAGCCCCACTCTGGGCAAGTGATGCCTCCACCTCAACTGCCAGATGAGTGGGTATGTGCCAATGTAAGGCCACCCCAAAGGGACCACTTGTTCCTTCCCACACAACAACCCCCTTCCCCTGGATCATCGGGGTGGTCATGCAACAGAAGGAGGTGCCCTTCCTCTCTGAGATGGGAGGTGTCCAATGGGCGCCTGAATCCTGCCTCACCAGCTGGCACCAGACATTCTGGGCTCAGGGCGTGAACCCAAGTTGTCTGGATGGCAAGCAGTAGCTCTTCTGCTGCACTATCCAGCAGGCCAAAGGTAATTTGTTTTAAAGATATTTTTGCCCCTTATCACCATTGGCCCCCTTGAACCCCCCAGCCCATCTAACCCTATCACCCACCATCCCCAGGACTTACCATGCTCTGAAGATCTCCCACAGATTACCTATCATTGTGGGGCCAGAGAAGGAAAAGTCATCCTCTCCAGCCCCTAGTGTCCCAGTCCAGCTATTGGAGCCAGGGACTTGTTAGCAGTATGAGGCTTGCACCAGGCTGGCTGGTGCCATCCTGCCATGTAGTATTTCCATTTTTTCTCATTTACCACACCCACCTCCTCAATGTCAGGCCATGTCCAGATGAGACCTCTCACCCTGCAAATGTACCCATTCAGGAGAGGTAAGCACCATGGCACACCACAGGGATCTCTAGAGTGGGAGATCCTGATGCCTTCCCTCCCTGGTGGGAGTGCTGTTGAGAAGCAGCAGGGCCTCCTTAGCCCTCATGACCACTCAACTGGCTTCCTGGGCTCACTTACAAACCTGGATCACCACCATAGGAGTGCACAGAATTTCCCACTGGGCTATTTGGTGGCTCATGGTAAAATTTTAAAAATCATAAAATTTAGACCAACCTCAACTTATAATTCTGCTGTTTCGGGGGGGAGCATTTACATTTCAAATATAAAAAAATGTGATATAAAACTTATACTGGCTTCCACAGATGTGTCAGAGCAGTGCATGGGGTAAATGACCATGCCCATTAATTGGTAAAGAAAACCATCAAACTAGTACCATGATCAACAGTGTGGTACTACAATAGTTTACAGATTTTCTGCCAACCAGTTTTATGTCACCCTGCACAAATGTGAAAGCCCTGATTATTAATAACTTGAGCTAACAGAAGTGATTTATAATAAGTTAATACGTCTCCTGCTGAGTGTCACATGGTATACTGAGTCCTTGTATAAGGGTTGGGCAGCCAGAACTGTTTAGCTTCGCTATGCAGTCCTCTTACCCAAATTTCATGCAGGGACTCTTTAATAATTGCAAAAAACTACATTAATGCAAGAGTCTGAGACAAAAGTAGGAAAATGGGATAGTACAGTAAAAAAGTTGTAGGACCCTGGTGAATCGGTGACACGCTGTTCTTCATGGTTGGAATGATCGCTTGATGCAGCACTCGTGTTACTCTAACTTTCATACTGTCTTTCAAGGTACAGAAGTTTACTCACAAGTCAATTCTTTGAGAGTTTGTGCCAAGGGTAAGACAACACAAATTCTGCATCTAGGGATTGTTCAAACCCTGAGACACAGCACACCACAGATTCATCAAGGGTCCTGTGACTTTTTTACCCTAACACTGGATTTCCCTAGTTTTATTACTTTGTGTTTCAACCCTAACCCCTTCATCAACATAGTTTTTGTAATTTATTTCCTTACTCATAGGTGCCGGAACGGGAGGGGCCACTAGGGCCATGGCCCTACCACTTTCATAAGTGGCCCTATCACTTTTTGCTATCATGTTAATATATTTAATAGGGGAAAATTTACCTCTTACATCCTTGGCCCTACCACTTTTCAAACTGTTCCGGCACCACTGTCCTTACTTTGTGAAAAAGAAATGTAATACAGTGACACATATGGACTACTCTGTGCTAGGCAGTACCTGGCATCCAGTGGCAACCTTCTTCCTCACCCTGGACAAAACCAATTAGTCCCTGGCATCAAGTGATACCCCTCTCTCAGCCTGGTCCACAACAATCAGTACCAAGAGCCAGATTCACAAAAGTTTGCCCCAGCGCAAACCCAGTTTGCACTATGCAGGCTGGGTTTTGTGCCATAGTGGTATTCACAAACCCAGTTTGCACCTGCAAACTGGGTTTGCACTGGGGTAAAGTTGTGAGGGGGGCCGCAGTGCAGATGAGGGGGAAGGGACCTGCATATCCCCGCAGTCCCATTCACAAAGATTTTTCCTCACAAGGGCCTTTTGCAAATGCCCTTGCATGGAGAAAATACTGCCAACCAAGACCTGGCAGTATTCCACCGAGCTCTAGTGGTTGGCAGAGGTACTGTGGCCCTCCACCCCCCTCCCATGCTCTGATCACCATTCTGTAATGAAAACTGTAATCCCTGGTAGTCCAGTGGTGCACTCCCATGCTCTGATCACCCTCCCATAATAATAAACTGTAATCTCAGTCCAGTGATGCCCTCCCCCACCCCATGCTCTGATCACCATTCTGTAATAAAAAAAGTGAATCCCTGGTAGCCTAGTGGTTCCCTCCCTTGTACACCGATTGCTGTCCCATAATTGGAAATTTAAGCCCTGGCAGTCTAGTGTGCCCTCCCCCATACACTGATCACCCTTCCATAATAAAAATTAGTATCCCTGGCAGTCTAGTGGACTCTCCTCCCATCTGGTCATCCACCTGATAAAGGCAAGAAAACTGATCGGTCCCTTCCCATCCTGACCCCTGTATAAGATCTATCAGTATGGTCTGGTGGTCTGGTGGACCCCCCCACCCTGTGAAGTTGTGATCCAACACCCCACTCCCCCCAACTGATCCCCAACCGGCAATCAGCACAGCCCTCCACACACCACCATGGTTGGCTCCCCACTGAGCTCTCAATGAGCACATACTGCACTGGGTTAGAGGTAGCGGCATTGGTGTTACCACTACCTCTTCCTTGCCCTGTTCACAGTTGGATAGTGCCATATGCTATCCATCTGTGAATAGCATTTGTTAACACCTGGGCAATCACAAGGTGCAACACAAACTTTTGCATTGCACTTTGCGATTTTTAGTGACTCCTGCCCCAGATGTTTCCATCACCCTGCCCCAAAATAAAAATCAGTCCCTTACATTAAGTGGTTCCCCCCTTCACCCTGCCTCACACCAGTGAGTCCCTGGCATCTGGTGTTACCCCCATTGCCGTGCCCCCTCCCCAGACAGCATCTGGCACAAACCCCTCCACTCACCACTTTAGCCATCTGTCGTCTGACTAAATGTGATCTGCAATTAATGAAATACTTAAATGTATGCAACAAGTATTTCATTAATCACAGTCAACATGCAGTGGGACAGTGGCTGCCTGAGAAAATGAGAGGAGGGTTTGTGCCAACTACCATCTGGGGGAGAACAACATAGCTGGTGTGGCTATCACTGAGCTCTCAATGATATCCTCATCTACTGAAAGTGGTGTGGGAGTGGGAGGTTTGAGCAGTGGCCACCAGGGATGTACTCTTGGTGGCCAAATAATTTTCTTTTTTAAACTGTATGTTCAACACCAAGGTTGGGCTGTTGGTATTAGAGTCCAGACTGGGAGAGGGGAGCAGCCATTGGCAATGGGATTCCAGTAGCAGGATTTTGCATTCAAGTGGGGTACCTTAGGTAACAGAGATCATTGGAGATGGGCTCCTGGTGGCCAAATCTTTCTTTTTTTGCTTCAACTACAAGTACATGGCCAATGGGGTGGGCCCCTAGTGGCCAATAACACACTACAGATCTTTCTGACACTGAGATGGGCTCCTTGTACCAGATTATGATTCAGTGGGGATGCCACTGGCCACTGAGAATGGACTTCTGGTGGCTATATTGCTATTGTAAAGGAGCTCTGTATGAAAAAAATGTTTGTACATTGTGCCTATGCTTCTTCAAATATATCTTTCCTTTGCTTCAACTGTAAAACCTTTGTAGCTGTCACCAGGGATGGGCTCTGGGTGTCAGTAAAATGTTTTTGAAGTTCAGCTTCTTTATTGGGTTATGCAAATACAGTATATACTCAAGAGTATTGTCAGTGTCAGTGGCTCAGTAGGTAGCACACTCGCCTCTGAGGCTGGAGATCAGAGGGCTGTGGGTTCAGTTCCCACATCTGGCACTTGGGTTAATATCCCAGTACTGACACTGTAGTGCAGCATGAGAGGGGTGCTGCACTTCTGAGGTGCCGTCTTTCGGATGAGACGTTAAACCGAGGTCCCATCTGCCTGGATTGGTGGTAGTTCAGGTGGATGTTAAAGATCCCATGGCACTTATCGAAAAGAGTAGGGGAATTTCCCCGGTGTCCTGGCCAAATTTCCCTCATTCACTAAAAATACCACCAACAGCTTAATCTGGTTCAAGGTCAGTTGGCATTCATCTGTATCCCCCTCCCCCGGGTCGTGCCTGAAAATAGGCAGGATTTGTCTAGTGCACTTACCCGGTCAACAAAAGCTAAATAAATAAATAAATAAATAAGTATTGACAAGAGCAAAATTGAGCCAAATACGGCTATCTACCCTCCTCACCCCCTCCCCCTTCCTTGAAGTGTCCCCCCCAAGATGTCTAGTCTAAAATAGTAATTGTTTGTTCATATCAATAAGACATGCAAGGAGTTACAAACAAAGGACATATTAATGCAGGTACAGTGCATAGAGTTTACCCCATTTGTTGTCGAAAAGTTAAAGTCTGTTAGTAGAGCTTGCAATCAACCATTCAGTTCTAAAACATACAGAGAGTTTGTTCAGCCATTCATTGTAGGAGATTACAAATTGATCCATCCATTGTCTTAAGACCAGTTTTTTTTACCACTATTGAAATTAAAGCAATGTGATATCTCCTTTCCCTGACTGTAATATTATCATATACCCCTAAAATACACGTTTCAACATTAAAGAGACCATCCAGACCCAATAAAGGATTCATATTAGATTGAATTAACTGCCATAGGGTAGAAACCTTCTCACAGTACCAGAAGATATGCAAAATATTCGCGTCTGATTTACCACATGTAGTACATACAGGAGATGGGAGGCGCCCAAGTTTAGCCAATTTGATGGGAGTATACTACATGTCATTAAGAATATGATACTGTGCAAGTCTAAGTCTATCTTGAAAGAAGTTAGTATGGAGGTCTTTCCATATCTGAGTCCAACTGAGAGAAGTTTCAGGCAGCAGTGAGTCCCAGATTTTAGTACCCAAAAGTGGATCAGGATGACTTAGGGATAGGAGGTAGGAGTATAATAAAGATATACCACGTGGTGAATATGCTAGAACCTTTAATTGAGCTAGGATGGGAAGCAGACTAGCAGTTGTAGGAGTAGTACCAAGTGTTTGACCTATTAGGTGCCTGAGCTGAAAAACCTTAAAGATAAGCATTTGGTCCAGACTAAATTTAGATACAATATCATGGGAGTAGAGGAGAGAGTCTTGGAAATATAGATCCACTACAGTTGCCTCTTTCAATTGAGATAACCAGGCTGGAGCGAGACAGGAACCCCCTATCCTGATGTTAGGATTTAATAAGATGGGTTGGGAGGGATCCTTGTTAGGGAGAATCTTAAGGAAGGAGGAGAGTTGCAGGAAAACTTTAACCAAGTACCAATAGGTGAGTTTTGGAGAGATTCCAGTAAGGCTCTTTCATTCAGATAAAAGATGGTAGGAGCGGATAAGTGTAATAGTTGTAATTCAATTTGCCACCATAAAGGGGGTATATTCATTATCCATGCCCCGCAGTCATTTTCTACTTCTAGCTAAGTGGCTAGCCCAATAACAGAAGAGGAAGTTTGGGAGATGAAGACCACCTAATTCCTAAGGAAGACTCAGTTTGAGAAAAGAGCATCTAGGGTGTTTAATCAAATAAATTTGGAGATGAGGGAATGGATATGTCAAAAAAAAGACAATGGGAGCCACATATTCAACACATTTAAGGGATAGAAAAGTCTTGGGAGAACATTCATTTTGACAATGTTTATTCTCCCCCATAAAGATAATGGGAGTTATTTCCATTTTGTAAGACCTTGTTGTATGGTGTAAACCAGGTCATCTAGGTTTAATTTTTTGGAGAGAGAGGGGTCCATGATTAAAAGAATCCCCAGGTATCTAAGTGAGTGGGGGGACCATTTCATGCCGAATGATGACAACTCAGCTTTGTGTGTATAGTAATTACAGAGACAGCTAAATTGAGATATGACATTGAGAGAACTCTTGAGAGAGAGGTTGAGGGCTGTTCTAAATGTAATAGAATATCGTCTGCATACACTGAGATTGTGAGGTGAGAATTCTGTACTTGAATACCATGTATTTTGGGGGACATTTTAATTTGTTTAAGAAGAGGTTTTAGCTATAAGTTAAAGAGAAAGGGTGAGAGGGGGCAACCTTGTATTGTGCCTGTAAAGAGTGGGAACTGAGATGAGAAGACCCTGAGTGTCCGTAAAATTGAACAAAGAGACAACTGACTCCAGAGTGGGCTCCCAGTGCTATAGTCATTAGGCCTGTGTGGGTGGGAGGGAACAATATTGGCTGGCTGTGATGGTTCCTCAGTGGCCATATTGTTATTTTTTTTTCTCTATTATGACAAGGCAGAAAACAAAAATATGTCTTCCAATTATGTTTACACAGCTGTGAACATATTGTTTCTTCACAGTGTGGAAACTTTTTTCTGCACTATGTTTTTGTGAACAGAAAATACTGTAGCTATTAAACATTGCAGAAAATCTTTCCTGTGCATGCTCAATAACATAAAGGTTTCATACTTACCAGTAACAGTAGATCTTCGAAAGTCCATAGAACCCTAACACATTGGACTATAATCTGTCACTGTTATGATCTTCAGGGAACATTTTGCGATATGAGGTGCCATTGACATGCCTACATACATGTTATTGCCTGTGGGTGGCCTCAGTGGATCAGGAGATTGGTAGACAAAACAGAGAAAGAAACCAATGTTCTGATTCATTTCAGTATGAATGACCTGTCTGCATGAACAGTGGAAGAAACTATAGAACAACCAACCTGACATTCTCGGAGATCCTTCCAGTGTGGGACAAAGGGGATTGCAAAGACAAAATCAGGAATAAGGACATCAAATAACTCAATGCTTGGCTATATGGATGGTGTCATGAAAAAGGATATCACCTCATAGGCTCATGGAGGAGCTTCCAGGAGAGGAAGATATTCAGGTTTGATGGATGTCACCTAACAAAGGAAGGAGTGAGTGTACTTGGGCAGAAATTTGACGTCCATCTCGACCATTTAAACTAGGTGAGGGGGAGTCTAGCACTAGAGAACCTATCAGAAAATACACTTCTGATAGGAACTTAGTCATTACTCCCCCAACAAGCAGGAATTTCTCTACCAAGCCTAAGAAAATATGTAAAAAACAGTTGGAAACTATCAGAAACCAAACACAGGGCCAAACATCTGCAGGTCCAAGGGCAGAATCAATAGTAGCGAGTAGCAGCAGAGGTACCACACTATGGAAAGGGGCATTCATTAATGCCAGAAGCCTGGGAAACAAATTAAGCAACCTGCAGGCAATGATGGCAGATTCCTGAGTGGACCTGGTGGCTGTCACAGAGACTTGGGCCTTGGAGAAAAATGACTGGGACCTTTTGGTCCTAGGCTATGCCCTGTTCAGACAGGACAGAAGGGAGGGTGTGGGGGCAGCATTATATGTAGAGGATGGGATAAATGCTACCTCAGTAGATAGCATCAAAAAGGAGGCTATGGAATACCTGTGGATGCTACTCAGCTTAGCAACGGGGAGAGGATCTACACAGGTATGGTATGTCGGCCTCCAGGGCAGGCTAAGTGCAGGGATGAAGAGCTTCTAGAGGAGATCAGAGGTGTAGCAGCATGAAAAGGGGGATAAAGTAGTGGTAGAAATCCTGAATATGCCCGATGTTAACTGGAGCATCCCAATGTCAATTTCTACTTGGAGCCAAAAGGTGGCTGATGCCCTACAAGACTGCCTACTCACACAAGTAGTTAGTGCCCCGACTAGCCTGGACACCATCCTGGATGTGGTCCTCTCTAACTCGGCGGTAATAAGGGCTACAGGAGTTGGGGAGCCACTGACCAACAGCAACCACAACTCTGTGTGGTTTGAATTAGCCCTAGGGGTAGAAAAATCATAATCCAGGACAGAGGTTTTAAACTTTAGAGGAGCCAATTTTGACAATATGAGAGATGTAGTCAGAAGCAAGCTGTTAAAGATCCAGGAGCATTTAAATGTGGAAGAAATATGGGGGCTGGTTAAGTTAGCCATTTTAGAGGTTACCAGGATGTGTGTAAGAACAGTGATCAAATAGAACAAACACAAAAAACAATATGGTTCAGTAACCAGGTAAGGACTGCAATCAGAACCAAAAGGGAGGCCTATCGGGATTATAAAAGAACTCAGGAAGATAGCACATGGGAAGCCTATGTTCAGAAGAACAAAGAAGAAAAAAGTATGGTGAAATCAGCTAAGGCCACAATGGAGCTGTGGTTTGCAGAAGGTGTTAAAGAAGGGAGCAAACACTTTTTTTTTATATATGCAAGAAAAAATGAAAAAAAGGAGGAAATGTTAGGCTCAAAGATAGTGACAGAGTAGTGAAAGAGGACAGGTAAAAGGCCACTGTTCTGAACAACTTTTTTTGCTCAGTGTTCACCAAGGAACACAAAGGCCAGACAGTGGCATTAAGGCTGCTGACAAAGTTGTTCCACAAATGGAAGCATCATCAATCACCAACAGTAGGGTTAGAGAGGTCCTGGATCAACTCAGGGAAGACAAGTCACCAGGGATTGATGGAATACACCCAAGGGTACTAAAGTAGCTAGCAAGTGAATTGGCAGGTCCCTTAGCACATTTTTTCATAAGATCATTTCAGATGGGGGTAGTGCTGGGAGCCTGGAGAAGAGCTGATGTGGTACCTCTCCACAAGGAGGGAGTTGGGAAGAAGCAGGCAACTATTGACTGGTCAGCCTTACATTGGTAGTGGCGGAAACTGATGAAAACCTTAATAAAACAAGACCTGGTAGAGTTCCTAGATAAGAACAGACTGTAGGATGACAGGCAACATGGGTTCATGGCAGGAAGGTCATGCCAAACAAACCTAATCGCATTTTTTGACTGGGTCACTAGGGAACTAGACAGAGGCCACCCAGTGGATCTCCTCTACTCAGTTTCAGTAAGACGTTTGATTCAGTGCTGCACAACCGCCTGCTGAAAAGGTTGTAGGACCTGGGTGTAGCCAAGTGCATAGTCAATTGGGTAGTTAATTGGCTTAGGGACAGAAAACAGAGAGTATTGGTCAATGGGGTGAGGTCTGATGAAGGTGTGGTCACTAGTAGTGTGCCCTAATGCTCAGTTTTGGGGCTAGTCCTGTTTAATGCCTTTATCAGTGACATCAGCATACATATTCAGGGCAAACTTGCCCTATTTGTGGATTATACCAAGCTAGGAGGAAGGGTCAACAGTGAGGAGGCATTTAAGGACCTACAAAAAGATCTACAGAGACTGGAAAGATGGCCTCATTTCTGACAGCTGAAGTTCAATGCAAAAAAATGTAAGGTGGTGCATTTGGATAAAGGGAACCCAAGGACAGAGTGCCACCTCAACGGAGTCTAGCTCAGCATCATGCAGGAAGAATGGGACCTAGGTGTCATCACAAGCAGCACCCTTAAACAGACAAGCTAATGCAACAAAGCTTATAGCAAGGCCAACAAAATGCTAGGGTATATAGGGAGGAAATTTGACAGCAGGAGAAAGGAGGTAATACTGCCACTCTACAGGTCCCTGGTTAGGCCCCATCTGGATTATTGTGTCTAGTTTTGGAGTCCACATCTGAAAAAGGATATAGTCAGGTTGGAGGCTGTTTGGAGAAGAGCAACCAAAATGATCCAGGGCCTTCAAGGGTACTCATATGGGAAGCTTCTGGAAGCATTAAATATGTTCTCACTGGAAACAAGGAGTGAGAGGGGAAATGTGATTGAAACATACAAGTTCCTGAGAGGAATAAATAAGTTGCCATCCTCAGACTTGTTCAAAAGAGCCTCTGACTCTAACACTAGAGGGCACGAGTGGAAGTTGAGGGGAGAGCTTCAAGAGGGAGCTTAGGAAATGCTATTTTACAGAAAGAGTTGTGGAGCCATGGAATAAACTACCAGCTGAAGTAGTGGAAGCAAAGTCTGTGACATAATTCAAGCTGGGGGTGGGACAAGGCTAAAGGGCGATCATAAGCAACAGGAGCAGTAGGAAGCATTAGGCAGAAGGGGGTTAAGTCCTGGGATCTGAGAAGGTCCAAGGAACACATGGGCAGACTAGATGGATCCTTGGTCTCCTTCTTCAATCTTTTTTCTCTGTTTCTGTGTTTCTATGTTTCAACTACTTCAGTTTCCCACACTAGTGAATGGAGCTCTGAAACATTTGCCAACATCAGGTTTGGGGTCACACCAACCAGTCTTACACAGAGAGGCAGCAGAAGCTAAACAAACACTGACCAGCACAGAGAAAATGGCAGCACATGATAAAAGTAGTAGACTCACTATGCAGTGTCATACTAAGAAGTTGAACAGAATGATCTGCCATACCACAGTGACAGTAGGTAGGAAAGTTATGGCTCTATAGGGATCCTCCTGAAGATCTATTGTTACTGGTAAGTAATGAACCTGTCTTCTTCAAGGGTACTGTATCTCCATAGAGTCATGATTAATAAGCAGTACCAACCCCCAAATGGGTGTCTAGGAAAAAGCAGCAGATCAACAGCTCAGGAGAGCAGGCCTTGTAACACAGCAAGGTCACATTGCTCCCTCCTATGTGACACCATGTCTGATTGCAGTGTGTAGTGAAAGTATGAATCCTGTGCTAGCTAGAAGTCATGCAAATGTCAGCAGCTGAAATAGACTGAAAACAGACCACCCACACTGGCATACCCTGTGTGGTATGAGCTGAAATGGCACCTGGTAGGTGCTGCACTGCTTGCATGTTTCAGAATAGGATGCAGGAGATCCATTTGGAGAGGCACTGTTTGAAGCAAAGTTTATTCCTTGTGTAAGAGCCAAAGATTCAAAAGGTTGGTAGGACTGGGCACAGTCCTTGGTTTGGTCCAGGTATTTTTAGGACCCCTGTTCACAACAACAAAATGGACCTATATTCTGCAGCAGGACCTCATGCTTCCTGTGGTCAGGCTATGAGCAATTCTGCAGTGATTCTGTGGCAGTTCTGTGAAGGGCTTAACCTTCTCTGGCAACTCAAATGAGCCCCGAAATAAAATCTAGTTACCCAGAAAGAATGCTCAGGAAAAGGCAGCCTGGGGCAGTTTGGCAGATGTACAGGCAAGGCAATGCAAAGCAGTTTGGGGCCTTTTTCGGCCATTTGTGCACTGGTGGTAGTGCACCTGTCATTAGGGTGCCATATTGTGGAATTCGTTGTCCCTCCCTGAGGTCCACCACTCCCCGGAGTTAGAATGTTTAGAAAGGAGGGGTGCAGGGAGCACAGCCCCCCGCAAAAAAAGAGGATGGTGACATCAGGATGTGGTACCCTAATGACTGGGCGCACTGCTGCCGGCACCCTGTATAGGTGGAACCATTCTGGCATCATGATTTGGACTGGATATAGGGCAAGGAAGAATTGAAGGGTTATTTATTTTTTTACTGCAGTCTGTTTTATTGTTCCATGGCTCCCCCCCCACCTGCCCGGTGATGGTTTATCACAGCTATGCTCCTATGAATTTCTCCCCCACCTGCCCAGTTGCTTGAAGACCAGCATTATCTGGTTGTAAAACAGTGCTGCTCAAATTGCTCCCTCCCACACACTTGCTTGAAGCCTGGTGGTGAAGGTTTGTGTTTTAACGCTGCTCTATTTGCTTCGTCCTGCTTGCACAGTTTAGCACTGGTGGTGTCATTTGTGTCAATACCACTTGGCTTCTATATCTTCTTCTCTCCCACTCTGTAGGGATTTACTGTGCGGCTAGAGAGTATCTGGACCATTTTACATTAGGCAAAGGTCCATAAAACCTCCTATTTTTTGTTTGCAATAATGACCAATACTTCTTTCATTCCACAGTTCTGCAACTGGTAAATAGAACCACCATTCTTTCTCACGAAACAGACTTCCTGAAGTTCCCTCAGTATTTATAGAAGGCCAAAATGGTCATACTCTTCAGGGCTGGGAGCCAGTGGATTGGAAAGTGGTGGCCCAACTAACTACTGCAACCCAGGGGAGATGGATGTATATTGGAGCTGCCAACAACTCACACTAATGCCATTATAAGCTTGCTCACAATCATTTTAGCCATTTAATTGGAGTTTTCAGAGGTAACAGCCATTTTTACTGCACCAAAAAATGCTGTTTCTGTGGCAAAGTCTTGTTTCTATGACAGGACCATGTTTCTGCCACCGTTGCTGCAACCGCAGAATCACAGAAAACACAGGGCCCTGGGTATTACCTAAGGATCCTGTGGCCTTCCAGAGAGTGCTCACAGCTCTTTGCACAGGTTCTGAGGGGAAGGGAAGAATGTGAGCAAGTCAATGAGCTGATTTAATAAGAAATCAGACACCACCTTGGGCAGAAATTTGGGGTGAGTATATGCAATGCCACCCTGTCCATGTGAAACCCTGAAAAGGGGGGGGTCATGAACCAAGGGCTGAAATTCAGACCCATATCTGACTGAGATAATAGTGACAAAGATTAACATAGAAACATAGAAGTTGACGGTGGATAAGGACCACAAGGCCCATCCAGTCTGCCCATTTCTTTTTCTACCTTATAAATGTGCCATCGGCCTTTGCTCTGTCAGTAGCCTATTTATTCATAGTCATTTGTATTGCTCCCTTATGCCTATCCCATGCCTGTTTGAAGCCCTGCACTGCATTCATAGCCACCACTTCTTTTGGTAAGCCATTCCATGCATCCACCACCCTTTCTGTGAAAGAATTTCCCATTTCCTTAATCGGACCCCTCTAATCTCATGCTGTCCTCTTGTCCTGCTATTTTCTTATATTTAAACATGTTAGACTCTTTCACTTTGTTAATGCCCTTAAGGTGTTTGAATGCCTCGATCATATCACCTCTCTCCTTCCTTTGCTCTAGGGTATACATATTGAGCTCTGTTAATCTGTCCTCATATGTCTTCTGATGCAGTCCCTGCACCATTTTGGTTGCCTTTCTCTGGACTGCCTCAATTTGGTTAATCTTCACGAAAGATACTTCATGTCACAGGAAGATGCAGGCTGACAATGGGCTTTAGTCAGGGATTTCAGCACAAGCTTCAAGTCCCAAACTGAAACAGGCTTGCAGACCAGAGGGGCCACATATAACAGATACTTCAGCAACCTGGCTAGAGCCAGATGGGCCACAGTCCTGTCCCTGAGAGGGGCACTGAAAGCCAAAATGGCTGACAGGTAAACTGAGGAATACTATAATCTGTACTGAACAGTCAGAAGGTACAGGTAAACAAGAAGGAACTCACCGAAACCTTGAAAAGGAGAGATTCAAAGGAGATATCTGCAAGCACTTTTTCACTGATAAAATGGCGGACAATGGAACCAGCTGCTGGGGGAAGAAGTACAGGTTGCATCATTGAGCACCTTCAAACATCAGACAGTCATATGGGATTAGTTAGAAAAAAAGGTGGTAGAAACAAAGTGGGGGCCACTAAGGCTAGTACAGAGTAGTTAGGTAGGGTAGGCAGACTGGATAGGCCATTGGGCCTTTTTCTGCTGGCATTATTGTACTGTATGTATCTACGTAGTCCAACGCTGTCTACACAAGGTAAATAAAGAGGTCCAGAGACACTGTCAGCACCATACAGCACAATGCTTCTACTTCAGGGAGCAGGTTTTTGGGCTGGCAGAACTTGGTGAAGTTTTGACACTTATTAAATAAGATTTGGAACAGGAAGGTGGGTTCTGATTAGGTCTGATCATTTATAAATATTTGAATAAATGTGATAAAATACATTATACAATGGCAAGAAAAAATCCTGGACTCTGATTGGTCAGTCTTGGGCTGGACCCATGATGTTATCCCAGCACAACATCACAGGTCTAGTCTCAGCCTCACTGTGAAACTGTAGATGAGCTTCATATGCTTGAGCACCTCCTTGATTGTTTTTGCTTCTTTTAAAAAACCAAAATATTTTTCCACACAAAAACATCTTTAAAATTATTTTTTTATCCTGTATAACAACGAGCCATTGTAAAATAGCAATAATGCCCTTCAGGGTGTGTGTCATTTGGGATAATGTCACGCCTCAGTTGTTGGACGCACTCGGCCTGCGGCCTTGTACCCAACCACCTGAGGCGTGACATTATCACAGCACGACACACATCTTGTCAGCCATTATTGCTTAATTAAAAGGGGCCAAACTCTGCAATATTTAATATAGAGGCCCAAAGGGCAAGAATTTAATTCATTGTTTGTATGAAAAGTAGAGTAAAACTGATAAAGCAAAGCAATCATTAACTCCTGCTGCTTGGGCCTGTGGTTGTACTGGGAAAGGAGAGAGATGCGGAAAGAGATGCTAGGTGGGTATAGTATGATGGATGTTCCAGAGCAGACCAGGCCAAAATAAATGGTTAATGAATGATCAAATGAGCAGCAATAAGAGCCCACCCACGCTACCCATGTGATACAGCTGCATTGCATGTTCCAGTGTACTGTGGTACAGTACACTACCTGGTCCAACAAGTGGCAATGTTTTCTACTACTTCTACTAAGCACAGTAACATCTTTTAAACAAAAAATGAAAGATATTCTTACTGACCACCACCCAGGCAGTCACAACAGTCAAGATTAGTGCAGTCAATAATAAACAGTTTGCCACTACTGTGTGTGCACCTGATGACACACAATGAAACTACATCCTTCCTTGTTCCAAGAAATAATTGCTGCCAGTGCCAAGTATGTGAGAATATAATATAAAATAATCTCAGTCCAGGCAGTTACTGTAACTGAGATATATTACGTCGTACTATAAACAATGGCCCCTATGCATGATGCCAATGTGCCTCAGACACTGGGAGTGTTGGCATCGCTACAATGGAATGCCACAGAATGGGATCCCATGGACCCCATGTGGCATTCCCAGAGGGTGCATGCAGCATTGATGCACCCTGTCCCCTGGTCATGCAGATAGCAATGCACCGGGGCAGGTGGCGTCAAGCTGGGGGTGTGCCCGCACTCTGCACCATTTACAAAGGTGCGGAGTGCTGGATGCAGGGGGTGCACCTTACAGTGGGTAACACCCAGCCATAAGGGATACATGCCCCCCAAGAATGCTGCTGCTGGCTGCAGCACTGAGGTGGGGGCACTGCAGACCCCCCACATGCTGCCCCAGCCCATGGATCTACAAGGAGGGCTGGGGGCGGCTGACCTGGCACCCACCTGCCCCAAGCTCACAGTGCACATCATGCCCTCCTATGTAGTCTGTGCCCTGCAGGTGCAAGGGATCCATTGGTGGACTGGGTCTAAGCATCCCACTGGATGTGTGCCTGATCCACAGATATGTCCACCTTGATGTGGTATTATCACAAGAAACTCACCTTAATGCAGCAGTGTGCCAACTTCTAAAAAAGTTCAAATATTCCCAGATCTATACCTCCTCTTATAACCATGGCAAGCACTTAGGAACAACCATCCTTATCCTAACAAACCTTTCACTCTTCATGAGCAGATAATGGATAAACAAGGCAGCTTTACATTAGTGACTGGTACCCTATATGACATATTAATGGCATTGTTTAGCATATCTCTCCCCCTAGGTCAGATTCTTTGGATGTATGCCTAATTAGTGACAAGATATTAATGGATATTACAAGGATGCTTCTCATGGGAGGGGACCTTAATTTTATTCTACATCAACACTTGGATCTCACTAATTCTTCCCCTGGCAAACAACCATTTGTTACAAAATTCTGCACATAACACACCACCTAAATTGGTTGGGAAAATATCCTGAGAACTCTCCATCACACTCAGAAAGACTACGTACACTACTCATCACCACACAGAATATATGCTCAAATAGATTACTACTACACAGAACAAGAAAACATTGATAAAATTGTAGAATGCAATATGGGGTGAATCAACCTCTCTGACCATGTTCCACTTCTTCTACATCCCCAAATAGGGGAGAGAGAAAAAAATGCATATTGGTGCCTAAATACTGTACACATATGAGACCCACAGTTTCAACAGTTGATTAAATAGAGAATTTTGCAAATTTTGCAAGATAACAAAACAGCAGAAATTTCACTGACAGTTCTGTGGGACACACCAAAAACTGTCCTACAAGGCTACATAATCACATACACAGTCAGGCAGAAAACAGATCGAGAAGAGAAACACGTCAGACTTATGCAACAGTTGAACACACTACAAACTGAACACAAAGCAGGTGGTATAGGGGTTTCCCCCACCCTACACTGGCTACAATGAGAATTACAATGCCTCCAAACTCAGAAGGTAGAACTTGCACTAACCTATTTGAAATAAAGATACTACGAAGGTGGACCCCAGGCCACCAGGCTGTTGGCTCACCAGTTACGGAAGAAACAAAATGCAGACACACATAGTAAAAATCTGTGATAATAGAAGACAACAATTCACGTAGAAATCTAGTGAAGTTCTCAGCACCTTAAAACACTATTATGAACAACTCTATTCCGATGCAGATCAAAACTCAACCCCCCCACCTCATAGCTAATTTTTCCCACTCTCTTGAAACTACCCAAAATAACAGAGCATGACGCCCAGCTTCTCACAGCCCCTATAAAAGAGAGAAATAGGAATTGCCCTAACCAGATGTCAAATAAATAAGAGCCCAGGCCCAGATGGCTTTGTTTCAGAGTTCTATAAAAAATGTAAAAAATAAATGCACTCCATATTACAAGCGACTTTCTGTGATGTACCAAAAAAGTGAGTAATACCAAATTCTTGAAATATGCATCTATATTTGCTATTTTAAAACCCAACAAAGACTCCACTTGTCCAGACTCCTACAGACCAATTGTCATAGAGTGTGGGAATAAACTTCAGATGAGGCAAATTTACAGGTTTAAAACACACAGTGGTGTGATATTTATTTTTCAAAAGTTCAAAAATAATAAGTAAAAAAATAGCAAAGAAAATCATTACTTAACAGCAGTAATTTCTCACATTATACAGTCCTGGATCTTACAGCTCCTAAGCCCCTTCTCATCTGCATTCAACAGCTTGTCTACAGTAGCACCTCTCTCCTTCACTCTCAAAACTGAACTCTACTAGACTGAACTGAACTGAACTCAGTGAAGAGGTTTTATATCTTTTTGGTGGGGTCACCTGACTAAGCCCTTTCTATTTATATGTCTGGACATGATGTTTCATGTCTGAACATGTTGTTTCAAAACCAAGGGGGGTGTTTTGTTTTAGGGGACTTCCTGATTCAGTTAAAGTTACAGTGTATATCTCCACAGATATTGACTCTATATCTCTGAGCCACAGTGACTAAACACTTCTATAATCTTATACAGTAACAAGTTTATAGTGTGAATTTATGGACATACCTTAAGGATTTCTTATCACTGTATTAATCATGAAATTATTGTTGTTTTATATGGCTTCTGAATCCTTTTATTTAAAAAAGCTTTATTAACTGTATGTATTCCTCTTGTATTTAAAATAGCCTTTGGGCTAGATATTCAACTGAGTTGCATCAGTGCAACACCAGAAATGTTCCCCGGGGCACTATTCAAAAGGGAGAATTGCACAGCACAATTCCCCATGTGCCGGGGTGCAAAGATAATGTATGTAGCACATCTCCAGTGGACGTGCCCATGCTTATGTGGCACATCCCAATAGTCAGCCCAGGATGTGCAGTGCATATGCTGGCACATCCTTGAGATGCACCACATACCAGGGCACAAGGCTGAGATTGACAAATAAGGCTCAAATGGTGACCACCCACAAGCGAGCTGCCATAATGCAAGGCACATCACAGCAGCTGCCAGGTGTGGGTAGCCTCCCACAAAGTACACTGTGCACAAGCACCCAAAAACATCCATGGTGGTCCAGTAGTTTCCCCCTTCCTACCCATAATCCTGATCAACTGAAATACAATAATAACATGACCCTGGTAGTCTAATGGTACCCCCCCCACCACTCCCATAGCTCAGATAGCTGACAGTAATACAATAAAATATCCCTGGTAGTCTAGTGGTACCCCCCACCCCTTCTGTAGCTCTGATCACAGACAGTAATATAATAACATTTCCCTGGTAGTCTAGTGGTACCCCCACACCCCTCCCATTGCTCTGATCACTGAATCTAACAGTGCCATAACTCTCTAGTAATCTAGTGGCACCCCTCATCCACACAGGACTCCCAGCCAACCCAGCTCTCCCCCTGTCATTGGCAGGCAGCAGCCAACCCACCCACAGACCTCTGCAGCTGTCCATTGAATGACAGCTTACAGTATTAGCTACAAGCCCATTGGTCATTAACCATTAAGATGCCTTCTTGTCTGGTTGTCCAAAAATAGAAAGTGATTGCAGCAAAGTAAAGTCCATCAAGTTCTGGAGGAAATGTCACAGACAGTCCACAGACACAAAGTTCAGCAGAGACCTGATGAACTCTACGATGTCCAGAGATCCTACAGAGGCTGTAGTTGGCATGTTATGAGGTAAACATCCTTTAAGCAACAGAGGGTAGCTCTCACAAGGCTAACAGGGCAGTCCACCGAAGAAGGCAGGAACAAACAGATAAAGGGAACATCTCCAGGCTCAGACAAATTACAGCCAAAAAATAACATATGCCATACACTTCAGCACTCACTGGTTGCAGAACTCAGGCAGCCCCTGGAGGATAGGAAAATCATCTATCCTGGAACAGATCTGGAAGGAGTCTCTTAGGTTCTGGGGCAGCCAACTCCACCAATTCAAAAATAGACCTGAAGCCTTGGTGAAGCACAGATAAGCAGGCAGGGTACAGTATTCTGAAGTGCAACTCTACTACAAATAACTTAGATACCAGGGGGTGATATGCCGACCATTTCTGCTGGGTTACCATTGGGAGATCTTGAGCAATCCTGATCCTGGAACCCTCCCACAGGATTTTACAGAGCTCCAGGACCTTGGATAAAATATGCTGCCTGCTCAGATAGTTGAGCAATCTGAGGATAAACGGCAGTGGGGGAGAGCCATCTGCCAGTCTGGGTTGAAGAGAGTGGTGAACCTGCTCAACAACATAGACTGAGTTGATGGGAGAAGGCCCTGCAGTTTTCTCTTCAAGATTTTGAGAGAACAGGACCAGAGAAGCCCCTCCAGCATCCTCAGGAAGGCCGAATATTACCAGATTGTTATGACAGCTTCGACCTTCCAAATCTTCAAGTTTGGCCTCCACCTTCTAGAGCTTATAAAAGAAACCACCTATCTGGGTCTAACTTGTCCATCCAGTACTCCAGAGAGACAGTACGTGCAGCAACATCAGTGATATTTTAGTAGATTCATCCAGCTTGGCCCAGAGGGATTTGAGTTCAGACGTAATGTCCTGGAGGGCCGACTTGAAGGGCTAAAATTCAGCCAGGAACTTTGCCTCAGTAAGAGGGACCTCCATCAGTGTAGGAGTTGCAGTCTTGCAGTCTTGCCAACAGCCCTTGGAGCACTTTGCGCTTTTCTCTGGTGTTGGTGGTGGGGTGTGGGAGGGTGGTGCTTGCTTCATTTTGGAGTCCAACCAACCACGAGAAAAGCAATCCAGACAGGACAAAGACCACCGAAAGCACTGATAAGTAGTCCAAAATAACTAGGCAGGCTAGAAAGAGCAAACTTAGTCCCCAAAACAATAACTTTAAATCAAATAGCAGAATTGGAGTGGGAGCAGGTGCTGGAAGCTGCTACTCCTGGGTCTGCACCACGTGACTCTCTTTTTAATATAATTACTCATGCAGGATATTCTATAAACTTGGACAAATGATATAGAATTGTAACTCCAAGGAGTGGATTTTCACCCTGGGCAGGAATTAACTAATGTAGGGAATAAAGAACTGGAAAAGTAATAAAAATGTTAATAACAAAGAAAAGAAGATCATGCTGCAGTGGCTGCAGAGGAAGTGGGGAAAAAATGTCGGAACACCAAAGGAAGATCCACATGATGCTGTACTGTGTTGTGATGAAGACTCTCAAACTGATGTTGCACTCTGTTCCATGATAGCATGCACAGCATCAATTATTTTTTGCTTGTTTATCTTTAAAGAAGTGTCATCATCACGCAATAGTTGCTTTGATTTGTATTGTGGGTCCAAGATTGTTGCTTTAATGTAGTGCTTAGATTGAAGCATTGTATGTAGTTTTTCAGCTTCATCAACTTTTTTTGATCATTCAGCTGGCTACACCTTTTTGTATTCTGGTGGGCGATCTGTCAGCACCACTGGCAGCATGTGGGATTGAATTGTTTATGTTCTTTAAGTTTTCCCTAACCAGATTCAATCTGAATTTTCCTTTTTTTATTAAGGGTATCTCCTGGCTAAGAGTTGATGAGTTTGTAGTCACCTCTCTGGTGATTTCCTCAAATGGTTGGAGGAGTAAAATTAGAAATTCCAACATGGCCCATGGTGGTAGAATAATATAGACAACTGCATCACTAATTTTATTTTACTGTTTGACAGCTTTCTTTTGTTCCAGCAGCCTTTGGAACATAAGAAAGGCTAAATTCCACCTACAGTAGTAGACATGCCTTGGATCAGTGTGTGCAAAGATAATTTGTGTTCCTCCTGTATTTTTTCAAACAAGTGACAGGCTTTGTTTGAGTGATTGAAGTGAGTGCAGATTCTTTTAGCAGTGCTGATAAGAACTTTTATGTACAATACCTGTCCTCATCAAGAAAACTGTGAACTATTAAATTCAAGCAATGTGCAAAGCAATGGATGTGAACAAAGCCTGTCTCCTCTAAGGCCTTCCATATGCTGGACCCATTATCTGCAACTGTAATGTCAATTGACAGTCCCTGTGACATGAGCCATTGCTGTATTTGTTGAGCTCTTCATTAATATTGTATGAGTTAATGTTTAGATGGAAAATAAAACATTCTTAGAACAGCAAACTGCATTTCACTTTTCCCACAAGAATTATCAAAACATTTTCAATGCTCAGTGACAATCATGAAGGGTTCAGGCTGTCAGCTGGTCCAGATATTTGTTGTGAGATGCTCCCCCCCAACAACACTGGCCAAAATAAATCTGAGATTTTGTTTTATTTTACGTACGGCATCATAGAGATAACTATATAGAGATCTGGAATCCCTGTTGAGAGAAATATTTTCTTGATGGTATATTATACTGAGGTTCAATGCATTCAAGCAGCTACCTGAATACTATGTGTTCAATCACATCACATGGTAGCAGGTCAGTGGCTATCATCTCTGAAATTTTCTTTGTTATTGTAACAGCAACAGGGTGGGTCATGCAATATTTGGCTTTATGTTTGTATGTTTCTTAGATGGTAAGCTATTTCACTGAAGGAGGAGGGCTTTTGAACACATGGCCACTATCAGAAACACTAGGACTTGGAGTCATTTGAGTGGAAGGAAGCACTGGAGGTGTTTCTATATTGCTGTGGGGGCTGCCACTGCTTTTGTCTATCAGAATTACCCCTGAGTGTAGTGAGCTATCATCACTGTCACTTTCTCTTCTATTGTCAGAAATAGATTTTTTCATTAATGTTATGACATCTGTTGGGGTGACTTTTCAGTGCTGAAGTTCCCAATACTCCTTTCTGTTTACTCCTGCTGACTGCTCACTAGCAAATTTCGCATTTTGCCACCAACTCATTAAAAGCACTAATGGAGAAGTATGACCAAACAAAAGATTATATCTTTTTAGTCTTTTGGCCAGAGGGTAAGCACTTCTGAAAGAAAAATTATTGAGCACCTAGAGGCCAGCATGGCACAGGACCCAAGGCAGCATGGATTCACAGCACAAAGGTCATGTCAGACGTATTTAATAGATTCCTTTGACTTGGTGACCAAAGTAGTAGACCAGGGAAGGGCTGTGGATTTGGCCTACCTAGACTTTAACAAGGCATTTGCCACAGTCTCAGACAAAAGATTAATAAACAAATTAGCCAGCCTGGGAGTGGGTCCCAGTGTGGTAGCCTGGGTAACAAATTTACTGGACAACAGGACACAGAGGGTAATAGTAAACAGAGTACACTCTGAAGAAAGGGTGGTTTCTAGTGGGGTACCGCAGGGTTCAGGACTGGGACCGGTCCTCTTTAATGTCTTTATAGGAGACATTGCAGAGGGACTGGAAGGAAAAGTATGCCTCTTTGCAGATGACACAAAGATCTGCAACAGGGTTGATACACAAGGTGGGGTGGAAAGGATGAGAAGGGACTTAGCAAGGTTGGAGGAATGGTCAAAAGTATGTCAGCTTAGATTCAATGAAAAAAGTGCAAAGTGATGCACCTGGGAAACAAAAACCTAGAGAAGAGTACACAGTGGGGTGAGGGGTACTAACAACAACAAAAATGGAAAGGAACCTGGGGGTAGTCATATCAGATGACCTTAAGGTAGGCAAGCAATGTGAGAAAGCAGTAAGGAGGGCTGGGGGGATACTGGGATGCATAGGGAGAGGCATCACCAGTAGAAAACAGGAAGTTGTTATCCTTCTTTACAGACAGTTGGTGAGACCCCATCTGGAGTACTACATGCAGTTCTGGAGACACCATCTCCACAAGGACATAGACAGGATGAAGTCAGTTCAGAGGAGGGCAACTAAAATGGTGCAGGGTCTGCAGCAGAAGCCATATGAAGAATGACTAAAAGAGCTAAATATGTTTACCCTTGAGGAAAGGAGGGAGAGGGAGGACATGACAAAAACTTTCAAGTATCTCAAGGGAATAAACAAAGTCCAAGAGGGGAGCATCTTTCAGAAAAAGAGATGAGCAAGAACAAGGGGGCACAATTTGACGATAGGGGGACACCTCAGGGGCAATGTGAGGAAGTATTTATTCACGGAGATGGTGTTGGACATGTTATGGTCTACCTGAGAAGGTCATGGGGTCTAAAACAGTGGGGGAATTCAAGAATTTATTTTATGTATTTAGTTTTTGTTGACTGGGTAAGTACACTAGATAGATTCTGCCTATTTTCAGGCATGACCTGGGGGAGGGGGATACATATGAATGCCAACTTACTTTGAACCAGATTAAGCGGTTGGTGGTATTTTAGTGAATGGGAGGAAATTTGACCAGGGCACCAGGGAAATTCCCCTACTCTTTTCAGAGGGGAATACTCTGTCCAAGATGGCGCATCCTCCTCTACCTACTGTGGAGGTGGATGGAGAGACAGAGGACTTGGTCTCGACTCCTGTCTCTGGTTGTTTAGAGACCGTGTTGGACAATACAATGTCTGTGAATGGCTTTACTGCTGCTGCTGTTCTCCTGCAGGATGCACCTATTTCTTGAGATGCAGCTCTTTTGGACCTGTCCCTACCGGATAGCCCACTTACCCTGGATGTTTCTACGATGGTTGAACAGGGTCTACCTACTACTGCAGGTGCGTTGCCTGAGAAGGATATTGAACAGCATCTGGTAGACACAGCACGATGTGGTTCTTTTTCTGCCTGTGCTTTGAAAGCTGACTCACTCTCTGTTCGTCCCGCTACTGCTCAAGCTGCCTGTCCTACTGCCTCTTCTTCTGTAAGTGGAAAGGGGGACCTACTTGCTTTTACTACGGAGGCCTTACCTGGCTCTACATTTGCAATGCCTATGCCTTTGGAGGATCATTCTTCTCTGTTGCTGCTGACTGATGCCTGTTTCACTGAACGTTCTGTCGTTTTGACATCCCCTCTGGAGAACCAAACCCTCCCACCATCGCATGAACAAAACATTATTCTCCCGGAGGAGCCTACCTGGTCGGTGGAGGAAGCATTATGGGGTGCTGGCTGGATTCGGGAACCCGGACAGGAACAGTGGGTTTCTGGTCTGTCCCTTATTCGGTCCCCCCGTCCCGGCGACTTCCTGGAACCATCACAGAATCTGCCTGCTGCCTGCAGCCCCTCAGACCCATTGAGCATCCCGATGGAGCTAGCGCTCACCCAGAACCCTGTACTGGCCCTCCCACAAGGATCTGAGTCGCATATCTCTCCTCCTCCTCACTGTTCAATGGGGACTGTTCAGAATTTTGCTGTTCTGGGTAAGCCATCCCCTGAACAGGTAAGGAATACTCGTTCTTTTTCATCCTTGTTTCACTCTCCAGTCTTGGCAGCTAAGAGACATAATGCAGTCCGATTGGTTTATAGAGGTGGACTACCAGACCCCCCTGACCGTGTCTTTGTAGCCAGGACACTGTTAAAAGACTCTCTTAAATTCTTTGCTCATGAGATTAATGCCCTTATTCATGTCTCCGGGGAATCCACGTTTGATGTCAGCTTCCAGACGTCTCGTGGGTTAGGCCGTTTTTGGACTAGATACCATGCATTGAAATCCACTGCTTTATGGACTTCCTTTCAGGCCATTCCCTTTCAAAACCTACTTTTAAGACAATTACGGTGATGTTCCGGAATGAGGGGATTGATGTGTCGGATATCGTATATTGGCTGGGGCAATGTTGTACGGTACAGGGCCACCCTGAGGCTATCCTGGACACTGAAAATATTTGGACGGAAGGATGGAAGTTTAAAGTACTGTTACGCACCAATGACAATGGGCCAATCCATTTGCCTAACTCTTTTTTTCTAGGTTGTGATCGAGGGGTACTGTTTTAACCGGGACAGCCTAAGGCTTGTAATAGGTGTGGGAATCCCTCGCACCTAAGTAATGTCTGTGATACTGTGAGATGCAACAATTGTGAGGTATTGGGACATGTGGGAATCCGATGCCAGAATGTTAGCAAGTGTAATCTTTGTGAGGTGGTAGGGCATATGTTTCAATCTTGCCCCTGGTCTGCCCATGCCAAGGCAAATCATGATGGCAGAGTAGATCAACGCTTTGTGATAACGCAGGCACAAAAGGCGCGGCTGCACACCACTACTACTGCTGCTCCCATTACGGCTGTGGTAGATCCTGCCCTGCCTGATCCTGTACCTATGCCCCCCAGGTTGCTACCCTTCCGCAGTGGTAGAAGCTGGATCCCGGCTTCCTCAGAACTCCCTCTTACGCCGCTTGCCATGACGAAAGAAGTGAGCTCGGATCACACCCCTGGCCCGAGTGTTATGCCACCTCCCAGTGAGTTTGCTACTGTTGCACGACGAAGGTCACTGAGGATAGGTCCTCGTGCTCCCTCACCTTCTATACTGCCCGTGACACCCCCACCAATTGCCCTGTCTAATACATATGAGATTCTTCAGATGACTTCGGAAGATGCAGGTGGTGAATCCGACTCTTCTTCTATTGCATCCTCGCTCCCTGATGGCTCCACTGACTCAGAACTCCAACTGGGCTCTGGGCTATCGCAGAACGTAAGGCTAAGGTCAGACTTAAAGGTAAAATGTAGTTGGGAAACTGAAAGTCTTGAGGTTAAGCTCACATTGTATACCTGGTACTATGGCGCTCTTTGTGTGCCACACTGTTAATGTCAACAGTATGAAACGAGTGGAGAAGTGTAGAATAGTGTTTTCCTTTCTTCGTTTCTTACCGTTAGGTATTTTGTTCTTGCAGGATACCAGACTCCACTCAGTGCAAGAAGTTAGAATAGCAAAGCAGGACTGGCTTTTGGGCCCTTCATTCTGGTCCATAGGACAGGATCCCTGTTCAGGCCTGGGCATATTGGTCTCCGTTCCAGGATTCCGTTTATTGAAATTGTTTGATTTGGCTCCTGGCAGGGCCCTTGTTTTGGATTTTGTTATAGGTAACTGCCCGTACCATGCTATTAACATTTATGCCCCCCAGGTTAAATCCGCTCACATTGCCTTTGCTTTCCTTGATTCGCCTTACTTGCATACTTCTTTCCAAGTAATATTTTCGGTGATTTTAACTGTGGTCTTAGTTTTCTACTGATAAGTCGTTTGCCATCACTAAAAGATCTTTTGTGACTCCATGAATTGGATAACCTGATTCGGACTGCACGTTTGACTGATACTTACCTTTCTTTCACAAATTTACATACTCCCACTTTTCAAAAAGGAAAGCTGGCGACACGTATTGATTTTGTTTTTTTATCACGCACAGTACCAATTAGTTCAGCTCAAGTACAGGCAGTTGTCTTTTCTGATCATAAGCTACTATCGATCGGTGTGGGTCCGATGGCCCCTTTTAGCAAAGGACCCGGATTTTGGAAGTTTAATACTTCTTTATTGCAGGATGTGATGTTCCAGGGATTCCTCTTGTCTTTTATTTCTGCTCGTAAGTCTGTGTTTCTTCTTTATGATGACCCCATCCGTTGGTGGATAGACACGAAACACAGCCTTAACTGTTTATCTGAAAACTTATAGTCGACAGAAGTGTAGGACTGATTATTTGGATTATTTACAGAGACGGACACACCTACAGTCATTGTTTTCAATAGCACATGTGACAGGACAGAATTTGTCCTCCCAAATCCATTCTGTCCGGAAAGACATGTTGAGCGTTCTGTCTAGACAATCTCACCAATTGTACCATCAACACAAGTTCCATATGTCAGGTCCTCGGGTCGAGGTGTGCCCTTTTGAGTCCAATTCACGACAAGTCTCTCAGAGGACTGTGTTGTGTCTTGCCAATTCTGACGGAACACTTTGCACTACCCGCTCTGATATTCAGCAAATAGTGACGGACCACAAGACTGCTTTATTTTCCCCACTTTCTGAATGTCGGGGAGACCCAGCACTTCTGTACCAAGATTTAGATATTCCGCTCCCTTCAGCACAGAGTGTAACTATATCCTGTGCGCCCTTGTCAGAGACAGAGTTGTCTTCGGCAATTTCTTCTTTACCTTTGCATAAAACTCCGGGTCCGGACGGTCTCCCAGCTGCTTTGCATAAAGTATTACATGACCATTTCCTCACGGAACTGACGGTTGTATTTAATGCCCTGCTCAATTGTGAAACTGTACCTCTGGACTTTACCAAGGGTACATTAATTTATGTCTATAAACAAAAAGGTGATATATTTACCTTTTGGAGAATTGGTGCCCTCTTTGCATGCTTAATACGGATTTTAAGTTATTGATGAAAATTATTGCAAAACGATTATCTGGGACTGCGGAATCTGTCCTGCACCCGGCCCAGTCCTGCTCCATACCTACCAGATGGATATCGGATCATCTGATTCTCCTTCAGGAACTGTTTTCCCATGGATTTGCAGGGAAGTCCTCTGGTATTATTGTTTCGGTAGATCAAAAGGCAGCATTTGACTCGGTTAATCATGCTTTTTTGTGGCATGCATTACGTTTCTTACATATACCGGATACCACGATCCAATGGATGCAAAAGTTCTACAGAATGGCCACGGTGGTTCCAGTTGTGAATGGTTGGGTCAGACCCATGATTCCTGTTAAACGAGGTGTCCGCCAGGGCTGCCCAGCGAGCCCTCTATTATATGTCCTATTTTTAGATGTTCTGCTTCGCAGACTGAATGCTCACCCTCATATTCATGCCATTTCTTGTGCTGAGATGTTGGCACCATATAAAGCCATTGCATATGCTGATGATATGTGCCTCCTACTGGCTGATCTAGCCTCGGTGGAGACTTCACTACAAGAATTTTCATTGTTTGGACGTTTCTCAGGAGCTTGACTGAATTTCGAAAAGAGCATGGGCATCCGGTTGGGATCCATAGTGGCCCCGATGCCATGTATTGGCCCTCTACATTTGGCAGATGGGCCTATTCGTATTCTAGGCATCCATTTCGGAATCTGTGACCCTGATATCTATAATTGGGATATGAAACTACGTCAGGGGAAACTGACAGTTGCCTCCTGGAATAGGGGAACTATTGGGAAGAAGAAAAGAGTATACTTGATTAAGACCTTTTTATTGCCTCTATTTCTTTATTTGGGGTATGTATTCCCTATCCCAAAGTGTCTGGAAACTGCAGTTTTCAGTTTGTTTTTTCAGGCATTGTGGGGTAGCAGACTGAACCCGATCAAACGTAATGTTACATATTTACCCATAACAGAGGGTGGTGTGGGTATGATTAACCCCTTGTTATTTTACTCTAGTGTTTTTTTTATAGCCAATCTCTGGCTGCTTCTGATTAATACTCAGAAGGGCTGACCAGTGGGAACACAACTCCTTACATATGCTGCGTCTTCCATGTGGCACACCTTTGTATGTGAAACACATGTTTTTTTGTCTAAAGCAATGGCGAGTGACGCCTCAGTTGCTCATTGCTCACTCACATAAAACTCTTTATAAATTGCTTCTTGCATCCGTGTGTAACACTCAACCTCCTTTTGTTAAATGTCCGGTTCAACATCTTTCCTCCCTTCTCTTTTTGTTACGGTGCAAAAGAATCCCTGCACATATGTGGGATTTTCATTGGTTGTCATGCCATGAACGGATTAATGTTAAATCCAACCACAAACACAAGCAGTTCCAGGACAGGTTATGTTCTAGACCACAGTGTAATGCAGTACAAGAAACATTATCTCATTTATTTTTTTGAATGTTCATTTATCCAACATTGGTGGGCCTTTTTGGCGAATAAATGGGCCTCTCCTATATTCCATACTGTCTCTTTTCAAACGTTAATGTATGGTGTTTTTTCTCCTCGATGGTCTTTATGGCATACGGAGACTCTAAATCTTATTCTAGTGGTGATCAAGTGGAATATTTGGATGGCTCGTTGTCATTTTACCCTACAGCAAAAGGACTGCACCTTTTTGGAACTTGAACGGAAGATCATGAAGGACTTGAAAGCCATATATGAGTATGAACAAACATTGCACTCTGCTTCAAGTTTGCTTGCCTTATGGACTGCCCTTCCCTGGATTACTGATTCGGATTCGGCCGTGACTTGATGACTCCTACTTGATGCCTTTTGTTATGTTTTTTATTTTTGGGGTGTAGCTTCTATTGCCTAGTACTTTGCTTTTATGTTGATTTTCTTTTCTGTATATGTTGTTATGCATTGTGTTAAACTGTATATCACATGATTTCTTGTTACAATAAAACTTTCCCCTACTCTTGGTCAAAGGGTGCTATACTTCTGTTTGGACTTGGCAGTGTGCTTGCTGACAACAGAGAGTGTGGACGTGCGGGAGGCTGAGGTGCCGATCACCTCCTCGGCCCCCCTTTACCGGAGTGATCACAATGGATAACGATCGCATGGAAAATGATGAGTTTACCTGTGAGGATATCTGGAGCAGCAAGACCATTGGTACAGCTGCTTCTCAGCTGGAGCCTTCGATGGAATCTGGGAGAGACGAGGCTTGCAATGCTGCATCAATACAATTACAGCTTGCTGAAGCTGAGCGGTGGTTCCTGGCTACTCAGAATCAATTGCTGCAGGAACTTGGACATCACCAGGGAGACTTGCTGAAGGAACAGGAACGGGAAGTCGCACAGCCTTCCACTGTACTGGACCTAGCATCGGAGGTACTGCCTGAAGAGAACTCCATGCTGCTGAAACCTGCTACTGAAGTTGAACTACTGCCACACTCTACGACTTTGTCTACGGAAGACATAAGTAATGCTGATGTGGGTAAGTCTATGCCACAGCCTGGTAGCACAGTTCGGGGACTATTATCTCCTGATGGGTCTGATGTGGGCATTCTGGCTGGGGAGGGCCTGGCTGTTTCTGATGGCACAAGTCCTGGTTCCTTCTGTGTAGGACGTTTTCATCTTGGACTTTTGCCAAAGAAAAAGGGAATTAGAGTTGGTGGATCTGTTGGCATCCGACATGACAAGAAGGGCCGGGTGTTAGCTTCAGCTGTGGTGCCTTCCCCTTCCCCTATGACTATATCTCAGGAGGTGGACTTCTCAGCCAGAGTGGCTGAGGCTCCTACAGCATGGGTTACTACTGTGTTGGAGGTGGCAGGCTGGGTTAAATCTCCAGATGGAAATGGCTGGGATGCTGATTTGAAGGTGTTGCCAGACATGGGGGAGCAGGTAAGGCCTACTGCTGACCCTGATGTGGACATTGCTGATTCCTTATTGACACCTGGACAGCATTCCCTGATGGTAGGGGTTCAGACCTCTCCTAAATTGACCCATGATTTACTTCTAACTGAAATTAAATATTTGGAAGGAGAAGCTCCTTTATCTGTTGAATTACCCCCTTCCTCTCCTTTCTCTGATAAGCATCAGGTTTCAGTTGTGCAGCAGTTATCTTCCCCTCCTGCCTCAAACCTAACAAAACCTGCTCCAGCCCAATAATCTTTGACTAATTTGTGGCATGATAGGGTCACAGAGCAGTTATTTCCTGCTACTTTTGGCCTTCTTTCTGATCCTGCAGCTCAACGTAATGCAGTTCGTTTAAAGTTTAGAGGACCTCTGGCAGAAGTACCAAATGGGCATTTTGTGGGGCAAGAACTTCTGAAGGGAAGCATGAAGTTTTATGCATATGAAATATATGCTCTGATTCATATGCCTGGGGAATCTATTTTTGATATCAGTTTTAAGCACCCTGTAGGCCTTGATAGATTCTGGAAACAGTTTCAAACGCTTAAGAATACTCCTTTATGGAGACCTTTTATGGCCATCCCTTTGACAAAACCAATTTCTAAGAAAATTACTGTTTTGTTCTGCAATGAGGGTGTTAATGTTGCTGATATCACCTACTGGTTACAACAACATTGTACTGTGAAGGGGCAGCCTGAACCTATTTTGGACGATGAGCACCTCTGAACTGGGGGCTGGCGTTATCTGGTAGACTTGCATCTTGAACATGGTCTCACCAAACATCTACTTGTTTTTTCTTGGGGAAGGTCAGGGGAGTTTTATTTTACCCTGGTCAACCCAGGGCTTGTTACAAATGTGGAACATTGGGACACCTGAGTAATGTTTGTGGTTAGTAAAAATGTGGCCTTTGTGGTGACTTGGGTCACATTAGTGCTCACTGTAGGAGACCCATGAAATGTAATCTCTGTGATGAACAAGGGCATACATTTCGTACGTGTTCTTGGGCTTCACATAATAATGCAGATCCCATGCTCTGTGCAGAGCCGGATGTATATGTTGCTAATGCCCAAAAAGGAAAACAAAAGATGCATGACCTACTCTCGCAGTCCCATTCTTTGAACCCAGTACCTCAGGATCTGTCTAATGTTTGCCCTGAGAACCCCGTAGTTGAGCAGAGGATGTGCAGGTTAATATGGAGATTTCACAGCCAGAATCTTCCCATTCAGACATGACCAGGGTGGACATACCCCCTTGTTCCAGTTTCCCCACTGCAGATTGACTCCCCCTTCTGTTGCACTGCAGTCTGAGGAGACCGGTTCTACTGGTGTGGTGGCAGAAACAGTCTGCAAGGCTGTAGTGAGTATAGAGGTGTCTAGTATGCCTCCTCCAGATGTGCAGCAGGACATTCCCTTCCAGAGAGTGACTCACTCCAAGGCTAGTAAATCAAATTTAGATGGTCAACAGACACCTACAGAACCTGATTTAGTCCCTGTACAAAATTCCTATGCCCCATTGTTTGACCAAGATGGTGACAAGGATGGCATTTTTATTTATTTATTTATTTAAACATCAGTTTAACAACCTTTGAGCCAGAGGCTCATTTACAAAGGTACCTCGTCACATAGAGGACAAACAGACATTAGAGCAATAAACAACAGTTAATACAGAAATAAAGGCAAGTTCAAGATACATATGCTTTAAAGGGCGAGACCGTAGGGTAAGATTAGATGGGGAGGGTGGGGAGGAAAGACGAGAGGTAGGGTGGAAGTTCAGGGAGAAAGAGAGGCAGGGCAAGGGGGGTGGGAGTGCTGCTCAGCGAGCATTGCCGGTCTATAAAAAATTTTATGTTCTTAACTTTTAAAGTCTTATCACCCCACTTACTTCTCAGCAGCAACACTCAGGAATTGAGCAGGTGGTTTCTGAGGCTGAGTTTAAAGCTTGCTAATGTGGGGGAGTCAGAGATACTGGTAGGGAGTGAATTATACCAGGTAGGGGCTCTGTAGGGGAATGCCCTTTGGCCTTGTGAGGTCCTAGCCCTTGGTATGAACAGGGACGTTTTGGACGAGCTGCGGGTGTTCACTGCTGGTGCAGTACGGCTAATAGAGCTAGCTAGACCAGTTGGAGATAGGCCATGCAGTGCTTTAAAGGTGAGCAGGCAGGTTTGATACAAGAGCCGCTCATCCAGGTTGAGTAGGGTGGACAAGGCATACAGCTGACATGTATGCGTTTGTCTAGGTGCACCAGTGATAAGTCTGCAGGCTTTGTTAAGCATAAACGAACCTTGCATGGCGCTGTCTGCAAGGTTAAGCCTTACGCTTAACAAAGCCTGCAGACTATCACTAATTACTAACAACTCTACATATCAACTATACTATATCCTAATATTGATCAATTGACACCAATATTTCTTCGGTTGCTTCTTCACATACTGAGACTGTCCCTGATGTAGGCTTTAGGGATAAGCCTAAACTGAAGAAGCAGAAAAAATGAAAGTGACTTGTTTCGGATTGTTTTTTGTGTTACATGCTTGATTTTTTTTCTGTAGTGCTTTCCTCTCTTTGTCATGACTGAGAGTGTTGCATTTCTTACTGTTAATGTTAACAGTACTAAATCTCAGAAAAGGAGATGGGTTACCTTTGCCAGACTAAGGGAAAGTCATGGTAATATCATTCTGTTACAGGATACTAGACTACATTCTTTGAGGGACTTGAAGGAAGCAGAAACAGATTGGAGGTATGGTGTTTCATTCTGGTCTTTAGGAGAAGATGCATGTGATGGCTTAGGTATTTTGTTTGCTGATGTTACTGCTCGTGTTTTACAAGTCCTGGATATTTTTCCAGGCCAGGCTATACCTGTAGATGTCATCATATCTAATTGTGTTTATCACCTCATTAATATTTATGCCCCCCAGCTGACTACTGATAGGTTATCACTTTTTAAACAAATTGCCCCCTATTTGCATACCACCAAACTGATCTTATGGGGGGGTGATTTTAATTGTGGCCTTGCCCCCAGAGATTGGGGAAGACTATTGCAGAAAATTTACTGCGATACTAATACGCTGTTGGACATAGTGCAACATAATCACCTGAAGGATGTGTATGATTTTTTTTTTTATTTAGTTGTTTAACCACGTATAGCACACTAAGCTGAAAGCTTTTTTACAGGAGCAACCTGGGAGCACAAGGAGGTTAAGTGACTTGCTCAGGGTCACACAATATGCAAGTGGAAGCTGTGGGATTCAAACCCAGGTCTGGTCTGCTGGATGTCACCAGATTTGCAGCTCAGGGCCTTAGACCACTGCACAACACTGCCTCCTATTTATTTACTATACTGTACTATACTGATTTATTATACTGTTCCCCTGCACATACATTCTATACAGGGATTTTGTCGTCTCATATAGATTTTTGGTTTCTATCTGACAGGATCACTTGTTCAGGAGTTATGGTTCTGCCTATGGAGACTTCTGACCATGTGATAGTTAAAATAATGATAGATTCCGATCAAAAACTTCAGATGGGACATGCATATTGGAAACTAAATGTTACATTGTTGCAAGATGACATTTCTTGGACTCATATACAGATTTTTTTTTTTATAGCACGTTCCAGTCTCTGTTTTTTATATGATAGTCCCATAGATTGGTGGGAGGATACTAAATAGGATTTAAAATTATTGTTTATACAACTTTCTAAAGCAAGAGCAAGGGATGCTTACTTGAAATATTTAGGTTACAGGGCTCAATATTTGAAATTATTGACTCAGGTGACTTCTTCGGATGGTGTAACATGTCAACAATTTAAGGACATTAAGGCTGAGATGTATGATTTCCTTAAACAAAGGGAAGACAGATATTCATTTCAACAAAAATATTTGCTTATAGGCACACACCAACAAGTTAACCCTTATGATCTTTCTGTGCAGGAATCTAATAGATTTGGTACATCCACTTTGTTGGATGCAGCTGGTACAGTGGTGCAGGATGTTAGAGGTTTATGTCAAGTTGTTCAGGAATATGTGCTGACTACATTTCAGACCACTGCTGCTACTTCATCAACTCTGATTTTTCAGCATGTAGATGTTCCCCCTTTGTTGCCAGAAGAAATTAAGAAATTGACAGCTCCTATTTATTTATTTATTTATTTGAACATCAGTTTAACAACCTTTGAGCCAGAGGCTCATTTACAAAGGTACCTCGTCACAGTGAGGACAACAAAAAACAAACATCAAGGCAGACAAAAATATAGTACATTTAGGAATCAGCCAAAAAATACAGGCATTTGTCAAACAACAGTATACAACAGGTTTACATGTGCGCTTTACAAAGTAGACAATATATAGTAGTTACATGGAGATTGATTCAGTGGGCAGGATAAAGGTAAGGCTGGGTGGAAGACAACAGAAGAGGAGAGTGGGGAAGATAGTAGCAAGTAAAGGTAGAGGTGGACAGAAGGTCAGAGAGCAGCTCAGTGAGCCTTGTCTGGTAGGATAGGAGGAGGCCTAGAGGCAGGTACAGTTGCGTATAGAGAGCAGGTGACTTCTAAGCCTAGTTTTAAAATAAGATAATGAGGTGGCATCAGTGACTCCGGTGGGGAGGGCGTTATACCAACAGGGGTCTCTGTAGGGGTAAGCCCTTTTACCCTATTACCACTAGTGAGATTAGGCTGGCTATTAAAAAATTGTCTGTTCGCACTACACCGGGTATTGACAGAGTCTCTAATGAGTTTTATAAAACTTTTTCAGATTTATTGTTTCCATGGTTGCATCTTCTATATAAAGCTATTTCGTCAGAGAATAGGCTGGTGCTTAGTATGTATAATGGGATTATGATATTTCTCTATAAAAAGGAAGATCCTAAAATTTTGAAAAACTGGAGGCCACTTAGTCTTTTGACCTCAGGTTGCAAGATTTTGGCTAATATTTTATCTCAGCAGCTCTCCACTGTTGCCTGGAAATTGCTAATCTCTGCACAAACCTTTGCTGTCCCTAGTAGAAACATTATTCATAATCTTATCTATCTTAGATACATTATGGATCAAGAGTTTCAACATAAATTGTCTGGTTATCTTTTATCATTGGACCAGGAAACAGCTTTTGATGCAATGTGACATGATCATATTTGGTCAGTTTTACATCATTATGGAATTCCAGACTTATTGGTTAATTTGTTGAAAACATTGTACTCAGCAGCACAGGTTACCCCACTCATTAATAGACATCTGGGCATTCCTATCCTGCTTCAGGTTGGGGTTCGACAGGGATGGCCACTGAGTTCCTTGTTGTTTGTGTTTGGTTTGGATTCCATACTACAATTGATTGAATCTGATGTACAAATATCTCCCATTGTAACTTCAGAAGGCTTTGCCTTTCAGGAAGTTTTGGCATACATGGACGACTGTATATTTTCTGTGGCTGATTTAGATTCAGGAAGGAAGATCCTTATGGTTCTTCAGACTCTACAGACGCATACTGGTATTAGGATTAATTATAGCAAAAGTAAACTGATGGTATTGGGTACAGCCTTGTCGATACACACTTTTGTTATTCCTGTTGTCAATGAGAATCTAAAGTTACTTGGTATTTATTATGGTACACAGGATGCTTTCCAGCTTAATTGGGATATGGTTTATGATATGGCCTACCAAAAAGTGAATAAATGGCAGTCATGGAAGATGACGAGGGAGAAAAGGGTGTTTCTTCTTGGAGCATATATAGCACCGATTTTTTTGTATGTTTCTCATGTGTTTCCCCTTTCTTTATGGTATGCATGCTAAGATTATGGGTCTTTTTTTCAGTTACTTTGAGGCAGTTGGCTGAATCCTGTAAAGAGGGAACACACTTATAGAGCCTGGAAGTCGGGTGGCCGTAACATGATTCAGCCTCTGGTATACCTATTTAGTAACTTCTTCTATAGTTCCATTAGACCTTTGCTGTTGGGTACTGAAATGATGAGGAATCTGTGCATGACATTGTGGTGTGAGAACTTTTTGACTGCTTGGGGCAGGGGCCAGTGGCACTCATCAGAAAAGCAGCTCCCCATTTATGTTAGATATACTTTGAAGTATATCAGAATGTGGAAAATCAAACTTCATTGGTTCATCTCCCACGAGAAGAAATCTTTCTATAAATTTATTGTGGATTCTTGTTATATTGAAGATTCAGGTTTCTGATACTGTAGATACCGATTTATTGTTAGCTAACATAACAGAACCCAGAATCCCCCCAAAAAATGCAGGATATGATTTGGATTTGTGGGCATCAAAAACTAAATGTGAAAAATAATCAGAAGCATAAGCAGCTAGCTGACAGGGTATGTTACGAGCAGTCATGTCAGGGGCATTTGGAAGCTATTCAGCATCTCTAGTTTGATTGTGTTCATATGCAAAATTTTTGGCACGCACTTGCACATTGGCGGAGTGAACTGCTTTTTTGAGTTATGTCTTACAACATTTTAATATTGGGTCAGATCCCGAAAGAATGGCGTAAATGGCATAATAGTACAGTTTTTGTTATTTCAGCCTGTATTAAATGGTCCATCTGGCAAGCAAGATGTTTAAGAGTTCTTCAACATAAAGAGATTCAAATGCAGGAAGTTTTTTTTCAGATTCGGAGTGAACTGGATAAAATTTATGAGTATGAATTTATTATTTTAGGATCTGATATTGGAAATCACTTGTGGCACAATATTGGGTGGGTGGGTTAGTATGGTTTTTGGTGTCAACAATTTTTTCTCTTTTTTGGAAGAGTTGAAGTCAAATTTGGTGGTCTGGAGGGATGTTGTTGTATTTCTCCAGTTCCTTATCACTTTGTATTCCCTTTCACTATTTTTTTTCTCTTGCTGGTGTATTGTTACAATTTTGTATTGTTTCGATTTTCTGTATTCTGTTTTTGGTTGTTAATAAAAATTTCCCCTACTCTTTTTGAGAAGTGCCATGAGATCTTTAACATCCACCTGAACTACCACCAAAACAGGCAAATGGGACCTCAGTTTAACGTCTCATCTGAAAGACGGCACCTCAGAAGTGCAGCACTCCCATCATGCTGCACTGCAGTGTCAGTATTGGGATATTAACCCAAGTGCCTGGTGTGGGGTTAGAACCCATAGCCTTCTCATCTTCCAGCCTCAGAGGTGAGCATACTACCTGCTGAGCTGAGAATGCATGGGACAGACATAAGGCAGTTATAGTGGGAGGTAGGAGGAAGTAGGCTGTTGGTTAACTAGAATCTGCAGCTTATCCAATAGGTAGGGAAATGGGCAGACTAGTTGGGGCAAGCAGTCCTTATCTGCCGTCAAAGTCTGTTTCTATGTTACTGCAACTCAGTCACCATTTCAGGGTTTTGTTGTTCTATATTTTTCTTGGGCCAATCCCTGTTGTGTTTTCTTCCCTTCCTCTAACCCACTGTCCTCCTCCTCAGCTGTAGAACATATGCTTCTACTTCTTCCTCCTTTGTAATTTCCATCTCCTCCAGTAAAGCTTGTGTCCAGCCACTGCCTTCATCATCTATATCTTTACCCTTGTCAGGTTCAGCCTCAGAGGAATCAGATGTTGTCTGTGAGGGACTAACAGTAGCAAAGTATGCAGTTGTCCCATACCTGGGAGTGCCTCTGCAGGTGATACCTGCCAAACCTTTAGTTTTAACTAAATAACCTTTTTTTTACAGTTAGGACTGATCTGACAGATGCACCTCTATTGGATTCAAGCGTTCGCATGGAAGATGAAACTTCGGATTTACCAGAAACACTTTTTTGGTTTGATTTTGTTGGTGTTGTGCAGGACGATTGCTTAGCCTTTCCTTTAGCCCTCCCTTTTCATTGCCTAAAGCTGCAGTGTCTACCTGAGACTCGGAATTTGCCTGAACATTTTTGATCCCTTTTTTGTATTTTTAATTTTCTACTTCAAAAGATATTCCTCCTAAGTAGCTAGCATCCAAACCCCCACACCTACAGGCCCAAATGTTGTATTGTAATGTACACAGCACTCAACAATGACCACCACCACTTCCTACTAAGCTCAGTGCAGAAGAGTGACTCTGAGTCCTAGTGTTGCTGTTTAGTGACAGACTGTATTGAGCAGCCCAACAATATTATGCTACTACAGGTTCGGAATATAAACTGGTGATGCAGATGTCTGGAGCACACTGGTATGGTGCTGATGATAACGAAAACATGGAATAATGATAATGACAGATGATGACACTTTATACTTTACTTTCATTAGGCAGTGTGTTGTCTACAGTTGTAGTAGTCTCAATAAAGTAATGAATGTCAAAAAAAGCCTGTGTGGATTTTGTTTCCTCCTTTTGCTGCCAAATCTGTATTTTGTCCAGTCTGTTGGCATGGACAGTAAGCCATCAGATTCACTGTACTTTTACACTGTTTTTTTTTTTGGGGGGATTTCAGGCACAGTCTTGTTTTGTAGATTCTTGCTTGCTTTTTTCCCCCTTAGACCTCCCACAGCACAATTTGTTCACTTTTTGACTTTTCAGCAGCGAGAAGCCCCTTTTATGTTAAGGGGTTCTTATTTGTAAAATAAATGGAGTAACCTTTATTTTTTTTATGTTACAGGGTATTTTTTTTATAATGAGAGCCAGTCACAACCTCACAGTCTGATCTCTTCCCCCCTTCCACACTCAGTCTCTGTGCTTCTTTTTTTCCTTTTTTTCCTTTGTTTTTTTATTTTTATGGCAGCAGAGTAGCAGATTGAATGATGCTTGTCTGCTTTGCCCTTCCCTTGCCCTATCCCTACAGCCAGCAGCCCTGCACCACCTATCAGTGGCAACTCATTTTCTTTGTTTTTGTTCCCATTGTAGAACAATATTTGTTTTTGTCCTCATTACTTTTTTTTAACTGTTGCTTTGCCCTCCCTGGGTTAACCCCTACACAGCCAAAAGCATTGCATCCCTTAAGTCACAGGCAACTAAGTTTCTTTGTTTTTTTTGTTTTTTTTTGTAAAACAGTATTTACATATGAACGTACACTAAAGCCAACAGATACAGACCTTACAGTCTATCAAGTCTGCTCGAGTGTGCAGTTCTCAGTGTTTAATACTGATGTTGCCACCCCAGCCCCTTCATTACTGTTTGCACTGTCTGAGTTACCGCCATCCTCCCCCTTCCCCATTCTGATTCTGCCCTTGACCCTGTCCCACCCCCCTTAAATACCCCTACTGATGTTTGCAAAACCAATTCCTCAGGCAGAGCATTCCATGCCGTCTCCACCCTTTCTGTGAGAAAGTGCCTCCTCATCTCGCTTCTGAACCTCCCCCGCTCCAATCTCAGACTATACCCTCTTGTGATCCCTTCCGTTGTAAATTTGAACAGACCCTCGCGGATAACCCTATTTATGCCCTTCAAGCATATGAAGGTCTCTATCATATCGCCCCTGTCCCTTCTGTCTTCCAGGGAGCACGTATTGAGCATCCATAACCTATCTTCATAGGGCTTTTCCCGTCTCCTGCTTAGCATCTTGGTTGCTCTTCTCTGTACCCCCTCCAACAGTCTGATGTCCTTTTTTAAGAAGAGGCACCAGGACTGTATGTAGTACTCCAAGTGAGGCCTCACCAGTGCCCTGTACAGTAGTAGGATCACTTCCTCACTCCTTGAGGTGATTCCCCTTGCTATGCACCCCAGCATCTTATTGGCTTTTGCTGCCATTTTCCTGCATTGTGTAGAGTGATTCCAATGGCCTGTGACCAGCACACCCAGATCTTTTTTCTCAAGGGATACCGATAACTGCACATCCCCCAGCTGATAACTGTATCCAGGATTCTGCTCATTGCTATTTTTGTTTTAAACTTAGATTGTGGGCTCTTAGTGACACTGTTATTTCTTTGCTGTCTTTACTTAGAATTGTTTTTGGGCTGTTGAAAATTTAAAACCTAGTTGGTGTGCTTGTAGTGGTGGTGCATTCCTTTGCTGTCTTTAACTGCTGCAAATTTCTGCCCTCCCCACCCCCCACTCTTAATTATATACCCTGTTAAATCTGATTGACAGGAGCTAAGCACAGGGAATAGTAGGGGTTGTGGAGTAGGAGGGGCATAAGGGGGAAGAAGCCCACCCTCGGCACGACAAGTGTTTTGACTCTTTATTTATTTATTTTTCCTTCTTTAAAGACAAGTATCTGGGGATCAGTGGCAGGATTTTTAGGACAGTAAATTAATAAAAAGGGAACTAGGAGATCTTCAGTAACAGACAAGAACTGGAATAGCAGTATAAGTGCAGTATAATGTGGGGAGTGGTGCAATGCAGTGGCTACGGGGCAGCCATATTCAGGCAGACCTTCTGGACGCTGAGGTGCTGCCCTATCTGCATGCATCTCTCTGTACTGTGGGATGAGGTAGCCAGACTCAGAACAGAAGTAAACTGGGTCAGGAGTACCATCACCCCTATCTAGAGTCCACCCAGTCCAATGCCGCTGCCTCTAAGGATGCCGAGAACGAGGAGCACTTGGATGACAGTGGGCTTGGGGAAGGTTGGGTGGTCAGGCAGAGGCACATCCTAGAACCTATTCCATTCCAGAACTCATATGCCACACTGAAAAATGGGAAGAACCAAATAGAGTTACCCAGAGAAGTGGAAGGAAGGATTTGGAGGTCAGCCAATGAGGTGACCTCAGTGAGGAGGGAAGTGGACCCCAGAGGAGGAGGAAGCAAATCCTGGTGGGGGACCCCATCATAGGAGGGATCCAGCTAGGAACATGGGGGAGGGCAGGGAAGTGAGGTGCCTGTCTAGTGCCACGGCATGGATAGATGGGAGAAAGATCCTGGGAGTACTGGGAAGGCAAGACGGAAGGGTGAGCTGGATGTCATTATCCACCTAGGTACTAATGATCTGGCAAATAGGAGAAAAAGGAAGTTCAGAAAGAGTTTAGGAAATTGGGGAGGGGTCTCAAGCAAGTAACTACTTCTGTCACCTTCTCAAAAATACTACCTGCCAGAGGCATGGGAGATCATAGGGGCGCATGCACCAGGAACTTTAATTCATGGTTGAAGAACTGGTGCTGTGAGGAAGGGTTTGGACTTATTGTTGACTGGGGACCCACCTGGAGGGATGGAGGCTTGTTCAAGCCTGATGGCCTGCATCCATCCTGGAGGGGAATCTAAGCACTCAATGATAAGTTTAAATGCTACATGGACAAGCATTTAAACTAGCCAAGGGGGGTGGCAGGCCAGCAAGGAGGGTGCCTTATTGCCCGCCCTCCACAGCTAGCAGTGGAACCAGTGAACAGGAAGAGTGGATATCTCTACAAAGCAGTGTGCAAAATATGGAAATAAGTTCCCAAGAGGTGGATAGGCAGAAAAGGGGCAACATTCAACAGAAGGGCAGACAGCAGGGAGAACCAGGGATAAAGGACAACCAGGGAAAAGGCTGGAGTAGAACAGCTAAACAGTCTAGGGAGTTCAAATCATGGAAAGCCATGTGTGCCAATGCCAGGAGCCTAAGTAACAAGATGGAGGATCTGGAGGCTGTCATGGTGCAGTTGGACCTGGACATTGTGACCATCACAGAAACCTGGTGTAATGATAACCACGACTGGGAGATGGCCATACCAGGCTACAACATATTCAGAAGTGACAGGACAGGTAGGAAGGCAGGAGGGTGGCACTTTATGAAAGATTACATAAAGACCACAGAGATCCAGGAGGAACAAAATGGGGAGAGATATTGTGGGTTAAGCTGGAAAGGAAAATGGGTCAGCCATCCACACAGGTGTGGTCTATAGATCACCAACCCAGGAGGAAGAAACAGATAGGGAGCTGATGCTAGCCATCCAAAGGATGGCAGAAAAGGGTGAGGTGGTGCTGGTTGGAGACCTCAGTATTCCAGATGTGGACTGAAGCATCCCAGCAGCAGCATCAACCAGGAGCAGATTTACCCTGGACTCCCTTCAAGGTGACTTCCTCAATCAGCTGGTCATGGAACCAACTCGGCAGAAGGCAATATTGGAGCTTGTGCTCACAAACAGGAACAGTGTGATGGGATAACAGTGGGGGAACACCTAGGGAACAGTGACCACCAGTCATTGTGGTTTGAAATCATAGAAGGAGCAGAACCAAACCACACTAAAACATGTATCCTGGATTTTAGGGGGACAGACTTTGGGAAAATGGGGAGATGCTTGAAAGAGGCATTAAGGGGAATGGGGTGGGAATCAGGGGTTGAGGAACAGTGGGTGGTATTTAAAATGGGGATTACAAGAACAATAAAATTATGCATTAAGCAGGTGAGCAAGGGGAAAAGGAAGAGGAGGCCATTATGGTTTTCCATGGAGGTAGCGGAGAAAGTGAAAGCCAAAAAGATTGCATTCAGGAAATACAAAAAGACACAGACAGAAGGGAATAGGGAGAAGTACCAGGAGAAACAAAGGGAGGCAGGGATGTCAGTAAGGGAAGCCAAAGCTCAGACAGAAGAGCACATTGCAAAATCAGTGGGTACAGGGGACAAAACCTTTTACAGGTACATACTGTAAGTGAAAAAAGAAAGGCAAAGGGAGGGGATAGTGAGACTGAAGGGTGAAGATGGAGGCCACATGGAGGCTGACAACAGTAAAGCTGACATATTGAATAGGTATTTTCTCAGTCTCTACTGAGGAAGAGGAAGATAGCGAGCTTGAAGGGAGTACAAGAGGTGGGAATGGTGCAGAAATGGCCACAAGTGCCTTTACATGAGAAAGGGTCCTGAAGGAACTGGAAGGAATAAGAGTTGATAAAGCAATGGGACCAGATTGGGTGCATCCCAGGGTCCTTAAAGAACTAAGAGAGTGGTGGCTGAACCTCTGGCAATCCTGTTTAACCGATCACTGTAAACAGGGGAGGTACCCAAAGACTGGAGGACAGCAGATGTAGTCCCCTTATACAAAAGTGGGAACAAAGGGGAAGCGGGGAACTACAGACCAGTCAGCCTCACCTCAGCAGTGGGGAAAATCATGGAAGCACTACTGAAGGAGAGATTGGTGGAACATCTGGTTGTCAATGGACTACAAGACCTAAGGCAGCACGGTTTCACCAGGGGGAGGTCATGTCAGATCAACCTCGTAGAATTTTTTGACTGGGTGACTAGGGAGGTGGATCGGGGAGGGCAGTGGACATGGCCTATCTGGACTTCAGCAAGGCCTCTGACACTGTGCCACATAGAAGGCTATTACAGAAACTGGGGAATATGGGTGCGGGCAGGACAGTAGTGCGGGGTAGGTAACTGGCTGGGTGGCAGGACACAGAGGGTGGTGGTAAATGGCAGTCATTCAACAGAGGGAAGAGTGACCAGTGGGGTACCACAGGGATCATTGCTGGGACTGGTACTAGTTAACATCTTCATCAGTGAGATTGCACAGGACCTAGAAGGCAGAATTTCCCTGCTCACTGATGACACAAAGCTCTGTAACACAGTAGACACACCAGAGGGTGTAGACAGTATGAGAAGGGATCTGCAGAAACTTGAAGAATGGTCAGGGGTTTGTCAGTTGAAAGTCAATGCAAAGAAGTGCAAGATAATGCATATGGGGCACAAAAACCTTGGCACAATATATCAGGTGGTGGGAGAGGATACAGCCTACACCAAGCAGGAAAGGGATCTTGGGGTTATCATCTCTGATGACCTCAAGGTAGGTGAAACAGTGCAACAAGGCAGCAGGTAAAGCAAATAGAATGCTGGGATGCATAGGCAGGGCATCACCAGCAGGAAAAGGGAGGTCATAATTCCTGCTATACAAGACACCAGTGAGGCCCCACCCAGAGTACAGTTTAAGTTCTGGAGACCTTACCTATGTAAGGACACAGACAGGGTAGAGAAGGTTCAGAGGAGGGCAACAAAGATGGTACATGGATTGTATCACAAGTCCTACGAGGACAGGTTGAAGGACTTGAATATGTAGTCCCTGGAGGAGGAGGAGAGGGAGAGAGGGATATGATAGAGACATACAGGTATCTTACAGGGAGGAAAAGGATATAGGAATACACTATTTTTAAGTGAAAAAGATGTTCCAGGACTAGAGGGCATGGGATGAAGTTGGAGGGAGGATGATTCAGAGGAAACGTAAGGAAGAATTCCTTCACAGAACAGGTGATGGACTAGTGGAACACCCTGCTAGAGGAAGTGGTGGGGGCTGAAACAATCACGGGATTTAAGAATGCATGGGACAGATATAAAGGAATTCTGGAGGTCAGAGGTAAGGGGCAACAGACTTCTAGGAAAACAAAGTGAACTTACAAGCTCAAATGGGCAGATTGGGTGGGCTGTAGGCCCTTATCTGCCGATCCTGTTTATATATCAATGTATCCATGCACTTCTTTGCATTGAAACCCAACTGCCAGGTGCATGACCACCTCTCCAATGCTTCTCGGTCTTTCTGCAGTAGCTCCCCCCACCCCATCCACCACTGCTCCCAGTGTGGTGTCATCGGCAAATAGGCTTATCCAACTTTGAATCCAGCTCTACAATGCTGAGTCTACAACTCCAGTAACTTGTCGACTGGCATCACAGTGCCAGGCTCCCTGCTGACTGCAAGTTGCAGTCAGCAGGGAACCATGCACAGCAGGGACTGTTTCTTTCTTTGGAGGGCTTTGCATCCCAAACACCCCATGCAGGGGGGCTGTACCCCCTGTACTTATGAATACCAACTCCAGGTTAGAGTTGGTTCGGGGAAGGGGTGCAAGATGGGAGAGAGTTGCCAGGTCCAGAGAGCATCCTCTACAGTGACTTGATGCCGTTGTCGGCAGTGACGTATGTTGCTGTAGGAGTTTCACCTGGGAAGTGTATACCTCTGAATCCTAACTACTATATCTGCTACATAGATGTTCAATAGCACCGGTCCCAGCACTGAGCCCTTAGGGACCCCATTGATGACTGTTCATGGTGATGATAGTTCCCCCCCTTACCACCACCCTCTGCTGTCTGTCTTCCAGCCCTCTCTCAATCCAACTGACCACCTTATACCCCACCTGCAGGTCTTTCAGCTTACCTATCAGCCTCCCATGTGTCACAGAGTCAAGGGCCTTGGTGAAGTCCAAGTACAGAACATCAACTGCCTTGCCTTCATCCAGAGCCCTAGTCACTCAGTCATAAAACAACACAAGATTGGTCTGACAAGACCTTCCCTGGGTAAATCCGTGTTGCCGATCATCAAGGACACCATTCTCCTCCAGGAATGCTACTATTCTTTCATTTATGTTAGTCTCCATTAGTTTCCCCACAATTAATGTGAGGCTGACAGGTCTGTAGTTCTCTGATTCATCCCAAGAGCCACTTTTGTGGCTAGGCACTACATGTGCCATTCTCCAATCCAGGGGCCCACATCCTGATAGAAGGGAATGTGTGAATACATCAGTCAGAAGTGCTGCTAGAATCTCCATGAGTTCCTTCAGGACCCTTGAGTGTATCCCATCTGGTCCTGGTGTTTATCTGTCTGCAGAGACCTTAGACCCTCTAGCACCCTCTGCACAGGATCCTTCATCTACCATCCTAGCTCCCCATCCTTCCTTACCCTGTCCTGTCCCTGTTGGCTAGGTACCTTCCGCTCCCTTGGAAAAACTGAACAGAAGTATTAATTTACTACATCTGCCTGTTTAGCCCCTTATCTACCAATTATCCTCCTTATTTGTTTGATGATTGCTGCTTTTCACTCCCCTGGGCAGACCTCTATGCAGCCAGGAGCACTACACCACCTAAATCATGGGCAATTAGATTTTCCTTTGGTGTTTTGTCTTTCTTCATTGTAGAACAGTATTTGTTCATGTTCTCCTTATTTTTCCTTTGACAACTGCTGCTTTGCTGTCCCCTGGACCAACCCCTACATAGCTGGCAGCATGACACCACCTAAAACAGTAGCAATCAATTTTCTTTGTTTTTTTTCTCTCATTGTAAGACAGTATTTGCTCACTTCTTGTCCTCCATTATTTTTTGTTGTCTTGCACAAGCACAAGTAACATTTTGTGGCACTAAGAGATGGTAGTAGGAGAAATGCAGAGGTGTATCAGTTTGGGCGAATGCAGGGCACGCTGTAGAAGATGCGTCCCTCATTCGCCAATTAGCGAGCATGCTAGCAATGTCACAAGTTTTATGCAGTGACACCAACTTGAAAAAGACTTGTTGCTGCAATCAGAGACAAGCTCGTCATGCAGCGACACAGATGACATGCCTTCTCCATGTGCCTTGCCTGGTGAAACATTTCAATAAACATGGCTGTGGCTCATGCCGTCCACCTCTCACAATCCCAAGAAAGCCGACTTCAGGGGTGCCGAATCCCCCTATTGACATGTTTAATACCCCCCCCAAGATTGTGTGGCACACTGGGAGCCCACTGCAGTGTGCCTCTGTGGTGTTCAGAAGCTGACCGTGTCAGCATGTTCCTGCCCCCGCCCCACCCCCATTGTGTGCCACAGTGGGAGCCCACCCCAGTGTGGCTAACATCACCCCCTCCCAAAGTCATGGGGCACACACTGGACATTCATTTTCTTACACCTGTAAAGAAAGAAATCTGTCTGCAGTTTTCCTTTTTAAAGTACTGATAGAGGAAACGGTCCCTTGCTGTCGGGCAGCACCCGTTCCCAATCCGCATCCACCTTCTGCGCCCCCACCTCCCCACATCCTCCTTCACCCCATACATTCCTCTGGAGGTTGGCTCTGCTATCTTCGTGGAGTGGAAACACGCCTGCACTCTTCAAAGCTGACCATGAACTGAAGAAATGCCGATAAGATGTATAATGGCATCAATGGGGGAGGTTTCAACATAGGTGGATATCTCTGCCATTGTTTTGACTTTTGACTCCAAATTTTCAGCATGGGGTTCCTAGGACCCCGCCTCATGAAATCAGTCACTGTAAATTCATTATTCGGTCCCAAAAGGTGATTTCGAGATCACTGCATGGAATCACCTTTCAGGACAGAGTAACGATACGATAGTGCCACTGTTCATGAGGTGGACTCCCAAAAAGCCTATTTTGCAAATTTGGTGAAAAAATTTGAAAAAATTACTGTGTTACGAGCATGCATTGTGCAGTTTCCATGCACGCTCATAACTTCAAGAATTTTAAATATTTTCACTCCAGATTTTTAACATTGCTATTTTTTCACACCTCTTTATAAACAGTACAGCTGTTATTTTTAACATCCAGCCCAAAATGTGTTTTCGCACATCTGGTGCACACTAAGCGTGGTCCTTTCAAGGTCTCCCTCAGAAGCCATCTGACAAGCACTCACTGCTGCAACTGCACATAATCCCCCATCTGCCCCTTTACCTTCTCCCCTAGGCTGGGTTTGCCATGTCTACTTTTGCTGTATATGCCTGGGGTCTCAGGCAACATCTGCTGACTAATGTAATAAAATATCTCTGGTTGCTACCTGACGTTGTACTCATGTAGCTATATTATGACTACTGTGATCTACTTATTACTAAGCTTGTACCACCAGTGAATGCCTGTAACACTGGTTGCTTTTTTAATCTAAGCGTTATGTACTGTACTGTTTTGTTTGCTGTGATGTATTGCTCTCTTGATGAGGTGCTTTTGTAAATGAGTCTTTGACTAGAGGTCTGTAAACCGATGACCTAATAAATAAATGGAAGTGTCGCTGTGGAAATCAACAGTTGGGACAAATTCAGAAAATCACAATGACACTGTTCATGAGCAGAGGTCTCAAAATGCCTATGTTGAAAATTTGTTGAAAAAATCAAAAATGACTGTTACAAGCGTGCATTGTGCAGTTTACACGCACGCTTGTAACTTCGAGAATTTTTAATATTTTCACTTCAGATTTTCAACATTGTCATTTCTTCACACCTCCTTATGAATGGTACAGCTGTCATTTTTAACATTCTGCCTGAAATGTGTTTTTGCACCTGTGGCACCAAATGGTGCAGTTGCTGTGCAAAATCACCTTTCGGCTAACATACTGATAGTGCCACTGTTCATAAGGTGGGGTCACATAAAGCCCATGTTGAAAATTTGGAGTGAAAATATCAACAAATGCCTGGGGTATTAGGGTTTACAACTGTAATGCCCCATCATGTAGAGACTGACAGGCGTTAGAGGTGTGACTTGGGATTTTCAGCTGTAATGCTCATGCCATTCCACCCCCACCTTGCAGCCACTGACAGCCATCGAGGTTTGCCTTGGACTCTTTGGCCCCAGAGTTCACCCCATTCTCCTATACTGCACTCATCCAGCATATTTTCTTATGGAATGGGGTGAGTGTAAGGCCCAAAGACCCCAAGGCACACTGTGACACTTGTCGGTGTCTGCAGGGTAAGGTGAGGTGAAATGGCATGAGCGTTATGGCAGACGACCCAAAGGCACACCCCAGTGCCTGTCAGTCTGTGCAGGGTGGGGATGGGGTTGGCATCAGTTCAGTCCTTCACTGCCATTCCTATTATGCATGTCTCTAACTTCTGCACTACCAATGCCAATGCCAGCAAGACAACATTCGGCATTGACTAATGCCTGTTTAAAGAACTGCTGCTTTGCCTTTCCCTGGGCCTAATCCTACACAGCCAGAAGCACTGCATCACCTAAATTAGTGGCAACTAATTTTCTTTGATATTTTTGTTTGTTTAGTTGTAGAACAGTATGTTCACTGTTTGGCTGCCTAAATTTTTTTTATAACTGCTGCTTTGCTGTCCCTATCCCTCCACATGCAGCAGCACTGTACCACCTAATTAGTGGCAACTTGAATTTTCTTTGGTGGTTTTTTTTATTATTATAAACTGTAGTATTTTTTCTTGTCCTCCTTAATTATTATTTTTTTAATTAATGATTGCTTTGCTTTGCCCTCCCTTGGGCCTGCCCTACCCAGTCAGCAGTACTGCACCACAGCATTTATTCAGAGTGGCATTACCTCAGCCACTTCGTTAGTGTGTTTTATTTTTCCTTGTAATACTAGCAGTAGCAGTAGATAGACTTAACCCTGCATAGTTTCACCCTTGATTTTTTTTTTAAACTGCTGGGTTTTCCCATCCACCTAGTCTCTCTCTCTCTCTCTCTCTCTCTCTCTCTTTCTCTCTCCTGTTTGTGACTTGACTCACTACCCACACACTCACTCTCTTCTGTGCTGTGTGGTGCACTTACAGGGTTTATATACCCTCACTCCCTGGTGTCACGTGATACCTATTTCTACTGCTTTCCCTATTTGATGTTGCTGACTGCCTGTGCTGACGCTTTGTGGAGTGTGGCATGCCAATGGCATTTGTGCTCTGAGGAATGCGACTGGGTGAAAACTTCAAGGAGTCCTGAGTCCTGACCTCTATGTGCTGCCTGCAGTGGAGTTAGCTAGAGTGTGACACACACCACCCACCTGACCCAACACTAACTCCACCTCAGAATATTGGGAGAAATCAAAAATCATTGAATGATCATCACGTCAGAGCTGGGAGGGGAGATAGTGCACGGGTGCAGCAGATGCCTTGCACAGTGAAAAAAAAAAAAACTACCAAACCTGTAATGCTTACCCACAGACCCCAAACCAGATTTTTTCAGCAAAGTTCATATTCATCTGAGTCAATGAATAAGCACCAGATCGGGGGGGAGTTTCTGATTAGTGGCTCAACAGTCTGTCCAGCCCTAGTTGATTTGTCTGGTGGAAGATTTCCTAACAGCAAGTAGAACAGCCAAGGCCTTGGTTGAGACCCCAAACTGAGAGATCTTTATGTCCTCAGGAGTGAAGTTTACAGCCATAGGGCCTGGAGGTCCAGATACAGCAGCAAGGCAGTCTGCTGGGATAGAAGGTCTGGCTGAAGGGGCAGCAGAAAGGGTGCATCAACTGCTGAGTCTCACAGTAGAAGAGACCAAATATGCTGGTGCTACAAGAGTGCTATCAGGGTCATTCTAGCTGAGTCCTGCTGTAGCTTGATCAGGACTCTCCAAAAAGCAGTAGCAGTGGAGGAGTAAAGGCATAGAGGAACCTCCCTTTCCAACAAAGGGACAGCGCATGTTTCTGGAGAAGACTATGCCCTGGAATGATAAGCAAGAAGCAGCAGGTTTGGATTATGTGAGGATACAAAAAGGTCCAACTTTGACCTTTCCCACATGTTGACTAGTCAGTCAGCCATGGACTGACTGAGCTCCCACTAATGGGGCTAAACCACAGACCGACTAAGACTCTCTGCCAGGACATTCAGTGAGCCTGTGACATGGACAGCAAAAAGTGAGACTTACTGGATCCCAGTCCATACCCACACCCTCATTGCCTCTTTGTACAGAGGGTAGTAGTGTGTGTCTCCCCCTGTTTGTTTAGGTAGTATACCACACTCTGACTATACCAAAAGAAAATTATTTTAACTTGGATGTCCAGGGCCTGGAGTCTGTACAACCCGTCCCCCATCATTTTTAGCATATTGATGTGAAAGCTTTGCTCCAACAGAGACCAGGATCCCTGGGACTGGTGAGGACCCAAGTGGGCACTCTGTTCCAGGTTGGAGGCATCCACGTGTGAGTTACCTGTGGCTGAGGCTGCACAGCAGGAGAATCACAATCAGGTGATCCCTGTTCTGGCACCATAGTAGGACCTCCTGTAGGGGGTGGCAAACAGCAGTGAAGAGGTGTAGCAGCTGCGAGGCCTGAGACCACTGCCTACAGCAAACAGTAAACTCATATGCAGGTGGATCAAAGAGACTGTGAATATGGGCACTGCTATGATGCCCAGGAGGTGGAGTATAATGCTGGCCAAATCCTAGTCACTGTGTGCCACCAAAGTCACTTGGGCCACTAAAGCTGAGACACTAGGAGGAATGACAATATTTGTGCTGTATCTAGTATCACCTATATGTAATGGAACCTTTGAGAAAACAATCATTACAGATTTTGCCACATTGAGTAGTGCTCCCAGACTGTCTGGCAGCTGTCTGGTGCAGTGCAAAATGTATTCCACCTTGGCCAGTGATGGGATGGCAAATCTTTAATAACCCTCTCTCAGCCCCACATCAGCCCATCCCCACCTCCACATGCCCACTCACACCATTCCGAACTATGCCCTTCTCAGTCCCCACTGCAACACTGTCATTCCTGCATTGTTGCCAGAACTTACATAAGGCTTATACCACTTGCTCAGTGTCACACAAATATGCACCTCTCCACACCACACAGACACAAACACACACACACCAAAAAAATCATCTTTTGCGGAGGGTAAGCAAACCCTCCCAACTATAATATGTGCCTAGTCCACAAACTAAATTTGTGCTTCATTACAGTATGTATTATCTAGGCAACTCATCTGTGCTGCCCACCCATTCCCTAAACTTCATGGGCTCGAGTCTCAAAATGTGCTTAGAGCAGCGCCCAGGTGCAGCAAGCAGCAGCTTGTGCCTAAGCCAGTGCACCAGGACCCTTCACCAGATTCAGGTACAAGAGGGGTCCCGCCCCTAAGTCCTACACTTGCCCAGGCCGTTCCCCATGACAAATACAATGCACACAGGAGGGTTCTGCTGCAGGCTCCTGCGGCTAAGACTAGCATTCTCCATCTTGATCTTCATTATAATAATAAAGAAATAGTCTCTTATCCATAGTAGTCCAGTGGATCCCCCCTCCCCAAGCCCCGATGTCCCATAATTCACGTATGAAACAAAGCTGTGGTCTAGTGGCCCCCACCTCTCCCCAATCCCTGATATTTATTATAATAAGAAAAAAAAGCCCCTTATGTATGGTAGTCCAGTGGTTCTCACCACCTCAAGCCCCCTTGTCCCATAATTCAATTTATGAAAAATAATCTGGTGGTCTAATGGACCCCACACCCAGCAGTGCCTGACCACCCCACTCCCCCCATCCCCTAACAGAGCTGGTGACTGGCACAGTCCACCGCTCACCAGCACGGTCAGCTGCTGTACAATATATAGAACATGCTCAGAGACTGACAGCTCACCAAGCATGCACTATACACAGTACACACTCATTCAGAGCTCAGTCAGTGGCTGGCCTTGGTGGTGAGCTGTGGGCTGTGCCAGTCACTGGCTCAGTTAGGGGATGGGGGGCAGGGTAGTAGGGCACTGCCAGGTGGGGAATCCACTAGACCACCAGGTCATTCTTCATAAATTTAATTACTGGACATCAAGGCTCAGGGAGGAGGAACCACTGGACTACCATGGATAAGGGGCTTTTTTATGTATTATTATAATAAAGATCAGGGATAGGGGAAGGGTGGGGGCACTAGACCGCCAGTGTTTTCATAAACTGAATTACCAAACATGGGGCTTGGGGAGGGGAGACCCACTGGACTATTATGGATAAGGGATTTTATTATAATAAAGATCGGGATCGAGGAGGTGGGGCCACTAGTCCACCAGGTTACATTTAATACACAACATCAGGGCTGGAGGCAGAGACCATGGCACATTGCACATACAGGCGACTCTCTCAGAGGGGTATTTTCTAAGTGCCTTAGACCAGCCCTGGCTGGTTTAAGGGTATTTAGAAATTTCTCCTCTGGGAGAGATTTTGAGAATCCCATATTAGGAATATGGCAGCCTGTGTCTGCCACAAGCCCCTAGTGCCATGCCACAGCCCATACTTGGGCGGACGGATGGTGCAAGCCCCATTTGGGGCAGGCAGCTTGCGGTTGATGCAGGCTGTCATTGAGAATCATTCCCAATGCATCTTTTGGTACAATGTGCACTGTGCGCCATTCTTTGTGGTGCAAGCCCCTTGTGCCATGTCATTGAGAATCGAGCCCCATGAGTCAGTTGTACTATACAACCAGCAAAAGCAAGCATGATCGCAGTCTGCTGACCCAGCCTGGCCCTAGCACTGGCAGGCTGCTACAGTCTGCAAATTAATTCAGTCCTCCGCCGCTCTCCCAAAAGACTTTATTGTACATTTTGGATCTGCCTTTTTTATTACTGTAGTTATACAGAAATATTGTAGTTAAGCTACCATTGTTAAGATATTGTTTTGTTTATAAAGGATTTTTGTGGCAGAACACATTTTAAATAGCATAAGCTACCAACTGCCATAAATACAGAAGAGTCCAGTGTTAACAGAGACTCATGTCTTTGTTTTGTTTAAAAAAATGTATAACAGACAGCATATGATACTAAAACCTCCATTAACCAGCATGCAACTCATGCATGTGACTTAGGGAGGGGGGGTACAATCAGGGAAGAAAATGATTAAACAACAGTGACACAGTATGTGAGCAATAAATAAGAAAATAAATACACACCACAGAAGCAAAGTACAAGACAACCATCACCATGTTGTCTGGTGGGTATTACAATAAATAGAACCTACCTGCTGGTGCTGTAATTAACTGAGAAGTTCTCCTGACCACACATTTACCAACCTCAGGCTTTACTATTCCACTTTACAACAGACCATCTACAGTGAGTTGCTTTTATGTCCATGGACACTGACGGAACCTTCCTACCACACTCCAGTCAGGATCTCATGTCTCCCAACTACTCCCAGATCCACTTGCCCTAACTCACCTAAATCTTAGTACTTTATAGCGGTGTGCAGTAGGCTGGGTCTGAGATCCAGGTTGTCCAGGGTGTTGCCTGACCTGATGTAGCAGGTTAGAATTGGACCACAGTCGATTCAGTTAATTTAAAGGGACATGTCCACCTGTAATTGGGCCCCATCTCAGTGTGTATAGCACCAAAGCATGTACATTGCGAACTGGAGCTATTATTAACTCCGACTATACAGGACCCCTATGCACACTCCGGTGACTGCTCCCCAGCACATACATCAATCTGGAGACAGCCACGGGAAGTTGTGGGTGCACCATTAAGGGTGCTTAATTTCAAAATGCTGGCAGGAAGCATGGAAGGATCAATCAGATAAAGTCTTAATTACTAAACTCACTGTAATTAAAAAAATTAAAATGCCGGCCTGGTGGCGCAGAGGGCTGAGGTGCTGGCACCTTACCTCAAACCACACCCGGCTTCGGGAACGGACTCAGGTCGCTGAGGACGGGAGAGGATTGAGCATCCCAAGGACAGCTCTCCTCCCTGGGGGTGGGTTAGGGCCATGCCTCGTTCTGTAGCGGCCCCTGGTGGAGACCAGGGGCACTAGAAGAAGCGGCCGAACATCAGGGGCACCGGAAAAGCGGAAAAGATGGCATCTGAGTGACCGGATGACGGCCGCCTGATCCCCAGCCTCCATGGAATCCCCAAAGAGCCAGGAAATACTGATCCCAGCAGCATCAGGGCCAAGAGCAAGAATGCCTGAAGGCAATTTCCCTCCGGAAGGATGGGACCCGTCCGACGAAGGGTTATGTCGGGCTACCCTGGTCAGCTGCAATCTGGGATCGGGGAAAGCTGGCATCAGGGAGGGTTCAGAATGGAGATACGGGGGCAGTCCTTGGCAGAAGGCCTGAAGAAGAGGCCGGTTGGATGCAGGGGGCGATAAACAAATAATGCAAAAAAAAAAAATTTAAAACTGCTTGCAAAAATGCTAATCATGCCCAGCCTTTCACTGAGGTGAGGCTAGATTACAGATGGACATTTCCCTTTAAACTCAACCCACTGGACCGTGTGGGCAATTTCTTAGATCAGTGCAGCAGGAAGGCAGGCAGGCAGCATGAGCAGGGCACTCAGGAAACTGCATTCTCCATCCTTGCTCTGACCATCACTTGACTCACTTGTGCTTTGGCTGGTCAGAGGAGAGAGAGAGAGAGAGGAGATGGGTGGCATGCAGCAGCATGTCAGGCTGGGGAGGTATGGACTGGCTGCAGTGGGTGGGCTGGGATAATCAGGAGGATGAGTGGCAGTTAAAGGTTGCTTAGAGAACTTGGGGGAAAGAGAGGACAGGACAAACAATAGACAGAAGTGTGGCTTCAGGGCAGGCTGGTGGCTAGCTTCAAGAGGTGGAACCCATTGACGGTGGTGTGTGATTGGACACAGTCTGACTGATGGGTCAGGTAAGTAAGAAAGTAAACAAATTACCTGATGCCATTTTCCTGTGGGGGCTGTCATGGGCTGAATCTGGTGCCTATCAGAGGAGGGAATAGAGATGGGAAACATATTGGCTGGCTCCTGAGATGTGGTCCTGGGGACTGATATCACACTGCAGCAGCAACACAGAGTTCACAGTGAAAGATAAGAGAGAGAGATAGTGGGAGATGACTGGCTCAACTTGATGTCTTGTAGAAGACATTTGAAACACATAAAAAAAATAATATTTTGCTAAACTACACTGATGAAATACCTAGCTTAAAGAATCAGAGATCACAGAGACACAAACATAGAATTTGCCAGCAGATAAGGACCACTTGGCCCTCCTAGTCTGCCCATGTTTCCCTACCTACAGTATCACCACAGATCCTGCTCGATCTCTGGCCCATTTTTCTGCCCCCACTTCCTTTCCTCTAAGATTCCCTTATGCCTATCCCATGAATTCTTGAATCCTACTGCTGTTTTTGGCCTAACCACCTCCACTGGAAGGCATTACAGGAATCCACCGCTCTTTCTATGAAGACGTACATCCTCACAGCTCTCCTAAATCTACTCCTTCTGGCTTGATAGAATGTCCCTGTAGCAGGGTGAAATCCTCCTACTGTATTTTGGATTAATGAAAATAGAGAATCTGTTCCTAAGGGCTGCAGAAAGCCTTACAGTCACAATAAGTCTGATTTACGGTATCAAATAAAATGAGAGCTTGCTGAGACCTGAAATATTCAGTGCAGGAATAGTCTTACAGCATATCAAAATAAATGTTTCTTTCCTATCCTTTTGGCTGCAGCCTTTCTTCTATGCTACCTGTTCTGTCTTGTCTTTGCTGGACTGATCACCCAGTACTGAAACTCTTAATACTCTTTCTTTTTCTCTTTCTGCCCCCCACCCATACATACACAGCTAGCATTACGTATACAAGAGCTGTCTTAGCACGGTTAGGGCGAAAGAAATGTTGAGTACTTTGGTGCTGTATTCCCCTGTTAAATTTCCATGTGCAAAATAGTGAACCTGGGGAAGAAAATGGTTTTTGGCCCTATAAAATATAAAGTACTGAAGAACTACAATTAACCACCTTTAGTTTTGTATGGAAGGTATTAGGAATCTCAAAGTTCTCGCTGTTTGAAATGTACCAAACACATGTTTTACAAACTGCTACCAAACAATGAACTAGCAATGTCTTTTGCTTTATATTGGTTTAATTTGTATTTTCCTGACATTAGATGAAATATTTATTTAAGCCAAAACTGTACACATTGCTATATGTTGAGGAAAATTTACCTGTTTGGGAAATGCCTGACTCCATGTGCTTTAGTTTTCTGGCATCTATTTTGTAGATTACTATGGGCTCAGGCCGGCTGAGCTCTGTGGGCTTTATAGAGCTCTAGCACGAGGGAGTCTGTGAACAAGAAAGGTGGGATTTCCTGCCAGAAAGTTCCTTTCTTTATTTTCTTATTGCTTTATTTTTTGATTGTTTAAAAGCTGATCTGTGTTAAACTATTATTTTCATGTTTGCTTACTTTTCTGTATAAAATACACATATTTAAAATTGTTGTAAACATTTAATTAACATTTAAAGCTATGATTGACAGGTCACATTATCTTCAGCCCTATAAAAAGGAGCTGCCTGAGCAGAGTCTGGCAGATAAGATCTGAGCTGTAGAGAGAGCAGTACTCTGTAGGAGTGAAACTGGCTGATGCAAGAGTGGAGTAGTTGGTGCTGGAAGCAGTCTCAGAAAGACTGACCAGTGGTGGTTCTAGTCAATGGGATGTTTTGAACTAGAGCTGAGTTGAGAATCTAGGAGGTGATTGGTCTTCCTAAAGTATTGGCTGCAAAACTGCAGGTGCAAGTAGGACCACCCTCAGGCACTGGATTTGTCCTAGTGAGCCTACTGGCTGAGTGGGAACCAACAGCCCTATAAGCCATGTTGTATTACAGTTGCTGAAGATCATCCTGACTAGTCATTTTTTTTAAATTTAAGTTTATTAGTTTCAACATACAATCAAACAAAGCAACAAGACAAAACAAGACAAAATAAAATAAGGTAAAGTAAAAAAATAAAATAAAATAAAATACAATAAACTAAACCCACCCCCTCCCTGAAACAGATACATAGTATATCAGTAATTACTTAGACAGAGAAAGACAATATGCATATCATACAACCAAGATTTCAAAAGAATCAAAGAACTCCCCCCACCCCTCCCTATTCCCAGGGTGCACCAACAAAGGGCCAAGAAGCCCGAAATCTGGATATCACAACATATCTACAATACAGTACATCAGTTTAATCATCCTAGATCTCCTAGGAGGAAAAGAAACAGGTCAAAATCTACCACAATACAAAGGGTACTATGAACACTATATAAACTATATGAGGACGAAGGGATTGGTTTGCCCGGCCCTAAGGCAAGCATAAAGCTTGGAGTTTGCCCCATCTTTTATGAAATAGATCCATACGATCCTTATAGCTGGCTATAAGATTCTCTGATTGAAGATATGCCATTATCTCCTTCAACCAGTCAGCATATGATAAAACCAATTGGTCCTTCCAATGTCTTAAGACCAGCTTTTTGACCACCATGGACACTAAGGCCATATGATATCGGCGCTCTACACTGTCTACATAAGAAAAATCACCCAGCACACAGATTTCCGGGCAGAAGAACCGGCTCAGACCCAAAAGGGGATCCAAATTTTCCCGGATCAGGGACCACAGTGGGGCAACTTTAGGACAGTCCCAAAAAATGTGAACTAAGTTACCCTCAGCCTGTGAGCACCTAAAACAATCTGACACAGAGGCCAACTTGCGCTGAAAGAGTTTAACGGGAGTATAATACAAGTTATTTACAATATAATATTGTACTAACCGAAACCTATCTTGGGTGTGATATCTATGTAAGTCACGCCAGATATTAGTCCAGAGAGGTGTAACCTCGGGGAGAAGATGTGTCCAAACCAACGAACCCTCAACATCTTCCTGTAAATTAAACTTCAAGAGATAGGAATAGATTGATGAAATAGAGTGAGGTTGAGAGGCAAGGCTGATGATGTTAGATAGGAAGGGTGTACAACTGACTGTCTAGCAGTGGTGCCAAATTTGTTACCCACTACGTGCCGAAGCTGGTATACCTTAAAAATTCCTTTAGCTGATATATCAAACCTCGCCAGAATATCATCCGACGTAAGGAGCGAATCCTGATTGAACAGGTGTTCCACCCTGGCATCCTTAAGCTGTGGGAGCCACTTTCGACCTTATCCAAGAATACCCCAATCTAATATTAGGATTTAGAACTATTGGCTGTCCTAGATCCATAACATTAGAAATCCGAAAGAAGTTAAGACACTGTGCCCACGATCTAAGAGAGTCTATCACCGTACTATCCGGAACCAACTGTGAAAGGACTTTCGGGGGACAAGTAAAACAAGGCAGACATATCTACTCTGAGTTCAGAAAGAAGAGCCCTTTCCAACTGAAGCCAGATTGGGCAGAGGTTCTCTGTATTTGTGGAGAACCATCTCCCCAACTTAGAAAGGTGGGTGGCCCAGTGATACAGTAGAAGATTAGGGAGCTTTAAGCCACCTCTGTCCTTAGGAAATGACAAGGTGGTATAAGAGCGTCGCACCCCCTTCCCCCCAAATAAAGCTAGAAAACAGTCAATGGAGCTGTTGAAAAAAGAAAGAGGATCCAGAGATTGGTCAGATTCAATGGATAGAAAATCCGGGAAAATTCATTTAAATATTTATTTGACCCCAAAGGGAAATAGGGAGGGCTGACTAGGTTGCAAGTCCTGGCTAATCGAGTCTTTGACTCTGACCAGGTTTAACCTCTTCAGAAGGGAAGGATCAGTAGAAAAGTGGATTCCAAGATACTTAATTGACCTGGGGGTCCACCTCATTCCAAAGGGGAGAAAATCTTGTTTATACGTATAATTATTAAGGGGGAAGATCTCACATTTAGAGATATTTAGTTTGTAACCAGAGAAGGAACTAAATTGTGTAATAACTTCAAGAGCTGCCTTTAAAGATGTTGCCGGATCCGTCAGATGCAACAAAACATCATCTGCATATGCAGACAAAACTAATTCCCGTTGATGAAGCCTAATACCTCTCACATGAGGAGACGACTTGAGTTTAATCAGCAACGGCTCGAGGTATAAATTAAATAGTAAAGGAGAGAGAGGACAACCCTGCCTAGTACCAGCAAAAAGACGGAAAGAGGAAGACAAGACCCCTTTACAGTAAATCTTGGCAGAGGGGCAATTGTAAAATACCCGTATCATATTCAAAAAAGAAGTCGGGAAACCCATTTCCTCCATTACAATCCACAAAAAGGACCAATCAACCCGATCAAATGCTTTCTCAGCATCAAGAGAGATTAGAGCAACGGACCCGAGGCAGTTCGGGCATACTGAGAAGATGTCGACAAAGTCCTCAAATGATCTGCCACCTCCCGGAAACAAAGCCCGCTCTGTTCAGGACTCAAAAGCTCCAACCAGATTCTCTTGATCCTTTCAGCAAGTATTTTAGCTAGAATTTTGATATCATAATTTTGGAGAGATAGGGGCGTAATTGCTTGGTCAGTGGGGTTTTTGTCCGCTTTAGGAATTAAAACTATAGTAGCCTCAAATAAAGCAGGATCAAGCTCAGAGGAGACGGCAAATAATTATATAATTTAAGAAGAATGGGGTCAAATCTTTAACAAAAACTTTATAAAATTTGCCAGAATCCATCCGGTCCGGCGCTTTATCAGGAGCCAAGGAAGCGATGGTACTCTTTATTTCTTCAGCTGAAATAGGGTTTATTAGACTGCTTGCTGAGACTCTGATATACAAGGAATACCTATTCTTCTTACGTATTCTTTGACAGCTGCAGCGGGTGGGAGGTTAGGAATGACTATAAAGGCCGAATAATACTCCTTAAAATATGTGCAATATCCCTGGGGAGGAGAGAACATCACCAGATGGGGAAGACAAAGAAGGGATAATCCTCGAGCTTTCGAGTGCACGCAAACGCAAGGCCAGTAGTTTACCGGACTTTTCACCAAGATCCAGATATTTAGCCTGGGTTTTTACCAGACAATATTCTGTTCTCTCTTTCAAGAGATCCGAGTATTCGTTCTTGGTTAATAGGAGCTCTTTGAGATCTGATACCGAAGAGGTTAGCGAGTAGCTATTTTCTAATTCCCTAATCTTGTTTATCAGAGCCAATGATCTGGCCAGCTTAGTCTTCTTCCTAAAGGAAGCAATTTTAATAAGATCACCCCTAAGATAGCACTTGAGGGCTCCCCATATCATATCAATCCTAGGGGTGGAATTCAAATTATCAGCCAGAAAGAGAGATATTCGGGAGCTAATTTGAAACACACTGGTGGTCCTTTAACAACTGAGTATTTAACCACCACATAGAATCCACGAGAGTAATCAGGATTTAGGACATTTGTATCCAGACTATAGCATGGTCAGACACGATGATTGGCTCAATACCAGACAGAAGAATATTTGGTAGAAAGGAAGACTAACTAATACCATATCTAATCTTGACCTAGTACCATGTGATTGGGAATTGGAAGAGGGCATGACAAGAAGGGTTGGCGAGATGCCAGAGATCACCTAGGCCCAGGCGGTCAGTTCCCAGAAAGCTCTCTGAGCCGGAAGGGTGGGCGTTTATCCTGTGGCTCCCTATCCAAAGTAGATGAACATGGTACATTCCAGTCCCCTCCCAGTATGAATTGAACGGGCAGAAAGCCAGCCAATTTATCTGCCAAAGTCATAAAAAACCCGGGGTTCCCCCCCAACGGACCATATACAGAACCGAGGACCACATTCTCTCCATTGAGAGTACCTTTCACTAGGACATACCTCCCTTCTGGGTCTGAGACAGTTATATCCTTTGTAAACAAAACATGCCTTTTAAGGAGAATCGCAACCCCTTTACTAAAACAGGAGTTTCCAGCAAGGTAGGATTGAAAAAAGCCAGCTCGGGAAAGCAGCTTAGCTTCATTGTGACATAAATGTGTCTCTTGCAGAAAAAGGATATCAATGTGGAGCAATGAGCAGTGATTAAAGGCCTGTAGCCGTTTGACCCGATCCCTAAGCCCTCTAACATTCCTGGATGCTATTTTAACTGTGTTTGTAGCCATTTTAAAGATATAACAAGACATTCAAATATCCAGACAGAACCAGAATAGCATGTATAAACAAAGTGCAACCCCAAGATTGAAAAAAATCTAGTCTTATAAAAGGATTACCCATCACCCCACCCCACCAACAGTCATATTTCCCAAAAAGAGCAAGTTAACAAAGCAGACCAGCAATCAGTAAAGTTATCTAGAATGTCAGTACATGGAATCCCCCACCCTGTATCCCTCCACCGACCAAAATCCTGAAACCTATGAAAACCCCAGCTCTAAGGAAAAAGACCCCCAAGAAGCCAGAAATCCCTGTAGCTTAGAATACTGCAATCTAACCCCACCCCCCATCAAACAATGCCCCATACAGACCCCACAATAACTATATACATCAGGTGGCTCGAGCAGAGATAAACTAAAGTATAAAGTGTCGTCCATAAGCTCGAACCTCCTCAACCCCCATGCGAACCTCCGACCCCTCGGAACCAGGAACAAGTACCCAGATATTCCCGACATCAAGAATGGTCCAAAAGAAAAAATGACCAAAACTGTTACACACCTTTCCCTTCCATCCCAGCCCCGGGTAGAGGTTAGCCACCCCCCCACTACAGGCTCACAATTCCACATCCAGCGAGCAAGCCTGCTAAAGACCCCACACCACCTCCCCCACCACAGCCCCTCGCAACAGTATTTAGCTTACAGAGCAAAAGAAAGAAGGACATGAAGCAGGGAGAAACAAAGCATATAGAAGAACATCAAAAAACCCTGAACTCAAAGAGATCCATCTTCAGTAGCCAAATCAAGCCCGGCACACTCCGATCGTCTCCCCAATAAGGCAGCATCAAAAGGGCACTTACCCGAATCCATGCAGCCCCTGAGGAGGATAAAATTCAGCCAGCCAGGCGCCAAAGCCGAAAGGGGACAGGGAATAGGCACAGGAACAATCGGCCACCGGCTGCTGTTTCAGGGGGAGCCAATAAGCCAAGGGACCCTATACGGTCCGTCGCACAGGAAGTTCCCACCGGGAAACCGCAGCCGCGAACAAAGGTTCCACCGCGGTATTTTATATGCAAAAGCGGAGGGAGACCCTGCGAGGGTAAACCTCAGCCCCACATCGATCCGGACCCCCAAATCTGATGGAGAGGCCAGAAAAGAAGAGACCCAGGCGACCAGGAAAGCAAAGGAAGCGGCGACAGAGAAGCCAAAGAAAGGTTAGTGAAATAATTCACCTTCTACTAGCGACAGGCCCAGAAACCAGGGACTCTAATAAAACTAGCAGAGGCAGAATATTAATTTATCCCAGGTCAGCCTTTAAGCTGCAAACCCAAAGCCAGAGGATAGAGTCTTTCAGCCAGGCATTTTAAAAAGTTCAGGCAATTTGCTGGAGAGTTCTTTACGGGCAGCCTCAGGGGTATTGAAGCTAGTAGCCAGTCCACCAATGGTCACCCTTAAGGTTGCAGGGAAGATCATCCAAAATGGTATTGAAGCAGCTATCAGTTTCTGCACCACAGGGTGATATGCTGCCCTCTTCTCACAGATTTCTTTAGGTAGATCCTGGGCAATTCGGATCCTCGATACTCCCCATAAAATTTCCTTCAGCTCACGGGCCTTCAGATAGGCGTGCTGCCTCTCAACATAACTCAGAAATTTAATTATAATAGGACGTGGGGAGATCCAGCTGCAGGTCTAGTGTAGCAAACGATGTGCCCTCTCGAGGTGATAGGAGGCACTTATGGGAGATGGGCCCACCACTTTGCAGAGAAACTTTTGCAGGAAAGCCATGAGGTCTGGGCCTTCTTCCAGCTCAGGTAGGCCCATAATTAGCAAATTATTGCGGTGATTCTGCCCCTTCAAATCTTCAGTCTTAAGCTGTAGCTTCTTTACTTGTTGTCTTAGTTCACCTATTTCCACCTCAGCTCTGGATCTCCATTGCTCCGATGAGGTAACTCTAAGAGGGTTAAGCTCTTGGAGAAATTTATCCTCGGTCAGCGGGATCGATTGTACCATCTTATCTCCTCCTCGGTCTGGCTTGGTGGGAGCCTGGTTTCTTTGTTTCTTTGTGGCCTTCTCCGGGGATGCAGGAGGAGTATGCTTGGTTAAGGCCTGTTTTCCATCCACCTCCATCGCGACTCAATCCACACTTATTTCCCCCAACAAAGTCGCTAAACGATGGCTGACTACTGTTCAAACAACTATTTAAGCAAATTTTTGGAAAAATCCAAAATGTATTGTGAAAAACACCTAATAAAAGGTGGCCAGAGGGGAGCTCAGCAACCCAGCTGCTGCTTATCTGAATGCCATCACGTGACCTTCCTGACTAGTCAATCAGTATGAACAACCCAGAAGTTCCAGATCTGCATTGTTGAACTGTGTATGGTATTGCCAAGTGTGTAAGTCCTTCTGTAATAAAGTGCACTGCCCTATGGGACATTTTAAAAGAACTTGTCTTGCCTTCTGTGTCTTCATCAACCCTCCCTCCATAGTCTCCTTGTTTTGAGTACCTTCTTTTGAAAATACTTCCTGTACCCTGTGAGATATTTAAAGATCTCTGTCATATCTCCTCTATCCCTTCTGTCTTCCAGGTGTACATATTTAGGTCCTTTAACCTCTGCTCATAAGAGTTCTGATGCAGAACACACACCAAAAGTAATGCAGCACACACACATAGGATGACAATGCATTGCTTCACTTTATTGAAAAGAAGTGCAAAAGTATAGCATATATTGATTTTAAATCCACTTCAGTCCTTTTAATATGCTTTGCATCTGAGAGATATTAAATGTTCTTCCTCCAAAAGTGAAGTTAGTGCTGTATTGAGATGTAAATAAGTACAGAAGCAGCATAAAAATCTCTCGGCACTTCAGGATGAAACCATCACTTCTACAGGGTGGTGTAAAAGTGAAGGATGTCCTTTATACCCATATGGCTCAGAATCTGAATAAATCTTAATATGTATAAGGAGCTAATTTAAATAAAGCTCTCTTAAAGTGCCATATTCATAAGTTAGCTTATAGTTAAGCAGATATTCTGAGTTATCAAATTATAAAGGAAAAAACTCTCCATTTTGGTCCACCAGCAAAAATAAAGCTTATAAGTGTCTGATCACCAAAATAAAGTATAAAATAAATACTAATATTAATAATTATCAAAACTTAAGCTAGCTTTCCAAAACAGTCTCTGAATAGAATGTAAAACTACTCAAAAGATACATTTCTTTCCTACCATTAAAGGAGTTTTTCAAAAACTGTATTAATAAGTATTATACGGAGCCTGTGTATCATAAAAGACATAAGGCAGCACTAAATTCTATCTTTTAATTACTGTACTAAAAAGCCTTAATATGAAACTTCTTTCATTGACAAAGGTATGATATAGCTTATTCACAGAAAGCATATTCATAACAAGCATTTGCCAATGCCGAATGTTGGCTTGCTAGCACTGGCATTGGTAGTGCAAGAGTTAGAGGGATGCATAATAGGAATGGCAGTGAATTATTGAACTGACACCAACCCCACCCCCACCCTACGAAGGCTGACAGGGGTTGGGGGTGTGCCTTTGAATCATTGGGCATAACGCTCATGCCATTTCATCTCACACTACCCTGCAGACACTGACAGATGTTGCAGTGTACTTTGGGGTCTTCAGGCCTTACACTCATGCCATTTCATAAGGAAATATGCTGAAATGGGTGCAGTACAAGAGAATGGGGTAACCGCTGGGGCCAAAGACCACAAGGCACACCTCAATGCCCATCAGTGGCTATAGGGTGGGGGTGGAATGGCATGTGTATTACAGGCTATGATCCCAAGTCACACCCCCAATGCCTGTCAGTCTGTACAGAGTAGGGCATTATGGTTGGAAACCCTAACACTCCGGGTGTTTGTTGGTATTTTCAATCCAAATTTGCAAAATAGGATTTTTGTGACCCCACATCATGAACAGTGGCACGATAATTTTGTTACTCAATCCAGAAAGGTGGTTCTGCACAGTGACTGCGCCATTTGGCGCTACAGGTGTGAAAACACATTTCTGGCAGGATGTGAAAAAAGACAGCTATACTGTTTGTGAGGTGGTGTGAATAAATGGCAATGTTGAAAATCTGGAGTGAAAATATGAAAAACTTGCAAAGTTACGAACGTGCATAGAAACTGCGCAATGCACGCCTGTACTGCAATAATTTGGGGGAATTTTTCCACCAAATTTTCAACATGTGTATTTTTGAACCTCTCCTCATGAACAGTGGCACTGTGATTTTCTTAATCTGTCCCAAACAGTGATTTCCCACAGTGACTGCATTATTCTGTGCCAGAAGTGCAAAAACACCTTTCAGCCAGGATGTGAAAAATGGCAACTGTATTGTTCATAAGCAGGTGTGAAAAAAAATGGCAATATTGAAAATCTGGAGTGAAAATATTACAAATTCGCAAAGTTATGAGTGTGCGTGGAAACTGCGCAATGCATGCTTGTAACACAGTCATTTTTTAGTATTTTTTCACCAAATATGCAACATAGGCTTTTTGAGAGCCCATCTCATAAACAGTGACACTGTCATTTCATTATACAGTCCTAAAAGGTGATTCCACACAGTGACCGTGAAATCACCTATCGGGACTGAATAATGAGATGGCAGTGACTGAATTCATGAGATGGGGTCCCAAGAACTCCATGTTGAAAATGTGATGCCAACATTTCAAAAAATGGCCGAAATATGCACCAAAGTTTAAAATAAAAATGTTATGCCATTATACAGCTTACCAGCATTTCTTCAGTTTGCGGTCGGCTTTGAAGAGTGCAGACGTGTTCCTGGTCCACCGAAGATCGTCGCACCAGGCTCTGGAGGTAAGTAGGGGGTGAGAGGGGTGTGGGGAGCTGGGGTGCATAGAGGGTGAGCTTGGATTGGGGGAGTGGGCAAAAGAGTCAACGAGGGACCGTTTTCTTTTTTTACAGGGTTTAAAAAAAAAAAGGAAGAGACAAGGGACTTTTGGCCCGCTGGAGTGGGCTCCCAGCATGCCACCTGGATATTTATTGGGGGGAGTAGAGCTGATGGGGATTGGGCACCATGTCGGCCATACAGTGTGCGGGCGCTTGAGCTGAGGGGATTGGGCACCCCTCGGCACACAACATGGGGGTACATGATGCCGATGGGGATTGGGCTACCCCATTGGCAAAGGAACTGGGGAGGGCATGCCAATAGAGTTGGGCACCCCATCAGCTTTCATGGGGATGGATAGGCAGCTGGCGACAGCCTTTACCTTGCTGGCCAGCGGCAATATATAAGTGCTGATGACAGCCGCTGCTTGCCCGACCGTATACAGGTACAGTGGTTTCCTTTGAACTGCATGCCACTGCATCTGAAGTGCTGTCATAGACAGCTCAGCCATTCATTGGTGTGGTGTGATCCTGCCTGAAAAATGGAGTGGGGCATTGGCAGAGCAGGTGGCACACCTCCAAAACTCGTATGGTGCCACTATGTTGCTTGCGCCTGTGTGCAAGACGACATAAAAATGGCTCTCAGAAAAACTGTAAAATTAATTTTGTTGTTGAACCATTAGGTATCAAAGGACACAGATCCAGTGGGCTTCCAGATGTTCCAGTTTTCTCCTCCTATCACCACCTTGTGGCAGTGGTCATATTCCATCATATACCACAAATATAAAAGAGGATATATCCCCATTATGTGCATGCCTAAAATGCTGATCCACTGCACTGTCACACTTGGTCTGGTGTATGTATCTGATGTTCAAAATTCTGGTGGGTTCCCTAACAGTTTACCCACATATACCTTCTAAAATTACACCAAATAGTGTATATCAAAACAGTACTTTCACAGTATTCACTTTTTATCCATTAATGGTGGATGGCTTGTTTAGATCTTACTGCATATTTGCAAGCAAAGCAGGAACCACAATTATAGAAGCCTTTTATTCTCTTATTATCCTTCACAGACGTCTTATCTGAATAATGGCTTTCAATCAAAATATCTGCCAGGTTTGCTGCTTTGATAAGGAATTATTGTTTTTACCAACAGTTGGTCTAAGTATGTTATTAAGTCTGAAGAATTTTCCACTTTGGGCATATTATCCCTGCAACAATACTTGAAATATGATTGAATTCTGTTACAAACACAATTTCATTATCACTATTATTGATTTTTTCTTAGGGTGTAATAACTCATTTCTGTCAGTGGTTTCTGCCTTTTTATATGCTTTCACAAGAGTTTGTAGTTTATAACCTCTGTTCTCCAAATGAGTCATTAGCTCCTGAGATTCCATATGTAATCTTTCCCAAGTGCTACAATTACACCTTAATCGTAAAAACTGACTATATGAATGTTTTCAATAGTCTCATGTGGATGAGCACTGCTCGGTAAAAGTAGGGTACTGGCAGCAGTGGGTTTCTGATGCCCAAGTGTTTCTAGGGTACTCTCGACTGTACTGATCAAACATAAATCTATGAATGAATTTGATCTGGGTGCATATTAAAACAAAATTTCAGGCCTCAAGCATTGTCATTCAACCAGTTAGCAAACTGCAATACTTCAACATACCATCCAATATCACAATAACATCATCAGATACGGTATCATTTAAAAGTTTCACCCTGTATGGATTTTGTTTTATTAAAATAAATTTCTCGAACCACGCCAGCAACCCAGGTTGAGATCAGGACTTAAGGACGCGGGGGTTGCATGGGAGGAGAGGATTGAGCATCTGTGGGACTGCTCTCATCTCCTGGGGTGATTAGTGGGATCACTTTGCTCTGCAGCGGCCCCCAGTGGAGACCGGGGAACACTGCATAGGCGTCACAACAGAGGAGGAACCAAGAAAGAATTGAAAAACAGCTCAGGATAGGCCAGATGATGACGGCCGGCCTATCAACGCTTCCGAAGTTACTCCTGTGGAAGTTCCACCTGCCTCAGTAGATCCCTGGGACCAAGAGAAGAGAGTGCTGGTTATCCCCTACAGCAGCTTCGCCCTCGGGGTTTATGTGCCATCCAACAAATCGGGTGTGTGTTAAATTCTCATAACACACTGCACCTCATACTTTATTCTACATTTAATACAAATTAAGTGCCCAGAAGTAAAAATTAAGCATTTATAATGTTTACGAGATCTACCCCTAATGACATCTGTTCCAATGCATGGAGTCCCAAATCATGATTAATGGAAGTATACAAACTCTGCACATCTACTGTGAGCCATAGAAATGTACTTTTTCCATTTGACATTATTCAATTTCCCCAGGATGTCCATAGTGTCTCTGACATACAGTAGGTTGGTGACTTATGTGCTATATTTTTGAGAAAAAAGTCCAAGAATCTGAAAAGTTTTTCAGGGATGCAACCTATGCCAGAGACAATAGGACTTCTGATGCAGACCCTGCACCATTTTAGTTGCCCTCCTCCAGCCCGTCTCCACTCTTATTTTTTTTGTACCCCACCTGCTGCCTTACATCTACTGGTCATGGACCCATCTGACCTCCACCTCCACTTAGCTGCACATCCCTCAAATCCCGCTGGCTTGCCCCCCCAGGGCCGGGTTGCTGACCCTCCCTGTAAGCACCACAACACTAGTATAGGATGGGGGAGCTGGCCCTGGAGGCTAATCTTAAGGTGGAGGGGCAGACTTCATAGATGCGGCAGGCAGTGTGAGTTTTTTCCCCATATACGGGGGCGGGTATGTGCAGTGATGGCCAGGGTCCGCCCAGCCCCTGACATGCTGGCGCTGGTGCTGCAGTACACACAGCCTCTGCTAGGTGTCTATAGTGCCCGGACACACTACCCCCCTTCCCACTGGAGAAGTAGAACAGTTGCGGGACACTTAATTCTTCTCCCCCCCGGCTGGCCCTCTGGCATGGTTCTGTTCCCGAACCCAGGTCATCGGTGCCGCAGGTCGGCACCTTGCCACTGCACCAGCAGGCCGGCTAGCCCACCTTCACTCTGTCTATGTCCTTACAGGGATGTGGTCTCGAGAACTGGACACAGTACTCTAGGTGGGGTCTTACCAGCAATCTTTACAGAGGCAACACCACCTCCGTCTTTCTGCTGGTGATGCCCCTCCCTATGCACCCCAGCATCCCACTAGCTCTCCCAACTGCCTTGTCACACTGCCTGGCCACCTTTAGGTCATCTGATATGATCACCCAAGGACTCTTTCCTACTTGGTGGTCATCATTACCATCACCACCACCCATTTTGTACTCTGCCCCTGGGTTTTTATGCCCAAAAGTGCATTATTTTGCACTTTTTCACATTAAAGTCCTGCTGCCACGCCCTTAACCCTTTCTTGAGTTTTCTCAGGTCAACGTTCACCCTTTACACACACACACACACACACACACACACACACACACACACCCCAGAGTGTCCACCCTATTGCAGAGTTTAGTGTCATCTGCAAAGAGGCAGACCTTCCTTACCTCCTCTACAATGTCACTTACAAAGACATTAAGAGGACCTGTTCAACACTGATCTCTGAAGCACTCCGTTGGTCACCCACCCTTCCTTGGAGAAACTCTGTTTATCACCACCCTCTGCTGCCTATCCCTAACCAGTTTCTTATCCAGTTCACCACCTTTGGACCACTCCTAAGCTACCCAGCTTGTTAACTAGTCTTCTATATGGAAGTGTGTTGAATGATTTACTGAAATATTGGTAGGTTGGTAGGCTACATCCACTGCTCCACCATGATCTAGTTCCTTTGTCACCCAGGCAAAGAAATCTAGCAGGTTCTTTTGACATAACTCCCCCCCCCCCCATGAATCCATGTTGCCTCAGGTCTTGTAACCCACTGGATTCAAGGTATTTCATAATCCTTTCTTGCAGCAGTGATTCCATTAACTTTCCCACCACCAAAGTCAAACTTACTGGCCTATAATTGCCAGCCTCTTCCATACTGCCACTTTTGTGAAGTGGGACTACATCTGCTCTGCTCCAGTCCTCTTGGACCACTCCTGTTTTCAATGAGCTGTTAAATAGGACTGTCAGAGATGCAACCAGTACCTCCCTGAGCTCCCTTAATATCCTTGGGTAGACCCCATCTGGCCCATTGCTTTGTTCACTTCCAGATTTGTAAATTCCTTTAGGACTCTCTCTTCTGAAAATAGACTAGTGTCCATCTCCGTCCCTCCCATGCTCCTGTTACATTTCTATGACCCATCCCCCTTGCTTTCTTCTGTGAACACTGAACAAAAGTACTGTATTTGTTAAGGATGTCTGCCTTTTTCTGGTACCACTCTGCACAGTCGCCCCCACCTTTCCTTCTTAAAGTTACAATCCCACCCTGGCCTTCCTCTTTTTGCTTACATACAGTACCTAAAAAATGTCTTACAAAAGAACCCCAGAGCAAATGCCCTGAGGCATGGGTTATCCCAGAGGATATTAGCCATACAGCCAAATTTTAAAGAAAACACAATTGCACATACCCCAATAATGCAAAGCATCATGGGAAACATATGCAAATCCCTATGAGAGAATTTGGACTGGCTTACCTTTAAAAAATGTCCCTTTTTTTACTGCCTTGGCTGTTCTCTCTTCAGTTTGTGCCTTTGTTCTCCTTACTGCTCTCCCTGCTTCCCTCTTTTCCCCTGATATGCCTCCCTATCATCCACCATCTGCATCTCCTATTCCTTCTAGTGCTGCCTCTTAGCTTTTACATTTCTTCCACATCTTTCGAGAACCACTGTGTTCTCTTTTCCTCTTGCTTTTGCTCACTTCCTTGTCATAGAAGTTTGTTGCCTTCACTATAGCTCTTTTAGATTACCCACTGTTCCTCCATCCCACCTCTTTCATCCCTCCTTGCCAGGTCATTCCTGAGGCATTCACCCATCTTTTTAAAATCTGCCCTTCTGAAGTCCAGGATCCTCATCTTTGTGTGGTTCAATTCCACAGTCATCTTTATACTGAACCACACAATAGGGTGATCACTGGTCCTCAGGTGGCCTCCCATGTTGATGTCTGCAACACTGACTTTTTTAGTGAGTACGAGGTCCAGTATTGCCCCATCAAGAGGTGTAGTAATGCCCCATCATGAGTGAGTTCACTGACTAGTTGCCTGAGGAATACCCCTTGCAGTCAGTCCAGGATTTTCCTGCTTCTAGCCAATGCCACAACTGGGAGGCACCAATCATCATCTGTCAGATTGAAGTCCCCCACCAGCAGTGCTTCCTAATTTTCTGCTGTCTTGCTAGTGGCATCTGTCAGTACCTTATCTAACTACTCCCACTATGTTGGAGGTCTTTAGCTCAAACCAGTACAAATATTGGCTCCATTCCCCATCTCTAGGGTGACCCATAGTGCCTCTGCCCCCCGTATTCCTGTGTCTCCATCGCTTTTATGTCCTTCATTAGATAAAGTACCACATCCCCTCCTTTCCTTCCCACCCTGTCCTTCCTGAACAGAGTATGGCCTGGTATGACCATGACCCAGTCATGCTTTTCAGTGCACCATAACTCAGTAATGGTCAAAATATCCAGGTTGGCCTCTAGGTCTGGGATCTTATTTCAAGACGTTTACTATTCATACACATGGCTTTCCAGGTTTTGTTACCACTCCTTTTGTTACCTCCTTTTTCCTTTTTGTCTTCCTTCTTCCCCTCTCTTTTTAATGCTCCTGCTCCCATCCCCTTCTTTTGTTCCACCCTGCTTTGTGTACTAATTTACATGCCAGGGATTCCACTCCTCTTGGGTTCTCTCTGCTCTCTACTTCAGCCTGTGGGAGGGCAGTTTTTACCTCCCTGATCTCTTCCAGCACCCACCTCGACTAGTTTAAATGTTCACTAAACTAACATCTAAACCATCCACTGAAGACTGTGGTTCCTCTCCCAGATGGATGTAGGCCATCACCCCTATAAAGGTCTTTATCCCTCCAGGTGGACCCCCAGCCAAAAATGTAGCTGAACCCCTCCCTTCTGCACCATTCACTCAACCATGAGTTGAAGGTCCTGGTTTGGAGATCCCTGTCCTTTCCTCTGTCGTAGACAGGCAGTACCTCAGCAAAAGACACAGACTTCATTATCTATGACCCCTTCCCAGCTCGCTAAACTCCCCCTGCACTATCTCAGTCCCATCTCAAGCCAGGTCATTAGCCCTCAGGTGGACAATGACATTCCAGCTTTGCTGCCCATCCTGCTGCCTAGTGATACTCAAGTTCACTTCCCTATCCCTCTGGGCCATGGTGCCAAGTAGGCTACCTCCCTCTCCCCTCCTTTCCAGTTTCCAAATCTGTCTCCCTGTCAATTGGGTCCACCACCAGAAGTTTCTTACTCCTCCTCTGGGATTCTCTTCCACCCTCCTTGGGATCTCCTCTACAGAGGACTTCAAGATCCTCAAAGGCCTCTACCAGAATTCCCTTTTCCTGGCAGTCCTGCCTCACCAGAACAGTGTAGGGTGTATAGAGGTACCGACTGAGGAATGTGCCTTTGACACCACCCCGCCGTTCACGAGCACACCATAGTCCAGGAGTTCCACCTCCCTAGCATCCTCAGAGGCAACAGTGGCAGACTTGGTGACCCCTGGGTGATGGAAAGGTCACCTAAATCCAAGCCAAATAGGCCTGGAGTCTAACGACCTCCTCTCTCAACCCAGACAGGTGCATACAGATGGGGCAGCATTGCAGTCTTTTTTTTTTTTTTTAACAAGGAGAGACACACTAAGCTGAAAGCTTGTTTACAGGTACAGCCTGGGAGGACAAGGAAGTTAGGTGACTTTTTCAGGGTCACACAGTATGCAAGTGAGGGCTGTAGGATTCAAACTCAGGTCTCCAGGTTTGCAGCTCAGAGCCTTAAACCACTGCACTATACTGCCTTCCAGTCTCCAGGAGGTCTCTCTTAAAATTGCTGCCCCACAGCCACTGCACTGCATCACTCCCAGCATTTCCAACTTCTTTTCTCCCTGTGTTACCAGGAACTACTTATGTACCCTTATCCCTGATAGGGTGTTTCTAGTTTTCCCTTCTTTTTGGTTTGCTTTTTGATACTTGTGCTGTCCTGCATCTGGTTTACATTCCCTTAAACTCTTACCCTAAATAGGATGCTGCTACTATTCTGGTTTAGGCCTACTTTTTACCTTCCACCCTTCCCAGAAGTGAATGTAGCAACAGGAGCGTACAGGTACCTTACTGTACCTTAGTCAACTGGCAGAGAGAGAGAGAAAGACCCCGAGAGACTGCAGCAGCAGCAGGATCATGGCCTGGCAGGATGTCAAGGGCAGTAAGCACTGCAGTGGGGGGAGGGACACTACAGCTAAGGTTGACTAAAAAAAAAAATACTTGAAAGAAAATGTTACCATTAAAAAAAAAATCAGAGACTAGTGCAGAACAGGACCTGGTAGCAATCTAGGCAGCATACATTATGGCTAGAGACAGGGGTCTAGAACTTAACTTCACAGAAACAAATATCTGAAAGAAAATAATATCTTAAAAAAAAAAAATCAAAGACAGAGGTGGAGACTGGAGTAGTAGCAGGGCCTGGCAGTAGGCAGTCCAGGCTGTGGGCAATGGCATTGGGCAGGAGGGGCCTACAGCAAAACTGCATTGAAAGAAATACCTGAAAGAAAATAATATCTTTAAAAAAAATCAAAAGGCCCATTTACATGACCTGATCAGCACCTGCACATTGTGTATAAATATGCTGCTCTGCATGCACCAATGCAGCACCATGATACCCCGCGCCATTCCTGCCCTCTAGTAACATGTCCCCTGCCTAACAGTGTCCATCGAAGTCGACAAATACTGTAGCTGGGCAGTAAAATTGAGCCACCTCAGAGTGTGGGGGTGAGTCTGATTATTACACTACCTGCCAGTTTCAGTTTGAGATGTCATCAAATTACTTGACTGTCAGTGCTGCTATCCAGCCCCAATGGAAATTCTACTAAAACAATGGACATTCACTCGCACCGATGCAGGAGAGTTATGTGTAAACAGACAGCACTGTCACTGCAGGTTGAATGGCTCAGCTTGCACCACAACGCAAACTGATACAGCTAGGTAGTGTTAACACACCTAAAGAGACAGAGACTGGAGCAGTAGCAGGGCCTGCAGGAGGCAGGCCAGACTGGGTATTGGGCAGGAGGGGGCTAAAGCTAAACTACACTGCCAAAAATACCTGAAAGGAAATAATATCATTACAAAAAGTCAAGAGAGAGACAGAGACTGGAGTAGTAGCAGGGTCTGGCAGGCGGGTATTGGGCAAGTAATTTAAAGAGGACAGGTTGAAGTTTGCATTGGTGGTGGTGGATAGAGGTGTGGGAACACCTTATTCTAAATATTCAGTCCCCCAAATATTCAAGTGTTCAGAATTCATACTTGTTGTTCATTTCAAAGAGATAAAGAACAGACCCCCTCCTCCCCAACTTTGATCCTTTAAAATATACAAGCTCCCCCACTCTCAATTAGAACCCCAATCCCATCCTCCTCCCACCCCAGCTTCCTCAGTTTGATATTAAAATAATAATTTGTGAAAAAAACTTCAGATATAGTCAAACTGCATAACCCACCCATGTCCAGCTGGTTTTACTAGGTGAGGAAGTGTCTGGCTGTGGAGGGAGGAAGGCGGGCTGTGTTGGTCACCTTCTTACTTGTCTGCTTGTGAATTGGGTGCCGGGAGGGTGATGCTGCTTGGGTGAAGGAGTGGGGGCATAGTTCTTTTACTGTGACAATCACTGAAAGATGGTGGCTGGCTGTGGAGACAGGCAGGTTATGTTGGTCGCCCATCATTGGCGTTTTTTTCACAAATCGTACTTTAATCTCAAATTGTGGATGACGGGGAAGAGGGGAAATGGGGTTCTAGCTTGAGGGTGGTGGGGTTGGAAAGCTTGTGTGTTTTAAAGGCTCTAGACTGGGGAGGAGGGTGGGGGACTTTTTTTTAAAGATAGTATTTGACATAGAATCATAGAAGTTATCGTCAGATAAGAACCATTTGGCCCAGCCAGTCTGCCCAAAATTCCCTACCTATAGATCCACCAGAGACCTACTTGTTCAGCTTACATCCCCCCCTTACTTCCAAGATTCCTTTGTGTTTTTCCTGTGCATTCTTGAATCTTTTGACTGTTTTAGCCCCCATCATTTCCTCTGGATGGCTGTTCCAAATGACCACCACCCTCTCTGTGAAGAAGTACTTCCTAATGTTACTCTTGAGCCTTCTCCCCTCCAGCTTCATATTGTATCCCCTTGTCCTCGAGCATCTTTTCCTTTGGAAAATGCTCCTTCCTGTACCTGTTTATGTTGCTTGCATGCATGTGCAGAAACATAGTGCCATCATTCGAGTTTTCGGGTGTGGCACCCTCTCTTCAATTCAGTCAGTGTGTTTGCAGGCATGGTGCAGTTGCCAATCACTGCTGCAGCTGTCTAGGACAAGTTGAAAATGCAGTGGCATACAGTTGAAAGGGAGATCTCCGCTTCAGTGAGCAGAGCTCCCTCCCCCATGCACACACACTGTCTGACTGACAGAGGTGCTCAATCCCCTGTTGGCTCCGCCCCCCCAAAAAGCTGTCCAGGTGCCACGCTGGAGCCTACGCATGGCAAAACTGTCATAGCCTACTCGGGTGCCCAATCCCCTGCTGGCTCCACGGCTGTACACCCTCCCAAAGCTTTCCTGGTGCCACGCTGGGGACCCACCCAGCATGGCAAAGCTTATTATAGCCGACAGAATTGCCCAATCCCCGTCGGCTCCACGGCTTCAAGCATCCAGGTGCCACACTGGGAGCCCACCCCAGCGTGGCAAAATGTCTAGCTAGCCAGAGGTGCCCAATCCCCCGTCGGCTCCAGCCCCCTCAAACAGCCTTTCAGCTGCCGCAAATGTCCCTCGTCGTCTTAGTACAAAAAAAAATAAACCTGCAAATAAAAAACTGTCCCTCAGCACTTCTCCCTGCCCCCCTCCCACAACCCGCACCCACCCACTGCGCACCCTGCCTCCCCACACACCCCCACCCCATACCTACCTCCAGACCTCGCACAAAGATCTTGGTGGACCGGGAACCGTCTGCACTCTTCCAAAGTCGACCACGAACTGAGGAAATGCCGGTAAACTGTATAATGGGATAGATGGGGTTTTTCAACTTTGCTGCATATCTCAGGCATTTTTGAATTTTGGCACTAAATTTTCAATATGGGATTTTGGGACCCCTCCTCATGAATTCTGTCACTGTCATGGCCTTAATCAGGCCCGAAGGTGATTTCGTGGTCACTGCATGGAATCACTTTCGGGGACGCGTTATGAAATGACAGAGCCAGTATTCATGAGTGGAGCTCTCAAAAAGCCTATGTTGTAAATTTGGTGAAAAATTCAAAAATGACTGTATATAGCGGCGTTGGCAGTTCTCATCGCACGCCCGTAAGTTCGCAAAATTTTAATATTTGCACTCTGGATTTTCAACATTGCCATTTTACACACCTCCTTATGAGCAGTACAGCTGTTATTTTTCACATCGCGCCCAAAATGTGTTTCCGTGCATGTAGCGCACAATGGCACAGTCGGTGTGTGAAATCGATGTATGGGATGCATTAAGAAAATCACAGTGACACTGTTCATGAGCAGAGGTCTTAAAATAGCTATGTTGAAAATTTGGTGAAAAAATTCCCAAAAATTACTGTTTTACGAGCATTTGTTGTGCTGATCCTACACGCGCTCATAAGTTCCCAAATTTTCAATATTTTCATTCAGATTTTCAACATTGCCATTTTACCACACCTCCTTATGAGCAGTACAGCTGTCATTTTTCACATCTCGCTGAAAACATGTTTCCAGCCATGTAGCGCACAATGGCGCAGTCAGTGTGCAAAATCAATGTATGGGACATATTAAGAAAATCACAGTTACACTGTTCATGAGCAGAGGTCTTAAAATGGCTATTTTGAAAATTTGGTGAAAAAATTCCTTAAAATGACTGTTTTACCAGCGTGCATTGCGCAGTTTCTACGCATGCTCGTAAGTTTGCAAATTTTTCATATTTGCACTCCAGATTTTCAACATTGCCATTTTACCACACCTCCTTATGAGCAGTACAGCTGTCATTTTTCACATGTTGCTCAAAATGTGTTTCCGTGCATGTAGCGCACAATGGTGCATTCGGTGTGCGCAATCAATGTTTGGGACAGATTAAGAAAATCACAGTGACACTGTTCATGAGCAGAGGTCTTAAAATGGCTATGTTGAAAATTTGGTGAAAAAATTCCCTTCAGACGTTCTGCAATGTTACTAATAAAGACATTGAACAGGACTGGCCCAGGACCGATCCCGTAGCACCCCACTGGTCACCCCCTCTCCCTAGACTGCACCCCATTTACCACCACTCTCTGCCTCCTGTCTGTTAGTCAGTTTCTAACCCAGTTTAGTACCCTTTCCCCCATGCCCAGCCTACCCAGCTAGTTTATCAGCCTCCTATATGGGATGGTGTCAAAGGCTTTGCTGAAATCACAGGTAAGCGTTGTCCACTGCCCCACCCTGATTCACTTCCTTTGTCACCCAGTCAAAGAAATCAACCAGATTTGTCTGACATGATGTCCCCACTGTGAATCCATGTTGTCTATGGTCCTGGGCTCTGATGGCTTCTAGATGCCCCACTATCCTTTCTTTAAGCAATGTCTCCATGATCTTCCCACTACTGAGGTGAGGCTGAGCGGCCTATTGTTCCCTGCCTCCTCCCTGCTGCCGGACTTGTGTAGAGGGATCACATGTGCCTCAATTCACTCATATTGAATGACTTAGTGAACATGGCTGTCAGAGGTACTGCTATCTCCTTCGCAGTTCTCTTAATATCCTGGGCATTGCCATCTGGTTCCATCGCTTTGTCCAGCTTCAACTTAGTGAGCTCCTGCAGGACTTTTTGCCTTTGAATGGACTATTGTCCACTTCTTCACCCCTGCAACTGCTGTACTGCTGTGACCCTTGCCCTCCCACTCTTCTGTGAATACTGAGCGGAAAGACACCGTGGATGTCTTGGGAGGAAGGCATGGAACCATCACTTCAAATACCTAAACAGCACATACAAGCAAGCAACATTTGGCATTGACAAATGCTTGTTTATTCCTATTAAGTACTTAAATGTCTCTATCATATCCTCCCATTTCCTCCTGTCTTCTAGGGAGTACATATTTACATCACTGAGTCTTTCTTCGTAGGGCTTCTGATGTAGACCCTGCAACATCTTGGTTGCCTTCCTTTGTACCGCCTCCACTCTGTCCATGTCCCTTCAGAGATGGGGCCTTCAAAACTGAACACGGTACTCGAGGTGGAGGCTCACCAGTGATCTATACAGGGACGATATTACATCCCTCCTTCTGCTGGTGATACCTCTCCCTATGCATCCGAGTATTCCACTATCTTTTCCCATTACCTCATCACACTGTCTAGCTACCTTTATGTAATCAGAAATTATCACCCCAGGTCCCTTTCCTACTTTGTGACTTTTAGTACTTTTCCTCTCATTTGGTATATTGCCCCGAGGTTCCAGTGCCCCAGATGCATGACTTTTGCACTTTCTTGCATTAAAACTGGAGATGTGCAAAGTGAGGAAAATTCGCTCCCCAAAATTCACATATCTTCCCCATATAGTAGAGTGGATCGCGTAAAAGGCCCTGCTTGGCCTCTAAAAAAAACACCCACAAATGTGGAGTTTGGTATTACCACCAGCAGAGTTCAAACTTAGTATTTTGCGAATTTGGCTAGGTAGTTCCAAAAAGTTCTTTGACAACAGAGTCATCCAAATCCCTGACATCAACGGGTGAAACTTGATGTCGAAATTTCACCGATCAGAAAATCACTGTGTTTGCAAGGTGAGAGTTGATTTGCACAGGGGTGAAACACCATGAAACTGGTACTGGTGTACAGCGGGTAGAGATGGGAGAAGTCCACAATTTTGCTCCTCTAAATATTTTGTGAAATCTGTGCATTTCACAAAATGTTCTGCTAGTCGCAGTATGAAATTCCACAGGAAATGCAGATTTTGTTCACGAGTGGCTGAATTTCGTCACTGCTGGTGAAATTCTGCCATTTGCGGGAAATCCTTGCATTTCATGTGGTGAAATTCCACAGACCACATTTTGCAGCTGTGGAATATTTCATGAAATGCACAAAATATTCCGCGGTGCAAAATTCCTGACTTCACCGAACTTTGGGACTATTACAGGACAATCTCAAATTTGTCACTGTAATGGTCTTTGCTGTACCTTTTCAATGTTTTGCCAGTATGTGGCTAGGCTACTACTAGTGTAGTAGTGCCCCCAACAGATCTCCCTCCCCAGTGTCAAGTGCACCCCACCAATTGCTGCCTGGTCCCAATATGAAAAAATGTTACCCCCCCATCACGACTCGCATAAAGTCTATCCCACATTCCCTGGTGTCTAGTGATCCCACCCGCCCAACTGATCGCCATCCCAATTTGTAAAATTATATCCTCCCTGGTGTGTCTAGCAGAAGCTAGTGTCTTCCTCAAACTGATCGCTGGCCCTGTTCCAAAAGGAAGATCCCCCCCATTCACAGGACGCCCGCTGAGCCTGACCACCATTACAAAAATAAACCAAAAAATTTCCCTGGTGTCTAGTGGATCTCCCACCCTGTCAGATAATGCTCCCATCCCGCTCCCCCCACTCCGACCCCAAAGCAGACCACCCGGCACAGCCTCCACTCACCTCCGTGGCTGTCAGCAGACTAACCTCTCAAGAATGGCGTGTGCTTGTACAACCACATGCTCATTCATTCAATCCAATGCTTAATGGATTTGGAGGGAGGATGTTTCAGGGTAAAGAAGGGAAGGCTGGCTGCTCTGTTCACTGGTAAAGCGGGCGGGATGGGGTCCACATTGTCATTCCCCCATCCCCCTGCCAGGGACTGGAGTAGCCCCCTCCTTTCTTTAGCCCCCTGAAAAACATCCCCTACAATGATGATGAGCTGGCTGACTGTCAATGAAAGCGCATATGCAAGCATGTGCTCGTTCATTGAGATCTCAGTTGAGCTACCGGGCATGGAGGTGAGTGTAGGGCTGTGCAGGTGGCCCATTTTGGGTCAGGTTGGGGGAGGCACTACCTGACAGAATTGGTGGTGTCCATTTTAGACACCAGAAATTTTGGTTTATTTTATATAATGGTGGTCGGAGTTGCACAGCCAGCGCCCTGTGATGGGAGGATCTTCCTTTTAAATTTTGCTTTCACTTTTTCTGCTACCTCCTTAGAGAACCATAGTGGTCTTATTTATCTCTTGCCCTTGCTAACCTGCCTAATGCAGAGGTTCATCGCTTTGTTCAATGCCTTATTTTATTTTTGCTCTCTGTTCCTCAACTCCCTTCAGTTTTCCTATCACTGCTAGGGTGTTCCTGAGGTATTCTTCCATTTTCTTAAAATCGGCCCTCCTGAAGTCCAGCACCTTCATCCTTTTGTGACTTGTTTCTGACCCAGAACTTATATCAAACCACACTGTACAGTGCTCACTGGTCCCCAGGTGGTCCCCCACTGCAACAGCAGTCACACTGTCACCGTTTGTCAGTACTAGGTTCAGTAATACCCCCTCTTGGTTAGGATCCAATACCAGTTGCCTGAGAAATCCCCCCTGCATGGCATCTAGGATGTTCTTCCTGGCTGTAGCTGTGGAAGGAGGCTCCAATCCACATCCGATCGACTGAAGTCACTCTACCAGCAATACTTCCCTTGTGAGTCTTCCTTAGATTGCTTCTGTCATTTCCTTATCCACATCTTCCACCGAGTTGGAGATCTGTAAATCACTCCCATCTGAATAGTTGCCCCTTTTCTTCTCTCCAGAGTGATCCCACAGTATCTCCCACTCTTCCTGCTCCCCCAGTATTTCTGTGGCTTTTATGCTATCCCTTACATAAAGAACCACTTCTCCCCACTTTCTACCTATCCTGCCCATTCTAAACAGAGTCTAACCTGGTATGGCCACTTCCCAGTGCTTGTTTACATTGTACCATGTCTTTGTAATGGCTACTATGTCCAGGTCTGCTTCCGCCATTGTAGCCTCCAATTCTGTCAACTTGTTGCACAGACTTCAGACATGGACTTTCATGGTTCTCCAGGTTAGGTTGCTATCCTATACTCTTTTCTCTTTGCCCAATCATCCCCATGCATCTACTGTTTTTCTTTGTTATATTCCTGTTTTTCACTCCCTGACAGTTATCGTTATTTGTTCCTTTTCCGGTTGTCTTTCCCTCATTATTTCCGTTACTTGCCCAGTGACCCTGTGGGAGAGGCCAATTTTGTTTCCCTGTCTCTTTCCTCCCTTCTTATTAGCGAATGCTTACCAATTAAGCATTTAAACTGTTCACTAAGGATCTTGTTCCTCTCTGGATGGATGCAGGCCATTGCCCTGTACATACCCTCATCCCTGTAGGTGGGGCACCAGTCCCCAATGAAGCCAAATCCCTCCTCTCTGAATCATTCCTTCTTTTTTTTTATTATTGTGTTTATGCCCTGTATTTTCTCCAGTTTTCTCATGACCCTGTTCCAGTCACGTGCGATGGAGGCATGCATACGCCGCAGTACCATGACACCCTCCCACTGCTTGCCACCTGCTCGCCTACACTGCCCGCTGACCTCCATCCAGGGGCAGTGAAACTACAGTGGGTGGCAGAATCCTCCCCGGGAGAAGACAACTGCCTTTCAGCTCCTTAATCCTGCTCCCCCCCCATGCCATCTCTCCGATGACCCATACTCATTCTCAAACTCAGGTCACTGGCATGACACGAGGTAAGGCATCCAGTGCCTCAGCCCTCAGAACCACTGGGCCAGCACTGTACCATTCCTTCAACCATGCATTCAATTCCCTGGTGCAGAGTTTCCTAGCCCCACTCTTGCCATAGACAGGCAGAACCTTCGAGAAGGTCACAGCTTGCTACCTGTCTAAGGTCCCTCCTCAACTATCTAAACTCCTCCTGCACTGTCCCAATCCCTGTCACATCCCTTGTCAGGTCATTCATCCCAGGTGGACAATGACATCCAGCTCCCCCTTCCTTGCTACTGTCCTTGCGATCCTCAGGATCTGTTCCCCATCCCTCTGATCAGTGCCTCTGGCTAAGTCCTCAACCACCCTCTCTCCCCCACTATCTGTCCCCAACTCTATTCCCCTAACAATGGAGTCCCCAAACAGGATTTGCTTCCTCCTCCTCCTTTGGGGTCCCCTGACACCCACTCTTTGAGCTCCATCATGGAGGACCTGCTCATCCTTCTTGGTGATTACTTCAGGTGGCACTTTCGGAGCTTCCCACTCCACCAGGATGGTGTAGGAGATCTGTAGTTTCACCAATTTGGGGATTTGCCTCTGTCCCACTGCTCTCACCCTCCCTGAGCCTACCATTGTCCATCCATTACCCCTGCTAGACAGCCTTTGAGGAAGCAGTGGCATACTTGGTGGTCCCTGGGTGGGGGTGGAGGTTCCCTGAATCCTAGCCAAGTCGGCCTGGAGACTAGTAACCTCTGCTCTTAGCCCAGAGAGGTGTCTGCAGATGGGGCAGCACTTCAGTATCCAAAATGTCCCCCTGAAGTCTGCCGCCCCACAGCCACTGCATTGCACCACTGCCAGCATCTTCCCTTTCTTATCTGTCTGTTCCTGCTTTGCTTTTTTGAACAAAAGTTTTTTGTAATCCCTTTTCCTCCTGCTGTGCTATGTTTGTCCTTAATCTAGGTGCCTATATATGTGTCCTTGTAGTTCCGTTCTTCCTGCACCTGAACAGGAAGTTTCAGCTGTCACTTATATTTCAGTGCTTATATAGTTGGATAGGGCAGCGGTGGATCGGTGGAGAGGAGGGTGGAGGGCTCTTCCTGTTGCTGCTACCTCCTGAGGAAAAACACACAAGGAACCTGCAGTAAGAAGCTGAAATCAAAAAGGAAATGGCATAACAACTAAAGAACAAAAATCAGTTTGCTTTGAGGTCACACAAAAAGAAACTGAACAGTAGCTGCTCCTGTCTGAAAGAAATTGCTCCCGTCTGTAAACAATATGAAACTTAACACCTAGTAGCTGCTTCAGTCTGAAAAAAGAAACTCACCATCTGCAAACAAAATGAAGCTCACTCCCAATAGCTGCTTCGGTCCGCAAAAAGAAACTTAACAGTAGCTGCTCCCGTTTGCAAGAAACTGCTCCTGTCTGTAAACAGTATTAAACTTAGCACTCAGTAGCTGTTTCAGTCTACAAATAAAGCAAGAAAAACAACAGTAGCTGCTTTCTGGCTGTCCTTCCCTCTGCAGGCTTCCAGCTACATGGATATAAATAGGAATAGTGGACGAACTCTGCTACCATTAATTATCTGGATTAAAATAAAATGAATAGTGCATTATTTATGCTATTCGGGAAATACTATTCCATACTAACGCACCCCTAATGCTGGACTAGGTGGATGCCTGGGAGGACTGGGAGCAGAGGTCAAACTGGAGCCTAAAATTTCATTTTGGGCTATAATAGATGAAAATATTGCTTTTCATGTGAGAGAGAACCTGATTTAAAGGTGGAGGCCAAACTAGAGCCTAAACTCTTATTTGGATCTTTAAAAAATATGACTTTGTGTGAGTGAGAGACAGGACATGATTTATAAAAATTAGAGGCTTGGTAGAAGTGGGACTGGGGAAGAAAGAACCAAATTAAAATTTAAATAAGCTGTATCACACTATGAGTGGCTTACCCTGCCAGACACTAGCTAAGTATTTGCCCAAGGGACAGTTAATTTTATAATGATAGAGCTCTGGTTGCCCAAAGATCTCACTGCAGAATGCACTTGTGTAGTTGTCCTTAAAAAATATGTAGAATCAGTCAGTCAGTGTAGCATACCTCTTGTTGCTATGATTTGCTACCTGATGACACATCTACTTATGTACTGCTGTGATCCAGTTGCCTGAATTGCTAGTTGCAGTTTAAAGGAATTTTTTCAGATGTGTATGTGGGCTTCACATCCTATTACCTTATGTCTGTGCTAGCCTTTTCCAGCAAAAAGTAGAGTTTTTTTATGAGGTCCTGTGAGGGAGGGAGCGAAGGGATCATAACTGAAACCGAACCCACGTCCAGGCATTCCCTTCCACTTCTCAGTCCGTCGGCACTGCCCCTGCGCTGAGACATTTTGTGATATCTAAGCAGGGAGAGTGTGGGGGGTACGCCCCATAAGTCTATGGAGAAGGATTTCCTACATGTTTCTCATATATCAAACTTGAAATGAAGCCACCAATCAACCAATAAGGCCCTATTAGTTGATCGGAGGGTTTTATTTTTCTTCAAGTTTGCATAATCATTTAGAAACATGTATTAAAAATCCTTCCTCACAGACTTCTATAGGGTGCACCCTGTGTTTTGTTAATCCCTTCAAATATTTGAAGGTCTCAATCATACCCTGATCCCTCCTCTCCTCCAGGGTGTACATTCATCTCAGTCAGCCTGTCCACATAGGTTTTGCCCTCCGGCCCCTGGATCATCTTAGTTGCTGTACGCTGCACCCCCTCCAGCATTCTGATATCCTTCTTTAGAAAGGGACACCAGAACTGCATGTAGTACTCCAAACTTGTAGAAAAATGAAAGCCACCAATCAACTAATAAGGCCCCTATTAGTTGATCGGAGGGTTTTATTTTTCTTCAAGTTTGCATAATCATTTAGAAACATGTATTGAAATCCTTCTCCATAGACTTCTATAGGGTGCACCCCTGTGTTTTGTTAATCCCCTTCAAATATTTGAAGGTCTCAATCATATTCCCCCCGATCCCTCCTCTCCTCCAGGGTGTCACATTCATCTCAGTCAGCCTGTCCTCATAGGTTTTGCCCCCAGCCCCTGGATCATCTTAGTTGCTGCACGCTGCACCTCTCCAGCATTCTGATATCCTTCTTTAGAAAGGGACACCAGAACTGCATGTAGTACTCCAAATGTGGCTGACTAGTGACCTGCACAGCAGCAGGATCACATCCCTATTTCTGGATGAGATTCCTCTCGCAATACACCCCAGCATCTTGTTGGCCTTAGCTGCCACCTTCCTGCACTGAGCTGAGTTGTTCATGTTACCTGTTATGATCACCCCTAGGTCCTTTTCCTCCTCTGTGACCTCTATCTGAACCCCTCCCAACTGGTAGCTCCTCCATGGGTTCCTTGCTCCAAAGTGCATAACCTTGCACTTCTTCGCATTGAAGCTCAATTGCCACTTAACCTACCACTCCTCCAGTTTGATCAGGTCCTCCTGTAGCCCCTGCCACCCCTCTATGTCATCCACCACCACTCCTATCTTGGTATCATCTGCAAACAGACTAATCTTGCTCCTAATACCATGTGAGATATCTGATATGAATAACCCAAACAACACCAAACCCAGGACTTTTCCCAATGCCTGAAATCTTATCTCTCTGTCTGTCTGCTCGCCCATCCATCCATCTGTCTGTCTGTCTGTCAATCAGATTGTACTAGTAATGGGGTGAGTTCTGTTACAGATTTTTGCTTACATTACAATATTTTAATAAATTGGGGACCTCTGATAAACATACTGTGCATGTCAATAATAGCTCACCAAACAGCCCCATGAATTCTTCACATCCGTCACTGCACGAAAGTGCAGGGTCTGCAATGGCCCTGCACTTCTGTAGGCACATGGCATCTTCCCTTGATGCAGGGCTCAAAGGCCCCTGTGCATTTGTATCTGTTCACACGGGTCTCTTTGAGACCCGTGTGAATGAAGATATGATTCCACTATCTCAAAAAAGAAACATATTCTTGCAAAAACTACGTTAATGCACCAGTTAGGTTCAGCTTAATGCCAGAAAAGTAGGGAATGTGGCGCTAGGGTTTCAACCCTAACTCCTCACCCCTACTCCCCAAGCAGCAAAAGGAAACAACATTAGGGTTTTGGGTCTCTGAAATCTTGGCGAATCAGTCGGGGTTTTCCTTGAGGTTGTCAACCCTAATACCTGCCCCATTCCCTGAACAAACAATGTCAGACATGAAGTTCTTTCTTTACTCAAGGAAACACCACCACCTTTTGTATTTTTTTGCAAAGAATATATTATAGTGTAGCAGTAGCACCACTATAGTTAGGGTTGAGTAGGGTGTTCAATGTTAAACCCCTAACTTTGCACATATTAATACCCTCGTATCTTTGGCACCATTTGACTTAAATGAGCTGAAATTTTGCATGTGTTGTCTAGGAGGCAAGGTCTTGATCTGTGGATATTCTGTGATGGAAGCTTGTATGGTTTCTAAGATACGCATATGTCAAGTTTCATAAAATGCTAACTTTTTTCCTATACTTAATATGAGTTTTTTTTTTTTGCTCTCATCTACAGCCTACATGGCATAGATTTTTTTTCTCCAAACTTGCAAGGAACATGTGTCATGTCCTAAGGCAATGCCTTTGATAGGTCTAGTGAGAAAATATTAAATCATTCCAGAGTTATAAGTCTTTAAAGTTTATTGTTTTCCATTCTGAGCATATACACTAGGGTTTTTGAGATGACAATCTGGTGCAAAATGAAAATTTTTATATCGCAGGACCATTTTTTTGGTTGCACACCACTTGCTTGGCATGGCACCAAACATTTTTTTTTCTGCTGTGACAACTGCCATCTGGTTGATTTTTTCCATGAAATAACAAGTGTGCAAAATATATACAAATGCTGGCATTTTAAAAAAACAAACAATAAAACCTAACTAAATGGACCAGGTTTAGCAGGATTCAGATGTTTGTTTTTTAAAATGAGGGGCAGAAATACCTTTTCTATGGGCCCAAAATCCCAGGTGCCCAACTTAGAGAGAAGTAGCCTTGACCCACGTTCTCTGTATGAGAGCAGCAGGACTTTTTTGACTTCTGCAGCTGCAGCTGGAATCCGTGCTGTGGGCTGGAGTGAGAGCAGTGAGCTGCCATTCTCTGGTGTCTAGTGGAACTCTGCCTCCCCAATCACTATCCTTGTAATATTGTTTGTTTCCCTGGTGTCTAGTGGCCCCCCTTCTGATTGTCGTCCTTGTGATATTAATTTCTTTCCCTAGCATCTAGTGGCACTCCTCCCCTCTAATTATGGTCCCCATAATATTTTATTTCCTTTCCCTGGTGTCTAGTGGCACCCCCCCCTCCAATTGCAGCCCCTGTAATATTTTGTTTGCTTCCCTGGTGTCTAGTGGCCAGCATCATGTCATAATACAAAAATGATAAATGTGTAAGTAAATAACCACTACAGAATTCCGGGGAAAACAAAAATAGCGCATGGAAATTTTTCGCAAGTTAAAATAGTGCAAAAAAGGAGTGGGGCAGAGAGGCAAAACACTACACACCAGTGCAGGAGGTAATGCAGGGGGCTTTTCCCCCTGCACTCCCTGTAATAAATATGACAAACTCCACGCCGCACAGCACTGGCCAAGTGGCAATCTGTATTTTGGTATTTTTGTACACAGCCAAATTACCCATACAATGTTTTCTCATGCAACATTTTTCCATCACTATAATTTCCGTGTTATAATTCAGTTGACATATTGACCAGCACCCGTAGTGCCTCCCCCCCCCGATTGTCATCTCTATAATATTAGGTTTGTTTCCCTGGTGTCTAGTGGCACCCCCACAGACATCTGATCACCATCCCCATAACTTTGTTTCTTTCCCTAGTGTCTAGTGGCAACCCCCACACCAATCACCTCTCTGTAATAAAGAAAACTGTCCTCAATGTTTTTTATTTTACATCCGTAAGAAAGAAAATGGTCCCTTGCCGATCTGCCCCCCAACTCTGACCTCCCACTGAACCCCACCACCCCACCCTACCCCACCCCAGATACCTTCACTCACCTGAGCAGGTCCCATGGAAAAGATCCACTGTCCAATCCAAACATGTATTGCTGCTGGAACCACTGACTGCAATATGAAAAACTAAGGTTATTGTGGTTCAATTTATTTCAATGGGGTTTTCAACTTTGATGCATACTTTGCCATTTTTGCATATTTTGAGCCCAAATGTTCAGCATGGCCTTTTTGGGACTCCGCCTCATGAACAATTTTGGTGGAATTATGCAAATCTGGCCTAAAAGTTGATTTCACGATTCCTTGGTGAAATCACCTTTTGGGCAGGATTTGAAGATTTTCACTGACCTTGCTCATGAGGTGGGGTCACAAGAAGACTTTGTTGAAAATTTGGAGTCAAAATATGTAAAAATGGCAAACGTTATGTGCATACGTTGAAATTTTACTATGCTCACTTGTAACTTTTGTGATACTGCAAATTTTGACCCCAAATTTTCAACGTGACCATTTTTTTACACCACCTCATGAATGTGACAGCTGTCAGTTTTCAAGTCTTGCCCAAAATGTATTTTCACACATGTGGCATGGAATGATGTTGCAGTGGTATGGAATGATGTTTCGGTAGGGATTTGAAAATTCTTATCCTAGTGTTCATGAGGTGGGGCAATAACAAGGCTATGCTGACAATTTGGTTGCTGTTTTGGTTGAAATGCAAGCACAGGGCTTGGAGGGCTCTGTGCTTCCACAGCAACATACTGTACATTTACGCATCTATAGAGGGATGGAAGTGCAGGGAATGAGGATACAATTATAGTATCTCAAAAAGTAAGGACATTCTTTGCAAAAAACTGCATGCACCGTTATTGTAACTTAATGCCACAACTAGGGAATGTGACATTAGGGTTTCCCACCCTAATGCCCCCCACTCCCAAGCAGCAAAAGGAAGAAACATTAGGGTCTGGGGTCTCTGGAGTCTTGGAAAATCAGTGGTGGAATCTTCCTCAGGCGTTCCCAACCCTTGGGATGCTGGGCTTTGGTCTTCCTAGCCATCAGGCCCTGAAAAGCATTTTAATGCCTTCCTGCATGCCCTATTAAGGTCTGAGCCCCAAAGCCCTGAAAGTATTTTTTCCCTAACGATTCTTCTCCTGCCTGCCCTCAGTCCTTTAATGCAAGGGAGATTGTTTAATCAGGAAAGGCCACTAAGCAGAACATGTTTCAAGATGTGACCTGGGAGCAAAAGGAAGTTATGTGTGGTTCAGAGCTCAGTGCTTGTGTACATGCACTGTAATTGAGTAATGCAGGTTTGTGCTTGGATAGAGAGCCCAGATAAGTAGGTAGGACATGCTTCAGATATGTAGCAGTTCAACTTGGTCAGTGCTTAGATACTTTAACATTGTTGTACAGACAGCAATTACAGTACAAATAAGCTGACTAGTCTTATGCATGGTGCTTAGATGCTTGAGCTGATGAGTAATATGTTATGATTTGGTATTGATTTTGGCCTACTCTGTATCCCACCAAAATAGGATGTGGGGAGGAGCTCTTCCCCACATAACCTCAGGCGATAGCCTAACCTTTAAGTGACTTACTCAGGGTCACAATATGCAAGTGGGGCTGATGAGATTCAAAACCAAGTCCCCAGGTTTGCAGCTCAGTGCCCTTAACCACTCACACTATACTGCCTCTCAAAGAACTAACTGTCTCCCAAGCCCTGAAAATGGCTTCTTAATGCTAACCTGTATTCTCTAATAAGGCCTTGGTACCTAAGCCCTGACCTTTTTTCATATTTTTTCTCCTGCCTGCACGATCCTGTCCTTAAATTAGCTCTCACTGGCCCAAGCCCAAAATGTTTTTAATGAATGAATGCCTGCCTGCCCATATATAGTAGGCCCTTATAATTATTTATCCCCCAAATCCTTAAAAGGACTTTTAGCTTTATGTATTATGCTGCAATGGTGGGGGTCCATAAAATTCCATATAGCTAGCCCTTAAAAGGATTGATTGTGAGGGCTGATTTTAAGTCCTTAAAAGGACTTTTCTCTGTGTGTTGCCTGCTGCTTCGATGACAGATTCAGCTCTCAGCAATGACGTACCAATTGATGTTTCCACTCCAAACTGTAAGCTAATGCCTGTTGAGAACCCCTGTCATGTGACACCAACTGTGCAACTAGAGTCAGTAAGATTCTCAGTGCACAGACTTTGTGGTCACGTGACAACCTCTCCACCCTGCTGCTCCTTAATGGTCCTGGTTACCCTGCTGTGCCTAAGGATAAGTGCCCTCATGAACTTAGTTGTGTCACACTGACGCTGTGCCATCATAGATAGGTGAGGCACTTGGGGAGAGGGTAGGCTTGAGGAGACAGAAACAAAAAAAAAGAGCAAGGAAGAAAAAAATTAAAGATACAGTAGCACTAATGCCTTAGGTGTCCCAGTGGGCAAGCACTACCGAGGAGCTGTAGGTGTCCAAACACAAATGTGCCTGTCATGGAGCACCTAAGGAATATACATTTTGCACCTGGTAGTGTCTCCTTTCACTTTTAATGGTGTGTCTCTCCCAGTTGTATTCTCAGTTGCATATGTTTCACCATAGCTTATGTCCATGTCTCATCCCAGTTACACCAGTGTCTACTCCCATCTGTACCAGTATCAGTTTATTTATTTATTTTTATTTTATTTATTTCTGATCTCAAATTAACCATTTGAGCTCAGAGCTCTTTACATAGGTTCCATGTTAGTACATTTAGAACAAGTAGGTGATTATACAGAGGATTAAGACTAACAAGGCAATAGAATTAGAATGAGAACATTTAGGTACATTTGGTCTTTAAACAAAGGAATGCAAAAAATATAGCAAAAACTAAAACTGGAATACGTAAACACAGTCAGATACATACAGGAACAGACTAAATAACTGTGCCCAACAGGGAGCCTGTTAGTTGTCAGCAACACGAAGGGGTTAGTGCATAGAAGTACTGGAGAGACGGGGTGGGGGGGTTGAGCCCCAAATGCAGGGTGTCCGAGAGAGAGAAAGAGAGAGAGAAATCAGTTTGGCAGAAGGGCAGATGGTAGGAGATGCCTTTGCCAGGTGCTAGCGATGGCAGACACATTGAGATTCCTGTATTAAATGGTTCTTTAGGTTCTTTTTGAAGGTTCACAGAGTGGGCAGGCTAATAATGTTCTCATGGAGGGAGTTGAACCACAACGGTGCCCGATAGGCAAAGAACCTTTATCCTTGAGACATCCAACATTTTGGAGTCAGGAAGGACTGCAGTTCTGAATTTTCAGGTGGGCCTGGGATTAGTGCTGGGAACTAGGAGTTGTTGGACCCCAGTTGGGAGCTGGCCAAGGCAGATGTTTTTGACCAGGAGGCAGGATTGATATTTGAAGTGACCAAAGAGCATTAGCCAGTGAGTCTTTGCATAGAGGTGTGGGTTGGTCGGTGTGCCCCTAAGGTGAGCCTGAGCATTGCTAAGGGCAGTTTTATAAATCAGAGGGCAGTATCTGTGGCAGAGCCTTATATCAGCAGTCGGTAGTCCACTAGGGAACCCACCAAACTGTGGACCGCTATGCTGAGGCTTCGAGGATCAGGCTCTGCCTATGGTGATAAAGTAGCCCTAAGTGTTTTTGATTGCTTTAGCTGTGATGTCTATGTGGAGGGCGTAGGAGAGCGAGCTGTCAAGAGGATTCTGAGATATCTGAAGTGATGAACACATTCAAGAGGAACACCACCCCTATCACATATTGATAGCAGTTGCAGCAATGTCACCTCACAGTTGTTCAGCTTCTCCTCCCAGTTACACCATCATCTCCACTTCCCAGATATGGTCCCAATTACACCAGTTTCTACTGACTAAATAAATGAAACAATCTGTCCCATGGATATATTGTCTGTAGTTCACCATGTTATTCCACCATACATGGCAAAACTCCACAGTTGAAGGCAGAATTTTGTGAAATTTTCCTTCATTTTTTGTGAAATTTCACAGAAGCTAATTCTGCATTTTGTGAAACTTTCACCAGTGGAATTTAAATTTTGCCCAGCCCTACTTACCTTATCTACTACCTGCCTTAAGCATCTGGCTGCTTCCCAAATTACATGGCTTATTTGTGAGATTATTAGGACAGATCTACAGCCCTTTTCCATTGTGGAAAATATTGGATTCTGAAGGCTGCCTGCATTTTTACAGCTGAGATATGAAATACCATCCAGGTATACTTTTACCCTTAGAGTAGTTCCAGAGATTTACCAAGCAGTTTAAACCTGCATTGTGTATGCACTTAAGGAGGTAGAGGGTGGGGTCACCCCAGATATTTGGACAAGCACATCAACTCATGGGCACATTTCTCTGACTGCACACTGGGTTTTTTTCTCACAATCACAAAAGTAGTCTAATCTAACACTAAAAGGGCAGTACAGGGGACTGGCATGGCTTGGCACCAGTACCAGTGTTATTTAAAGCAGGAGAGAAGACTGAGATTGAAAATTATTTCCTCATACCCCTTCTATCTCAAATATCAGAATAACAATATATCAAATCAATATCAAATAACAGAGAAATTGATCTGTTTCCAACTAAAAAACTTTCTCTAAACTAGGATTGGGCTACTCGAAGGGTAGCTGGGTTGGAGTAGTTGGGTTATCACCTATTTTGACAAGGTAGGATAGTTCGTGATGCAATACCCTACCCAACATAACAGTGTAATTCTCAGGTTGGGTAAAGACATGTAATGGGTAATGGGTAATGGGTAAAGGACTTCAGACTGGAAACAGGCATTAAAAGGGCAGCCTGTGGGGTTCTTCCTGGAGCTTACAGCTGAATAGGAGCACATGACACCAGGCTGAGACCTGATTAGTCAGTAGTATCCAAAGACCTGTGCTCCATCTGCTGAGAGCCTATGTGGCACGGAATCCAGTCGAGCAGTCTGTTTGGAAGCAGCTCCATGGGCACTTGTGCTGCACAAATCGTGGACATTTAGTCAACTTGTCTGAGTTGAATCACATGAAATTAAAAGTCTAAAACCTACACACTAACTACACAAAGGAGCATAGGGAGAAACTATCTCAGCTGGAGGAGGAGGGCAGCCTCAGTCGAGGAGCTGGCACTGGGGAGAGAACAGAGAAGGAGCAAGGTGGGGGGACAAGTCATAGACAAAACAGAAGGCAGCTGGTTTGAAACTGTTTGTTAGGTGCCCCCTGATCCCTGTCACTACCACCCATATCAACCATACTGCCCCTTGCCCTGCCCCACTCAATTGGGTGTTTTGCCTTTGCATGTCACATCACTAATGATGTTACAAAACTTGACGGTTTCCACCATGACTGATGCTCTTTTTGCACAGACAGCAGATAGCTCGAGAGTTGTCTGCAGAGTCAATAGAAAATAAATTCATCAATGCCGCCATGGGTATAATTTTTAGAAGCAACGCTGGAAGCACATTCAGAGCAGCTACACCTCTTACATCTGCCTTATCAATGCCCACCAAAGGTATTATTTTTAGAAACAGCAGCAGGCTTAATCAGAGCAGCTGTGCCTCTTGTAACTGCCTCAGCAATGCCCGCAATGGGTATAATTTTTGGAAACAGCAGCAGGGTCAATCAGAGCAGCTGCACCTCTCATACCTTCCTCAGCAATGCTTGCCATGGATATAATTTTTGGAAACCTAACAAATAGCATAATACAGCTGTAAAAGGATAATGTTTCAGTAACTGCAGCAGAGAGAGGCAATGTAGCTCACTGTTGTCACAGTAATAAATGACAGGGCTCATGGCACCTAACAAACAGTGTAATAGTATACAGCCTACAGTCAAAAACAGTCTTTCACATTTTTGTTTGGGTCAGGGTAGGGTAATAGGGTAGTAACTACCTAACCCAAACCAACTGCCCATTTTTCATTAGGGTATTTTTAGGGTAATTACAGGTAGTTTAGAGGTACCCGTGGGTAGTATTGTGGGTCAGATATTTCACTACCCGCCCATGCCTACTCGAAACTAATAGTAAATTAAACATTATTTCAGTCGGGATTTAGGTCAAAACATATCATGAATTCTGCTTTACTAAAGGAAGTAAGTGACATCCAGCTTGCCCTGGACAGGAAGTTATTAGTTAGTGCCATTTTTGTTGACTTATCTAAAGCGGTTGACACCTTGGTCCATGATATCCTCCTGTCCAGGTTGACCTTGATGGGCTTATCAAGGGGTTGTACTGTGTGGTTCAATTCCTATTTGAAGGGAAACAGCAACTACTGAATACTGGAGAATGCACTTCAAATGTTGCTGATCATACAATCAGAGTACCTCAGGGCTCCATATTAGGCCGTCTTTTGTTTAATATCTGTATGAATTTACTATACTTCAATGATTCATCCATCAGTTACTACAATACCTTTACACAGACGATGCATTGTAATGTACCATAGGCAACTTAGTAAACCAGATCCAGAATAACTTGTAAATGCTTTTGATTATATCCAGGTATCTTGAGGAAACAGAAATTTGATCTAAATGCGAAGAATACCCAAACAATGCACTTTAGCAGACAGGAAACTTAATATAAATAAGGAGCTACCATCAACATTGAAGACAGCATAATCGTACAACAGGTTAGGTCTATAGATGTCTAGGGGTATTGCTTGAAAATAGACTGAAATGGGACGCACATATAAATAAGCTAGGGGCCAGTGACCATCACATGGTATGGTTCAATTTGGCTACTACATCTAAATCATCCCATTCCAAGGCAAAAATATGGGACTTCAGAGGAGCTGACTTTGATAAGATGGCCAACAGAGTTAAGCTAGCCCTGGCAAAAGAAACACAGGTGAGGAGGTACAGGCAAGTGGGCAAGCATTAAGGATATAATACTTGAAGCAACATCCCATTGTGTTAGACAGAAAGGAAGTGCAAAAGAAGAAGGAAACCACTTGGTTCTCAAATATAGTAGCAGAAAAGGTCAGAGCCAAAAGGCTGGCCTTCAGAAAATATATGGAACACAGCGGGATGAAGATAGGGAGGCATACCAAACTGCCCTAAGGGAAGCAGGTAAGGCAGTAAGGCAGGCAAAGTCCCAAACTGAGGAAACACTAGTACGAACAGTAAAGAAGGTGACAAGACTTTCTATAGATACATTAGTGAAAGGAGAAAGTCCAGAGGGGTATTGCTAAGCTTAATGGAGAAAAGGGAGCATGTGAGGAGGAGGACCCTGTAAAGGCATCTATCCTAAATAGATACTTTTGCTCAGTATTTACTGAAGAGAAGGTAGGCAGGGCCCACAGCTCAGCATCATGGACACAGGGGAGGAGGTGAGCACTACTCCTTCACAAAAGAAAGGGTCCTCAAGAGCTTGCTAAGCTCAAGGTGGATAAGGCAATGGGACCTGATGGCATACATCCCAGGGTACTTAAGGAGCTAAAGGAGGAACTAGCAGAGCCATTAGCAGAATTGTTTAGTGAGTCTCTGAGCACAGGAGAGGTCCCAGAAGACTGGAGAAAGGCTCATGTGATCCCACTCCACAAGAGTGGTAGCAGGAGGAGGCGGGAACTACAGACGGCCGTCATTCACCTCAGTAGTGGGCAAGATTATGGAGGCACTCCTTAAGGAAAGGATAGTGCAACACCTGGAATCCATAGGGCACAGGATCCAAGACAGCATGGGTTTACAAAGGAAGGTCCTGTCAAACTAATCTCATAGATTTCTTTGACTGGGTAACAGAGTGGTGGACCAAGGGGAGCAGTTGATGTCTTCACCTTGACTTCAGCAAAGCTTTTGACACTGTTCCACATAGAGATTGATAGAAATAAGCTAGGTAGGCTTGGGTGGGTCTGAAGTTGGTCAACTGGGTGGAAAACTGGTTGACTGGCAGAAAACAGAGGTGGTGGTAAATGGTATATAGTCAGAAGAGATGCAAGTCACAAGTGGGGTACCTCCAGGGATCAGTCCTGGGGCCAGTCCTATTCAACATCTTCATTAGTGACCTCGCAGATGGACTAGAGGGTAAGGCTTGTCTGTTTGCAGAGATGACACCAAGATCTGCAACAGAGTAGATGATCCAGATGGGGTGGGCAGAATGAGAAGAGATCTGGATAAACTAGCAGAATGGTCAGAAGAGTGGCAACTGGGATTTAATGCAAAGAAGTGCAAAATCATGCACATAGGGAAGAGAAACCCTGAAGCCACTTATAGGCTGGGAGGGAGTTGCTAGCAGTCACAAAGGAAGAAAGAGACTTGGGCATCATCATCACTGATGACCTAAAATCATCAAGCAGACCTCTAAAGCAGTAGGTAAGGCTAGGGGGTGTTAGGGTGTATTATTAGAGTATCTAGCGTAAGAGGAGGTAATAATCTCTGTGTACAAGACATTGGTTAGGCCCCATCTGAGTACTCGCGGGCAGTATTGGAGGCCACACCTTCACAAGGACATTAATCAAATTGAGGCAGTCCAGAGAAGGGTAACCAAAATGGTGCAGGGACTGCATCAGAAGACATATAAGGACAGATTAACGGAGCTCAATATGTATACCCTTGAGCAAAGGAGGGAGAGAGGTGATATGATCGAGACATTTAAACACCTTAAGGGCATAAACAAGGTGAAAGAGTCTAACATGTTTAAATATAAGAAAAATAGCAGGACAAGAGGACACAGCATGAGATTAGAGGAGGCCGATTAAGGGGGAATGTGAGGAAATTCTTTTCACAGAAAGGGTGGTAGATGCATGGAATGGCTTACCACAAGAAGTGGTGGCTATGAATACAGTGCAGGGCTTCAAACAGGCATGGGATAGGCATAAAGAGCAATACAAATGACTATGAATAGATAGGTCACTGACAGAGCAAAGGCCGATGGCACATTTATAAGGTAGAAAAAGAAATGGGCAGACTGGATGGGCCTTGAGGTCCTTATCTGCCGTCAACTTCTATGTTTCTATGTTTCTATGTTTCTAACTGGAAACTTGGTAAGATGACTAAGTGATGCTGCTCCATGTGACATCAAGTATTAAATAATACTCCTTTCTGTTTTAGACTATGGAGATGTTCTATACACCGAGGTGCTGAGGAGGGAGCTGGAATGGCTAAATGTGTATTACAACAGCTTACCTGCTTCATCCTTGATGCCCTTGTATGATTCATCATTGCCAACTTTATGGTGAATTAGTCTGGTTGAACTAGAAGAACACAGGAAATGTCATATTTTGACCACTTTGCATAGGTGTCTCAAGGGACAGCTACCAGATTGTAATTTAGAGAACATTAGAGAAAGACCAGTGAAATCAAGTCTGTAATCTGCATCTGGTTTGGAATTGGTAGTCCTGTTAAGTAACTTGGAAATAGGTAGATCTTCATTTTATCATTTAGGTCCTGTCATATGGAGTATAGTACCACATATGTAGCTTGTATTGTATCTTTGTTGAATGCTGAATTCCTCCACACTGTGCTGATATAACTTGTACTTCGTATGCTCCCTTGTACATAAATAATGTATTCTTTGTATATACTCAAATTATGTGTATTATGCTTTTTATTGTACTCAGACTTTTTCTGCCATCAGATTTATATTATTCTATGATTATATTAATAAACAAAATGAAACCACATTCATAGAACAGCCACAATCAGCATTTAAACACCATTGGAGAATAAATTGAATCTATAATAAATAAAACAAAACTGAATAATACATATAAAATAATATACGGGTGGGTGCGTAACCAAAATTTTAGACACACCTGAGCTGTGGGATGCTACATAAACCCTGAGGCGAAGGGTTTATAAAAGCATCCCACACTAAGGGTGTGTGTAAAATTCTGGTTTTACATCCACCCACCCGTATATTATTTTATTTAATTATTGGTGATCATTTTTTTTTGTTTGTTTCAGTACAGTTGAATCAGTGCAGCACTTCTGTCAGAGATAGACATAAACACACACACACACACCATGTTGTGTGAGATGTTTAACCTGCCCACAGTCAAAGTAAGCACCAATGAGCTTTCTGTAGGGGAGCTTGATTGATAGGTACCGATTACAACCTTACGGTTATAAGCAAAGATATCAACACGGAGGCTGTAACTAGATATAAACGTGCCATTATCCGGTAAAAATTATCACCATTAATTAAATTACTATAATAATTTTATTGATTAAGGGGTATAATGCCAGTTGATCTGTATGCAATTATATATCATTAAGGTAAGGTGTAAGTTTTCTATGTTATTGTTGGAACTGTTTCTATGTAAAGCAAACTAGGGCCTCATTGTAAATGAGTTTTGGCTCAATTGAGCTTTATCTCTGTTTATACTTTGATATTAATAAAAGTTTACCTACCCACCTACCTACCTATATATCTACCTGCCTACCTACCTATAACTACCTACCTATGGTATCCCAGTGACTTGACGCTGATTGGGCACCCTCACGAAAATGGTGACTAATCACGGTACCTGTCATCAGGGCTACCAGGGAAGGAGAGCGACTGGATGGAGGGGTTCATGAAATAGCGACATCCTGTCACTTCATGTCTATACGCAGCGGTGGGGGAGAGCAAGCATGCTGGCGTGGGGTGGGAGGAGAGGAGAGATTGTGAGGGTGGTGCCATGGGGAGCTGCTGAGCTGCTCCCATGGTATGGTGGGTGGGCATAGGGCTGAACTGCATAGGGTACCAGGTTCAGGGCTGGCTGCAGGTACCTTTGTTGCGCCTGGCCCGAACATTTTTCTTTCTTTTCACACCCCAACATGCACCCCCTGGAGTTAAAATCCTTCAGTAGGGAGTGGGGTCATAGCCTCCCTCACATGTAAAAGTAGTCCCCAGCATCCTTTGCTGTGCACTGGAGAGGGAACTGTGTAGAGAATCGGATCACCCAGGTTGTGTAGCGCAAAAGCTATGGGAATCACACGCCGCTTTCCACTGTAAACGTAAGCTTAGCGTAACACTTACGTAATGAGACACGCGTGTCAACTGACCCAACCACCACAAATACAATAAATTATCATGAAAAAGTGTCAAAAACAAACATAACAGCAGACTTAATCAATGTACTTAACCTGTCATTGGGGCTGGCCCCCACACCCCCTCTTGTTCGGGCTATCTCTGCTAGGAACGCAATATGACATTTGCTCACTGTCAGTTACAACCAAGCGCAGCTCCGCCGGCTGGTCCGACAAACTACACAATCACCCTGGGGAGTACATCGCCAAAATTTGTATTTTTTGGTGATGTGCACTTTGCCGTAATGGTGATCGCTATTCTGCGATCGACATTATCACACAGATCCTCCTACCTACCTACCATGGATGGTAAATATAGTGCAGTCAACATACATTGGTAGTTATCTAAAAGTTGGCTACTTTGAGGTACCAACTGAGGCACTCAAGTTATAATTTGCATTGACTGTAATGTGATTCTACCTTAGTATACCCTATATGTAACACCCTACAAAAAATGTGAAAGGAATGGATATTTGGAAATGGAATACAAGTAGGAATGAAACTGACAAATAATGTGGCTAACATGATAAAAGCTTTCAGTGATAGTGATAGTGATAGGGAGAGAGTAAATGTGAACTGCCTTGCACACTCATTAAATTTAGTTGTCTGCCAAGCCATAGCAGGAGCACAAGTATCAGCAGTCTTGTTGCAATGTCATGTAGAATAACTAGTCACTTCCAGAGGTCCACAAAGCAACTGCCACACTTTGTGCATCCCAGCAGCTAACACAACTGCCTCAACTTTTCTGGAGATTGGACATCATTACTACACTGAATTTTGTATATTATTGGAACAAAAGAAGGTTGTACATGCAATGACTCTGTCCCATGGCATTGGCAGAACTATTCACCACTGGACAACCATGGACCAGCTTCATCTCATCCTTGCTCCCATTTGACAGTGCTACCTAAGAACTCAGTAGCAGCAGTGCCTCTGTTAGTGAGGTTACTCACATGGGGCCCTATACACTAACAGGTGTTTATACATGCCTGAGGTGCATACCTTGCCGACCTATACAGCCTCAGACAGGTGCAGAGTGCATGGTATTCATGACTGCATGCACCCATGGGGCACCTGTCCATGGCCATGCCCCTCAGCACACGGGGTGTGTGGGTGGAGCCACGGACCTGGGCAGGCATCCAATCAGATGGCCACACCAGGTCCCTCAGTGGATCCCTTGCACCCATGCAGTGGGTGCACAGATCAGGAGAAAGCCACAGAAAGTGGCAACATATGGACACCTGCTGGGCACTCACCCAGCTGCTGCCCCAGCCCTCCCTGTAGCTCAGTGGGCTGGGGCAGCATGGAGGTCCATAGCCTGGTACTGCCACACCCAGCAGACAAAGAAGATGGGGGTGTGAACCGGGTTATGACTGGTCTCGGCTGGTGTAACCGGCACCTCTTGTGCCTGGCACTATGTGGCTTAGTGAATGCTGCGTAGTGCAGGCATGCCCCCAACATGCCCCCAGCATGGTGTTACCCATGGGGTTAGGGAGGCAGGTGCGTAAGTGCTTTGTACACCCTTGGTGAATGCCGCTGGGGATCCGCAGGACCCCCGCTGCATGGCATTTCGCACTTATGGTTGCCCTACGTGCCTCAGATACGTGCATGTAGGCAACAAATTTTGCATAGGGCCCATGGTGTGCATTCTCCTCAGCATCCCCAATGAAACACGTTACAATTATGAATACTCTAATTTAGTACAACTGGCACAGATATTGAATGATGAGCTCCACAGGTGGTTTGATAACATATTGAAAGAAAAATAAATATATCACAGCTACTATATTAGATCCTCCTTTGAGATAACTTCCTTGTTCAGAAGCTCACTGCTTTATAGGAGTATAAACAACACATTATCAGAGAGGTGTAAGTGGCCCAAGCACTCTTAAAGCTCCACTTCCTCCAGTACTACAGAAAAATGGTCCTCAGGCTCAGACACAAGATTTAAGTTCCAGTTTCCATATTGAAACCTCCAGGAGTATGGCTAGCTACAGCACAGCTGTAGAAGATGAGCATCTCACACACACCATGTCAAACATATTTGAACTTGTTTAAGTCAAATTGAAAAAACAAGGGCACATTTAGAAGTCTTGTCACAAGAGGAATTCACTGCTGAAAGAATGCTCACTACACACATTAATGAACACAGGGGCACAAACCCTAAGGATGATCCTTTTTTGTAATGGAAGTCAAAGAGACCCATTTAGCAAGTTGCTCCCTGTTATCTTGGTTGTCGACCCATCAGTGTACATTCAGAAAGGATATTTGGCACCTCTGGTGACATATTATTTCAATCAGAGTTATACTTCTCCCTGAATGTTTTGAATTGGAATTTTAAAAGTCAACTTGCTAACTATGAATTACAGTTATGACCTATACTATGTAGTCAAGATAAAAAGAATCTGATGTCACAAGGATAGATGATGAAATAACTCCATGCTACTCTACTTTCTTCTAGTTGGAGGAAATACAGAAGAGAATGCACCATGGATGCTATCTTTTGACTTTAAGCTTGAAAGCTTTACTGCTGTCTTCTGCTGCTGAGTTCTTCAAATAGGCACTATGCTGCCTGCCACTGTTTCTAAATGAAACCTTCCACTACATCTGTGACCTAAAAAATGAGTTCCTTATCAGGCCTGGAAGAATGTTTTGATGTTTTTCTTCTGTGCACAGCCCAGCATCAATTATATCTTATTCATCACATATGTAGCTATAGTTGACTGCTTGTCATCTTTATTCTTTTGCTGCCACTGGATGCTGCAGATGATTGTCACGTCTCCTACAGTCACTGTCACTGAAAATCATTACAAAATATTCATCATATGCATACTGGCTCAAGTTAGATGTCATTACCTTCACTCATTTAAAGTAAAGTTCTATACAGTGTTGTTTGTATCTATCTTTGCATGGCTTCCTTTCCTCCCTTACAGGACAAAAATTTGTTGCACTGACAAGGCCAAAATGCTACACCTGTGTGAGACTGTACCAGTGAAGCAGGTGGATGAGATGGAGCAGATGTCACAAGAAATTATGCCACTGGTTCACAATAGTCATTTCGAGCACAGCCAAACTTTATGAGTGTATCAGTAACAATATTTATTTATTTTATGTGTTTTACCAGGAAAGGCTCCATTGTGCACAGCTCATTTGCAAGGAGGTCCTGGGTAGGACAGTAAAAAAATGGTACGTACAGTCTGAAAATACAGTACAGAGATACAATGATCATAAAATAGTACAAAAATACAGTCCTTAAACAGAGAAATAAGTACAAAGCAGGAAATAATAATTAAAGCCATATGAGGCAGAAACAAGATTAGAATTAGCATATTCTACGTAATACAGGCTGAATAGAACAGAGTGGTATTTGTGTATAGGAAGCAGTAGGGTAGCTTTAAAGCCCAATGAGAGAGGTATCTACAGTGGGTACAGCATAGGTGCCACCATCAAATGGTTTATTGAAAACAATCACATTTATCAGTACAGTGTTGGTTGAGGAGGGAATGGAAATGAGAGGGGCAAACAAGGGTTGGTAATTTAATAAGTTTCTGAAAGGCATTCCATGCTGATGGGCCTGCCCTACTAAATGCCATTTTTCCATACTTTGTAAAGTTCCTTGGAATGTCGAGCAAGATTGCATCCTAAGGGCATAAGGGCCTTGGGCCTGGCAGAGGAGCGAAAAGATGTAACTGGGCAGGGAGTCATGTAAGGCTTTAAACATCTGAGAATTTAGATGTCTTAATCTTCTGTTACTAAGCGATGGCCAGCCTACTTCCTTGTATAGGAAACAATGATGTATGAGAGTGAGGGAGCTTAATAATGAAGCAAAGAGCTCTATGGTAGAGTACATCTAGGCTATCCATGTGTGTGGCTTTGGCACTTCTGTAGGCAATGCCACCATAATCCAGCAGAGGTAGGAATGTAGCCTGTGCCCAAATATTCTTACCATCCTGATTTATGCAAGATTTGTAACTGAAGAAAAAACCCAATTTCGCCATAACTTCTTACAGAGGGCATCTATGTGGGCGTGAAAGGTAAGCTTATTATCCAACAGCCTGCCCAAGTACTTAAAGGTTTGTAAAGATTCAACAGATTAATTCGTAAGAGTGTGGATGGAAAATGCTGGGGAGGTGGAGCTCAGGTTCAGTGAGAATACCATATATTTAGTTTTGGCTGCATTGGAAAGTAATTTGGATACATTGAGGTTATTTTGTAATAGATTGAACTCATCCTGAAGGGATTGCAAGTCTGCATCTGGATCTGGACTTATGGTATAGAGTACTGTATCATCCACATAGAAATGAAGATTGGCATTAGTAATGTTCTGGCCTAGATCATTGATGTAAATAGAAAACAATAGAGGGCCTAATATGGAACCATGTAGAACACCTTTGCAGATTTGGATGCAGGTGGAGGTGAGTCTTTAACCTTCAGATGCTGGTGCCTGTCTGTAAGATAGGAGCAAAACCAATTAACTACATTTGTACTAAGTCCCACGCTGGCAAGTTTACCAAGTAGAATGTTGTATACTGCTCTGAGTCTTCTCTTTTTAATTGTTATCATTATGCCAATTACAGTTAAATTGTCCCTATGTGACTCATTAATTTCCATCATAATTCTGCTGCTGCCACTGCACGCCTCTGATCACTGTCACTCTATCTGTCATAAATTGTCCCTATGTGATTTCTCTTTGCACTACTGTCATAATTTTGTTGCTGGCACTGCATGTCCCAGATCACTGTCTCTCTTCTTCTTGTAAATTGCCCTACAATATGTGACTCCTCTTCTTATTTCCTTCATTATAACTCTGTTGCTACTACATCATGCCCCAGACCCTGGCACGTCACACCCCAGTGTGACAGGGTTGAATACGGTCCTGTCCCAGTTGTTATGGAGAAGGAGTTTAAATGCAAGGATATGTTCTATTCCCTTCTTTTCTATCTCTTCTCTGTCTGGTTACACAACCAAATTTTCTCTTGAGACATAGGACTAGATCACCCTGATGATCTTGCAATTCTTTGCCTCTCCCTATCTCCCTACCCTCACCTACTGGTCTGTCTTTTCTTCCCCCTTGCATATCTGCTGGTACAGAAATATATGTGAATCATTTTGTGGAAATGTAATTGATACTGGGATTCCTCTGTTTAAAACTGTATATAGATATACTATTGAAATGACTGCAAAGCTATTTGGAACTCAAGAGGTTAACCTGAGATGCAATTTATAAGCCTTTTGCAGAAGATGTAAACAAGAGGTTTTGCAAAGAGAGAGACAAAGACTGAGAGACTGAGACTGGAAATTGAGAAGAAAAATCTCAGAAGGACTCTGTTTGCTTTCTATGTTTCTTCTCAATTGTAATAGTTATTCTGAACAATTTTATTTTTATTTTACTGTTATTACTAAAACTCTTGTGAATTTTGCAACTGCTCCTGGTTTTCCTATGCTTCCTGACCTGTGCCTCAATGACAGATGGTGTTAGCAGTGGATTTATGCCATGCATACTCTAAGCCAGGAGTTTTGTGCCTGGGTACTAGACCTGATACCATGGAAGCATAGAAGAAAGGTATGGATTCTGCAGCAGCAAGCCCAGGAGTGGTTACCAGGAGAATGACAGCCAAATTAGTAGAGACACAAGTCCAAGCTGAGACTATACAGCTAGCACCAGTTATGGAAAAAGAACAGGCAGTGACAGAACCTGAAAGTCTGACTGCCTTTTTCAAATGGTGGGCTGTACAACAAAAAGAGACGGAGAAACAGAAGAGAGAAGAGATGCAGCAACAGGAGCAGTGGTGGCTGGATGCCTTGCTGGCTATCAAAGGTAAAGGATCTGGCACAGATCCAGATGAGCAACAGGACACAGGCACCTTAAAATACATTAAACTTACAAAGTTGTGCCCCTCCAATGGTATCGAAGCATACCTGACAACTTTTGAAAGAGTATCCACAGCCTGCCAGTGGCCAAAGCAGCAATGGGCAATAAGACTGGTACCTTACCTGACAGGGAAAACCCAACTTGCTTACAGCAATATGGACACTACATAGTCAGAAAACTATGGTGAAAAGCGAAATCATGAAAAGGTATGACATCTCAGGAGAGACCTACAAGCAGAGTTTTGATCTCTAGTACAACTCAGTCAACAATCCTCGAGAAGCCTTCACCCGCTCAGAGAACTCCTGATAAAATGACTGCAACTGGAGGGCAAAACAGTCCCAGATCATCGACACATTTGCAATGGAGCTATTCATCAACATCCTGCTTACAGATGTGCAGCTTTGGGTGAAAGAACACAGACCCAAAAATAGGGAAAAGGCTGTTTCTTTGGCTGAAGTCTACCAAATGGCCAAACAGATGCCACAGCAGCTAAGTAACAGTCAAGCACCGATAAGACATTCTCGTTCACATTTAAACTCCAAGTCTGATAAGAGTACACATCTGTGCCTAAAGACTTTATTTGCTATAACTGTAATAAGCCAGGTCATATTGCAAGAAATTGCCATAGTAAGAAGAGTGACACTGAAGCTGATTTGTCCTTAGCAAATTGGGGCAAGTACTTAACAGATGTGAAGATGGGAGATAAGACTGTGAAGGGACTGATAGATTCGGGAAGCAGATAGACCATAGTACATATTGAAGTGCTAGGAAAACAATGTCAAAAAGGACCAGGTACTGGTGTCATCTGCATCCATGGGGACACTCGATACTATCCCACCAGCCAAGTGACTGACTATTAATGGGCTGTCACACCAAATGAAAGTGGCTGTAGTACCTAAGTTACCTGTACCTGCTGTGAATATTGAAAATTACTTTCCAGGATTTACTGAGTTAATCAAAGAGGGAGTAAATCCAGATGTTTCAGCAGCTGTGGTGACAAGAACTCATGCAAAGAAAATCTCAGATGGTAGGGACTCTTTTTCCTTTACTGATTTTGATTCTGACTAGTTTGAGCACAGCTGCAAAATCCCAAAGTCCAGGAAAGAAAGATGATGCCTGAAGAAACAGTGGCAACAAAAGACTGATGGACATAAGGGTTAATATATGAAATTGCTTGAAATTAAACTGATCACTGATTGTGATTTTCTTTCAGAACAAGCTGATGATGTTTCTCCAGGATTATTTTAAGCAGCTGAGGGTGAAACGAAACAGGGTAAACCTGTTTAAAAATGTAATGGGCTACTGTACAGAGTTTGGGTTAAACCTCAGACACAGGACCAGATAGAACAATTGATTATACGGCAAAAGTATAGATCTGAGTTTTTACAGACAGCACATGATAGTCCTATGGCTGATCACTCGGGGAGGGATCGCACCCTTGCCAGATTGCTGTACAGAGTATACTGGCCTGGAATTCATGAAGATGTTGCTACCTATTGCAGTTCTTGTGCTGAATGTCAGAAAGTAGCCCCAGTGACAAAAAGACAAAGTGCCCCTGGTGCACCTACCATTGATAGATGTGCCTTTTGAAGGAATTGCAATGGATGGGATTGACCCCTTAGACAAAAGTAAAAAGGGAAATCGATTCATTTTGGTAGTATGTGACTATGCTACTCGACACTCAGAGGCTGTTCCTACGTGTACTGTCACAGCCCCAAAAGTGGCAGCAGAGCTTGCCAAAATTTTCAGCAGAGTGGGTATACTAAAAGAGATTATTATTGATCAGGGTAGTAATTTTGGTGCTCCATTACTGAAGCAGCTGTACTGACTAATAGGTATCACTACCATAAGAACCTCCCCTTATCACCCTTAGACAGATGGTCTTGTTGAGTGTTTTAATCAAACCGTAAACACACGTTAAAAAGGTTTGTAAAAGGCTAAGGAAAGACTGGGACCAATACAGTACTTGCCTTATCTATTTTTGCTTACAGAGAAGTGCCACAGGCATCAGCAGGTTTTCACCATTTGAAATGCTGTATGGTAGACAACCTAGAGGGCCACTAGATGTAATAAAAGAAACATGGGAAGATAACCCCATCAAAACAATCTATTACATCTTATATGTATGCTCTGAGAAAGAAGCTGGTAAAATATGTTGAAATTGCCCATAGTAATCAGGAAGAGGCCCCAAACAAGCAGGAGTATTATGACCATGGGAGCAGCTGCAATCTAAGGGGCTAGCTGCACATTCAGGCAGACACTGATAGATCAGGTGGTCTGTTTCTGCTGGCAGATTTGTATGTATGTCCAGTAAGCGAAAACATATTTTAGCCAGGTGAAAATGGTCTTGCTACTGTTACCCACTACAGAAAATAAACTGTTAATGAAGTGGCAAGGGCCTTATAAAGTGCTTAGATGTACTGGCACAGTTACCTATGAGATTGAGCGCCCTGATAGGAAAAATTCTAGTAAGATATACCATGCTAACCTCCTCAAGAAAAGGGTTGAAACAACACTAAAAGCTGCTATGCTAGTTTTACCAGAAACTGATAAAGAAGATATTGATGTAGCACATGATAGACTGGAACAAACTGTAACTGCTGATGCTGTAAAGGTGAATGTTTCCTTAACCTCTGAACAAACTACAAAAATTCATAACTTGCTGAAGACATTTAACAGTACTTTACCACACTGCCAGGCCGAGCAAAGGGTCGAGCATGTAATAGTGACAAGGAATTTCACCTATTAGACAAAAGACAAACAGATTACCAGAGTGGTTAAGAGCAGACATGGTTAAGGAAATACAAAAAAATGAAAGAATTGGGAATTATAGAAGAGTCGAGAAGTGCTTGGTCATCACCAATGGTGATTATAAACAAAAAAGAAGGAGGTGTAAGAATCTGCCTTGATTTTAGGAAACTTTATCAAGTGTCAGAATTTGACAGTTATCCTATGCCCAGAATAGATAATTTGGTGGACAGACTGGGGAGTGCCAAATATATCTGTACCCTCAGTCTCACTAAGGGTTACTAGTAGATCCCCCTAGCTAAAGAATCCAGAGACAAAACAGCATTTCCCACTCCTATAGAATTCTATCAGTTCACCATCATGCCGTTTGGTTTACATTGCTCTCACTACATTCCAGTGGTACATGGATGTAATTTTATCCCGTCATACTGGTTATTGTGCTGCATACCTGGATGATGTTATGGTGTACAGTCCAGACTGGAAAAAACACCTGGAACACCTATGAGCAGTTATCCAGTCAATCAAAAAGGCAGATCTGACAATTAATTCTAACAAGTGTGTATTGGGCATGCAGGAAACCAGATAGTTGGGCTATGTTTTAGGAAATGGAGAAGTCAAGCCAGAGGTTTCCAAGTTAGAAGCTGTAGCTAACAGCCCTGTCCCCAAAACCAAGAAACATGTCAGGTCATTTTTAGGGTTGGCTGGTTATCGGAGATTTGTTCCCAGCTTTGCCGAGGTAGCTACTCCCCTCACTGAACTCACAAAGAAATGATTCCCAATAATGTGAAATGAACCCCAGAGTGTGACAAGGCTTTTTGAGCCATTAAGGCTGCATTATGTCTAGCCCCTGTTTTAAGAAGCCCAGTCTTTGAGAAACAATTTTGTTACAGACAGATGCAGCAGAGGTAGGCCTAGGTGCAATCTTGAGGCAGTATATAGATAGGGAAGAACATCCTAGTCTATACATAAGTAGGAAATTGCATGACAGAGAGAAAAGGTACTCCACCATTGAAAAGGTATGCATTGCAGCAAAGTGGGCCATGAAGTCCCTTAAGTTTTATTTACTAGGAGCTGACTTTGTACTTGTAACAGATTACAATTCACTCTGTTGGCTTAACCAAATGAAGGATAAAAATTCTAGAATCACATGGTGGTACCTGGCACTACAGCCATTAAAATTTAAAGTGATGCACAAATCTGGGAAAGGGAATGTCAATGCCGATTTTCTGTCTAGATATGGATCTGGAATTGAGAATTCTAAAGTCTGAAAAAAAATGTGTGAGTTTAAACTTCACTGTTTGCTGTCCTGTTATGGAAAAAAGGATACTGCATATACACAAAACTGTAAAGGTTATATGCTCATGTTGGATGATAATTACTAGAAAGTTTTGGAAACCTGTTTTTGTAAAACAGGTTCTGTCTTAATGAAGGGGTAGTCTCTCCCCTTCTGTTATTCGGCCTGTACTTATTTTTGCTGCATGCTTACAGTTGATTTCTGCACCGTAGCTATTTGTATTAAGATTTTCTAGCAAGCCCTACACATGCACAGTCAGCAAGTGTAAACATTAATTGCTGCTAGGGTATAGTTAGGTAATGTAACTTCCAGCCTTGCTAGTTCTGTTTACATTGCCTATCTTTGAAACTGCATCTCTCTCTCTCTCTCTCTCTCTCTCTCTCTATACTGCTAGTTTGCTTTAGATTGCTGTTTTTAGACTGCTGATCTTTGAGCCAGCATCTTTCCCTACTGCCTGTTCTACCTATTTCCCCTCTCGCATCCGAATCTGTACTTTCCTAATCCCACACTTGCTGCAACTCTCTTTCTATTCTCTCTACCTTTGAAAGCCCTCATTAATTTCTGCCTGGTCCTTGTCCCTCCCCACCTTCAGGCACTGTTCCAGCAATAGTCCTGTAACTACCCCCTGCTGGCAACCTGTCTCCTACTACAGACTCCCTGCCCCCCAGTTTAGCTAGTTCACACTCCCTTCTGCAGCTCTTAACCTCCACTCCATTTTCTGTCTTCACAGACTCCCACTGAAGCCCCTGCTTGGGCGCAACCACCCAGAAGAATCTCCGGGGAAGTGGCTTTTAGCGGGTGCCCTCCCTGCACTGATTTCAGCTGCCTAAGGCTCCACAGGTACGCTTCCTCTCCTGGGACTCCTATGGCTCAAGGATTAGCGACTTCTACTCCTAAGAAGCCTCCATTGGTTGCTGCTCCTCATGTGCGATTGCCATTGGTTGCCCCTGTAACTGGGTTCAGGCAAGCTCAGGCATTCAGAGCCCTCTCAAGATCCCTTCTACTTGTTTGGAATGTTCTCCCACCCACCCTCCCCACCCCTCACTTTAAATCCACTTTCCTGCTTCCTCCCCTCTTATGTCTCCTCCCTCCCTCCCTCCTTCCTATGTCTGGCTCCCCTCTCACTGCTAACCCTTCCTCCATAAAGGCGACTACCCCCTGACACTTTGCACAGTTTGCATTTCTGCTGCTCATCAACTCCCCTCCTATTCTGCTGGCAGTGCGCTGATTTTCCATGTGCACAGTCCAACCCTTCCAGCCTAGATATGCAGTCTCATCTATCTACCCTAGTGGCTGCCTCACTTATAGTCACACTCCTAGCATTCAATCTTTGTGCCTCAATTCTTGCCACTGGCCAAGCAGACCTCAATCAGTTCAGCCCTACCTCTAATTAACCCCTGCCCATCCCTCTCACACTCAGATGGGAATGCTCCCCGTTAGTTCCCTTCTCATTTGCTTTTATCCCCAACCAAGAGTAACACCACTGGTTTCTTCCTTCTCTCTCTTCTTTCTTCACTCTCTCTCTCACATATTCCATCCCTTAGCAACAATTACTCATACCACCTACTTTTCTCCCTACTTTTAATGGGTTTTGACATTGAAACAAACCCTGGCCCCATTAATAGCCTGGTTACTGCTACCTTTTGCATATGGGCCAATGCTCCCAGTCTAAAACTGGCACATATGAACATTTGTAGTCTCCCATCCAAATTCTCAGAACTAGAAGCCTGGATTTCTCTACACCAACCCCATGTACTCTGCCTCACTGAGACCTGGCTGAAGCCCCAACATACAGATGTTATGTATCAACCACCTGGCTATACTGTCCTATGTAGAGATGGACTGGGCAAAAAAAATGGATGGTGGCACTACTATCCTTGTCTGGGACCCAGTCATGGCCTGTACTGCCCTCTGCATGGAAACAAACTCATCCAGTGAGTGGTTCATTGTAGAAATCATTCTGGGCTTCACCAAGAAGCTTTACCTGGTTGCTGTTACATCCCTCCAGATGGTGGTGTAGCTGGCCTCCAGAGCCTGCTCTCTGGATTAGGATCTTTCTCTCCCCTGTGAGGGAAACTATCCTCTTTGGGGATTTCACCCCAAATTGGATGGGCCCCCAAAAACCTGACCTTGTTAACCAGCTCAAACCACTCAACCTGTAACAAATCCTCACCCTTCCTACATGACAAAACCACTGGACCTCTACTCACTTCCTTATTGACTGGGTGTTAACCACTCAAGTGGACCACATCCTCCACACAGGCACATTATCTGACTTATTAAGTGATCACTCCCCAACATACAGCATATGGTCTTCCAAGGCCTCCCACCCCCTCCCCCAAATATCTCTCTTTCTGTAATTTCAACCACCCTGACACTTTCTCACTGTTAAACGATGCTAGGGACTTAAACTGGCAGAGCCTATATGTGCTCTCTGATGCTACCACTGCAGTCATCCACTTCACTGGCATTCTTCTAGACCTACAGAACTGTCACTTCCTGGTAACTACTAGAAGAGTGCATGGCAGGTGTACTTGCTGGATTACCATGGAACTCCTCTCCATCGTGAAAGAAAGAAAGAGCTAGAAAGTGGCTTGCCCACAAACAGACCCCTTCCCCGCCCTGTAGAATGAGTATTGACACCTACAAAATCGCTGTAAGTACCTGACCTGTACCCTCAAGCAGAACTACTTCTCCCGCCAGTAGATGGACAGTTTCGGCAATTCCAGGAAATTATGGGACTCCATCAATTCTCTACTCACCCCTCATGCAAACAACCCCAATATACACTTAAATTCCCCAACAGGCCTCTTGACAGACCCCACCAAGGTAGCCAATGCCTTTAACCTTAAATTCACTGACCTGTCTGCCCTTCTCAGCAAACTCCCTAATTAGAATCCCTCCTATATGTTGTCTGGCGCCTCTGCTGATCTCTCTCCCTGCAGGTATCCCAGCCAACACTACCACCACCAGTCTGTCCTCTCACTTTGGGCTTTCCCCTTCCCCATGATACAAGCCTCCTTGCCTGCTGCTCCACACCCTTGTCCCCCTTTCTATTTCAAGGTCATCTCCCCCAAGATTGCTCTTAAGCTACTATGAAGCCTGCCCAACCAGGGTAGTCAAGGGTCCAATGGTCTCTCCCCTGTGTTCTTCAAAATTGTGTCTCCTGCAATAGTCAGACCCCTCACCTTTATCTTCAGTGTTGCTCTGACGAACTCCTCCATGCCTCTCCCATTGAAAGTCATCAAGGTAATTCCCATCTTCAAAACTGGTGACCCTCACACTTCTGACAACTATCAGCCTGTATCCATTCTCCCTCACCTAAGTAAACTGCTTGAAAAAGTAGTACATTGGCAGCTATCTGAATACCTCACCAAGCGCAACATATTAAGTAGCCAGAAACATGGGTTCCATAGGAACCATAGTACAGCTACTGCCCTAGCCCTATTTACTAACCATATTTATACCAATATGGATCAAGGACGTGCTACTGGTGCCATATTTGTGGACCTGTCAAAAGCCTTCAACCAGGTCAACCACTCTCTCCTCTCCAAATTGAGTCTAATTGGCTCCTCTGTGGAAACCATGGACTGGATTCAGAGCTGCCTTACTGACTGGTCTCACTTTGTCTGTTTTGGCCCAGACACCTCTCCTGCCCTAACTGTCACCACCGGTGTTCCTCAGGGCTCTATACTGGGCCCCCTGCACTTCACCATTTTCATCAACACCCTCACCTCCGATTTCCTCTCCTGTGAATCCCTTCTCTACGCTGACAATCTGGTCATCTACCACAGTGATACATCTCTTCCCCACTTATCAACTGTTCTCATCCAAAACTACAGAACTGCCCACAACTGGTTAACCGACCGTTTGATGCTGGTTAACACCAAAAAAACAAAGACGATGCTCTTTGGTCTGAAACCTCACGTAGCCAAATCACTCAGGTCCAACTCTCCTCTCCTCTCCAGGTCCATCCACCCAGTGGCCCTGCCTTGACATCATCCACTCCTTCAAATATCTTGGAGTTACGCTGGACCCCACCGTCTTTTTCACTGACCAGGTCAATTTGGTAATTCATAGAATAAATCAGACACTAGATGTGGCTTACTGCATCAAACCCTACCTGAGTACAGACGCTCAACTGGCCATTGCTAGAGGAAAACTGCTCCCCATCCTGGACCAATGTTCCCCTGTCTACTCATGGATCTCTACCACCTTTCAGACCAGACTTGTGACCATGTACAACAATATTTTCTGATTTGCCTTCTTTGCCCCTACACCACCCACCACTGTGACCTTTACTGCTCTCTAAACTGGCTCTCTTTACACGGTCACTTTGACTTTACTCTTGGCTGCCTCACCAATAATTGTATCAGAACTGGTCCTGCCTCCCCCTTACTGTATCTGCCTTTTTCAAGTCACACACCATGCCAAGGCATCTCCATTCCTCCCTTGTCCCTCCCCTGGGGACTCTGAGAACTGCTACTGCTATGGGTAGTAAAGCCCTTTCAGCTGCAGCCCCCCCCTACTATGGAATGGACTGCTTGCCCCCCTCTGATCTACTGACAAACATCTCACCTTTAAGCATGACTTTAAATTCTGGCTCCTTGCTATGTGCACCTGCACCTGTCCAGCCAGGCAACACCCACCTTCCTAGCACACCTCTGACCTGATCTCACACACCCACTACCTTATCTTCTGGTCTTTAGGTAGCCAGGACTTGACTCAAGGGGAGTGGGTTTATTAGTATTTTCCTTGACATATATTGTTAAATGTATACATTGTTCTTCACTTGTACTGGAACTATTTTGTTGTTACTGCTGCTTGATCCCTTTAGTGTACTCATTATTGTTGCCTTTTACTTTGCCACTACCTGGCTTGTTACTTGTTGCCATTTTCTATTGATACTACATTGTTGTTCACTCTGCCACTTGTGTGCTGCTAGTGCCTTTTTAGCCCAGGAATTGCTGTTTGTACTTTCATACAGTACTGTGACTGCTTATATCTGTTGAATTGTACGTATCTGTTACCATTTGTTGTATTCTAACATAATCATTCTATAATCATTACCTGCTTGTGCCTTTTGGCCCGGGTCATGCCTGAAAATGGTCCTTTGGATCAGTGCACTGTACCCAGTTAACAAAGACATAAATAAATAAATAAATAAACAAACAAATAAATAAATAAATAAACAGTGTTGAATACGGACCTGTCCCAGTTGTCATGGAGAAGGAGTTTAAATGCTAGGAGATGTTATATTCACTCCTTTTCTGTCGCTTTTCTGTCTGGTTGCACAACTAAATTTTCTCATGAGACCTAGGACTTGATCACCTCAATGATCTTGCAATTCTCTGCCTCTTGCTATCTCTCTACCCTCACTTGCTGTTCTCTCTTTTCTTCCCCCTTGCATATTTGCTGGTACAGAAATATATATGAATCATTTTGTGGAAATGTAATTGATACTGGGATTCCTTTGTTTAAAACTGTATATAGTTACACTGCTGAAATGATTGCAAAACTATTTGGAACTCAAGGGGTTAACCTGAGGTGCAATTTTTAAGCCTTTTTGCAGAAAATATAAACAAGAGATCAGTTCTGGGTCACAGTGTTCTTTTTGCTGCACCTGCTGAAACTGACAAGAACACTGGAAACTTGCAAGAACATTGTGTGAAGCCTGCTGTTTTCGTAATGACTTCCTGCACAGACTTGTTATAAAAAGTTCTGCAATGTTTTGCAAAAGAGAAAGATAGTGACTGAGAGACTGAGATTGGAAATTGAGAAGAAAACCCTCAGAAGGACTCTGCTTTCTATGTTTCTTCTGCCATTGTAAATAGTTATTCTGAATATTTTTTTTTTTATTATTTTACTGTTAATAGTAAAACACTTCTTGCAAATTTTACAACTGCTCCTGGTTTTCCTATGCTTCCTGACCTGTGCTTCGATGACACCCAGACTACTGCACTGTCTCTCTTCCTGTTGTTTCTGTCCCTGAAAAGACATATGACACACACTGGCAGTTAGATGCTCTTCGCTGATTTTAAAAGAAAGTTATATACAGAACTGCTTGTAGATATCTATGCGCATCTTCTATTCTCCCCTTACAGGACAAACATCTGTTGCACTGACAAGACCAACATTATAGAAACATAGAAAGATAAAATTTGATGGCAGATAAGGACCACTTGGCCCACCTAGTCTGCCCATTTCCGTACCTAATGGATAAGCTGCAGATCCTAATTAACCAACAGCCTACTTCCTCCTACCCTCCACTAGAATTGCCTTATGTCTGTCCCATGCATTCTTGAATTCCCCCACTGATTCTGACTCCATGACCTCCTCAAGAAGGCTGTTCCTTGCATCCACAATCCTCTCCATAACAAAATACTTCCTTACATTATCTCTGAGCCATCCCCCCTCTATCTTCAAGTTGTGCCCCCTTGTTCTTGCATATCTATTTTTCTGAAAGATGCTACTGTCTTAGACTTTGTTGATTTCTTTGAGGTACTTAAAAGTTTCTATCATGTTCCCCTCTCCCTCCTTTTCCTGAGGGTATGCATATTAAGCTCCTTTAGTCTCTCTTCATATGTCTTCTGGTGCAGAACCAGCACCATTTTAGTTGCCCTCCTCTGGACAGCTTCCATCCTGTCTATGTCCTTGTGGAGATAGTATCGCCAGAACTGCATGCAGTACTCCAGATGGGGTCTCACCAACTGTCTGTACAGAGGGATAACAGCTTCCTGTTTTCTACTGGTGATGCCTCTCCTTACGCATCCCAGTATCCCCCAGCCCTCCTTACTGCCTTCTCATATTGCTTGCCCACCTTTAGGTCATCTGTTATGACTATCCCCAGGTCCCTTTCCATTTGTGTTGTTGTTAGTATCTTGCCCCCCACTGTGTATTTTTCTCCTGGGTTTTTGTTTCCCAGGTGCATTACTTTGCACTTTCTTGAATTGAATCTAAGTTGCCATACATTTGACCATTCCTCCAACCTTGCAAAGTCCTTTCTCATCCATTTCACTCCACCTTGTGTACCAACCCTGTTGCAGACCTTTGTGTCATCTACAAAGAGGCATACTTTTCCTTCCAGTCCCTCCGCAATGTCACTTGGAAAGACATTAAAGAGGACCGTTCCCAGTACTGCACCCTACGGTTCCCCACTAGTAACCCCCCTTTCTTCAGAGTGGACTCCATTTACTATTATCCTCTGCATCCTGTTGTCCAGGCTACCACCTTGGGACCCACTCCAACACTGGCTAACTTGTATATTAATCTTTTGTGTGGGACTGTCTCAAATGCCTTGCTAAAGTCTAGGTAGGCCATGTCCACAGCCCCTCCCATGTCTACTACTTTGGTCACCCAGTCAAAGAAATCTATTAGATTTGTCTGACACCACCTTCCAGCTGTGAATCCATGCTGCCTTGGGTCCTGTGCCCCGCTGGCCTCTAGGTACTCAACAGTTCTTTCCTTCAGAAGTGATTCCATCATTTTCCTACCGCTGAGGTCAAACTAACAGGTCTATTGTTTTCTGCCTCTGCCTTGCTCCCACTTTTGTGAAGTGGAATCACATCCATCCTCCTCCTGTCCTCAGGTACCACTCCATCATCCCATGATTTGTTAAAGAGGGTAGTCAGTGGTGTCACTAGTTCTACCATTAGTTCTTTTAGAATTCTGGGGTGAATCCTGTCAGGCCCCATTGATTTGTCCACCTTCAGTTTTAAGAGTTATTTCAGAACCCTTTCTTCTGTGAATGGACTGGTATCAACCCCCCTATCCAGAGTGTTTCTATTGTTTGGTTTAGGTACCTCCCCCTCCTCTTCTTTTGTGAATACTGAGCAGAAGTATTCAGTCAGTATCCCTGCTTTTTCACTGTCACCCTCTGTCCACATTCCCTGCCTTTTCTTAAGCCTCAGTATCCCTCCCTTGGTCTTTCTTCGCTCCCTAATGTACCTATAACATGTTTTTATCCCCCTTCTTAACAGAGCTGGTTATCGTTTCCTCAATTTTAGCTTCTGTGAGACTGTACCAGTGGAGCAGGGTGGTGGGATGAGATGAAGAAAATATAATGCAATTGGTTCACCAAGTTTTTGAGTGCAGCAGATCCAGACCTGCTGTATAACATTAGTCTTTTTATTTATGTTTTTGGTCACTGGGTAGGCAAGCTGATCCAAAGAACCATTTTCAGTTGCAACCCGTGCCATACAGTGGCAGACAATACAAGGTTGAAGCAATAGGCACAGGTTACATTACAGAAAGAGCAATATACACTGAGTAACATGAAAGCAACAGCAATGAAACATTACACATCAAATCTAGCACACAAGTTTCATAACAAATACAAGAGTGCATGCCTGTGTCTTGGATACATGGTTGATCACACATGGAGTGGTCACATCGTAGATCCACACATCACTTGATCAGTCAGAATATGCGACAATGCATTGTGGAACTAACTTACAGTGATCCATGTGAACCCAGGTGGGTAGAAAACTGGTTGACTGATAGAAGCCAGAGAGTGGTGATTAACGGGGTTTACTCAGGGATGGGGAGGGTGACAAACAGGGTAACTTAGGGGTCAGTACTGTGTCCCCTCCTTTTCAACATCAACATTAGTGACATAGCGGAAGGACTGAGAGGATGGGTGGGCCTTTTTTGCAGATGATACAAAGATCTGCAATCAGGTGGACACCGCGGTGGGGGGTGAAGGACATGAGGCAAGACTTGAGGACTTTAAAATGATGGACGAAGACTTGGCAGTTAAACTTCAATGTCAAAAAGTGTGCCATGATGCACCTGGGGCACAAGAACCTGAAAGCAGGATACACGCTGGGGGGGAGGATATTGGGGGTTACAGATCAGGAGAAGGATATAGGAGTAATTGTATCTAGTAAGCTCAAGGTGGGCAACCAATACAGCAGGGCAGTGGGAAAAGCAAATGGGATGCTGGAATGTCTTGACAGGGGCATCGGTAGCAGATGGAGCGAGGTACTGATGCCCCTCTACAAAGCCATGGTGAGGTCACACCTGGAATACGGAGTCTAGTACTGGATGCCACTTCTTCGTAAGGACATAGGTTGGAGGGAGTTCAGAGGAGAGTGACTAAGATGGTGCATGGTATGCAGGGTAAACCATATGAGCAGAGATGCAAGAAACTGGGGCTGCACTCCTTGGAAACTAGAAGGGAAAGAGGGGACATGATTGAAATGTTCAGATATGTTAAGGGAATCAACAAGGTAAAGACAGGGAAGGATGATGCAGTAACTAGGGGGCAAAGTATGAGACTACAGGGGGAGGAAGAGTTCTTCATGGAGAGGATGTTGAAGGTATGGAACAGGCTTCTGGAGGCTGTGGTAGGGGTCGGAACAGTGTCGGAGTTCAAGATTGCATGGGACAGACATAAGGGGCTGTGGGAATGGGAAGAGGGCTGCAGGAAAGGGGCAGAATAAATAAAGGGGTGGAAAGGGCAGATTAGATGGGCTTGAGGGTCTTTTTCTGCCATCAAGATTCTATGATTCTGTGATTTTATATGAAATAGAGACGTACATCTACTTTGATCAGAAAGGGGCTTAATTTTGTTAAGAGTACTCACATAACTGACCCTGAGGGGCGATATCAATGTCTAGCTGGGGCACTTAATGGTAGGAAAATTTTAATATGTAACATTTACACACCAAATAAAGATCAGGGGCCCAATTCACCAAAAATCGCAAAGTGCAACACAAAATTTTGCGTCACAATTTGCTATTGTCCAGGGTGCAACAGTTGCTATTCACAGTTGGATAGGGCTCCATGCTATCCAACTGTGAATAGGGGCCAGGTGGAGCCAGCGCTAAATGCTTTAGCATTGTCCCAACCTGCAGCAGGAATACCACACCCCAGTGTATAATGCAGCTGCGCTATTTGCAATTCACAATACCAGCCATGCAAATGAGCCCATTAGGCTTGCAAGGTGGCCATTTGCATGCCCATTATGGGCCCATTTGCATAGGCTGAGGTGAGTGTAGAGTGGTCCACCCACATCGCCAATCACCATCCCGTTTGTATAAACCCATCACCCTGGTGGTCTATTGGTCCCTCCCCCGATCTCCAATTGCCATCCTCTAATATTAAATAAAATATCCTTGGTAGTCTAGTGGCCCCTCCCCCCATCTCCAATTGCTGTCCCATAATATTAAATAAAATATTTCCCTGGTAGCCTTGTGGTCCCTCTCCACTCACCCGATCTCTGATCATCATCCCATAATATTTAATAAAATATTTCCCTGGTAGTCTAGTGGTCCCTCCCCAACCCCCAATCTCCGATTGCCATCTCCTAATATTAAATAAAAAACCCTGATAGTCTAGGGGTCCCTCCACATATCAACAATCACTGTCCCATAATATTAAATAAAATATTTCCCTGGTAGGCTTGTGGTCCCACCTGACTCACCCGATCACCAGTCGCCATCTCGTATTAACAAATAAAATATTTCCGTGGTAGTCTAGCGATCCCTCCCTTGATCTATGATCGTCATCCTGTAGTATTAAATAAAATATTTCCCTGGTAGTTTAGTGGTCCCCTCTCCCCCATTCACCATCCCGTTATATAAACAGCAAATTTCCCTGGAAGTCTAGTGATCCCTCCCAGTGTTCACCGATTGCTATCCTATTATGATGCCAAGAATAACCCCGGTGGTCTAGTGGTCCCCCCACCCTTTTCCCGATCCCTCCCTGCCATACGTAACTAATTATGCTGGTGGTCTAGCAGTCTCCACCCCCACCCATCCGTGATCTGCCCCTACCTGTATATGCAAAAGTATATATTCCTTGACGTTAAGTGGACTCCCTGACCCCCACCCTGGCAGGAAGTGTCCCATCACCCCACTCCCCGCCATCCTGAAACTAAGCCTGTGACCGGCACAGCCCTCCTCTCACCACCACAGCCGGCCACTGACTGAGATCTCAATGAGTATGTACTGTGTACAGTACATGCTCACTGACAGCTCAGTCAGCAGCCAGGCGTGGAGGTGACAGGCGGGCTGTGCTGATCGCTGGCTCAGTTTCAGGATGGGGGAAGCAGGGTGGTGGGACACTACTTGCCGGTGTAGGGGGTCCACTAGACATCAGGGAATATAGATCAGAAGGCTGTGTGTTCTATCCCTGCGCCAGGCTCTTGTGTTTAATCCCAATACTGATACTATAGTATAGCATGAGAGGGGTGCTGCACTCCTGAGGTGCCGTCTTTCAGATGAGATGTTAAACGGAGGTCCCATCTGCCTGTTCTGGTGGTAGGTCAGGTGGATGTTAAGGATCCCATGGCACTTCTCAAAAAGAATAGGGGAGTTTTTATTATAACTCAAAAATCAAATAATATTACATTTTTAAATTCACCTGAAACAAACATATGAATTGAAACCATAAGAAAACAAAAATAAGTATTTTATCATACTCCCAAGCCACCCTCCCACTACTTTAAGAGTAGGGAACATTTTGTAATCATTAAACACATCATAATACCACCCAGTTTGATTTTAAAAACTCATACAAAAAGAAAATATCCATACACATACTTGAAAATTCCTGCATACTCTCCCCTGCCGAAGCTACCCACCCTACCAATAAACAATTGAAAAACTGTCCTAAATACTAGAAACCAACAATATACATATTACTTCGTACATCCCCCCACATCCTCCCCTCACCATAAGAGAGGAAACATGATTTTATTGTTTTTGTTTTTTTCTGTTAAACTCTCTCAAACTTGTCCAGGAAACCTACTACAGGTCTAAAATACATGGGGCAGGATTAAAAAACGACTTTCACTCGGTGCATCTCGGATGCCCCGGTGCAAATGAAATGTGCCAAACACAAACTGTGGTATTCACAGAAAATGTGCAGGGGGATGCTCCCAGTGCATCCACTCTGTGAATACCACAGTTGCGCCCAGCCTTGGATGCACCAACGCATCCCCCTGGTCAGGCTGGGTAGACAATGGGGCACTGCATCTCCCGATGCACCGAAAGTTGCCATTCACTACCACAGACATGCAAATGGAGCCATTAGGTATGCATGGTGTAATGGGGTCATTTGCATGTCATTATGGCCCCATTTGCATGCACCTAGCAGGATTGCACCCGGCAGAATGCACTGGGCCCCCGTAAGGGCTGTGCAATGTACGGTGCACCCATGACTGCCCAGACAGCCAGCACCCACCCTGCCCACATCCCTGTTATTTTGTCACTCCCTGCGGTGAATATGCTGCAAAATCAGAACCCTGCTTCCCACCCGCATGCGTTCACAAGCCGCTCCTTGCGTGAATACAGTGAAATATCAGAACCCACCCTCCCACCCCAACCCAAACGCACCATTGTCAGCAATCCATAAGCTCTCCCAAGTAGCCCAGCAGACCCCCCATCCACTCAGGTACCCCTAACCCACCCTCCTCCTGTCCCAGCAGAGTCCCACTGTCCACGGGCAGCACAACCTTCCCTGCTACCGTCACAGCTCTCCGCCGACAGAGCTGTCTATATAAAATAATATTTGAAACTTTAGGGGAAGAATTAGTCAGTCTGTATAATGAGGCACTGAAGGCTGGGGAATTACCAAACAGTATGTATATGGGAATATTACTGTTATTATATAAATCCAGTGAAGGAGGTAACTTGAAAAACTGGAGACCCATCTCACTCTTAAATACAGATTGCAACTATTGTGCAAGAGATTTCTGTTTGTATTGGAAAGTATCATCCACCCCACACAATTTTGTGGTGTACCCAACAGAAAAATTACTGACGTTCTTTAGATATCTCAAGGAGAAACGGAACACCAGTGGAAGTATAGTCAGACTTAAAGGGGAAGATGGAGAATGCACAGAGGATGACAAGGACAAAGCAGAAATCCTTAACAGATATTTTTGCTCAGTATTTACTAAAGAAGAAGAAGGTTGTGGTCCCACCTTCACAGAAAAAAGTGCAGACAGCAGCAATATGAATTCAGCAACTTTCACAAGGGATAGTGTCCTGAAGGAGATAGAAAAACTCAGGGTTGACAAGGCCATGGATCCTGATGAAATACACCCCAGGATACTGAAGGAACTTAGGGAAGACCTGGCGGCACCACTGACTGAATTGTTGAACCTCTCGCTTGAAGTTGGGGGAACTTCCTGCAGACTGGAGGATGGCCACAATTGTCCCTCTTCATAAAAATGGTAGTAGGGAAGGTGCTGGCAATTACCACCCAGTAAGCCTGACCTCAATTGTCAGCAAAACTATAGAAACCATAATTAAGGAAAAAATGATATCCTTTCTCAAAGAAAATGATATAATGGACCCAAGACAGCATGGCTTCACCACAGGAAGATCATGCCAGACAAACCTAATAGATTTCTTCAATTGGGTAACAAAGACAGTAGATCAGAGCAGCGCTGAGGATGTAATATACCTAGACTTCAGCAAAGCCTTTGACTAGGTCCCACATAGAAGAGTATTGAACAAACTTGTCAGTACAGGAGTTGGGCATAAAGTGGTAAACTGGGTACAGAGATGGCTTAGTGGAAGGACTCAGAAGGTACTGGCAAATGGCCAACTATCAGAGGAGAGAGAGGTAACTAGTGGTGTGCCACAGGGATCAGTGCTGGGGCCTATCCTCTTCAATATTTTTTATCAGTGACATATCTAGGGGCCTAGAAGTCAAGGTGTGTCTATTCGCAGACAACACAAAGATATGTAATAGGGTAGACACTCCGGGGGGAGTGGAAAGGATGAGGGCTGATCTTCAAAGACTAGAAAGGTGGACAGAAACTTGGCAATTAAATTTCAATGCCAAAAAGTGTAAGGCCATGCACCTAGGGAGGAAAAAATACTTGTGACGAATGCCTCCTGTGTGGAGTGAAATTGGGAAGCCACAAAGCAGGAAAGGGATCATTGGTGATTATAACAGATGACCTGAAAACATCCAAGCAGTATGAAAAAGCAGTGTTAAAGGTGAACAGTAAGTTAGGCTACATAGGAAGAGGAATTATAAACAGAAAGAGGGAGGTGATTATGCCACTGTGCAGGTCAATGGTAAAGCCTCACCTGGAGTACAGTGTACAATTGTGAAGATCTCACCTCAGAAAGGACATAGACAGACTGGAGACAGTGCAAAGGAGAGCTGCAAAAATGTACTTGGACTCCACAACAAGACATATGAGGAACATCTGCATCACCCAAACATGTACTGCCTGGAACAATGCAGAGAAAGGGGGGGCATGATTGAAACCTTCAAGTACTTGAAGGGAATAAACAAGGTCCAGGTTCAGGAACTATTTCAGATCAAGAATCATGCAAGAATGGGGGGGAATGGCATGAAGCTGGAAGGAGGTAAGTTCAAGAGCAACACAAGAAATTCTTCTTTACTGAAAGGGTGGTGGATACTTGGAATGGCCTTCCACCAGATTTTGTGGAGACTAGGTCAGTCAGATCATTCAAGGCGGCATTGGATAGGCACAAAGGAATTATAACACTGAATAGCAGTTAAGGGAGGGGGGCTAGGCTTATGGGCTGACTACATGGACCATGCTGTCCCTTTCTGTCATCACTTTCTGTGTTTCTATGTTTTGTCTTCGATGCCTATTTTTTTCCAAATTCTTTTAGTCAGATACAGTTTCTCTTTTGGAGGACTGGGCTGATGTAGTGTCTGATTCAACATCAGCATCCGAGTCACCCCACTGCAGGACCATATATTAATTTGGGTCTGCTATGGATTTAGTCTCAGACTGGGTTTTTTTTGTTCTATTTTGATACCTTCTTCCCTTTTTTGCTTTTACTTCAGTAAAAGTAGGTTCTGACTGTATTACAGGTGAGGGAGGCATATCAACTCTTGTATTCTCAGATTCCACAATGCATCCAGGTTGTGAAATTTGTGCCTGGATAACAGGCAACTCAGGCTGAGATTGACCTGGAGTTTCTGATCCTTCTCAGACTGACTGCCCTGCTTTGAACTGGTAGGAAGGTGGCTGGGGGTATTATGCTTAGAAGCAGTACGAATGTAAAAATCCTGTACCCCAAAGTCTGAATTGTCATTGTTTTTCGAAGCCCATGGGTAGTCTGAGAAACAATGGCCCCAATGAAGGAAAAGAGGGGGGTGGGGGCTCATATCTACAACCAGTTTTGAAGAATGTGCACTGCCTTGGAGTGTAAGAATTAGTATTAAGAAAAAATCACTCACTGATAGTGAGGAGGCAAGTACCAACAAACAGACAGTAGCCACTTGGCTTATTCAATAAAATTTATATGATTTATTTTGAATGTTTAAATGTTGCCAAAGTGCTACAGTACAATTGATATCTGGAAAGTACAGGCAATCCCAAAATTTGATTCCAGGCATTTTAGACTTGCAGGGCATATTAAAACTATCCAACAAAGAGACTGGTGAGACCCTAAAGAAGTTTTATGAAAATCTCTATACCAACAGGGGACCTGGCCAGATAGATGATATAAAGAATGTGCTTAGTAAAGTTGTGTTGCCACAAACAGTTGAGCAGAAAAAAATATCTGTCTACATAAATCAATATCTCCTGAAAACATAACACAAGTTATAAAAGAGCTCCCCAATAATAAAATGCCAGGGTCAGATGGTATATCTACTGAGCTATATAAGGCCTTTGGTGCCAAAATACCTACGTATATATCTATCAAGGATATATAGTGAGGCAGCAGAGAAAGGGACCTCACCAGAAACAAAGAATAAAGCATTTGTTTCCTTGATTCTTAAGAATGGCAAAGACCCCCAATCAACCAGAAAGCTACAAGCTGATTTCCTTACTTAGTTGCAATGCAAATTATTGGATAGTATTCTGCCAAACAGGCTCAAGAATGTTGTTTCTGACCTAACTGAGAAAAATCAAGAAAGGAATTAACCCAGGAAAAGCAGGTTTGATAATGTAAGGAGATTGCTAAACATAATTTGGACATACGCTAACAGTAAAAGTCATGCCATTGTAATTTCTTTGGACTTTTTCAAAGTGTTTGATTCCCTCTGAAGAAGTAGAGCCTTGGAGAATCTTTCTCCACTTGGGTGAAACTTTTGTACGCAGCTCCCAAGGCTGAACTGATCTGATCACGCATGGCTTTATTTCTTGTCTCTTTAAATTAGCTAGAGGCATTGGCACGGGTGCCCCTTGTCTCCCTATTTATTTAGTCATAAAAAGGAAACAACAATTAGAACATTGAAACAGACATCTGAAATAAAAGGGATTAAAGTTGGGAAGTCTCAAAATAAAACATACGCCTACGCAGATGATGTCCTCCTCACCCTGACTAAACAACAAGAGTCCATGCATAAACTCACTGAAGTGCTAGAAGAATTTATTATCATATCTGGTCTGTTAATTTAGATAACTCTCAGGTAATGGATATTTCAGAGAAAGGTATTCTTCAGCCAGTTATCTCATACCTTGACAACAGCTGCTGGGCACAAGAAGCGTTTTTATATCTGGGACTAAGTATCCCTAGAAATTCAGAAAAATTAAAAGATCTCAATCGAAACCCCATGCTTAAAGAATTAGAATTTAACCTTAATAAGGGGAGCAACCTGTGCATGTCTATTTGGGGTAAAGTGAATGCAATTAAAATAACAGTGGCACCTAAATTGTCATATTTGTGTCAAAACCTGTGAGTTAGAATCACAAAATTTAAATTCAGTCAGATTTCTACTCTGGTTAAAAACTTCCTTTGGGGACTAACTAGGCTCTCTGTTTCTAAACTTAGGTCACCATGGGCAGAAGGAGCCTTTGCCCTCCCCTGATGGGAGAGATAATAAATTGCATTTCTATTTAGACAAGTGGTTCAATATAGCTCTCAGACAGACTTTAAAACATCCCACTTTGGTCTTAACTTGAGCAACAAATAGCTACCCCTTTTAAATAGTCAGAGTACCTTTGTATCAAACCCCCCAAACATATCTTAACTAATCCATGCATCAGAGATTTGCTCTCTGTTTAATAAAAAGTCCTGGATCTTTTTAAACTGGAAGAAGCTCTGAGAAATCTGGTAACAATTTGGGGGATCTCTGACATAAGGTATGGAGGAATACCAATAGAAGATGTAGGGTGGAGAAAATAAGATATAACCAATATACAGTAAGTGACATATTAGATCCCACCTCTAATGTACTATTATCATTTGAAGACATAAAATCTAAGTGGGCCAGCAGTATAGCCTAGAGGGTAGAGTAATGAGCTGTGAATAAGCTTGGTACATCCAGCAGACAGACCTGGGTTTGATTCCCACAGCCTCCAATTGCATACTGTGTGACTCTGAGTAAGTCACTTAACCTCCCCAGTGCTCCCGGGTCACCGCTGAAAACAGGCACCTGTGCCTAGTGGGTCTTACCCAGTTACCAAAGAATAAATAAAAAATAAGTACGGATTACATAGGTCTCAGGTCTCGGTTTAGTCATTATTTGCAGATCAGAGAAGCCTTACAGAATTTGACTTTGAGTAAGGATTATGGGTGTCCTGTGATTTGGGCAACTCAAAAAGAGTGAGCCCAAAATAGGCGAACACAAAACAGCACAGCCACAATTGGCAAGAGGTACAAGCCAGCAGTCACTGAAATGTTGACCTATGGCTTTCCCCCTCCTCGAGCTGCTTCCCACTTGGAGTTGGTTAATTTAGTAAGCAGGGTGTGGGGGGAAGCCCCCCCCCAGAAAAGCCCTTTTACATTTTATGTTGCTGTTTCGGTATTCGCTGAGTTAAACCTGTCACTGTTTGTGGCCGCACTATTTTGAGTTCACCTATTTTAGGCTCACTCTTTTTGAGTTACCCAGTTCACAAAGAACCAGATTATGAATTACTGCAATCAGGAGATAACTTGGATTAGATTGTTAAACTTGTAATGATGACGAGAGAAGCAGCATGGTTATATAAACTGCTAGTTAACAATGAAGACACTAAAGCTTTTATAGCCACAGACAAAGTGAAATGGCAAACACAATTGAGATTAATTGTAACAAATAAAGAATGGTTTACAACTTGTTCTAATGCTTACCAGTCCTGCAGAGAGGTCCAGGGTAGCAGGGGAGCAGACGGGGGGACAGGGGGGACAACTGTCCTGGGCCCAGTGGCTCAGGGGGGCCCAAAGGGGGGCCCATAGGGGACCTGTAACAGGGGATGTGAGGCTAAGGGAGGCCCAGTCCTAAAGGTGTGTCCCAGGCCCAGGAATTTCTATTGGCACCGCTGCAGGGTAGGACTATTCAACTAAAATGTTGTACCAATACTACTACTCACCCTCAAGACTGAAAGTATGTAATACCTTCCAGGTGGCTCCTGTTCAACGTGCAACAGGTATCAGGCAGGGATGCTGCACATGTTCTGGAAACTCCCCTATATACAAGAGATCTGGAAGAAAGTGCATAGAACCTATGAAGCAATTACACAAAAACAGATATCATTTTTACCTGAGATTTTTATTCTAGGTATCGCCACTTGGTTAAGACATTTAAATACATATCAGTCAAAATGGGTTCTAGCTGCATATTTTTCCTTGAAGAAGCTTCTACTTTCCTCTTGGAAAACTACTAGGGTCCCATCCTTTGGTGAATGGTATAGCAGGCTTGCAACAGTAGCATAGAATGAAATATTATGTTATCTCCTAACAGACCAATTCAATGTATTTAATCAGGTCTGGGCCCCCTTTCTTAAGTGCAAAACAACCTAAAATACATGATAATTTGGAATTATTTTAATGAATATTGCTCCTGTGCTATCTCATTCTTTGATTGACAATAATATCTGAACTGACTCTGAAGTCTCTTTACGCACCCCAATTTTAAAGCATATGTTGCTGTATTTATAGTAGTGTCCTGAATTAATTGTATCATCAAAGAATAGTCAGTCATAGTAATGTATGGCAAGCTAGCAACAAATTTTCATGAGTCTTGTCTTGTTAATGGTTATATTTCATTTTGTCAATGCATTGAATATGACTATTATTATGCAATTATTTTGTTATACTTTGAAAATAAACTTTTTAATGGAGAAAAAAAAGAAATTGTGACCTGTATTTTTAATTGTTATCAGCATTTAAATGCTGTGCTGTGGACTTACATACTAACATACTATTTGCCAGCAGATTAGGCCTTATGGTCTATCGAGTCTGCTCGAACTTTAGATCCTTAGTTGGGTGCCAAGATTCTCCCATCCCTTGTGCTCCAGAAACACATATCATCCATCCCAACCCCCCCGGGACAGGCCATCATCTGATACATCCACTTTCTGTGTCTGTCCCATCCTCTCTTGAAGCCCTCCACTGTGGATCTCTGAACTAGCTCACCAGGCAGTGCATTCCAAGGGTCCACCACCCTCTCAGTGAAAAACCTCCTCCTCTTTCCCCCCTTACCCTTCCACCTTCCAACTTCAAACCATGCCCTCTGGTGATACCTCCCTGCTTTAGTCTAAAGATCCCCTCCATGTTTACCCTATTTATTCCCTTGAGGTACTTGAAGACCTCAATCATGTCCCCCCTGTCTCTCCTCTCCTCCAGTGAAAACAGGCAGAGCTCCTTAAGTCTGTCCTCATACGTCAAATCCCCTAGCCCTCGTATCATCTTTGTTGCCCTCCTCTGTACCCTCTCTAGGAGCTGTATGTCCCTTTTCAAGTGTGGTCTCCAGTACTGTACACAGTACTCAAGGTGTGGTCTAACCAGTCCATTGTACAGCGGCAGAATCACTTCCTTGCTCCTAGAGGTGATCCCCCTTATGATGCATCCCAACATCCTGTTTGCCTTGCTAGCCGCTCTCCTGCACTGCTCAGAGTTATTCATACATGCATCCACCATGACCCCTAGGTCTTTTTCCCCTATTGAGGCCTCCAGCACCTCCCCTCCCAGGGTGTACCTGTGTTTAGGGTTTCCCCGACCAAGATGCAACACCTTGCACTTGGTGATATTGAAATTTAATTTCCATGTGTGAGCCCAGCTTTCCAGGGTGTCCAGGTCCCCTTGCAGGGCCAACCTCCCCTCTTCTCCCTCAACTACTGCTCCCATCTTGGAGTCATCCAGCGAAGAGACTCATTTCACACCCTATACCCTCCCTGATGTCCGATATGTATGCATTAAACAGGATCGGACCCGGACGAAACCCTCTTGATGCCCACTACCAACCTCTCTGGGTTCGAGAGCTCCCCACAGACCACTACTCTCTGAGTGCATCCAGCTAGCCAGTTTTCAATCCATCTGACCATCAAAGAGCCTACTCCTAACCCCATCAGTTTCTCCACCAGACCATTGTGGGGACAGAGTCAAACGCCTTGCTGAAGTCCAAGAATAATACATCCACAGGCTTACCCTGTCCAGTTCTGATGTTACCCATTCATAGAACTCCACAAGGTTGGTTTGACATGATCTACCTGGCACAAACCCATGTTGTCGACTATCCAGACCTCCCACCTCCTCAAGTACACCCCAATCATTCCTTTAGTATACTCTCCATTAATTTTCCCACCACGAGGTCAAACTGATGGGTCTATAGTTGCCTGGTACTTCCCTCGACCCCCCTTTATGGATTGGTACCACATGTGCCTCTCACCAATCCTAGGTACCCTCCCTGTCTCAAGTGACCTGCTGAAAAGCTCCACCAGTGGTGCAGACAGTATGTCCGCCCAATTCCCATAGTACTCTCAGATGAATGCCATCCGCCCAGAGATTTGTCTTTCTTTAGGGCCTTGAAGGCTAACCACACCCTTTGGTGGAGATAGCATTATCCATCCCTCCACCTTACTGGCCTTTTATCATTACCCAGATGTGACACCCCTGGGGTACCTCTCTCCCCCTCTTGCTCCATTTTTGTTGCTCCCCTGATCCCACTTACTGATGTTTCTATCCCCTTCGTGCCTTGCTTTGTAGATATCCCATCCCCCTCCCTAGTGAACACAGAGGCAAAGTACTCGTTAAATACCTCTGCCTGGTCCCTCACCTCTTCCATCCACCCTCCTTCTGATCTCAATCTGCTGAGATGGCCCTTAGTTTTTCTCCGCTCCCCAATGTACCGGAAGAACCCCTTTTCCCCTCCATGTATCCCTTGTGCCAGCCGCTGCTCTTTACTGGACTTTGCTCCCTCACCATATCGGGTGACTTTTTCTAGATGTAAGCTGGTACATTTCCTTATCCCTATCCCTCTTGTTGTTTTATATTTTGGTAGGCCGCCTTCTTTTCTCTGACTGCTACCTGTACCTCACTGGACCACCAGCATGGTTTATGTGACCTTGCTCCCTACGTTTCAACTTAGGCCAGATTCTGACTGCCTCATGAAGTCCCATTTATGACCTCCATCTCCTTTCCACACTTGTCATTGAGGTAATCCCTTCAAGTGATCCTTGAGAATATTTCCCATGCCCATGAAGTCTTCCCCTGAAGTCCACTGCCAGTGTCCTAGATCCCCCCTCCCCCATGCTTATTTGAAACCAGACAGTATTGTGGTCGCTCCCAGTCAGGGGTCTTGTACAACCATGTCCTTACCAGATCCCCATCTGCCAGAACCACATCCAGGACATGCCCCTCCCTTGTGGGCTCCATCACATGCTGTGTTAGAACACATCCTGGAAGCTATCCAGCAGCCTCTGCTCCTTGGCCACCTTAGAGGACATGGTTCCCCAGTTTTTACCTGGCATATTAAGGTCCCCATCAACACCACTCCTTCCCTTTTGGTCCACACTGGCAATGATGTTGTCCAGCAAACCATCCTCTAGAACCTCACTCATCCCGGGGCCTATATGCTACCCAGCTTGACCTTATTTCCTGCTGAGGATCGTGGGTGACCCATAAGACCTCCACGTTTCCCTCTGCCTCTTCTACCCTAGCAATTTCTATGTCATCTCTAATGAACATAGCCACTCCACCCCTCTGCCCTCCTTTCTATCCTTCCTGAGCATAGTGTACCCCGTCGTTTAGGTCCCAGTCATGGTTTTGTTGGTTACGTTTCCATGACCGCCCATCCACCCCGAACAGCATGGCCTGGAACTCTGGCAACTTGTTTCCCAGCTCCTGGCATTTACTAACCACCACCCCACCCTTATCCCTGATTCTCTTGTCGAACCCCACCCAGATTCCTTATACTTCATCCTCCTCTGCTCCTCCTGAAACCTCCATCCCCAATCTGTTTCCCCTTCCCCTTGGGCGTGAAGGCTACTCCCCTCATCTGGAGGAGGGGTTCTGGTCAGCCCCTCCTTATCCCTTCCCCTCACAAGTTTAAGCCATGCCTCTGCCAAGGTCACACAGACCAAAGTGTTGGGGCTGTGGTGCCTATTCATTTATTTTTTAAATTGAATAAACTTTATTAGGCTTTTTGAAAAAGTAACAAAAATGAATGATACAGTGCAAATAACAACATCATACACAACCAAAACAGCAAAATCACAAAACAGATACCCCAACCAACCAACCCCCTGCACTAACCCCCTCCCCACACACACACACACTCCAGAGTAGGAACATCCTAAGACAGATTCATAATGAACGCGTATAACTATATGTGAATGCAGAAAAAAAAAGGGAAAGATGTTATACATGCCAAGAAGTAGTAACATGCCAGAATAATGCCAACTAGAAAAACAAGAGAATGGGACTCCAAACAAGACACCTGACTGGATTAGCAAAACAAAAGGTGTAAGCTAATCTGCATGTAAACCAAGTAGCGTGAGTAATAGCTCCCATATTTCCTTATATACTGGCAGATGGTCAGCCATGCTCACAATTATCTTTTCGGCTTACAAGCAAACAACATTTTCTTATACCATTCCAGGTATGTAGCAAAGGCCTGATCACACCAGTGATGTAAAATAATGTTCTTAGCGCAGGCTGATATTAAAGCTATATGATTACACTGCCAATCAAACAATCCATCTATAACCCCAGGAGGCAGATTTCTGGGAGAAAAGTAGAGTCCACTCCCAAGTGATGATCGAGGTGTCTACATATGGAGTCCCAAAAAGGCTTAACTTTCTCACATTCCCACAGGATATGTAACAAGATCTCTGTTATGTTTTAACATTTATTCTGGTCTTGTTCAACAAACTCACACTGCAATAGGAGTAGAGCAGCTTTCATTTTTATTCAGGTGCCTCTCTGGTCTCAACCACACGACACTCTCTTTCTCTGCTCTCTTTCTAGCTTGCACATATCGGAATGCTGCCCTCAAGTGGCAGAGTAATGCAATGCATTACCATTTCACATACATAACATTTCCTCCCCACTAAATTATGTTGTTACCAAATGAACAAGTATTAGCATTATTCGCTGTTATTAAGATGATTCATTCTATGCTAGAGGTAGGGGGTAGACTGCCCCAGGCCTCGAACCAGTCAAGGGGATTATTCTGCCCCAATAATTTGATCTGGCTCTCTAACTACACAAAACATTTTGTTCCTTTTAAATGTCTCCCAGGTTCAAACAATCTGGAGGTTTTGAGATTCGGGAGTGATAACGTTTCTCGTGAGCAACCTTTGGCATGGTTGCCCTGTCTGGTACCTCCCTCCGATCCTCGGTTGGTGGTTGTACAGCCTCACCATTGCTCCTCTCCACCTTCTCCTTTGCATCTTCAGAAGGTGTTGAGACTTCCGTAGTGGGGCTTCTGTAAGCTACGGCAGATGGAATCCACATTTCCCGTGGGTTTTCTTCCCTGGAAGTGTCCCCATCTGTGCACTGCTGAGGTCTAGGAGCAGTTCAGCATGACATTCCATTTTCCTCCAGATTCAACATCAACTGTATCGACACTGGACCCATCTGAGATGTCACCACACCAGAGGTCCACTTCTCCCCCTTCCGGTAATCTCGAACAAGCACCTCTTGACCAACAATGAACTGTCTGTCCTTTGAATGAGCTTGCCGGTGCATTATTTGAGATTCTTGGTTCTTCAAAACCTCTGATGCCACATCTGGCCTAAGCAAATCAAGACGGGAGCAAAGCTTACGCCGAAAAAACAACATTGCTGGGGATTTCTTTTGTTGTAGCATGGGGTGTATTTCGGTATGCCAGCAGGAAGTTATCCAACTTGTGTTGTAAAGTCAAAGACCCCCCCCCACCGATTTCAGAGCATTCTTCATGGTTTTGCAAAAGCGCTCCGCTGAACCATTAGTCGGGTGATATGGGGGCACTACAGTATACCTCACACCATTGGACTTCAGAAATGCTGCAAAGTCACTAGAAATAAATTGTGGTCCATTGTCACTGACCAGCTGTTCAGGAATCCGTAACGGCTAAATAGTACTCATAACACTTGAATGGTCTTACTGGTAGTAGTAGTGTCCATGACTTGAATTTTAGGCCACTTTGGTGGGCATCTACAACAATTAAGTACATGTGTCCTCCCATGGCCCTGCAAAATCTACATGAATGCGCTGCCACGGTGCTACTGCCACATCAGGGATGTAGAGGTGAGGACCACGGCATTTTCTGAACATGCTGACAAGTAGTGCATGTTTTTGCTTGTTGCTCAATTTTCAAATCAATCCCTGGCACAAATATAGCTTCTAGCTAAAGCCTTCATTCTCACTACGGGTGTGTCCCTCATGTAGCTCATCAAAAAACACGAATCGTGGTTTTGAAGGGACGATCTTGGACACTCCACATCAACAACCTTGCTGTACTGAAAGCTCATTACATCTGATGTAGAATGGTGATAACTCACCGTGAATGTCCTGGTTCAGAGTAAAAGTCCCTTTTGTTACTAAGTCCAAGACTTGAGACAACACAGGATCAACTTTTGTCTCCTTTTTAATTTCAGAACTTGTGATAGGTAATTTCTCAAGCTGGCTGATGTAGAAGACATCAACAGTGTCCACTTTGTCACTGTGGGCTACCTGCAGAGGCAATCTTGAGAGCCCATCAGCATTGCTATGAAGAGCCACCTTCTTGTATTCAATGCGGTAGTTGTGAGCTGATAACAAAAGAGCCCAATGTTGCATTCTGGCTGCTGCCATGGAAGGAATACTTTGTGGGGGCTGAAAATGGTCCTGAGGGGACGGTGATCAGTGAGGAGTTTGAATTCCTGACCATAGAGGTATTGGTGGAATTTAGAACTCCGAACACTATTGCCAAAGCTTCTCTCTCAATGTGGGCATAGTTTTGTTCACCTTTGCTGAGAGTTCTGGATGCAAAGGCAATTGGCTTTTTGTCCCCATTCAGTAGAACATGAGAAAGAACTGCTCCCACCCCATAAGGTGAGGCATCACACGCCAGTCTGATGCTCAGCTGTGGATTATAGTGAATGAGCACATCTTGAGAAACAAGCTGCTTTTTAGCCTTCTTAAATGCACTCTCACAGTCCTTTGTCCAACACCAGGACTTCCCCTTGCACAGCAAGCCATTTAGTGGGTTGAGAATTGTAGCCAGATTGGGAATAAACCTGCCATAATAATTTAACAGGCCCAAGAACAACCGTAACTGGCTCACATTTTCCAGTGCTGGGGCATCCACAATCGCTTTTTCTTTCTCAGGCGATTTGTGTAAGCCCGCTGTATCTATGGTATGGCCCAAGTACTCCAATGAAGTCTTGAAAAATTCACACTTCTCCTTCTGGACATGCAAGCCAAAATCTTCCAATCGCTGCAGAACTGCATCCAGGTTCTTCAGGTGCTCGGCATCATTCCTTCCGGTCACCAGTATATCATCCAGGTAACAGTGAACATTTGGAAGACCTCGTAAGACCTGGTCCATAGCTCGCTGAAATATGGCTGGAGCTGATGCAATGCCAAAAGGTAGGTGATTATAGCAGAAAAGACCCTTTTGGGTGGTTATTGTGAGATATTTCTTGAGTTTCATCTACTTTCATTTGTAGATAAGCATGTGACAGATCCAGCTTACTGAGCGTTGACCCTGTGCCAGCGATGCAAACAAGTCTTGATCGTGGAATCGGATGCTATTTCCACACACAGAACTGGATTTATGGTTACTTTAAAGTCTCCACATATTCCTTGCGGACCCATCTTTCTTTACCACGGGCACTAAGTTGCCCAGTCACTACACTGTACAGGTGACAAGACTCCAGCTTCGGTTAGGCGAGTTAATTAGGCCTCCACCTTCGGTCTGAGTGCATAAGGTACTGGGCGAGGTTGACAAAACTTTGGTTTGTGCTGTGGCTTCAGAGACACTTTTGCCTCAATGCCCTTCATTGTGCCTAGCACCCCTTTAAATAAAGGAGCATGTTTTTGCAACACTGCTTCTAGAGTGTTGTGGTCACCCCTATTAACAGTCCTTATCTCCTGCCAGTTGAGGCGTACTTTCTTCAGCCATTCTCGGCCTAAGAGTGAAGGGTAGTTACCTTTAACCATGTACAGAGGCAGTAGTGCCGTATGTTCATTCATTTTCACCTGCACCTTGATAACACCTTCAGGTGAAATTGCCTCGCCAGTGTATGTCCTCAGTACAACATCAGTCGTTTGCAGGGGTAGATGTCTCAACATAGTTTCATACTTATCTGTAGAAATCAATGAGACTGCAGCCCCTGTGTCCAATTCCATTTTCAGTGGTTTCCCTTCAATTTCAGGTGTTACACAGATGGTTGCCGTTTCCCCTTTAAGAGTCAGCACGTGCAATGCTAATTCAGTACCAGTGTCATCACTGCACGTTCCCTGTGTTTCCACACGATGTACTCCTCTTTTTCTACATTTCGCAAATTGCTTCCCTTTGCTTCCATTGATTTCCCCTCCTTTCTTTTTCCCTCTGCACACTCGCCCAATGTGCCTTTCTTCCCACAGTTATGACATGTCTGTTCTTTAAACCAGCAGTCCTTATCACTGTGATTAGCCTTCCACAGCGACCACATTTATTAGGCTTCCTGGGAGAAGAGAAGGATAAAGCATTTACTTTCAGGAATCACTTAAGTGCTGAGCCTCCCGTGCAGCTGTTTCCATCGATACAGCGATCTCTATCTCTTTCTTGTATGTCAGTCCGCCTCCGTTAAAGGCGGCTTCGTCGCTCACTTTTCAAACCACACACAAATCTGTCCCGGGGCGCCATCTAAATGGGTGCCAAAGTTGCAATGCTCAGCTAATTTCTTTAGAACAGCCACATACTGCGCAACAGACTCACCCTCTGCTTGATTTCGTTTGTGAAAGTGAAATCTTTCAGCAATCACCAGAGGCTTAGGAGAGAAATGTGTCTGTAAGGCCTCCACAATACTAGCAAAAGTTTTCTCCTGGGGCTTTTCTGGCGCTATTAGACTTCTCAGCAAACTGTACGTTGTGCTGCCCATGACACTCAGTAACACAGCCACTTGTTTTTCATCACTTATATCATTTGCTGTGACAAAATGTCCAAATCTCTCAATATAAGTTGTCCATTGTTCCACATTTTCATCAAAGGCATCAATATGTCCTATAGTCGCCATCTTTATGTGTCTCCTCACGGGTTAGCTCGTGGGTCCAAAAATTCGTCTCAGGAAAACCCTCACAGCTGTAGTTCGTTCTGGTAGGTACCAGAGAGTCATTAAACACTGTCGCCAATTATGTTATGTTTTAACATTTATTCTGGTCTTGTTCAACAAACTCACACTGCAACAGGAGTAGAGCAGCTTTCATTTTTATTCAGGTGCCTCTCTGGTCTCAACCACGACACTCTCTCTCTGCTCTCTTTCTAGCTTACACATATTGGAATGCTGCCCTCAAGTGGCAGAGTAACGCAATGCATTACCATTTCACATACGTAACAGTCTCAGTTTCTTTACCGCATTGGGTACACAGATCTGAAGGCATTTTACCTGTTTTAAACAATCTGACAGGCATATAATAGAGATTATGTAACAATTGAAATGGCATATAACGATATCTGCCCCATTTAAGATATTTATGCAAGTTTTTTCAGATGCAGGTCCATTCACATGGTGTACCAGAGTTAAAGGGAAACATCCACATAGGATTAAATTTATCAACATTGTTACCAATGGAAATCTGCTTTATATAAGCTATTGACGAACCCATAACACTTTTAGGACCAGAATTATAACCCATTTAGTTGCCCCTCCCTTTATAGCTGCAGACATCCATTTTCTAAATCACAGGCACAGGGGAAAACACATATAGCTGATGAAACATTTAACCAGGAAAGGCACACTAAGCCGAAGCTTGATTCCAGGTGCGACCTGAAACCACAAAAAAGTTAAGTGACTTGCTCAGGGTCACACAATAATGCTAGTGAGGACTGTGGGATTCAAACCCAGGTCTGTAGCTCAGAGCCTTAAACCACTGCACTAAACTGCCTCTTTGAAACTTATTGAAATGTTTTGTGCCAGTGTGATTTGCAGACTATTCTGCTACTGTGGTAACACTGTAAATCATTTTTATACCTGTACTGATTTAGTTTCAGTATTTGTTAGCACTGAAGTAGTTGTGTTTTTTTTTTGGTTTTTTTTTTAAATTACTCTTTATCCACCACCTGCTCAGCCTGCCGCACCCAACCCATCAGGGGAGACAATGCAGACATCCCACTGCCTAGCACCATACCTGAATGGACCCTGAGACCCCCATGAAGCAGCGGCTTAACCCCTGGGTGGGGACAAAGTAGGGAACTAGCACCCTATGACAAGTTTTGTCGGTTCAGGTCTGCAGGCGGGGTGCAGGCACATTGTGGGCATGTCCCATGGCTCCCCATCTCCTGGCGGTGGAAGGCTGTTTTCCATTTTCTCCTTCCTCTATGCGTGAACCCCCAGATGTCATGGCATGGAGCGCTGATGTCCACGCCATACAAAGGCCACCCATCCTCTGTAGTCAGTGCTTGCAGTACTCTGAGCTTCCACTTGAGTCATGCAAGGCGCGGGCATGGCCTCTTCCCTCCCTGGAAAGGCAAGCCTCATGGGACACTCTAGCCTATCTCACCCCAGCCGACCCACCAGCAACCTGAGTCTGCTCCCGAGACCTGGGTCACTGGCATGGGCGAGGTGTGAGTCCAGCGCCTCAACCCTCAGCATCACCAGGCAGGCCTGTTTTGCTTTTTGTTGGCATCGTGCTCTGTCATTCATAGAAGTGTGATCCACTGGCTAGAGCACAAGCTTGGAGCCCAGGAGAAGAGAGGTTCAAACCTCAGTGAAGTCAAATACTAGCTGTGTGACCTTGAATAAGTCACATAACCTCCCAGTGGTCCTGTCCACTCAGCAGTAGAAATGAATAGCAGCAGGACCCCACTGGAAATGAGGTGGCACATCTCAGCTGGACTATCCTGGGTAAATAAGTAGTAAAAATAATTTTGTGTTGGTGCATGATAGGATTGATGACTATCTGTAGAGAACCCTTCTGAACATAGGTACCAGAACCTTATAGGTGTGTGGGGGGGTGGACACCCCCTACTTTTGCCCATGAACATTCAAAGTGCCCCTATAATGTATGTATAGAAACACAGAAACATAGAATTTGATGGCAGATAAGGACCGCTTGGCCCACCCAGTCTGCCCATTTCCCTACCTACTGGATAAGCTGCAGATCCTAGTTAACCAGCAGCCTACTTCTTCCTACCCCCACCTCCTAGAATTGCCTTATGACTGTCCCATGCATGCTTGAATTCCACCACTGATTTTGACTCCACAACCTCCTCCAGAAGGCTGTTCCATGCATCCACAACCCTCTCTGTGAAAAAATACTTCCTTAAATTACCTCTGAGCCGCCCCCATCTTCAAATTGTGCCTCTTGTTCTTGCACCTCTTTTTGAAAGATGCACCCTCTTGGACTTTGTTGATTCCTTGAGGTACTTGAATGTTTCTATCATGTCCCCTCTCCCTCCTTTCCTCGAGGCTAAACATATTAAGCTCCTTTTGTCTCTCTTCATATGTCTCCGGTGCAGACCCTGCACCATTTTAGTTGCCCTCCTCTGGACAGCTTCCATCCTGCCTATGTCTTTGTGGAGATTGGGTCTCCAGAACTGCACACAGTACTCTAGATGGGGTCTCACCAGCTGTCTGTACAGAGGGATAATAACTTCCTGTTTTCTACTGGTGATGCCTCTTCCTATGCATTCCAGTATCCCCCCAGCCCTCCTTGCTGCCCTCTCACATTGCTTGCCCACCTTTAGGTCATCTGATATGACTACCCCCAGGTCCCTTTCCATTTTAGTTGTTTTTAGTATCTCACCCCTCATTGTGTACTCTTCCCCTGGGTTTTTGTTTCCCATGTGCATTATCTTGCACTTCTTAGCATTGAATCTAAGCTGCCATACATTTGACCATTCCTCTAACCTTGCCAAGTCCCTTCTCATCCTTTCCACCCCACCCTGTGCATCAACTCTGTTGCAGATCTTTGTGTCATCTGCAAAGAGACATACTTTTCCTTCCAGTCCTTCTGCAATGTAAACTATAAAGACATTGAAGAGAACCGTCCTAATACTGAACCCTCGGTGCCCACTAGTAACCCTCCTTTCTTCTGAGTGGACTCCATTTACTATTACTCTCTGTGTCCTATTCTCCAGCCAATTCTTTACCCAGGCTGTCATCTTGGGACCCTCCCAGGCTGGCTAACTTGTATATTAATCTTTTGTGTGGGACTGTGTCAAATGCCTTGCTAAAGTCTAGGTAGGCCATGTTCACAGCCCCTCCCTGATCTACTACTTTGGTCACCCAGTCAAAGAAATCTATCAGATTCATCTGGCATGACCTTCCCGCTGTGAATCCATGCTGCCTAGGGTCCTGTGCCCCTCTGGCCTCTAGATACTCGACAGTTCTTTCCTCCAGAAGTGATTCCATCATTTTCCCTATCACTGAGGTTAAACTAACAGGTCTGTAGTTTCCTGCTTCTGCCTTGCTCCCACTTTTGTGAAGGGGAATCACATCTGCCCTCCTCCAGTCCTCGGGTACCACCCCATCCTCCCATGATTTGTTAAAGAGGGTAGTCAGTGGTGTCACTAGTTCTACCCTTAGTTCTTTTAAATTCTAGGATGATCCATCAGGCCCCATTGCTTTGTCCACCTTCAGTTTTAAGAGTTCTTTCATAACCCTTTCTTCTGTAAATGGGCTGGTATCAACTTCTGTATCCAGAGTGTTTCTACTGTTTGTTTTATGTACCTCCCCTCTTCATTTGTAAATACTGAGCAAAATATTTGTTTAGTATCTCTGCCTTTCACAGTCTCCCTCTGCCCACCCTCCCTCCCTTTATTAAGCCTCACTATCCCTCCCTTGGTCTTCCTTCGCTCCCTGATGTACCTATAAAGGTTTATCCCCTTCTTAACTGAGTTGGCTATCTTTTCCTCGGTTTGGGCCTTTGCTGTTCTGACTGCCTTCCCAGCCTCCTTTGCTTTAACTGATACAGTTCTCTGTCCTGCTCCTTCTGTGATTCCTTGTACTTCCTGAATGCTTTCTTTTCTCTTGAACCTTCACTGCCACTTCCTTTGAGAACCATAGAGGTTTCTTACATCGTTTTGTTTTGTTTATTTGCTTCACACAAGGCTCGTTACCTCTGTGATGGCAGTTTTATTATTCCCATTGTTCTTCCACCCTCCTTCCTGCCCATTTGCTAGTGCATTCCTTAGGCACTCACCCATTTTGGCAAAGTCAGCCCTCGTGAAGTCCAGTACTTTTGTCTTTGTGTGGCTTGACTCTGTTGCTGTGTTTATTGTGAACCATACTGTTCGATGGTCGCTAGTTCCCAGATGGCTACCCACTTCTACATCTGTGATCCTCTCTCCAGCTCCATTTGAGAGAATCGAGTCTAATATTGCTCCCTCTCAAGTGGGCTCCAGTACTAGTTGTCTAAGGCATGCCCCCTGTAGGGCATCTAGAATAACTCCACTCTTCAAAGTGGCAGCTACAACTGCACTCCAGTTAACATCTGGCATATTCAGATCACCCATCAGCAATATCTCCCCTTTTTCTGTCATTCTAGTCATACTTTCTGTCATTTCCTTGTCCATTTCCTCCCCTGAGGAAAGTCTGTATACAACCCTGTGCGGATTGTGGTGCCATTGCCTGTCTCAGAATTTACCCACAGAGCTTCTCCTCCTCCTGTTTACCCTTTTGTTCTGTTGATTTTATTCCTTCCCTTATGTAAGAGCTACTCCTCCTCCTCTTTTACCTTCCCTTTCCCTCCTGTAGATAGTGTATCCTGGTATGTTTACATCCCAGTCATGGTTTAATGTGTACCATGTTTCTGTGACTGCCACGATATCCAGATGTTCCTCCTCCATCAAGGCCACTAATTCAGGAGCTTGTTGCCCAGACTCGGGCATTGGTACTCATTGCTCTCCATTTTTTGATGGCTTTACCTTCTGTTGCAGCATCCCCACTGGCCGTTCTACCTCGGTCTTTTTCTCATTTAGTACCCTGTTTTGGAGGGAGAGGCTGGGATTTTCCTGCTGCTTGTCAGTGCCTCCCTCTTTGACTAGTTTAAAAGCTTGCCAATGAAGCATTTCAACCGATTGCTCAAAAGACTTGTTCCCTTCCTGGACAGATGCAGACCATCCTGCCAGTATAGGCTGGTGTCCCTCCAGGTGGAACCCCAGTCCCCAATGAAGCCAAACCCCTGTGCTCCGCACCATTTTTTCAACCATTCATTAAACTGCATGGTGCTAATTACCTTCGCCTCCCCCTTGAAGGGAAGCAATCACGGTCTCTTATTACTACAGTGCCCCCCACACACTCACACACACATGCACACACACTCACTTTTCCCCATGTTCCAACACTACTCCTTATGAAAGGTTGCAAAATAAAAAAAAAATCTTTATTTAAACACCATCCAGAAATATGTTTTCTTTCACCAAAGTAAAAGAAAAAAATCATAGCAGATTTTTTTCATTTCATGATTCCAACTGTTTCACTCTGTCTGTCCAGCAGAAAATCTGCAGTAACCCCCTTTTCTTAAGATAAAACCTTTTCACTTCCCTGATGCTCCCAGGTGCAATCACTAAATTATTAGGTGGCTGGTTGTGACAGCTCGACAAGAGCCCAACCCCTTCAGGATTAGAGACAAGTTCACATCCCCAGGGACTGTTTTTCTTTTCCTATTGCCTTCAAGGAGGCAGTATAGTGCAGTGGTTAAAGGCTCTGAGTTGCAAGCCTGGAGACCTGGGTTGAATCCCACAGTCCTCACTTGCATTAATGTGTGACCCACAGCATGTCACTTAACTTTCTTGTGCTCAGGTCACACCTGGAATTGAAGTTCAACTTAGTGTGCCTTTCCTGGTTAAACAATTTATCGGCTATACAGTATAACCCCAATTATCTGAATGCATGGGGAGACATGCAGTTCATTCGGATAAATGGGAGGCCATAGACTTGCATTATGAAAAGTAGCAGAAGAGATTTTATAAATGCATACTAAGGTTAACAAGTTATTTTGCCAAAACAATACGTGCATTTCACCTCAAGAGCCTGCTTTTCGGGCTATTGGTGCAGCTTCCCCAGGCAGTATGTTGGGAGCCAGTCACAAGTGATTTATTCATAAGTGTTCACTTTCCCAACATCGCAACAATGCAAAGTGCTTTCAATGCCTACTGTGCCCATTATTACAATGAGTACATAGCTCGCAAACAGTTTTTTTGTTTGTTCTTTTTTTCTATCAGATGACAGGACAGGAGCTCACCAGTAGTTATCGATTGCCAAATGCCATGGCGAGTTTTCAAAAGACTGAGCCAGCCTCATTTGAAACCCTCTCCCCCTTTGAACTGCTGAGCAGTTTCAACAATGCAGTCACCATTACCAAGAAATGGCAGGACACTGAGTTTTTGAAAGATGTCCAGGACACTTCTATTATGTTTAGATGCCATTCTTTTGTGCCGAGATGTGTGAGGCTAAACCCTATGTACTAACTGCGAGTATGAAAATAGATGTTAATTACCATTAATTAGGCACATTAGAAAAAGCTGGGAAAGCCTGGGGGGACAGACAGAACATTTGGATAATCCGAAGTTTCAGAAAACCAGGTTTCGGATAAATGAGAGTATACTGTATATGTTTTCCCCTGTTGTGATGTAATTTCTTGTACTTGTGATTTAGATAATGGATGCCTGCAGCTATAAAGGGAGGGGCAACTAAATGGGTTATAATTCTGGCCCTAACAGTGTTACAGGTTCGGTCAATAGCTTTAAAGCAGATTTCAATCGGTAACAATATTGATAAATTTCATCCTACATCGACATTTCTATATAAGGACAATCTGATCCCAGTAAATCACCATTCCCTCTTCTTTAGTGGGAGTAAATCATAAAACTGAGAATAAAGAAGGATATGGCATGTGGGAGGCTGCTCTAGGGCTAGTCTAAGTATTTTCTGCCATTATACATTAGACCAAAGCCTCGAACCAAAGCGGTGGATCAGCGAATGAGACAGTGGAAAATACTTGAGGCAAGCCTTATTGGGAAGCTGATATTTTTGTTGTAAAGCCAAAAATCTTAACAAAGTTCCATTACTAGTAAGCTGGTCCACCAGCCTAATTTCTGAATAAGGCCAAAAAGTAGAGTTAATGAACTGATCCACTATTTTCAAGATTGGGTTACCCAATATAGATTGTGAAATATCTTTCATGGAGTCTAAGTGAAGAAGTAAGCATAGTTGCTTGTGAACACATACTGATATAGCTAAGGGCATGTCATGAATGGCACAATGAAGGGTACTAGGTGAAACATGTAATAGAGGGGTGATATTAAGTTTGAAATTATCATATTGAAAGCATTCAATTACCAAGCAGTGGAGTCTATAGTCAGACATGGAATCTACAGTGGAGTCCCTGTACCATTGGAAATAATGAGTACTATGTATTTCCAAATAATATAGGTAAAAGTTAGGGAGGTGCAGGTCCACCATCATCTTAGGGGTAGTAAGTTTAGCAAAAGCCCATCTGAGTGACTTCCCACACCAAATAAATGATGTTAATTTTCTTTGCAGCCCAGTAAACCAGGACTACAGTATAACCTGATTAAGTATGGTGAGGGGGTAGAGAATTTGGGGAAGTATATTCATTTTTATTATATTAACCCACCCCAGAGAGAAAAAGGGAGAAGGGCGTAAAGGTCTAAGTCATGTTTAATTTGCTCAAGTAGTAAATCTTATTTATAATATTTCATTTTTGTAGGGGAGAAGCTTACATGTATACCTAAATATTTGAGTTTATCCCTTTTCCACACCAGTCCCAAGTGAGCCAGATCAGCCTGGGATATCAAGGCATTTAGCGACATAACTTCAATTTTATCTAGATTTAATTTATAGTTGGAAATATTTTCAAATTGTTTAATTACCTCCAAGGTCACAGACAGGGACGTAGATGGTTGAGTTAAATGCAGTAGGATATCGTCCACTTAGACGGACAGTTTATACTGCCACGGCCCAATGGAAATGCCCTGAATCTGTGGCATAATATTAATTTTTTGAATCAGAGGTTCCAAAAAGAGATTGAATAAGATGGGAGATAAAGGGCAGCCCTGTCTAGTGCCTTGCTTGAGGTGAATCATTTCTGACTGAACCTCATTACACAAGACTCTGGCTGAGGTGTGTGAATAAAGGACACAAATCCATTTGATAAATTCTAATAGGATACTGAACTTTGGCAGAACCAAAAATAGATAGTCCATGAGACCCGGTCAAATGCTTTCTCCTCATCCAGGTACACCAAAAGCCGCTGGAGTGGAGGAATCGCTGGATGCAGAGAGGAGGTGTGTTAGCTTCCAAAGATGGTCTGCAGATAGATGCCCTGAGAGAAAGCTGACTTGTTCTCTGCTAATTAAGGAACCTCGCACTTTAATTAAATGAGTAACCAATATTTTAGCGAGTATTTTGTAGTTGAGGTTAATAAGGGAAAATAGCATATAGTATTGACTTTTGAGAGATCCTTACCTGGTTTTAACAAAACTACAATAAGGGCTTCCGTTAATGATGGATCTGAGGTGCCATGTGAGTAAATATAGTTAAAGGTATCTAGTAGTACAGGGGCCTAAAGGTTTTTGAGTTTCTTATAAAAATTAGGTGTATAACCATCTGGCCACAGTGCCTTGTCCATTGGTAAGGAGTCAGTGGCTTCCAAAACTTCCTGATAGGATAATCAATCAATCAATCAAATCTTTATTTATCCAGGCCATCACCGTTGAGCATGCTCATTTGCAAGGTGGACCTGCAGTTAGTCATAAAGGATAGACATACATATGATGCACAAAAAATAGAAATTAGGAATACAGACTTACATGTGTAAGGTACATTATAAACATTCCATTGCACTAGTGGGGAACAGGTAAATAATGTCAGGAATACATATATAGGAATACAGATTTACATGTGTAAGGTACATTATAAACATTCCATTGCACTAGTGGTGAACAGGTAAATAATGCCAAGCAATAGTTATACAAAGTACATTCTTCTCTATACATGATTGATGGGTATTTATATAATGGGTATTTATATAATTTACATAATGGGTATTTCAGATACAAAGCTTGGGCCTCTGCTAGATGTGGCAGGTCAATTCCCTGAAAGAACTCATCAATAGTGAGTTAGATGTAATTACAAATCAGGAGAATATAGAGACTGATAATAGGCATGGAACTGGGCTGCTGTATCATGGGGCATAGTTACCAGTTGGCCTGAGTCTAGCCGGATAGAGAGAATGATTCTCTCCACTACCTAAGTCCTTAAGCACAAAGCAAGCAGCTTACCCGCCCTTTCCCCTTGATCAAAATATTTATTTTTGGTTCTGAGGAGGAGGTGTTCCACTTGCTCACTCAGAAGATAATTATATTAGCCCATAGAGATTCAAGACACTCCCAGACAACCACAAGGGAGGAGGGCAAGAGCCGTCATTCAAGTTCTCGGATTTGCTTTAAAAGAGCCGACACTTCTTGAGTGCTTTGTTTTTTACATTTCGAGGCAATACAGATTAATTCCCTTCATAAATCACACTTTAGAGCACTCCATAACAGGCCTTGACGGGGCATAGAAGGGGCATTAATCTCTAAGAATGAAGTAATAAAATTTGTTATATGATCCAGGATCTCTGGGGATTTCAAAAGTTGATTACTTAAACGCCAAGATTTATCCATGTCCTAGACTGCAAAATCCAAACTGAATAATCACGGATGATTGTCTAAGATTACCTTTGCACCATAATAACATAACTGAATTCCAGAAAGATATTTAATCCTCAGTAAAATGAAATCTATTCAGGAGAAGCGAATTATGGGATATTGAATAAAAGAGTATTCACATTGTGAAGGATTCAGTACCCTCAATGGATCTACAAGCCCCATAGAGTCCATTAACTCACTTAGTGCTTGCTGACCTGGAGATAAGCCCTGCCAGCGTAAACTAGATCTGTCCAGCTCATTGCAAGCAACTAAGTTCCAATCTCCACAAGGAGAATAGGAGAGTTGCCCAGGGTGACAATATATTCATTAAAGTGACAATACCTCTACTACACTTGGACCCTTCAAAAGGAATCTCAAACTTTACCTCACCTCTGCCACTCAATGTGACTGCTTTGTTGAACAGAGATCTCTCTAAACACCTCTCAGCTCACTCATGTCTCACAGCCCGCCCTTTCCCAATCTAATTCCCTCTGGCACTGGGCCTTGCTTGTGACTCCTTTACTGCTTCACATTTCCACTGGTACAAGACATTTTCCACTACCATTGGATAGTGGCCCATTAGCCTGCCAACTTCCTCTCCCGGTCGCATGCCTGCAATACTAACTGCCTATGGTGTCCTCTTTCTCTTATTGTTACCACAGCCAGCTGCCTACTCAAGCTGCTCGTTTTATGAATATTATCTCAAAGTATGTTATAACTGAGTATCTTTATTTTTTCTTTTAGTTCTCTTGGTTGTTTATTGTGCATTCTTTTACTACCTCTGTATGTATGTTGACCCTCATTCTTTGACGTGGAACCTTTGTAAACGAGAAGTTTCTGCTCAAAGGTATTTGTAATCTAAGAAATAAAATAAAACTAGTGTCCTCAACCATGGGCCTGTATATTGAACCCAGAATGATTTCTCTGTGCCCTTGCAAAACCCTAAGCACAATATACCTTCCATGGGGTCAGACAACTCCTGTAGTAAGTCGAAAGGGACTCTCTGTGCCACCAGGATAGCCACTCCCCACTTATGGGTATCTGTCCCTGCACCAAAGACCTGGCCCACCCAGGATCTGCATAACAGGGGATACTGAGCAGGAGGCAAATGTGTCTCCTGTAACATTATGATATCAACTTGTAATCTGTTTAAATGAAGCAGGAGCTTGGAACATTTAACTGGGGATTGAGCACATTTTACATTCCAGGAACAAAAGTGATACCCATGAGACATATTAGATTATTATTTCATAATTAAATCAAAAACAACCTTACCATAAAATTAAGACATTAAAGCTCCCTTTCAATAAAAAATAAGAAGGTCTATCTCTAGAGTACTATCCCACCCATCCCCTAAGACCCGTGCTATTCGAACCACCATATATTACCCAGACACTGTGCACTAGCCACCCTCCCCAACCCCTTGCCCCCATCTCTTCTAACAAGCAATACCCAATACAAACAGTCTTCAATGAGGAACTATAGAACAAGTGAAGAAAGGCCTCTATACATCAAACAACAACAATATAAGCGGTAGTACTATGCAAACTAAAACTGAAACATAGTGAAATCCACCCACCCCACAGTACCACCGACAAACCAAAACAACCCAGAAATACCCAACACTAACTAAAAAGCACAATCGAACCCCATGAAAACCCCTCATATAAACTATCTGGCTCATGATGAAAACAGCTCCACTAAACAGCACCTCCAGGCCCTCCTGCCTTCCCCCCAATAACCTTTAAAGCATTATTATTAAAACGTGTAGAAAAGAAACAAACAACTTAGCCCGCCGCATAGCAAATCGAAATATCAGCAGAATATGAAGCTGACCTATACTATAGCTAAACAGAGTACAGATAACCAAGCTAATCTAAACAGCAACTAGATTAGGGATTACAAAAAGATATGCATCAATTATAATTATCACATAAAAAGAAAGAAAACAAGAAACAATTATCCAATTAAACAAGGGTAGTAGCAAAAGTGTCTCAAATAGCTGAATAGCATACTCCAAAAGCCTAACAATAGTAAGATCAGGCATTAGTTTCAGTTTCTTTCTTTATTGATCAATCAAAGTCCATTTCATAAAACCATTGTGCAACAATTAAATACAATACAAACATATGACCATATATAAAACAATTCAGCAATCAAATACAATCAATAATAGCAATAAAAAACAGCACACATCCATATACTGTACAAGGGCAAAAATTCAAAGTAGTTACAAACAATATATGTATTACACAAACATTTCAGGTAAAAAAATGCAGTTACTAATACCAAATATCATAAATTCATTCCTAGGATTAGTAATCAGTTTGAATTCCAGACTGCTTCTAGTTCCAGCCACTATTTGTATTTTAAACGAATCAGGGAAATTGGATCAAGAAATCCAGCAACCTTATGAAGTGTTATCTCATCATTAGTTGTAAACATCAGTTTCAGAAGTAAATTCCTATCTAAAGTCTGAATACTGTTCCATAAAGGAACAAGCCAATAGCTTCTTGGTTTATTATACAAAGGGCACACAAAAATTACATGATAGAGATTTTCGATGTTTTGTTGTAAACAGAAACACTACCTATCAGATATAAATTTTGATTTATTGTATCTGGCTAATGGAGCATTGCTTGGGAAATGTTCTAACCTCTATTTTTTAAACAGTTTCTTTTTGCCTAGAATTGGTTAATATGTCTAAGTAATACCTGTAACTATATGTGATATCATTCACTACCAACCAAGGAGATATCTTACACTGTAGTATTAGATCAAGATCCTTATTTATACAAAGATTTATTATTTTTTTGCGTAATATAGGACTTATATTTTAAGCTGATACTGATGCCTTTGGAGACATAGTCATGAAAAAATTCTAAACCACATTCCTTTATAATTTTATTTATTTATTGAAGATATCGGATAACACACCTTTGAGTCAAAGACTCCTTTACAAAGGTTCCACGTCATTGAAAACAGAGACATCAGGGACAATAGCAACAACTAGACACAATAATTACAGAAATGGTTACAAAATGGTTACAGATAACACAGTAAAGCAGCTGGTGATACAGAGTTACAGAGTGCTGCCAAACATAGGTACATAGTGCAGACAGAAGCAGGTAACAAAACATACACTGCAGGGCAGTGGTGCTAGCCATGCCCTGGTGGTTATTTGCAGGCCTGGACCAGACTGAGGTGTCCATTGTCAAAATACAGGCATGCCCAGGGGTGGCTGGACCAGATTTAAGTCCATAGTCGTGGGGAGGGCTAAATCAATGACAGTCACAGACTGAGTCATGAGTGATTAGGTCTCTTAGTTGAGACTTGAACTGACCAAGTTTGGGTTCTGTGAGGAGGGAGTTTGGGAGTGAGTTAAGCCAGCTGGGGCCAGGTACCTAAAAGTTCTTTGACCCAAAGTGGTCTTGCAGAGGTACCCTGAAGTGGGTTGTCGCATTGCCGAATGAGGTGGGTGGACAATGGTGCCTGGAGTAGGGGAGAGAGCAGGTGGGAGTAGCCCTGCTGTTATTTTTTAGCAAAGAAGCAGGTCTGATATTTGAGCCTCCCGTCAAAGTTTAGCCAGTTGGTTGAGACGTAAAGGGTGCAGGTATGTGTGAGTCTGGTGCAGCCAGTAGCAAGTCTACAGGCCTTATTAAGGGCCAGCCTAATTTTGTTTAGGTACATGTTGTCGGCTGCCCCATAGATGGAGCTTCTGGTGGGAGGCAGTACTTGTACCGGTGAAGTAGACCAATATGCACATTGACAGTGGTGCTCAGTATTCGGATGTGGTCATGGTAGGTGAGCCCAGAGTTTAGGGTGATACCTAGGTATTTGAATGAGGTAACCTGCTCAAGGGGGTCATTTAGGGAGTTCAATATGAGCAGGGGTTGTCCTATGTTCTTGTTTTGGGGGTGTGCAAACACCATAGATTTTGTTTTTTTGTAATTTAAGACTAGCCTATGTTGAATGAACCAGGATTCAGCTTCCATGAAAGATTTTTGGAGCGCCAAACAGAGTGCTGTGGGATCAGTGTGGGAGCTGTGGAGGATGGCATCATCCGCATACAGGAGTAGTTTCCCTGAGCAAGCCTTGGGCAGGGAGTTGAGGAACAAGGAGAAAAGTAGGGGCCAAGAACAGAACCCTGTGGGCCCCCTGACCCGACTTGGAGGGGGGAGGACAGGATATGGGCAATCCTGACTGTCTGGGTTCTCTCAGACAGATAGCTGGCAAACCAGCCAGTGGTCTCTGGGGACAGACCTATTTGTGTGAGGGAATCCAGGAGTAGTGTGTAGTGCACCATATCAAACGCCTTGGAAAGGTCTTTAAAAACAGCACCAGCAGTGTGGCCAGTGTCCAGAGATGTGTGGAGGGTGTTTGTAAATTCCAAGAGGGCTGTGGTGGTAATTTGGTTATGGTGGAAGCCATGCTGCTCAGGACACAGGAGGCTATATCGGAGAGGTAGTCCATTAGCTGGGTGGCCACAATCTTCTCCAAGGTTTTTGAGAGGGGAGGCAGGATTGAGATGGGGCAGTAGTTCTCAGGCAGGGTGCGTTCACCGCTTTTAGGGATAGGTGTGTGATGAGGGCAGATTTCCATTTAGAGGGAAACTGGCCCAGCGATAGGGAGTGGCTAAGAAGCATGGTGAGAGGGGGAGAGAACTTCATTGAAGGTGAGTCTAAGCAGTTTAAGGTCTAATGTGTCACTGCTGAAACTTGATTTGCTGAGGGCCTTGAGTAGAAGAGGGGCAGCTTTGTGCTGAGATATTGCTTTAAAGTGGAATGGGGGGTGGAGAGGAAGCAAGGTGGTGCTGGAGGGGTGGGGGAGAAGAAGTTGGTGGGTAGAACAGCAGTAAGGTCGGAGAAGGAGTCATTAAATGTATTTGCAATCAGGGCAGGGTCTGTGGTGATAGACCCATTGGCCCTGAGTTGGGAGGGAGGTTCAGTGGAAGCTTTGCCACTGAGCTCTTTGAGGGAGTCCCAGAACTTGCGGCCCAAGCCACATGTGGCAGTGAGCAAGGTTTGGGTAGTACTCAGCCTTTGCCTTACGAATACTCCAAGTACATTTATTGCATGTTTCTTGGTAGCGCTGCCTATCAGTGGGTTTACCAGTATCAAGCGCAATGTGCCACAGATTGTCACGTTTGCACATCTGATCCAGCAGGGCTTGTGATATCCAAGGTGTGTCAACCCCTTTGACTCTTTGTTTTCTTAGGGATGCATACTGATTGCAGGCAGAGTTGAAGGTATCGACGAAATGGTCGAGGGCAGATTCAATGTTCAATGCGGTTTTGATGGGGGACCAGTCACTAGCTAAGAGGCACTGTCTGAGGGACTGAAGTTTGCTGGGTTTGAGGCGGCATTGGAGGATAATTTTGAGGGGGTCTTTTTAACACTATATGACCAGTGACAGAGCACCAGGGAGTGGTCACTCAGGGCATTGGGTAGTACCATGACCTGGGTTGCTTTGTGGGGTGTATTGGTGAGCACTAGATCAAGGAGGGTGGCAGTACCAGTCTTCTGGTTGATTCTATTGGCAGTGGTTACACATTGGGACAGGTTTTGAGAGGCTGCAGTCTTCCTGATGGGAGACGATGCATCAGCTAGCCAGTTTGTATTAAAGTCCCCAAGGGCAATGATGTCAGCACTGTCAGGGAGTGTCTGGAGATAGGTGAGGACAGAATGGAAAGCAGTCTTCTGATTTCGGGGAGATAATTGAGAAAATCTTCATTAACCATTTAGACTGTAAGCATCCAAGCATAATCCATTTGTATTTTTTTCTAGACATAAGAAAAATAATCTATTGTGATTTAGTGCTAGTAATTTCACCTAATAGTTAACTTTCCTTGCAAGCATGAAAGCCTTCAGCCTAGTTAGACCCAACTCAGCATATATTAGTGAAGCTGGGACAGCATTATGCACATCCAATGAAGATCTCAGTGATCAGGCATTAGAACAAGACAGTGTAGTCATGGTAAACAAAATAATAAAATTAAAGCAAAAGAAAATACTATTGCAATGCCGGAGTTCAATGTGCAAGACTAAACACAATAATCAAATCCTGGGCTAGGAAAACATGTCCACAATGACCAGGAATAAACTGCAATCTGGTGATGAATAAAAAGGTCCACTTATCAAAAACAGAGCTGGATCCGTAGATCAAAATTCTAAAAGACAGTCAAATGCTGTGGATTTCAGTCAAGTTTTAAAAGAGCCAAACAGACAGTGATGATCATGTTGAAACAAGTGCTTTTAGGGCCCAAAAGATTCAGTGAGCCAGACAGCTGCATCAGCACTCCAACTGGGGCTCCACAGTGCAATCAGGAGTTAACAAAAATGTTCTCAGCGGTTTCAGGAAACAGCAAGAGATAACCTAAGAGACAAATTAATGATTTTGTAGCAAGTCAGCCAACCATTTAACAAAAAGAAAGCGCTGACGGTGAGAAGTTTATAATCCCTCTTGTCCTCAAGGCTAAATACCCAAAAGTGAAACAGTTCAGTTCAGATACACAACAGAAGACAAAAGTTAGTGAAGCGCATAAACAAATATAACTCCAAGGCACAACCTGATCAGGCATATCAGGAAATAGCAGTCAGATCCAAGGGAAAGGTAATAAAAACAATTTGAATATGATTGAGCTTCACACCAGCTTGGATGAACCGGCAGTATAATATTTACAATTCAGAGCAGTCACTTTTTAACTGAGTAGCATAAAATACTTGACAAAAAATACAGCTCCGATTACCAGTAGAAAATGAAAAGATAACAGGATACAATTCAGCGTTCCTTAAACAGGTCGGGAACAACTCTTTTACCTCCAATGCAGCTTTTTCAGGAGAAGATTTCCAGGATCCCTGAACTGAACTCTGAGTCAGGCTGGATAGACCATCCAGAATCAAAACCCAGCCACTATAAGTTCAGAGACAGTGGATGATAAGCGCCTCTCCTCTGTCACACAGTGCTCGGCAGATCCTGGACCATGACACCTCCCAAGAGATCTCTTTTAAGTTCTGTCACTTTATTTAAAAGATATTACTTACTGTATCTAAGAAGTTTAACAACTAAAAATTAAAGGTCTGGGAGGAGTGACTTCTGGGGTATGGGGTGCACAGAGTGGTGGGCATCCTCAGTGACATAAGATGGCCCATTAGAAAATGGGCCAGCTAGCTTAGAGGACTGTGCCAAAGTTATAGGGTTGGAGCCTTCAACACGTTCCGGGAGCCCAAAAATGAAGACATTATTCCAATGGCTCCTTTCATCTAAATCTTCCATTTTGTTATCAAGTCGAACCACTTTTTGCCTGAAGGCTATAATATCAGGGTCCACTTTTGTTCTCCAAGTTTCCAAGGAGTAAGCCCGAGCTTCAGTGTCCCCTACACGTCAGTTTAGGTCATCGATTAAGACCCGAAGAGATTTAAGTTCCTGGGTAAGCTAATGCAAGGATTCTTTAAAGGGTGTAAATTCCATCAGAAAATGTTCTTCAGTTAGAAGTGCCACTGTCACCATAGTTAGACAGCCCGTAGAAGATGTTTGGGCCTTAGTACGCTTGGAAGATTTATCGGGCAGAGGGGTGTGTTTTGGAGGTACAATTCACATTTCAGAAACCATTGAAGTGCAAAGACCACACTTTCCTAAGAGTCAGAAGAAGAAAACAAGCTGTAAGTGCTGTGTAAGTGAAAAAGGGCAATTATAATGTAAATAAACTGAATTTCAGATGGGGAGATGGGAGCCAAGAAAAGGAGCAGCTAAACAGACTCGAGCATCACATGACTCCTCTCCCCATGCCACACTTTCAACCTGTGCAATAAATTGTGAGCTTTTAATACTTCTCGACTATCATGCTTATTTTTGACTGTAGTGCAGCTTCCTTGTGTTCTCAGGATTGTTCTGTTTTAAGCCTGCACCAACTGTACTGTAGCTGCCTGAGTCCACAGGCATTTGTGTTTCTGTGAGTCCTCCTCTTGTTGGCAGGAGCAGTAACCCATGAGAGGAAAAAGAAACTGGTGACCTTTTTTGTTTTAAATATAGGACAGAATTCCACCTTGGGGGACAGATGTCAGGGGTAGCTATTTGGAGAGAAAGGAGGTGGGAGTATGAGCTATAGAGGGTAGTGATGCTGACCTGAAAGGGGTCTGGCACACAAGAAATCATTCGGGGCTGGGAGAGGAAGGGCTGTGGACCATGGACATCAGGACCAGAAGTAACATGCCAAAAGTTTGCAAAGTGGATTTGACGAAAAAAAAACATTTTTCAACTAAAGAAGAGGGAGAACTACAGATGGAAAGAAAATTGCAGTGGGAAGGGAGGAAGAGAGACAGTTAAGAGTGCAGTGATCTGTGCACACCAATGATGTGATGAAACTCCACTGAGCGGAGGGAAAATATAACATTTTCATCACTCTCTCACTCCTCCTTGTTTGCAATAAATCAGCATAGCTCTGCTATGCAACCATAAAGAGTTACTGCTATGCCACTTTGATGAAACATCTGAAAGAGCCGAAAGCTGGACATTGTGGCACTTACAGCGGTTTGTGGCTCCAAATCCAGTTGAAAATTCTGCCACTAGTAACTTGCTTGTTCTCAACTTTTGATGCTTTCTGACCTGTTTTCATCCTACTTAAGGTATTCAGTGACAGATCAGCATATGTACGTTTGAGGTGGGGGTCCATGGCAGATATTTTATAAACTTTCTGCCTTTCTTCTTAGAAACAAAGATAGTGGACTTGCCAAGGGTTTATGTGTGGCAGCAATTTTATATTAAACTTTTATCTCCATGTCAGTGGCTAAATTGGAAGCCCTCTCACATTTAAGCCAGAAAGATCAGATGGGAGTGAGTTCAAGTGCCACACAAGGCCATCAGGCTAATGCACAACACTGTCACTTCATTGCTGCAGCCATGGAGGGATAAGGTGCTAAACAAGATCACTTCTTCCCATCTATGATGGAAGTTTTTTATAAACCAAGGATGTAACAGACATCCTACGTACATTTGAACATAATATCTGAACAAAGTAGTATACACATTGTGGGAAAAACAGTTAATCTAAAACTTGTAACTGATATAGGCATTATATCCATTACATTGACAGCATGTAATGCAACAAGAGAACTACATGTATCTATTATAGTGGGAAATACCAAGGGGGGAGGGAGCAGTGTGAAAGAGGGTGGAGGGGTGCAGCCTCAAGTGTACTTGTAACATCCATCCTGATATAAGAGAGTATAGGCTGTCTACGGTGGGTGCCATCTTGGCCTAGCTATCTCAGAGGTAGAGGAGCCCCTGTTTCGATTCACATATGTCATATGTGGAGTCCACATCTCTAAATATTTCCTTCCATTCTGGAAGGCCCTCTGGGAAAGTCTAGAGTGCAAGGCAAGGGATTCAATTGAGTTTTCCCATTCCTGAATGGTCGGGACAATTGTGGTTCTCCATCTGGTGAGTATTAATCTCTTTGCTTCTACTGAGGCAGCTATCAACTATTTCAGGCTAGAGACCTTTATAATAGTTTCCTGAGGTATCAACCCCAGAAGAAGGGTCTGAGGGGTTTTTGGGGACCACTATTCCCAATATCTCTGTGCATTTATGAATAACTTGCATCCAGAAGGGAGCTATCAATGGGCAGGCCCAGATAATGTGGAGAAGGTCAGCTCCCGGCAAGGCACACCTCCAGCAGGTATCGTTATCAAGCAGGACGAGATCCTTTAACTGGACATGGGTGTGGTACCAATAATGTAGAATTTTATTCTGTATTAAAAGGCTCCTCTGGTCCACACAAGCTTGGCATGCTAACCACCAACATTTACACCAGTCAGAGTCAGTGATGTTCTGCCATTTCACTCTTGCTTCCATAGTGTGGTCTGGCAGAGCCTCTCTCATTAATTGATATAAGGGGCCTGTTCTTGGGTCAGTAAGTTTTAGTTCTTTCACCACTGCCACTGGGGGGGAGAGACTTCCTCTACCCTTCCTGCAGGATGTACAGAAACATGGTTTCTTTGTCCACTGGATGTACATAGATCTTAGCTGTAAGTTTCTTTAGAACTCAGACTTAAGTAACCCATATTTCCCCGGAAGCCCCTGGAAGGATTCCAGGTTATCTTTGTCTGGGGTTAACAAGTCTGTAATTATACAGATGGCTTTATCTGCCCAGCTCTTCCAATAAATCGGGGTACCATTAATACACAATTCTGGGTTACCCCAGAGATATATGACGTTTCCTGGGCATACACATCTTCCAGAGAGTTTTGCTATTTGCCAAAATGCTGTGTGAGCTGCTTTAATCATGGCACAGTCTGTATTTTTAGCCTGAAGTGGAGTATACAGGGCAATGGAGGGGTGTAGGCCCAAGACTGTGCTTGCTCTATCTGCAACCATGCAGGTATGTTAGGATCTGGCTCCTGAAAGGCAAATAAAGATCTGGCTGCTAGAAAAGCATACATGTAGTGCCTGAAGTTAGGTAAATTCCACTCCCCCTTCCTCTGATGAGCCCTCAGTTTAGCTGTACTGAATCTAGGCATTGACATGCTCCACAGATATTGTCCTATAAGGGAATCCAACTTTCTAAACCATTTGTCCTGCACTAGTAACAGAAGGTGGGCCAGCAGGTAGCATACTCTGGGGGCCAACAACATTTTTATAGAATCATTTTACCAGGAAGTGACAAGTTTAGGTGATTCCATCTATTTAACTCCTGTAGGAAAGTTGTTATAAGAGGCCAGAAGTTCAGAGGCATCAACTTATACAGGTCAGGGGAGAGAGTAATACCCAAATACCTAATGGAGGTTGCTGCCCAGGCAAGGCCCAAATGGTTTCCCATCTCCCTTGTAGTTAGGTGATTTAAAGGTAGTATTTCAGAATTGTACCTGTTAATTTTCAGACCCAACAGCTTCTCAAATCGAGCAAATATGTCCAGCACTGGGTCTAGGCTAGCCTGAATATCCCTGGTCAGGATGAGGCAGTCATCCACATAAAGTTTAGTTTTGCATACCTCCTGTCCAGCTTGCAGGCCTTCTATAGCTGCATGAGCTCTGATGGCCAAAGCCAGTAGCTCAATGGCCTGGACAAAAAGTAATGGGGATAGAGGACAGCCCTGTTTAGTACTCCTCTGCAAGGTGAAGGGATCGGAGAGGAGGCCATTGGTAAGGACCCTAGCTCTCAGGGCCATTATATATAGTGCTAACCCACCCCTTAAATTCTGGGCCAATATTGAAGTGTTCTAAAGTGGCCAATAGATACTGCCATTCGAATCGAATCAAGGCCTTCTCAAAATCAATAGTAATGGAGCTGCTGGTGTTGGCAGAGAGGCAGCGTGTTGGAAAAGGGAACTCAGAGCTCTCACGTGATCAGTACTTGATCTCCTCTTGACAAAGCCCACCTGGGAGAGATGTATTAGAAGGGGTAGCAGTTTTTCAAGTCGACTGGCCAGCACTTTTGCCGAACTTTTTGCATCCACGTTAATTAAAGATATGGGCCTATAGCTCCCAGGGGATAATAAATCTTTGTCTTCTTTGGGAAAAACCATTATCACTGCCTCACTCATGGTTTCATGGAGAGCCTGAGTGGTGTGAGCAGCCTTCAACATCCTAAGCATCGGAGCCACTACAGCCTCCTTGATGACCCTATAGAAATCAGCTGGAAACCCATTGCTTCCCCGGGATTTATTTGGAGCCATCGATTCTATTGCCTTCATAAGCTCTTTTTCTTCAATGGGGGCATCTATACTGGCCCTGAGTGATTTGGACAGTTTGGGAAGGTGAATTTGTGCCAGGAACTGGTACACGCTGGTTTGTGGAATGGAGCCTGGGATTTGTACATGGTCTCATAAAAGTTTGTCTGAATCTTATTTATAGCTTTAGGAGAGCATTCCATTTTCCGTGTACTATCCTTTAGCTTCTCTATGTGTCTCTCAGCTTGCTGCTTCACAGTCTGAATGATAACAGTTTGCTGGTCCTCTCTCCCTGCTCCCAGTATTTATGTTTTAATCTGGAGATTTGGAGCTCAGCTTTTCTAGTCGCCAGTGTGTTCAATTGAATCCTAAGGGCTGTATATTCATATCTGAAGGCAGAGTTCTGAAGTTGGGGGAGTATTTTGTATACTGCCTCTTTCTGTGCCAGTTGGTGTTCTAACTGCTGGGTCTCAGCTTCCAGAGCCTCCTTCTGTGACCTGCACAAGCAATGATCTTGCCCTTAGTGATGCCTTAAATGCTTCCCGTATCATTGGCAGTGAGGCGCAGTGTTCTGGGTTGTCCAAAACTAATTAACTGTCTCTAGCTTTAGCCAGGTTTGAAATTTAGGGTCATTTAGTAAAAGTGGGTCCAATCTCCAGGTCAGGGAGCTTTCTTTCCCCGGGCCAAATAGATCTGTAGCTGAATTGGAGTATGGTCAGAGAAGTACAAGGGGCGATGTATACCTCTGCAAGGACGAGGGTTCAATTTGTGAGATACGAACCAATAGTCCAGTCTACTGGCCATGCTGTGTGCTTCAGAGTAAAATGTAAAATCCTTAGTAGCTGGATGAAAAGTCTGCCAGGTGTCCGCAAGTTGATGAAGCTCCAGAAGAGCCATCAAGGTCTGTAATGACTTAACGTGGGGCTCTGGCCTGGCATTAGACTTATCTAGTAGATGGCCCATAGCCAAATTAAAGTCACCCCAGTATAATGTCAGGTGAGTCCTGGGCCATGTCCAAAAGTTTTTGGGACAGGTGGTTGAAGAACTCTGGGCATCCTCGTTTGGAGCATGTATGTCCCCAAGATCATAGGCCCCTAGGAGTAGTCACCTTGCCCAAAATCCACCTCCTTCCTTATCGCCATGTTGCTCCAGGATTTGCCATTTTAGATTTTTGTGGAATAAAATGGAGACCCTCCCCGCCTCCCCGAAACACTGTACCTCCCATCCTACCCATTCTCTGACCAATTTCTTGGCTCCTACCTGCCTGAGTTTAGTTTCTTGTAGGAATGCCACCTGCATTTTTAGTTTTTGAGCCTGGGTAGAATTTTCTTTCTTTTGATAGGGAAGTCATATCCCTAACATTCCAGGACGTAAGGGTTACTGAAACAGGGCATTCCATAATACCACTATATAAATACCCTTTATCTCCGCCTTGTTTATGGCCCTCTCCCCATTGTCTTCCCTCTCCCTGTCAGGCATGCCCTTTCTCTGTGTCTGAGTTACTCCCCCATAGATCTCTCTTCCACATCTGTGGAGGTACGTTTCCACGTGCTTTACTTTCAACAAAGATTTCCTTATTTTTTGTTTATGTGTTCATTCATGCTTTCCGGCTGTGTGAACGGGAGGCCACCATATTCCTCTGCAACCAAAGGTTCAACCAACTGACCGGTAGGAGGGCATTTGTCAAGATGCTGAGCAGTTGGGAGCGACCCATCCCTTATGGTAATCCAGACCTGTAAGCACATATACATGTTTAGAGCACGGCCCCCTACTGTAGCCTGGTGCAGCCGATCTGATGCTACACCAATGGTTAGAGGGGACCTCTCTGGGGCAGAATGCTTTGGAGCTGTCCTACAAAGCAAATCTCTTTGGTTCTTGAACATTGACCACCACCACAGCTCAAGCATTCAGTTGAGATCTATGACTGGGTCTTAGGATCCCCACTAGGGGACATGACAGTGGGGAGGAGGGATCAGCCTCCTGTCCCATCCGTGGATACCACAAAAATAGGTTGGAAAGAAAACAGATGGTTATCCCTGGTGAACATTCAGCCCTAGGGAAGCGACCCTGTAACAGTCAGGCCACTTTGGCCATATTATTTGGGTATTAGTGGGATCCCAGTCGGCCGGCTGGAGGGAGCCTTCCACGCTTCACACATTGGGTTTACCCCAATGGGCCAGGTATCCTCCCCTCCCCCATGGAGAAGGAAGGGGGGTAATGCCGGTGTGCAGGTACGGAACATACCATCCCCCTCCAGCACTGAACATGTAATGACCAGAACCATGAGCCCTTAACTTAGTAACAGAACTTTCTATACTACAGTTTGTTATACCGTGCATACTAATATATTCATATAGATTCAATCCACAAATGCAACAACTTATTTCAAATTGTATGGGAGAGAAAGAACAGAGCATAGGGGATATATTTGTGGCCATTAATTGCTCCACTTAGTTTGCAGTACAGTGGGCTACTAGTCAGGCTCCCAAAAATGGTCTGACCGCTAGGTGGTAGAGCCATCCTCCCTTTTTGAGTGCTACATATTTGTATAAGGCAATGGCCACTTTTAAGAAGAATCAAAGCTGGAGGTGGCGTAAGAGTGAGAACAAAGAGCACGTCTTGTGGAAGGAAAAGAAATGCCTGCGGAGGCTGAATGGCAACAAACAAACAGGGATAGACCAAAAATGAAACCAAAGAAGGACCAAGGCACATCGTCATCTGCGAGGAAGCAGTGATCCAGGAGCAGACAACAAAGATTCATTCCCTTGGATGCGAGCAGTAGTTCCCCAGGGCTGACTCCTATAAAAAACCTCAAATAGATATGAACCCCTTAGGGAACTGATGCCTGCAGCGCTGGATCTGACATGCCAAGAAGCCACACCGGAGGGCGTACCAAGCAAAGAACCTGAAGTCTGGTCCCTGCTGCCTGATGACTGGGCTGACTGCTTACCAGACACACAGGACACAGGGACTGACTCCTTAGAGCAGTTATCAGCCCTACTTGACGCCTTGGACTCCATGTTGCAAGTTGCCTCTGGACTTTGTTTTTCTTCTGCCTCAGAGGCAGGAAAACTCCTTGCTGGACAGGTAACTCAGGGAGAGCATAGCTAAGAGGGGTAGGATTTGGGGGTTTGACAGTCCTAATGCTGGTATGGTGTTTAGATCTGACAATGAGGGGGGACACAGTGCGCTACCACAAGGCCCATTGATGCAGCGGCTGAGTGTACAATAGCCACATGGAAGAGCCTGGTTACAAACTTGTATTGTGGGGTCTTGACACCCCTTGACCAACCCAGACCCACTCAAATCATTGCATTGGGGTCTCTTTAAAGGGATACACCCTGGTGAGAGGTGCTTGGCATTGTTTTTGGTGCAGAGGGAGAGTAGAGAGACCAATGAATTCAACAGTAGACAACAGCAGAGTGCAGACGCTGCAGACTCCACAGTAAAAAGAAAACAAAACATTTTTTGTTAGTCAGAAAGAGACAGACCAACAAATTCGACAGTAGACAACAGCAGAGTGCAGACATTGCAGACTCCACAGTAAAAACAAAACCAAACATTTTTTGTTAGAAAGACAGAGAGCAACAAATTCAACAGTAGACAACAGCAGAGTGCAGATGTTTTCTTAGTTTTAGAAAAAGTAAAGGAAATAGGAAAGGGATTTTAGGGTACTACAAAAAGCAAGACCTGCAGTCTGCAGTGCTATGAGGCAAACTTAGTTCTCATGAAATCATCCAGCAACAAAACAAATATAGTAGGTTAGGTATTCGTTTCAGTATGTTTTCTTGCAAAATCAACAAAAATCAACAAAAAGAAGTTAGTGTACAGCATTCAACAACTTAATAATTCTTTTTCTTTTTAAAAAATATTTAAAATAAAAAAATAAAATAATATTTTATTTATTTAGTTTTTGTTGACGGAGTGAGTGCACTAGCCATAAAATGACTATTTTCAGGCACGACCCGGGAGAGTACACAACACATCATCATACAACAGACCAATAGTACAAGGCAAAACAAGTACAGTCAAAGACGAACAAACCTAAGTTACATAAGCCAGAATAAGCAAATCATGACAAGAGACATTAGATTAACATGATTAACTTAGCACCTATAATCATTCAAAAGTCCAACAAATAGAGTCAGTGATGAACAAACGTAAGTTACATAAGCCAGAATAAGCAAATCATGATAAGAGACATTACATAAACATAACTAACCTAGCACATATGATCATTCAACAGTCCAAGAGTACATGGCATAACAAATACAGTCGGTGATGAAAAAATGTAAGTTACATAAGCAGGAGTAAGCACAGCATGGCAAAGAGAAATTACATAAACATGACTAACCTAAGCAACATGAAACAGCACAGTAAGATACATATGCAATTCAAGTAAGCAGTGATTAGGGAAAGACAGAGAACAGGAATAGCATGCGAGAGCTAAGGGTAAGAAGCAATGTCATAGCAGAAGAATCAAGTAGAAGATTGAAAATATGGAGGCCTAAGTGATGTATCAGAGAGGACTAAGGATATGACCCACCTAGAGGTTTAGCAAGATAACAGTCTAGCTAAGGGGCTTTTGGGTAGAGAAGAGAGGGGGAAGAAAGGGGGAGGGAGAGAAATGGAGTGAAGAATAGTGGAAGTGATTTAAGTAGTGGTAGTAGTAGTAGTAGTGGGACAAGTAATAAAGAGAGATAGAAGAGAAATAAGGAGAGGTAACTAGAAAGATGGGAGGAGGAAAGCGCAATCAAGACCGGACAGGAGGACTCTATCTGAAGGTCTTAGTGCCTTATTGATTTTGAGGGGGAACGCCCATCTCTGTGCCTGAACTACAACTAGGTCATATTTATTGTTCTCTAAGTCGGAGTTGAAGTAAATGATTTATTTTCACTCCAGCTCCCCTACTGATGAAAAGAAAGTAATTTATTTGCAATTTTTATGTTTGCTTGCGTGCATGTACAAGAAACATTATGTGGCAGCTTAGGAGAAAGCGGGCTGTGGAGGCGTGGCAGTGTGGCAGCCAACGGAGGCACTGCATTTGGGGGCTTGGCACTGGTGGACCAATGGAGGCACAGTGTGCTGATGACACTGGCTTCCAAAAGTGCCACCAAGTTGTAACATTTTTGCCGCAGCAATCAGGGGCTGCATTGTCATTGCAGCGTCAACCATTCCGCTGCAATGGGGGAGCGACCCATCATTGCAGGGCAGAACGTTGCGTACTGTAATATTGTTTGTGAATGTGGTGAGCCACCGCCATGTTCACAAAGAATGTGACAGAACCCCCACTGCCAAGGGGGTGCCCAATCCCCCTCAGCATCATGCACCCCCCTAAAAACAGTGTCTGTTTGCCAACAGGGGGCCCAATCCCCATCAGCTTCGGTCCCCCTTCCCAGTTTAATTTGCCAATTGAGGAGCCCACTCCCCATCAGCATAATGTCCCCCCAAAAAGATTGTTGGTTTGTGCTGAGAGGGTGCCCAATCCCCTCGGCTCTTGCCCCGGTATATGCCGGCGAGGGTGCCCAATCCCTAGATAGCTACAGCTCCCTCCAACAAAAACACTCAGGTGGTACACTGGGAGCCCACCCCAGCATGCCAAATGTCCCTGTTAAGAAAAAAACCATCCCGCAATGGTTTTTTTTGTTTTGTTTTTTTCCTGTAAATCAGAAAACGTTCCCTCATTGAGTCCAGTGGCCCCGCCCCCAACCCGCACCCACGCTCTGCAAACCCTGCCTCCCCACACACACCCTCACCCCATACTTACCTCCAGAGCCCAGTGTGATGATCTTCAGTGGACTGGGAACACATCTTCACTCTTTAAAGCTGACCGCAAACTAAAGAAATGCCGGCAAGCTGTATAATGGCATAAATAGGGTTTTTTCAAAGTTGGTGCATATCTCAGGCATTCTTGGGAATTTTGGCACCAAATTTCAACATGGGGATATTGGAATCCCTCCTCATGAATTCAGCCACTGTCATGGCATTATTTGGTCCTGAAAGGTGATTTACGCGGTCACTGCGTGGAATCACCTTTTGGGACGATAACAATGACAGTGCCAGTGTTCATGAGGTGGGCTCTCCAAAAGTCTATGTTTAAATTTGGTGGAAAAAAATCTAAGAAATTACTGTTTTACTAGTGTGTGTTGCACAGTTGCTACGCACTCTCGTAATTTCGCGAATTTGCAATATTTTCACTCCAGATTTTTAACATTGCCATTTTTCCACACCTCCTTACAAACAGTACAGCTGTCATTTTTCACATCCTGGCTGAAATGTGTTTTCGCACTTCCGGCACAGAATAGCATGGTCACTGTGGGAAATCAGTGTTCGGGACACATTAAGAAAATCACAGTGACACTGTTCATGAGTAGAGGTCCTAAAATGCCTATGTTGAAAATTTTGTGACCAAAGTCCATAAAATGACTGTGTTACAAGTGTGCATTGCGCAGTTTCCATGCACACTCGTAACGTTGCATATTCGTAATATTTTCACTCCAGATTTTTAACATTGCCATTTTTCCACACCTCCTTATGAACAGTACAACTGTCATTTTTCACATCCTGGCCGAAATGTGTTTTTGCACTTCCGGCACAGAATAGCTTGGTCGCTGTGGGAAATCGGTGTTCGGGACACATTAAGAAAATCACAGTGGCACTGTTCACGAGCAGAGATCCTAAAATGCCTATGTTGAAAATTTTGTGACCAAAGTCCATAAAATGACTGTGTTACAAGTGTGCATTACGCAGTTTCCATGCATGCTCGTAACGTTGCATATTTGTAATATTTTCACTCCAGATTTTAACATTGCCATTTTTCCACACCTCCTTATGAACAGTACAGCTGTCATTTTTCACATCCTGGCGAAATGTGTTTTCACTTCCAGCACAGAATAACGCACGTGCGCTGTGGAAATCAGTGTTCGGACACATTAAGAAAATCACAGTGACACTGTTCATGAGTAAAGGTCCTAAAATGCCTACGTTGAAAATTTTGTGACCAAAGTCCATAAAATGACTGTTACAAGTGTGCATTGCACAGTTTCCACCATGCTCATAACGTTGCATATTTGTAATATTTCACTCCAGATTTTAACATTGCCATTTTCCACACCTCCTTATGAACAGTACAGCTGTCATTTTCACATCCTGGCTGAAATGTGTTTTGCACTTCTGGCACAGAATAGCGGTACTGTGGGAAATCGGTGTTGGGACACATTAAGAAAATCACAGTGGCACTGTTCATGAGCAGAGGTCCTAAAATGCTTACGTTAACAATTTGGTGACAAAAATCCATAAAATGACTGTTTGACGTGCATGTGTTGCGCAGTTTCCACGTATGCTTGGAAGTGCAAGCATTTTTAATATTCCCACTACATATTTTCAACATTGCCATCTCTTCACACCTCCCTATGGATGGTACAGCTGTCATTCTTCACATCCTGCCCGATCTGTGTTTTCGTACATGTGGCACAGAATGGCACAGTTGCTGTTAAAACTCAAAGTTCAGGACACATTGACAAAATCACTCTGCCACTATTCATGAGAAGAGGTCTAAAATGCTTTCATTAGGTGGGGTCACAAAAAGGCCATGTTGAAAATTTGTAGTGCAAATACCAACAAACGCCCAGGGTGTTAGGGTTTTTAACCATAACGTCCCACCCTGTACAGACTGACAGGCATCGGGGTGTGCCTTTGGATTGCCGACTGTACTGCTCATGCCATCCTACCCCCACCCCCCCAGCCACTGACAGGCATCAAGGTGTACCTTGGACTCTTCGGCATCAGACTCATCCCCATTCTCCTACGCTGCAACCATTTCAGCGTATGTCCTTATGGAATGGGACTGTAAGTCAAACAGCCCAAGGCACACCTCAACATGTGTCAGTGTCTGTAGAATAGGGTGAGGTGACATGGCATGACCATCATAGGCGTACCCAAATGCTTATCCCAATGCCTGTCCATCTCTACAGGATGGAGGTGGGGTTGGCGTGAAGTTCAATACTTCACTGCCATTCCTATTCTGCATCTGTCTTACTCCTGCATTTCCAATGCTAATACCAGCAAGCAAACATTCGGCATTGACAAATGCTTGTTTTATACCTATTGGTATTATTATTTATATGGCCAGCAGTCTAGTCTGGAGTTTAGAGTAATGAGCTATAAATGAGTCTAATATGTCTAGCAGACCTGGTTTTGACCTCACAACCTCCACCTGCATACTGTTTGACTTCTGAGCAAATCACTTAACCTCCTCAGTGCTCCGAGGTTGCCCCTAAAAACAGGCACTTCTTGCTAGTGGGCCTTACCCAGTTGCCAAAGGGCAACCCTAGGAGGCATATGCCAAGAGCAGTCTAGCCCCTAGCCTAACTGTCTGCTGAGTATCACTGATCTTCACCAACTAGGACAGAGACCAATCACAGAGGGAAGGCAGACTCCGGCAGGCACAGAAGCAGGGATTCCTTGACAGCAGCTCTACCTGGGAGAATCCCCCATGGAGTGCACAGTCTGGGCTCATTTCTCTGTAGAGACGACTTCTCTCCTTGCTCGCTCTGCGCAGACCCAGCCAGCAGCTGCTCTCTCTGCAAAAGGAGCAGTTGGAGCACTGACCCAGAATTCCTGGCTGCTGCATGTAAATCAGCATTTGTACTGCTGCATCCACTACTGAAATAGTGATCAGCTAATAAAAAGCTCTCAGTCAGAAGCAACAGCTCAGACACAAAGGGCAACCTAGGAGGCATACACCAAGAGAGGACCAGCCCCTAGACTTACTGTCTGCTGATCTTCACCAACCCACTACTGAAATAGTGGTCAGCTAATAGAAAGCTCTCAGCCAGCAGCAACAGCTCAGAAACATAGGGCAACCCTACGAGGCACACGCCAAGAGCGGTCAAGCCCATAGCCTTACTATCTGCTGAGCTTCACTGATCTCTCCTTGCTCATTCTGCTCAGACCCAGCCAGCGGCTGCTCTCTCAGCATAAGGAGCAGTTGGAACACTTACTCAGAATTCCTGGCTGTTGTATGTAAATCAGCATTTGTACTGCTGCACCTACTGAAATAGTGGTCAGCTAATAGAAAGTTCTCAGCCAGAAGCAACAGCTCAGACACAAAGGGTAACCCTCTGAGTCATACACCAAGAGTTCCAGCCCCTAGCCTTACTGTCTGCTGATCTTCACCAACACACTACTGAAATATGAAAACATGAAATTTGCCAGCAGAAAAGGCCATTTGGTCTATCAAGTCTGCTCGATTTGCAGCTAGCAGCCCTAATCTGCAGCTGCCTCTCCATCCTCACCCCTCCTTTATCCTTCCTTTTGTCATGTCCCAGCCCTTTGAAGCAGCCCACTGTTTTACAGGCTACCATCTCTGCTGGTAACACGTTCCACCTTGCCACCACCCTCTCTGTAAAAAGTGTCTCCTCATTTCCTCCTGAACTTTCCTCTCTCCAATCTCATGTCATGACCTCAGGTGTCCTTCCCCACCCTTACCCATAATAGCCCTCTATACCAGTCTTGTTTATCCCTCTCATGTACTTGAATGTCTCAATCATATCCTCTCTGTCCCTCCTCCAGTGAGTACATGTTCAACTCCTTTAGCTGGCATACGGACAGAATGCAGCAGTCTGCATAGTTGCGGTGTAATAGGAGCAGTCTGTAAGTCGCGAAGACATTCCGTCGCTGGTTTTTAAGTCACAGACAGCTCGTCACAAGTATAATTAATTATCCTGCGATGACAATCACACAACGCTAGCAAATGCCTGCCACTTCAATGCCTGACAATCACACAACTGTGAACGTATGTTGCAGCCATCTGTTGCACTGCTTCATAGTATGCTACACTGCTCAGTTTACAAAGGTAATGAAAAGTATTGCCACTTTGCAACTATTTTCATCCTGCACTTTACATTTTTGCCTTAGTCACTACTCACCACTCGTTGATAAATTCACGCACTGTGTTCTCCTCAGTTCCTTTAATTCCTGCACTTCCTTCATTTCCCTCTGTGCATCTGTGATTTCACCCCGCATCCACATAAATTTAAAGAGACAATGATCATTGTGCTTTATCGTTATGTGTTGGAATAGTTATCCAGTATTATCTGGTACTTATTGTGAACAATTACATGACACTACATATGAGTAGGCAGAACATTTTATTTCCATTCTGCAACTGTTTGTGCCGTCAACCTTGGATCCCTGTGTCATTCTGGAACCAATACGATCATGTAATTGCTGACTTGCCATGCAGCAATAATGGTCTGGAGGCATGGCATTGTGCATTTTCACATACTGTCTCTATAGCACACCCATAGCATAACTGCATAATATTTGTTGCATATTTGCACACTATCAGTTTCTTCAATAGCCTTATTTGCACACTAATGATATTTATTGCTGTTTGCACATCTTAATAAGTTTCTTCAATAGCATTATTTGCACATTAATAATATTTATTGCTGTTTGCACATCTTACTTTGCTGTTATACTTGATGAACTGGTGTAAGACTGCTTTTCAGACTCGATGCACTGTTGTAATACTGATTTTAAATTGAATAAATTTTTGTGACTACTATTTGCGACTTTATGTCCAAATTTCGATATTTTTAACCTTGACTTTCAGTAATCGCACCTATCTTGAATTGTGACAACTTGTCCAGCATCGTAATGTCCCCGCTACAATTTCTCCACCGTATATGCCCATGACTATTTGTCCGCAGCATACGCCACTCACGCCTTTAGCCTACTCTCATACTGTAAGTCCCCCAGTCCCTGGATCATCTTAGTTGCTCTGCACTGCACCCCTTCCAGTAATTTAATGTGCCTTTTCAGGTACAAGCACCAGTACTGCACGCAGCATTTGAGATGAGGTCTAACTAATGATCTATACAATGGCAGAATTACTTCCCCTCTCCTTGACATTATTCCCCTTGCGATGCAACCCAGCATCTTGTTGGCCCTTGCTGCTGCCTTCCTACACTGTGCTAAGTTGTTCATTGATCCTGTGTTGACCACCCCAGATCCTTCTCCTCCTCAGTCTCCACCAGCTGCACTCCCCCCCAGTTAGTAGTTTCTCCTTGGACTTTTTGCCCCAAAATGCAGTACCTTACACTTTTTGGCATTGAACCCCAGCTGCCAAGTGTCTGACCAGGTCTCCAGCTTTTTCAGATCTTCCTGCAAACTCTACCCCTCTATGTCATCCACCACTGTCCCAATCTTGCTGTCATCAGCAAACAGGCTAATCCTGCTCTTTAAGCCCCGGAAATGTCTGCAATAAATATCCCAAATAGCACTGGTCCCAGCACCGAGCCCTGTGGAACCCCGCTTATTACTCATCTTGGGGATGAGAGTTCCCCTTCCAACACCACCCTCTGCTGCCTTTCCTGCAGCCAGTTTGTCACCCATCCCACTATTTTTGCTCCCACCCCTGTGCCTTCAAGTTTTATTGAAATAGTGGTTAGCTAATAAAAAGCTCTCAGCTGGATCCAACAGCTCAGACACAAAGGGCAACCCTAGGAGGCATACACCAAGACCAGTCCAGCCCTTAGCCTTACTGTCTGCTGAGCTTCACTGATCTTCACCAACTAGGAGAGAAACCAGTCATGGAGGGAAGGCAAACTCCAACAGACACAGAAGCAGGGATTCCTTGACAGCAGCTCTACCTGACAGAATCCCCCATGGAGTGCACAGTCTTGGCTCCTTTCTCCACTGAGGTGACTTCTTTCCTTGCTCACTATACTCAGACCCAGCCAGCAGTTGCTCCCTTAGCATAAGGAGCAGTTGGAACACTTATAGAATTCCTGACTGCTGTATGTAAATCAGCATTTGTACTGCTGCACCCACTACTGAAATAATGGTCAGTTAATAGAAAGCTCTCAGCCAGAAGCAACAGCTCAGACACAAAGGGCAACCCTAGGAGGCATACACCAAGAGCGATCCAGACCTTAGTCTTACTGTCTGCTGAGCTACACTGATCTTCACCAACTAGGAGTGAGACCAATCACAGAGGGAAGGCAGACTCTGGCAGGCACAGAAGCAAGGATTCCTTGACAGCAGCTCTACCTGGGAGAATCCCCCAAGGAGTGCACAGTCTGGGCTGCATTATCCACTGAGGCAACTTCTTTCCTTACTCGCTCTGCTCAGACCCAGCCAGCAGTTGCTTTATCAGCATAAGGAGCAGTTGGAACGCTTACCCAGAATTTCTGACTGCTGTATGTAAATCAGCATTTGTACTGCTGCACCCACTACTGAAATAGAGGTTGGCTAATAGAAAGCTATCAGCCAGAAGCAACAGCTCAGACACGAAGGGCAATCCTAGGAGGCATACGCCAAAAGCATTCCAACCACTAGCCTTACTGTCTGCAGAGTTCCATTTTGCTTCAGTTATCAGAAGCTGAAATGGATCTAGCATTTACTTTTAAAAGCACCTCCTTTTGGAATGGGAAGCTAGCAGCTAAAATGAAGCTAGCATTTGCTTTTAAGAGTACCTCATTTTGGAGAGGAAGGGGGAACATCTTCTCTTCTTTTTGTCCGGCAGCAATATGGCCACTCACGCCTTTAGCCTACTCTCATACTGTAAGTCCCCAATTGTCTGATTGTTTCTGGTAAGGGCAGGTCAGTCCATCACCCTGCCCTCACACCACCCACCCAGCTCCATATTTCCTTTATAGGCGGGACCTGTGACATCACTCCTCCTGAACTCTTCCTGGTGACAGAGAAGGTCAACTTCTGTCACTATAGTATAAAAGAAAACAGAAGAAAAGGGAAAAAGAAATGGAAAAAAAAACAATGGAAAATAAAAATAAGCAAATAGTTTAAAGAAGCTACAATTGAAACAAAGTGTAACAATCTCACAAAAATCTCTCTGCCATGAATAAAGTGGAGTTCCACTGGGTGACAACTTCCAGCTTCAAGCAGTGCTGAGGGAGGCTGTTTAGGATCTGCAACTGCCAAAAGTTTGTCGTGGGCTTTTGCAGATCATGAAAAGTGAGAACAGATATGGAGTGCAACTGTCGGTATTTCCTTTACAACAGGGTGGTGCAGAAACTCCTGCACCACAAGATTTAAACAGTGGGCCATGCATGGAACACGAACAAAGCCACCATTTGTGATGCATTTCATCACATTTGGACCCATTGTCACTTGCTATGAACCCAGGTCTCAGGAACAGGTGGTTCAGCCACTTGTCAGTTTCCATCAGTACCAAGTCCAACATGTTTTCACCAGTGTGTGAGCAGGTCACATTGTGTATAGCAATTGTTGCATGCTATCAAATTCCTGGAAGATTGCTACCATGACACTCCACCTTACTGCACTGAGCCAGTAATCTCACCCTCCTGTCCAGGTCCTCTGCTACCCCCACCCTCCTAAGCCTCCTCAGGCCTGGCTATCTAAAAGGCCTAAAATAGCCCACCTGAACATCCACAGTATCCTACATAACCAAGCGGAACTGACTGCCTGGGCGGCCCTGTATGAGCCAGATATCATGGGTATCACGGAAACCTGGCTGAAGCCGTGTATTCCTGACTCTGCATGTGCCATTCCGGGTTACAGCCTCATTAGGCAGGATGGGGTGGTAGAAAACATGGGGGGTGTACTCCTATACTTAAGGGGGCACCTAAACATATCTGCGGTGTCTCTGTCTCCTCCTGACCCCACCGGTTGTGAATTCATTCTCTCCCTCCTACTGCTCGGAAACACTAAAAAGGTGAACCTGGTCTGCGCCTACAATCCCCCTAAGGAAGGCTTGCCAGGACTCTCCCTTCTACTTGACCACCTTAAAGGCAAGGTAGGTTCAAATGAGGTGCTTATCCTAGGGGACTTCAACCTCAGCTGGCTGGGGCCTAATACCAACTATATGAACTGCCTCTCTAGGCCTTGCCCTCTATCAGACCATCACTGAAACCACTAGGACCTCCTCCCGGGAGACAAGGGCTCCCTTATTGACTGGTTACTGAGCAACAGATTGGATAAAATCATCCAATCTGGTACACTCCCAGATGCGATCTCTGATCACTCTCCCATATACTGCATCTGGGGATCCACCGCCCCCAAAATTCCTAGTAGAGTGATTCAGATGAGGGACTACTCCAAGTTTATCCTCAATGACTTCTTGGACGACCTCTGCCACGCCGACTGGTCTAGGGTACTAAGCACTAATGACCCTGCCAAAGCTCTGGACCATTTTCTGGCGATTCTCAGCCCTCTGTAAAATAGACACGCTCCCCTCATGAAAAGGAGGGTGAGGGGCACGGTCACTAAGTGGCTCCATGGAGGTCTACTAGCTCTCATGAAGCAGAGAGACAAGAGCTGGTTCAATCACAAAATTTCCAGCGACACCCACGACCTCCATAAATATCATCGGCTCAGAAACTCCTGCAAGGCCGCCATCCAGGCCGCCAAGAGTGAGTTCTGTAAATCTGCCATGCTCAACTCGGCCTACAACCCCCGGCGCTTCTGGCAAAACATTAAAAATATGGTCGGAGGGTCCGCCTCGAATTCGGTCACCGACATGAATGTTGAGGGGGCCAACTGCAATAACCCCCAGACCATAGCCTCAGCATTCAACAGCCTATTCTCCAATCTGCCTGCCAACCCACCCCTCCCACTCTCCACCCCCGAACCTCCGGGCAATCCTCCCCCCCGGCTTCCATTTTACCTGAAGCAAATCTCTGTTAGAGAGACTCAAGCCCTGCTTGCTGGTCTCTCTCACACCACACCAGGGCGGGACATGATAATCTTGAGCCTAAGCTCCTCAGTATGGAGCCCTCCCGCCCTGCCAATTACCACATTTTCAACTCTTTCCTCACCTCAGGATCTTACCTGATGTGCGGAAGGTGGCCAAGGTTGTCCCGTGCTTAAGCATAGCGAACCCTAAGGAGATGAACAACTACCGCCCATTGCCATACTCTCTGCCACCAGCAAGCTACTTGAAAAGGCCATAGCCACACAAATCTCCCATTACCTTCAGGAGTATGCAGTTCTCTCCCCTGAACAGCATGGGATCAGGAAAGGACATAGTTCGGCCACTGCTATCACCGTGGTCACCTCAGAGATCAGATCTGCTATGGACCTTGGCAAACTGACTGGAGCCATCTTTGTCAACCTCTCTAAGGCCTTCGATCGGGGCGACCACAACCTCCTTCAATCCACTCTGCTCTCTCATGGCTTCTCCCCCTGAGCCCTTGCTTGGTTCACCAACTACCTTGGGGGTAGACTACAATACGCCTGCTTTAACCATGCCATATCAGACCTTTCCCCAGTCAGATGCGGTGTCCCCCAAGGGTCCGTCCTTGGTCCTATATTGTTCTCCCTTTACATCAACAAACCCCCCTCCGTTGCAACCTCCGGGTCCACCACACTCTATGCGGATGACCTGGTACTACTGTCTAGCTCCCAGGACATCTCCACTTTTAACGCTCAACTCAACTCTGACTTTGGGCATGTCCAAAACTGGCTCGTGGGACATAAGCTCACCGTTAACCTAAACAAGACCCACTCCATGTTATTCGGGTCGGTGGCCAAAACTGCATCTTGCCCCTCCCCCCTTGCCATCCATGAGGGGGAATGGCTCCCTCCTGCCTGTTCTGAAATCTGCCAGGTACCTAGGGGTGACCCTAGATCCTCAGCTTGATCTTGCTGAGCATCTCCAGAACATCTGCAAAGCGTCTAACAGCAAGCTCAGCTTAGTATACAGGGCTAAGGACTGCCTCACTCCGGCCGCCCGGCTCGCCATAGCAAGGGGGATCCTCCTACCCATGCTCTGCTATGGGCTTGTAGCCTTCGTGCTGGTCCCGAGCACCTATCTTGCAAAATGGGATACGGCCTATAACAACATATGTCGCTTCACCCTCTCTGCGCCTCGCCTTACGCATTGGTGTGACCTCTATGCCCAACTGGGGTGGCTCCCCCCTGAAAAACACTGTGCCTTTGTCCTCGGTAACATGGTTGATAATATTGTCTGAACTGCCTGCCCCTCCACTCTTGCCCTTCCCTTCAAACACTGCTCCCTGGCCTATCAACTTAGGTCCAGCTCAACTCAGGTTTGTTTGGTCCCGAGGACCCGCTCCCTTACTGGTGATCGGGCCTTCTCCGCCTACGCTCTGAGACTTTGGAACTCGCTTCCTGTCCTAGTCCGGGCCGCTTCCTCCCACTCCGGCTTCAAAATGTCCCTTTGGAAGTTCCTCAAAGCTGCCTCCACCTGTCTTTGTGCCAACTAGTTACTGGGAGTCTCCCCTTCTCCCCTTACACCTGTCCCACAAACTGAATTTTGGCCTCTGCCACTCACCTCCTTAGCACTTCCCACCCTCCTCTGTGAGGCGCCCCCTTACCCTATTACCCATTAGCTCCCTCCTCTGCGTGGCACCCCCTTACCCAATTACCCATTAGCTCTCTCCCTTGTAGCACTTAGATGAACCCTCTCTTCCTACCCTCCTCTGCGAGGTGCCCCCTCACCCAATTACCCATTAGCTCCCTCCCTTGTAGCACTTAGATGAACCCTCATCTTTCTTGCCCCACCTTCTGGGGTCGCAACTGTAGGGCTGCTCTCTCCCTGCAGTCCGAGCCAGTCTTTGTCGTGGTGGTCCTCCCGCCCCCCTCTCTGTACCCACTAGTACCCTGCTGGTCTACTTCTCTGCCTACTCTCCCCTTGCCTATTTACCTGACTATCACCTGGACTGTGCTCTGCCTACCCCCCTCCCCTGGTTACCTGTTAATCTCCTGCCTCCCCTTGCTCCCATGTTACCCTGTGGATTACCGCCTTCCTTTCGTATAGACTAGATGCACTAGATGCAATGTCCTCCCTATTTTTTTCAGTTCTAGTTGTAGTTGTATACATGTCTGCTACCTTGTCTATATTGTCTTTATTTTGTACTCCAGCCCCACCCTGCATGTGGGCTCACATGCTACCTTGACAATGTACCATGTTCTCTGTATTGTAATCTCTCCAGCCCACCTGTATTGTGGGCTTGTATGCTACCATGACTATGTACCATGTTTTCTGTATTGTGCTTGTATGCTACCATGACTATGTACCATGTTTTCTGTATTGTAACCTCCCGGGTCGCACCTGAAAATAGGCATTTGTTGTCTAGTGTGCTTACCTGGTTAATAAAAACAAATAAATAAATAAATTCACACTACCAACAGCACAAACAACACCCGGCACCTGTGCCCAATGTGCAGCTATACACAATTATAAAATGGTTAGGGAAAATCCTGAAATCTGATTGGCTGTTGTTCATGTAGCAATTATGTTCCATGCATGGAAAATAAAAGTGCCAAATATAACTGATCACCACTGAATCATTACACTGATAGAATGTTAAGAATTCAACTGGCAGCCATTGTTTTTGCCCTGTAACTGTAAGCATCACATTTACTTGCACTGGGCCTTAAAAATAAAACTACCTTAAATACAAGATAAAACAGATTAATTAAATGTTATTTCCCTGATCATCACATTCTCCTTACACACATAAACAAATTAGAAACATTAAGTATTGTTTTTATTTAACATTACAACTGTTTCTTTGTTGACAATAAAAAAATTCCCCCTTCTAGCTTTACCTGCTCATCAGGGAAATCTCTTCTCCTTTCTCTGACAGTGAGATAATTGCATCTCTGGCTGTAACAGAGGCCTTTGTTTGTGTGTGTGTGTGTGTGTGTGTGTGTGTGTGTGTGTGTGTGTGTGTGTGTACAGTATGTTAGGAGAGTAACATTCTAGAAGTGGAACTGAGCAGAATTTTTAATCCATGCACTCCATGGTAAACATTCCATGATAAACATTCCATATCTTAAATGTGGGAAAAGAACAGAGAAAAAAACAGGAAGAAAAAAGTAGTCAACACTACAATAACATCATCGATGACATCATTTGTAGTGGGCGGAAGGATTATTTTATCATAAATGCACACAAGTGAATCTATTGTTTCTATATAACATGCTTTTCCCAACTGTAAAATGTTTTTAAAAAGGATCCCATTTTATAAGCGCAATAAGGCACTCTGGGATGTGCATGGAACACATTTTACTGCACGGCCAGTGGCTAAAGTCACTCAGCCTTCTGCTTCATGCCTTATTATGCCCCTGACCATGCGGTAAAATGTGTTGCACGCACACCCTATCATGCCTTATTGCTTACATATGAACTCCCCACTGTTTTGACACTTGTCCACATATCCATACTTAAATAGATGAATGGATAGGAGGAATGTTGAAGGGCATGTCTTACAGAGTCAGACACAGTACGGTACAACTCAGGGACAGCATGGGTCGAAAAGTATGTCCTGGATGGGACTTTCCATTTTAGACAGGCACGTGCAGCAAACTGGCAGAACCCAGAATTCTCCACAAAGGAGAAGGGCAAAAGATCAATTGCCAGCATTTCAGCTACAGCAGCATTAAGTTCACATGACACTGTAAGATTGGGTGGGTACTTCAGCTTATGCGCAAATACAACACTATTCATTGTATATGAACATACGAAATTTGCCAGCAGATAAAGGCCTAGAGGTCTATCAAGTCTGCTCGAATGTGCAGCTAGCACCCCTTATTCTGCAGCTGCCCCTCCCTTCCACCCTTCCCCTTCATTAACCCTCCCCCTTGTCCTGTCCCATCTTTGTTTGAAGCAGTCCACTGTTCTACTGCATACTACTTCTGCAGGTAACGCATTCCACCCAGCCACCACCCTCTCTGTAAAAAAGTGTCTCCTCATCTCCCTCCTGAACCTTCCTCGCCCAGTCTCATATCACATGGCCCCTGGTGGCCCTGCCCTCCCTTACTTTGAACAGCCCCCTGTACCCATCTTGTTTATTTCTTTCATGTATTTAAAGGTTTCAATCATGTCACCCCGGTCTCTCCTCTCCTCCAGTGAGTACATGTTCAACTCCTTCAACCCCCTCTCATATAAGTCCCCCAGCCCCTTGATCATCTTTGTCACCCTGTGCTGCACCCCCTCCAGTAACTTAATGTCCCTCTTCAGATACGGATGCCAGTACTGCATGCAGTACTCCAGGTGTGGTCTAACTAATGACCTATACAGTGGCAGAATCACCTCCTCCCTCCTCGAGGATATACCCCTTGCAATACAACCCAGCATTTTGTTGGCCTTTGCAGCTGCCTTCCTACATTGTGCTGAGTTGTTCATTGACCCTGTAATGAGCACACCCATATCCTTCTCCTCCTCTGTCTGGGCTAGCTGCACTCCCTAGCTGGTAATTCCTCCTTGGGTTCTTCATCCCAAAATGCAGCACCTTGCACTTTTGGCATTAAACCCCAGTTGCCAGGTGTCTGACCAGTTTCAAGCTTTGCCAGATCATCCTGCAACCCCTGCCATCCCCTAGGTCATCCACCACGTGCCAACCTTGGTATCATCAGCAAACAGACTGATCTTGCTCTTGATGTCCCATGATATGTCTGCAATGAATATCCCAAACAACACTGGTCCCAACACCGAGCCCTGAGGGACACCGGCTCGTCACTGCCCTTGGTGTGTGAGAGCTCCCCACCCACCACCACCCTCTGTTGCCTTCCCTGCAGCCAGTTTCCTACCCATCTCACCAGCTTTCCACCTGCCCTGTGCCTACTAACTTCCTTCCCAGCCTTCCATGTGGCACTGAGTCGAATGCCTTACTAAAGTCCAGATACAGGACATCCACTGCATGGCCCTGTCCAGTTGCCTAGTTACCCAGTCATAGGAACTTGACCAGGTTGGTTTGGCAGGATCTGCCATATGAAGCCATGCTGTCTGCTGTCCTGTAGTCCTTTGGCCTCTAGGAGGGCCACCAGCCTCTCCTTCAGGATAGTCTCCATCAGCTTACCCACGATGGATGTGAGGCTCACTGGTCTGTAGTTTCGGTTCATCCTTGGGGCCACTCTTGTGGAGTGGCACCACATGAACCATCCTCCAGTCCTGAGTACACACGAATGTAGTGAGGCATTAAATAGGTCTGTCAAGGTCCTGCAAGGACCTCTGCCAGCTCCTCTTTCAGTACCCTGGGTGGATGCCATCTCGAGCCTGGCGCCTTGTCCACCTCAGTGCCTTCAAACCCTCTGAACTCTGCCTCCATGATTTCCCCATCTGTCACCACTTCCCGGCTTCTGCCATTTATCCCACCTTGGTGTCACCCCTCTTCTCTTTAGTAAATACTAAGCAGAAGTACTCATTTAGTGCTTCCACCTTATCGTACCCTGCTTCCACCCAACCCCCCTCCTTCCTAATCCTTACTATGTGGTCCTTACAGCTCCTTTTCTCCCTGATGTACTTAAAGAAGTCTTCTCCCCCTTCTTAATGCCTTGTGCCAGCCTGAGTTCCGTAGATGCTTTGGCTCCCCTTACTGCCCTTGTCACCTCCTTCAATTCTGTCAAGTACTCCTCTTTGTCCTCCCCCTCCCTGTTTTCTTGTACTTCCTAAAGGCAGCTCTTTTCCTCCTTACCTTTTCCATGACCTCCTTGCTCAACCAGCTCAGTTTCTTAGCCCTAGTCTTCTTGCTCTGGGCTTTGCAGCAGGTTTTGGTTGCCTCCACTATCCCCAGCTTTATGAGCTCCCATCCCTGGTTAGTATCCATACTAGATTGAATTCTGGCCAAGTACCCTTTTACCACTTCCCCCATCCTCCAAAAGTCAGCCCTCCTAAAGTCCAGCACTCTTGTGCCAGATTCCACTCCTTCCTTGCCCATATCCAATGTGAGCCATACTGAGTGGTGGTCACTCCCTGACAGTGGTTCCTCCACTGTAAGTTCATGAGTCCGGTTACAAGTCTCACAAAGTCCCCATTTGCCAGCACAAGGTCAAGGGTATTCCCTAACCTGGTTGGTTCACTGACCATTTGCAGCAGGAAGCTGTCCTGGAAGGCATCCAGCAGTAGCTGCTCCCTTCTGTTCCTGGTTGTTGGGGTGCTCCAGTCCACTCCTGGCATGTTGAAGTCCCCACAATCACCACATTACCCTTCTCGCAGGTCCTCCTGATCTGTCCGCTAGTTCCCTGTCTAACTCCTCCATCTGAGATGGTGGCCTGTACACCACTCCCATTCTAAGAATCCTATTCTTGGAATCCTGAATTTGCACCCAAAGTGACTCAAGTACTACCTCCTCCCCTTCCTCCCTACACACTTCAGTCCTTCCTTCACATATAGTGCCACTCCCCCTCCTTTCCCAATCACCCTGTCCCTACGAAATAACCTGTACCCTGGTACAGACAGGTCCCAGTCATTATATTGGGTGGCACATGTTTCCATGATGGCTGCAATGTCCACCTCTCCCTCTGCCATGAGAACCTGTAACTCTGCAGTTTTCCTCCCAAGGCTCCTAGCATTAAGGGTAACCACCTTCCACCCTTCCCCCCATATGTTATATGTAATTAGACCTTACTGTTATAATGTCTGCACCTTGCCTCTTGCCCTTCACACTGTTTTGCCTGTTAAATGCTGTTCAAACTGTTACCTAAATATTTAGCTGATGATTTCTGTGGACTAGGTACTGGCATAGTTAAGGACTCAGCCTCTCCCCTCCCTACCCCCTTTATTTCCCTCCCCTGGTTTTCCGGCCCAGCCGGCCCGGCTCCACTCCCTTTTCTCCCCTCTTTCCTACATCTTTTCCTCCTAAAACCTGCCATTGTGCAGCTGTGATGCCTCCCTATGGACCCATTACCAGGATGTTTCAATCAGCTTCCATTGCCGGTGGACCACCGTAATCCCCCCCCTTGCCCTGACTGAGCACCGATCCCTTGCCCGGGAACAGAACCATGATCCCAGGCATTTGCCGCACTTTCGGCCACTGAAGCTGCTCACCTGCTGTATTTCACCCCGAACCCCGCCCTCTGGACTCTCTCCAGCCGGCTAGCGGTTCCATGAACAGGGTCCTCTCGCAGCCTTCTGCCGCTAAAGCCGCAAAGTCCCTTCTCACCCTGACTGATACCTCTACTACCTGCCCTGTAACTGAACCTGTGACACTGTTTCTCCCTGGCCGCCGTTGCTGCTAGGTTGCCTATTTTCACTTCCCGCTGGTCTGTGGACCCATGAGTCTGGTTACAAGTCCCTAACTTCAGCCTCCCCCCCCACCCTTCCTACTGTCCTCCCCAGGTTTGTCTGCAGGCCAGCCCGGCTCCGCTTCCCTCTTGTCCCCCCTCCTTTTTTCCCTCCTACAACCCTCCTATGTGCCGCTACCATGCCCCTCTACAGACCCGCTACAGGGGGGCCTTGTCCAGCTTACATTACTGCTTGACCACCGTAATCCCCCCTGTACCCCGACTGTGCACCATTCCCATGCCTGGATACAGAACCGCTGGTCCGGGCACTTCCTGCACTCTCGACGACTCTTTCTGCTGCATCTCACCCCCGACTCCCGCTTTTTGGCCACTCGCATACCGGTCAGCGGTTCCATGAGCCCGGTCCCCTACAACAGCCTTCTGCCACTAAACCGTTAAACTCCCTTCGCACCCCCAACTGAATTGCGGCTCCCATACCCGGTAACAGTACCAGTGGCCCTTTCACTTTTCCTACTTTCGGCCGCCGATGCCGCAAGGTTGCCTTCTCTCATCCCACCCCCTTCCGTCTACATACCTCTCACGGTTGCCATGGACCATGAGTCTGGTTCCTAGACCCTGCCTCTTACCGCTAATGCCACCAGAGAGCTGTCCCTACTAGCCTCATGGATCCCTAACCCCCTCCTTCACCATGTCCCCCTTTTTCTCCCCTCACCTTACCTGCCTATACATTAGGTCTGTCCTGATACCAGTACCCATTCTCTCATGCTACCTGTAAACTGTAAATCAGTTGTCACACTTTGTCCTGTAACCCTGCCTCATTGTCTTTGAAACTGTACTTTTATATTGTTGCTGTGCCTCTTTGTATTTAAACTGTACTCTGTATTGTTACTGTGCCTCCCGGGTCATGCCTGAAAATAGTCACCTGTTGGCGAGAGCACTTACCCGGTTAACAAAACTAAATAAATAAATTCTGTAATTGGTCTGACTTAAACATTGTACGAGGGTGTGATGACAAATGGTTCTGCTCTGCAAATGGCAGGGGTGGAATGTGGAGGTTTGATGAAGACGGTTGCACAGGTGATGATAACAAACCCACAAATGCAGATATTTTGCCAGATTTACTAACCGGGTTGATGTCTCACTTGCACTAGACAGACTGCATTCACCACCACCACCACCAAAACTGCTACTCCCCACCAGCACTGGACAACATTTCAAAATCATTATGCTCCTCCACCTCATCATGCCTGTAGTAATCCTCTGCTCTTATTGCCTCACTACTGCACACATTTAATTTCCTACTTGATTTAACAGTCATGGAAGGGGATAACATGCTCGTTATGGTTGATGATGATGAGGGTGAAAGCCCCACTGTGGTATTAGCTGCCATCTTGTGCTGGGTCCACAGTGCCATGTGCCTGTTCTTAAGATGCGTATGCTGTCCTCCTGTGCCCAGATGTCTCCCCTTTTTACCTCGACTCACATGCGCATATCAAACCTGGCAGATTGCAACTGACTCATCATTTGCATCATGCACAAAAAAATCCCAAACAAGGGTTTGTGATGCTTTAGTTTTAACATGCCCCTGATGCTGCTTATTGGACTCTGTTTATTTAAGCCATGAAGTGTGGGGAGGGATGCTACGAGATTTTTTGGGCAGGACACACTTGGACTGCTACTGACCACCATGACTACCTATCATTATTACTGGGTCATCATCATCATCATCACCACAACTTTTTATGGGGAGGGATTAATGCAAACAGACCCAAACACAGCCAACTTGAATTTCTTTTTCTCCGGTTCCCAAATGGGGTCACTGACATCAGCATCATATTCATCAACATCACCCACATCCACATCTTCTGCTTGGAAGCTGGCATGTGGACTGCATGTTGCAACCACAGCAACATCATCATCATCATCAGATTCATCATCATCAACACCACCACCATCACCTGATATATTTTCACCACACTGTGAATCACTGCAAGGCAAATGCGTGACCTGGACTGAGGTGGAAGAAATGTCACATTGTATGATATCGTTGACATGATGATCAGAATCCTCATGTTCAGTTACTGGGATGTTACTGGGAAGTATGACATCATCTACACTGCCATTCACTTGTACTGCTTCACACTCCACTATATTTTTGGACACAGTAAACTGGTCAGAAGTGGAACTTGAGGCAGCAATACTCATACCACCACCAACAACAGCACTAACACCACCGGCTGGGACAACATCATCTCCTCCAACTATGAGTGAAGCTACTGATTGGGCTGTAAAAACATTGTAGGAGAAATATTTTTCCTCACATCAGCAATGCACTTCTATGTCTGCATACTACCACACCCACAGACAATCTTACCACTGGCAGCAGTACCATGGTGAGAAACAGCTTTGTTTGCACATCTCTTTGCGGGCATTTTGGGGGATCAACAACAATATTCTAAATAAATTTAGATTTTGGAACGTTCACTCTGGGTGGGGGGATGCTGGATGTGAAGCCAAAAAAACAACTGTGGCTTCAGCAACAGATACAGACACAAAGTCACAAGTTCAACAACACCTTAACAAACCAGTCGTGCTGAAGTCACAAACAATCCAATCTGGAAAATAATTCCTTTTGCCAGTGGGGGGGGCACAGACTGCAGATTTTTATGGCAGTGCAAGCAGCAAAACAAACAAAAGATACCACAATGGCAGTAAAAAATCATGCAGCTGCAGTGGATAGCAGGTTCACACTGCTGCGCCTGCAATTACACTGTGGCACAATAAAAAATGTATTATTTGATGTCACGCACCGTACACAGACTCTCACACACACACACACACACACTCTTTGTCTAGAAGTAATGCATAGCAAATTGAAAACTTCAGTAATATACCACATATTTTAAACAACCTGAAATTATGAACTGCTGCACCAGATCCACACAACACATAATCAGCAAAAAATTTCAAAAATTACTGACAATATTACTATGTGTACATTAACACAGTCAGTTATATAACAAAAATATAACCAAAAAACAAAGAACTCCCTATTTCTCCAACTTAAATCTATCTACACCACAGATACACCCCTTCCCCAAAGCACAATTTCACTGTCTATTACTACACAGACTGAGTGTTGTACATTAACATCCAAAATCCACACACAAACAATAAACGCTCAACGATATGAGTGCAGAAGGGTTTCCTACAATAGATGAACTAAAGTTTGAGCAAAAAAAATTACTCCAAAAGGCTTTTTAACAGCTTTTAGAAGGTTTGAATCACAGGGAGCTCTCAGAGCAGACTGTCTCCTATAGCTTCCTACACACACTACCCCAAACTGAGGCTGTACAGAATAATATTGGAGGCAGTATAGCACAGTGGTTTAAGGCTCTGAGTTGCAAATCTGGTGACTTCCAGCAGACCAGACCTGAGTTTGAATCCCACAGCTACCATTTGCATACTGTGTGACTCTGAGCAAGTCACTTAACTTTCCTGTGCTCCCAGGTTGTACCTGTAAAAAAGCTTTCAGCTTAGTGTGCTACTCCTGGTTAAACAACTAAAATAAAAAAAATATAGAGCCCATGTGACCTGAAATCCATGAATCACTGCAAAATTCACCTTTGGAGCTTAAAAGTGAGGTAAGTACATTATTTTTCAATGCACTTCACCTTTAAAATTAAGTGGAGTAGTAGCCTGTGAAGGCAGAGTAATGTGAAGTCATTATTTTCAATGGACTTGGCGTTGCCCATCATGCGATTACTCCACTTGGTGCGAATGCGCCATGAAATTGCCTTCACTCTGTGAATCACTTCACGGAGCAAATTGAGCCCACTTCGCCCACCACTATCCATGAGGCCCCACTGAAATGAATTCAGCACAACACCATCTGTGCAAGAAGTCTCTCACACATGTAAAACGAGTTCCATCTTGTCAGAACATCTTGTTTTAGTTGCTGCATTGGCAAGCCATTTTTCTTTTCTGGAGGTCAGCCAAAATACCATGTGATTTTATAGAGTGACTAAAATGGCCACGGATTTTCTTTGCAGCTCCCACTAGTGTTACTATACTGTTATCACTGGACATGAAGCTCATACTAACAGATTTAATGAGTGTGCACAGCATGGAATATGAGTAAAACCATCACGTTTCAATACACTAACAATATTGATGCCATTGTCTGAAACCACAAATCCAGCATTGAGTCCCAGAGGCTCTAACCCCTCAATAATTTTGTCACACAACTGTTCCAAAATATTGTCAGTGGTGTGATGCTTACTAAACATGGTAATGCAAAGAGCTGCCATTCTTTGTCCTCCTTCCTGTACACTGCTGCTTGTGGTGGTGTTTGAAGACAATGTGGCACCCAATGTGCTGTGATGCACATATAATCAGTGGTTTGAGAACTCGTCCACATGCGTGTGGTTAGGTGCACAGCACCACATTCACACTCTTTAAGAGCTAATTTTATTTTACTTTCCATACATTCGTAGTACATTTTGGGAACAACGACAGATGTCAAATATTTGGTAAGGCATGTTGTAAGTTACGAGGAGCAAAATATTTTAAATGGTCTCTAAACCCTTCATTCTCCACCACAGAAAAGGTTGCAGGTCCTTGGCAATAAACTCAGCTATTAACTGATTAATTTTTAATGTTACTTGGTTGATGTGATCTACTGTAGGCATAAATTCAGCAATTAACTGATTCATTTTTAATGTTCTGTAATGTGATCTACTGTATGCAGTTTTTTGTTTAAGCATCGCAGTAATGGTCTGCTGTTTAGTTTGTGCTCTTGTACATTTACGATATCTTCATCAGAGACAGTGCTTTCTGATGAGGGAGCTGGATATGCAAGAGTGGCATACCATGGAGTGCCATGTCTAGTGGTACTAGGCAGCACCTTTTCCTTAATTATTGACTTTCTAGGTCTAACAGTGTTTTGGCTACATGTTTTTGTGTTTTATCCAATTCTTCTGGCAATGCTAACAGCGCTGCACTACTCTGATCAGGGGATTCACCAACATTCTTTTATTTTTCTAGTTGTGTTGCTTTATTTTCATCAATTCTATTAATTGTATCTGCAGCAGTGAATTTCCCTTTTTTTCTGAATTTCTTTTCAAGAAATATTTTTATTGTTCGTACTGTATACCAAATTCCAGCCATACTGCTGGTGTTGGTCACATGTTTCATAACAGATTTGATTCTGAATCATTTTTGGGTTCCAACATAATTACTTAATTAGTATTAGTTCATATGTTGAGATGAGCAACACAGAGTCTGAGACATGACATCCCTCTCAAAATATGTGAAGCACTATGACCTAGTAGTAGTAGTTCAGCTGCAGGGATGGGCAACGTGAGTCTAAGATGTGACATCCTCCTTCAAAATGTAGTATGGCAGTATGACCTAGTAGTAGTTCAGACACAGAAATGGGCAACAGAGAGTCTGAGACACGACACCCCTTGCCTCCCCATTCAAAATCTGCATGGCACTACTATGACCTTCTGACCTTCCTAATAGTAGTTCAGGCACAGAGATGGGCAGCACAGAGTCTGAGACATGAGCGACACCACCCCCTTGAAAATCTGCATGGCACTCTGACTGACACACAGGATTGGCAAGAACTTCAGTCAATCAAACAAAAAATACCCTAATTTGTTGGCTCCCTTCAGTGCCCCAGTATCAGGAGTGTTGCCTTTCATACAATTTGTTGATCATGAGGATGCAGGGAGTATTAAGTAAGAGACTGGAAAAAAAGGTTATTTTTTTGGGGAGGTACCCTGCCCTGACCTCAGGGACTCACTATTGCAAAACTGGTAAGTGTTATATTTATTTTTTATTGCTGTTGGCTGCTTGCTGACCTTGAAATGACACAAAAATACAGGCACACTGTTTTTAAAAAAAAAGTTAAATTTAATTATTTTTTAACAGAGGGATCTAGAGCCCACATATTTAAAACTAGCCAGAAGAGTGGTGCAAATAGATGTGCCACTCAAAAAAATGGGCTGGCTGGACCCTGACGGGATATTCAAACAGAATGTGCGATCGCAACAGATCGTGTGTTCTGTCCGAATATTGGACCCTGGAAGAGCTGCACAAAGCGTGCAGCCATAGATGGTGCAGAACGTCCAGGGTCAGGGCTGAACACCACCAATGGGGGAATGAGCGGCGCATACTTGAATGCGCCATTCCTCCAAGAGCGTTATTCAGCCAAATAATGCTAATGAGCTCATTGGGCATGCATGGTGCAACCGGGCCCCATGCAAGCTCATTATGAGCTCATAAGCATGGCTGCACCCAACTGAATGCACCAGATTAGCCCCCTCCCTGCCCTGATCATAATAGAAAATATGTCAAAATCCCTGTCAGACCCGGTAGTCCAGTGGTACCTCCCCATGCTCAATCCCTGGTCAAGCAAAAATCCCTTCCCAAACCTGTTTTCATAGTGTAGTGGAAGCCCCCTCCATTGCCTGATCCCCGATCACACTTAAATCCCCCCTCAAACCCATTTCCATAGTGTAGTAAAAACCCCTCCCATGCCTGATTCCTGATTGCACTAAAATCCCCACCTGAACCTGTTTCCATAGTGTAGGGTCCCCTCTCCAAGCCTTGATCACCAATGTCTAGAATAAAATAATATTCCCCAAGTATTTCCAAAGTGTATTGGCCCCCCCACCCCATCAGTATTGGACCCCCCACCCTGCTCCTCCCCAGCCCAACCAGAGCCGGTGACTGGCTCAGCCCTCTGTCACCACCACAGCCTAGCCACTGACTGAACTGTCAGCGATGGGGTACTGGCACCATGATGCTGACGCACCTTGGTTAAACCAACGGCGCATACTATGTATAGTACCCTGTTCATTGACAGTTCGGTCAGCGGCTAACCATAGTGCGACGGCAGACCAGTGCTAACTCCAGTTGAGACCCAGAGTGTACATCTAATAGGTTGGGGGCCTCTACTATGGAAATATGAGAATAATATTTATTCTAGACATTATGGGATTGGGCTGAGGGGACCTACACAATGGAAATGGGTTTAGTGGAGACTTTAGTGTTATCGGATCGGGCATGACGTGAGGTCCACCTACACTAAGGAAACTGGTTTGTGTTGGGATTTTGTGTGATCAGGATCAGTACAGGAGGGGGGTTCAGTACACTATGGATGCTGGGGGATGGTTTACTTATGTCTACATCAGGATCAGGCCGGGAGGGGGTACCACTAGGCTATCAGGGCTGGCAGGCTGCTGTGCACTTGTCTGCACTTCCACAACCTGCCTGTGGGTGGCTGGCCAATTTAGGCCAGCTTTTCTTGTCCTATCTTTGCATGGCATAGTTCTGGCTGTTGGGCGACTCATTCATTCTAACTATTCCCATGCGCAGCACATTCATGACCCCACTCCCTGTTTCTGTGCCACATACATTATCTACAGTATGTGTGATCATGCAGTCTGATTTGTGCACCGCATCTCTGCCTTTTGAATATTGCGCTTTGACCCAGATTCCAGGATGCAAGGCTCATTTACATTTTGCGCTGTGCATCTCCTTTGAAAATGGGGGCCTAAAAGAATAATACTGATGCATTTCTCATACTCAGATAGACTACAAATAGGCCTACAATTCATCAGAGTAAATCAGAACCTTTTGGAATTAAATCAGAGTCAGAATCAGAACCGGATCACAACCAAGCCACCCATCCCTAGCTTTTAACTATTGTATTTCCCATTTCCTCTCCCTAGGTTGCACCTGAAAATGAGCACTGGCTCAGTGTGACTTTCCAGTTACCAATTTTTGTTGCTCCCACCATGTCTTCTCGCACCCCTTTCCTTGAGACCCACATTGCCACCTCATTGGGTCACACCCAGGTCCAGACCTCTGAATGCATTCTAGGCCAGCTTCTCCCTGCTGAGGCCTCCCTTGCAGTCATCATGGAGAATGCACCTGATAGTTGCTTACTTCCCTCTCCATTGGTCAGCTTGTCTTTGTCAGGGACCACACTGTGGCCCAGTGGATTAGCATACATGTGGCATCCAGAGTGGGTGTGTCTGTTGGGAGCGCCATTGAGGAGGGTCCAGGCATGGAGAGGGACAGAGCAGCCATTATCTGGCATGCCATCATGGTATTATTCCCATTTTGTGTGTACTACCAACCCTCCACTTCCAGTCGGTCTTGTGCACACACCACTAGCCTGTGGGGTGCCTGGCAGCACATGGTCACCTACACCATCATTGTCACATCAAGAAGTCACCACCAGGAGTCACTACAGAGTGATGCAATGAGCTCCAGGAGAGTGTCCAAGGGACACTCTTTCATCCTCCCTACTGGCTTTGGCTCCTGACATCCTGGGTGCAGGGTGCAAACCTGGGTCACCAGCGTGCCAGAGTAATCCCCCCATTGATTGGCACCATGGAGCTGGCAACCAATTTTCAAATAAATGAAAATAAATTAAAAACTCATGTCAAGAAAGGAAGAAAGAGGTGCAGCTGACTGGAACACACATACATATAGATACACACACACACACACACACACAGCTCAGTCACTGAACAGAAAGATGTCAGCATGCACCTGGATCAGACTTCAAAAAGATTTTTTATTTTAGAGAAACAGCAACTGCCACATTTGAAGTGCTCACTAAGATCCTTAACTGGTTTGCTGCCCTCACAGGTGTTTCCTCAGGCAGCATCACAAAACCAGTGTAGTCTCCTGCTGAGCAGTCAGAATGATGTAGTTGCTCTTTCTGTAGAAACAAAATAAAATCTCTGCATGCTGATCCTGGAGTGCATTGACTTTTGCCTACTCACTGCAAGGCACAAAAGGCTCTTAACTCTGATCTACTCAAAGAAATGTATCTAATTGCTCAGAACTAACCATCCCCTGTTAAACTGCATAAATGCATTGCATACTGTTCGCACTAAATCAAAAATGCTATTGTATATGCCATTTGATGCTACTTACCCAAATGCATCTCTCAACAACTCTGTGTAGTAAAAGGTTCAATGTGTGGGGAGTTTCTATCATCAAGAAATACATTAATAAACTTCAAAGCAAATGTATCAGTCTTACTGTATGTAAAATGTATTAAACGTTATCTTCATATTACCACTAAACTTAAAATATTTCAAACTGCTACTGCTTGTTTTACTACATTTTCAGTACATAGATGTGATAGGCTAAATGTGACAAACTGAACTAGAAGGATGTTCCTTACAGGTGGAGCACACTTGGTGCAGAAGTATTTGCCCATCATTTAAAAATGCATTTTGCAGGTAGCCTTCTGCAGGTAGTGTTTTCTTTTTTTGGGGGGGGGGAGGGTGAAATAGTTAGAAAAGAGTACAGTATGTTTATGCCATAATGGACCAGACACTACTATATTCTGATGTTTATTTCAAGCAGCATTTTCTCTGTTAGGATGGTTAGAATGTACTCTCACCTCCTGCCAACCTGACTGGGATCCCAAGCTCAGGGTATGAGCCCAAGTTTCTGACATAGAAGATTGCCACACCTTCCACTAGGCTATCAAGCCAAACAAGTCTTCTTCTTCTTCTTTTGATGAAATTCAGGTCTACATTTAGAGGTCAAAACAGCAAAACCAGCACCACACTCTGTCTTAAAAATGACTTTATTGCAAAAATGCATACATAAATACATACACTGAACAGCGTCCAGGACAAACAAAAACCCCAACCAGTTTTGCAGTTAAAGGCCATTGAGGGGAGGGAGAATCCACAAGGCATTTAAGTCCCATAATTAAAGTGACAATACAAAAAAGATTTTAGTGCTGCATACAGCTAAATAAGTACCAAGTGCATATTAAAAACAAACAAGCAAAGCCGAATTAATATCAATCGCAGCTCCCTCCAGTGTCTCAATTCTCTTATAATTCTATTTTCAGGTGCAGGAGGTCAATTTATTCTTCTAGTCCTCTGCATGTCTTGTCACGTGATTATGCATGTTCAAGTGGGGACAGTAGGCAAAGGGGACCAGGACTGTTGAACTGAGTAAACGTTTTTGGAAAGCCATTGTTAAGAGGTGGCTGCCACAATCAGGGACAGAACGATTCCCGGTAGGTGTAAAGTGAAACGTAAGGATAATGGAAAGCAGAAGTGTAGCTCTAAGGTCTGGGGAATTAGAGGTAAGGTGTAATGTATGTAATAAATTTAGTGTGGGGGAAAGTATTGGCCTAATGCAGTATATCTGCTTGCAGTGCACGGAGATAAAGGAACTGAAAAATAAAATAGTTGGATTGGAACTCCAGGTTAAATGCTATCAAATACAAGCAGTTAGGAAAGAAGGCTCACATGAGAGGGAACAAACCAATAGAAGTGAACAGAAACAAAATAGAAGTAGTGAGGAATCAGAGTCAGAATGGGAGCTGCAAGCACATACAAGAACTACAAAAAAAAATAAGGGAAGGAGGACAATGACCTTCCAATTACCATTACAAAACAGTTTTGCTCCTCTATCAGAGACTGGTGATCCACAAGGAGTCCAACTGAGGACTGAACTGCAGGGGGAAAATGGCTTAATGGGGGCAGTGAGGGGTCTGGAAGAGCATATCCAAGAAGAACCAGTAGAAACTGATGTTAATCACGACACTGTTGAGGGAATTCAAGTGGGAGTATCCAAAGAAGAGATATGTGATTATAGTATTATACAGAATATTGAGGCCCAGATATTCAAAAGGGTTGCACCATGCGCAATAGGGTTGCGCCTGCGAAGTCCGAGATGCGCCATTCTGCGATATTCAGCAGGAGGCAGTTGCGCCACTGAAAACATGCTGAGCAACAGCGCAATGCAAATGAATGCATGCTGAACTGAAGGGGGAGGAACCATGCATAAACTGCACAGCCCGATATTCAGCCGGGCTGTGCAGAGTTGTGCAGGTGCAGCCCCAACCTGCGCCTGCACAACTTTGAGCCAAAAAAAGGAGTAAGTCGAGGGCCACCCACAGGTGAGCTGCCGCATTACAGGGCGCAACACAGCAGCTGCCACCCGTGGCTGGCCCTCAACCTACTCCCTGTGCCCCCCCCTGCAGCCCGATCGTGGGCAAAAGTGTAAACATCCCCCCACCCCCCTGACTGGCTTGATCACAGGCAAAAGCAGAAAAGTCCCCCTCCCCTACTGGCCCGATCGGGCATAAGCTTACATCCCTCCCCACCAGCCTGATCGCAGGCAGCAAAGCGCTGCCCCCTGAACATATCCCTGGTGGTCCAGTGGATCGATAAGCCCGATCAAGGGCTGAAGAGTTATAAACCCCCAAACATATCCCTGGTGGTCCAGTGGACCGATAAGCCTGATCGCGGGCTGCAGAGTTGTAAACCCCGAACATATCCCTGGTCGTCCAGTGGACCGATAAGCCCAATCGCGGGCTGCATAATGTGGCAAACCCCCGCCCCAAGACCTTATCCCTGGTGATCTAGTGTCCCCCACCCTCCCACCCATGAAGCCCCACCACCCCTCCCCCCCGCAGCGGGCGGGCGGCAGCATCCCACCCACCTGCCACCCTGCCACCCACTGACTGACTGCCCGTAGGGCTGCACACCCATTGGTGCAGAGCAAGAGCCAATGGGCGTGCAGCCCATACCGTACAAGGCAGTCCAGATATGTGAATGAATGACTTCAGGAGGTTTCCATCCCATTGGCTGCCCTCTTTAATTAATCATTAAGGGAGGGTGTAGTCCTGAAAGAATGGAAGATGGCTTACATTACACCCATATTTAAATCTGGGGATAGGACACGACCTGAGAACTATCCTCCGATAAGCATAACCTCTATTATTGGCAAGGTAATGGAGAGTTTTTTAGACAAACTACTTGAAAATAACCTGAGAGCTCTGAACCATCTGGACATTTCCCAGCATGGATTTTCAGGGGGGAGATCATGCACTACCAACTTGCTACATTTTTTCAAGCCGGTGAGCCAGGTGCTAGATGTTGGGCTGCCAGTTGATGTGGTGTACTTGGACAATAGGAAGGCTCTTGACTCTGTTTCACATGGTGTCCTGTTAAGTACCCTTCAGCAACTGGGAGTCGAGTATTATCTCAGAAAATGGGTAGCAGCATGGCTAAATAATAGACATCAACAGGTTCAGGTCAGGGGCTACTTGTTTACAGTGGTGAGGGTTACTAGTAGTGTTCCGCAGTGGTCTGTATTGGGGCCAAGGCTTTTAATGTCCTAATTTCTAGTATGCAGGTATCTGAGGGAGTATGGATCTGTAAATATGCCGATGATGTGAAGATTAGAGTAATGGTAAATAACAATGAAGCTATAAAGAAATTTCAAAACTCTTATTCCATCTTGAGAGATGGGCAGAAGAATATAGATTGAGTTTAACATTACTAAATGCAAGGTTATAAGCTTTGGACAAAATAATGTCAAAGCACAGTATAAATTGGGATCACAGACAATTGTGGTTACAGATAGGAAACAATTAAGGGTAGTTATCACTGACAAATTAGGCTTTGACATGCATAACACTGCTTGTATCAACTGAGCCAATAGAACTGTGGGTAATTTGTTACGTAACCTCAGAAGTAGGAAGAGAGAGGTTCTTGTGCCCCTATACAGATCCCTGGTGAGACCTGTTATGGAGTATGGTGCCCCGTTTTGTTCAGAACAGCATACTGGAGGAAATAAAAGAACAGAACATGCCCAAAGAAGGTTCACCAACAAAGTTGGTGTGGTGGCAGGACTGGAGTAGGGTACCAGATTGGAACACTTGGGACTTTTTCAATGACATATAGAAGGATGAGGGAGATCTATGTTATGCATACAGATCACTGAGTGATGGTATGTGTGTGTGAGGCAGCAGGATTAAACTGGAAAGAGAATGTGAGGATGAATACTAGGGTTCATGAAAAACAGCTAAAAGGTGAGAGATTCAAAATGAATAGAAGAGGGAGATGGTTTAGTCAGAGGGTTATGAATGTTTGGAATGGCCTCCCAGTGGAGGTGGAGAGGGCCAGTAGTCTGTCAGCATTTAAACATCTACTGGATAGGTACATGGGAGATAAAAATGGAGTTATGTCCACTAGTTTAGTGGCAGGTCCTTGTATGGCTGTTGTGAGCTTATGGACCTGAATTTATCTATGAACCTATGAACCTATGAGAAACAGAGAGGAGAGACAAACCTGTTAAATAGCCACATTAAGCCAGCCTGGTGGTGCTGAGGGTTGGCGCTGGACGCCACACTCGTGCCATGCCAGCAACCGGGTTTGGGAACGGACTAGGGTCACCGGGGGCTGGCAGGAGAGATGGAGGATTGAGCATCCGATGACTGCTCTCCTCTCTCTGGGGTGGGTAGTGGGGGTTGCATTGCCTGTAGCAGCAACTGACAGAGGCCAGCCACACTACAGTGGCATGCCAAAAGCGGGGGGAAGAGTGCAGCAGATGTCAGCACTACGTGCTCAGATGCCATTGCACGTTTGGCTCTCCATGAGGGAGAAAATGTGGAAAATGCGGGGCGATCTTCGCATCTGATGGCCGTGCCCCCTCGAGAGACCTGAGAGGGGCACCCACCCAGTGGGTGTAAGAACAATGAAAGGCCGGCCCACTGGGGGAGCGGGTTAGTGTGGCCCGCATGCACGACCGGGTCTGGGGGTGCAGGGCCGGCGGCCAGAGAAAATGCGGGCCACTCTGCCAAGGAGGAAAATTAAGAGTACAATAAAAAGAATAGCCACATTAGCCATATTGATGTCCAATACTGATAACAACCACCCACACAAGTTTTTATTTCCTGATCAATGGCATGATATCAATACGATCATTAAGACCTGTGCTAACTAAAGGAAAATGCTGACAGTTACAACAGTGACATCAAATTGTGTCACCATACAGACATACCTCATACCCCACCCAGTCAGCCCCCCTGTGCAAAACTAATACAAACAGTAGACACCACAAGCCAGTGTCAGTGGCTCAGCAGGTAGCACACTCACCTCTGAGGCTGGGAGATCAGAAGGCTGTGGGTTCTATCCCCACACCAGGCACTTGGATTAATATCCCAATACTGACACTGTAGTGCAGCATGAGGGGGGTGCTACACTCCTGAGGTGCCGTCTTTCAGATGAGAAGTTAAACCGAGGTCCCATCTGCCTGTTTTGGTGGTAGTTCAGGTGGATGTTAAAGATCCCAAGGCACTTCTCAAAAAGAGTAGAAGAATTTTTTATTAGAAACTTCAAAAATCAAATAAATACACAATAATGTTAATTCACACAAAATATACAAATCATTAAAAAATCAAATAAGTATTTCAGTCATACGAATCATTAAAGTACTGCCATAAAGCTGTAAAACTCAAATACATCCTAATCCTGTAAAGATCCACACCCCCCACCCCTACTAAAAGAGTAGGGGAAATTTTTTTTTTTTTTTATTGGAAACTGCAAAAAGCTAATTAAAATACAACAATGGAAATTCACACAAAAGAATAAACAAAGCATAAAAAAACACACAAGTAATATAGTCATACAAGTATGAAAATAGTTCCATAGAAAGCTGAAAATCAAGCATATCTGAAAACTGAAAGGATCTCCGCCCCCACCCCCACTAAAAGAATAGGGGAAAATGTTTTTTTTTTTCAAAAACTTAAAAACAAAACAGATAAATAATAGTGTTATGGCACACAAAATCATAATGCAAAACAATGAGAAACATAAATAAGTATTACAGCATACATTCAAACACAAAATTGCAGTAGTATATTCCCAGAACTCAATAGGGTAAAAAAAACAGTGGTAAGCAGAACACAAAAAAGAAAATTAAATCATAAACCAAGAGTGCCTAAAAGGACAATGAAATCCCTAAAAGGAAGAAGCAAGTATCATAGATTCAAGTACAGGCTCTGGAAAGACAAGGCAACATAGAATCTGTGTACACCCGTATCATATCCAACTTACTGAATCCAGCAGATATCCTTCCATTCAGGTGATTCTGTTCCATCACTAAGGTGATTACTGACTGAGGGGAAAAAAAAACATTTATGATGTAAAAAAGTAGACAATGAAAACAGAAGGGAGAGACTACCCTTCATTAGACAGAACCTGTTTTACAAAAACAGGTTTCAAAACTTTCTAGTAATTATCATCCAACATGAGCATATAACCTTTACAGTTTGTGTATATGCAGTATCCTTTTTCCATAACAGGACAGCAAACAGTGAGTTTAAACTCACACATTTTTTCAGACTTTAGAATTCTCAATTCCAGATCCATATCTAGACAGAAAATCGGCATTGACATTCCCTTTCCCAGATTTGTGCATCACTTTAAATTTTAATGGCTGTAGTGCCAGGTACCACCATGTGATTCTAGAATTTTTATCCTTCATTTGGTTAAGCCAACAGAGTGAATTGTAATCTGTTACAAGTACAAAGTCAGCTCCTAGTAAATAAAACTTAAGGGACTTCATGGCCCACTTTGCTGCAATGCATACCTTTTCAATGGTGGAGTACCTTTTCTCTCTGTCATGCAATTTCCTACTTATGTATAGACTAGGATGTTCTTCCTATCTATATACTGCCTCAAGATTGCACCTAGGCCTACTCTGCTGCATCTGTCTGTAACAAAATTGTTTCTCAAAGACTGGGCTTCTAAAACAGGGGCTAGACATAATGCAGCCTTAATGGCTCAAAAAGCCTTGTCACACTCTGGGTTCATTTCACATTATTGGGAATCATTTCTTTGTGAGTTCAGTGAGGGGAGTAGCTACCTCGGCAAAGCTGGGAACAAATCTCCGATAACCAGCCAACCCTAAAAATGACCTGACATGTTTCTTGGTTTTGGGGACAGGGCTGTTAGCTACAGCTTCTAACTTGGAAACCTCTGGCTTGACTTCTCCATTTCCTAAAACATAGCCCAACTATCTGGTTTCCTGCATGCCCAATACACACTTGTTAGAATTAATTGTCAGATCTGCCTTTTGATTGACTGGATAACTGCTCATAGGTGTTCCAGGTGTTTTTTCCAGTCTGGACTGTACACCATAACATCATCCAGGTATGCAGCACATAATAATTATGTGGGATAAAATTACATCCATGTACCACTGGAATGTAGTGAGAGCAATGTAAACCAAGCGGCATGATGGTGAACTGATAGAATTCTATAGGAGGAAATGCTGTTTTGTCTCTGGATTCTTTAGCTAGGGGATCTACTAGTAACCCTTAGTGAGACTGAGGTACAGATATATTTGGCACTCCCCAGTCTGTCCACCAAATTATCTATTCTGGGCATAGGATAACTGTCAAATTCTGACACTTGATAAAGTTTCCTAAAATCAAGGCAGATTCTTACACCTCCTTCTTTTTTGTTTATAATCACCATTGGTGATGACCAAGCACTTCTCGACTCTTCTATAATTCCCAATTCTTTCATTTTTTTGTATTTCCTTAACCATGTCTGCTCTTAACCACTCTGGTAATCTGTTTGTCTTTTGTCTAATAGGGTGAGAATTCCTTGTCACTATTACATGCTCGACCCCTTTTGCTCGGCCTGGCAGTGTGGTAAAAGTACTGTTAAATGTCTTCAGCAAGTTATGAATTTTTGTAGTTTGTTCAGAGGTTAAGGAAACATTCACCTTTACAGCATCAGCAGTTACAGTTTGTTCCAGTCTATCATGTGCTACATCAATATCTTCTTTATCAGTTTCTGGTAAAACTAGCATAGCAGCTTTTAGTGTTGTTTCAACCCTTTTCTTGAGGAGGTTAGCATGGTATATCTTACTAGAATTTTTCCTATCAGGGCGCTCAATCTCATAGGTAACTGTGCCAGTACATCTAAGCACTTTATAAGGCCCTTGCCACTTCATTAACAGTTTATTTTCTGTAGTGGGTAACAGTAGCAAGACCATTTCACCTGGCTAAAATATGTTTTCGTTTACGGACATACATACAAATCTGCCAGCAGAAACAGACCACCTGATCTATCAGTGTCTGCCTGAATGTGCAGCTAGCCCCTTAGATTGCAGCTGCCCCATGGTCATAATACTCCTGCTTGTTTGGGGCCTCTTCCTGATTACTATGGGCAATTTCAACATATTTTACCAGCTTCTTTCTCAGAGCATACATATAAGATGTAATAGATTGTTTTTGATGGGGGTTATCTTCCCATGTTTCTTTTATTACATCTAGTGGCCCTCTAGGTTGTCTACCATACAGCATTTCAAATGGTGAAAACCTGCTGATGCCTGTGGCACTTCTCTGTAAGCAAAAAGTAGATAAGGCAAGTACTGTATTGGTCCCAGTCTTTCCCCTTCGCCTTTTACAAACCTTTTTAACGTGTGTTTTACGGTTTGATTAAAACACTCAACAAGACCATCTGTCTAAGGGTGATAAGGGGAGGTTCTTATGGTAGTGATACCTATTAGTCAGTACAGCTGCTTCAGTAATGGAGCACCAAAATTACTACCCTGATCAATAATAATCTCTTTTAGTATACCCACTCTGCTGAAAATTTTGGCAAGCTCTGCTGCCACTTTTGGGGCTGTGACAGTACACGTAGGAACAGCCTCTGAGTGTCGAGTAGCATAGTCACATACTACCAAAATGAATCGATTTCCCTTTTTACTTTTGTCTAAGGGGGTCAATCCCATCCATTGCAATTCCTTCAAAAGGCACATCTATCAATGGTAGGTGCACCAGGGGCACTTTGTCTTTTTGTCACTGGGGCTACTTTCTGACATTCAGCACAAGAACTGCAATAGGTAGCAACATCTTCATGAATTCCAGGCCAGTATACTCTGTACAGCAATCTGGCAGGGTAGATCCCTCCCGAGTGATCAGCCATAGGACTATCATGTGCTGTCTGTAAAAACTCAGATCTATACTTTTGCCGTATAATCAATTGTTCTATCTGGTCCTGTGTCTGAGGTTTAACCCAAACTCTGTACAGTAGCCCATTACATTTTTTAAACAGGTTTACCCTGTTTTCGTTTCACCCTCAGCTGCTTAAAATAATCCTGGAGAGAAACATCATCAGCTTGTTCTGAAAGAAAATCACAATCAGTGATCAGTTTAATTTCAGCAATTTCATATGTTAACCCCTTATGTCCATCAGTCTTTTGTTGCCACTGTTTCTTCAGGCATCATCTTTCTTTCCTGGACTTTGGGATTTTGCAGCTGTGCTCAAACTAGTCAGAATCAAAATCAGTAAAGGAAAAAGAGTCCCTACCATCTGAGATTTTCTTTGCATGAGTTCTTGTCACCACAGCTGCTGAAACATCTGGATTTACTCCCTCTTTGATTAACTCAGTAAATCCTGGAAAGTAATTTTCAATATTCACAGCAGGTACAGGTAACTTAGGTACTACAGCCACTTTCATTTGGTGTGACAGCCCATTAGGCAGTCAGTCACTTGGCTGGTGGGATAGTATCGAGTGTCCCCATGGATGCAGATGACACCAGTACCTGGTCCTTTTTGACATTGTTTTCCTAGCACTTCAATATGTACTATGGTCTATCTGCTTCCCGAATCTATCAGTCCCTTCACAGTCTTATCTCCCATCTTCACATCTGTTAAGTACTTGCCCCAATTTGCTAAGGACAAATCAGCTTCAGTGTCACTCTTCTTACTATGGCAATTTCTTGCAATATGACCTGGCTTATTACAGTTATAGCAAATAAAGTCTTTGGGCACAGATGTGTTACTCTTATCAGACTTGGAGTTTAAATGTGAACGAGAATGTCTTATCGGTGCTTGACTGTTACTTCGCTGCTGTGGCATCTGTTTGGCCATTTGGTAGACTTCAGCCAAAGAAACAGCCTTTTCCCCTATTTTTGGGTCTGTGTTCTTTCACCCAAAGCTGCACATCTGTAAGCAGGATGTTGATGAATAGCTCCATTGCAAATGTGTCGATGATCTGCGGGACTGTTTTGCCCTCCAGTTGCAGTCATTTTATCAGGAGTTCTCTGAGTCGGGTGAAGGCTTCTCGAGGATTGTTGACTGAGTTGTACTTCAGAGATCAAAAACTCTGCTTGTAGGTCTCTCCTGAGATGTCATACCTTTTCATGATTTCGCTTTTCACCATAGTTTTCTGACTATGTAGTGTCCATATTGCTGTAAGCAAGTTGGGTTTTCCCTGTCAGGTAAGGTACCAGTCTTATTGCCCATTGCTGCTTTGGCCACTGGCGGGCTGTGGATACTTTTTCTCGTGTTGTCAGGTATGCTTCGATACTCATTGAGGCACAACTTTGTAAGTTTAATGTATTTTAAGGTGCCTGTGTCCTGTTGCTCATCTGGATCTGTGCCAGATCCTTTACCTTTGATAGCCAGCAAGGCATCCAGCCACCACTGCTCCTGTTGCTGCATCTCTTCTCTCTTCTGTTTCTCCGTCTCTTTTTGTTGTACAGCCCACCATTTGAAAAAGGCAGTCAGACTTTCAGGTTCTGTCACTGCCTGTTCTTTTTCCATAACTGGTGCTAGCTGTATAGTCTCAGCTTGGACTTGTGTCTCTACTAATTTGGCTGTCATTCTCCTGGTAACCACTCCTGGGCTTGCTGCTGCAGAATCCATACCTTTCTTCTATGCTTCCATGGTATCAGGTCTAGTACCCAGGCACAAAACTCCTGGCTTAGAGTATGCATGGCATAAATCCCACTGCTAACACCATCTGTCATTGAGGCACAGGTCAGGAAGCATAGGAAAACCAGGAGCAGTTGCAAAATTCACAAGAGTTTTAGTAATAACAGTAAAATAAAAAAATAAAATTGTTCAGAATAACTATTTACAATCGCAGAAGAAACATAGAAAGCAAACAGAGTCCTTCTGAGATTTTTCTTCTCAATTTCCAGTCTCAGTCTCTCAGTCTTTGTCTCTCTCTTTTGCAAAACCTCTTGTTTACATCTTCTGCAAAAGGCTTATAAATTGCATCTCAGGTTAACCTCTTGAGTTCCAAATAGCTTTGCAGTCATTTCAATAGTATATCTATATACAGTTTTAAACAGAGGAATCCCAGTATCAATTACATTTCCACAAAATGATTCACATATATTTCTGTACCAGCAGATATGCAAGGGGGAAGAAAAGACAGACCAGTAGGTGAGGGTAGGGAGATAGGGAGAGGCAAAGAATTGCAAGATCATCAGGGTGATCTAGTCCTATGTCTCAAGAGAAAATTTGGTTGTGTAACCAGACAGAGAAGAGATAGAAAAGAAGGAATAGAACATATCCTTGCATTTAAACTCCTTCTCCATAACAACTGGGACAGGACCATTTAACCCTGTCACACTGGGGTGTGACGTGCCAGGGTCTGGGGCATGATGTAGTAGCAACAGAGTTATAATGAAGGAAATAAGAAGAGGAGTCACATATTGTAGGGCAATTTACAAGAAGAAGAGAGACAGTGATCTGGGACATGCAGTGCCAGCAACAAAATTATGACAGTAGTGCAAAGAGAAATCACATAGGGACAATTTATGACAGATAGAGTGACAGTGATCAGAGGCGTGAAGTGGCAGCAGCAGAATTATGATGGAAATTAATGAGTCACATAGGGACAATTTAACTGTAATTGGCATAATGATAACAATTAAAAAGAGAAGACTCAGAGCAGTATACAACATTCTACTTGGTAAACTTGCCAGCGTGGGACTTAGTACAAATGTAGTTAATTGGTTTTGCTCCTATCTTACAGACAGGCACCAGCATCTGAAGGTTAAAGACTCACCTCCACCTGCATCCAAATCTGCAAAGGTGTTCTACATGGTTCCATATTAGGCCCTCTATTGTTTTCTATTTACATCAATGATCTAGGCCAGAACATTACTAATGCCAATCTTCATTTCTATGTGGATGATACAGTACTCTATACCATAAGTCCAGATCCAGATGCAGACTTGCAATCCCTTCAGGATGAGTTCAATCTATTACAAAATAACCTCAATGTATCCAAATTACTTTCCAATGCAGCCAAAACTAAATATATGGTATTCTCACTGAACCTGAGCTCCACCTCCCCAGCATTTTCCATCCACACTCTTACTAATTAATCTGTTGAATCTTTACAAACCTTTAAGTACTTGGGCAGGCTGTTGGATAATAAGCTTACCTTTCACGCCCACATAGATGCCCTCTGTAAGAAGTTATGGCAGAAATTGGGTTTTTTCTTCAGTTACAAATCTTGCATAAATCAGGATGGTAAGAATATTTGGGCACAGGCTACATTCCTACCTCTGCTGGATTATGGTGGCATTGCCTACAGAAGTGCCAAAGCCACACACATGGATAGCCTAGATGTACTCTACCATAGAGCTCTTTGCTTCATTATTAAGCTCCCCACCCTCATACATCATTGTTTCCTATACAAGGAAGTAGGCTGGCCATCGCTTAGTAACAGAAGATTAAGACATCTAAATTCTCAGATGTTTAAAGCCTTACATGACTCCCTGCCCAGTTACATCTTTTCGCTCCTCTGCCAGGCCCAAGGCCCTTATGCCCTTAGGATGCAATCTTGCTCGACATTCCAAGGAACTTTACAAAGTATGGAAAAATGGCATTTAGTAGGGCAGGCCCATCAGCATGGAATGCCTTTCAGAAACTTATTAAATTACCAACCCTTGTTTGCCCCTCTCATTTCCATTCCTCCTCAACCAACACTGTACTGATAAATGTGATTGTTTTCAATAAACCATTTGATGGTGGCACCTATGCTGTACCCACTGTAGATACCTCTCTCATTGGGCTTTAAAGCTACCCTACTGCTTCCTATACACAAATACCACTCTGTTCTATTCAGCCTGTATTACGTAGAATATGCTAATTCTAATCTTGTTTCTGCCTCATATGGCTTTAATTATTATTTCCTGCTTTGTACTTATTTCTCTGTTTAAGGACTGTATTTTTGTACTATTTTATGATCATTGTATCTCTGTACTGTATTTTCAGACTGTACGTACCATTTTTTTACTGTCCTACCCAGGACCTCCTTGCAAATGAGCTGTGCACAATGGAGCCTTTCCTGGTAAAACACATAAAATAAATAAATATTGTTACTGATACACTCATAAAGTTTGGCTGTGCTGCACTGAAATGACTATTGTGAACCAGTGGCATAATTTCTTGTGACATCTGCTCCATCTCATCCACCTGCTTCACTGGTACAGTCTCACACAGGTGTAGCATTTTGGCCTTGTCAGTGCAACAAATTTTTGTCCTGTAAGGGAGGAAAGGAAGCCATGCAAAGATAGATACAAACAACACTGTATAGAACTTTACTTTAAATGAGTGAAGGTAATGACATCTAACTTGAGCCAGTATGCATATGATGAATATTTTGTAATGATTTTCAGTAACTGTAGGAGACGTGACAATCATCTGCAGCATCCAGTGGCAGCAAAAGAATAAAGATGACAAGCAGTCAACTATGCTACATATGTGATGAATAAGATACAATTGATGCTGGGCTGTGCACACAGAAGAAAAACATCAAAACATTCTTCCAGGCCTGATAAGGGAACTCATTTTTTTTATAGGTCACAGATGTAGTGAAGGTTTCATTTAGAAACAGTGGCAGGCAGCATAGTGCCTATTTGAAGAACTCGGCAGCAGAAGACAGCAGTAAAGCTTTCAAGCTTAAAGTCAAAAGATAGCATCCATGGTGCATTCTCTTCTGTATTTCCTCCAACTAGAAGAAAGTAGAGTAGCATGGAGTTATTTCATCATCTATCCTTGTGACATCAGATTCTTTTTATCTTGCACTACATAGTATAGGTCATAACTGTAATTCATAGTTAGCAAGTTGACTTTTTAAAAATTCCAATTCAAAACATTCAGGGAGAAGTATAACTCTGATTGGGAAATAATATGTCACCAGAGGTGCCAAATATCCTTTCTGAATGTACACTGATGGGTCGACAACCAAGATAACAGGGAGCAACTTGCTAAATGGTCTCTTTGACTTCCATTACAAAAAAGGATCATCCTTAGGGTTTGTGCCCCTGTGTTCATTAATGTGTGTAGTGAGCATTCTTTCAGCAGTGAATTCCTCTTGTGACAAGACTTCTAAATGTGCCCTTGTTTTCAATTTGACTTAAACAAGTTCAAATATGTTTGACATGGTGTGTGTGATGCTCATCTTCTACAGCTGTGCTGTAGCTAGCCATACTCCTGGAGGTTTCAATATGGAAACTGGAACTTAAGTCTTGTGTCTGAGCCTGAGGACCATTTTTCTGTAGTACTGGAGGAAGTGGAGCTTTAAGAGTGCTTGGGCCACTTACACCTCTCTGATAATGTGTTGTTTATACTCCTATAAAGCAGTGAGCTTCTGAACAAGGAAGTTATCCTCAAAAGGAGGATCTAATATAGTAGCTGTGATATATTTATTTTTCTTTCAATATGTTATCAAACCACCTGTGGAGCTCATCATTCAATATCTGTGCCAGTTGTACTAAATTAGAGTATTCATAATTGTAACGTGTTTCATTGGGGATGCTGAGGAGAATGCACACCATGGGCCCTATGCAAAATTGTTGCCTACATGCCGCGTATCTGAGGCACGTAGGCAACCATAAGTGTGAATGCCATGCAGCGGGGGTCCTGCGGATCCCCAGCGGCATTCACCAAGGGTGTACAAGGCACTTACGCACCTGCCTCCCTAACCCCATGGGTAACACCATGCTGGGGGCATGTTGAGGGCATGCCTGCACTACGCAGCATTCACTAAGCCACATAGTGCCAGGCACAAGAGGTGCCGGTTACACCAGCCGAGACCAGTCATAACCCGATACACACCCCCATCTTCTTTGTCTGCTGGGTGTGGCAGTACCAGGCTATGGACCTCCATGCTGCCCCAGCCCACTGAGCTACAGGGGGAGGGCTGGGGCAGCAGCTTAGGTGAGTGCCCAGCAGGTGTCCATATGTTGCCACTTTCTGTGGCTTTCTCCTGATCTGTGCACCCACTGCATGGGTGCAAGGGATCCACTGAGGGACCTGGTATGGCCATCTGATTGGATGCCTGCCCAGGTCCGTGGCTCCACTACCCACACAACCCCGTGTGCTGAGGGGGGCATGGCCATGGACAGGTGCCCCATGGGTGCATGCAGTCATGAATACCATGCACTCTGCACCTGTCTGAGGCTGTATAGGTACGTGGGCAAGGTATGCACCTCAGGCATGTATAACACACCTGTTAGTGTATAGGGCCCCATGTGAGTAACCTCACTAACAGAGGCACTGCTGCTACTGAGTTCTTAGGTAGCACTGTCAAATGGGAGCAAGGATGAGATGAAGCTGGTCCATGGTTGTCCAGTGGTGAATAGTTCTGCCAATGCCATGGGACAGAGTCATTGCATGTACAACCTTCTTTTGTTCCAATAATATACAAAATTCAGTGTAGTAATGATGTCCAATCTCCAGAAAAGTTGAGGCAGTTGTGTTAGCTGCTGGGATGCACAAAGTGTGGCAGTTGCTTTCGTAGACCTCTGGAAGTGACTAGTTATTCTACATGACATTGCAACAAGACTGCTGATACTTGTGCTCCTGCTATGGCTTGGCAGACAACTAAATTTAATGAGTGTGCAAGGCAGTTCACATTTACTCTCTCCCTATCACTATCACTATCACTGAAAGCTTTTATCATGTTAGCCACATTATTTGTCAGTTTCATTCCTACTTGTATTCCATTTCCAAATATCCATTCCTTTCACATTTTTGTAGGTGTTACATATAGGGTATACTAAGGTAGAATCACATTACAGTCAATGCAAATTATAACTTGAGTGCCCTCAGTTGGTACCTCAAAGTAGCCAACTTTTAGATAACTACCAATGTATGTTGACTGCACTATATTTACCATCCATGGTAGGTAGGTAGGAGGATCTGTGTGATAATGTCGATCGCAGAATAGCGATCACCATTACTGACAAAGTGCACATCACCAAAAATACAAATTTTGGCGATGTACTCCCCAAGGGTGATTGTGTAGTTTGTCGGACCAGCTGACGGAGCTGCGCTTGGTTGTAACTGACAGTGAGCAAATGTCATGTTGCGTTCCCAGCGCAGAGATAGCCCGAACAAGAGGGGGTGTAGGGGCCACTCAATGACAGGTTAAGTACATTGATTAAGTCTGCTGTTATGTTTGTTTTTGACACTTTTTCATGATAATTTATTGTATTTGTGGTGGTTGGGTCAGTTGACACGCGTGTCTCATTACGTAAGTGTTACGCTAAGCTTACGTTTACAGTGGAAAGCGGCGTGTGATTCCCATAGCTTTTGCGCTACACAACCTGGGTGATCCGATTCTCTACACAATTGCCCTCTCCAGTGCACAGCAAAAGGATGCTGGGGACTAACATTTTACATGTGAGGGAGGCTATGACCCCCGCACCCCCTACTGAAGGATTTTTAACTCCAGGGGGGTGCATGTTGGGGTGTGAAAAAGAAAGAAAAAATGTTCGGGCCAGGCGCAACAAAAGGTACCTGCAGCCAGCCCTGAACCTGGTACCCTATGCAGTTCAGCCCTATGCCCACCCACCATACCATGGGAGCAGCTCAGCAGCTCCCCATGGCACCACCCCTCACAATCTCTCCCTCTCCTCCCACCCCACGCTCAGCATGCTTGCTCTCCCCCCCACCGCGCGTATAGACATGAAGTGACAGGATGTCGCTATTTCATGAACCCCCTCCATCCAGTCGCCCTCCTTCCCTGGTAGCCCTGATGACAGGTACCGTGATTGAGTCACCATTTTCGTAGGTGCCCAATCGCGGTCGCCGAAGTCACGGGATACCATAGGTAGGTAGTTAAGTAGGTAGGTAGGTAGGTAGATATAGGTAGGTAGGTGGGTAGGTAAACTTTTATTAATATCAAAGTATAAACAGAGATAAAGCTCAATTGAGCCAAAACTCATTTACAATGAGGCCCTAGTTTGCTTTACATAGAAACAGTTCCAACAATAACATAGAAAACTTACACCTTACCTTAATGATATATAATTGCATACAGATCAACTGGCATTATACCCCTTAATCAATAAAATTATTATAGTAATTTAATTAATGGTGATAATTTTTTACACACGGATAATGGCACGTTTATATCTAGTTACAGCCTCCCGTGTTGATATCTTTGCTTATAACCGTAAGGTTGTAATCGGTACCTATCAATCAAGCTCCCCTACAGAAAGCTCATTGGTGCTTACTTTGACTGTGGGCAGGTTAAACATCTCACACAACATGGTGTGTGTGTGTGTGTTTATGTCTATCTCTGACAGAAGTGCTGCACTGATTCAACTGTACTGAAACAAACAAAAAAAAATGATCACCAATAATTAAATAAAATAATATACGGGTGGGTGGATGTAAAACCAGAATTTTACACACACCCTTAGTGTGGGATGCTTTTATAAACCCTTCGCCCTCAGGGTTTATGTAGCATCCCACAGCTCAGGTGTGTCTAAAATTCTGGTTACGCACCCACCCGTATATTATTTTATATGTATTATTCAGTTTTGTTTTATTTATTATAGATTCAATTTATTCTCCAATGGTGTTTAAATGCTGATTGTGGCTGTTCTATGAATGTGGTTTCATTTTGTTTATTAATATAATCATAGAATAATATAAATCTGATGGCAGAAAAAGTCTGAGTACAATAAAAAGCATAATACACATAATTTGAGTATATACAAAGAATACATTATTTATGTACAAGGGAGCATACGAAGTACAAGTTATATCAGCACAGTGTGGAGGAATTCAGCATTCAACAAAGATACAATACAAGCTACATATGTGGTACTATACTCCATATGACAGGACCTAAATGATAAAATGAAGATCTACCTATTTCCAAGTTACTTAACAGGACTACCAATTCCAAACCAGATGCAGATTACAGACTTGATTTCACTGGTCTTTCTCTAATGTTCTCTAAATTACAATCTGGTAGCTGTCCCTTGAGACACCTATGCAAAGTGGTCAAAATATGACATTTCCTGTGTTCTTCTAGTTCAACCAGACTAATTCACCATAAAGTTGGCAATGATGAATCATACAAGGGCATCAAGGATGAAGCAGGTAAGCTGTTGTAATACACATTTAGCCATTCCAGCTCCCTCCTCAGCACCTCGGTGTATCGAACATCTCCATAGTCTAAAACAGAAAGGAGTATTATTTAATACTTGATGTCACATGGAGCAGCATCACTTAGTCATCTTACCAAGTTTCCAGTTAGCTTATTTATATGTGCGTCCCATTTCAGTCTATTTTCAAGCAATGCCCTAGACATCTATAGACCTAACCTGTTGTACGATTATGCTGTCTTCAATGTTGATGGTAGCTCCTTATTTATATTAAGTTTCCTGTCTGCTAAAGTGCATTGTTTGGGTATTCTTCGCATTTAGATCAAATTCTGTTTCCTCAAGATACCTGGATATAATCAAAAGCATTTAACGTTATTCTGGATCTGGTTTACTAAGTTGCCTATGGTACATTACAATGCATCGTCTGTGTAAAGGTATTGTAGTAACTGATGGATGAATCATTGAAGTATAATAAATTCATACAGATATTAAACAAACGGCTTAATATGGAGCCCTGAGGTACTCTGATTGTATAATCAGCAACATTTGAAGTGCATTCTCAGTATTCAGTAGTTGCTGTTTCCTTCAAATAGGAATTGAACCACACAGTACAACCCTTGATAAGCCCATCAAGGTCAGCCTGGACAGGAGGATATCATGGACCAAGGTGTCAACCGCTTTAGATAAGTCAACAAAAATGGCACTAACTAATAACTTCCTGTCCAGGGCAAGCTGGATGTCACTTACTTCCTTTAGTAAAGCAGAATTCATGATATGTTTTGACCTAAATCCCGACTGAAATAATGTTTAATTTACTATTAGTTTCGAGTAGGCATGGGCGGGTAGTGAAATATCTGACCCACAATACTACCCACGGGTACCTCTAAACTACCTGTAATTACCCTAAAAATACCCTAATGAAAAATGGGCAGTTGGTTTGGGTTAGGTAATTACACCCTATTACCTACCTGACCCAAACAAAATGTGAAAGACTGTTTTTGACTGTAGGCTGTATACTATTACACTGTTTGTTAGGTGCCATGAGCCCTGTCATTTATTACTGTGACAACAGTGAGCTACATTGCCTCTCTCTGCTGCAGTTACTAAACATTATCCTTTTACAGCTGTATTATGCTATTTGTTAGGTTTCCAAAAATTATATCCATGGCAAGCATTGCTGAGGAAGGTATGAGAGGTGCAGCTGCTCTGATTGACCCTGCTGCTGTTTCCAAAAATTATACCCATTGCGGGCATTGCTGAGGCAGTTACAAGAGGCACAGCTGCTCTGATTAAGCCTGCTGCTGTTTCTAAAAATAATACCTTTGGTGGGCATTGATAAGGCAGATGTAAGAGGTGTAGCTGCTCTGAATGTGCCTGCTGCTGTTTCCAAAAATTATACCCATGGCGGGCATTGATGAATTTATTTTCTATTGACTCTGCAGACAACTCTCGAGCTATCTGCTGTCTGTGCAAAAAGAGCATCAGTCATGGTGGAAACCGTCAAGTTTTGTAACATCATTAGTGATGTGACATGCAAAGCAAAACACCCAATTGAGTGGGGCAGGGCAAGGGGCAGTATGGTTGATATGGGTGGTAGTGACAGGGATCAGGGGCACCTAACAAACAGTTTCAAACCAGCTGCCTTCTGATTTTGTCTATGACTTGTCCCCCCCCCCACCTTGCTCCTTCTCTGTTCTCTCCCCAGTGCCAGCTCCTCGACTGAGGCTGCCCTCCTCCTCCAGCTGAGATAGTTTCTCCCTATGCTCCTTTGTGTAGTTAGTGTAGGTTTTAGACTTTTAATTTCATGTGATTCAACTCAGACAAGTTGACTAAATGTCCACGATTTGTGCAGCACAAGTGCCCATGGAGCTGCTTCCAAACAGACTGCTGCCGACTGGATTCCGTGCCACATAGGCTCTCAGCAGATGGAGCACAGGTCTTTGGATACTACTGACTAATCAGGTCTCAGCCTGGTGTCATGTGCTCCTATTCAGCTGTAAGCTCCGAGAAGAACCCCACAGGCTGCCCTTTTAATGCCTGTTTCCAGTCTGGAAGTCCTTTACCCATTACCCATTACCCATTACATGTCTTTACCCAACCTGAGAATTACACTGTTATGTTGGGTAGGGTATTGCATTACCCGAACTATCCTACCTTGTCAAAAATAGGTGATAACCCAACTACCCAACCCAGCTACCCTTCGAGTAGCCCAATCCTAGTTTAGAGAAAGTTTTTTAGTTGGAAACAGATCAATTTCTCTGTTATTTGATATTGATTTGATATATTGTTATTCTGATATTTGAGATAGAAGGGGTATGAGGAAATAATTTTCAATCTCAGTCTTCTCTCCTGCTTTAAATAACACTGGTACTGGTGCCAAGCCATGCCAGTCCCCTGTACCCTTTTAGTGTTAGATTAGACTACTTTTGTGATTGTGAGAAAAACCAGTGTGCAGTCAGAGAAATGTGCCCATGAGTTGATGTGCTTGTCCAAATATCTGGGGTGACCCACCTCTACCTCCTTAAGTGCATACACAATGCAGGTTTAAACTGCTTGGTAAATCTCTGAACTACTCTAAGGGTAAAAGTATACCTGGATGGTATTTCATATCTCAGTAAAAATGCAGGCAGCCTTCAGAATCCAATATTTTCCACAATGGAAAAGGGCTGTAGATCTGTCCTAATAATCTCACAAATAAGCCATGTAATTTGGGAAGCAGCCAGATGCTTAAGGCAGGTAGTAGATAAGGTAAGTAGGGCTGGGCAAAATTTAAATTCCACTGGTGAAAGTTTCACAAAATGCAGAATTAGCTTCTGTGAAATTTCACAAAAATGAAGGAAATTTCACAAAATTCTGCCTTCAACTGTGGAGTTTTGCCATGTATGGTGGAATAACATGGTGAACTACAGACAATATATCCATGGGACAGATTGTTTCATTTATTTAGTCAGTAGAAACTGGTGTAATTGGGACCATATCTGGGAAGTGGAGATGATGGTGTAACTGGGAGGAGAAGCTGAACAACTGTGAGGTGACATTGCTGCAACTGCTATCAATATGTGATAGGGGTGGTGTTCCTCTTGAATGTGTTCATCACTTCAGATATCTCAGAATCACTCTTGACAGCTCGCTCTCCTTCGCCCTCCACATAGACATCACAGCTAAAGCAATCAAAAAACACTTAGGGCTACTTTATCGCCATAGGCAGAGCCTGATCCCTGAAGCCCTCAGCATAGCGGTCCACAGTTTGGTGGGTTCCCTAGTGGACTACCGACTGCTGATATAAGGCTCTGCCACAGATACTGCCCTCTGATTTATAAAAACTGCCCTTAGCAATGCGTTCAGGCTCACCTTAGGGGCACACCGACTAACCCACACCTCTATGCAAAGACTCACTGGCTAATGCTCTTTGGTCACTTCAAATATCAATCCTGCCTCCTGGTCAAAAACATCTGCCTTGGCCAGCTCCCAACTGGGGTCCAACAACTCCTAGTTCCCAGCACTAATCCCAGGCCCACCTGAAAATTCAGAACTGCAGTCCTTCCTGACTCCAAAATGTTGGATGTCTCAAGGATAAAGGTTCTTTGCCTATCGGGCACCGCTGTGGTTCAACTCCTCCATGAGAACATTATTAGCCTGCCCACTCTGTGAACCTTCAAAAGAACCTAAAGAACCATTTAATACAGGAATCTCAATGTGTCTGCCATCGCTAGCACCTGGCAAAGGCATCTCCTACCATCTGCCCTTCTGCCAAACTGATTTCTCTCTCTCTTTCTCTCTCTCGGACACCCTGCATTTGGGGCTCAACCCCCCCAACCCGTCTCTCCAGTACTTCTATGCACTAACCCCTTCGTGTTGCTGACAACTAACAGGCTCCCTGTTGGGCACAGTTATTTAGTCTGTTCCTGTATGTATCTGACTGTGTTTACGTATTCCAGTTTTAGTTTTTGCTATATTTTTTGCATTCCTTTGTTTAAAGACCAAATGTACCTAAATGTTCTCATTCTAATTCTATTGCCTTGTTAGTCTTAATCCTCTGTATAATCACCTACTTGTTCTAAATGTACTAACATGGAACCTATGTAAAGAGCTCTGAGCTCAAATGGTTAATTTGAGATCAGAAATAAATAAAATAAAAAAATAAATAAATAAACTGATACTGGTACAGATGGGAGTAGACACTGGTGTAACTGGGATGAGACATGGACATAAGCTATGGTGAAACATGTGCAACTGAGAATACAACTGGGAGGAGACACACCATTAAAAGTGAAAGGAGACACTACCAGGGTGCAAAAATGTATATTCCTTAGGTGCTCCATGACAGGCACATTTGTGTTTGGACACCTACAGCTCCTCGGTAGTGCTTGCCCACTGGGACACCTAAGGCATTAGTGCTACTGTATCTTTAATTATTTTCTTCCTTGCTCTTTTTTTTTGTTTCTGTCTCCTCAAGCCTACCCTCTCCCCAAGTGCCTCACCTATCTATGATGGCACAGCGTCAGTGTGACACAACTAAGTTCATGAGGGCACTTATCCTTAGGCACAGCAGGGTAACCAGGACCATTAAGGAGCAGCAGGGTGGAGAGGTTGTCACGTGACCACAAAGTCTGTGCACTGAGAATCTTACTGACTCAGTTGCACAGTTGGTGTCACATGACAGGGGTTCTCAACAGGCATTAGCTTACAGTTTGGAGTGGAAACATCAATTGGTACGTCATTGCTGAGAGCTGAATCTGTCATCGAAGCAGCAGGCAACACACAGAGAAAAGTCCTTTTAAGGACTTAAAATCAGCCCTCACAATCAATCCTTTTAAGGGCTAGCTATATGGAATTTTGTGGACCCCCACCATTGCAGCATAATACATAAAGCTAAAAGTCCTTTTAAGGATTTGGGGGATAAATAATTATAAGGGCCTACTATATATGGGCAGGCAGGCATTCATTCATTAAAAAAACATTTTTGGGGCTTGGGCCAGTGAGAGCTAATTTAAGGACAGGATCGTGCAGGCAGGAGAAAAAATATGAAAAAAAAGGTCAGGGCTTAGGTACCAAGGCCTTATTAGGGAATACAGGTTGGCATTAAAGCCATTTTCAGGGCTTGGGAGACAGTTAGTTCTTTGAGAGGCAGTATAGTGTAGTGGTTAAGGGCACTGAGCTGCAAACCTGGGGACTTGGTTTTGAATCTCATCAGCCCCCACTTGCATATTGTGTGACCCTGAGTAAGTCACTTAAAGGTTAGGCTATCGCCTGAGGTTATGTGGGGGAAGAGCTCCTCCCCCACATCCTATTTTATGGTGGGATACAGAGTAAGGCCAAAATCAATACCAAATCATAACATATTACTCATCAGCTCAAGCATCTAAGCACCATGCATAAGACTAGTCAGCTTATTTGTACTGTAATTGCTGTCTGTACAACAATGTTCGAAGTATCTAAGCACTGACCAAGTTGAACTGCTACATATCTGACGAGCATGTCCTACCTACTTATCTGGGCTCTCTATCCAAGCACAAACCTGCATTACTCAATTACAGTACGTAGCACAAGCACTGAGCTCTGAACCACACATAACTTCCTTTTGCTCCCAGGTCACATCTTGAAACATGTTCTGCTTAGTGGCCTTTCCTGATTAAACAATCTCCCCTTTGCATTAAAGGACTGAGGGCAGGCAGGAGAAGAATCGTTAGGGAAAAAAATACTTTCAGGGCTTTGGGGGCTCAGACCTTAATAGGGCATGCAGGAAGGCATTAAAATGCTTTTCAGGGCCTGATGGCTAGGAAGACCAAAGCCCAGCATCCCCAAAGGGTTGGGAACGCCCTGAGGAAGATTCCACCACTGATTTTCCAAGACTCCAGAGACCCCAGACCCTAATGTTTCTTCCTTTTGCTGCTTGGGGAGTGGGGGGGCATTAGGGTGGGAAACCCTAATGTCACATTCCCTACTGTTGTGGCATTAAGTTACAATAACGGTGCATTAATGCAGTTTTTTTGCAAAGAATGTCCTTACTTTTTGAGATACTATAATTGTATCCTCATTTCCCCTTCACTTCCATCCCTCTATAGATGCGTAAATGTACAGTATGTTGCTGTGGAAGCACAGAGCCCTCCAAGCCCTGTGCTTGCATTTCAACCAAAACAGCAACCAAATTGTCAGCATAGCCTTGTTATTGCCCCACCTCATGAACGCTTAGGATAAGACTTTCAAATCCCTACCGAAACATCATCATTCCATACCACTGCAACATCATTCCATGCCACATGTGTGAAAATACATTTTAGGCAAGACTTGAAAACTGACAGCTGTCACATTCATGAGGTGGTGTAAAAAATGGTCACATTGAAAATTTGGGGTCAAAATTTGCAGTATCACAAAAGTTACAAAGTGAGCATAGTAAAATTTCAGCGTATGCACATAGCGTTTGCCATTTTACATATTTTGACTCAAATTTTCAACAAAGTCTTCTTGTGACCCCACCTCATGAGCAAGGTCAGTGAAAATCTTCAAATCCTGCCCAAAAGGTGATTTCACCAAGGAATCGTGAAATCAACTTTTAGGCCAGATTTGCATAATTCCACCAAAATTGTTCATGAGGCGGAGTCCCAAAAGGCCATGCTGAACATTTGGGCTCAAATATGCAAAATGGCAAAGTATGCATCAAAGTTGAAAACCCCATTGAAATAAATTGAACCACAATAACCTTAGTTTTCATATTGCAGTCAGTGGTTCCAGCAGCAATACATGTTTGGATGGACAGTGGATCTTTTCCATAGGACCTGCTCAGGTGAGTGAAGGTATCTGGGGTGGGGTAGGGTGGGGTGGTGGGGTTCAGTGGGAGGTCAGAGTTGGGGGGCAGATCGGCAAGGGACCATTTTCTTTCTTACGGATGTAAAATAAAAAACATTGAGGACAGTTTCTTTATTACAGAGAGGTGATTGGTGTGGGGGTTGCCACTAGACACTAGGGAAAGAAACAAAGTTATGGGATGGTGATCAGATGTCTGTGGGGGTGCCACTAGACACCAGAAACAAACCTAATATTATAGAGATGACAATCGAGGGAGGCACTCGGTGCTGGTCAATATATCAACTGAATTATAACAGGAAATTATAGTGATGGAAAAATGTTGCATGAGAAAACATTGTATGGGTAATTTGGCTGTGTACAAAAATACAAAATACAGATTGCCACTGGCCAGTGCTGTGCGGCGTGGAGTTTGTCATATTTATTACAGGGAGTGCAGGGGGAAAAGCCCCCTGCATTACCTCCTGCACTGGTGTGTAGTGTTTTGCCTCTCTGCCCCACTCCTTTTTTGCACTATTTTAACTTGCGAAAAATTTCCATGCGCTATTTTTGTTTTCCCGAATTCTGTAGTGGTTATTTACTTACACATTTATCATTTTGTATTATGACATGATGCTGGCCACTAGACACCAGGGAAGCAAACAAAATATTACAGGGGCTGCAATTGGAGGGGGGGGTGCCACTAGACACCAGGGAAAGGAAATAAAATATTATGGGGACCATAATTAGAGGGGAGGAGTGCCACTAGATGCTAGGGAAAGAAATTAATATCACAAGGACGACAATCAGAAGGGGGGCCACTAGACACCAGGGAAACAAACAATATTACAAGGATAGTGATTGGGGAGGCAGAGTTCCACTAGACACCAGGGAAATGGCAGCTCACTGCTCTCACTCCAGCCCACAGCACGGATTCCAGCTGCAGCTGCAGAAGTCAAAAAAGTCCTGCTGCTCTCATACAGAGAACGTGGGTCAAGGCTACTTCTCTCTAAGTTGGGCACCTGGGATTTTGGGCCCATAGAAAAGGTATTTCTGCCCTCATTTTAAAAACAAACATCTGAATCCTGCTAAACCTGGTCCATTTAGTTAGGTTTTATTGTTTGTTTTTAAATCTCAACATTTGTATATATTTTGCACACTTGTTATTTCATGGAAAAATCAACCAGATGGCAGTTGTCACAGCAGAAAAAAATGTTTGGTGCCATGCCAAGCAAGTGGTGTGCAACAAAAAAATGGTCCTCTTGATATAAAAATTTTCATTTGCACCAGATTGTCATCTCAAAACCCTAGTGTATATGCTCAGAATGGAAAACAATAAACTTTAAAGACTTATAACTCTGGAATGATTTAATATTTTCTCACTAGACCTATCAAAGGCATTGCCTTAGGACATGACACATGTTCCTTGCAAGTTTGGAGAAAAAAAATCTATGCCATGTAGGCTGTAGATGAGAGCAAAAAAAAAAAACTCATATTAAGTATAGGAAAAAAGTTAGCATTTTATGAAACTTGACATATGCGTATCTTAGAAACCATACAAGCTTCCATCACAGAATATCCACAGATCAAGACCTTGCCTCCTAGACAACACATGCAAAATTTCAGCTCATTTCGTCAAATGGTGCCAAAGATACGAGTATTAATGTGCAAAGTTAGGGGTTTAACATTGAACACCCTACTCAACCCTAACTATAGTGGTGCTACTGCTACACTATAATATATTCTTTGCAAAAAAATACAAAAGGTGGTGGTGTTTTCCTTGAGTAAAGAAAGAACTTCATGTCTGACATTGTTTGTTCAGGGAATGGGGCAGGTATTAGGGTTGACAACCTCAAGGAAAACCCCACGACTGATTCGCCAAGATTTCAGAGACCCAAAACCCTAATGTTGTTTCCTTTTGCTGCTTGGGGAGTAGGGGTGAGGAGTTAGGGTTGGAAACCCTAGCGCCACATTTCCCTACTTTTCTGGCATTAAGCTGAACCCTAACTGGTGCATTAACGTAGTTTTTTGCAAAGAATATGTTTTCTTTTTGAGATAGTGGAATCATATCTTCATTCACACGGGTCTCAAAGAGACCCGTGTGAACAGATACAAATGCACAGGGGCCTTTGAGCCCTGCATCAAGGGAAGATGCCATGTGCCTACAGAAGTGCAGGGCCATTGCAGACCCTGCACTTTCGTGCAGTGACGGATGTGAAGAATTCATGGGGCTGTTTGGTGAGCTATTATTGACATGCACAGTATGTTTATCAGAGGTCCCCAATTTATTAAAATATTGTAATGTAAGCAAAAATCTGTAACAGAACTCACCCCATTACTAGTACAATCTGATTGACAGACAGACAGACAGATGGATGGATGGGCAGGCAGACAGACAGAGAGATAAGATTTCAGGCATTGGGAAAAGTCCTGGGTTTGGTGTTGTTTGGGTTATTCATATCAGATATCTCACGTGGTATTAGGAGCAAGATTAGTCTGTTTGCAGATGATACCAAGATAGGAGTGGTGGTGGATGACATAGAGGGGTGGCAGGGGCTACAGGAGGACCTGATCAAACTGGAGGAGTGGTAGGTTATGGGCAATTGAGCTTCAATGCGAAGAAGTGCAAGGTTATGCACTTTGGAGCAAGGAACCCATGGAGGAGCTACCAGTTGGGAGGGGTTCAGATAGAGGTCACAGAGGAGGAAAAGGACCTAGGGGTGATCATAACAGGTAACATGAACAACTCAGCTCAGTGCAGGAAGGTGGCAGCTAAGGCCAACAAGATGCTGGGGTGTATTGCGAGAGGAATCTCATCCAGAAATAGGGATGTGATCCTGCTGCTGTGCAGGTCACTAGTCAGGCCACATTTGGAGTACTACATGCAGTTCTGGTGTCCCTTTCTAAAGAAGGATATCAGAATGCTGGAGGGGGTGCAGCGTACAGCAACTAAGATGATCCAGGGGCTGGGGGGCAAAACCTATGAGGACAGGCTGACTGAGATGAATGTGTACACCCTGGAGGAGAGGAGGGATCGGGGGGAATATGATTGAGACCTTCAAATATTTGAAGGGGATTAACAAAACACAGGGGTGCACCCTATAGAAGTCTATGGAGAAGGATTTCAATACATGTTTCTAAATGATTATGCAAACTTGAAGAAAAATAAAACCTCCGATCAACTAATAGGGCCTTATTAGTTGATTGGTGGCTTTCATTTTTCTACAAGTTTGGAGTACTACATGCAGTTCTGGTGTCCCTTTCTAAAGAAGGATATCAGAATGCTGGAGGGGGTGCAGCGTACAGCAACTAAGATGATCCAGGGGCCGGAGGGCAAAACCTATGTGGACAGGCTGACTGAGATGAATGTGTACACCCTGGAGGAGAGGAGGGATCAGGGGGGATATGATTGAGACCTTCAAATATTTGAAGGGGATTAACAAAACACAGGGGTGCACCCTATAGAAGTCTGTGGAGAAGGATTTTAATACATGTTTCTAAATGATTATGCAAACTTGAAGAAAAATAAAACCCTCCGATCAACTAATAGGGGCCTTATTAGTTGATTGGTGGCTTTCATTTTTCTTCAAGTTTGATTAATCAGAAACATGTACTGGAAATCCTTCTCCATAGACTTATGGGGCTTAATTTCCACACTCCTGCTTAGATATCACAAATGTCTCTACGCAGGGCAGTGCCGACGGACTGAGAAGTGGAAGGGAATGCCTGGACGTGGGTTCGGTTTCAGTTATGATCCCTTCGCTCCCTCCCTCACAGGACCTCATAAAAACTCTACTTTTTGCTGGAAAAGGCTAGCACAGACATAAGGTAATAGGATGTGAAGCCCACATACACATCTGAAAAAATTCCTTTAAACTGCAACTAGCAATTCAGGCAACTGGATCACAGCAGTACATAAGTAGATGTGTCATCAGGTAGCAAATCATAGCAACAAGAGGTATGCTACACTGACTGACTGATTCTACATATTTTTTAAGGACAACTACACAAGTGCATTCTGCAGTGAGATCTTTGGGCAACCAGAGCTCTATCATTATAAAATTAACTGTCCCTTGGGCAAATACTTAGCTAGTGTCTGGCAGGGTAAGCCACTCATAGTGTGATACAGCTTATTTAAATTTTAATTTGGTTCTTTCTTCCCCAGTCCCACTTCTACCAAGCCTCTAATTTTTATAAATCATGTCCTGTCTCTCACTCACACAAAGTCATATTTTTTAAAGATCCAAATAAGAGTTTAGGCTCTAGTTTGGCCTCCACCTTTAAATCAGGTTCTCTCTCACATGAAAAGCAATATTTTCATCTATTATAGCCCAAAATGAAATTTTAGGCTCCAGTTTGACCTCTGCTCCCAGTCCTCCCAGGCATCCACCTAGTCCAGCATTAGGGGTGCGTTAGTATGGAATAGTATTTCCCGAATAGCATAAATAATGCACTATTCATTTTATTTTAATCCAGATAATTAATGGTAGCAGAGTTCGTCCACTATTCCTATTTATATCCATGTAGCTGGAAGCCTGCAGAGGGAAGGACAGCCAGAAAGCAGCTACTGTTGTTTTTCTTGCTTTATTTGTAGACTGAAACAGCTACTGAGTGCTAAGTTTAATACTGTTTACAGACAGGAGCAGTTTCTTGCAAACGGAGCAGCTACTGTTAAGTTTCTTTTTGGGACTCAAGCAGCTATTGGGAGTGAGCTTCTGTTTTGCAGATGGTGAGTTCTTTTTCAGACTGAAGCAGCTACTAGGTGTTAAGTTTCATATTGTTTACAGACGGGAGCAATTTCTTTCAGACAGGAGCAGCTACTGTTCAGTTTCTTTTGTGTGACTGCAGTAAACTGATTTTTGTTCTTAGTTGTTATGCCATTTCTTTTGATTTCAGCTTCTTACTGCAGGTTCCTTGTGTTTTTTCCTCAGGAGGTAGCAGCAACAGGAAGAGCCCTCCCACCTCCTCTCCACCGATCCACCGCTGCCCTATCCAACTATATAAGCACTGAAATATAAGTGACAGCTGAAACTTCCTGTTCAGGTGCAGGAAGAACGGAACTACAAGGACACATATATAGGCACCTAGATTAAGGACAAACATAGCACAGCAGGAGGAAAAGGGATTACAAAAAACTTTTGTTCAAAAAAGCAAAGCAGGAACAGACAGATAAGAAAGGGAAGATGCTGGCAGTGGTGCAATGCAGTGGCTGTGGGGCGGCAGACTGGGGGGACATTTGGATACTGAAGTGCTGCCCCATCTGCAGACACCTCTCTGGGCTAAGAGCAGAGGTTACTAGTCTCCAGGCCGACTTGGCTGGGATTCAGGACCTCCACCCCACCCAGGGACCACCAAGTATGCCACTGCTTCCTCAAAGGCTGTCTAGCAGGGTAATGGATGGACAATGGTAGGCTCAGGGAGGGTGAGAGCAGTGGACAGAGGCAATCCCCAAATGGTGAAACTACAGATCTCCCACACCATCCTGTGGAGTGGGAGTTCAAAGTGCCACCTGAAGTAATCACCAAGAAGGATGAGCAGGTCCTCCATGATGGAGCTCAAAGAGTGGGTGTCAGGGACCCCAAAGGAGGAGGAGGAAGCAAATCCTGTTTGGGGACTCCATTGTTAGGGAATAGAGTTGGGGACAGATAGTGGGGGAGAGAGGTGGTTGAGGACTTAGCCAGAGGCACTGATCAGAGGGATGGGGAACAGATCCTGAGGATCGAAGGACAGTAGCAAGGAAGGGGAGCTGGATGTCATTGTCCACCTGGGATGAATGACCTGACAAGGGATGTGACAGGGATTGGGACAGTGCAGGAGGAGTTTAGATAGTTGAGGAGGGACCTTAGACAGGTAGCAAGCTGTGACCTTCTCGAAGGTTCTGCCTGTCTATGGCAAGAGGGGCTAGGAAACTCTGCACCAGGGAATTGAATGCATGGTTGAAGGAATGGTACAGTGCTGGCCCAGTGGTTCTGAGGGCTGAGGCACTGATGCCTTACCTCTGGTCATGCCAGTGACCTGAGTTTGAGAATGAGTATGGGTCATCGGAGAGATGGCATGGGGGAGCAGGATTAAGGGAGCTGAAAGGCAGTTGTCTTCTCCGGGAGGATTCTGCCACCACTGCAGTTTCACTGCCCCTGGATGGAGGTCAGCGGGCAGTGTAGGCGAGCAGGTGGCAAGCAGTGGGAGGGTGTCATGGTACTGCGGCGTGTGCATGCCTCCACACGTGCACGTGTGACTGGAACAGGGTCATGAGAAAACTGGAGAAAAATACAGGGCATAAACACAATAATAAAAAAAAAAAAAAGAAGGAATGATTCAGAGAGGAGGGATTTGGCTTCATTGGGGACTGGTGCCCCACCTACAGGGATGAGGGTATGTACAGGGGCAATGGCCTGCATCCATCCAGAGAGGGAACCAAGATCCTTAGTGAACAGTTTAAATGCTTAATTGGTAAGCATTTACGCTAGCCAAGAAGGGAGGGGAAAGAGACAGGGAAACAAAAATTGGCCTCTCCCACAGGGTCACTGGGCAAGTAACGGAAATAATGAGGGAAAGACAACCGGAAAAGGAACAAATAACGATAACTGTCAGGGAGTGAAAAACAGGAATATAACAAAGAAAAACAGTAGATGCATGGGGATGATTGGGAAAAGAGAAAAGAGTATAGGATAGCAACCTAACCTGAGAACCATGAAAGTCCATGTCTGAGTCTCAGCAAACAAGTTGACAGAGAATTGGAGCTACAATGTATTTATACAGACTTGGACATAGTAGCCATTGTCATGCGCATACGTACAATGTAAACAAGCACTGGGAAGATTGCCATACCAGGTTAGACTCTGTTTAGAATGGGCAGGATAGGTAGAAAGTGGGAGAAGTGGTTCTTTATGCAAGGGATAGTATAAAAGCCACAGAAATACTGGGGAGCAGGAAGAGTGGGAGATACTGTGGGATCACTCTGGAGAGAAGAAAAGGGGCAACTATTCAGATGGGAGTGATTTACAGATCTCCAACTCGGTGGAAGATGTGGATAAGGAAATGACAGAAGCAATCCTAAGGAAGACTCACAAGGGGGAAGTATTGCTGGTAGGTGACTTCAGTCTATCGGATGTGGATTGGAGCCTCCCTTCCACAGCTACAGCCAGGAGTAGAACATCCTAGATGCCATGCAGGGGGGATTTCTCAGGCAACTGGTATTGGATCCTAACCAAGAGGGGGTATTACTGAACCTAGTACTGACAAACGGTGACAGTGTGACTGCTGTTGCAGTGGGGGACCACCTGGGGACCAGTGAGCACTGTACAGTGTGGTTTGATATAAGTTCTGGGTCAGAAACAAGTCACAAAAGGATGAAGGTGCTGGACTTCAGGAGGGCTGATTTTAAGAAATGGAAGAATACCTCAGGAACACCCTAGCAGTGATAGGAAAACTGAAGGGAGTTGAGGAACAGAGAGCAAAAATAAAATAAGGCATTGAACAAAGCGATGAACCTCTGCATTAGGCAGGTTAGCAAGGGCAAGAGATAAATAAGACCACTATGGTTCTCTAAGGAGGTAGCAGAAAAAGTGAAAGCAAAATTTAAAAGGAAGATCCTCCCATCACAGGGCGCTGGCTGTGCCAACTCCGACCACCATTACAAAAATAAAACCAAAAATTTCCCTGGTGTCTAGTGGACACCCCCACCCTGTCAGGTAGTGCCTCCCCCAACCTGACCCAAAATGGGCCACCTGCACAGCCCTACACTCACCTCCATGCCCGGTAGCCCAACTGAGATCTCAATGAACGAGCACATGCTTGCATATGCGCTTTCATTGACAGTCAGCCAGCTCATCATCATTGTAGGGATGTTTTCAGGGGCTAAAGAAAGGAGGGGCTACTCCAGTCCTGGCAGGGGATGGGGAATGACAATGTGGACCCCATCACCGGCTTTTCCAGTGAACAGAGCAGCCAGCCTTCCTTCTTTAGCCCTGAAACATCCTCCCCGCCAACGCCATAAGTTGGTGATTGAATGAATGAATGAGCATGTGGTTGTACAAGCACACGCCATTCTTTGAGAGGTTAGTCAGCTGACAGCCACGGAGGTGAGTGGAGGCTGTGCCGGGTGGTCTGGGGTCGGAGTGGGGTGAGCGGATGGGAGCATTATCTGACAGGGTGGAGATCCACTAGACACCAGGGAAATTTTGGTTTATTTTGTAATGGTGGTCAGCTCAGCGTATGCCCTGTGAATGGGGGGATCTTCCTTTGGAACAGGGCAGCGATCAGTTTGAGGAAGACACTAGCTTCTGCTAGACACACCAGGGAGGATATAATTTTACAAATTGGGATGGCGATCAGTTGGGCGGGTGGGATCACTAGACACCAGGGAATGTGGGATAGACTTTATGCGAGTCGTGATGGGGGGGTAACATTTTTTCATATTGGGACCAGGCAGCAATTGGTGGGGGGGTGCACTTGACACTGGGGAGGGGAGATCTGTTAGGGGGGCACTACTACAACTAGTAGTAGCCTAGCCACATATACTGGCAAAACATTGAAAAAGGTACAGCAAAGACCATTACAGTGACAAATTTGAGATTGTCCCTGTAATAGTCCCAAAGTTCCGGTGAAGTCAGGAATTTTGCACCGCGGAATATTTTGTGCATTTCATGAAATATTCCACAGCTGCAAAATGTGGTCTGTGGAATTTCACCCATGAAATGCAGAAGTTCACCCGCAAATGGCAGAATTTCACCAGCAGTGACGAAATTCAGCCACTCGTGAGCAAAATTCTGCATTTCCCTTGTGGAATTTCATACTTCGCACCAGCAGAACATTTTGTGAAATGCACAGATTTCACAAAATATTTAGAGGAGCAAAATTTGTGGACTTCTCCCATCTCTACCCGCTGTACACCAGTACCAGTTTCGCTGGTGTTTCACCCCCTTGCAAATCAACTCCACCTTGCAAAACACAGTGATTTTCTGACGGGTGAAATTTCGACACCCGAAGTTTCACCCGTTGATGTCAGGGATTTGGATGACTCTGTTGTCAAAAGAACTTTGTGGAACTACCTAGCCAAATTCGCAAAATACTAAGTTTGAACTCTGCTGGTGGTAATACCAAACTCCACATTTTGTGGAGTGTTTTTTTTGGGGGGCCAAGCAGGGCTTCGTACACCGATCCACTTCACGATATGGGGAAGATATGTGAATTTTGGGGGGGGAGCGAATTTTCCTCACTTTGCACATCTCCAGTTTTTAATGCAAGAAAGTGCAAAGTCATGCATCTGGGGCACTGGAACTCGGGGGCAATATACCAAATGAGAGGAAAAGTACTAAAAGTCACAAAGTAGGAAAGGGACCTGGGGTGATAATTTCTGATTACATAAAGGTAGCTAGACAGTGTGATGAGGTAATGGGAAAAGATAGTGGAATACTCGGATGCATAGGGAGAGGTATCACCAGCAGAAGGAGGGATGTAATATCGTCCCTGTATAGATCACTGGTGAGCCTCCACCTCGAGTACCGTGTTCAGTTTTGGAGGCCCCATCTCTGAAGGGACATGGACAGAGTGGAGGCGGTCCAAAGGAAGGCAACCAAGATGTTGCAGGGTCTACATCAGAAGCCCTACGAAGAAAGACTCAGTGATGTAAATATGTACTCCCTAGAAGACAGGAGGAAATGGGGAGGATATGATAGAGACATTTAAGTACTTAACAGGAATAAACAAGCATTTGTCAATGCCAAATGTTGCTTGCTTGTATGTGCTGTTTAGGTATTTGGAAGTGATGGTTCCATGCCTTCCTCCCAAGACATCCACGGTGTCTTTCCGTTCAGTATTCACAGAAGAGTGGGAGGGGCAAGGGTCACAGCAGTACAGCAGTTGCCAAGGGGGTGAAGAAGTGGACAATAGTCCATTCAAAGGCAAAAGAGTCCTGCAGGAGCTCACTAAATTGAAGCTGGACAAAGCGATGGAACCAGATGGCATATGCCCAAGGATATTAAGAGAACTGCGAAGGGAGATAGCAGTACCTCTGACAGCCATGTTCACTAAGTCATTCAATATGAGTGAATTGGAAGGCACATGTGATCCCTCTACACAAGTCCGGCAGCAGGGAGGAGGCAGGGAACAATAGGCCGCTCAGCCTCACCTCAGTAGTGGGAAGATCATGGAGACATTGCTTAAAGAAAGGATAGTGGGGCATCTAGAAGCCATCAGAGCCCAGGACCATAGACAACATGGATTCACAGTGGGGACATCATGTCAGACAAATCTGGTTGATTTCTTTGACTGGGTGACAAAGGAAGTGAATCAGGGTGGGGCAGTGGACAACGCTACCTGTGATTTCAGCAAAGCCTTGACACCATCCCATATAGGAGGCTGATAAACTAGCTGGGTAGGCTGGGCATGGGGGAAAGGGTACTAAACTGGGTTAGAAACTGACTAACAGACAGGAGGCAGAGAGTGGTGGTAAATGGGTGCAGTCTAGGGAGAGGGGTGACCAGTGGGTGCTACGGGATCGGTCCTGGGCCAGTCCTGTTCAATGTCTTTATTAGTAACATTGCAGAACGTCTGAAGGAATTTTTCACCAAATTTCAACATAGCCATTTTAAGACCTCTGCTCATGAACAGTGTCACTGTGATTTTCTTAATCTGTCCCAAACATTGATTACGCACACGAATGCACCATTGTGCGCTACATGCACGGAAACACATTTTGAGCAACATGTGAAAAATGACAGCTGTACTGCTCATAAGGAGGTGTGGTAAAATGGCAATGTTGAAAATCTGGAGTGCAAATATGAAAAATTTGCAAACTTACGAGCATGCGTAGAAACTGCGCAATGCACGCTGGTAAAACAGTCATTTTAAGGAATTTTTTCACCAAATTTTCAAAATAGCCATTTTAAGACCTCTGCTCATGAACAGTGTAACTGTGATTTTCTTAATATGTCCCATACATTGATTTTGCACACTGACTGCGCCATTGTGCGCTACATGGCTGGAAACATGTTTTCAGCGAGATGTGAAAAATGACAGCTGTACTGCTCATAAGGAGGTGTGGTAAAATGGCAATGTTGAAAATCTGGAATGAAAATATTGAAAATTTGGGAACTTATGAGCGTGTGTAGGATCAGCACAACAAATGCTCGTAAAACAGTAATTTTTGGGAATTTTTTCACCAAATTTTCAACATAGCTATTTTAAGACCTCTGCTCATGAACAGTGTCACTGTGATTTTCTTAATGCATCCCATACATCGATTTCACACACCGACTGTGCCATTGTGCGCTACATGCACAGAAACACATTTTGGGCGCGATGTGAAAAATAACAGCTGTACTGCTCATAAGGAGGTGTGGTAAAATGGCAATGTTGAAAATCCAGAGTGCAAATATTAAAATTTGCAACTTACGGGCGTGCGATGAGAACTGCATGCAACGCGCTATAAACAGTCATTTTTGAATTTTTCACCAAATTTCAACATAGGCTTTTTGAGGCCCACCTCATGAACACTGGCTCTGTCATTTCATTAATCGGTCCCGAAAGTGATTTCATGCAGTGACCACGAAATCACCCTTCGGGCCTGATTAAGGCCATGACAGTGACAGAATTCATGAGGAGGGGTCCCAAAAATCCCATATTGAAAATTTAGTGCCAAAATTCAAAAAAATGCCTGAGATATGCAGCAAAGTTGAAAAAACCCTATCTATCCCATTATACAGTTTACCGGCATTTCCTCAGTTCGTGGTCGACTTTGAAGAGTGCAGACGTGTTCCCGGTCCACCGAAGATCTTTGTGCGAGGTCTGGAGGTAAGTATGGGGTGGGGGTGTGTGGGGAGGCAGGGTGCGCAGTGGGTGGGTGCGGGTTGTGGGAGGGGGGCAGGGAGAAGTGCTGAGGGACAGTTTTTATTTGCAGGTTTATTTTTTTTTGTACTAAGACGACGAGGGACATTTGCGGCAGCTGAAAGGCTGTTTGAGGGGGCTGGAGCCGACGGGGGATTGGGCACCCCCGTCGGCTATAACATTTTGCCACGCTGGGGTGGGCTCCCAGTGTGGCACCTGGATGCTGAAGCCGTGGAGCCGACGGGGATTGGGCAATTCTGTCGGCTATAATAAGCTTTGCCATGCTGGGGTGGGTCCCCAGCGTGGCACCAGGAAAGCTTTGGGAGGGTGTACAGCCGTGGAGCCAACGGGGATTGGGCACCCGGCTATGACAGTTTTGCCATGCTAGGTGGGCTCCCAGCGTGGCACCTGGACAGCTTTGTGGGGGGGCGGAGCCAACAGGGGGGATTGAGCACCCCCGTCGGCCGTACAGTGTGTGCATGGGGGGAGGGAGCTCTGCTCACTGAAGCGGAGATCTCCCTTTCAACTGTATGCCACTGCATTTTCAACTTGTCCTAGACAGCTGCAGCAGTGATTGGCGAACTGCGACCATGCCTGCAAACACACTGACTGAATTGGAAGAGAGGGTGCCACACCTCCGAAAACTCGAATGATGGCACTATGTTTCTTGCACATGCATGCAAGCAACATAAACAGGTACAGGAAGGGAGCATTTTCCAAAGGAAAAGATGCTCGAGGACAAGGGGATACAATATGAAGCTGGAGGGGAGAAGGCTCAAGAGTAACATTAGGAAGTACTTCTTCACAGAGAGGGTGGTGGTCATTTGGAACAGCCATCCAGAGGAAATGATGAGCTAAAACAGTCAAAAGATTCAAGAATGCACAGAAAACACAAAGGAATCTTGAAGTAAGGGGGATGTAAGCTGAACAAGTAGGTCTCTGGTGGATCTATAGGTAGGAATTTTGGGCAGACTGGCTGGGCTAAATGGTTCTTATCTGACGATAACTTCTATGATTCTATGTCAAATACTATCTTTAAAAAAGTCCCCACCCTCCTCCCCAGTCTAGAGCCTTTAAAACACACAAGCTTTCCAACCCCACCACCCTCAAGCTAGAACCCCATTTCCTCTTCCCCGTCATCCACAATTTGAGATTAAAGTACGATTGAAAAACGCCAATGATGGATGACTAACATAACCTGCCTGTCTCCACAGCCAGCCACCATCTTTCAGTGATTGTCACAGTAAAAGAACTATGCCCCACTCCTTCACCCAAGCAGCATCACCCTCCCGCACCCAATTCACAAGCAGACAAGTAAGAAGGTGACCAACACAGCCTCTTTCCTCCCTCCACAGCCAGACACTTCCTCACCTAGTAAAACCAGCTGGACATGGTGGGTTATGCAGTTTGACTATATCTGAAGTTTTTTTCACAAATTATTATTTTAATATCAAACTGAGGAAGCTGGGGTGGAGGAGGATGGGATTGGGGTTCTAATTGAGAGTGGGGGAGCTTGTATATTTTAAAGGATCAAAGTTGGGGAGGAGGGGGTCTGTTCTTTATCTCTTTGAAATGAACAACAAGTATGAATTCTGAACACTTGAATATTTGGGGGACTGAATATTTAGAATAAGGTGTTCCCACACCTCTATCCACCACCACCAATGCAAACTTCAACCTGTCCTCTTTAAATTACTTGCCCAATACCCGCCTGCCGGACCCTGCTACTACTCCAGTCTCTGTCTCTCTCTTTGACTTTTTGTAATGATATTATTTCCTTTCAGGTATTTTTGGCAGTGTAGTTTAGCTTTAGCCCCCTCCTGCCCAATACCCAGTCTGGCCTGCCTCCTGCAGGCCCTGCTACTGCTCCAGTCTCTGTCTCTTTAGGTGTGTTAACACTACCTAGCTGTATCAGTTTGCGTTGTGGTGCAAGCTGAGCCATTCAACCTGCAGTGACAGTGCTGTCTGTTTACACATAACTCTCCTGCATCGGTGCGAGTGAATGTCCATTGTTTTAGTAGAATTTCCATTGGGGGTTGGATAGCAGCACTGACAGTCAAGTAATTTGATGACATCTCAAACTGAAACTGGCGGTAGTGTAATAATCAGACTCACCCCACACTCTGAGGTGGCTCAATTTTACTGCCCAGCTACAGTATTTGTCGACTTCGATGGACACTGTTAGGCAGGGGACATGTTACTAGAGGGCAGGAATGGCGTGGGTATCATGGTGTTGCATTGGTGCATGCAGAGCAGCATATTTATACACAATGTGCAGGTGCTGATCAGGTCATGTAAATGGGCCTTTTGATTTTTTTAAAGATATTATTTTCTTTCAGGTATTTCTTTCAATGCAGTTTTGCTGTAGGCCCCTCCTGCCCAATGCCATTGCCCACAGCCTGGACTGCCTACTGCCAGGCCCTGCTACTACTCCAGTCTCCACCTCTGTCTTTGATTTTTTTTTTTTAAGATATTATTTTCTTTCAGATATTTGTTTCTGTGAAGTTAAGTTCTAGACCCCTGTCTCTAGCCATAATGTATGCTGCCTAGATTGCTACCAGGTCCTGTTCTGCACTAGTCTCTGATTTTTTTTTTAATGGTAACATTTTCTTTCAAGTATTTTTTTTTTTAGTCAACCTTAGCTGTAGTGTCCCTCCCCCCACTGCAGTGCTTACTGCCCTTGACATCCTGCCAGGCCATGATCCTGCTGCTGCTGCAGTCTCTCGGGGTCTTTCTCTCTCTCTCTGCCAGTTGACTAAGGTACAGTAAGGTACCTGTACGCTCCTGTTGCTACATTCACTTCTGGGAAGGGTGGAAGGTAAAAAGTAGGCCTAAACCAGAATAGTAGCAGCATCCTATTTAGGTAAGAGTTTAAGGAATGTAAACCAGATGCAGGACAGCACAAGTATCAAAAAGCAAACCAAAAGAAGGAAAACTAGAAACACCCTATCAGGGATAAGGGTACATAAGTAGTTCCTGGTAACACAGGAGAAAAGAAGTTGGAAATGCTGGGAGTGATGCAGTGCAGTGGCTGTGGGGCAGCAATTTTAAGAGAGACTCCTGAGACTGGAAGGCAGTATAGTGCAGTGGTTTAAGGCTCTGAGCTGCAAACCTGAGACCTGAGTTTGAACCTACAGCCCTCACTTGCATACTGTGTGACCCTGAAAAGTCACCTAACTTCTTGTCCTCCCAGGCTGTACCTGTAAACAAGCTTTCAGCTTAGTGTGTCTCCTTGTTAAAAAAAAAAAGACTGCAATGCTGCCCCATCTGTATGCACCTGTCTGGGTTGAGAGAGGAGGTCGTTAGACTCCAGGCCTATTTGGCTTGGATTTAGGTGACCTTTTCCATCACCCAGGGGTCACCAAGTCTGCCACTGTTGCCTCTGAGGATGCTAGGGAGGTGGAACTCCTGGACTATGGTGTGCTCGTGAACGGCGGGGGTGGTGTGTCAAAGGCACATTCCTCAGTCGGTACCTCTATACAATTCCTACACTGTTCTGGTGAGGCAGGACTGCCAGGAAAAGGGAATTCTGGTAGAGGCCTTTGAGGATCTTGAAGTCCTCTGTAGAGGAGATCCCAAGGAGGGTGGAAGAGAATCCCAGAGGAGGAGTAAGAAACTTCTGGTGGTGGACTCAATTGACAGGGAGACAGATTTGGAAACTGGAAAGGAGGGGAGAGGGAGGTTAGGTGCCTACTTGGCACCATGGCCCAGAGGGATAGGAAGTGAATCCTGAGTATCACTAGGGCAGCAGGATGGGCAGCAAAGCTGAATGTCATTGTCCACCTGAGGGCTAATGACCTGGCTTGAGATGGGACTGAGATAGTGCAGGGGGAGTTTAGCGAGCTGGGAAGGGGTCATAGATAATGAAGTCTGTGTCTTTTGCTGAGGTACTGCCTGTCTACGACAGAGGAAAGGACAGGGATCTCCAAACCAGGACCTTCAACTCATGGTTGAGTGAATGTGCAGAAGGGAGGGGTTCAGCTACATTTTTGGCTGGGGGTCCACCTGGAGGATAAAGACCTTTATAGGGGTGATGGCCTACATCCATCTGGGAGAGGAACCACAGTCTTCAGTGGATGGTTTAGATGTTAGTTTAGTGAACATTTAAACTAGTCGAGGTGGGTGCTGGAAGAGATCAGGGAGGTAAAAACTGCCCTTCCACAGGCTGAAGTAGAGAGCAGAGAGAACCCAAGAGGAGTGGAATCCCTGGCATGTAAATTAGTACACAAAGCAGGGTGGAACAAAAGAAGGGGATGGGAGCAGGAGCATTAAAAAGAGAGGGGGAAGAAGGGAAGACAAAAAGGAAAAAAGGAGTGTAACAAAAGGAGTGGTAACAAAACCTGGAAAGCCATGTGTATGAATAGTAAACGTCTTGGAAATAAGATCCCAGACCTAGAGGCCAACCTGGATATTTTGACCATTACTGAGTTATGGTGCACTGAAAAGCATGACTGGGTCATGGTCATACCAGGCTATACTCTGTTCAGGAAGGACAGGGTGGGAAGGAAAGGAGGGGATGTGGTACTTTATCTAATGAAGGACATAAAAGCGATGGAGATACAGGGAATACGGGGGGGGGCAGAGGCACTATGGGTCACCCTAGAGATGGGGAATGGAGCCAATATTTGTACTGGTTTGAGCTAAAGACCTCCAACATAGTGGGAGTAGTTAGATAAGGTACTGACAGATGCCACTAGCAAGACAGCAGAAAATTAGGAAGCACTGCTGGTGGGGGACTTCAATCTGACAGATGATGATTGGTGCCTCCCAGTTGTGGCATTGGCTAGAAGCAGGAAAATCCTGGACTGACTGCAAGGGGTATTCCTCAGGCAACTAGTCAGTGAACTCACTCATGATGGGGCATTACTACACCTCTTGATGGGGCAATACTGGACCTCGTACTCACTAAAAAAGTCAGTGTTGCAGACATCAACATGGGAGGCCACCTGAGGACCAGTGATCACCCTATTGTGTGGTTCAGTATAAAGATGACTGTGGAATTGAACCACACAAAGATGAGGATCCTGGACTTCAGAAGGGCAGATTTTAAAAGATGGGTGAATGCCTCAGGAATGACCTGGCAAGGAGGGATGAACAGGGTGGGATGGAGGAACAGTGGGGTAATCTAAAAAGAGCTATAGTGAAGGCAACAAACTTCTATGACAAGGAAGTGAGCAAAAGCAAGAGGAAAAAGAGAACACAGTGGTTCTCGAAAGATGTGGAAGAAATGTAAAAGCTAAGAGGCAGCACTCAGAAGGAATAGGGAGATGCAGATGGTGGATGATAGGGAGGCATATCAGGGGAAAAGAGGGAAGCAGGGAGAGCAGTAAGGAGAACAAAGGCACAAACTGAAGAGAGAACAGCCAAGGCAGTAACAAAAGGGGGACATTTTTTAAAGGTAAGCCAGTCCAAATTCTCTCATAGGGATTTGCATATGTTTCCCATGATGCTTTGCATTATTGGGGTATGTGCAATTGTGTTTTCTTTAAAATTTGGCTGTATGGCTAATATCCTCTGGGATAACCCATGCCTCAGGGCATTTGCTCTGGGGTTCTTTTGTAAGACATTTTTTAGGTACTGTATGTAAGCAAAAAGAGGAAGGCCAGGGTGGGATTGTAACTTTAAGAAGGAAAGGTGGGGAGCGACTGTGCAGAGTGGTACCAGAAAAAGGCAGACATCCTTAACAAATACAGTACTTTTGTTCAGTGTTCACAGAAGAAAGCAAGGGGGGATGGGTCATAGAAATGTAACAGGAGCATGGGAGGGACGGAGATGGACACTAGTCTATTTTCAGAAGAGAGAGTCCTAAAGGAATTTACAAATCTGGAAGTGAACAAAGCAATGGGCCAGATGGGGTCTACCCAAGGATATTAAGGAGCTCAGGAGGTACTGGTTGCATCTCTGACAGTCCTATTTAACAGCTCATTGAAAACAGGAGTGGTCCAAGAGGACTGGAGCAGAGCAGATGTAGTCCCACTTCACAAAAGTGGCAGTATGGAAGAGGCTGGCAATTATAGGCCAGTAAGTTTGACTTGGTGGTGGGAAAGTTAATGGAATCACTGCTGCAAGAAAGGATTGAGAAATACCTTGAATCCAGTGGGTTACAAGACCTGAGGCAACATGGATTCATGGGGGGGGGGGGGAGTTATGTCAAAAGAACCTGCTAGATTTCTTTGCCTGGGTGACAAAGGAACTAGATCATGGTGGAGCAGTGGATGTAGCCTACCAACCTACCAATATTTCAGTAAATCATTCAACACACTTCCATATAGAAGACTAGTTAACAAGCTGGGTAGCTTAGGAGTGGGTCCAAAGGTGGTGAACTGGATAAGAAACTGGTTAGGGGATAGGCAGCAGAGGGTGGTGATAAACAGAGTTTCCTCCAAGGAAGGGTGGGTGACCAACGGAGTGCTTCAGAGATCAGTGCTGGAACAGGTCCTCTTTAATGTCTTTGTAAGTGACATTGTAGAGGAGGTAAGGAAGGTCTGCCTCTTTGCAGATGACACTAAACTCTGCAATAGGGTGGACACTCTGGGTGTGTGTGTGTGTGTGTGTGTGTGTGTGTGTGTGTGTGTGTGTAAAGGGTGAACGTTGACCTGAGAAAACTCAAGAAAGGGTTAAGGGCGTGGCAGCAGGACTTTAATGTGAAAAAGTGCAAAATAATGCACTTTTGGGCATAAAAACCCAGGGGCAGAGTACAAAATGGGTGGTGGTGATGGTAATGATGACCACCAAGTAGGAAAGAGTCCTTGGGTGATCATATCAGATGACCTAAAGGTGGCCAGGCAGTGTGACAAGGCAGTTGGGAGAGCTAGTGGGATGTTGGGGTGCATAGGAGGGGCATCACCAGCAGAAAGACGGAGGTGGTGTTGCTCTGTAAAGATTGCTGGTAAGACCCCACCTAGAGTACTGTGTCCAGTTCTCGAGACCACATCCCTGTAAGGACATAGACAGAGTGAAGGTGGGCTAGCCGCCTGCTGGTGCAGTGGCAGGTGCCGACTCAGGCACCGATGACCTGGGTTCGGGAACAGAACCATGCCAGAGGGCCAGCTGGGGAGAAGAATTCATGTCCTGCAACTGTTCTACTCTCCAGTGGGGAGGGGGGTAGTGTGTCCGGGCACTATAGACACCTAGCAGAGGCTGTGTGTACTGCAGCACCAGCGCCAGCATGTCAGGGGCTGGGCGGACCCTGGCCATCACTGCACATACCCGCCCACGTATATGGGGAAAAAACTCACACTGCCTGCCGATCTATGAAGTCTGCCCTCCACCTTAAGATTAGCCTCCAGGGCCAGCTCCCCCATCCTATACTAGTGTTGTGGTGCTTACAGGGAGGGTCAGCAACCCCGCCCTTGGGGGGCAAGCCAGCGGGATTTGAGGGATGTGCAGCTAAGTGGAGGTGGAGGTCAGATGGGTCCATGACCAGTAGATGTAAGGCAGCAGGTGGGGTACAAAAAAAATAAGAGTGGAGACGGGCTGGAGGAGGGCAACTAAAATGGTGCAGGGTCTGCATCAGAAGTCCTATTGTCTCTGGCATAGGTTGCATCCCTGAAAAACTTTTCAGATTCTTGGACTTTTTCTCAAAAATATAGCACATAAGTCACCAACCTACTGTATGTCAGAGACACTATGGACATCCTGGGAAATTGAATAATGTCAAATGGAAAAGTACATTTCTATGGCTCACAGTAGATGTGCAGAGTTTGTATACTTCCATTAATCATGATTTGGGACTCCATGCATTGGAACAGATGTCATTAGGGGTAGATCTCGTAAACATTATAAATGCTTAATTTTTACTTCTGGGCACTTAATTTGTATTAAATGTAGAATAAAGTATGAGGTGCAGTGTGTTATGAGAATTTAACACACACCCGATTTGTTGGATGGCACATAAACCCCGAGGGCGAAGCTGCTGTAGGGGATAACCAGCACTCTCTTCTCTTGGTCCCAGGGATCTACTGAGGCAGGTGGAACTTCCACAGGAGTAACTTCGGAAGCGTTGATAGGCCGGCCGTCATCATCTGGCCTATCCTGAGCTGTTTTTCCATTTTCTTGGTTCCTCCCTCTGTTGTGACGCTCATGCAGTGTTCCCGGTCTCCACTGGGGGCCGCTGCAGAGCAAAGTGATCCCACTAATCACCCCAGGAGATGAGAGCAGTCCTACAGATGCTCAATCCTCTCCTCCCATGCCAACCCCCGGCGTCCCAAGTCCGTATTCGAACCTGGGTTGCCGGCGTGGTTCGAGAAATTTATTTTTAATAAAACAAAATCCATACAGGGTGAAACTTTTTAAATGATACCGGTATCTGGATGATGTTATTGTGATATTGGATGGTATGCTGAAGTATTGCAGTTTGCTAACTGGTTGAATGACAATGCTTGAGGCCTGAAATTTTGTTTTAATATGCACCCAGATCAAATTCATTCATAGATTTATGTTTGATCAGTACAGTCGAGAGTACCCTAGAAACACTTGGGCATCAGAAACCCACTGCTGCCAGTACCCTACTTTTATCGAGCAGTGCTCATCCACATGAGACTATTGAAAACATTCATATAGTCAGTTTTTACGATTCAGGTGTAATTGTAGCACTTGGGAAAGATTACATATGGAATCTCAGGAGCTAATGACTCATTTGGAGAACAGAGGTTATAAACTACAAACTCTTGTGAAAGCATATAAAAAGGCAGAAACCACTGACAGAAATGAGTTATTACACCCTAAGAATAAAATCAATAATAGTGATAATGAAATTGTGTTTGTAACAGAATTCAATCATATTTCAAGTATTGTTGCAGGGATAATATGCCCAAAGTGGAAAATTCTTCAGACGAATAACATACTTAGACCAACTGTTGGTAAAAAAACAATAATTCCTTATCAAAGCAGCAAACCTGGCAGATATTTTGATTGAAAGCCATTATTCAGATAAGACGTCTGTGAAGGATAATAAGAGAATAAAAGGCTTCTATAATTGTGGTTCCTGCTTTGCTTGCAAATATGCAGTAAGATCTAAACAAGCCATCCACCATTAATGGATAAAAAAGTGAATACTGTGAAAGTACTGTTTTGATATACACTATTTGGTGTAATTGTTAGAAGGTATATGTGGGTAAATCCGTTAGGGAAACCCACACCAGAATTTTTGAACATCAGATATATACACCAGACCAAGTGTGACAGTGCAGTGGATCAGCATTTTAGGCATGCACATAATGGGGATATATCCTCTTTTATATTTGTGGTATATGATGGAATATGACCACTGCCACAAGGTGGTGATAGGAGGAGAAAACTGGAACATCTGGAAGCCCACTGGATCTGTGTCCTTTGATACCTAATGGTTCAAACAACAAAATTAATTTTACAGTTTTTCTGAGAGCCATTTTTATGTCGTCTTGCACACAGGCGCAAGCAACATAGTGGCACCATACGAGTTTTGGAGGTGTGCCACCTGCTCTGCCAATGCCCCACTCCATTTTTCAGGCAGGATCACACCACACCAATGAATGGCTGAGCTGTCTATGACAGCACTTCAGATGCAGTGGCATGCAGTTCAAAGGAAACCACTGCAATTTGCATACGGTCGGCAAGCAGCGGCTGTCATCAGCAATTTACATATTGCCGCGTCAGCAAGCAAAGGCTGTCGTCAGCTGCCTATCCATCCCCATGAAAGCTGATGGGGTGCCCAACCCCCCTATTGGCATGCCCCCTCCCCAGTTCCTTTGCCAATGGGGTAGCCCAATCCCCATCGGCATCATGTACCCCCATGTGTTGTGTGCCGAGGGGGTGCCCAATCCCCCTCAGCTCAAGCGCCCCCCCGCACACTGTATGGCCGACATGGTGCCCAATCCTCATCAGCTCTACTCCCCAATAAATATCCAGGTGGCATGCTGGGAGCCCACTCCAGCGGGCCAAAGTCCCTTGTCTCTTCTTTTTTTTAAACCCTGTAAAAAGAAACGGTCCTCGTGACTCTTTTGCCCACTCCCCAATCCAAGCTCACCCTCTATGCACCCCAGCTCCCACACCCCTCTCACCCCTACTTACCTCCAGAGCCTGGTGCGACGATCTTCGTGGACCAGGAACACGCCTGCACTCTTCAAAGCCGATCGCAAACTGAAGAAATGCTGGTAAGCTGTATAATGGCATAACATTTTATTTTAAACTTTGTGCATATTTCGCCATTTTTGAAATGTTGGCATCACATTTTCAACATGGAGTTTTGGGACCCTATCTCATGACTTAGTCACTGCTATTCATTATTCAGTCCCGATAGGTGATTTCACTGTCACTGTGTGGAATCACCTTTAGGACTGTATAATGAAATGACAGTGTCACTGTTTATGAGATGGCTCTCAAAAAGCCTATGTTGCATATTTGGTGAAAAATACTAAAAATGACTGTGTTACAAGCATGCATTATGCAGTTTCCACGCACACTCATAACTTTGCGAATTTGTAATATTTTCACCCAGATTTTCAATATTGCCATTTTTTTCACACCTGCTTATGAACAATACAGTTGCCATTTTCACATCCTGGCTGAAAGGTGTTTTTGCACTCTGGCACAGAATAATGCAGTCACTGTGGGAAATCACTGTTTGGGACAGATTAAGAAAATCACAGTGCCACTGTTCATGAGGAGAGGTTCAAAAATACATATGTTGAAAATTTGGTGGAAAAATCCCCAAATTATTGCAGTACAGGCGCAGCATTGTGCAGTTTCTATGCACGTCAGAATTTTGCAGTTTTTCATATTTTCACTCCAGATTTTCAACATTGCCATTTATTCACACCACCTCACAAACAGTATAGCTGTCTTTTTTCACATCCTGCCAGAAATGTGTTTTCACACCTGTAGCGCCAAATGGCGCAGTCACTGTGCAGAACCACCTTTCTGGATTGAGTAACAAAATTATCGTGCCACTGTTCATGATGTGGGGTCACAAAAATCCTATTTTGCAAATTTGGATTGAAAATACCAACAAACACCCGGAGTGTTAGGGTTTCCAACCATAATGCCCTACTCTGTACAGACTGACAGGCATTGGGGGTGTGACTTGGGATCATAGCCTGTAATACACATGCTATTCCACCCCACCCTATAGCCACTGATGGGCATTGAGGTGTGCCTTGTGGTCTTTAGTCTCAGCGGTTACCCCATTCTTCTTGTACTGCACCCATTTCAGCATATTTCCTTATGAAATGGCATGAGTGTAAGGCCTGAAGACCCCAAGTACACTGCAACATCTGTCAGTGTCTGCAGGGTAGTGTGAGATGAAATGGCATGAGCGTTATGCCCAATGATTCAAGGCACACCCCAACCCCTGTCAGCCTTCGTAGGGTGGGTGGGTTGGTGTCAGTTCAATAATTCACTGCCATTCCTATTATGCATCCTCTAACTTTGCACTACCAATGCCAGTGCTAGCAAGCCAACATTCGGCATTGGCAAATGCTTGTTATGAATATGCTTTCTGTGAATAAGCTATATCATACCTTTGTCAATGAAAGAAGTTTCATATTAAGGCTTTTTAGTACAGTAATTAAAAGATAGAATTTAGTGCTGCCTTATGTCTTTTATGATACACAGGCTCCGTATAATACTTATTAATACAGTTTTTGAAAAACTCCTTTAATGGTAGGAAAGAAATGTATCTTTTGAGTAGTTTTACATTCTATTCAGAGACTGTTTTGGAAAGCTAGCTTAAGTTTTGATAATTATTAATATTAGTATTTATTTTATACTTTATTTTGGTGATCAGACACTTATAAGCTTATTTTTGCTGGTGGACCAAAATGGAGAGTTTTTTCCTTTATAATTTGATAACTCAGAATATCTGCTTAACTATAAGCTAACTTATGAATATGGCACTTTAAGAGAGCTTTATTTAAATTAGCTCCTTATACATATTAAGATTTATTCAGATTCTGAGCCATATGGGGTATAAAAGGACATCCCTTCACTTTTACACCACCCCTGTAGAAGTGATGGTTTCATCCTGAAGTGCCGAGAGATTTTTTGCGCTGCTTCTGTACTTATTTACATCTCAATACAGCACTAACTTCACTTTTGGAGGAAGAACATTTAATATCTCTCAGATGCAAAGCATATTAAAAGGACTGAAGTGGATTTAAAATCAATATATGCTATACTTTTGCACTTCTTTTCAATAAAGTGAAGCAATGCATTGTCATCCTATGGTGTGTGTGCTGCATTACTTTTGGTGTGTGTTCTGCATCAGAACTCTTATGAGCAGAGGTTAAAGGACCTAAATATGTACACCCTGGAAGACAGAAGGGATAGAGGAGATATGACAGAGATCTTTAAATATCTCACAGGGTACAGGAAGTATTTTCAAAAAGAAGGTACTCAAGAACAAGGAGACTATGGGAGGGAGGGTTGGATGAAGACACAGAAGGCAAGACAAGTTCTTTTAAAATGTCCCATAGGGCAGTGCACTTTATTACAGAAGGACTTCACACACTTGGCAATACCATACACAGTTCAACAATGCAGATCTGGAACTTCTGGGTTGTTCATACTGATTGACTAGTCAGGAAGGTCACGTGATGGCATTCAGATAAGCAGCAGCTGGGTTGCTGAGCTCCCCCCTCTGGCCACCTTTATTAGGTGTTTTTCACAATACATTTTGGATTTTTCCAAAAATTTGCTTAAATAGTTGTTTGAACAGTAGTCAGCCATCGTTTAGCGACTTTGTTGGGGGAAATAAGTGTGGATTGAGTCGCGATGGAGGTGGATGGAAAACAGGCCTTAACTAAGCATACTCCTCCTGCATCCCCGGAGAAGGCCACAAAGAAACAAAGAAACCAGGCTCCCACCAAGCCAGACCGAGGAGGAGATAAGATGGTACAATCGATCCCGCTGACCGAGGATAAATTTCTCCAAGAGCTTAACCCTCTTAGAGTTACCTCATCGGAGCAATGGAGATCCAGAGCTGAGGTGGAAATAGGTGAACTAAGACAACAAGTAAAGAAGCTACAGCTTAAGACTGAAGATTTGGAAGGGCAGAATCACCGCAATAATCTGCTAATTATGGGCCTACCTGAGCTGGAAGAAGGCCCAGACCTCATGGCTTTCCTGCAAAAGTTTCTCTGCAAAGTGGTGGGCCCATCTCCCATAAGTGCCTCCTATCACCTCGAGAGGGCACATCGTTTGCTACCTAGACCTGCAGCTGGATCTCCCCACGTCCTATTATAATTAAATTTCTGAGTTATGTTGAGAGGCAGCACGCCTCATCTGAAGGCCCGTGAGCTGAAGGAAATTTTATGGGGAGTATCGAGATCCGAATTGCCCAGGATCTACCTAAAGAAATCTCAGAGAAGAGGGCAGCATATCACCCTGTGGTGCAGAAACTGATAGCTGCTTCAATACCATTTTGGATGATCTTCCCTGCAACCTTAAGGGTGACCATTGGTGGACTGGCTACTAGCTTCAATACCCCTGAGGCTGCCCAGAAGAACTCTCCAGCAAATTGCCTGAACTTTTAAAATGCCTGGCTGAAAGACTCTATCCTCTGGCTTTGGGTTTGCAGCTTTAAGGCTGACCTGGGATAAATTAATATTCTGCCTCTGCTAGTTTTATTAGAGTCCCTGGTTTCTGGGCCTGTCGCTAGTAGAAGGTGAATTATTTCACTAACCTTTCTTTGGCTTCTCTGTCGCCGCTTCCTTTGCTTTCCTGGTCGCCTGGGTCCTTCTTTTCTGGCCCTCTCCATCAGATTTGGGGGTCCGGATCGATGTGGGGGCTGAGGTTTACCTCTAGGGTCTCCCTCCCGTTTTCATATAAAATACCGCTGTGGAACCTCTTTGTTCACAAGCTGCGTTTCCGTGGAACTTCCTGTGCGACGGACCGTATAGGGTCCCTTGGCTTATTGGCTCCCTGAAACAGCAGCCGGTGGCTGATTGTTCCTGCCTATTCCCTGTCCCCTTTTCGGCTTTGGCTCCTGGCTGGCTGAATTTTATCCTCCTCAGGGGCTGCATGGATTCGAGTAAGTGCCCTTTGATGCTGCCTTATTGGGAGACGATCGAGTGTGCCGGGCTTGATTTGCTACTGAAGATGGATCTCTTTGAGTTCAGGGTTTTTGATGTTCCTCTATATGCTTTGTTTCTCCCTGCTTCATGTCCTTCTTCTCTTTTGCTCTGTGCTAAATACTGCTGCGAGGGGCTGTGGTGGGGGAGGTGGCGGGGGTCTTAGCAGGCTTGCTCGCTGGATGTGGAATTGTGAGCCATGTAGTGGGGTGGCTAACCTCTACCCGGGCTGATGGAAGGGAAAGGTGTGTAACAGTTTTGGTCATTTTTTTCTTTGGACCATTCTTGATGTCGGGAATATCTGGGTACTTGTTCCTGGTTCCGAGGGGTCGGAGGTTCGCATGGGGGTTGAGGAGGTTCGAGCTTATGGACTGACACTTTATACTTTAGTTTATCTCTGCTCAGAGCCACCTGATGTATATAGTTATTGTGGGGTCTGTATGGGGCACTGGTTTGATGGGGTAAGCAGATTGCAGTATTCTAAGCTACAGGGATTTCTGGCTTCTTGGGGGTCTTTCTTCCTTAGAGCTGGGGTTTTCATAGGTTTCAGGATTTTGGTCCGGTGGAGGGATACAGGGTGGGGGATCTCATGTACTGACATTCTAGATAACTTTACTGATTGCTGGTTCGTTTTGTTAACTTGCTCCTTTTTGGGAAATATGACTGTTGGTGGGGTGGGGTGATGGGGTAATTCCTTTTATAAGACTAGATTTTTTTCAATCTTGGGGGTGCACTTTGTTTATACATGCTATTCTGGTTCTGTCTGGATATTTGAATGTCTTGTTATATCTTTAAAATGGCTACAAACACAGTTAAAATAGCATCCAGGAATGTTAGAGGGCTTAGGGATCGGGTCAAACGGCTACAGGCCTTTAATCACTGCTCATTGCTCCACATTGATATCCTTTTTCTGCAAGAGACACATTTATGTCACAATGAAGCTAAGCTGCTTTCCCGAGCTGGCTTTTTTCAATCCTACCTTGCTGGAAACTCCTGTTTTAGTAAAGGGGTTGCGATTCTCCTTAAAAGGCATGTTTTGTTTACAAAGGATATAACTGTCTCAGACCCAGAAGGGAGGTATGTCCTAGTGAAAGGTACTCTCAATGGAGAGAATGTGGTCCTCGGTTCTGTATATGGTCCGGTGGGGGGGAACCCCGGGTTTTTTATGACTTTGGCAGATAAATTGGCTGGCTTTCTGCCCGTTCAATTCATACTGGGAAGGGACTGGAATGTACCATGTTCATCTACTTTGGATAGGGAGCCACAGGATAAACGCCCACCCTTCCCGGCTCAGAGAGCTTTCTGGGAACTGACCTCGTCGCTGGGCCTAGGTGATCTCTGGCATCTCGCCAACCCTTCTTGTCATGCCTTCTCTTTCCAATTCCCAATCACATGGTACTAGGTCAAGATTAGATATGGTATTAGTTAGTCTTCCCTTTCTACCAAATATTCTTCTGTCTGGTATTGAGCCAATCATCGTGTCTGACCATGCTATAGTCTGGATACAAATGTCCCTAAATCCTGATTACTCTCGTGATTCTATGTGGTGGTTAAATACTCAGTTGTTAAAGGACCACCAGTGTGTTTCCGAAATTAGCTCCCGAATATCTCTCTTTCTGGCTGATAATTTGAATTCCACCCCTAGGATTGATATGATATGGGGAGCCCTCAAGTGCTATCTTAGGGGTGATCTTATTAAAATTGCTTCCTTTAGGAAGAAGACTAAGCTGGCCAGATCATTGGCTCTGATAAACAAGATTAGGGAATTAGAAAATAGCTACTCGCTAACCTCTTCGGTATCAGATCTCAAAGAGCTCCTATTAACCAAGAACGAATACTGGATCTCTTGAAAGAGAGAACAGAATATTGTCTGGTAAAACCCAGGCTAAATATCTGATCTTGGTGAAAAGTCCGTAAACTACTGGCCTTATGCTTATGTGCACTGAAAGCTCGAGGATTATCCCTTCTTTGTCTTCCCCATCTGGTGATGTTCTCTCCTCGTCCAGGATATTGCACATATTTTAAGGAGTATTATTCGGCCTTTATAGTCATTCCTAACCTCCCACCCGTCGCAGCTGTCAAAGAATACGAAGAAGAATAGGTATTCCTTGTATATCAGAGTCTCAGCAAGCGAGTCTATTAAACCCTATTTCAGCTGAAGAAATAAAGAGTACCATCGCCTCTTGGCTTCCTGATAAAGCGCCGGACCGGATGGATTCCCGGCAAATTTTTATAAAGTTTTTGTTAAAGATTTGACCCCCATTCTTCTTAAATTATATAATTATTTGCCGGTCTCCTCTGAGCTTGATCCTGCTTTATTTGAGGCTACTATAGTTTTAATTCCTAAAGCGGACAAAAACCCCACTGACCCGGCTAATTACCGCCCTATCTCTCTCCAAAATTATGATATCAAAATTCTAGCTAAAATACTTGCTGAAAGGATCAAGAGGATCTGGTTGGAGCTTTTGAGTCCTGAACAGGCGGGCTTTGTTTCCGGGAGGTCGAGGCAGATCATTTGAGGACTTTGTCGACATCTCTCAGTATGCCCGAACTGCCTCGGTCCGTTGTTTAATCTCTTGATGCTGAGAAAGCATTTGATCGGGTTGATTGGTCCTTTTGTGGATTGTAATGGAGGAAATGGGTTTCCGACTTTTTTGAATATGATACGGGTATTTACAATTGCCCTCTGCCAAGATTTACTGTAAAGGGTCTTGTCTTCCTCTTTCCGTCTTTTTGCTGGTACTAGGCAGGTGTCCTCTCTCTCCTTTACTATTTAATTTATACCTCGAGCCGCTGTTGATTAAACTCAAGTCGCCTCATGTGAGAGGTATTAGGCTTCATCAACGGAATTAGTTTTGTCTGCATATGCAGATGATGTTTTGTTGCATCTGACGGATCCGCAACATCTTTAAAGGCAGCTCTTGAAGTTATTACACAATTTAGTTCCTCTCTGGTTACAAACTAAATATCTCTAAATGTGAGATCTTCCCCTTAATAATTATACGTATAAACAAGATTTTCTCCCCTTTGGAATGAGGTGGACCCCCAGGTCAATTAAGTATCTTGGAATCCACTTTTCTACTGATCCTTCCCTTCTGAAGAGGTTAAACCTGGTCAGAGTCAAAGACTCGATTAGCCAGGACTTGCAACGCTGGTCAGCCCTCCCTATTTCCCTTTGGGGTCAAATAAATATTATTAAATGAATGTTCTTCCCGGATTTTCTATCCATTGAATCTGACCAATCTCTGGATCCTCTTCTTTTTTTCAACAGCTCCATCGACTGTTTTCTAGCTTTATTTACGGGGGAAGGGGGTGCGACGCTCTTATACCACCTTGTCATTTCCTAAGGACAGAGGTGGCTTAAAGCTCCCTAATCTTCTACTGTATCACTGGGCCGCCCACCTTTCTAAGTTGGGGAGATGGTTCTCCGCAAATACAGAGAACCTCTGCCCAATCTGGCTTCAGTTGGAAAGGGCTCTTCTTTCTGAACTCAGAGTAGATATGTCTGCCTTGTTTTACTTGTCCCCGAAAGTCCTTTCACAGTTGGTTCCGGATAGTACGGTGATAGACTCTCTTAGATCGTGGGCACAGTGTCTTAACTTCTTTCGGATTTCTAATGTTATGGATCTAGGACAGCCAATAGTTCTAAATCCTAATATTAGATTGGGGTATTCTTGGATAAGGTCAAGTGGCTTCTACAGCTTAAGGATGCCAGGGTGGAACACCTGTTCAATCAGGATTCGCCCTTACGTCGGATGATATTCTGGACGAGGTTTGATATATCAGCTAAAGGAATTTTTAAGGTATACCAGCTTCGGCACGTAGTGGGTAACAAATTTGGCACCAATGCTAGACAGTCAGTTGTACACCCCTTCCTATCTAACATCATCAGCCTTGCCTCTCAACCTCACTCTATTTCGTCAATCTATTCCTATCTCTTGAAGTTTAATTTACAGGAAGATGTTGAGGGTTCGTTGGTTTGGACACATCTTCTCCCCGAGGTTACACCTCTCTGGACTAATATCTGGCGTGACTTACATAGATATCACACCCAAGATAGGTTTCGGTTAGTACAATATTATATTGTAAATAACTTGTATTATACTCCTGCTAAACTCTTTCAGCGTAAGTTGGCCTCTGTGTCAGATTGTTTTAGGTGCTCACAGGCTGAGGGTAACTTAGTTCACATTTTTGGGACTGTCCTAAAGTTGCCCACTGTGGTCCCTGATCCGGGAAAATTTGGATCCCTTTGGGTCTGAGCCGGTTCTTCTGCCCGGAAATCTGTGTGCTGGGTGATTTTTCTTATGTAGACAGGTGTAGAGTCATATCATATGGCCTTAGTGTCCATGGTGGTCAAAAAGCTGGTCTTAAGACATTGGAAGGACCAATTGGTTTTATCATATGCTGACTGGTTGAAGGAGATAATGGCATATCTTCAATCAGAGAATCTTATAGCCAGCTATAAGGATCGTATGGATCTATTTCATAAAAGATGGGGCAAACTCCAAGCTTTATGCTTGCCTTTAGGGCCAGACAAACCAATCCCTTCGTCCTCATATAGTTTATATAGTGTTCATAGTACCTTTGTATTGTGGTAGATTTTGACCTGTTTCTTTCCTCCTAGGAGATCTAGGATGATTAAACTGATGTACTGTATTGTAGATATGTTGTGATATCCAGATTTCGGGCTTCTTGGCCTTTTGTTGGTGCACCCTGGGGAATAGGGAGGGGTGGGGGGAGTTCTTTGATTCTTTTGAAATCTTGGTTGTATGATATGCATATTGTCTTTCTCTGTCTAAGTAATTACTGATATACTATGTATCTGTTTCAGGGAGGGGGTGGGTTTAGTTTATTGTATTTTATTTTATTTTATTTTACTTTACCTTATTTTATTTTGTCTTGTTTTGTCTTGTTGCTTTGTTTGATTGTATGTTGGAAACTAATAAACTTAAATTTTAAAAAAAAATGACTAGTCAGGATGATCTTCAGCAACTGTAATACAACATGGCTTATAGGGCTGTTGGTTCCCACTCAGCCAGTAGGCTCACTAGGACAAATCCAGTGCCTGAGGGTGGTCCTACTTGCACCTGCAGTTTTGCAGCCAATACTTTAGGAAGACCAATCACCCCTCTAGATTCTCAACTCAGCTCTAGTTCAAAACATCCCAGCCTTGACTAGAACCACCACTGGTCAGTCTTTCTGAGACTGCTTCCAGCACCAACTACTCCACTCTTGCATCAGCCAGTTTCACTCCTACAGAGTACTGCTCTCTCTACAGCTCAGATCTTATCTGCCAGACTCTGCTCAGGCAGCTCCTTTTATAGGGCTGAAGATAATGTGACCTGTCAATCATAGCTTTAAATGTTAATTAAATGTTTACAACAATTTTAAATATGTGTATTTTATACAGAAAAGTAAGCAAACATGAAAAATAATAGTTTAACACAGATCAGCTTTTAAACAATCAAAAAATAAAGCAATAAGAAAATAAAGAAAGGAACTTTCTGGCAGGAAATCCCACCTTTCTTGTTCACAGACTCCCTCGTGCTAGAGCTCTATAAAGCCCACAGAGCTCAGCCGGCCTGAGCCCATAGTAATCTCAGCAAAATAGATCAGAAAACTAAAGCATGGAGTCAGGCATTTCTAAACAGGTAAATTTTCCTCAACATATAGCAATGTGTACAGTTTTGGCTTAAATAAATATTTCATCTAATGTCAGGAAAATACAAATTAAACCAATATAAAGCAAAAGACATTGCTAGTTCATTGTTTGGTAGCAGTTTGTAAAACATGTGTTTGGTACATTTCAAACAGCGAGAACTTTGAGATTCCTAATACCTTCCATACAAAACTAAAGGTGGTTAATTGTAGTTCTTCAGTACTTTATATTTTATAGGGCTAAAACCATTTTCTTCCCAGGTTCACTATTTTGCACATGGAAATTTAACAGGGAATACAGCACCAAAGTACTCAACATTTCTTTAACGCCCTAACCGTGCTAAGACAGCTCTTGTACGTAATGCTAGCTGTGTATGTATGGGTGGGGGCAGAAAGAGAAAAGAAAGAGTATTAAGAGTTTCAGTGCTGGGTGATCAGTCCAGCAAAGACAAGACAGAACAGGTAGCATAGAAGAAAGGCTGCAGCCAAAAGGATAGGAAAGAAACATTTATTTTGATATGCTGTAAGACTATTCCTGCACTGAATATTTCAGGTCTCAGCAAGCTCTCATTTTTATTTGATACCGTAAATCAGACTTATTGTGACTGTAAGGCTTTCATGCAGCCCCTTAGGAACAGATTCTCTATTTTCATTAATCCAAAATACAGTAGGAGGATTTCACCCTGCTACAGGGACATTCTATCAAGCCAGAAGGAGTAGATTTAGGAGAGCTGTGAGGATGTACGTCTTCATAGAAAGAGCGGTGGATTCCTGTAATGCCTTCCAGTGGAGGTGGTTAGGGCCAAAACAGCAGTAGGATTCAAGAATTCATGGGATAGGCATAAGGGAATCTTAGAGAGAAAGGGGGGCAGAAAAATGGGCCAGAGATCGAGCAGGATCTGTGGTGATACTGTAGGTAGGAAACATGGGCAGACTAGGAGGGCCAAGTGGTCCTTATCTGCTGGCAAATTCTATGTTTGTGTCTCTGTGATCTCTGATTCTTTAAGCTAGGTATTTCATCAGTGTAGTTTAGCAAAATATTATTTTTTTTATGTGTTTCAAATGTCTTCTACAAGACATCAAGTTGAGCCAGTCATCTCCCACTATCTCTCTCTCTTATCTTTCACTGTGAACTCTGTGTTGCTGCTGCAGTGTGATATCAGTCCCCCAGGACCACATCTCAGGAGCCAGCCAATATGTTTTCCCATCTCTATTCCCTCCTCTGATAGGCACCAGATTCAGCCCATGACAGCCCCCACAGGAAAATGGCATCAGGTAATTTGTTTACTTTCTTACTTACCTGACCCATCAGTCAGACTGTGTCCAATCACACACCACCGTCAATGGGTTCCACCTCTTGAAGCTAGCCACCAGCCTGCCCTGAAGCCACACTTCTGTCTATTGTTTGTCCTGTCCTCTCTTTCCCCCAAGTTCTCTAAGCAACCTTTAACTGCCACTCATCCTCCTGATTATCCCAGCCCACCCACTGCAGCCAGTCCATACCTCCCCAGCCTGACATGCTGCTGCATGCCACCCATCTCCTCTCTCTCTCCTCTGACCAGCCAAAGCACAAGTGAGTCAAGTGATGGTCAGAGCAAGGATGGAGAATGCAGTTTCTGAGTGCCCTGCTCATGCTGCCTGCCTGCCTTCCTGCTGCACTGATCTAAGAAATTGCCCAACGGTCCAGTGGGTTGAGTTTAAAGGAAATGTCCATCTGTAATCTAGCCTCACCTCAGTGAAAGGCTGGGCATGATTAGCATTTTTGCAAGCAGTTTTAAATTTTTTTTGCATTATTTGTTTATCGCCCCCTGCATCCAACCGCCTCTTCTTCAGGCCTTCTGCCAAGGACTGCCCCGTATCTCCATTCTGAACCTCCCTGATGCCAGCTTTCCCGATCCCAGATTGCAGCTGACCAGGGTAGCTCGACATAACCCTTCGTCGGACGGGTCCCATCCTTCCGAGGGAAATTGCTTCAGGCATTCTTGCTCTTGGCCCTGATGCTGCTGGGATCAGTATTTCTGGCTCTTGGGATTCCATGGAGGCTGGGGATCAGGCCGTCATCCGGTCACTCAGATGCCATCTTTTCCGCTTTTCCGGTGCCCCTGATGTTACGTCACTTCTAGTGCCCTGGTCTCCACCAGGGGCCGCTAGAACGAGGCATGGCCCTAACCCACCCCAGGGAGGAGAGCTGTCCTTGGGATGCTCATCTCTCCCGCCCTCAGCGACCTGAGTCCGCTCTCTGCCGGGTGTGGTTTGAGGTAAGGTGCCAGCACCTCAGCCCTCTGCGCCACCAGGCCGGCATTTTAATTTTTTTAATTACAGTGAGTTTAGTAATTAAGACTTTATCTGATTGATCCTTCCATGCTTCCTGCCAGCATTTTGAAATTAAGCACCATAATGGTACCCCAACTTCCGTGGCTGTCTCCAGATTGATGTATGTGTAGGGAGCAGTCACGGAGTGTGCATAGGGGTCCTGTATAGTCGGAGTTAATAATAGCTCCAGTTCTAGCAATGTACATGCTTTGGTGCTATATCCTGAGATGGGGCCCATTACAGGTGGACATGTCCTTTAAATTAACTGAATCGACTGTGGTCCAATTCTAACCTGCTACATCAGGTCAGGCAACACCCTGGACAACCTGGATCTCAGACCCAGCCTACTGCACACCGCTATAAAGTACTAAGATTTAGGTGAGTTAGGGCAAGTGGATCTGGGAGTAGTTGGGAGACATGAGATCCTGACTGGAGTGTGGTAGGAAGGTTCCGTCAGTGTCCATGGACATAAAAGCAACTCACTGTAGATGGTCTGTTGTAAAGTGGAATAGTAAAGCCTGAGGTTGGTAAATGTGTGGTCAGGAGAACTTCTCAGTTAATTACAGCACCAGCAGGTAGGTTCTATTTATTGTAATACCCACCAGACAACATGGTGATGGTTGTCTTGTACTTTGCTTCTGTGGTGTGTATTTATTTTCTTATTTATTGCTCACATACTGTGTCACTGTTGTTTAATCATTTTCTTCCCTGATTGTACCCCCCCTTCCTAAGTCACATGCATGAGTTGCATGCTGGTTAATGGAGGTTTTAGTAACATATGCTGTCTGTTATACATTTTTTTAAACAAAACAAAGACATGAGTCTCTGTTAACACTGGACTCTTCTGTATTTATGGCAGTTGGTAGCTTATGCTATTTAAAATGTGTTCTGCCACAAAAATCCTTTATAAACAAAACAATATCTTAACAATGTAGCTAACTACAATATTTCTGTATAACTACAGTAATAAAAAGGCAGATCCAAAATGTACAATAAAGTCTTTTGGGAGAGCGCGGAGGACTGAATTAATTTGAGACTGTAGCAGCTCTGCCAGTGCTAGGGCCAGGTTGGGTCAGCAGACTGCGATCATGTTGCTTTTGCTGGTTGTATAGTACAACTGACTCATGGGGCTCGATTCTCAATGACATGGCACAAGGGGCTTGCACCACAAAGAATGGCGCACAGTGCACATTGTACCAAAAGATGCATTGGGAATGATTCTCAATGACAGCCTGCATCAACCGCAAGCTGCCTGCCCCAAATGGGGCTTGCACCATCCGTCCGCCCAAGTATGGGCTGTGGCATGGCACTAGGGGGCTTGTGGCAGACACAGGCTGCCATATTCCCTAATATGGGATTCTCAAAACTCTCCCAGAGGGAGAATTTCTAAGTACCCTTAAACCAGCCAGGGCTGGTCTAAGGGCACTTAGAAAATACCCCTCTGAGAGAGTCGGCCTGTATGCGGCAATGTGCCATGGTCTCTGCTCTCCAGCCCTGATGTTGTGTATTAAATGTAACCTGGTGGACTAGTGGCCCACCTCCTCGATCCCCGATCTTTATTATAATAAAAATTCCCTTATCCATAATAGTCCAGTGGGTCTCCCCTCCCCAAGCCCCCATGTTTCGTAATTCAGTTTATGAAAAACACTGGCGGTCTAGTGGCTCCCCACCCTCCTATCCCTGATCTTTATTATAATAATACATAAAAAGCCCCTTATCCATGGTAGTCCAGTGGTTTCCTCCTCCCTGAGCCTTGATGTCCAGTAATTAAACTTATGAAGAATGACCTGGTGGTCTAGTGGATTCCCCACCTGGCAGTGCCCTACTACCCTGCCCCCATCCCCTAACTGAGCCAGTGACTGCACAGCCCACAGCTCACCACCAAGGCCAGCCACTGACTGAGCTCTGAATGAGTGTGTACTGTGTATAGTGCATGCTTGGTGAGCTGTCAGTCTCTGAGCATGTTCTATATATTGTACAGCAGCTGACGTGCTGGTGAGCGGTGGACTGTGCCAGTCACCAGCTCTGTTAGGGGATGGGGGGAGGGTGGTCAGGCACTGCTGGGTGGTCCATTAGACCACCAGATTATTTTTCATAAATTGAATTATGGGACAAGGGGGCTTGAGGTGGTGAGAACCACTGGACTACCATACATAAGGGGCTTTTTTTTCTTATTATAATAAATATCAGGGATTGGGGAGAGGTGGGGGCCACTAGACCACAGCTTTGTTTCATACGTGAATTATGGGACATCGGGGCTTGGGGAGGGGGGATCCACTGGACTACTATGGATAAGAGACTATTTCTTTATTATTATAATGAAGATCGAAGATGGAGAATGCTAGTCTTAGCCGCAGGGAGCCTGCAGCAGAACCCTCCTGTGTGCATTGTATTTGTCGCATGGGAACGGCTGGGGCAAGTGTAGGACTTAGGCGCCGGGACCCCTCTTGTACCTGAATCTGGTGAAGGGTCCCTGGTGCACCGGGCTTAGGCACAAGCTGCTGCTTGCTGCAACTTGCGCTGCTCTAAGCACATTTTGAGACTCGAGCCCATGAAGTTTAGGGAATGGGTGGGCAGCACAGATGAGTTGCCTAGATAATACATACTGTAATGAAGCACAAATTTAGTTTGTGGACTAGGCACATATTATAGTTGGGAGGGTTTGCTTACCCTCCGCAAAAGATGATTTTTTTGGTGTGTGTGTGTTTGTGTCTGTGTGGTGTGGAGAGGTGCATATTTGTGTGACACTGAGCAAGTGGTATAAGCCTTATGTAAGTTCTGGCAACAATGCAGGAATGACAGTGTTGCAGTGGGGACTGAGAAGGGCATAGTTCGGAATGGTGTGAGTGGGCATGTGGAGGTGGGGATGGGCTGATGGGGGCTGAGAGAGGGTTATTAAAGATTTGCCATCCCATCACTGGCCAAGGTGGAATACATTTTGCACTGCACCAGACAGCTGCCAGACAGTCTGGGAGCACTACTCAATGTGGCAAAATCTGTAATGATTGTTTTCTCAAAGGTTCCATTACATATAGGTGATACTAGATACAGCACAAATATTGTCATTCCTCCTAGTGTCTCAGCTTTAGTGGCCCAAGTGACTTTGGTGGCACACAGTGACTAGGATTTGGCCAGCATTATACTCCACCTCCTGGGCATCATAGCAGTGCCCATATTCACAGTCTCTTTGATCCACCTGCATATGAGTTTACTGTTTGCTGTAGGCAGTGGTCTCAGGCCCCAGCTGCTACACCTCTTCACTGCTGTTTGCCACCCCCACAGGAGGTCCTACTATGGTGCCAGAACAGGGATCACCTGATTGTGATTCTCCTGCTGTGCAGCCTCAGCCACAGGTAACTCACACGTGGATGCCTCCAACCTGGAACAGAGTGCCCACTTGTCCTCACCAGTCCCAGGGATCCTGGTCTCTGTTGGAGCAAAGCTTTCACATCAATATGCTAAAATGATGGGGACGGTTGTACAGACTCCAGGCCCTGGACATCCAAGTTAAAATAATTTTCTTTGGTATAGTCTGAGGTGGTATACTACCTAAACAAACAGGGGAGACACACACTACTACCCTCTGTACAAAGAGGCAATGAGGGTGTGGATGGACTGGGATCCAGTAAGTCTCACTTTTTGCTGTCCATGTCACAGGCTCACTGAATGTCCTGGCAGAGAGTCTTAGTCGGTCTGTGGTTTAGCCCCATTAGTGGGAGCTCAGTCAGTCCATGGCTGACTGACTAGTCAACATGTGGGAAAGGTCAAAGTTGGACCTTTTTGTATCCTCACATAATCCAAACCTGCTGCTTCTTTGCTTACTCATTCCAGGGCATAGTCTTCTCCAGAAACATGCGCTGTCCCTTTGTTGGAAAGGGAGGTTCCTCTATGCCTTTACTCCTCCACTGCTACTGCTTTTTGGAGAGTCCTGATCAAGCTACAGCAGGACTCAGCTAGAATGACCCTGATAGCACTCTTGTAGCACCAGCATATTTGGTCTCTTCTACTGTGAGACTCAGCAGTTGATGCACCCTTTCTGCTGCCCCTTCAGCCAGACCTTCTATCCCAGCAGACTGCCTTGCTGCTGTATCTGGACCTCCAGGCCCTATGGCTGTAAACTTCACTCCTGAGGACATAAAGATCTCTCAGTTTGGGGTCTCAACCAAGGCCTTGGCTGTTCTACTTGCTGTTAGGAAATCTTCCACCAGACAAATCAACTAGGGCTGGACAGACTGTTGAGCACTAATCAGAAACTCCCCGATCTGGTGCTTATTCATTGACTCAGATGAATATGAACTTTGCTGAAAAAAATCTGGTTTGGGGTCTGTGGTAAGCATTACAGGTTTGGTAGTTTTTTTTTTTTTCACTGTGCAAGGCATCTGCTGCACCCGTGCACTATCTCCCCTCCCAGCTCTGACGTGATGATCATTCAATGATTTTTGATTTCTCCCAATATTCTGAGGTGGAGTTAGTGTTGGGTCAGGTGGGTGGTGTGTGTCACACTCTAGCTAACTCCACTGCAGGCAGCACATAGAGGTCAGGACTCAGGACTCCTTGAAGTTTTCACCCAGTCGCATTCCTCAGAGCACAAATGCCATTGGCATGCCACACTCCACAAAGCGTCAGCACAGGCAGTCAGCAACATCAAATAGGGAAAGCAGTAGAAATAGGTATCACGTGACACCAGGGAGTGAGGGTATATAAACCCTGTAAGTGCACCACACGGCACAGAAGAGAGTGGTGTGGGTAGTGAGTCAAGTCACAAACAGGAGAGAGAAGAGAGAGAGAGAGAGAGAGAGAGAGAGACTAGGTGGATGGGAAACCCAGCAGTTTAAAAAAAAATCAAGGGTGAAACTATGCAGGGTTAAGTCTATCTACTGCTACTGCTAGTATTACAAGGAAAAATAACACACTAACGAAGTGGCTGAGGTAATGCCACTCTGAATAAATGCTGTGGTGCAGTACTGCTGACTGGGTAGGGCAGGCCCAAGGGAGGCAAAGCAAAGCAATCATTAATTAAAAAATAATAATTAAGGAGGACAAGAAAAATACTACAGTTTATAATAATAAAACCACCAAAGAAAATTCAAGTTGCCACTAATTAGGTGGTACAGTGCTGCTGCATGTGGAGGGATAGGACAGCAAAGCAGCAGTTATAAAAAATTTAGGTAGCCAACAGTGAACATACTGTTCTACAACTAAACAAACAAAATATCAAAGAAAATTAGTTGCCACTAATTTAGGTGATGCAGTGCTTCTGGCTGTGGATTAGGCCCAGGAAAGGCAAAGCAGCAGTTCTTTAAACAGGCATTAGTCAATGCCGAATGTTGTCTTGCTGGCATTGGCATTGTAGTGCAGAAGTTAGAGACATGCATAATAGGGAATGGCAGTGAAGGACTGAACTGATGCCAACCCCATCCCCACCCTGCACAGACTGACAGGCACTGGGGTGTGCCTTTGGGTCGTCTGCCATAACGCTCATGCCATTTCACCTCACCCTATCCTGCAGACACCGACAAGTGTCACAGTGTGCCTTGGGGTCTTTGGGCCTTACACTCACCCCATTCCATAAGAAAATATGCTGGATGAGTGCAGTATAGGAGAATGGGGTGAACTCTGGGGCCAAAGAGTCCAAGGCAAACCTCGATGGCTGTCAGTGGCTGCAAGGTGGGGGTGGAATGGCATGAGCATTACAGCTGAAAACCCCAAGTCACACTCTAACGCCTGTCGTCTCTACATGATGGGGCATTACAGTTGTAAACCCTAATACCCCAGGCATTTGTTGATATTTCACTCCAAATTTTCAACATGGGCTTTTTAGACCCCACCTATGAACAGTGGCACTATCAGTATGTTAGCCGAAAGGTGATTTGCACAGCAACTGCACCATTTGGTGCCACAGGTGCAAAAACACATTTCAGGCAGAATGTTAAAAATGACAGCTGTACCATTCATAAGGAGGTGTGAAGAAATGACAATGTTGAAAATCTGAAGTGAAAATATTAAAAATTCTCGAAGTTACAAGCGTGCGTGTAAACTGCACAATGCACGCTTGTAACAGTCATTTTTTGGATTTTTTTCAACAAATTTTCAACATAGGCATTTTGAGACCTCTGCTCATGAACAGTGTCATTGTGATTTTCTGAATTTGTCCCAACTGTTGATTTCCCACAGCGACCGCACCATTTATTTATTAGGTCATCGGTTTACAGACCTCTGAGTCAAAGACTCATTTACAAAGCACCTCATCAAGAGAGCAATACATCACAGCAAACAAAACAGTACAGTACATAACGCTTAGATTAAAAAAGCAACCAGTGTTACAGGCATTCACTGGTGGTACAAGCTTGGTAATAAGTAGATCACAGTAGTCATAATATAGCTACATGAGTACAACGTCAGGTAGCAACCAGAGATATTTTATTACATTAGTCAGCAGATGTTGCCTGAGACCCCAGGCATATACAGCAAAAGTAGACATGGCAAACCCAGCCTAGGGGAGAAGGTAAAGGGGCAGATGGGGGATTATGTGCAGTTGCAGCAGTGAGTGCTTGTCAGATGGCTTCTGAGGGAGACCTTGAAAGGACCACGCTTAGTGTGCACCAGATGCGAAACACATTTTGGCTGGATGTTAAAAATAACAGCTGTACTGTTTATAAAGAGGTGTAAAAAATAGCAATGTTAAAAATCTGGAGTGAAAATATTTAAAATTCTTGAAGTTATGAGCGTGCATGAAACCGCACAATGCATGCTCGTAACACAGTAATTTTTTCAAATTTTTCACCAAATTTGCAAAATAGGCTTTTTGGGAGTCCACCTCATGAACAGTGGCACTATCGTATCGTTATTTCGTCCTGAAAGGTGATTCCATGCAGTGATCTCGAAATCACCTTTTGGGACCGAATAATGAATTTACAGTGACTGATTTCATGAGGCGGGGTCCTAGGAACCCCATGCTGAAAATTTGGAGTCAAAAGTCAAAACAATGGCAGAGATATCCACCTATGTTGAAACCTCCCCCATTGATGCCATTATACATCTTATCGGCATTTCTTCAGTTCATGGTCAGCTTTGAAGAGTGCAGACGTGTTTCCACTCCACCGAAGATAGCAGAGCCAACCTCCAGAGGAATGTATGGGGTGAAGGAGGATGTGGGGAGGTGGGGAGCGCAGAAGGTGGATGCGGATTGGGAAACGGGGTGCCGCCGACAGCAAGGGACCGTTTTCCTTCTATCAGGTACTTTAAAAAAAAAGGAAAACTGCAGACAGATTTCTTTCTTTACAGGTGTAAGAAAATAAATGTCCAGTGTGCCCCATGACTTTGGGAGGGGGTGATGTTAGCCACACTGGGGTGGGCTCACTGTGGCACACAATGGGGGTGGGGCTGGGGCAGGAACATGCTGACACGGTCAGCTTCTGAACACCACAGAGGCACACTGCAGTGGCCCCAGTGTGCCACACAATCTGGGGGTATTAAACATGTCAATAGGGGATTCGCACCCCTGAAGTCGGCTTCTTGGGATTGTGAGAGGTGACTGCATGAGCCACAGCCATGTTTATTGGAAATGTTTCACCAGGCAAGGCACATGGAGAAGGCATGTCATCTGTGTCGCTGCATGACGAGCTTGTCTCTGATTGCAGCAACAAGTCTTTCAAGTTGGTGTCACTGCATAAAACTTGTGACATTGCTAGCATGCTCAGTTAATTGGCCGAATGAGGGACGATCTTCATAGCCAGGCCTGCATTCGCCCAAACTGATACACCTCTGCATTTCTCCTACTACCATCTCTTAGTGCCACAAAATGTTACTTGTGCTTGTGCAAGACAACAAAAAATAATGGAGGACAAGAAGTGAGCAAATACTGTCTTACAATGAGAGAAAAAAAACAAAGAAAATTGATTGCTACTGTTTTAGGTGGTGTCATGCTGCCAGCTATGTAGGGGTTGGTCCAGGGGACAGCAAAGCAGCAGTTGTCAAAGGAAAAATAAGGAGAACATGAACAAATACTGTTCTACAATGAAGAAAGACAAAACACCAAAGGAAAATCTAATTGCCCATGATTTAGGTGGTGTAGTGCTCCTGGCTGCATAGAGGTCTGCCCAGGGGAGTGAAAAGCAGCAATCATCAAACAAATAAGGAGGATAATTGGTAGATAAGGGGCTAAACAGGCAGATGTAGTAAATTAATACTTCTGTTCAGTTTTTCCAAGGGAGCGGAAGGTACCTAGCCAACAGGGACAGGACAGGGTAAGGAAGGATGGGGGAGCTAGGATGGTAGATGAAGGGATCCCTGTGCAGAGGGTGCTAGAGGGTCTAAGGTCTCTGCAGACAGATAAAGCACCAGGACCAGATGGGATACACTCAAGGGTCCTGAAGGAACTCGCGGAGATTCTAGCAGCACTTCTGACTGATGTATTCACACATTCCCTTCTATCAGGATGTGGGCCCCTGGATTGGAGAATGGCACATGTAGTGCCTAGCCACAAAAGTGGCTCTTGGGATGAATCAGAGAACTACAGACCTGTCAGCCTCACATTAATTGTGGGAAACTAATGGAGACTAACATAAATGAAAGAATAGTAGCATTCCTGGAGGAGAATGGTGTCCTTGATGATCGGCAACCACGGATTTACCTAGGAAGGTCTTGTCAGACCAATCTTGTGTTGTTTATGACTGAGTGACTAGGGCTCTGGATGAAGGCAAGGCAGTTGATGTTCTGTACTTGGACTTCACCAAGGCCCTTGACTCTGTGACACATGGGAGGCTGATAGGTAAGCTGAAAGACCTGCAGGTGGGGTATAAGGTGGTCAGTTGGATTGAGAGAGGGCTGGAAGACAGACAGCAGGGGTGGTGGTAAGGGGGAACTATCATCACCATGAACAGTCATCAATGGGGTCCCTAAGGGCTCAGTGCTGGGACCGGTGCTATTGAACATCTATGTAGCAGATATAGTAGTTGGGATTCAGAGGGTATACACTTCCCGCAGTGAAACTCCTACAGCAACATACGTCACTGCCGACAACGGCATCAAGTCACTGTAGAGGATGCTCTCTGGACCTGGCAACACTCTCTCCCATCTTGCACCCCCTTCCCGAACCAACTCTAACCTGGAGTTGGTATTCATAAGTACAGGGGGTACAGCCCCCCTGCATGGGGTGTTTGGGATGCAAAGCCCTCCAAAGAAAGAAACAGTCCCTGCTGTGCATGGTTCCCTGCTGACTGCAACTTGCAGTCAGCAGGGAGCCTGGCACTGTGATGCCAGTCGACAAGTTACTGGAGTTGTAGACTCAGCATTGTAGAGCTGGATTCAAAGTTGGATAAGCCTATTTGCCGATGACACCACACTGGGAGCAGTGGTGGATGGGGTGGGGGGAGCTACTGCAGAAAGACCGAGAAGCATTGGAGAGGTGGTCATGCACCTGGCAGTTGGGTTTCAATGCAAAGAAGTGCATGGATACATTGATATATAAACAGGATCGGCAGATAAGGGCCTACAGCCCACCCAATCTGCCCATTTGAGCTTGTAAGTTCACTTTGTTTTCCTAGAAGTCTGTTGCCCCTTACCTCTGACCTCCAGAATTCCTTTATATCTGTCCCATGCATTCTTAAATCCCGTGATTGTTTCAGCCCCCACCACTTCCTCTAGCAGGGTGTCTCCACTAGTCCATCACCTGTTCTGTGAAGGAATTCTTCCTTACGCTTCTCTGAATCATCCTCCCTCCAACTTCATCCCATGCCCTCTAGTCCTGGAACATCTTTTCACTTAAAAATAGTGTATTCCTATATCCTTTTCCTCCCTGTAAGATACCTGTATGTCTCTATCATATCCCTCTCTCTCCCTCCTCCTCTCCTCCAGGGACTACTATTCAAGTCCTTCAACCTGTCCTCGTAGGACTTGTGATACAATCCATGTACCATCTTTGTTGCCCTCCTCTGAACCTTCTCTACCCTGTCTGTGTCCTTACATAGGTAAGGTCTCCAGAACTGTAAACTGTACTCTGGGTGGGGCCTCACTGGTGTCTTGTATAGCGGAATTATGACCTCCCTTTTCCTGCTGGTGATGCCCCTGCCTATGCACCCCAGCATTCTATTTGCTTTACCTGCTGCCTTGTTGCACTGTTTCCCTACCTTGAGGTCATCAGAGATGATAACCCCAAGATCCCTTTCCTGCTTGGTGTAGGCTGTATCCTCTCCCACCACCTGATATATTGTGCCAAGGTTTTTGTGCCCCATATGCATTATCTTGCACTTCTTTGCATTGACTTTCAACTGACAAACCCCTGACCATTCTTCAAGTTTCTGCAGATCCCTTCTCATACTGTCTACACCCTCTGGTGTGTCTACTGTGTTACAGAGCTTTGTGTCATCAGTGAGCAGGGAAATTCTGCCTTCTAGGTCCTGTGCAATCTCACTGATGAAGATGTTAACTAGTACCAGTCCCAGCAATGATCCCTGTGGTACCCCACTGGTCACTCTTCCCTCTGTTGAATGACTGCCATTTACCACCACCCTCTGTGTCCTGCCACCCAGCCAGTTACCTACCCACCGCACTACTGTCCTGCCCGCACCCATATTCCCCAGTTTCTGTAATAGCCTTCTATGTGGCACAGTGTCAGAGGCCTTGCTGAAGTCCAGATAGGCCATGTCCACTGCCCTCCCCGATCCACCTCCCTAGTCACCCAGTCAAAAAATTCTACGAGGTTGATCTGACATGACCTCCCCCTGGTGAAACCGTGCTGCCTTAGGTCTTGTAGTCCATTGACAACCAGATGTTCCCCAATCTCTCCTTCAGTAGTGCTTCCATGATTTTCCCCTGCTGAGGTGAGGCTGACTGGTCTGTAGTTCCCGCTTCCCCTTTGTTCCCACTTTTGTATAAGGGGACTACATCTGCTGTCCTCCAGTCTTTGGGTACCTCCCCTGTTTACAGTGATCGGTTAAACAGGATTGCCAGAGGTTCAGCCACCACTCTCTTAGTTCTTTAAGGACCCTGGGATGCACCCAATCTGGTCCCATTGCTTTATCAACTCTTATTCCTTCCAGTTCCTTCAGGACCCTTTCTCATGTAAAGGCACTTGTGGCCATTTCTGCACCATTCCCACCTCTTGTACTCCCTTCAAGCTCTCTATCTTCCTCTTCCTCAGTAGAGACTGAGAAAATACCTATTCAATATGTCAGGCTTTTACTGTTGTCAGCCTCCATGTGGCCTCCATCTTCACCCTTCAGTCTCACTATCCCTCCCTTTGCTTTCTTTTTCACTTACAGTATGTACCTGTAAAGGTTTTGTCCCTGTACCCACTGATTTTGCAATGTGCTCTTCTGTCTGAGCTTTGGCTTCCCTTACTGACATCCCTGCCTCCCTTTGTTTCTCCTGGTACTTCTCCCTATTCCCTTCTGTCTGTGTCTTTTTGTATTTCCTGAATGCAATCTTTTTGGCTTTCACTTTCTCCGCTACCTCCATGGAAAACCATAATGGCCTCCTCTTCCTTTTCCCCTTGCTCACCTGCTTAATGCATAATTTTATTGTTCTTGTAATCCCCATTTTAAATACCACCCACTGTTCCTCAACCCCTGATTCCCACCCCATTCCCCTTAATGCCTCTTTCAAGCATCTCCCCATTTTCCCAAAGTCTGTCCCCCTAAAATCCAGGATACATGTTTTAGTGTGGTTTGGTTCTGCTCCTTCTATGATTTCAAACCACAATGACTGGTGGTCACTGTTCCCTAGGTGTTCCCCCACTGTTATCCCATCACACTGTTCCTGTTTGTGAGCACAAGCTCCAATATTGCCTTCTGCCGAGTTGGTTCCATGACCAGCTGATTGAGGAAGTCACCTTGAAGGGAGTCCAGGGTAAATCTGCTCCTGGTTGATGCTGCTGCTGGGATGCTTCAGTCCACATCTGGAATACTGAGGTCTCCAACCAGCACCACCTCACCCTTTTCTGCCATCCTTTGGATGGCTAGCATCAGCTCCCTATCTGTTTCTTCCTCCTGGGTTGGTGATCTATAGACCACACCTGTGTGGATGGCTGACCCCATTTTCCTTTCCAGCTTAACCCACAATATCTCTCCCCCATTTTGTTCCTCCTGGATCTCTGTGGTCTTTATGTAATCTTTCACATAAAGTGCCACTCCTCCTGCCTTCCTACCTGTCCTGTCACTTCTGAATATGTTGTAGCCTGGTATGGCCATCTCCCAGTCGTGGTTATCATTACACCAGGTTTCTGTGATGGTCACAATGTCCAGGTCCAACTGCACCATGACAGCCTCCAGATCCTCCATCTTGTTACTTAGGCTCCTGGCATTGGCACAATGGCTTTCCATGATTTGAACTCCTAGACTGTTTAGCTGTTCTACTCCAGCCTTTTCCCTGGTTGTCCTTTATCCCTGGTCTCCTGCTGTCTGCCCTTCTGTTGAATGTTGCCCCTTTCTGCCTATCCACCTCTTGGGAACTTATTTCCATATTTTGCACACTGCTTTGTAGAGATATCCACTCTTCCTGTTCACTGGTTCCACTGCTAGCTGTGGAGGGCGGGCAATAAGGCACCCTCCTTGCTGGCCTGCCACCCCCCTTGGCTAGTTTAAATGCTTGTCCATGTAGCATTTAAACTTATCATTGAGTGCTTAGATTCCCCTCCAGGATGGATGCAGGCCATCAGGCTTGAACAAGCCTCCATCCCTCCAGGTGGGTCCCCAGTCAACAATAAGTCCAAACCCTTCCTCACAGCACCAGTTCTTCAACCATGAATTAAAGTTCCTGGTGCATGCGCCCCTATGATCTCCCATGCCTCTCGCAGGTAGTATTTTTGAGAAGGTGACAGAAGTAGTTACTTGCTTGAGACCCCTCCCCAATTTCCTAAACTCTTTCTGAACTTCCTTTTTCTCCCTATTTGCCAGATCATTAGTACCTAGGTGGATAATGACATCCAGCTCACCCTTCCGTCTTGCCTTCCCAGTACTCCCAGGATCTTTCTCCCATCTATCCATGCCTGGCACTAGACAGGCACCTCACTTCCCTGCCCTCCCCCATGTTCCTAGCTGGATCCCTCCTATGATGGGGTCCCCCACCAGGATTTGCTTCCTCCTCCTCTGGGGTCCACTTCCCTCCTCACTGAGGTCACCTCATTGGCTGACCTCCAAATCCTTCCCTTCCACTTCTCTGGGTAACTCTATTTGGTTCTTCCCATTTTTCAGTGTGGCATATGAGTTCTGGAATGGAATAGGTTCTAGGATGTGCCTCTGCCTGACCACCCAACCCTCCCCAAGCCCACTGTCATCCAAGTGCTCCTCGTTCTCGCATCCTTAGAGGCAGCGGCATTGGACTGGGTGGACTCTAGATAGGGTGATGGTACTCCTGACCCAGTTTACTTCTGTTCTGAGTCTGGCTACCTCATCCCACAGTACAGAGAGATGCATGCAGATAGGGCAGCACCCTCAGCGTCCAGAAGGTCTGCCTGAATATGGCTGCCCTGAGCCACTGCATTGCACCACTCCCACATTATACTGCACTTATACTGCTATTCCAGTTCTTGTCTGTTACTGAAGATCTCCTAGTTCCCTTTTTATTAATTTACTGTCCTAAAATCCTGCCACTGATCCCCAGATACTTGTCTTTAAAGAAGGAAAAATAAATAAATAAAGAGTCAAAACACTTGTCGTGGTGAGGGTGGGCTTCTTCCCCTTATGCCCCTCCTACTCCACAACCCTACTATTCCCTGTGCTTAGCTCCTGTCAATCAGATTTAACAGGGTATATAATTAAGAGTGGGGGGGTGGGAGGGCAGAAATGCAGCAGTTAAAGACAGCAAAGGAAATGCACCACCACTACAAGCACACCAACTAGGTTTTAAATTTTCAACAGCCCAAAAACAATTTAAGTAAAGACAGCAAAGAAATAACAGTGTCACTAAGAGCCCACAATCTAAGTTTAAAACAAAATAGCAATGAGCAGAATCCTGGATACAGTTATCAGCTGGGGATGCAGTTATCGTATCCTTGAGAAAAAGATCTGGTAATGGTCACAGGCCATTGGAATCACTCTACACAATGCAGGAAAATGGCAGCAAAAGCCAATAAGATGCTGGGGTGCATAGCAAGGGGAATCACCTCAAGGAGTGAGGAAGTGATCCTACTACTGTACAGGGCACTGGTGAGGCCTCACTTGGAGTACTACATACAGTCCTGGTGCCTCTTCTTAAAAAAGGACATCAGACTGTTGGAGGGGGTACAGAGAAGAGCAACCAAGATGCTAAGCAGGAGACGGAAAAGCCCTATGAAGATAGGTTATGGATGCTCAACACGTGCTCCCTGGAAGACAGAAGGGACAGGGCGATATGATAGAGACCTTCATATGCTTGAAGGGCATAAATAGGGTTATCCGCGAGGGTCTGTTCAAATTTTACAAACGGAAGGGACCAAGAGGGTATAGTCTGAGATTGGAGCCGGGAGGTTCAGAAGCTAGATGAGGAGGCACTTCTCACAGAAAGGGTGGAGACGGCATGGAATGCTCTGCCTGAGGAATTGGTTTGCAAACATCAGTAGGGGTATTTAAGGGGTGGGACAGGGTCAAGGGCAGAATCAGAATGGGGAAGGGGAGGATGGCGGTAACTCAGACAGTGCAAACAGTAATGAAGGGGCTGGGTGGCAACATCAGTATTAAACACTGAGAACTGCACACCTGAGCAGACTTGATAGACTGTAAGGTCTGTATCTGTTGGCTTTAGTGTACGTCTCATATGTAAATACTGTTTTACAAAAAAAAAAAAACAAAGAAACTTAGTTGCCTGTGACTTAAGGGATGCAATGCTTTGGCTTGTAGGGGTTAACCCAGGGAGGGCAAAGCAACAGTTAAAAAAAAGTAATGAGGACAAAACAAATATTGTTCTACAATGGGAACAAAACAAAGAAAATGAGTTGCCACTGATAGGTGGTGCAGGGCCTGGCTGTAGGGATAGGGCAAGGAAGGGCAAAGCAGACAAGCATCATTCAATCTGCTACTCTGCTGCCATAAAATAAAAACAAAGGAAAAAAGGAAAAAAAGAAGCACAGAGACTGAGTGTGGAGGGGGAAGAGATCAGACTGTGAGGGTTGTGACTGGCTCTCATTATAAAAAAATACCTTAACATAAAAAAAATAAAGGTTACTCCATTTATTTTACAAATAAGAACCCCTAACATAAAAGGGCTGCTGAAAAGTCAAAAAGTGAACAAATTGTGCTGTGGAGGTCTAAGGGGAAAAGCAAGCAAGAATCTACAAAACAAGACTGTGCCTGAAATCCCCAAAAAAAAAAAAACAGTGTAAAAGTACAGTGAATCTGATGGCTTACTGTCCATGCCAACAGACTGGACAAAATACAGATTTGGCAGCAAAAGGAGGAAACAAAATCCACACAGGCTTTTTTTGACATTCATTACTTTATTGAGACTACTACAACTGTAGACAACACACTGCCTAATGAAAGTAAAGTATAAAGTGTCATCATCTGTCATTATCATTATTCCATGTTTTCGTTATCATCAGCACCATACCAGTGTGCTCCAGACATCTGCATCACCAGTTTATATTCCGAACCTGTAGTAGCATAATATTGTTGGGCTGCTCAATACAGTCTGTCACTAAACAGCAACACTAGGACTCAGAGTCACTCTTCTGCACTGAGCTTAGTAGGAAGTGGTGGTGGTCATTGTTGAGTGCTGTGTACATTACAATACAACATTTGGGCCTGTAGGTGTGGGGGTTTGGATGCTAGCTACTTAGGAGGAATATCTTTTGAAGTAGAAAATTAAAATACAAAAAGGATCAAAAATGTTCAGGCAAATCTAGTCTCAGGTAGACACTGCAGCTTTTAGGCAATGAAAAGGAGGGCTAAAGGAAAGGCTAAGCAACTGTCCTGCACAACACCAACAAAATCAAACCAAAAAAGTGTTTCTGGTAAATCCGAAGTTTCATCTTCCATGCGAACGCTTGAATCCAATAGAGGTGCATCTGTCAGATCAGTCCTAACTGTAAAAAAAAGGTTATTTAGTTAAAACTAAAGGTTTGGCAGGTATCACCTGCAGAGGCACTCCCAGGTATGGGACAACTGCATACTTTGCTACTGTTAGTCCCTCACAGACAACATCTGATTCCTCTGAGGCTGAACCTGACAAGGGTAAAGATATAGATGATGAAGGCAGTGGCTGGACACAAGCTTTACTGGAGGAGATGGAAATTACAAAGGAGGAAGAAGTAGAAGCATATGTTCTACAGCTGAGGAGGAGGACAGGGTTAGAGGAAGGAAGAAAACACAACAGGGATTGGCCCAAGAAAAATATAGAACAACAAAACCCTGAAATGGTGACTGAGTTGCAGTAACATAGAAACAGACTTTGACGGCAGATAAGGACTGCTTGCCCCAACTAGTCTGCCCATTTCCCTACCTATTGGATAAGCTGCAGATTCTAGTTAACCAACAGCCTACTTCCTCCTACCTCCCACTATAACTGCCTTATGTCTGTCCCATGCATTCTCAGCTCAGCAGGTAGTATGCTCACCTCTGAGGCTGGAAGATGAGAAGGCTATGGTTCTAACCCCACACCAGGCACTTGGGTTAATATCCCAATACTGACACTGCAGTGCAGCATGATGGGAGTGCTGCACTTGAGGTGCCGCTTTTCAGATGAGACGTTAAACTGAGGTCCCATTTGCCTGTTTTGGTGGTAGTTCAGGTGGATGTTAAAGATCTCATGGCACTTCTCAAAAAGAGTAGGGGAAATTTTTATTAACAACCAAAAACAGAATACAGAAAATCGAAACAATACAAAATTGTAACAATACACCAGCAAGAGAAAAAAAATAGTGAAAGGGAATACAAAGTGATAAGGAACTGGAGAAATACAACAACATCCCTCCAGACCACCAAATTTGACTTCAACTCTTCCAAAAAAGAGAAAAAATTGTTGACACCAAAACCATACTAACCTACCCACCCAATATTGTGCCACAAGTGATTTCCAATATCAGATCCTAAAATAATAAATTCATACTATAAATTTTATCCAGTTCACTCCAATCTGAAAAAAACTTCCTGCATTTGAATCTCTTTATGTTGAAGAACTCTAAACATCTTGCTTGCCAGATGGACCATTTAATACAGGCTGAAATAACAAAAACTGTACTATTATGCCATTTACGCCATTCTTTGGGATCTGACCCAATATTAAAATGTTGTAAGACATAACTCAAAAAAGCAGTTCACTCCATGATAACTGCAAGTGGTACAAAAATTTTGCATATGAACACAATCAAACTAGAGATGCTGAATAGCTTCCAAATGCCCTGACATGACTGCTCGTAATATACCCTGTCAGCTAGCTGCTTATGCTTCTGATTATTTTTCACATTTAGTTTTTGATGCCCACAACCAAATCATATCCTGCATTTTTGGGGGATTCTGGGTTCTGTTACCCTTCCAGCCTGATTAACGCCATAACAGTGACAGAATTCATGAGGAGGGGTCCCAAAAAACCCATGTTGAAAATTTGGTGGCAAAATTCCAAAAATTGCCTGAGATAATCAGCAAAGTTTAAAAAACCCTACTTATTACATTATACAGATTACCGGCATTTCCTCAGTTTGCGGTCGGCTTTGAAGAGTGCAGAGGTGTTCCCGGTCCACCGAAGATCATCCTGCCAGACTCCGCAGGTAATTATGGGGTGAGGGGGGGTGTGGGGAGGCAGGGTGCATAGTGGGTGGGTGCGGGTGGGGGCAGGAGACTACGAGGGACCTTTTTTGTTTACAGGTTTTTTTATTATTAAGACGATGCTGGACATTTGCCATGCTGGTGGGCTACCAGCTTGGCAGCTGGAAAGGCTGTTTGGGGGGCTGGAGCCGATGGGGATTGGGCACCTGTTGGCCTGACAAGCTTTGCCACACTGGGATGGGCTCCCAGTGTGGCACCTTGAAAGCTTTGGGAGGGGTGGAGCTGACGGGGGATTGGGCACCCCCCATTGGCTATAACAGTGTTTGCCACGCTGGGGTGGGCTCCCAGCATGGCACCTGCACAGTTTTTTTGGTGGGGGGGCATGAAGCCGATGGGGGATTGGGCACCCTCATCAGCTATACAGTGTGTGCGTGGGGAAGGAGGAGCGCATGAGCACGCAATATGCGTGCATGCACGCGCGTGTCTGTGTGGGGAGGGGGAGCGCTGCTCACTCAAAGGGTGCTCTTTCTTTCAACTGTACGGCACTGTATTTTGGATCATCACTCTATGTTTCTTCCACATGCATGCAAGCAAACATAAAATTAGCATCCCCACAGAACTCTTAACTACCAGCTTGCACAAGCTAATAAACCACTTAAGAGATTTTAACTACTGACTCGATTGACCCAATGCAAGCTGGCTCCAGCACGTCCTTGACCCTATATACTGCTGCTGCCTTCAGAGCTAGTCATCTAGGTGTGGGAAGACATAGTACTTTTCCTGGCATGGTGTTGCAACCACAGTAGCAAAGCATTTGGTAAAGGCAAACAGCACCAGTATCAATCCACAGGGCAAGACAAGGAATTTGTAGTGATGTTCCTCTAGGCAAAATCTGTGGAACTGCTTGTGGCAGCTCCTTATTTTTATAAGCAGGTACTGTAGGTGTCCTGCATATCCAGAGAGTACATCTAATACCCTTTTGACAAGAGGGAGAAGGGAGCCCAAAGACACCATGAAGAACATTTTGTATACCATTTGCTCACTGAGTTCCTTGAGGTCCAGGATAAGCTGGAAACCTCTGGCTTCCTTGGGCACCAGGAAATACTTGGACAAGAACCGCCAATTGTTTTCTGTCAGGGAGACTGGCTGAATAGCCTTTTTGCTTAGCAGGGCTTGCATCTCCTCCAGCAGAACAATAAGGTGCCTCTGTGAGTTATGGAAAGGTCTTGGAAGTGTCACTGGGGGTTGTGACAACAATTCCAGAATGTACTGTATTCATACTGAATGATGTTCAGGACTCATCTGGTTGTGGTCACCACTTATGTGGCAGGAGCAGAGAGAGATTCTGCTCTTCACCCAGGATCCCAATGGGGAATCTGGTGGAGAGAGTAGAGAGAAAGAAAGAGGAAGTGACTGGTTGCCCCTTTTTCCATGTCATTGCAAGTTTTGTAGGGTCGACCCCTAGGAACAGCTGCTGATGTTGCTACTGCTGAGCTGAAAAACCTCATCCCTAATCACAGGGAGGGTGGATGCCGAAGGAGCCTCTGCCACATCCATGCTGACAATCATAATACAGTATGTCAGGAACCAAATAGTCCTGACAGATTTCTCTGAGGTTGCTGGATCATAAAGAATGACCTTGACATCAGGTCAAAGGATTTGGTACCTATAAAAGAACATTCAGGATTGAACGCTGTACACCTGGCCAAAACCCACAATGTTGAGCCAGGAATAACCTTGTAAAAAATGCAAGTGGCGGCAGCTCTGACTGCAGCATCATAGGCATCCCAGATGGATTTCAGAAGGTGCTTGTTTGTGTGTAATTAATCTACCACCAATCCTATATTCCCCCCATCCTGCTGCCTCATCCCCATCCCATCTGCCCAAGCTTGTCCACCCCCTCCCTGCAGCCTTTGCTTCTGTTCTGTTATGTGTAATCCATCCTGACCCTATTATATCATCCTGGGGGCCCCCTCCATAAGAAATCTAGGGATAAGTTCCTATCTGGAGCACCCTCTAGTTTAAATTATCATCAGTGATGTCTCCGTGTTTAACTTATACTCCAGCCCTGGAGTTCCGCATTCACCCCTGCCACTTACCTCCTCTGGCACTGGTAGTTGGAAACTTAGTTTCTCCAGTTCAAACTCTCTCTGGTGTTGCCTTTCTTTTTCCTGAATCTCCAGTTCAAACCTCTTCTACTCTCTTTCTTGCTGGGCTTTAAACGTTTTCTGCTTGAATTCCAACTCCAATTTCCTCAACTCCAGCTGCACCCTGATCCCTTCTAACTCCAGCTCTGTGGTGATATTGCCCTGCTGCTGTGGCTCTGGGTTCTCTCTGGTCTTGCTGCCCTCCTCCCTGAGACTGGACTCTGCAATGGACCCTGGCATGTCCACGGCCAAGGTCTGGTCCCTTTCAGTCACTTGCTGTGACTCGAGGTTTTGGACAACCGCTTGCTCTTCAGCTGCCAACGAAAGCCTCCATGAGGTTCTTTTTGGTTTTATCCTCATGATGGACCCCTCTTTCCTGACAAAACTGCCTTAGATAATCTGCAGAATAATCACTGTAGTTGGAAGCCATCTTCTTCCCTAACTACTACTATACTAGCTTACAACCAAAAAAAAAAAAGAAAACGGGTACGGAACTTTATGCTGTAACCAAATAATTTTTTTTCTAAATCTCTGCCTTAATTGTATGTGGATTGTTTTCAGTTTATCAATCTGATTCACTTGCCTCGAATCCAGCTGTTATGCCTGTGACACCAATATCTCTTGAATTGGAACACTATGCTACCAGATCTCTCGGATCCCACCACTGCATAGTAGATCTGTCACAAACCCACTCATGAGGGTCAGGTCCACTGATGTCTCAGTGCGCACTCCTCAGTGCAATCCATTACAGGGAAGGGGAAAGCAGTGGATACCCTCTTCATGTCCTTCTAGAATGCTTGATGAGGTCATGACTGAACACCCACCACAAGGCCCCAGGACTCCATCTTTACTCTGTGGGTAAGGGTGACATATCAGTCTTGAGTCTTGTAGCCAAATGGGAACCCTTCTGGGTTGTTGCAAAAAGGGGGAAGATAAAGGCATCATGATCTCTTCAGGTTAGCTTCATGAACCTGATTTTGTCTTCTTCCACAGGGCATGCAATAACCTGATTCTAATCCCCACAGACTCCTTCCTGAGACTTTTGTATTCTCCCTATCTTTACCCAGATTTTCCTTTTTCAGATCCTTGTTCGATTGCTAGCTCATGGTGACACTCCTTAGCAATAACAGTTTAGTCACAGATTATTATTAAACATCCCACAACCACACACAACATGACATAGCTGTCTTAGACAGGTTTCTTAAAAACAAATGTTTTTACTAAAATACTTAATAATCATACAGTTGCCCCAGCCCCACTGGCCCTCTCTTAAAGGGGACCAGATGGCCGTCTCTAACACCATGTCTGAGAGTTTTGCTAATGGCCCTAATTTGGTAAAAATAGCCATACCCAACTCAGTAGTGGAATTAAAAGATAACTCCTCTCTGAAAGAAATTTTGAATAAACTGAATGGTGCCATACAGGACCTGAAGCAACTGGATGGCTCACAAAAAAATTCTGTTATAAATCAATTATGCTCTTTTTCACCCAAACAAGACCAGAGGAGTAGTTTGTACACTAATAATGAAACCTTAACCTACTACTCCCATGACCTGGAGATGATAAGTCACTCTATGTTAAGCGATAGATCCAGTGGTAATACACTGATATACACCCCCTCAATTTTAAGTGAAGACATCATTAAGGTGTTAAAAAATCAATATGTGGTTAATTTAATGTTATGTGAACAACTGATAATTAACTAAAATGAAATTGAATCCCTGAAAGACTATATCGCAATAAATGGTACAAGACTGGATGATGTCCTTAGGATTTTGAAAGAAATTCATCCCCCTAGGGAATCATCCTCTATTCATTTGGAAGAAACTGAATTATTAGGCAGCCAACAAAAGGTTGACAGACCAGATTTCTCAACAATAGTTTTCCCTCTGGCTGTGCCTTTGGGCCCTCACAAAGAAATCCATATGACAAATAGAAAGAAAAAGGGCAATCCTACATTAGTTCCTAAAAACAATGGGGAGAAAAATGTAAAAAAAAAAAGAAAGAAAAATAATAATAAAGTGAGTGATGCCTCATCTTCAGGGGAAAACCAAAAAGAGCATTGCTAGGAATGGGTCTGGAAAGAGAAATTGTATAAAGATCAAAATGAGAAATGAGAAAAAAGATATAAAACAACACGGTGTAGTAAACAGAGGTGTAACAAATAAGGAGCCACATCCAGATAATGAGCAGGTCCCCTCCAAACCGGTTAATGAAGAACCTATAGAAATTAGGAATATAAAAGATCCTGGAATTTTGGAACCTAAGGATTAGGCTTAACAATTGTGACACATCCTTTTATAAGGATTTATAGTTCCCGGAACATTGAGGGACAATCCCCATCTGAGCTGATAACCCATTTGCCTAATGACAAATTAAAACTGGACATACTGAGCTGTGATTTGCACACTGTAAACAGAAACCCTGTTCTGGACAATAATACCTTTGCTGATAGTGTTGATATACATTTCACAACTGATAGGGTTTTGTACTATGTTTGGAGAAACTTACATAATATCCAGAGCCTCAATATAAATGCTGATTTTCTAAATAGAGATGCAAGTATCTTAAACTCCACCAAGCAAACTGAAGGTTGAATAATTAATAATGAAACAAGTCAGGGGAGCCCAGAATTCTGGGATGGCAGCTCCCCAGTGATTTTGAGTTTATTTGGATCTAAGAAACTTTTTAATGAAACAAATGTAAAGCTAACCAGAGCCTTGTGCAATTTATTTGCCAATTGTCTGAACATTAGGCTGGGATGTAATGGGTCCTTGTGGTTCACCGACAGATAAGCCTGAGATAGGATGGTCAAGTTGATATAACCTTCAAAAATACAGAAATAGCAAATAGAGTTTGGAATCAGACATCTAGGCTGGATCATTTGGGTCTCTTGCTGGTGGATCTAAATGCGAAAAATGGCATTCCTTCTTATTTTCCTTATCACTTAAAAGACTCAAAGGTACTACTGCCAGTACAGTCTAACACTTAAAGCAGTTCCTTTGCAATACCAATCACCAACGGGTTTATGGCAATTGTCGGCTATGATTATTGACTACTCCGTTCTCTGCCTGAGGTTGAAATTGGTGAAGCTGATCATTGTCCCAGTGCAGACACAGGACTTGAAATATCAGCCTCAAGCTCTGTTTCTGTTCCTGGGGGAACTACCGACTCTTTTTTGGTAATGTGGAATGTTGCTAGAATTAGGGCTAAAATGCATGACAGGGATTGGATAGACTATATTTGATCTTTCTATTTTATCTGTCTACAAGTGACCTGGCATTCACAGGTAGATGATATAGCACGGTATGGGTACATTCTGATTCAAATTCAAGGCTATAGGATTGGCAGGATGGGACATAGGTCAAGTGGATTAGTGACCTATGCCAAAGTTGGACCTTCTTTGGACATAGTAAAAGTGGTCCAGGAACAAAATCTCTTTGGGATTATTTTCTCCCTATTTGGCTCTAGAATTCTGTTGTTCAACTGTTATATACCACCACTTAAGAACAGATTGACTGCTGATGAAAATTGGGATAAGTTGACAAAGTCAATCAGAGATGCGCAGATAGACTTTCCCAATGCCTATCTGCTTCTGTTTGGATATTTTAACTCCAGAATAGGTCTATTTGATGGGCTGTGTGGCAATACCATTATTGGCTATATGTACCCATATAATGACAGGGAAAAAAGAGTATCCTCTGATTTAAACGAACTATAATGGTCACAAACTGATCAAATGGATGAATGATAACTACATCTGCCCTATAAATGGTAGAACTCTAGGGGAGTCTAAGGGCTCCCTGACCTACTTCTCTGCAAATGGATCTTCAGTCATAGATCTAATTGTGTGGCAGGGCCCCCCAACTTTTTGGGATGATCTTAAAATTGTCAGCAGACTAGAAAGTGACCATTTCTTTGTTACGATATATAAATAAACAGTAGATGGGAATGTGAAGCAGCCTATTCTTAGTAATTTCCCCACAAGATACTCAAAAAAATTAGAATGGTCGGTAACTCTTGAACAACATATTGTGAATCTAATTACTCTTTTTCTGAATGCATGGGATCTCACACTGTGGGACCCTCATACAATTCATAGCAAATTACTGTTGCTCTTTACTGGCACCAATGCTATTCTGCATCTACCTGGATAACTTACATAATGATTTACAGCTTTTAAAATCTGATTCCCCTAACACTGGTACAACTACTTCCTCCTCTCTTGCTTATACAGATGATCTGGTTTTATGCTCTTTAACAGTCTCAGGCCTACAGAAAAAACTTGATCTCCTGGGCAAAATATCAAATTCATTGTCCCTAAAGATAAATCTGGGGAAATCTAAGATTCTGATTATTGGTGCCAGGAAAACTAAATACTCCTGGAGTCTTTGTGGTAATAAACTGGAAACAGTAACTAACTATCTGTATCTGGGAATTAACTATTCAAATAATGGTAAATGGAAACGCTGTATTGAACAAATGCTTTCTAAAACAAAAATAACTATAGGGGCTCTGGCAAGCTTCAACTATGCCTATGGTGGCCATTCCCTTAGACCATTACTCCAGGCTATCCAAGCTAAATATAACACCCAATCCCTCTATGATGTTGAAATATGGGGGTTGTGTCATACAGATCAGCTGGAAAAAACAGCTATCAAATTGTTACGGAACATGATGACTTGTCAAATATTAACCTCAGCTTATTTTATAAGGACAGAATTGGGTCTACTAAGGCTACAAGCCCTGGCCGACACAAGGATCATTAATTACTGGATCTGACTAGTGAGACTTCTGGATGAGAGATGGGTAAAGCAATGCCTCTTTGAAAAAGAAGCCTGGAAAAATAGGGTCTTAAAAAACTCAGCTTGGCTTCAACATTTAAACAGACTCCTTGAGAGATATATGCTCTCTTTTCTCTCATCTTACAGACAAAATGGTATTGCTATATGTGAACAATATAAGATCTATGTTAAGAAGAAAGTTATACAACATCATAGAGAAACTGATTTGGCCTGTATTGGTGCTTCAAACTATGCCAAGTGGTACTCACAGAATGTGGTTACACATGAGTATATATTCTATTTGGATGTTCTGGAGAACCCATCAGTTCATAATAATTTTACAAAGTTTAGACTTGAACTTTCCGAATCAAATATTAAAACTGTTTTATACAAAAAGTCAAAGGACAGCCAAGATACACTTTGTAATTGTAATATAGGTGAAAGGGAATACTTAGTACTTGTCTTCTTAAAATGCTCTTGGTATAATAAAATTTGAATTCATTGGCTAGTACCAATAATAATTTTTATATCCACCTCTAGTGAGACAGAACTTGTCCAGGTTCTTCTCCTCACTGAGGACTCCTTTGTTATTCATAACATAGGAAAGTACATATACCTCTCAAGGAAAATAAGGAGTAAGAGGCTATCTGAATTATAAGTGTATGAACAATTGAACCCATTGAAATCTGCCCACTGGCTGAGGTTGCAATTGCTCTCAGTATTTTATTATTGTTATGGCTGGCACTTTTTTATACATTTTCTTTTTTTATGTCTTTCATTTATGTCATTTGTGTCTGATTTGGTGTACTGTATTGTTTCCTATGTAATCCTTTTTGTACTTTGTGACAGTCATTTTAAAAAGATGAAGCAAATACAATTAACTACTACTACTACACAAAGCAAATGCACTATAAACTTTTATCTAATTTCTACCTTAAGTCTGTAGTGAATTGAAATCCAGAAGAATAAGTACAGTCTCTGGTTCTTAGTCTGTCTCTGTGTTGTGGTAGTCTTGTTTCTTGTGTGTCAGAAGAATGTCCAAAATGAAATGCCAAAAAGAAAAAATGCAGTGACAAATGCACTGAGCTTCAGGTTGGAGGTCCTTAAATAGGCATGCCCCCCCCAAGTCTGTGACACCGCCCTTTGTCAGCTGGTTGCCTTGTCTTTTTTTTGGGGGGGGGCAGTAGATGTCACTCTTGCTCTTCCAAACTTTGAGGGAATTATTATATCTATTTCCCCAATCAAATTTCCTGGCTGCCCTTTTGATGTCCTACTGCCTTACTGGTAAGACAATTTATACCAGCTTGTCAAGAAGGGCTATTTCCCAAAATCTGGTTTCCCACGCATCCTACCATTGAAGTGCAAAGGTTTATGACAGATGATGGCTTTCAGGCACATCCTTGTTGAGCAACCCTTCAAGTAATTTGACTTCCTGCCCAGAAAGCTTCCCCCTCAGGTTACAGAGGAAGGTCAAATAATTGAAGAATCTAGTTTCTCTCTCTCTCTCTAGGTGACCCTTTCATTAACATTGGCATTCTTGTGGCATTTACACATACACAAAATCACATAAAACCATAACAAAATATGCCTGCCAATATGACTGGCAGTAGCTAGCTTGCCACATACTCTACCAATGCAGTAGTAGTACTGTGGGCTTTTCTAAATCCATGCTGTTGGAGGCACTGGATATTGTACTTGTTAAGAAGGTCCACAAGTTGATTCGATATGATTCGTTCGAGGGCCTTCGATGGGGGGGAGGACAGAATAGAGCTGGTCTGTAGTTGGAGTAGTTGGCACAATCTCCACTTTTATGGACTGGTTTTACCAGGGCTGCTTTCCATTGAGTGTGGAATTTAGCCTGTCTGAGGGCTAAGTTAAAGATCTTAGTGAGGGGCAGAGTGACTTTCTCAAGTGTGAGAGCAATCATCTTCATGTCTAATTTGTCACTGCCAACCCTTTTTTTGCCCAGGGTGCATTTTATGTACTTTTTGGTTTCTAATGCAGTGACTTGTTTGAAGTAAAAATGGGGGGGGGGGGGTGTCAGGAATTGACTGCTTTCTTGTTGTCTTTACATCAGCTATTATGTTGGGCTGGTGGTATAGGTAGTCCGGTGGGAGGATTCTGCCAAGGTCAGTAAATGCTGAGTTGAGTATGTTTGCTATCTTCTTTGGATCTACTATTGTTGTGCCATTTGTGAGAAGCAAAGTATGAGCTGTTTTATTGTTCTTTCCAGTCAGTTTCTTTAGATTGGCCCAGAATGTTCTCCCCTCCCCCAGCTTTTCTCTAGCTGGTCCCTATAGTAATCAGCTTTAACTTGCCTAATTTCATGTGTGCAGTGATTCCTAGCAGCCTTGTTTCTTTGGTAGTCATCAGGTTTACTGGATGCTTTGGCCCTGATCAATAGATTGTCCCTGGTTTTCATTCTTTCTAGGAGGGAATGGAAGACCCATCTATTGCTGCATCCCCTACCTTTGCATTTTTTGGCAGGTACAAAGATGATGCAGGCTTTTGTATATCTGCTTATGAAATAATCCAGGGCTAGATCTACATCCTGGATGGCTTCAAGGGGGTACCAGTTTTGTTGACTGAGGTACTGTATGCCCAAAAAAGGTCAAGGTACCTCATCTTAGGACTCTACTACTAATAACATTAGGATTCGATTTTGTAAATTTATTTGATCAGGTGCAGAGAACTTGTGAGTGATCACTGAGCAAGTCAGATAGGACAGTTACCTCAGTGATCCTTTCAGGGTGGTTAGTGAGTACCCAGTCAATCGATGATTTTGTTCCAGTACGGTAGTTGGTCCTAGTGGCCTCCATAACCATCTGGGTCAGATATAGGGTGGTAATGGTGTCTTTTTGGGGGCTGTATCCTGTGCTAACCAGTTAATATTGAATTCTCCAGCACCATGATCTTCCAGTTCTGATTTAGTAGCTTCCCTCTCCTTCTGAACCCCCATCTGTTACATCTCTGCTGACTAAGCCACTTGTTCCTATCCCCTGTCCCTGATCATCCCTCTGTGCATCCTGGATCCCCTCCAGTTCCCTACTGACCATTGCCTTCCCCTGTGTGGCTTGGCTTCCCTCCTCGGCCCATCTCCCTACTGCCTTGCTCTGACTGATCTGGTTACTTCCTCCCATCTTACCTCCTACTGGCACCACCAGTCCAGCTTGATCCCCTTTTCCCCAGCCAACCTGAAATCTCTCCCTGGTCTGACTGGTGCTCTTTCTTTTCTTATATTCTGTTGGCACTCCCTGTACCCCTGTCTCCCTTCTCCACTCTTTCCCTACAGTACCTGCCAATCCTGTCTGGCTTCCCTTCCTGTCCCTACTCTTAGTTGTCTCCTAATGCACAACCTTGTTTTCCCTTCCCTTCACCCCTCACCTAGTAGGCTGTTGTTCTGTATTCTGGGCCTGACCTCTTTGTACTTTCAAAGACTGGGTAGCCTCCATCCCAGGGGCCTGCCTTGCTCCAACTTCTTGAGGCCCCTGGGTTTTGATCTTCCCATGGGACATGAGGACCTGGTATCAGTTTCTGATTTCAATGACTGGTGGCTGAGTTTGCCTATATCCTCCCTTCCCAATCCCCCCTTCCCCTATTGCACAACAGCCTGCCCTTCAGGCCCTTTGCAATCTCTGGAGGAGTGGTGTCCAGGTTGCTCAGTTCTATTTAAGAAAAGTACCTCTCAGCCTGATAACCTCAGCCTTGAGCTGGTTTAGTTCCAAAACAGGGAACTCTAGTCTTCTGCAGACTAGGCACCCTTCCATCTGCCAAAGCATGCTTTTGGAAGATGACCATCCCCCATCAGCTTATGACCTCCCCCCATCCTCACTGCTTGCCTGTACCTTATGAAATCTGAATCCTGCTCTTACTCCCCCTTCCTGATATGGTTGTTCAGCCTACCCTAGACAGGGTGATGTGGATGCTTGCTAATTAACCCATCCCCTAGAACTACCAGTATGGCCTATACTAGATAGAATGCTGTGTCCATTGTCACTTCTCCCTTCCCCTAAGTCTGCTATTATGGCCTACCCTAGCTAGGGTGTTGTGGCTCATTGCTATTTCTCCCCTCTCCTAGACCTACCAGTATGGCCTATCCTAGATAGGTATTGGGCTACTGCTATTTCTTCCTTTCCCTAGACCTACAGTACTAGTATGGCCTACCCTAATAGGGTAATGTGATTATAATGTATGGTGGAATGTAGTTATGCACAAAATTCTGTTTGCTCAAAATTGTTGTTCTGCTGCAGTAGTGACGTCTGTAGTGCAGCAGAATGACTTTTCATTCTGCTGCACTATGGATATCACACAACACAGACCACAAGCTGAATAAGCAAGAGCCAGGCTAGATCTGTAGTGCACCTCAAACTGGCCAGTATACTTGCGTACAGCATTAAAATATAAGTGCTTTATTTATTAGGGGCTATTACTCTATCTCTAATCTTTTTTTTTCTGTTTGGTTTTTAAATCAACATTCAGTGGTGGTTGTCAGGGGCCGGGGGGACACCAAAAATTATGACTGGCTCTGCATGAGGATAGAAGTCAGAAGGTAGCCTGCAACTAGAGAACTTTAAGTGTGGGGGGGGGTAAATGGAAGAAAAACAGCGCAGTCCAAAGTCACCATTTCCAGGTGGTAGTAAGAAGCTCATAGGAGAGATTACACAGTTTGATCATAAGGTAGGTGCGCAAATATTTTTTTGTCTTCCTCTGTTTCACGGTAATGATCTGGCCAATTACAAATCCCAAGAGAAAACCACTGCAGACAGTAACACATCAACGTCACTGAGGTTGTTTGAAATAAGTCACTAATATGTGAGTTGTTTTGGTCACTGTCCGATAGCAAAAGTTTTTTTTTGTGCCACAAAGTAAGCATTGTTGTGTATTTTCCATATGCTGTATAGAACAGTGTATGGGAGCCCAAATACACAACAAGGCTATTCTTTGACCCTTGTGGTTACCATGACGACTGTGGGACCTCTCGAGCTTTGCTCACAAGGTCCACAGTCATCATGGTAACCACTCATGTGAAGAATGTCCTTGTTGTGTATGGGCTCCAATACACTATCCTTTATGATTTGTGTTGTATCTCATATGTTCTGCCTTAACCTGCCAGGTTCCCGTATTCCGGCACTTTTGCCCTGCATATCTTACCTAACATACCTACTTCTCTCAACTTGACTTATTTATTGTATTCCTTAGCCACACAGGCAGAGTTCCCTGTGGAAGTACAGATGTCACCCTCCTGTTCTGTGGCAAGGTGCTTCAGAGTCCCCAACTCACTGAGTTTGCTATACCCTATGGTGATAAATGCTGGACTGCTAGTAATTGATTGGCACCAGACAGTCACTTTGTGGACTCCTCTGTAATGGAACCTCAAATAACCACTGACTTCTGACCATCAATTGCTCACAAAGCCTGACCTCCACCTGGCTTCCCTTTCCTTCACTTCCTTTCAGCCCCACAACACATGTACCCTCATTTTTTTTATTTTTTTTATGACTGTGGGCATAGCCCAGCATGTGTTTTGCATTCAGAAAAGGGCTGATGTCATTTTTGCTACCAAACAACATGATGGAGTGTTAAAAATAGATTCCTCTGCTGAAGCCTCATTACTATGCTGCCTGTGTGTGTCTAGGAAGCTGTAGAGCACTAGTTTTCCTCTGGCTCGAGTAGTTATTTGAGCCCACAGAAAATAAACTCATTATCTTCCTGCAGTCATTTTGTGTCAGATTACCAAGGGATAGTATAGACACCATAGAAAGCTGTTGGAAGTAGAATGGGTTAAACACTTCCTGGAGCTTTCTGCATGGCAAATAAGCTCTGCTGTTCCCCTAAGCCCCTATGAACAACCTCATTAAGCCATTTGACACCGCCATCCTAAGAGCAGTCATTCTGCAACTTTGCAGGACATTCCATAGCAAGAGTACCAGTGTTGCCTGTTTCCAGATAATACACCAACTTCATTTTCTCAGGCTGGCAGTTCTGGGCTACTGTTTATATTCTACTGAATGTTCTTAACCTGTAATTTGTGACTATAGGTGTTTACAACTGAATGATAGTAACCACATTTGCTTCACTTACAAATATGTAGGCATGTGTATGTTGAATTTTTGTTTGACTTGGGTTACACATAGAATCTGATCAGTTTATAACATGCTGTATTGTGATTAAATGAACTGATAAATGGGGGCTTTGGTTTCTTTTACAAATTCATTTTTTCCTGACCATGGATATGCTAAAGCAAAAACTGCCCAACAAAATATTTAAAAATAAGGAGTTCAGCGGTAATTTAGTTGATGCGGTATAAAGAGCTGCTCCCTGGAAAATAACCTGGTTCGGGGGTCTGCCATAAGCAGTAGTTGGGGGATCATGGATGGGGGAGCTCATGGCAGAAGAAGAGACATGATGGCATTAAAAGCTTAGTGGTGTGGATGTAGAGGCACCAATATTTAAGCATGACTTTGGTAGAGGACTAAGTCTGACTTTGAGTGGGGAAATTAGTCTTGGTATTTTTAGCATAATGGTTTTCTGAAACTTCAGCCTTCAATGGGTTAGACTCTGCATCCATCTGTACAGTATGTCACTAAGTCACATGTAGTGGGGTATGGATAAAAAACAGATCACCAAACCTGGACCAGAGCTGTAAAATCTGGACTGGGCACAGCTTGTGCAAATATTGCTGATCCACTCACTCCAGATTATCTTGTCTGGCTTTTACCTATTTGGTCTGGTCCTGATAGTTCAGTTTTCAATCATGTCAAGGAAGAATTGAAAAACAGACTTCCAGGAGTGGACCAGATATGTAAAAGTTAGACTGAGCAGTGCATCCAGAGTGACCAGACCAGCAATATTTGTGCAAGTTGCACCCAGTATGGCCAGTTTGGATTTTTACAGAACTGCTGTGGTTCAGGTCTGTCAGTCCAGTTTTTAATCAATCAATCTTTATTTTATACTGAAAGGTATGTGAGCAAAAATGCCCATTTACACAAACGTCCAGTTCAGCATAAAAAGAGAGCAGAACACCAGGTCAAACAATTACATAGTAAAACACAGTATAAACAGGTCTGATACAGAGATCTTGAGGGATATACAGAAGAAAGGGGAAGAAAATAAATAACAGTGACAAATTTACAGCCTGGGATATAGTTGGAGGTACAATTCAGGAACATGAACAGTTGGGTGATGGGTCAAAAAGAAGTGCAAGTCCTGCAGCACCCAAATCCTGCATGCTGACAAATATTCCTGCTGTGTGATCTGTCTAGGCCCCAAACACTGGGTCAAGGATTGTGCACCCTGCCAATCCTTCAACCAGGCCACACAGATAAGGCACCATAAAAAGCTTGAAGCCCACTTGCTGGAGAAGTATCTAGCTTTGATGGAAAAAGAGCCACAGAATCTGAAAAAATCTGCTGAAAAAATATTCTTCTCCAATGCCAGAACCCAAAAAGAAGAAAAAAGGACAAGAAGAGGCACCAAGACCAGGATAGGTCATCCATTTGGCGGTGACCATCGTGCACCACTGCCACCAGAGGGGCCTCCACCTCGGTAAGTACCCTTACTGCCAGGGCTCCAACTGCTCCTGTGCATCAGACCATGGCCTCTCTGCCTCCTTTATTCATGGTGCAGTCGGGGCTCTTCTTGGACGACAGAACCCCTATTGTGCTCCTTAAGCCGATATCATCTTCAGGGTCTATCACCAGCAACCAGGTCAATAAGTCACTCCCCAGCCCCACCAAGGAGCGCATGGTCACAGCCAGTAAACTGGATTCCAGCCTCGCTGTTGTCTGCATGGCCCAGGCCAATATGTTAGACATTAGTTCTTCTGACGTCTGCACTGCTGCGGCTGGTAAGTCACTCTCCAGTTCCTCTGGAGATCACACAGTTGGGGCTGTCCCATCAGTGTCACAGTAGGCCCCTGACATTGAATTGAGCCAGCTGCTGGACATGCAACAATTTTTTGAGGGTTCTTCACACCCACTGACACAACCAGACCCCCTGGGGTTGCCTGAAGATCAAGAGCTGGAGGTGGGCACTAATCTGGAGGTTCCCCTTCCTTCACCAGGTCTCTCTCTCTTCCTGATTCACCCACTGGGCCTATTGTTAATCCCTCCGGGGACCTTCCATTGGGACCTTCTCAACCCAATCCCCCTTGGACAACTAAGTTCCACCATCTTGGACTACAGCTCCCCAGATGATGGTGGGTCTTCCGTCGGGTTCTACTCACTACCCAACCCCAAGTGACCCTTTGCTATGTGACCCTTCATAGGGTCAGGGTATATCTGGCACTCCAGCCAGTCCCAAAATGATGGATGGCCTTCCATCAGGCTCCCAGGTACAAAATCTTCCAGTGCCAGACATTTCTGTGCCTGATCCAGTGCCAGACCCTTCTTTTTTTTTTTACAATTCAAATTTTATTAAAGTTTCCATTACAGAGAATGAATCTTGGTGGAGTACTTCATAAACCGCAAAGAGCAGACACACAATACAAAATGATTCGCTCTCCCCCACCCCCCTACCCACCCAACCTGAACAACCCAGTGCATTGGTACTCTTTTAGCACAACACCAGAGAATATAACCTGGTAGTACTTAGGCCTGTAGTGCATAAAGAGTCTGCAATGGGCCCCAGATCTTGTCAAACTTTTCCAGTTTGTTGTATAAACTGGCAATAGTCCTCTCTGTTCTGAGGTTCGCCAACAATTCCTGAAGCCATTCAACATAAGATGGTACCTCCGTGTCCTTCCAGTGCCTTAACACCACCTTTTTAACAGATATCGACATCAATGCTATGTGGTACCTCCTGTTCACCACCGAAATAGAGGAGAAATCCCCGAGAAGACATATTTTGGGGGTGAACAATTCTGAAAGCCCTAAAAGAGGATCAGCACACTGATTAATCATGGTCCAAAGCAGGGTGATTTTAGGACAGCTCCAGAAAATATGAAGGAGGTCACCTTCTTGAGACTGGCATCTTGTGCAAAGGGAGGGGGGGAAGACATCAGACCCAGTCTGGCAAGCCTTGCGGAGAATAATAAATGTTATGTAAAATTTTAAATTGTGTTAATCTAAGTCTGTCCTGCTTAAGGAACTTATGGCAACTTTGCCACAGGAGAGACCAATCTACTGTATATCTCTGCCCTGAAAAAGAGAGGCCCAAAAGGAGATGGGAGCATAATTATCAGGGTAAGCCCAGGTGAACAGAGCAGTATATAATTTAGATACAGCATGAGGCAAACCCGCCAACTCTGTGAGGGTAGCCTGAAAACTGATATTGGGAGCAGGAGGGGGAACCGGACCCATTACCTTAACCAGTAAGTGACGAAATTGAAAAATCTTAAAAATTGCTGTGTGAGGTAACATAAACTTGTGCATAATGCCAGCAGAAGAGCACCATTGATTATCGGATAACATAAAGTCATCTAGATGGCAGTTTCTTATCTGAGGGATCCAACTAGGTGAGAGAAGCTTGCCGTCCAGCAAAAAATTAGGGTTGCCTATAACAGGTTGAGATAAGTCCTCAAGATTTTTATACCTCAGGAAAGCACACAATTGAGTATGAACCCTGATTGAAACAGCAATAGGGGAGCTACGTAGAGATTCTGGTAAAGAACTAACCTTGGTGTATAGCAACGCAGCCAGAGAAAGGTCATGTTTTCTAATGGCAGCAGACTCAGCGGCTAACCAAGTCGGGATATAAGTGGCAGCCATGGATTGTTGATCCACGGTCAGCCATCTGAGATACTTATTGGCCTGACAGGCCCAGTAATATAGCCCAATATGGGGGAGTCTTAACCCTCCTTTAACCTTTGGAGCCGCTAACTTATGGAAAGCCATCCTAGCCTTCTTGTCGCCCCATATAAAGGTAGAGATCATGCTATGCACTTTTTTAACCCAGGCCAGGGGGAGCCATATGTTTAGCATGTTAAGGGGGTAGAATAAATGAGGAACTACGTTCATTTTGATTAGGTTAATTCTGCCCCAAAGAGAAAGGGGGAGTAAAGTCCACCGACGGAGGTCTAGATCTATTTTATGTACCAGTGCATTAATATTAAGTTGTCTGAGCCGTGCCGTGTTCCGAATGAGAAGGAGCCCCAGATATTTAATATAATCGGACTTCCAAGTGAGCCCAAACTCAATAATTCAATAATGTCCTGTTTATATACCCTGTGGTTAAGAGGAAAAACCACAGTCTTACCTACATTGAGTTTGTAGTTCGAGACCTTGCTGAAGTCATCTATTAACTTCAGAATAGTGGGAATGGATGTGAGTAGATGGGTTACCTGCAGCAGAAGATCATCGGCATAGGCCACCACTTTAACCACCTGCTCCTCTAGAGAGATACCCGAGATGCTCTGGGTGCCAGACAATCTCCTGATAAGAGGCTCTAGGTAGATATTAAAGAGAAGGGGGGATAAGGGACACCCCTGTCTGGTCCCTACATGTAATTTAAAGGAGGTGGAGATAACCCCATTACATGAAATTCTAGCAGAAGGGAACTTATATAGAGAGCTAACCCAATTCCGGAATTTCGTAGGAAAACTGAAAGCTTCCATCGTAGCAAACAAGTAATCCCAATGGACTCTGTCGAACGCCTTCTCAGCATCCAATGAGATCAAGACCATTGGATGCGGAGCATTCTTGGATACTGAGAAGACATGAGACAGGGCCCTCAGATGATCAACAGAGGATCTACCTTTCATAAAACCAACCTGATCTGCCCCGATTAAAAAGGGAAGTACTGCCTCCAAACGGTCAGCTAATAGTCTTGCCAGGATTTTAATATCATGGTTAAGAAGGGAAATCGGCCTGTAACTTGAGACCAGATCAGACGGTCTGTCCGGCTTAGGCAACAAGACAATCAGCGCCTCAAAAAGGGAGGAATTGGATGCTTGACCGGTGAGAATAGCCTGAAAGAGTGGCAGCAAAATGGGGATCAATTGCTTAGAGAAAACTTTGTAGAAGTTGGAGGTAAACCCATCAGGGCCTGGGGATTTGTTGGATGGGAGAGATTTAATTACCCTGTCAATCTCACCCTCAGAGATAGGAGACTCCAAAATTTTCTGCTGGGATTGTGAGTGAGCTGGCAGTTGTAAAGCACTCAGATATTCAAGAAGTCTCTCCTTAGATGGGGAATTAACCATAGGGCCATATAAGCCCTGGAAATAATTTGTGAACTCCTCTGCTATCTCTGAGGGTGAGACCTTAAAGGAATTGTCTTTGGAGGAATGGACTGCGGGAATAAATCTAGTGGATTCCTGTTGCTTAATACGCAGTGCCAACATTTTGCTGGCCTTCTCACCCTGATCAGTATATACCGCTTTTGTTTTCAAAATAGCAAATTCAGCTTGCTCCGATAACATTGCTAGGTAGGCTTCTCTCATTTTCGTTAAATCTTGTTTAAATGTCTCAGAAGAAGATAGAGAGAGGACCTTCTCCATGCCCCTAATCTGAGAGAGAAGGTCAGAGATCCGAGATCCCCCCTCTCTTTTCCTTTTAGATGTTAAGCCGATTGTAATCCCCCTTAAATATGCTTTACAAGCACCCCATATCATATCGGGCTTCTCCACGGAGTTAGAATTGGAGGCAATAAACTGCTCTATTTGGGATATTATATATTGAATCATCTTTGGCTCCTTCAAAATTTGATTTTTCAACTTCCACCTGCCCCCTTTATTGGGCAGTGATGCTAGGGTTATTTGGCAGGTGACCACAGAGTGATCCGACAGGGGCCCTGAAACAATACTAGAGCCTATAACCCCAGGTAATAGAGATTGAGAGATGAGGATATAATCAATCCTCGAGGAAGTTGCATGGACTGGAGAAACATAAGTATATTCCCTTGTATTAGGATGTAATACACGCCATATATCACAAAGACCTATAGAGTCCAACAGGTCCCTAAAAGCTCTTTGTGCTGGGGAAAGACCTTGATGGGATTGGCCTGACCTGTCAAGAGCCTGATCAAAAACAAGATTGAAGTCACCCCCTATAACCATGGGGATGTCCAAAAATGGAGTTAGGGCTTCTATTATCTGGACAAAAAAACTGGGAGAGTCTACATTAGGGCCATAGATAACGCCCAAGACAATATCAAAGGTATGCAATCTACCTTTTACAAACAAAAATCTGCCGGAAGGATCAGGTATAACTTGGAGAGGTTTGAACAGAACCGACCTATGCAAAAGGATCATAACCCCTCTGCTATGGGTTGTGCCCTCTGCCGCAAACAGCTGCCCGATTTGCTGCTGTCTCATTTTGTCAGCCTCCCTCATAAGCAAATGCGTCTCCTGCAAAAATTTTATTTCTGCCTTCAGATGATTTATATGTTTCAGGATTTTATATTGCTTAGCCCTGTGCCTTGCCCCTTTAACATTCCAACTGATAAAGTGGATATTTCTAACTATCACTCAAGATGCCAGTCAGAAATCCCGGAAAACACCACATGTATTTATGTTTCCCCACAATACATCTCCAAGCAAGATATGCATTGGGTTGTTCTACCCCCGCCCTGCCATCACTGAATCCATCCCCCCAATCACCCCTCTGAAACCCACCCCAGGCACCCCATAAACCCTGACCCACCCTCCTCCCACACCCACCCACCTTTTGCATGGTACATGATGAACAGCTAACTGAAAAGATCCTCTCCCTCCAACCTCCCCACCCTCGTGAACCAGAAAACAAGAACAGTACCCCTTTATAAACAGAACACTTCATTGAGAGTAGTACCTCCACCATTCTTATAAATTGTCATCATTGCTAACTAATGTAGAGAAGTTGTCTACACAAACCAGTAAAGAAAATGATTCTCCCTACAGAGTCCCCATGAACCATGCTACTACATGATTTACAGAGGGTAAGGTGTGTAAAACATTTGCATCAAACGTGAAAATAATAATCACAGATGCCCTCTTGTGGCGCAACCCTCAAATAACGGAGGTGGACAGCCAAGAAAGTGAGCAATTACTGCCTGCTTTAGTATAGGGGAAACTTAAGGTCTCCTGGGCCGCTGTCCAGACCATATTTCTGAGACCAGATGCAGTGACCATCTTGCTTCATTAGTGGAAATTTGAAAAGAGAGAAAAAAAAAGGAGATGGAGATGAGGAGTCCTCCTTAAACAGCACTCGAGGAAGGTTGTTCAGAAGGGGCAGACCAACACCACTTAAAGCGTACAATGAAACTGATATCGCCATCTGTTTATGGCTGCAGAATCTCCACCTAATATGCAAACTAGCCATTTTTATCACCTAATGGCAGCAAGGAATGAGAAAGAAAGGGAAACCAAGAAAAACCAGACCATGAAAACAGAACCAGAAAGGGACTGTAGCCACAGACAGATTCGCAATGTAAACACAGAAAACTGAGCGTTGCTCCCCCCCCAAACCTTAGGATCAAGACATCGCCCTTGAAAAAGTGAATTGCCAGATCTGACAGAATAAAATTTAACTTGAACATAGCAACCCACACATGAATATGAAATGAGACTAGACTAGACCAGACCAGAGTCAAAATTATGAGAGTCAACAAAATTAGACAGTCCTGAGAGAGAAAGCCAGATCGGAAATGCAATGTCCATTAATCTGTCATTACAAAGACCCTTCTCGAGAGCTGCAGCTTGGAATTAAATAGTCAGATAAATAGTTTATGACCAATGTAGTCCTGGAGACAAAGTAGAGAAATATAGTTTGCATCAGCTGAATTACACCACCACTGAAAAACTCAGCATGCTCTCCACACCAGGTCGACTCTCATGCAGGCTTAAAAAGGTCAGGAAGTGCTTTCTTGAGCCCTGCGGTTGCCGACTCCACTTCCTCGTAGGTCTCCCAGGAACTATTCAGGCAAACTTGAAATCTTGCAGGAAAACCCATACAAAACTAGATTCCCACGGCAATCAACTTGAGGAGAAGCTTGTGAAACGTGGCTCATTTCTGACGTACAGATAAAGGCAAATCTTGAGCCACTCTCAGCTTTTTGCCTTCCCATTGCAAATCTTGTGTTTCCTTAACCTTGTATAGGAAATGCTGTCACTCCTGGAAGTTTAAAAAGTGAAATATAAATGACCTGGGGGGGCTCCAACCGGAGGAGGGGGCGTAGTGCACGGTGAGCTCTTTCTATTGTGTAGCTTGCACCAAAGGGGGAAGGGTCTGCCACCTTCTCCACGAACTTTCTGATAAACTTAATGGGTTCTGAACCTCTTCTACTTCAGGCAAACCAATGATTACAGCATTGTTGCGGTGACTGACCCTCAAATCTTCCACCTTGTTCTCCATTTTCACTAGCCTTTGCCTCAGGGCCACTAGCTCCAATTCTGCTTTATCCTGTTTCCTTTCAATGGAATGTATGCAAGATTCATTATCAGCAATCTTCTTAGAGAGCTCCTCAAGGGTGCTGGAGATACCTTTTATTTCTCCTGCCATATTCTGCATTTCAGCCTTGAAAGGCTGAAACTCCTCTAGAAATCTCGAAAGGGTGATAAGATCAGTGTCAGGGCTCTCAGTAGTAGCAGGCAGCGAGGATTGCAGGGAGGAGACCCTGGCTTTCTTAGAGACCTTCTCAGGCATAGCGGGAGGTGTGTGTTTGGAAGCAACTTTCCGCATCTCTTCATCCATCGACTTCCTTTATCGAGGGCACAATACGTTCAGGAAGATAACAGACAGGCAATCTGCAATGGAAAACACCATAAAATGGGGTTTTTAGCATTAATTAACAGGCAGTAGGTCAGAGCAAGCAGAAAGGTGTCCTACCCAGCACACCACATCACGTGACTCCAGTGCCAGCCCCTTCTATTGTCCCTACGGGGCTCACACCTGGTCCTTCTGGACCTTCTGCCAGGCCTTCAGCCCCACCTCCTGCCTGGCCTTCAGTTCTGCTTCTGGCTGGACCTATGGACAATGTTCAAGGGTATCCGGCCCCATAATACTCAACGTACCCTTCACTGGGGTATCCAATGCCTGGTCATCAACCCCATTATGTACCATGGCACCAGATGCCGGGCTATGTCTAATCAAGGGTATGCTCCTTATGGCTTTCCCTACTCCAATCAGGCTTATGGATACCCTCAATATCAAATGCCGGGCTATCTATTATACCAGCCTCCTCCTCCTCCTCCACCACTTCCTCCTCAGCCTCAGCCTCTGCCTCCACAGCAGCCTCAGGCTGATATCCAGGCAGTGTTTCAGACCCTGATTCAGGAGGACAGAACTCAACTAGCCTCAGAGCTTGACCATCGGAAACCATTGGCTGCCTCTACTCTCACCTGCTTTCTGACCGCTAGATGAGTCTCTCCTGTGGATTCCCATCTTTCCAGAGAAGGCTCCTCTAGACACCAGTTCAGGGATAAAACCCAGGACACTCCCCTAAAAAAAGATTCAGACCCCCAGCAGGCACACTTCGGACTCTGACTCTGACTTGTCCTCCAGCTCTGGTATGCATACACCTATAGAGCCTCAGCCTAAGGAGTCCCCAAAGTCCACTCTGGAGGACCCTTCTTTTGAAGAATTCCTCATAACTATACAAAATGCCTGTGGCTGGGCTATCCAGGAACAGGATCTAAAGTGGAAAAGGCTTGTGGATCATCTAAGCATAACTGACACAGCTCCTATGCCCATACTGCCTTGGACTAGGCCCCATGAAGACCTGACATTCACCAACTGGCAACAGCCTTCCTCCACTCTAGCTGTTTCAAAAAAGGAAGACAGGGTGTACCACCCCCCAGATGGGGTCACATACCTTACTGGTCATCCTAATGCAGACTCGGTTGTTATCATGGCTGCCCATGACCGACCCTCTAAACCTAACATTTGAGCATGTCTCCTCCTGATAAGGAGTCTAAGCAGCAGGACAATTTCAGTCACAAGAGCCATTCCTTCTCCACTTGCGCCCTCAAGTCCCTTAATGATCTGGCTCATATGGTTTCCTATCAGAAATCTTCCCTGGCCTCACTTGAGTCAAAGATGGAATCTACCCAAGACCAGGAGTTTAAAGCCAAGATTGCCAAGACAGTGAGAATGACTAAAATCTTCTGTTGTCATGCCCTCTGGGCCACTTATGACACAGTAGACTCAGTTGCTTGCACCACAGCCACTGCTGTCTGTATTCATCAACATTCATAGCTCAGGATTGCTGGCCTGGCAGAAGACGTACAGACCTCCATCCTGGATGCCCCTTTCAGGGGATCCGTGTTATTCAGAGGTGACGCTAAAGAAGGATATTATCCCTGAATTGCAGGACCAAGGTAAATCCATCCATGTCGTCTGCTTCATGTACTGAGGGGGTTACAAAGGCAAACAGCCCTTTCTTCAGCAACAGAGATGCCAGATCAAAGAGGCTCTGCCAAATACCGCACCAAATGCTGGTAATCAGCATCAGGAACCCTTACTGCCCCAGTCATGTCCCAAAAGCCCCCAGGAGGAGATGCCTACTCCCTCCCTCAGCCTTCTGACTTGTAGGGGACCCCCCTGTCTCCTCCAGATTCTCTAGGGAACCAGTGGGGGGGATATTTTCCCTTCACCTTCTGGAGTCACAGGACATAACCATGGACTCTTGGGTCCTTCTGTTAATAGCAAGAGGTTACACCACAGAGTTCCTAGACAGGTCTCTGGACAACCCCCCAGGCCTCTCCCATTATCCTCCAAGGCACCTGTCTCTGATAGGGGATGAGATCCAGGCTGTTCTGCAAAAGTCAGCCATAGAGGCAGTGGCTCTGGCACAGATAGGAAGAGGGTACTACTTCCATTTCTTCCTCTGTGCCCAAAAAGACGGGTGGCCTAAGACCCATCTTGAACCTCAGCATGCTCAACCTGTACATTGAGTACAAGAGATTCTGCATGCTCACCATCCAGGGACTTCTACCCCACTCTACAAGAGCCATTGGCTTTGAGCACTGGACATGCAGGATGCTTACCTGTACATCCCCATCTTCCAGGCCCACCGCCACTTTCTTCAGTTTGCCTTCCAGTGGGAACATTACCAGTTCAAGGCTCTCCCTTTTGATCTATCCTCAGCACCTCAGGTTTTTACCAAGTGTCTAGCAATGGTGGCACAGCCCTATGCTGCAGAGGGATCTAATTGTGCCTGTATCTGGATGATTGGCTTCTATCAGTCTCATCACAAAGCAGTCTGAGGGAGTCACTCTCCTTCACCTTGGACCTCTTTTCCAGACTTAGAATAACAGTCAACTATCCCAAGTCCCACCTCTCCCCTCCCAGTGCCTACAATTCATTTGGGGCAGTTCTGAATATGGTCCAGGGCAGGGCATTCCTCCCATCTAAAAGAGCAGAGACCCTACAGGAACAGGCCAGATTAGTGGCCAACTCACGTTGGACAACAGCCCGGTTGATCATCCATCTTCTCAGGCTGATGGCAGCTGCAATCCCTACAGTTTCTCTAGCCAGACTGCATATGAGGGTGATGCAATGGACTTTTTGTGTCCAGTGGGATCAGCGGCTGGACAACCTGGACCACATGGTCCTAGTGTACGGGTACATGATGAAGGATCTTCTTTGGGGGCAGGAGTTGTCCAATCTCTCAATGGGATTCTCCTTTCAACCCTCTGCTCCTACCATGACTCTTAGAATGGATGCTTCATGTCAAGGCTGGGGAGCCCATGTAGGAGACCATCAGACCCATGGAACATGATCGCAGCTGGAAGCATCTCTACACATCAATTTATTAGAAATGAGAACAGTCCTGTATGCCCTCCAGGCCATCCAGCCTCTTCTGCATCTGGGGACACTCCTGATTCAGACTGACAATATGTCTGTTTTCTGGTACCTGAACAAACAGAAAGGCTCTCGCTCATACCCTCTATGCTAAGAGACAATGCAAGTGTGGTACTGTGCAGTCCAGCATGACCTCTTTCTGACTGCTGTCCATGTGCCAGGTGTCAGCAACATCTTGGAAGACAGTCTCAGCTTCACCACTGTGAGGGCTCATGAGTGGGAGCTAAATCAAGAGGTGATTGAAAGCTTATTCAACCTGTGGAGTCAGCCAGAGATAGACCTCTTTGCCTCTCCATCCGATGCAAAACTACCCAATTTTTGCTCACTCTTTCCTGGGCATGATATTTTCTGGTGAGATGTGCTGTCTCTTTGCTGGACAAGGAGGTTCTTGTATGCCTTTCCTCCCTTCCTAGTGCTTCAGAGGGTTCTCTTGAAGCTACAGGTGGAAAGAACTCACATGATTCTAACAGTGTCTCTTTGGCCTCATCAGATTTGGTTCCCTCTGCTTCAATAGCTGTCAATGGAACCCTCAGTACCTATGCTTCTCTGCCCTGCTCCTGAGTCAGAATATCATGGCAGACTGGTACATCCAGGCCTCAAACCCCTCTACCTGCATGCGTGGCACCTGTGGACATTGTGGAATGACTCCCATTGTTATTTTTTTACAAAAATTTCAACTGTGCAGATGCATTTGTGAAAAATGAATTAAATAGTGAGACTTTTTGAAATGTTTTTTGACTTACCATGCTTATGCTTGTCAACCCACTTACTCAGTCTCCTACTTGTTTCTGTCCTTGTACTAAATAATTTCTGTTGCTTCATATCAACGGGTTGTTGATTTTCATACAGTGTGTACCTGGGGTGGAGCAACAATAAAAGATAATCTATGCAATACCCTCAATAACACACCTATCCCAGTTTACTTTTACCTAACGCCCATTTTTAAGCCTTGTGCAGTAAGATATTCCTTCACAAGAACAACTTGTAATGAAATGTGTAAGATTTATATTGACATTTGGGTATATGCACTTTTATATTATACTAAGTATTTGTGTAAACTGTATAGAAATCTCTAAAAAAATCAATTAAACAAATCAAATGTATTCAAAAACATGTCTCAACATTATGTTTATCTTCCACCTTGTCGCAACTTACAGTTGTCTCAGCAATATTTGCAATTAAGGTACATTACTTTCATGTATATGATGACCCGGTTCTGTTGAGTTGATTGTTAGAAGAGTGCATAGAATAAAATGTTAAACATATAGGTAACTGTAATACAGATGGTGGCTTTATTTTTATATCCACCCTTTCTCAATGTACCATGCTTTGATTCAGTTAGTGTATGCAACAGCAATTCATGTTTATGTTTAAGCCCATGAAACACCCTTGTCTAGTTAATGCATTTACAGTCGTAGTGGCTGTGCCAGTGCTTGTTTACTTTTGGCTTGTTTTTATACTTTTTTTGCAGCTCAGAGTACAGTTCACAGTCACAGCACTTAAGCAAGCAACAACACACGATGAGGTGTGGGTTATCTCCTGAGAAGAGCACACCCAGGTGCGTTATGAGGTGTGAGGCACTTATGCCGAGTGCCTTATGCACCTAGGTATGCTATATATCAGAATAACCCCACCAGAAATATTCTTGGCTATATAAAATGGGTCCCCCTGTAAAAAAAGTTAACTAAAAAAATACTCATAAAAAGTGCACATAAAGATTACAAAAAAAATGATATCACTGATAGAAACAAAAAAGTAGTCCTTGCCATTCACTGCATTTTAATGAACAATTGGCCATCTTTGATTCAAATCATGTAGGGAGCTATAGTGTGTGAGTGTTCCTCTTCCCCACCCTACCCCCCACACAAAATTCTTCAGAAGATGCTTTTTCTTTTTTTTAATGAAAGAGTAAACAAATTTTACTTACAGGTGTGGGAGCGAGCATGTCCCTAGCCAGACCTTATTCAGCGTTTTTCTTGTAGCGCTTCCCCACTCTCATTTTTGGCTGCTTGTTCTGACATTGCATTGAAAGCTGGAATGTGTTAATCAGGAATGCATAAAAAAAGACAGACACACCATTGTCTGTAAGAGCCATTGGAGGAGCGGGTCTAAACATAAATGCCCAGTGAGTTCTGCTTCAAGGAGTGGGAGCAAGTGTGTGCCTCACTAGCCACTGTATTTTGTATTTTTCACATGGCGCTTTCAACAATTGTGGTTTCAGCTGCTCACTACAGCGTAACATGCTATATTTACTATACCGTATGTTGTTTATTTTTAGAAGCATGTTGACAATGTTTTTGTTTTATTTTACAACGGCTGACAGACGGGTGGGTTTAGGGCATAATTTGAAAGCCGCGTAGTAGCAGCACGCACTCAACTCTCAGTTGGAGTGGGGCGGCTTTCTAAAATGAAGAAGTGACAGTTTTAAATATTTAAAATGAGCAATTGAAAGAGTTTTTGTCCATGGTCTCAGTAGGATGCTGTGTAGTGTAAAGTGGGTGTACTTGAACAGTGTGTTGGGGGGGATCCAGCTCGGCTTGCAGTTTCAGGGCTCCAGCTCAGCTAGCAGTTTCAGGAAGTGATATCTGTCTTGTGGTGAGTCCTGACTGGTTGAAGAGGTGCTGGTTGGCAAAATATGCACTGATAAGGACACGGCCAGATGTACCTCTCAGCCAATCAGGACCCAGAGAATTCCCGACCCATTTCATAACCCCATTTATAAAACGGGGAGAGAAAATACTGCATTGTGATTTTTTTAATTCTATTTGTAGCCTTCCAGCCTGGAACTCTTTCAGGCCACTGCACTCACCAGCTTGCTCTACCACCTGCTGTGTTCCCCTGCCATCTTCAAGTTTGGTATGGTTCCCCGGGTCAGGGGAGGACAACTCACGGAGACCATGGGGGCAGTGGCAGGGAACCAGCATTGTGTGTGTGGCAGTGGCACTGGCAGGGCCATTGCCTATCCAGGGCTGGAGGGGTATTTCTGGTGGTTAGCCTGAGATCCCCCTCCCCCCTGTGTGGTGCATGTCTGATGCCAAGGCACACGGCAACCCTGCCTGCATCAACCACGCTCTTACGTGCAGCCCTGCAGCTTGATGGTACCTCCAGTCTCCACTGGGGGTCACCAGAGCACCAGGCATCCCAACCCCTCCCGCCCAGAGAGGAGAGCTGCCTGGAGGTGCTCAAACCTTCTCCCTCCCCTGCCGACCCCTGACTCCTGAGCTCGCTCCCAAACTCGGGTCATTGGCGCGGCATGAGGTGTGGTGTCCAGCGCCTCAACTCTCAGCACCACCAGGCCAGTTACTGTGTTGTGATTTGTTGATACCTGTGTATCAAAACCATTTTATGAACAGGAAAAAGCAAGGTCTAGAAACAACAACTGCATCAGTAAAAACAGCAAATCAGTGTACAATTAGAACAATGAGTTTTAAAATGCAGACATTTTTTTCTTCTCTGTAATGCTGAATGTCCGTGAGTCCCATGCTGTTCTGGGAATTAGCGTCTATTTATGTGCCGGCACTGCACACAGTTCAGACTCCAAAACTATTTAAATTAATGCCATGAAAAACACTCTCAGTAGGTAACATTCTGGTGAACACCCCCCCCTTTCACTACCTCACTCAGTCATTCAAACTCTCGCTACCTACTTTCTCACTGTCTCACTTGCTAATGCAACTCTTTCTGTACCCTGACAACTCCTTTGTCAATGCAATTTACACATACAGTCCTGGCATGTATTTTTAACAAATATTGGATGGCGCCTGTTTTATGTTAAGAAATTCACCTCTCAAAATCTTGTTCCACAGTCCTGGTCCACAAGTTGTTGTCTCCTGTGCTCGCATCTTTCCTTTTGGCCGGCCGTTAACTCATGTGGGCTTGTGAACACCAGACTCAAAATATAAAGACAACTATAAACAAAGCAAGAAATCTAAACTATATTAAATAAATGTAAAAGCACTTATAAAAGTAAAAGAAAATTGTTTAGTGTGTGTGGGGGGTGAGCATGGTAACCATGGCAACTAGCTTTAGCTACAGTGACAACTACAGGACAAAATACCAAATAGCTAAAAAAATACATCAATCTATTGCAGGCAGAGGAACTATTTTACAACAAAATGCATTAAAGATTTAATTTTTGTGCTATATAAACATAAACATTTCGGTTTTTAAAATGCATGTAAACTAAAGAGGCTCATTTTATAAGTGTTATAAGACACTTCGGGGTGTGCATCAAACAGATACTATCTCACTTTCAGGGTTGAAGGCACTTTTCCTGTGACCTTGCGCCTAACTGCACCCCTGGGCATGTGGTAATATCTATTCAATGCACACCCCATCATGTATTATTGCTTACATATCAGCCTGATACCTTTGGAGGAAAAAGCAGGGCACAAAATACCCTTCCTGGACAAATTCCCCACCTGCAGAAAGAATTAACATCTTTGCCAACTGTAGGGCTCGGAGCCCTTTCCCTGCTGCCTGCTCTGGTCCAACATTCACACTGTACCCCTCACTCTTGGCATGCCATATATCTGTACAGCGCCATTTTCTGACTTCTCAAAGATGCAGTGGATGCAGCAAAGTCCTCTGACCCCAAAATGTGGAGAGGATCAGAATCTGCTTCCCTACAACCCTCCTTATCTTCCAAAAGCTCAGAATTGTACTCTTCATCCTCCTTCTCCTCCTCTAAGAGAGGAGGATGGGTTTGGGGAGTCACGGGCCTCAGAGGAGATACAGCAGGTCCAGTTGATAGCACCTGAGGAGATGGGCACCTGAGGAGATGGTTGGGAAACAACTAAAGACAGATAGGGCAGCAATGTCTTTATTAAATCAGATAATTCTGCCAGAACACCACATGGGATGGTGATGACAGACAGCGACAGTGGAACTGCCATTGGCATCAAGACTGTACTCATTAACATAGTTGCCAAAGTTCAAGTAGGAGGCTATGGTACCTTTGAAATTTAATCCAAACCTTCAGCAGGATGGGGCTTTGGCCATACACAGGCTGAGGCTGAACCCACTGTTTCACTGGTATAGTAGACACATCTTTAAACTTACCATCCCTCCCTGACAGTGGAGATCTGGATTGTTGATAGTTAGGGGATTGACATTAACTCATTGATGATAAGAGGCAAGACTCCAGCTGGCACTTGAAATTCTCTGTCAATGACAGAAAAGACTATATATGGGTAGACAACATTGTTGCTTACTGTGGCATCAACTTAGGTGGCAACTTCATTGCAGCCCCTTTATTCATCATTAACATTTTTGGTTTAAATGGCATCTGCAGATTCAGCAATTTGGTGGGCATTGTAGTAGTTTTGTCCATTTACACCAGTGTCTCTATGTAGTCTCAGTGAAGCTACGGGGGTCACCAGAGCACCAGGCCATCACAGTTTGTCATGCCATGGCCTCTGCACAAACAACGACCATGTAATTTTCAGTTATCTTCACAATAAGTACATTTTCCACATTGACAAAGATGAATAAGCACTTTACTTGGCAATGACACACTGCACACTAGCAAATGAACTTTCCTTTAGGAGTACCTACCAGAGAAAACAAGTTCTTCTTCTACAAATGATGACAGAAAAACAACTCCCACTGGTCCGACTGATGTTTACTCCCTTGATGGTGGGAGAAGAAGAACTGAGGTAGCTGGTGGCTTCTCATGTTATGTAGGTGATGCCATACGCCAGTGATGTGCATGTAGGCAAATCAATGTGGGCAGCCCCATCTTGCAAAACCTTCCCTCGAACTCCTAACACTGACGGTTTACAGTCCAGTGTATTTTGGCTGTATGGAGATATCCTCAAAGAATATCTTTAAATTCATATAATGTATAATCAGCTAATATTTTCATTCCCCAAACACTCAAAATACCAACTTTTATGTCAGTATCTAATGAACCTGAAAGTTTCAGGTTCAAAATCACTGCTACTTTTTTAGCTATAGGTGAGCAAATAAAGTGATTTAATTTGTTTATTTTTATGTCATTTGGGTAAACTATTCCTGAATAATAGCTGAACCCAGTTTTGCCAAATTTGTCAGGTTGTGAGATCCTGCCACAAAAATTGTGCATGCCAAAGTCAGATCACTAGGTCCCAAGATGGCTGAGTTACAAGTGGCCAAAAATAGGAGTTTAACATCAACATTCATATTAAACCCTAATCATAGTGGTGCTACCACAGCACTATAATTATTTCATATAAAAAATAGGTAACTTTTTATATTCTAAGGACCTAATTAATTTGTTTCACATAAGAGATTTCTGCACCATTTTCAAGCACTGCTAATCAAATTTGATTCAAAGTGTACTACTTGTTAATCACAATATTTCATGGCTACCAAGCATGCTTATCATTAAAAAAAACTCAAATGACCCTCTGCATTCATCAGCTCCTTCCCATTAATCAAAAGGAATTTTAGATATGGGAGAGAAATAATGAAATCTGCAGAAGCATAATTTTCAAAGAAAACCTTAGAACAATGAAAAGGCTAGTTGCAGTTTGTTATATGCTGTATAAAACACTAAATGTCAATGAAAAGGGAATCTTTTTATTTGACCATCTAGAAGAATAATGAGAGGGAGGAACGTTATTAATGGTCTTCTTTCGTCCCTAAAGATGAATGCATGACTAATAGAAAATGATTTAATGAAATCCTTTATCAACATGCCCTATGAACTGTGTGGAAAACACTCATTATGTAATCTTACTTGTATGTAATTAGTTTTATCTCAGTCTGGACTTTTCATTTTTCTGTATCTCTGTTAGGCATGGCTGGGCACAGCTTATTATTAACATAGTCCACTTCCTGCTAAAACAAACATATATATAAATTACTAAATTAAAAAAGAAAAACATATACAAGAATAAGCTTAATCAAGTAAATGAATATTAAAGTGTTTATATGTGAGCATGCATCATAAGTAAACATCGTTACATTTCACTGGATAGCATTTCTTCATTTATCTCATCCTGCATCCTTTTATATATTGTTCCTATTTTTCAGACATGAGGTTTAAATCATTATTTATGTGGACAAATGTCACACAGATTCATAAATTATTGGAATGACATGTTTTAGATATCTAGGTGTTTGGATAGGTAGACAATATGGATGATATATTTATCAAAGAGAATGGAATTGCCACTTTTTATATGTAGGTCAAAGAAAATATATATTTTTTTAATTTGTTATTCATTAACACATGGCTAGCCTTAAAATTATTACTATGCTAATCATTTATTCAGTTTCTTTTTCTTATCTATACAACCCTTGTGAGACAACACCTCATTAATGCCACAAAATAAACACCCTATGGATTGGAATTCTCAGATTAACAACAAGTTTTTAAATGCTAAGGCAATAAGTCCTTGTGAATTAGTGGGCTGTTTGCCCTTGGAGGGAGGGGGAACTGCAGAGTGTTTAGTATTTTTCATTTAGTAAGGGTACCTTGGAGTAGCATTGCACTCCCACCGCCAACCACTACAGGTAGCCATAACTGGCACAAAGGAAAAGAACTACAGTATAACAGAGGCAATGTTTTGGAGAGGGGCTCATAGTTAAAACAAAACATTTTGGAAGAAGGTTAAATAAATGAATTCAAGGGAGTCATGTTGAGAACCCATAGGAAGTACAAATGGGCTTAAGGTCCTCATTACTAAAAGGACAAAATCATAAAAATACCATACTATTGTCAGTTTAAGAAACTCATAAGAGAATGACAAATGACATTTAATAATTTAAAGGAAATGTTTATTTAGTCTATGGTTCACTTCAAAACATGTCATGTAGCATTTTAAAATGGCATGGTTACTGATGATGTGCCATTCTGGGCTGGCAATTCAGAGTATCATGCAATAAAGGAAGCATGATAGGCCAGACATGTAGTAGAACATTATTTGCAACATAAGGGCAAGCTAAAAATAAACAAACAAAAAACTAAGCAACAAAAACAAACAACAGAAAATTAGGAAACAAATCAAAATAGTGCAATTCACATTTTTCATAAGAAAGCATCATGAAGCAGATTTTTAAAAGCTTATTAAAATGCTGAGAGGTGAGCCAAGTGGATAATATTCATAAATAAGTGCTTATCTGGTATAACTAAGAAGGTTTAACAAGACTGGGTAGTCTTTTGCAATATTTATGTCAAGGATTAGTTATTTAATTATACTATGTCTTGTGTTTAACCCTATAGTAGATATATACTGTATATGGTGTATAACAGAGAAAAAGTAACAGTGATTTAAGATAGGTTCATATTATGTTTTAAGTTTTACCCAATTTATTACTATTATTCCTTTATTTGAGTTAATACTGTTCTCTTTACAGACTTCTTTCTAACCATAAACAATGCAAACTGGATTTGTTTTTCAGCAACAGCAGTTCTGCCTGTTTCCTTGGATACACTTCATCAAGACAGCAATGGCTATCATCAGTTTTAGGCCATATGTTACATCTGTAGCAAATAATAACATGCCTGGGATGTTACCACATGCTATGTAGAACTGTCTGTTATATAGACCACAATCCATTTGTAGCAATTTACCATAACAACTGAAAAAAAAATAAATAAGTGCAAGGGAATAGAGAGAAAGATTAAGAGGAATGCAAACACACACTTAAATAGCATGCCCAATAAGGATAGCAGGGGATAAAGAAATCTCAAATGTTAGAGGTAGAAAAGAAAAAATACAAATATACAGGACAATTCCATAAAAACAGAACATTAAAAAGTTTCCAACAATATTTACTAATACAGTTGCTACTAACAATAATATTGATTTGAGTACTATGGATTATAAATAAAGAATTGGATAAAGTCAACTGGCTGGCTCAATGATGTGTTGGTTTGTGTTTGGGAATAAAGAAAAACCAGAAAATGTGCATTGCAGGGGATGGGCATGTTTGTAAAGAGAGAGAGAGGTGGAGGGAAATAACTGGATAGCACAGTAGAGGGTAAGAACAATCAAATTACCACAATAATCCTTTCTCTGCAACCACTACCCCAGCAACTCATCATATGCTGTCTTCTGACTTGATAGAAAGAGCTAACTAGTGATTGTGTTCCCCTCATCCTCCTTAGCTATTCCTAATCAGGGTATGGGGATGGATGCATAGCTTCAGTTAACTAAAGGCACATACAGAGACACTATAACCTCTCTTCCCCCACCTCCTTCCCCTTCCTTCAGTCATCCTTTCTGGTGATCTTGCGGGTACTGTGTTCCAGTGTTCCCGGTCAACAAAAACTAACTAAATGACTAAAACTGTGCCAGTAACAATGAGGTCTAGATCAGTGATGTGCAATGCCTCCTTCCAATTTCTGGTCTGCATTCAACTAATCTTTTTATATAGCATGTTGTTATGCATTAAAACAGTAATGTGTGCCAGATTTAGTTGAGAACTAGCAGGGACCGTGAAAGAGACATTTTGAATTGTCGGACCAACCACGATGTTGCAACAGTGGATGGCATTTGACAGCCACTAGAACACTACTAAAGGCAGAACAGATGGCTAGCTTCCCTTTTCCTTATTGACTGCAAAGTTAGCAAACAAGGAACATTTCAGTACTAGGAGGTAAACTTAAACTGAATTCCTAAATGACTGTAACACTTATTTTTAATGCCAAATCCTTGCAAATGATATCCCCCATCTAAGTCTCGCCATTTAGTAACACGTAACAATTATAGTAGCGCAGTAGCACCACTATAATTAGTGTTGAGTAGGCACTTTAATATTTAATGATGATTTGCAGCTGCTTATAATTACTGATTTCATTTTACATTTCTCTTCATGAAGAGCATAACGAGTGAACAGCTCATTTCCAGATGCATGCTTGAGAGAAATGTATGTGGAGAAACACCAACTGAGAATAGCATTAAAGAGTCTCTGGCACCACAGGAACAACTTTGAAAAATATAACAAGACACACAGTTAGCCAATGTTTCACATACTTTAAGTTAAAAAGTTTAAGTTTGTTCAGGGAACTCACACAAGCCATTGAGCCAAGGCTCATTTCCAGTGGTTTCCCATATAAACAAAGAATTCAGTTACAAATATACATGGTAACTTGTATACAGTACATTATAAAAACATTATTCCAATGAAGTTACACATTTTAAAATTAATATTATGTAGAAATATGCAGCTTCATAAATAAAATATTAAAATGTAGAATTTGTTGGTAGATAAGGACCATTTGGCCCACCCAGTCTGCCCATTTTTCCCTGCCTGTGCTGTCACTGTAGACCCAACCTGATCCCCAGCTATCTCTGCCCCCTCCGCATTCCAAACAAAATTCCTTTGTTCCTATCCCATGCATTTCTGAAGCACACCACTGTTTTTTCCCCCACCAGCTCCACTGGAAGATTGCTCCAGGCACCCACCACTCTTTCAGTCAAGACATACTTCCTTGCATTCTTTCAATATTTCCCCCCTTGTTCTTGTTCACCTTCTCTGAAAAATACTCCTCTTTTGTGCCTTATTCACCTCTGTGAGGTATTTATAGGTCTCTATCATGCCCCCTCTCCCTTCTCTCTTCCAGGGTGTACATATTGATATCCCTCAGTCTCTCTCCTTACAGGGCTTTCGATGCAGCCCCTGTACCATTTTACTTGCCCTCCTCTGGACCCAGCCTCCACCCTGTCTATATCCTTCCTGACATGTGATCTCCAGAAATGGACACTGTACTTCAGCTGCGGTCACACCAACAATAGGTATAAGGGAACCTTAATGGATGGGAAGGGAAGGGTAAATCTGGAGATCAAGTAGGATCTGCGATATTGCAGTAGGTAGGGAAGATGGACAGACTAGGTGGGCCTAGTGGTCCTTATCTGCTGTCAAATTCTATGTTTCTATACAGTGGTAACACCACCTCCCTCTTTCTGCTGGAGATACCCTTCCCTATGCACGCCAGCATTCCCCCTGTCCTACCCACTGCCTTGTTGAATTGCCTCGCCACCTTGTGGTCATCTGATATGCTTAGCCCCAAGGTCCCTTTCCTGTTTAGTGTCCATCAATACTTCTCCCCCATTTTATACTCTGCTTCTGGGTTTCTGTGCCTTAGGTGTATGATTTTGCACTTTTTTTTCATTGAAACCCAGATGCCATACCCTTGAGCACTCCTCGAGTGTCTACCCTATTGTATATTTTGGTGTCATCTGCAAAGAGGCATACCTTACCTTCCAGCTGTTCTGCAATGTCACTTACAAAGATATTAAAGAGGACTGGTTCCAGTACTGAGCCCTGAAGTACCCAGCTGGTCACTCGTCCCTCCCCAGAGTGAGTGATGTTTACCACCGCCCTCTGTTGCCTATCCATAAAATAATTTCATAACCAGTTTACCACCTTGGGACCCACCCCTGAACTGCCCAGTTTCCTTATGAGCCTTCTATGTGGTACAGTGTTGAAGGCTGTGCTGAAATCTAAGTGCGTGTCTTCATGTAACTCATCAGCTTCTCTTACTCTTGTTACTTTTAGACACAAACAGGTTGTCTCACATTTAGTTGCAGTAAAACAAGACAAAAGCTTATTTACATTTTGTGCAGAGACCTAGATGGAAATCAGTCATTAAATGGATGTGCTGATCAAGTTACAGGGTACTCTTTATCCCATACTCAGCAATAAATCATGATTTAATAAACCACTAACTCCTAGTGTAGCGTCAAGTCTGACATCTGCTTTCACCTCACTGGTGGCCCTCTGTGGTATCATTTATAGCCATCCCCCCCTTTCCTTGCCAACCCTGAATTAGTCAGGAGTCTAGAGAAGGACCTGTACAGGCTGTCTTCTTTTTTATGTAGAATCCTCAACTATTCATTGTGAGACAGGATATGCCTCTCCAAGTGGGTAACATAGCATTTTGGCTCTCCCCTTCTCAGGGTTTGCATTACATGGCAGTTAGCACTTTCTTGGTGCTGTCCTCAAAAGAATCCTTTTACAGTGTTGGCACAGTAAATGTAAGGACCAAAACAAATGGAGAAACTTGCAGCTTTAACAGGTAACCATGGTGCTTCCACCATCACAGTCACTACACCAACACACACCTGAGACAGAGTAAGACCCTTATGTCTTTCAAATCCAATCAGGGAACCCCCCCCATGTGGGCAGACCGAGATGGTACATGGTCCAGTCATCTACTGTAAGTGACCACATTAAGGGATATCCATTTTTCTGGCCATATGCCTCCTGATGCAGCTCTGTTGGCCCCAGGCAAAACAGAAATCTAGGGCCACAGTGCCACCCCTTGATCCTGGGAGACCCCCTAGCTAGTCACAGCTTGCACCACATGCAGTTCTTCTGCTGGGCTCTTCTCCCCAGCCTTCCCCGGGCCTCTCCCTTCTCTGTGGCTTTTCCCTCCAGTGTATAAGTATTCATGGATCATACCATGTGGTATGAGCATTGAGAATGAAGGTTGCAATGAATAACACCAACCTTTGGCAGCGGGGGTTTTACAATGATATCACTTGCAGACATGCAACAACAGCAGGTGAAGAGGACCAAGAAATACAAGTACTGATATAATGCTGATGTCCTCCTTAATAATTAAGCTATAAACCATGACCTGTGGGGGGGGCGTCAGGGTGGGATAATGGCCTGCCTTGGTTGGATTGAAGCACGCGGTGAAGCCAAATGCTTCCACCACCTGAGAAGGACCATTATCCCACCATAATGACCCCCCGGAGTGCCTTATTGTGATTATGAAATGGGTCCCAACAATGTTAATTAATTAAAAAAATTAAAACATATTTTGGTGTGTTTTTAATTAGTGCAGCGTAACAAATGTAAGCAGTTAGGTTAAAAGAGAAAAAGTAGTGCTTGCCCACTCCCTGTCCCTGACCTCCTGCTCCACTACTTCTGGATCCCAGTCCTGTTGCGGTGTCAGTAATGTCTGTTTAGGGAATGACTGGATTGGTGTTTCTGTGGGTTGTGCTGGGGGTTTTAGGCTTCAGTCCATTGTCCACTGCAAGTTCAGGGATAAAGATGCTCCATGGACTCCGGAGTAAAGACATAGCAAGCATGCAACAGTTGTAAAATGCAGCAGATACCTGACGAGTACACTTACGGGGCAGAGTAGGAGCTGTTACTGCAGAGTCAGAAACACAAAATGGGCAGTCAGTGGGAAGGCTCTCATACTGGGTGCTGGGTCCTGTTTGTGAAGAGCTACTTTCACCTTGGCCATTGTGCTGGGATATCGGCTTGGGTGAAAGCAGCTCTTCACCAATCAGGAGTCAAGATTCTTGTTACTCATTTCATAATAAAGGTTAAAAGGAAGGTAAATATAGTAACTATCTAAATCATAAATTGAATTTTGCATAATGTTGTTCAAAGCTTTCTCTGAGGTGTCAATGGCTTTTTAAAATAATAGCTCAACATCTAAAAAATACTGCAACACAGCTGTCTATTTAGCTAGGAACCTGAAAATTAACATGCTCTCTTCCATGCTATGATTTCCGTACTCCTTCTTTCTTTCTTTCTTTCTTTCTTTCTTTCTTTTTCTTTCTTTCTCTCTCTCTTTCTTTCTTACTCTCTTTCTTTCTTTCTTTTCCTCCCTCCCTCCCTTCCTTCCTTCCCTTCTGGTACACTAAGCTGTGATTGCTTTTTTAACATATATCCTGGGTTACACTGACCTCTTTTATTGATGGGTTAAAGTTGGCCATGACACCAGTAAACCCCCCCTACTTTTCAGGGAGGGGGGGGCTGTGGATCACTTGTAGCATGCAAGATGGCCCACCCTGGGCGTGAAGGAGGAGGAGGAGGAGATAAACATGTGGTCATGAACCTAGCTTTGCAAAATAGTTCTGCTGAAATTAGCTAGACAATTTTTTGGAAAAGCCCTGAACATACAGTCTTTTGCTCACCAAGAAAGTAAGAAAGCAGAGAAAAAGTAGAAATATTTATGTCTGACACTTGAGACTGATACGTTTGAAATAATGGCAGAGAACATGGAACTCTCCCTGGAGGGTTTGAAACAACACTCTTCCTGCAGACAAAATGCTGATTGCAGGGACTGAGGAGAGATGAACTTTGCTACTTCTGTTACTAGATGAAGAACATAGCAGGAGCCTAATTTGACACAGGCAGGGAAAGTTACAGCTAAGAAGATACAGCCCCTGGCAGACACAGGGCTGACAGTGTCCAAACACCTGCAGGAAAAGAATGCTACAAAGGCAGAGCAGCAGCTTGTGTTGAGAAAGAGCCAGCTTGCATTGACACTGCCAGTTAGCACCTCCCGGTCAGTAGAACAAGCCCTCAGTGCCACTGGCTGGATTAAATCAACTAATGGACAATGGTTCCCTGGTGAACCTCCAAGAGGGGGGGAGATTATTGGAATAGGCAAAAAGGTAAGCCTAAACTCTAAAAAGAAGTCTGTGACTATCCCAATGATGGGGGAAGAGGTTGGTAGGAGATGACTGGGCATGTCAGCAGCACAAGATCAAATGCTGCAGATGCATACTCTCATGATTTACAATGTGGGTGAAAGGATTACCAAGGTCCCAGTAACTCCAGTGGCCCGTTCACACACAAAATGTATCCAAGGCAAAAGAACTCTCATCCAGACCTTAATACAGAAAGCCCTGCACTGACTGACTTATAGAGAAAGAACACTTTAGAAAAAGCACCATTAGTGCACACTGCTCCCCAGAGCAAACAACAGACTGTACCTGTAACCCTGATTATGAATTCTGATGTAACTGTTACTAAAAAACTTCAGCCAGAGTCAGCAGAGTCAAATTCAAAACTTGATATCAGCTCAGTCCCCCGAGCACAAGATGGCCACCCTCAGGCGTCAGTGGATGGTAGGACTAGGGAGGAGGGTGAAGACCCAGCTCCAGAAGTCACAGAGCAGGAATGACTGAGGGAGGCAGAGGGTTTGGAAGGCAGACAGTATGGAAATACCTCCCTGCCACTGTTGCCTCCATGTAAATAACAAAGAAGCAGGGGAAAGTAGGACATACCTATTGATATCTGAAGGGCTCAGAGAGTAATCCACCCACATTCTTGGAATTATTCTCAGCTAATGATGGACCAGCACAAAGACAAAAGGCTGTAAGTCTGAGATATGTTGGTAGTGGGATGAGTACCCACCTGACAGAAAATATGTTATCAGGGCTTTGATAAACAAGACTCAGTGTCTTTTTCTGACTCTGATTTGTATGTCTTGAAACACGTGGCAAACGAAGTATATGACCTAAGTTTCAAAACTAGACTTTGGGCTGAGTATTCAACACTCAAAGACACACCCTGTATGTCCCCTTTTATTGTGATACCTTTGACAAAGCTGGCAGTCAAAGAGGTACTTAGGGATGGGCAGGTACTAAAATACCCTATCCGCAAGACTACATGCGGGTACCTATAAACTAGCCCCAAAATACCTAATGAAAAACGAGTAGTTGGATCAGGTTGAGTAGTTACTACTCAACCCATTCTACTACCAGATTACCTGATCCAGACAATAACAGAGAAAAAAAATGTCCCAGGTAATCTAGCAGACCCACCTCCCAATCCTTGATCTGCTGTCATAATTTAGTTTCCCTGGTAGTCTAGTGGACCACACTCCCTATCCCTGATCTGCCATAATTATTTACTTTCTGTGGTGGTCTAGTGGATCTCCCTATCCACAATCTGACATAATTATTTACTTTCCCTGGTGATCTAGCTGACCCCCCCCACCTTAGCAGGCAGTGCCCCACCACCCCACTTTCCCTTGTCTCATCCCCGAGCCGTGACTGGCACAACCATCTGCTCTCCACCATGGTCAAAGGGGCCCTTAATGCCATTCACCCCCATCGTGACTCTACCACGGTGATGGGATAGCTCCCCACTCTCCACCAAGACTCCATAGCTGACTGCTGACTGAGCTGTCACCTCAGATCAATGAATGGGCGCATACTTGTACAAGTCAAGATACGCTCATTCATTGAGAAGAACAGTCGGGGCCAGCCATGGTGGAGAGTGGATAGGAAGGGGGATCTCCTAGACCACCAGGGAAAGTGATATTTTATTTAATGGGGCAGATCAGGGAGATGGAGGGGGATACATAGACCACCAGAGAAAGTAAATAATTATGGCAGATCAGGGATATGAAGCTGGGTCTACAAGACCACCAGGGAAAGTGATAATAAAATAAATTCATTATGGGCAGATTAGGAATAGGGAGGGGGGTCTGCTAGACTACCAGGAAAAGTGATTTTTTTAAATTATAAATAGGGGCAGGTCAGGGATAGGGAGGGGGTCCACTGATGATGATGAAATTGGGTAGAATAACCTATTACTCACCTCAGATTACCCTACCCGTGAATTATGCTGCTAGGTCATCAGGGTAGTACATTACCCGAACTACCCTGCCCGTCCAAAAATCGTCAATACCCAACCTACCCAATCCAGCTACTCCACGGGTAGCCGATCTCTAGTGGTAATCATTGTGTACTGCAATGGAGGGTTCAGAGTGTCTAATATATCATACTGACAGCCATAAAAGTGAAGTTTTGGATGACCCAGTTCCAATATTTGATGGGGAAAAAGTCTGGAAGGGCAAGTGGAAGTTAAAAGTAAAACTAAAGGATGGAGGCTCAGGCTTACTTATTATCCCTAACAGTTTTTATTTAGGGAAAGACTGGGGGATGTTTCTACCAGAGGTAGTCCTTGGCTTGTTTTAAATGCGGTTCTCGCACACATTATAGCTATGTCTGTAATCAACAAAAATGTGGCTCATGACTATCTTATGGGCATAGCAATTCCACATGTCCCAACCTGTTCAAATGCAACCTCTGTGAGGAGCATGAGCATTCTTTTTGGAATTTTATCTGGGCCTCCCACAATACAGATGATGGCTATAATCAGAACCACTTGATTGGGAAAACACAACAGGCCAGGCTGCCTAGATCTCTTCACAATATACATTAATAACACTGACAATTGCATTAAAAATGCCAACATCCATCTGTTCGCAGATTATACTGTTCTCTATGTAAGTAGACCAACACCTGAAGCTGCCTGTAATGATCTCCAATCCAAATTCAACCTCCTGCAAAGCCAACTAATTCATAAAAAGCTACTCCTGAATGCTAAAAAGACAAAAGCGATGCTTTTTTCCCCATTTGCCCATGCAGCCAACCCGGCATCTTGTGGGGCATTTCCTCAAATCACCACAATCCTAGGAGAAAAACTAGAATATGTTGCAAAGTTCAAGTATCTGGGAGTACGGATTGACCACAGACTTTCCTTCATCGAACATATCGAGGACCTACTAAAAAAACTCAGACAGAGGCTAGGACTCTTCTTTAGAATCAATCGATTTCTCACCAGAGATGCCAAGCTATGACTGGTCCAATCCACTTTTCTATCGCTGGTTGATTATGCGGATTTCCTTTACAGTCAGTGCCCTAGCTTCTACTTGGTAAAATTGGACACGCTTTACCACAGAGCCCTGAGGTTCATCACAGGACTTCCTTTTGCCACAAACCACTGTGCACTATACACTGTTGTGGGGTGGACCTCCCTTAAACTTAGGCGCCACAAAAATACCACACTCTGGACCTTTCGAGCAATCACAAAAAAACTACCCCTCTACATCTCTGGCTGCCTACCACTAAACGAAATAGGAAACTATGTGCTTAGAAGTTACTCATTCATCATTCTCAAAGTACCTAAGGTAAAATCTCACTTTGGCAGAGCAGCAATAAGCTTTGCGCTGCCTACCCTATGGAACAACCTACAAAGAACCCTTAAATTGAGCATGTTTGTCTCATTACCCACTTTCAAGGCGCTATATTTCCACACAATCAATGTAGTGTGCAACTGTTTTTCATCACCTGACCTGCTCTTATGCCTACATTGGATCACTCCCCAACTTGGACCTTCCTATAAGGTACTATCACACTGTCTTGCCTCCCTTTAGCTACAGGTGTCCTTCCCCTGCTCTACTGACACATCATCGCATCCCCTCCCCCAGTCTCCCTTCTTAGGGTTGGAGCCCCCACCCCCTGGTCAAGACAACCCCCCCAGTCTCTTCCCCCTCCATCCCGTGTACCCAGTGTTCTACTTTTCCCTTACTACACCCTAGCTACTTTTCTTCCCCCACCCTGTTCCCTTATTCACTACCCTTTCTACCCTCCCTCTCCCTCTCCTCTCCTTAATCTACCCTGCCATCTAGGCACTTCCTTCCCCTTTATTATTATATTATTTCTTTTCAACCCCACTGCCTCATCCCTGAAGCTACCGCCAGCACAGTATGTACATGTATATTGTACCTTGTACCTTGCATGTACTATACTAGGACTATATGAACTGATGTAATGTACTGTCTTATCTATGCCTTGTATTATCTGGTGTACCTTTCTCCTGAATATATTATTATTGTGTGGTTTTATTCAAATTGTGAATGTAATATCATTGTGTGGTCTTTTCAATTGGTGAATATGTTCCAACCAGGTCTATCTTGCAAATAAGCATTGCTCAATGATGACCGCCTGGATAAATAAAGATTTTGATTGATTGATTGATAGATGCCCAGTCAAATCTGCTACCTGCTCATCAATATGGCCGCCTCCTGGCCAAACCCTGGTCCCTCCTTTGTCTCAGGCTCACAAATATTCTTCTTCAAGGCAGAATATACTTACTTCCTGCATCTCATCTCTCCTCTCTTCCTTCCCCACCCACCCCCAGTATTCCCCCTCCACGTGACCAATAAAAGTGCCTCACACCCACCTCCCCGATAGTCTAGACTCTAAACTTCTCTACCTATCTGCTCCGGCTATCACCTCTCCTCTAGCCTCTCTCCTAAACCTCTTCTTCTCTATTCCCTCAATCCCAATGGTCTGAAAACATGCCACTATTATCCCTCTACCCAAAAGGGGAGATCGTTCTGTCCCTGGCAACTACCAGTCTATTTCCCTTCTTCCTATCCTGGCTAAACTACAAGAGCATAAAGTGCTCTCTCAACTCTCTCCCTTTCTTGACTCCACCTTCTTTTTCACCCCTTTTCAGTCTGGCTTCTGGAAGCATCACTCTACCACTACCTCCCTCCTACGACTCACAGACTTCATCCACTCTGGCATGGACAAGGGCCACATAACCTCTACCATCTTTATAGACCTTGCCAAAGCATTTGACACCATCTCCTATGACCTCCTCTTCACTAAACTATCCTCAGCAGGACTATCAACAAGCGTCACCACCTGGTTCTATTCCTACATTGAAAGTAGGACTCAATTAGTCAAGGCTGAAGACTCACTGTTCCCCCCCCCCCCCCCACATCAACAATGGCATCCCTCAAGGCTCTGTCCTTGGTCCACTTGTATTTTTGGTCTTCCCCAATGACCTTCCTGTTGTATGTTCCTCCTCCTCTTCTATCCACATGTATGCAAATGACACAATCCTGTAGACCACTGGGTTCTCCCCCTCTGTTGTGGGAGTCCAGATTGCAGCTAGACTTCAACAATGTCCAGCTCTGTCTCCACTCAAATCAACTATTCCTGAATGCCAGGAAGACAGTCTCCATGACCTTTGGTATGAGGCAGAGACTTGCTTTGCTCCTCCCCTCCACTTTCCACATCCTTGATTGGACTATGCTTAATGATGTCACCTCATTTAGGTATCTCAGAATTTGGCAGGACCAACACCTTGACTTTTCTGGACATGCAGATACCATCCACAAAAAATCACACCCCAAGCTTGGTGCCCTGTACAGAAATCATGGATGTATCCCCCTGCCTGCCCACCAGGTGCTTGTCCAAAAATTATCCTCCCAATATTTGACTATGGCAATGTAGTCTACAGTGCCACTCCCAGAACTTCCCTAGCTATACTGGACACTCTCTTTCATGCTTTCTGCCATTTTTCTCTTGACTGTCCCTTCCCCCGCACTCACTACTTCACCCTCTACCAATCTCTCTCCTTCCTCTCATGTGAAAACTGATGCCTCTCTCATTGTGCTAACCTCATAGTGAAATTCTGGTTCATTTCCCACCCCACCTTACCTTTCATCTTCTCTCTCCTTCCCTTCCCCTTCCATCTACTCCCTTCGTAACACTAACCCCTGTACTCTAGCTGTCCCCTCCAGGGCTACCTCTGTTGGCCAAGCTGCCTTCTCTCATCATTTTCCCAGTCTCTGAAACTCATTCTCCACCCCAGTCCATAAGGCCCCCTCCCTTCATGCCCTCTTCTCGCTACTCTGCAACTGCACCTCCCCCTCCTGCAGCTGTGTTCATGCCTCTACTACCTCTCGCACCCCAAAATAATTTTACTGCTTCTTTCCCTACTAAACTCTGGCACCCTACATTCACTATTTAATGCTACTATTTCCTAGGTTTATTGATGTATCTGATGGCCACCTTGTATTTGTATTTAAAGCCTAGTTTCTTGTACTACATTGTTTGCTCAATCTCAGTTGTGTATTGTATATTGTATCTGTATTTTGTTCTTGGATTCTGTAGATATTATGATGAATGTACCATCTACATTTGCTCTACCCTCTCCCCCTACCCCCAAGACACAGCTGGAAATGAGCAATTACTGCTCAATATGCTTTTTCCTGGTGAAACTTTTAAAATAAACAAATAAATACAATAGGCATGAAAATCTTATAGAAGTAATAAGTGAAATTATTTTAGACAAAGAGCCCTCAATGCCAGAACAACCCTAGCCACGAGACTTCAAAAGTAGCCATGGTACCAGCACCTGACCTTGCAGTGAAAAAAAGTGAACAAACCAGAGATGCCTCTGTTACAGAAATGGGCAGGAAAGAGTAATGGTTCTTCTTTTGCCATCTGTTATTTAAAAACATTTGTTTACTTTTCCTGTATGAGTGTTATTCTCTTGTGTTGTAAATATATATCCTGTAAATGCTCAGTGCACTTTCTGTTACAGTAAGTAAAAGCTATTTATTTGCTCAACAGTTGTGACTGTGATGTCATTTTTCTAAGGTAATATTTGGTTTCCACTGGCTGAGGTAAACTCTGTGTAGCATCTGCCACCCAAGAGATACCCACTACCAGACTTTAACTTGTGCAATTACACGTTTAATTATTCAAGTTTGTACACTTGAAAGAGGTGCCGGAAGGAAAGTCTGGCTGGTGGCAGCGAATACCCGAGGACAGACACCTCTCTAAAAGCTGTTTCAGCCCAGAGGGAGAGGTGGGTTGTCACATATTGGTTGGCAGTGGTGGGATGATGATGACTGTGTAGCACACTGAGATACAGAGTTTGCCAGTGGAACAGTTACCTTAGCGGTGCAAAACAGGATATACAAGAGGATGCATCTGAACAACAGTTTTATTTGTTTCTAGATATCACAGTAAAGTGTAGCAGTAGAGAATGAGCTCTACGGAGTATGACTCACTTACTGTACCACAGCTTTTTGAAAGGTGCCAGGAAAAGGAGATTAAGCCTGAAGGTCTAAAGCAGAAGAAAAAGGTAGACCTCATAGCTACTCTCTTGGCACATGATCTGAAGCAGACAGTTGCTGGGGGTGAGTCAGGAACTGAGGCAGCAGATCCCCCAAACCAGATTGAGGCACTGCGACTGCAGCTGCTGCTGCAAGACAAGGCATTGGAGGTGAAAAGACTGGATGCTGAGGTGAAAAGACTGGATGCTGAAGCAGAAGCAAGAAGGCAGGAAGCAGAGAAAGAACTTGAAGAAAAGAGACTGGCAGACAGAGAGAAAGAACACCAAGACAAAGAGAAGGAACACGAAGACAGAAAGAAATAATGACAGCATGAACTCTAGAGCCAACAGCACGAGAAGGAGATGATGACCCTCCGCAGTCAGCAAACCGTGAGTAATGGTGGAGTGAGTTTACCTCATGAAGCCAAAATTAATTCTAAATTGTTCCCTCAGTTTAAAGAGGGAGATGATCTTGATTTATTTTTAAGGTCATTTGAGAGAGTATGCGACCAATTAAATTTGACTAAGGCTTCCTGGTCAACTTATCTCACACCCTTGCTGACGGGGTGAGCATCGCATGCATTTGCTAAAATGAGTAATGAAGACTTTGCTGATTATGATAAAGTGAAAACAGTGTTGTTGAAACATTTTGAATTAACTCCTGAGGCTTATAGAAGGAAATTTAGGGAGTTAAAGAAAAGCCCAGAAGACAGTTATGCAGAACTGCAGGGTAAACTGTATACTTACCTTGATAGGTGGATGGAGGGGGCTAAAGCAACTACTGTGGAACTGATTAAAGATGTATTGGTGAGAGAACAATTCCTAAAAAATTGTTCCTGAGGACATACGTGTATGGCTTATAGACAGGGCATGCCCCTCTTCCACCGAGGTGGCAGGAAGCACTGACGAGTATCTGTCTAGCTGGCCATACACACAATGGAAGTCTTATGGTGGGGGGGCAGCACATGGTTATAAGGGATCCCATGGGGGGCAGCCCAAAGGAAACTAGCCTGCACCTGAGCCCAAAGTATAGCCCTCTGGTTCTAAGGGGACTCAAGAAATAGGTCCCAAGAAATGTCATATTTGCAATCAAGTGGGACACTTGAGATATAACTGCCCTCAGAAACTGGTTAAGGGGCAGAGATATGGGGTGGGGGTGATCAAAAGAGCACTGGTGTGTTTGTAGGGTGTGTCTAGTCTGAAGAACCACTCTCCTCTGATGAGAATCTGCGTCCCATTACAGTTAATGGAATAGTAACACAGGGACTGTGGGGCACAGGCGCTAACATCTCCCTGGTAAGGCAGGATCTCATTCGGGCAGAGCAGATGGTGCCCAGGAAATACTCCAAGGTCCGGGCATTCACAGGGCCACCAGTCCCACTACCAATGGCTAGAGTCTTCCTGAGCTGGGAAGGGGGCCATGGAGAAAAGGAGGTGGGAGTTGTAGAGGACCTACCTTTAAGTATGATTGTGGGGAAGGATTTTGACCCCAGTAAAAAACTGGTGTGTGTTGTAACTCGTAGTCAGGCACAAGGGCAAGCTTCTGAGGGTGAAGAGGGGTTGACTCTGGGTGGTCCAGCCACACCCTCAGCAGCTGAGGAAGTGTCTAGCACAGGTGAGGGGCTGGCTAGAAACAGCAGTCCAGAACCCCAGTCACAAATAAAGGAGCCCACAGGACTTCCTTCAGAAGGGGCACTGGGAAGGGTCAGACGAGGGCAGCTGAGTGCTGCACAGCAAACTGACCCTACCCTGGAAAAACTGAGGGAAATAGCTCATAGGGCTGAGCATTCTCAGGGGGGTAAAGAGTCCATTTACTGGGACAATGGGCTGTTGTACAGAGAATGTACAACAGAGGAAGGGCTAGATGGTGAGGTACTCCAGCAGCTGGTAGTCCCTAAGGTTCACCATCAGCAGCTTTTGGCCCTTGCCCATGATATCCCTTTTTCAGGGCACTTGGGGGTGAGGTGCACAAAAAAGCATCTAACCAACAATTTATTCTGGCCTGGTATTGGCAAGGATGTGGCAAATTATTGCAGGACTTGTCCACAGTACCAGCGGGTGGGGAAAATGGGGGACAAGGCCAAGGCAGCTTTGGTGCCCCTGCCCATTATTGAGGAACCCTTTAAGAGGGTAGCGGTGGACATAGCGGGGCCATTGAGCACCCCAAGTCACACTGGCAAGTGGTATATCCTGGTAGTTATAGACTATGCCACCAGATACCCAGAGGCAGTGGCCCTAACATCCTCTGAGGCAGAACCAGTGGCAGATGCACTGTTGGGAATATTTAGCCGGGTGGGCTTTCCCCAGGAGATACTGTCAGACCGGGGTGCCAATTTTATGTCAGGGTTAATGAGTAGTTTGTGGGTGAAGTGTGGGGTGAAGCAGCTCAAAACATCCCCAAGCTAATGGTCTAGTGGAGTGATTTAATTCAACCCTTAAGACCATGCTAAGGACTTTTGCTGACCAGCATAAGAGCGACTGGGACTAATATTTGCCTCATCTCCTATTTGCATACAGGGAAGTCCCACAGGAGTCTACAGGGTTCTCACCTTTCGAGCTCCTGTTTGGTCATAGGGTGTGGGGGCCCCTAGATTTGATTCGGGATGAATGGGAGGGTGACCGTGCCTCCCAAGAGGAGTCTGTTGTGGAGTATGCCCTGAACTTCAGGACCCACCTTAGAGAGCTCATGGGGTTTGCTCAGGAGCACCTGGCCACTGCACAACAGCAGCAGAAAGTCTGGTATGACCGTGGGGCCCGAGTCAGAGAATATGAGGTGGGACAGTGAGTGATGGCACTTATCCCTGTCCAACAGAATAAATTACAGGCAGCATGGGAGGGGCCATTCTCCATCGTCCGAAAGGTTAGTGATGTCAATTACATGATAGAGCTACCGGACAGGAGATGCAAACGAAAGGTGTATCATGTTAACATGCTGAAGCCCTACCATGACAGGGAGGAAATGGTCCTCACTGAATGCAGTGCCCCAGAGGAGGAAACTGAGGTAGATCCACTGGTGGACCTACTTGGAGAGGCCAGGGTTGCATCCTCTGTGAACAACCTTGCCCTCTCGGAACAGCTGACACCAGCCCAGGTGCAAGAAATTAGGGGTGTGCTGAGAGAATCTGAGGACATGTTTACAGGGAAACTGGAGTACACCACAATGGCAGAGCACCATGTGGTTACAGGGACCCAGGTTCCCCTGAAACAGTCTCCCTACAGGGTACCTGAGCATGTTAAGCAGACTGTGAAAGAGGAGCTCAAAGAGATGCTGGAACTGGGGGTAATCCAGGAATCTAGTAGCACCTGGGCATCACCCATGATACTGATCCCCAAAAGGGATGGCACCACATGATTCTGCGTGGACTACTGGAAGCTTAATAGCTGCACAGAGTCTGATGCCTATCCCATGCCCAGAACAGATGATACCCTGGAGCAACTGGGGGGAGCCAAGTGTTTGACCACAATAGACCTAACAAAGGGCTATTGGCAGGTACCTCTGACCTCTGTGGCCAGGGAAAGATCAGCTTTTGTTACTCCATTTGGTTTATATGAATTTAAGGTAATACCATTTGGAATGAAGAATGCACCTGCAACCTTTCAACGGCTTGTAGATCGCATTCTGTCTGGGGTAGGTGAGTTTGCATTGGCTTATATGGATGATATAGCCATATACAGCCAGACCTGGGATGAGCACATCACGAATGTGTGGGATGTGTTCCACAGGTTAAAGAAGGCAGGTCTGACAGTCAAGGCAGAGAATTGCCAGGTAGGTATGGCAGAAGTATCCTACCTTGGGCACCGGGTGGGTAGTGGACACATCCGTCTGGAGCCTGCCAAGGTTGATGCCATCCTGGCCTGGCCTACTCCTACCACAAAGAAACAGGTCAAGGCATTTCTAGGGACACCAGGGTACTACCGAAGGTTTGTTCCCAGCTATAGCGATCTGGCTAAGCCCCTGACAGACTTAACCAAGAAGGGAAAGCCAGATAAAGTGAAGTGGTCAGAAGGTTGTGAGGTTGCTTTTCAGGAGCTAAAAAAGGCCTTAAGTGGCCCAGCTGGATTGGCTAGCCCTAATTATAGTTTAAAGTTTATGGTCCATGTGGATGCCTCAGATCATGGGCTGGGGGCTGTGCTGGGCCAAGTTACCCAGCAGGGGGAGGAGCACCCGGTTGTGTACCTCAACCGGAGGCTTTTGCCCAGAGAGGAGGCATATGCCACAATTGAGAAGGAATGCTTGAAGATAGTGTGGGCCCTTCAGAAGCTGCAGCCTTACATATATGGGAGAGAATTTACTGTGGTCACAGATCATAATCCCCTGATTTGGCTTCATAGGTCCAGTGGGCAAAATGGTAAACTACTACATTGGAGTTTGGTACTGCAGGCATACAACATGACCATCCAGCATCGCAGTGGCAAACAAAATGCAAATGAGTATAGGCTATCTAAGCAGGGCTAATGGCCTAGCCGGATACTTTTGGGCACTTAGTAATTGCATGAATGGCTGAGTCACTTGGGGTGGCCCAAGGGACACGCCTTCATTATAGGGGGGGAGATGTGACAGAAATAGGCAGGAAAGAGTTAATGGTTTGGATTCTGTAGGTGCCTTATTTTTTTAGCAGTTTGGAAAAAAATACAGTCAGGCTGAAACCTCTGTCCAGCAGCATCCAGCTTGTGGAATTCCTAGCTGCTAGATAAGAGCTGGGTCATAAATCTCGAGTGGACATCTCCAGACACACACAGACATGCAGACATGGACACAGGGCAGTTTGAATGGATTGGATCATTCAAATATAAACATAAGGTGAAAAGGGATATAATTGTTCACTAATAGGTGTTCACTCTGATTGGGACTATTAAATACATACATGTTAGTTGGTTGGTGCATTTAAAGGGAGAATAGGAATGACCTATTCTCCACAGAGTATATAACCTTCTGAAAGGCAGAGAAGGCTCTCTTGTACTTTGGAAGCTGGGTGGGGAAACATAAGTTTAGAGCCTACCTTGTAGCTATGTCCATGGGAGCTGACAGTTAGAACAGGGTCCAGTGTCTCTTGTAAGGACAGGGAAGGGTAAGTTTAGTGATAGCATATTTCAGTAATAGCCTTCTTCTTTTGCCATCTGTTATTTAAAAACATTTGTTTACTTTTCCTGTATGAGTGTTATTCTCTTGTGTTGTAAATATATTCCTGTAAATGCTCAGTGCACTTTCTGTTAGTAAAAGCTATTTATTTGCTCAACAGTTGTGACTGTGATGTCATTTTTCTAAGGTAATATTTGGTTTCCACTGGCTGAGGTAAACTCTGTGTAGCATCCGCCACCTGAGAGAGACACACTACCAGACTTTAACTTGTGCAATTACACGTTTAATTAGTCAAGTTTGTACACTTGAAAGAGGTGCCGGAAGGAAAGTCCGGCTGGTGGCAGCGAATACCCGAGGACAGACACCTCTCTAAAAGCTGTTTCAGCCCAGAGGGAGAGGTGGGTTGTCACAGCCCCCTCCCACCTCCACTACCTGTCTAAGTGGATGTCCCTACTCCTTTCCCCCTCGAGGATGTGAAGATGCTTTCTGCACCCTTGATAAAGGGGGAAATAATCAAAAATCTAAATCAGTAAAAAGCATCCCAGTTCCAGTAACAAACAGGTTTTTAGTCCTTTGTAGTATAAAAAAGTGGAGTGACAGTGAAGAGAAGGATGGAGACTCTGAAGATTCCTCAGTGACTTCACAGAATTACCTCTCCTCTGATCAAGAGGGCTCTCGGGCAGAAATCTCTTCATCAAAAAAAAGTACTAAGACAAGGCCACAGTCCTTATGCACCTGGAGGAATTCATTATGATGTGGTTGTGGGGCCTATTACTTACATTTTGCTGAATGAATGCCTTTACAGTAGTCACCCTTAATGTAAATAGCATTATAACAAAAGAAAATGTCTCACTACACTTTTTACTTTGCAGCAACACCCCAGAAATTTTTTTCTACTTCTGAGCGCAAGGCTTAAAAACAAATTTGAGACCTCTGCGGCCCAGATGCAGTGGACTTTGGGTTGCTCTTTCTGGTCCCTGGGGGAGAATTTATGTGATGCAGTAGTCATTTTGTTTCAGGTATCAACAGGGCAAATCTCTAGGTTAGTGAAGATACATCCAGGAAGAGTATTAATAGTGGATATCACACATGGGGAACAAAAACTTTGAGTCTCTAGTGTGTAAGCACCACAAACCAAAGCCCTTGGAATACTGTAGAGGTATTCAAAGAAATGTGCTCCTATTTATTTACATCAAGGCTGGTGGTTTTAGGGGGAGACTTTAATTGCCTGACTCCGCAGGGATTACAAGCTCTGCAAAGTAAAAAGGTATAATGTGACATAAATGTTTTGTTAGATATGGTCACCATGGCAGGTTTGCAGGACACATCTCATGTACTGCATAACTCCAGAGGTCATACATTTACCAAAGGTTCCACCAATAGCAGGATCAATCATATGTTTCTGTTACAGGCTCTCTCAATTACTGCAGTCAAGGCTCATGGCTATGGAGACATCAAACAACCTAATATTACAGTATACCAGCTACAAGACTAACTCCCTTCCTATAGGTAAGGGACTTTGGCACCTGAATTCTACACTATTGGCAGATGAGCAAGTAAAAGTTAAATGGGAGCAACTTTGGCAAGCCTGGTTGTCCGTCCAGTGTGCTTATAAATCTGTGATTGAGTGGTGGGAAGACTCCAAAAAAGATTTTAAATCATTTTTATGGCTGCAGTGGGTGGAGCCCTGCAGACATTTTGTGATTGCAGTAGAAAAGGGAGTTCTGAAGATTTCTAATGGACTAGTTAAAAGTGGAAGTTTTGTGTCATTCCTCCGCTCTGCTGTATTCATTAAGCTAAGCAGTTTTGCAATGCACTATTTTGTGTGAATGCTTCCATGTGGGTAGAATTGTCTTTGAAGAATTCTAAAATAATTAAGGGGAGAACTAGTGACACCACTCACTACCCTTTTTAACAACTCATGGGAGGATGGTGTGGTACCTGAGGACTGGAGGAAGGTGGATGTGATTCCCCTTCACAAAAGTGGGAGCAAGACAGAGGCAGGAAACTACAGACCTGTCAGTTTGACCTCTGGGGTAGGAAAAGTGATGGAATCACTTCTGAAGGAAAGAATTGTTGAGTACCTAGAGGCCAGTGGGCTGGGACCCAAGCCAGCATGGGTTCTGGCGGGAAGGTCATGTCAGACTAATCTAATTGATTTTCTTTGACTGGGTGACCAAAGTAGTAGACCAGGGAGAGGCTGTGGACATGGCCTACCTAGACTTTCGCAAGGCATTTGACACAGTCCTACACAAAAGATTAATAATCAAATTAACCAGCCTGGGAGTGGGTCCCAGGGTGGTAGCCTGGGTGAAACATTGGCTGGACAACAGGACATAGAAGGTAATTGTAAATGGAGTCCACTCTGAAGAAAGAGGGGTTACTAGTGGGGTACTGCAAGGTTCAGTACTGGGTCTAGTCCTTTTTAATGTCTTTTTTTTTTTATACTTCTGTTTATCCGCCTTCCCAGCCTGCCATCCCTGACCCTTCGGAAGCCTCAAAGCAGACATCCCTCTACCTTCAACCCTGCCCGAGAGGCCCCCAGGATCCCTATGGAGCTACGGCTTACCCCCCGAGCGGGGATGGGGCAGAGCTCCTATGCCTCATCAATTATCTTTCATCGGTCCGGGAGCCATTGGGCGGGTGAAGGCATATCAAGGGCACGTCTCTGGGGCTCTGTCTTCCTGGTGATGGCAGGTTCTTTTCCTTTCTTCTCCCACCCCTGTAGCATGAGACCCAGACGTCAAGGCATTGAGCGCCGACATCATGCTGTATAGCGGCCACCCATCCCTATTGTTAGGGGCTTGTAACACTCCGAGCCTCTGCTTGGAAGTCGCTAAAACATGGGCTATGGCCTCAATCCCTCCCGAGTAGGCGAGCTCAAGCCTATCTCCCCCCCGGCCGACCCACCAGCGACCTGAGTCTGCTCCTGAACCTGGGCCGCTGGCGTGGAGCGAGGTGTGGTGTCCAGCACCTCAAACCTCAGTGTCACCAGGCCGGCCCTTTTTAATGTCTTTATACATGACATTGCAGAGGGACTGGAAGGAAAAGTATGCCTCTTTGCAGATGATACAAAGATATGTAACAGGGTTGATATACAAGGAGGCATGGAAAGGATGAGAAGGGACTTGACAAGGTTGGAGGGATGGTCAGAAGTATGGCAGATTGGATTCAATGCAAAGAAGTGCAAAATAATGCACCTGGGAAACAAAAACCCAGGGGAAGATTACACAGTGTGGGGAGGTAGTAACAACAACAGAAATGGAAAGGGACCTGGGGGTAATCATATCAGATGACCTTAAGGTTAGCAAGCAACGAGAGAAGGCAGTAGGGAGGGCTGGGGGGATACTGGGATGTATAGGGAGAGGCATCACCAGCAGAAAACAGGAAGTTGTTATCCCTCTGTACAGACAGTTGGTGAGACCACATCTGGAGTACTGCGTGCAGTTCTGGAGACCCCATCTCCGCAAGGACATAGACAGGGTGGAGGCAGTCCACAGGAGGGCAACTAAAATGATGCAGGGTCTGCAAGAGAAGCCATACGAGGGGAGACTAAAGGGGCTTAATAGGTATACCCTTGAGGAAAGGAAGGAGGGGGGAACATGATAGAAACTTTTCAGTACCTCAGTGGAATCAACAAAGTCCAAGAGGGTAGCATCTTTCAGAAAAAGAGATGTGCAAGAACAAGGGGACACAATTTGAAGATAGAGTAGGGATGGCTCAGAGGTAAAGTGAGGAAGAATGTTTTCATGGAGAGGGTTGTGGATACATGGAACAGCCTTTCTGAGGAGGTTGTGGGGTCTAAAACTGTGGGACAATTTAAGAATGCACGGGACAGACATAAAGCAATTCTTGTGGTGGGCATGAAGAAATAGGTAGTTTGTTAACTAGGATCTGCAGCTTATCCTGTATGTAGGGAAATGGACAGACTAGGTGGGCCAAGTGATTAAAATAACATATTCATCAACTTAGCCTCTTCCCCACTTTCACCACATCTCAACTACATGATTTACATAATGGTAGTAGAGAAAGAATTATATATTCCCTTTAAATATTTCCTATCTTATATTTTGTATCCTGAATAGCACAGGGGAGATGTTACATCTCATTCTCATAGGGATATTTATTTTACACATTTTTGCACTGTATTTACTTGGGATATCCCAGATTAGATGCAATATCTTGTTTTCAGTAGGGTCATGATTTTACTCATTTTTACAATGTACTTATCCAGGGTAGCCTTGTCCAGATGTAAAACATTGTTTTCAGCGTGTTCTGATTTTACTCAATGCAGCATAACAACGTGTAGATGTAGAACCCCACTGAAAATAAGATGTCACGTCTTCTGTGAACTAACCAGGCTAAATATATAGCAATCAGTAGACCTAGTCTAGGAAAACACATTGTAAAAATGTTTACAAGGAAGACCACATTGAAACTGCCTCTCAGCAGATCTGCATTGTGCAAATACATTAGAAAACAAGCATTTGTCAATGCCGAATGTTGCTTGCTTCTATGTGCTGTTTAGGAATCTGAAGTCATTGAGTGCAAAATATTGAAATTGCGAGTACGAAGTCTTGTCAAGAACTTCGCCAATGCCGCTAAATGTTCAGTCATTTTAGGAATTTTTCACCAAATTTTCAACATAGCCATTTTAAGACCTCTGCTCATGAACAGTGTCACTGTGATTTTCTTAATGTGTCCCATATACATTGATTCGCACACTGATTGCACCATTGTGTGCTACATGGTGAGAGCTGCGTTCAATTGAGGATGTGAAGTGACGGCTGTGCTGCTCATAAGTAGGTGTGGTAAAATGGCAATGTTGAAAATCTGGAGTGAAAATATTGAAATTTCGCAAACTTACAAGCGTGCGTAGGAACTGCCAGAAAGAACTGTCAGAAAGAACTGGAAGGGGACAGGATCAGTTGTGTTCCAGGACAGTAGCTGCTGCTGTTGTTTTCACAGGGTTCTTGTGGATTTTACTTGGTAGGTTAGTTCTTTTCTTTCTTACTTCTAAGGAGCTAGCAGGGTATTGTTTTGGGTGCTGTTGGATGTTTGTAAACTGATTTGGTGGCTGTAAGTGGGGCTCATTTTGTGGATGTTTCACTGTGTAACAGGCTGCGCTGGTAGAGGCCTATTTCTTCTGATTTAAAACCTATTTGGTGGGATTTGCTTGGGCCTAGTTCTTTGGCTGCTGGGCTTGGAGGGGAGACACAGGGCTGATACACTCTCTCTCGAGTCAGGTGTCTGCCCAAGACCCACCCTCCCCAGAAGCCTGCAAATTTATAGGGGAACACCTGCCCTGCAATTGGAGGAAAAGGCTGCAGGTGCAGCTCATGTAGTTCTAGCCACTGGGGGTAGGATTTAAAGGCTGGGAGAGAGGAGCTTTGGGAGTTGTTCATTTCCCTTATAAGTTTAATGTGTTGTACTGCACCTAGTAACAGGGTTACTGGTGTACAGTGGGACTGTCTGTAAGATTAGTGGGTGACCTGATTAGGCAGTAGGGGTATCTTGGACTAGGGGGGAACCTGGTAGCTCACCCAAGGAAACCTATTTGGAAGGGGATGGAACCACACATCATTAGGGCCGGCATCTTTGGGAAGGTGGTGGGGTGTACAGGGTGTGGAGCAGCCATGATACTGGACTGGGCCTGGAAGTTCGGTGGTTGCCCAGTGTGGTACCAGCTAGCACAGCTTAGGGAGGAGGTTGCGGGGATTAGGAGAAAGCTGGGGAGGGGTGGTATGGTTGGGAAGGGGCTGGAATCTCCCACAGGGTTGCACCAAGCACTGGGGGTGGGGGCATAGGGAAAGGAGTGCATGAGAATACTCAGGGTCACATAGGGAACCTGGCAGAGGGGTCAAAGGACACTACCAAGGAAGCAGGCAGGTAACTGGGGGCCCCTCACAAAGAGGAGACGGAGGACAACATTCTCGGGAAGTAGGCAGATGGCCAGGGCTGGACAGAAGGAAGCAAGGCGGGAAGTGGATCAGACCTTACACTCAAGTAACCGCTTCAATTCTCTTCTTCTGCTCAAGGATGAGGGGTGATGTAGCCATGACAGGGGTAGTTAGAGATGGAAAGGAGGGAGGCAGGAGGCAGGGGCCAGATAGCAGGAAGAACAGGGGGACCTGGAATGCAGGAGAATGGGGAGCAGTGAATCGGAGCAGGAGGGGCAGGGAAGAGGGAGGAAAGCACAAGGAGAAGGACCAGTTGGGAGGAAAGGTAAGGAGAAGGACCAGAAGTACAAGGAGGATTCAGTAAGGGAGCTGAGGGTTTAGGCCAGGGAGCACGACTAGCAAGGAGGAACTAAATGGAGACAGGAAGGAAGGGAGGATGAGCCAGGCTAGTTTAGCAGATGGGGAGAAGGACCAGCTGAGCAGTGAGGGGAATTAGCAAGGAACAGAAGGATACTCAGGAGGAGGAGGCATAAGATTGGAGAGGAGGGTGGCATGGGCACCCAGAAGGGAGGAACACGGAGCCAGCTGGGTGGAGGGGCCTGTAGAAAGGATGAGGGACATGGAAGGGGAATGGAGGAAAAGGAGTGGTCAGAGTGCTCCTGCTGGGGGATTCTATGATCAGGGGTATCAAATGGGATAGGGAGGGAGAAGCCTGTCCAGTTAGAACAAAGATGCTTCCCTGGACTAATGGTGCACAGGGCTAAGCACGAGGTATATCAGCTGGCAAAGGATTGTGGGGGTTCCCCAGACATACTGGTCCACCTGGGTACAAATGACATTGAGGGAAATAGCGAGCTAGAGATACAGGCAAGATTCAGGGAGCTCGCCAAGGTCTGTCATGACATAGGATGCACAGTTTCCTTCTCAGAAATCCTGCCAGTGCCAAGGGCTAGTGGGGAACACAAAAGGAAAATTGGGAGATAAACCAGTGGCTCAGGGAGTGGTGTGAGGCCAGAGGGTATGGGTTGATGGGGGATTGGGGGGAGACCTGGGAGGATAAGGAGCTGTATGCTAGAGATAGACTACATCTCAATTTGGAGGGGAGGGGAATCCTTAAGTTGAAAATAGAGGGGTTCATTGGTGAAAAGTGGGGTTTAAACTTGTGAAGGGGTGGGATGGAGAGAAAAGGCTGTCAAGGGGTGCCGATAAGGGAGGACTCTGTCTCCACCCCCTGGGGACCAGGAGGATTGCAGGGAAAGGCCAACTGGCAAGTGCAGACCAGGGAAAACATAATCCCCATGGGAACATGAGCAGAAATGGAACTATAGGGAAAGGGTGGAAGGTAGTCCTGCTAAATGCCAGGAGCTTGGGCAATAAAATGCCTGAGCTCCAGGCGATGCTAACTGAGGGCAGTGGATGTGGCAGCGGTCACTGAGACTTGGGCCACTGCAAGACATGACTGGGACCTGAACCTGGAGGGATACACTATGTTCAGGAAGGACAGGGGAGGGAAGGGAGGAGGGTAGCAATGATAGTCAAAACTGCATTGGCATGGGGGAGAGGAGGCGGAGGGAACCGTGGAGGCGATTGGGTCACCTTGATAACAAGGGGGCAAGAGAGTAAAAATAGGAGTGGTGTTAGACCCCTGCCTGGCGGAGGAGCTGGAGGACAGTCTGGTGGCAGATGTTAGGATACACTGCAGACTGGGCAGAGAGGCAGTGGTGGTGTTGGGGACTTAAACACATGAGGAACAGACTGGAGACTATGACATCCTCTGTGACCAGGGAACAGAGGCTGTGGATGTCTTTCAAGGCGCGGTCCCTAACTCAGCAGGTGAGGAACCGACCAGGGAGGCATGGGTACTGGATGTGGTCCTGGCAGACAGTGACCAGATTGGGGGCCTGGAGGTAAGGGACCCATTGGCAGGGAGTGACCATACCACGGTCTGGTTCTGCCTGGACCTAGGAGGGGTAGAAGGCTGCACAAAGACGGAAGTAACCGACTTCAGGGGAGCGGATTTTAAGGAAATGGGAAGGATCCTTAAGGAGCATTTGGATGGGACTGGGTCAGACATGGACGCTGATAGTAGGTGGGAAATCATCAGGAGAGGGGTGCAGGATGCTACCAGCACCTGTGCAAGAGTAAGACGAAAATGCGGTAGGGCCTAAAACCCTGTTGGTGGACCAGGAGGTCCAGGAGGTGGTGCGGAAAGAAAGCAGCCTATAAGCAATTCAAGTGCTCAAGGAGTGAAAGGGATCGAGGGGTGCAGAGCTGATGGCTAGAAGGGCCACTAGAGTGGTGAGGCGGCTAAAGCAAGGAAGGAGCAGAACCTGGCCAGGGAAATTAGGAGAGGGAACAAGGGTTCTTTAGATACATTGGGAAAAACGAAGGGTGAAGGGGCAGATTAGCAGGATTAAATCAGGAGGGATGGGCACAAGACCCGGGGAGCAGGCTGAGGTACTAAATGAGTACTTCACCTCAGTTTTCACCAGGGAAAATGGGGTGCTGCATCATACATGGGAGGAGACAGAGATACTGAGGAGGGGGACCCTCACCGATCGGCAGGTCTGGGAGAGAGGGGCATCACTGGCAGGTGGGTGGAGGCTAAGCAGGAGAAGGGGTACCGGAGGGAAATCACAGCTGAGAGAGTGAGGAAGCCCTCAGCTCCCTTAAGACGGAGAAAGCACCGGGCGGATAAATTACATCCCAGAGTGCTGAAGGAACTTGCAGATGTCCTGGCAAAACCCTGGCAGGCTTTCACCATCTCTCTGAGGACAGGGGGTGCCCCAAGACTGGAAGGTGGCATATAGTGCCTATCCACAAGGGGGATCAAGGGAGGTGGCAGGGAACTACAGGCCTGTCAGCCTGACCTCGTGGTGGCAAGGTGATGGAGGGCATTGTCAAGGAGAGGCTGGGGGGACCTGGATAAGTCAGGGTGCCTGGACGATAGACAGCATGGATTCATCCGGGAAATCGTGTCAGACAAACCTGGTGGAGTTCTATGACTGGGTGACAAGTGCCTTGGACCTGGGTAGACCAGTGGATGTCCTCTTTCTGGACTTCAGCAAGGCATTTGACTCTGTTCCTCACGTGGGCCTGTTGGATAAGCTGGGAGAAATGGGGTGGGAACCAGATGATCAGATGGATAGGCAATTGGCTCAGGACCGGACCCAGAGGGTCGTAGTTGGTGGGATAGTCTCATCCCCAAGGAGGGTCATTAATGGGGTCCCACAGGGATCAGTCCTTGGGCCCCTTCTGTTCAACGCCTACGTATCTGACATAAGGACAGGAATCAGGAGTGAGATGAGTCTCTTTGCAGATGACTGAAACTGGGGGCGGTGGTGGATGGGGAGGAGGGAGGGTGGCCCTACAGGGGACCTGGAGGCTCTGAAAGATGGTCTAGAAAGTGGAAGCTGAGGTTCAATGCAGGGAAATGCAAGGTACTCCACCTGGGGCCAGAAACCCAGGTCAAGTGTACACCCTGGGGATGCTACAAGTCTCGATGGCTGAGAGGGACCTGGGGGTGGTGGTGGATGTCAAGATGAACAACTTGGAGACTTGCAGGAGGGCAGCAGCCAAGGCCAACAGGATGCTGGGATGCATCGCTAGGGGGATCACCTCCAGAAGGAGGGAAGTGATACTCCCTCTGTATAACTGCTTGGTGAGGCCGCACCTTGAGTACTGCGTGCAGTTTTGGAGGACACACTTAAAGTGGGACATTAACCTCCTGGAGAGGGTCCAGAGGAGGGCAACCAAAATGATTTGGGGCTTGGGGGACAGGACCTATGAGGAGAGGCTCGAAGAGCTAAATATGTACACATTGGAAGAGAGAAGGGACGGGGGACATGATAGAGGTCTTTAGGTACATGAAGAGGGTAAATAGGGGAGGAACAGTCAGGGTGCTTCGAAGGAAGGAGGAAGGGGCCACTAGAGGGCATGGCTGGAAGCTGGAGGGGGGAAGATTCAGGGGAGAAAGGAGGAGGTGCTACTTCACTGAGAGGGTGGTGGAGCCATGGAATGCACTGCCTAGGGGGCTGGTGGAGGCAGAGACAGTGGAGGGGTTCAAGAGGGGGTGGGACAGGTACAGGGGAAGGGTTCTGGAAGCAAAATCCAATGCAGCAAGAATATCCGGAACTGGGAAGGGAGAAGCCAGAGAAGGCGAGGTGGACAGCAAGGTCAGCACCCAGGTTGGGGACTGACCAAACGAGCAGACACGAAAGACCGTTAGGCCTATTCTGCTGGCATTTTAGTATGTTAATATGTAAAACAGTCATTTTTAGGAATTTTTTCATCAAATTTTCAACATAGCCATTTTAAGACCTCTGCTCATAAACAGTGTCACTGTGATTTTCTTAATGTGTCCCGTACATTGATTTCGCACACCGACTGTGCTATTGTGTGCTACATGGGTGGAAACACCTTTTGAGTGAAATGTGAAAAATGACAGCTATACTGCTCATAAGAAGGTGTGGTAAAATGGCAATGTTGAAAATCTGGAGTGAAAATATTGAAAATTTGCGAACTTACGAGCGTGCATAGGAACTGCGAAATGCACGCTCGTAAAACAGTCATTTTTGAATTTTTCCACCAAATTTTCAAAATAGGCTTTTTGAGAGCCCACCTTATGAACACTGGCAGTGTTGTTTTGTTAATCATTCTGGGAAGGTGATTTACGCAGTGGCTGTGAAATCACCTCGGTCTAGTAATGCCATGACAGTGCAAGAATTCATGAGGAGGGGTCCCAAAAACCCCATGTTGAAAATTTGGTGCAAAAATTCCCAAAAATGCCTGAGATATGCAACAAAGTTGAAAAAACCCTATCTATCCCATTATACAGCTTACCGGCATTTCCTCAGTTCTCGGTCGGCTTTGAAGAGTGCAGATGTGTTCCCGGACCACCGAAGATCGTCACGCGGACTCCAGAGGGAGTATGGGGGTGTGTGTGGGGAGGCGGGCAGAGTGGTGTGCGGGTTGTGGGGGGGGCAGGGAGACTGCGTGGGACTGTCTTTTTCTTTACAGGTTTTTTTTTTTAAATGACGACGCAGGACGTTTGCCACGCTGAGGTGGGCTCCCAGCATGGCAGAAGGATGGCTGGGGAGGGGGTGTGGAGCTGACAGGGGATTGGGCACCCCCGTCGGCCATGGCATCTGTTGCCACACTGGGGTGGGCTTCCAGTGTGGCACCCTGTACTGGGGGGGGACAGTGGAGCCGACAGAGGATTGGGCACCCCCATCGGCGACAGCATTGGGGAGACAGTGGAGCCGACGGAGGATTGGGCACCCCGTCGGCCATAACATGATTTTGCCACGCTGGGTGGGCTCCCAGCGTGGCACCTGGATGCTTTGGAGGCGTGGAGCCGATGGGATTGGGCACCCAGTCGGCCATACAGTGAGGGGAAGGGGCGCGGAAGCCACGCAGTGTGCGTGCATGCGGCACTGCAGTGTGTGTGCTGGGGAGAGCTCTGCTCACTCAAGCGGAGTTCTCCCTTTCAACTGTATGCCACTGCATTTTCAGCTTGTCATAGACAGCTGCAGCAGTGATTGGGGAACTGGGGCCGCACCTGCAAACACACTGACTGCATTGGAAGACGGGCTGACACACCTCCGAAAACTTGGATGATGGCACTATGTTTCTTGCACATGCATGCAAGCAACATAAAAATGGGTAAAAGCTTGATCATAATGTAAATGACATATTGAATCTCAACTGGCATATCCTGTAAAAATCAATATTTAAAATGGTTTAAATGCTTTACCCAAATTAAATAAATATTTTAAATATCAGCTTGGCTAGGCTTTCCTCATAGGTCTTATCCTGCAGGCCCTGCACCATTTTAGTTTCTCTCCACTGCACTGCCTCCGCCCTGTCTAAGTTCTTTCTCAGATGGGGCCTCCAGAACTGGATGCAATATTCCAGGTGCAGTCTCATGAGTGTCTTATACAGGGCAAGATGATCTCCCTCTTTATACTCCTGATACCCTTCCCTGTACATCCAAGTATCTGGCTAGCCCTTCCAGCCGCCTTATCACACTGCCTAGTTTCTCTTAGGTCCTCCGAGATGATAACTCCCTGGTCCCTTTCCTGCTTCATGACTGTCAATACCTCCCCACCTAGTTCATACTTTGCCCCGGGTTCCTTGTGCCCTATGTGCATGATCCTGCACTTCTTTACATTGAATGCAAGCTGCCATTCTTCACACTATTTCTCCAGTTTTTTAAGGTCTTCCCACATTCTTTCAACACCCGCTGGCATGTCCATCTTATTGCATGCCTTTGTATCATCCACAAAGAGACATACCTTCCCCTCCAGTCCCTCTGCAATGTTCCCAGCAAAGACATTGAAGAGGACCGGTCAAGAAACCAACCCCTGCAGCACCCTGCTCATCACCTCTCCCTCTCCATAGTACTCCCTGTTTACCACAATCCTCTGACTCCTGCCATTCAGCCAGTTCTCTACCGATGGAACTGTTTTAGCATCCACCCCTAGGCTGCACAGTTGGTCAGCTGACCAGACCGGGGTTTGAATCCCACAGCCTCCACTTGCATACTGTGTGACCCTAAGCAAGTCACTTAACTTCCCTGTGCTCCCAGGTCACACCTGGAAACAAGCTTAGGCTTAGTGTGCTTTTCCTGGTTAAACAATTTCCCCCTTAATCAGCTTTCTGTGTGGGTCGGTGTTGAAGGCCTTTCAGAAATCCAGATAGGCCACATCAACTACATCTCCCTGGTCCTCTAACTTAGTTACCCAGTCATGCCATAGATTAGAACAATGAGTTAGTGCAAAACAGAGTGTTTATCCTAAATACAGTAAAAGTTAGGCCTAGATGTATAAGTAAATAAATGCCCTATAAGGCAGTGTATGTGTCTTAGTGTGTGTGTGTGTGTGGCAATGCTCTGTGTATGCAGACAGTGCACTGCTATGTTATACTGGAATATATGTGCGTATATGTGCATATGTATTAGTCAGTGTGTGTGTATCACAAATATTAGAAAGTGCAGCTAGGTGACTCAGTGGTTAGTGCAAAAATTGCTGGTCTACATTCCCCCACTATCTATAACAGTTTTAGCCTTCTGCATGTCATTGCTGATTTAAATGAGGTGTCCAGTGGCAATCCCCATTCTCTGATATCCCTCAGAGCCTGAAAAGAAGAAAAAGGTCCCTCAATGTATTTTATCTATCTGTAAAAATGTGTGTAGACAGTGTACTGCTATGTAATTCTAGAACATGAATATATGTGTATATGTATTAGTCAGTGTGTTTGTGTATTACAACAATTAGAAAATGCAATTAGGTGGCTCAGTGGTTAGTGCAAAAATTGCTAGTCTACATTCCCCCACTGTCTAGATCAGTTTCAGCCTTATGCATGTCATTGCTGATTTAAATGACGTGTCTAGTGGACTCCCCCCCCACCCTCCAATATCCCTCAAAGCCTAAAAAAAAGAACACAGTCCCTTGATGTATTTTTTAATCTGCAAAAAAAGGTCCATCCCCCAGCCCAACCTCCTACTGAGCACCTGCCACCGCACCCCCCCAGACCTCCACACACATCCTCACTCACCTGAACATATCCCAGTGTAAAGATCCACTGTTTCATGGAAGACATGTCTTGCTGCTGGAACCAGCAATTGCTAAATGAGAAATAAAGTAAGTGTAGTTGAAAACCCATTGAAATACACTGAACCATATTTACCTTATTTCTCAATACCTGCCTCCAGTTCCAGCAGCAAGACATGTCTTCAATGGGAGAGTGGATCTACACTTGGACCTGTTCAGGTGAGTGAGGGTGTGTGGGGAGGTCTGGGGGAGGGGTGGTGGGTGCTCAGTGAGAGGTTGGGTTGGGGGCTGGGAGTTGCATCACCACCTAGTCTGCCCTATTAATCCCTATTTAGTGTGAGGCCCCATGCCCAAACTGAACTCTGTAGCTCCCCCCTTGCCCCCAGGATACCTTTGTGTCTGTCTCACTCCTTCTTAAATTCTATGACTGTTTTAGCCCCAACCACCACCTCTGGTAGGCTATTCCAGGCGTCCACCATCCTCTCCGTGAAAAAATATTTTCTTCTATTTCCCCTGAGCAATCCCCCCCCCCCATAACTTTGTTTTCTGCCCCATGACTTGGAGCATCTCTTTCCTTGGAAGATGCTTCCTTCTTGTACTCTGTTTATACTGGTTATGTATTTGTATGTCTCAATCTTGTCCCCCCCTTTCCTCCGGGGAAGACATGTTTAACTCCTTTAGTCTTCCCTTATAGGTCTTATCCCACAGGCCCTGCACCATTTTAGTTGCCCTCCACTGCACCGCCTCCACCCTGTCTATGTTCTTTGTCAGATGAGGCCTCCAGAACTGGACGCAGTATTCCAGGTACAGTCTCTCACAAGTGTCTTATACAGGGGCAAGATGGACTCCCTCTTTATACTCCTGGTACTCCTCACTATGCATCCAAGCATCTGACTAGCCTTTCCAGCTACCTTATTGCACTGTTCCATTTCTCTTAGGTCCTCTGAGATAATAACTCCCAAAGTCCCTTTCCTGCTTTGTGACTGTCAGTACCTCCCCACCTAGTTTCTACTTTGCCTCTGGGTTCTTGTGCCCTATGTGAATGATCCTGTCCTTCTTTGCATTGAATCCCAGCTCTAATTCTTCAGACCATTTCTCTAGTTTTTTAAGATCTTCCCTCATTCTTTCTACACCCTCTGGTGTGCCCATCCTATTGCATACCTTTGTATTGTTTGCGAAGAAGCATACCTTCCCCTCCAGTTCTCGTGTAATGTCCCCAGTAAAGACATTGAAGAGAACAAGCCCCAACAATGACACCTGCAGCATCCTGCTCATCATTTCTCCTTCTCAAGAGTACTCCCTGTTTACCACAACCCTCTGACTCCTGCAATTCAGCCAGTTCTCCGCCCACAGAACTATTTAAGATCCACCCCAAGCTGTGCAGTTTGTTATTAAGCCTTCTATGGGGGATGGTGTTAAAGGCCTTTATGAAATCTAGATAAGCCACATCCACCACACCTCCCTGGTCCACAATCTTAGTCATCCAGTCATGCCATAGATTAGTACAATGAGTTAGTGCAAAACACAGTGCTTATCCTAAATACAGTAAAAGGTAGGGTTAGATGTATAAGTAAATAAATGCCATATAGGTCAGTGTGTGCATGTTACTGTGTGTAGGACAACGCTCTGTGTGTGTAGACAGTGCACTGCTATGCTATACTGGAATCTATATGAATATATATGTGTATATGTATTAGTCAGTGTGTGTGTGTACCACAATAATTAGAAAGTGCAGTTATGTGACTCAGTGGTTAGTGCAAAAATTGTTGGTCTACATTCCCTGCTATCTAGATCAATTTCAGCCTTATGCATGTCATTGCTGATTTAAATGACTTGTCTAGTGGCAACCTCCCACCCTTCGATTTCCCTAGTAGCCTGAAAAGAATAAAATGATCCCTCAATGTCTCTTTTTAATCTGTAAAAATGTGTATAGACAGTGCACTGCTATGTTATACTGGAATATATGTGCATATATGTGTATGTGTATTAGTCAGTGTTAGTGTATCACAACAATCAGAAAGTGCAGTTACGTGTCCCAGTGGTTAGTGCAAATTTTGCTAGTCTACATTCCCCAGCTATCTAAGACCAGTTTCAGCCTTATGCATGTCATCGCTGATTTAAATGAGGTGTCTAGTGGTAACCCACCACCCTCTGATGTCCCTCGAAGCCTGAAAAGAAGAAAATGGTCACTCAATTTCTTTTTTTTCACATCTGAAAAACTGTGTTTAGACAGTGCACTAATTTGTTACACTGGAATATATATGCAGATATGTGTACTGTGTATGTATTAGTCACTGTGTGCGTATCATAACATTTAGAAAGTGCAGTTAGGTGGCTCAGTGGTTAGTGCAAAAATTGCTAGTTTACACATTTCTCACTGTCCACAATACCATTATTTTGCAGCTGTATTGGCTCTTGCTAGGTTTGTTTATATGGGCTAGCTCATAGAGGTCAAACTGTACCTACAAAAAAAACTTAAGTCTATGTGCTCAACTACATAGATTAATAGATTCGGCCAGCAGCACCTGTTGGTGCATTCCTTAGGGAAACATAATACAGTGCAGTCAGGTGATGGATTTTTCGAATCCTTTGTTCGGGGGTCTGGGAGCCACATGCAATTTCAGCATTATATGGTAGTCTATTTAATCAAGCATTTGCTGAACTTGAGGGTAAGCCCTGCTATTGGTCAACCCAGCTAGGGACCCAGGAAAGAAACTGGGAGAAAATTTGGCAACATACCTACTGGTATATCACCCAGGACAGACTGAGAGTCATGCAATTTCAATTTTTAAACAATATGTATTGGACTCCTGCCAAATTACATTAAATTGGATGTCATTCCGATGCAGTCTGCATCAGATGTCACCAAGCAGAAGGAAATTTATTAAATCTTTTCTGGGAATGCCCAGGAATTAAAGTTTTATGGGAACAGATTCAAGATAAGGCAGACCCCTTATTGGGGATTGAAGAATGTTTCAGTACAGAAGTTTGCTTACTGGGTGATTACAGAATGGTCACTGTTAAAGGTAAATGATATTATATGGCCATGATTTAATCCTCCCTCAAAAAGGTGGTCCTGAAACACTGGCTGGATGATGCCCCAGTCACTGATATAAAATGGCTACATGAGTTATTATTTAGTTTGAATATGGGAAAATTTGCAGCAATCAGGAAGACTTGCTTGCCAAAATATGGGTCTCTCTGGGAAAAAATGCATGTATTGTACTTGCTCCAATCTGGAGCTCACCCTACAGATGGTGAGACTGGAAGGAATGCTTTGTTAGATGAAAGTAATTAGTAATGTACCTTACCTGCATGGGGGAGTAGGGAGGAGGGAGGGGGGAAGGGTAGTGGATGGGGCAGAACAAGAGACAGTAGGTTCTTGCACTAATTTTTGTGAATTAGTTCTCGGACATAAAAGATTTTGTGACTGTTATCTGGATTTTATTTGTCTGTTTCTTGCTCTGTGTGGGGTGTAAAAATGAAAATGAATAAACTTGAATTTCAAAAAAAAAAAAAAGATTTGGCCAGCAGGAAATTTGGGGATTACATGTCACAAATTTGCCAGGTAAAAGAAGCCATGAGAAATTTACAATATGATAGGGCCATATCATTACATTGGACATCACAATTCAGAACTCAGGGCACTTTGCAAACTTTTGATGCATTTAAAGGGTGTCAGAAGAGAATTGAGAGCAGTCTTTTCCAACTTTCTTGGCACAGATAGTAAAAAGATTTCCCAGATAAAAGAGATTTTTCAAATTACACAAAAATACTTATGTACGGGTTCTTTTTTCTCAAGCCTCCTTGTTTCACAATCCCCATTTCCTCCAGCATATACAAATACTAGCCCTTAGGAAAACCGTCAAACAATCCCATATGAAAATCTCTCTGACTGAACTGGTGGTAGCTGTTCAATCTCTAAGGAGCAGTTCCACTCCTGGTAGTAATGGAAGATTGACAGTTTTATAAATCCTTCCTGCATATACTAGGCTTATCTCTGGTTGAGCTATATAATTGTATTTTGACTTCAGTGGCCCAGTATTCAAAAGTTTGCCCATGGGCAAAGTTTGCACTGCCCTGCAGGCAAAAACCGCCCACAGCCAAATGCTTATGATATTCAGAGGAGTAGCCCATTGGCAAATACTGCAGAACATAGCGGGCAAATGGAGGTGTGCAAAGCATAGCCCAGAGTGCAGTGCAAAGACAGCTCTGAATATTGCAAATGGGCCATGCAAACAGCCACAGCAGCAGCCCAGTGCACACAGAGGCGGTGTCAGGCTCAAGTGAGCCAAGTGGCCACAGGGGGGGCGCTAGCACAGAAGGGGAGCAGTAAAGTAGAAAGTAGCAGCAGGGAGCAGGTGGAACTGCAATAAAAATTAAATGTGAACACCACGTGAGGGCTGTACACATGTATACAGAAAAGGAGCACCACATGTAGGACGTGGAGCATGGAGGAAGGGTGGAGACATGCCAGTAAGAGTGGTGAATGGTGCACCACAAATATGCAGCCCAGGGTGCCAGGAGGCCCCAAAACAAGTCCTGACCATCCACAGGGGGAGGATACATAGAACCATGACATGATACAGCCACTAGCACACTAAATGGCACACAGCATGGGGACAAAGGGGGATGGAAGGCAGCTATGCCAAGAGAGACACAGCCATGGACAGGTTGTAGAATGAGGCCACCCCACCCAACAATGCAGGGGAAAAGTGCACAAAGTACATGGGACAATTCCAGAACAATGGACAGCCCCAACCCAGAAGGATACCGTCAGGTGCAAGACAAGTACAGGGGGACACACGAGAAACAGGATGTGTCCAGCAACAGCCTGATGTATCTGCTAAGCTCAGAACAATGTATAGGCAGAAGCATAGCCACAGACCCAGCAGGACAACAAGTGGAAATCCTGTGGGAGATGGCAGGCATGGACCAAAACCTAACAGGGGAAATACCTGGGCAGTGGTGCAGCACAGCAATCCTCAAGTAAATGCCACCAAAGCACAACAAGATATGCAGAACACAGAAGCATAATATAGACAATACTCTTTAATAAACAAAGGTGTAAAATATACAAAGCAAGGCACATCGAAACAAACTATTTACAGTAACAATGGTGGTGAGGAAAAGTAAAATCAAGAGGAAGGTGGGTAGGGGGCCCAAAGGGAAAGGAGGGATAGTTAAGGTGCTGAGGAGGGTGTAGGGTGGCTGTTTTTAGACCAATTCCTCAAGTGCTGCTGTTGATCAGGCTGTGTAGTCCTCAAGTGCTGCAAGCTACCGCATAATAACACGTTGTCAATGAACAGGGTACTGGAGGAGCTCTTCCCAGCCCTCCACCCACTCTAGAAGATGAAGACTTCCAGCAGTCCAATGGACACCTACAAGAAAAAAAGACAATAATGTATAGACCACCACCAGACACTGTGGACCACAATGGATCAGGCAGCATAAATAGCCATGTCCCCAACCCCACCCACTGCATCATCACCAACACAATGACACATACAAGTCATGGGAGGCTTAGCCATCTCAGAAACCAAAGACAGACCTACACATCCAGACAGGTGGACAACAGTAGGTGACGCACATGCCCCGCATTGCCCACAGGGACCACATGCCAGGTTGCCGGATGTACAAACAGACTTTAGGCCAGAGATACCGTGCATGGGCTGAGCCCATGGCCGCAGGACATGATGTGTAGGTGGGCCTAATGTATAGCACATGTACAACATGGTGGCACAATAGCAATGCAAGATGAACAACTAGCAGGAGGCATGGATGGGATGCATAGATGACCCACCACTCACAGCTACACCAGAGTGATGCAGCCACAGAAAGACACCCTGGCCCAGGGCACAGGTGGAACAGAGGGGTGGCCATGGTGGAGGCGAACCTTCTGGCACCTCTTTGTCAACCAATGCAGAACACATATGCAAAGATGGAAATATGCAGTCATGTACAATGGTGTAAATGGTAGAAAGATAGGGCATGTGTACAGTACATGCAGCCAAAATGATCATGGAAACAGTGGACTCCTGAATGTAGCACACAAATATATACAAGTGGTGGAACAGATATGTGCACCACCACAGCATCCAATTGGTCAAAAACATGGAGTGGCCAGTGACACAGGTGTTGCCAACACACCCAGGAAACAGGGGCCCAAATGTTAACATATGATAATATGGACACAAAAGACAGTCTGGAGGCTACCACCACTGCAGCATGATGCAAGCACACATGTGGGACATGGACAACCAATGCACAGTAGGCTGGACAACAGGGAGCATAAGGCAGACAGTTGGCACACACACCAATGGTGAGCTCAAGGCAGTGATGGAGAGTGCAGTGTACAGGGCATGTAATGTGCTATGGACATTCAGGCATGTTCCACCACAATGTGATGATGTCTGACACACATGCCCAAGCAGGGCAGCACAGCACAGGCCACCAACAACTGAGCCCTGGAGGAGGATGGCACATATCGCCAAAGGTGTGCATGCTGTAGGTCAACACAACAGCGCAGTGGTGGTTTAAGGCTCTGAGCTGCAAATCTGGAGACCTGTGTCTGAATGCTCAAAAGCCCCCACTTGCATACTGTGTGACCCTGAGCAAGTCACTTAACATCCCTGTGTTCCCAGGTTGCACCTGTAAACAAGCTTTCAGCTTAATGTGTCTCACCTGGTTAAATAATTGGAAAAAATAAAAAACAACACCAAAGCTGTGATGCCCAAATGGCAATAGAAGGCCTGCAGCTGGCATACCAGGAAGCCGTGTCTGGCACACCGGTGGCCCAAACACATGCTGCACATGACACATAGCACAGTGTCCAGCAACACAGAAGGGGCCAACGTGTCCCAGTATTGTGGCAGCCAAGACAGCGAACCCACTGTTCGCAATGCACCAATGGGAACAAGGATCAACTAACAACTGACTGCAAGCTATGCTCAAGACCCAATACAGTACAAAACAGTAGTACACTTGTGTATGCAACCGACAATGTGTGGTGTTGACAGAGGTAATACTACATGTACATATGCAAAAGATGGACATGGGGTGAGTGACACAGCAGGGAATGGAAGGTCAGGAGGTGGCTGACTGACTTACCATGGAGGATCCAATGGTGAAGAGGCCAGCAGCCATCACATTAGGCCACACTAGGCATGTAGCAGGGTGTCCCCCACATTCAGGGATGTCTGGCCAATGACTGGCACCCATGTCTGTATGTGTCTTACAATCGAAACACGGCACTCGCAATGGACCATACAGGAGATCAGGACACAGCGCAGGGCCGACCACATGCAGCGGCCAGGTATCAGGCACGGACTGTGCTGCATGCAGGATAGATACACAACAGGCCTCAGAAATGCATACACCAGAGGAGCCATGGCCATGCAGATCACACATGTGTATATGCCTAGGGGACCACATGGGTGCATGCACATATAGCAGCACTGTGCAGAACAATACAGGCATATACACAGTAACTGGGTGTCTCAATTGCAGAGCACATGCCTGTAATGCTCTGCACAGTGCTGCTATGGGTGCATGCACCAATGACGTGTCCTCACATGTAGTGACAACCTGTGGATAATAGTAACAATGCGTTCAGCACATGGGAGGGTTAAACACCACATCAGGGTGTAATGGCCAAAAGTGCACCATAGGTGACGTGGCCAGGGGTTGGCAATGCACACCAGGGGTTACAATGCAATATGACAAGTATTGCACACAATCGTAGCAACATGTCATGTGGAGTGCAAGAGGTGTGCAGGGGTATGAACCTGTCACACGCATCCAAGTATATCCACAGGTGACAGCAACGATGAAGCATACTCATGTGCCATGGCCCTATGTGCTGTCCTTGATGGTTCTGCCCTAAGTTTCGAACTCTGGCTCCCTCCTGACAGTACCTGGGTGCTGGCACCTCCATCTGTCCCCTGGTGGTGCAATCTACAGAGTACAGGAAAAATGGTAATGCCAGGAACATCATGGACAAGGCCCCCTCCCCCAGATATTGTCCACTCCACAGCAGCACCTGACAGCCCTCACATGCCACACAGCTGGGATAATACTGCCAAACATGCTCATTACAGTGGCATGCCAAGGATCAATACTACCACCGTGGACATCCACAATACCAAACAGCAATATACACATCATGGACCGACCTTGTGACATACGTGTCTGGGACAAAACCACAGGACACATCATGGTCGCACCAGGCATCTGTCTCTGATGAGCAGGTTTGTACTGAATCATACATCCCCAGGATGTGCCATGCCCCAACAGGCCCACAAAAACACGTTGATACAGTAGTCACGTAGCCAAAGCAACATGACACAATGGTCAACCACCCGTCAGGCCAGACAACATAATATATATGGGCTCGGACTATGTGCCCATAGATCACTGGTATACAGTGCCATAACTGAGCACATGCCACCCTCCAGGACTGTCCTTCCTAGTAAGGAACTAGCCTATGTGTCCTGCACACAGACAGGACAGTTCCAACATGCCAGTAACACACAGATCCCCAACCAGTGGTGGATAAGCATACTGCCATGTGGGGCCAGACACGCAGAGACCTGTGGAAGGGGCACTGTGATAACCCAGACCTTGGCACTGGATATTATAGTATTGTGAACCCCCAGGCATAATGCTACATATATGTACCACAGATTCATGTTCACATCCTGCCCCTCATCCCCCCCCCAATTGTCTAATTGGGGAATTAATATTTTATTTATTTATTTAAATTGGTGACGGGAAAAGCACATTGAGCCGAGCCTTGTTTCCAGGTGCGACCCGGGTACAAGGTACATACAGGAGTTAACAAAAGTTTCAAAACAAATAATACAATAGGAGTTTACAAGAGATTAAATGTTTTAGATACAAATGGATACAGGGAAAATGCTTTCTCCAAATTGGCAGAATACAATGCATGACAAACACTTTTACATTTCGACATGAAATGGCCCCAAGCAAGGACCTGGAGCAGGCAGCAAATGAGCTTGAGCATCGGGATGGAGGTCAGCTCAAGCTGAGGAAAATCTGTGAACCCGAGCAGGGGGTCTTAAACAGAAGGGAATTCTGAGGATATTACGAGGAGTTAGGAGCCTAGGTGGCACAGACGACACAAAGGTCTGCAACAGGGTTGATACACAAGGTGTGGTGGAAAGGATGAGAAGGGACTTGGCAAGGTTGGAGGAATGATCAAATGTATGGCAGCTTAGATTCAATGCAAAGAAGTGCAAAGTAATGCACCTGGGAAACAAAAACCCAGGGGAAGAGTACACAATGGGGGGAGAGTTACTGACAACAACAAAAATGGAAAGGGACCTGGGGTAGTTATATCAGATGATCTAAATGTGAGCAAGCAATGTGAGAAGACAGAGAGGAGGGCTAGGGGGATACTGGGATGTGTAGGGAGAGGCATCACCAGTAGAAAACAGGAAGCTGTTATCCCTCTGTACAGACAGTTGGTGAGACCCTATCTGGAGTACTGCGTGCACTTCTGGAGACCCCATCTCCGCAAAGACATAGACAGGGTGGAGGCTGTCCAGAGGAGAGCAACCAAAATGGTGCAGGGTCTGCACCAGAAGACATATGAAGAGAGACTAAAGGAGCTTAATATGTATGCTCTCGAGGAAAGGAGGGCGAGTGGGGACATGATAGAAACTTTCAAGTACCTCAAAAGAATCAACAAAATCCAAGAGGGTAGCATCTTTCAGAAAAAGAGATGTGCAAGAACAAGGGGACACAATTGGAAGATAGAAGGGAGACGGCTCAGAGGTAATGTGAGGAAGTATTTTTTCATGGAGAGGGTTGTGGCTGCTTGAAACAGCCTTCCTGAGGAGGTCATGGAGTTAAAAACAGTGGGGGAATTCAAGGATGTATGAGAGAGACATAAGGAAATTCTAGTGGGTGGTAGGAAGAAAGAGGCTGTTGGTTAACTAGGATCTGCAGTTTATCCATTAGGTTGGGAAATGGGCAGACTAGGTGGGCCAAGCGGTCCTTATCTGCCATCAAATTCTATATTTCTATATAGAGGTGAGGGGATTAGTCTGAGAAGTCTTTTGAGGGATGAAAGAGGGGAGGCGAGGTGAAGGTCAGTGGGTGGGTTATTCCAGAGGAAAGGGAAAAGATATGAGAAGGCAGATTGGCCGGCAGTGGTGTGAGGACGGGGAATGGAGAAGGTGTGAGAGTCTCTGTGGTGTAGAGTGTAGGCAATGGACATGGCAGGAGTGAGGTGGGACGATAGGTGGGGGAGGGTAGGGAGCCAAACCAGTACTTGGCAATAAAGGAGGTGCAGTGGATCAGCCTTCTGTGGGAGAGCGGAACGAGGGGAAGAGGAGCATAGAGGAGACAGTGGTGGGTAAGAGGGGTAGAGCTGGTGGCAAAATGGCAAAAGGAATTGAGTAGGGTGTCAAGTCTGGAGAGGGAAGAGGTTGGGTTAGTGCCATAGACCACGTCGGCATAGTCCAAGACCGGAAAGATTGTTTTGAGGACTAGTTCACGTCAAGTTAGGAGACATAGACAGTCTTTGTGGCAGTTCATGTTATGCCATGTAGGCAGTGACAGTGAACATACAGTGCATAATCTTACTTGCAAGTGCAGAACAGTACCCCATATGACCACAAAGAAAGTGCATAATCTTACTTGTAAGTGCAGAACAGTACCCCATGTGACCAAAACCAAAGTATCGCATCCTTATATTGGTAAAATGTATCAGGCTGCAGTGTGCCATTGTCAAGAAAGTTGTGGAGGGACAGAGAATTCCACATCCCCAGCCCTGCAAACAACTACTGCGAGTACAACACAGTCCCCAAAACAACCACTGCATACCACAAAGAATGCGACACCACATGTTTAATAATCACACGGTAGAATGGACCATGTTTGTGATAGAGCGGCATGCCAGTCTCTAACTACCTATTGAATGTCACATAATATCTCATGGAAGAGAAACACATGGCCCATGTACAACCAATAATAGCATACACTGTACCATGTACAATGGAAGACATATGCATCTATGAGAAGTGAACATATGTAATGTGTAAATCCCAACAGGCTATGGGTAGCAACCCATAGAAATGTGACTATGTTACAGTACGCACAACATAGCACAGTGCAGGCCACACAATATTAATACTGCACATAACAGAGAGCTGCCCTGCTATGGCATGTGTGTCCTGTGTATCAGTACACCTTGTGCTACACATGACTAATAGCACTGTGCCTGTTGACAGCACTTAATGTATACAAGGAGTGGTATCATGTCAGGACCCACTGGTATATGACAGGTGGGTGGGGGAAACTTAGGTGACCAAAACAGCTGCCACCTCCTCTGCCACCAGGTGGAATACATAATTGAGCCATCTGTTCCTGTGACCCCCCACCAATGCAAATGAACCCCTGCCACAGACATCAGGGACTGGGCATGTACACATAATTTGTAATCCAACAATGGCATAAACACATCATACATAAGGTTGAGGGGCAAGCAGACAGCTGACAGTATAAGGTCACCACAGGATGAATGGCATTAAGAGGGAAATCACTGGCATGCATCCATAGGTTATGCCAGTATGATGTGGCAAGAACCTCCACTCTCCATTCGCAGACACACAGAGGACACAGTGGACATGGTATTATGTGTGGCACCAGCAGGGACGTGCCTGAAGAGCAGGGGCAGATGTGTAATATGTGGAGACAATCATGCTGTTTACACAACACTGTCAGGCATGTCTGGGCAGTCTGTGTGTTGGCCTCCCCCAAAACAACCATCCATATACTTGCATGATAATTTGAGGCATGCAGATCACCACCTACCTGGCTGTGGTACAGTGCCATCGCATACCATTTGTTGGTACTGTTCCAGCTACTGCCACTCCCTCTGTACCATGTCCTCATACCTGTGGAAGCACTGCTTGCTAGACAGGCTATGCCTGTCCTGGCAGACAAATGCCTGGCCACAGACTCCCACACTTCGGTCCTGGGTCTGGACTCTTCATGCACCTCCCCAAACAGGATGGATGACCTTGGCATCACAATGCTGATTAAACTGGCAAATACTATATCCCCACAGCGCTGGTCCTGCTGCTGTACTGCTCTGCAGTGCCTATGCATGTGCATCTCAACTACATGTGTAGTGTGATTGACAACGCTGCCTTACCCAAACACTGGCTTAATGCGTGATGCAACATGGCATTTGTGCCATAGATTACATAGGATCCATATCGCATAAACGTATTGAGCGCCATGCCATCATCATCAGGGATGCCAACAACATGCTAGCAGGACCCCACACATGAATCGTGGTACATCATGCACATGCTCAGTCACGCAGTGGTGTCATGATATGTCATGTATAAACAGTGCTGCGCTGGAGGTCGTGCATTGTCATGCTCAGGCACAGTATGGTGCTGGGGTCATTTGACGTCATGACTGTATGTAACACCATGCTAGGTGTTATGCACTGATGTAAAATGCATAGCATGGCGCACGTGCTGCACGAACGCGTTCATGTCCATGGCGTCATTGGTGCACCATGCAAAAACGGAAAAGTCATATGAGTACGACTTGCGCTACACTCAGATGTAAAAACAAATTGCATGTTGCACGAAAGCGCTATATTCATATACTCTATGCCTCATTGGGCAGACAGTGGCAAAAGTCTTTATTAGCATATTATTATGCCATAATTTGCATACTTTACCATGCGTAATTGCACCTGGGCTATTTAAAGAAGCTCAATGCCCTACCACAACATGCAAGTGAACTGCAGCCACAATACTGCTCCATACAGGTGCTTGCCCAGTGGCACTGAGGGTTGATGCGCTGGTCGATACATCTTGTGCTATGCCGGTGACCCGGATTTGGAAACGAGCCCGGGCTGTTGGGGGTCAGCGGGGGGGGCGGCAGGAGATGGATTGAGCGGCCGCAAGGTGCCTCTCCACTCCTGGGTGGGGATTCAGCCACTCCCACTGCACAGCTGCCCCCAGATGGAGGCCCAGAGGTAGTGCAGACAGGAGCGACTAGGCAAGGAAGGGTACTGCAGGTTGCTGCATGCGCATGCCTCCACACGTGCGCGAGCACTGTGTCAAGGGAAGGGGAGAAAACAAGGTGGAAAACTGAGCTGGCAGGCTCCATGATGGCCCCACAGCACCCGTACCAGGCCCTCCAGAATCTGGATATTGGTGTCCGGGGGGGGGTCTACGCCCTCCACCTTGGCCCTGTCATGGGAGAGCAACCATGGGGGATCACCGAATGGGTTGGGTGAGGGGACATTGGGACTGGAGACCAAGTCCCCTTTGAGTGAGGGACTGGAGCCACCTGCCAGGATCCAGGAGGAGGATAAAATGTCAATAAAAAAAAAAATAATGCTCCATAGGGTTGTATGCTGCTACAGCACACATGGAGGAGGGCAATGCATCCCAAGCAGAGGCAGGTAGGTTTTCAACAATGACTTACATACTAACATACTAGGAAGCCAGCAGAGTAGGCCCTCTGGTCTGTCGAGTCTGCTCTGTAATCAGTGCCCGTACATGGGACTGACACCCCCCCTTACCCCACAGGGTCCCCCACTCCCATCCCCCTGGGGGTACTGAGATGCAGCTTCCCCTATACCTATCCCACCCTTTCTTGAACCCCTCCACAGTTTCAGCTGCCACCAGTTCCATGGGCAGTGCAATCTAGGGATCCACCACCATCTCAGTGAAATAAAGTCTCCTTGTCTTTCCCCTTAGTCTCCCCCCGACCAGCCTCATCGAGTGTCCACTGGTGGTTCCAACTTCCCTCAGCTGAAGCACCCCTTCCTGGCTTACCCAATTTATCCCCTTGAAATATTTAAAGACCTTGATCATGTCCCCTCTGTCCCTCCTCTCCTCTCCTCTCCTCTAGAGAGTATGGGTCAAGCTTCCCAAGTCTCTCCCCATACAGCTTGTCCCCTAGGCCATGTATCACCTTGGTCGCCCACCTCTGGACCCTCTCCAGAAGAGCAATGTCTCTCTTTAAGTAAGGACGCCAAAACTGCACACAGTATTCAAGGTGTGGTCTAACCAGGCAATTGTACAGCGAAAGGAGTACCTCCCAGATCTTTGAAGTAATCCCCCTGACTATGCACCCAGGCATTTTATTCGTCTGGGCCGCAGCCCTCCTATACTGCTCTGAGTTATTCATTTTGGCATCCACCACCACCCCAAGGTCCTTCTCCCCCCATGAGACCTGGAGTAACTCACCACCCAAGGTATATACATGAGTTGGATTTCTGGCCCCCAGGTGCAGGACCCTGCACTTCCCAGTATTAAACTTCAATTTCCAGGCACGCGACCACTCCTCCAGGGTCTCTATGTCCTTCTGGAGGGCCAACCCCCTTTTCTCCTCATCTACCACTGCTCCCAGCTTTAAGTCATCAGCAGATAGGCTCATCTCATTCCTGATACCCATTCTAATGTCAGAGATAAAAACATTGAACAGGAGTGGGTCCAGCACCGATGCCTGTGAGACCCCGCTAATAACTCCCCTGGGAAACGAGACCTCACCCTGAACCATCACCCTCTGAAAATGACCTGTTAGCCAGTTTCCTATCCACCTGTCCATCCATGCTCTCACCCCAACCCCCCTCCAGCTTCTCCAACAGCCCGGAATGTGGCATCGAGTCAAACGCTCTGCTGAAGTCCAGAAAGAGAACATCCACTGACCTGCCCTGATCCAGTGCCCTCGTGACCCAATCATAGAACTTCACCAGGTTGGTCTGACATGATCTGCCCTTAACAAACCCATGCTGCCGATCATCTAGGTGGCTCCGTGCCTGCAGAAACCCCTCTAACTTCTCTTTTAAGATGTCCTCCATTACTGTGCCCACCACCGACATCAGGCTTACTGGCCTGTAATTTCCTGGCTCCTCTCGTGAGCTGCCTTTATATATTGGCATGATGAGGGCCATCCTCCAGTCTTGTGGCACCTGGCCAGACTGGAGACAAGAGTTGAAGAGGTCCACCAGGGGTGTGGCCAAGGTATCAGCCATCTCCTTAAACACCCTGGGATGGATACCATCTAGGCCCGGTGCCTTCTCTGCTCTTAGGGCCTTGAGAGCTTCCCTCACCCTCCTAACGGGGATCTCAATGTCCATGCCCCCCATCTGTCAGTTCCTCACTGCCCCACCATCCCCCCAGTGAAGATCGAGGCAAAAAAGTAATTTAGTACTTCAGCCTGATCCCCTGCTTCTTCAGCCCACCCACTCCCTGACCTCAGCCTTTCCATCTGTCCCATCCCTTTTCTCCTTTCTCTGATATACCTGAAGAACCCTTTCTTCCCCCTTCTAATCCCCTGAGCCAACCACCTCTCCACCCCCGCCTTAGCTGACCTCACCACCCTGGTGACCTTCCTGGACATTAAATCATATTCTGTCTTGTCTACAACCCCATGTTTGTACTTGCTATAGGCAGCCTTCTTTTCCCTTACCACTTCCTGGACCTCCCTAGTCCACCAGCTTGGCCTCCTGGCTCTGCCCCACTTCCTTCTCTCCTCCATGCATGCCTTGGTAGCCTCCAGGAGCCCCTTTTTAATAACCTCCCATCCGCTCTCAGTGTCCATACCCATTCTGATCCCATCTAGGTAACCGCTGAGGATCCGCTTCATACCCTCGAAGTCCGCACCTCTATAGTCAACTACCTTTGTTTTTAAGTGATCTCCCCCACCCCCAAGGACCAAGGAAAACCAGACCATGGCATGATCACTCCCTGCCAGTGGGTCCCCTACCTCAAGGTCCCTGCTGAGCTCCCCGTCTGACAGTACCACATCCAGGACACGACCCTCCCTCGTCGGGATGGGACTTGATATATTTAAACCCTTTTTGAACATGACCTCACTACTGGCAGGGAATAGTGTGGAACACATTGCAGGGGGCAACATATCTCAGAGTTGCTGATGCACACTTTGTCACTCACAAGCATGGTGTGTCCAGTAATCCTCAACACTTCCAGGCTTCTATTAAGTGAGTGCCCATGCTGCTGCACAGTGTGGTGTGTCCATACCTCCTGGTTTCACACACTACAGGGGTACTAATGTGCCGCAATCGGAGGGTGTCATGTACGTTTACTATCCATACTGCTAACATAGATAGTAGCGGACTTCCACTCAGGCAGATGATGCCTACATGCTACTGTGTGTGTCTGATGTATGGTCTGCTGCTGAGCAGCCTGTTGGTGTAGTATGCTGTGCTACATGCCCCTTCACTGTACACATAGTGATGGCTCACTGCCTAACTGTGCTACCATGTTACACAGGACCCTATTAGACAGGAGATGCATCATGCACCTGTACATTAGCATGACACCGCGTATTTAAGGTACAGGGGAAACCCACGATATATGCATGGCATGGCCTGCTCTGGTTGGGATTGTTCCAGTCATGTAGCTGTGAACATGTTGGGAAATACAGTTGGGACATGTGTTCCCAGGGGCCTACACAGGTTCCAGAGGCAGGTATACCTGTGTGTGTTTCACATGACTGGCATCCATTGTATGATCCTGTATGCCACATGCTTGTGTGCTATGCACATCCCTGATGGCTGTGTACCCAGGTCAGGTTCTATGCATATGTATGACGTACACCATGTCCAAGAGTGTATCTACAATGGCATGGGACGTACCATTGCTCACAGACCTACCACTATAGGTGTCCATGGGGGATGGTACATGCCTTACATGGGGTGGCACATGCTGCATTCGGTAGGAAACCATACCACCCATAGGCATCTGTTTGCCCTTTGATCTATGTCCCTGTGCCTTGACAGTATCTCCAAATGTCGCATCTCTACACTGATACCCATGTAGACATTGGTATGTCTGCAACACATTTGTACAGGATAGTATGGTACCTTGGGGAATACGCACACATGACTGTCAGGTGTGTATTGGCTGTGCAAACAACATGGTTATGGGTGACATAGTGGCCTACGTGGGGTTGTGGGACGGGGCACTAGTGTCACATACCCTGTACCCACATGGATGGCCAGCATGCAGTACAGCTTTGCAGCATTCCAGCATGATTTGGGAATGTGTGGTCCCATGGACATGCAGGGTGTCTGTGCATGGCCTGCTCACATTGGCACAAGCTCACATGTGTGTACCTGTGTCTCATTTATTGTTTATTTTTATATTAATGTACGATGTGTTATCTTATTGTATCTTTGTTATGTATACACCAGTTATACTTCTCATTGCCCCTCCCCCCAGGACACATCTGGAAACGAGCTATTATAGCTCAGTATGCCTTTCCTGGTGAAACATTCAAATAAATAAACATAAATATTTATGACGTATTGTGTGACATAGCCCTGTAGTCAATGTGCCAGTCCAAGGCTGTACAACCTTTGCATTGTTGCACACTATGGGCCCCAATCTGTGCAACTGCCCATACCTACAGGCACAGCAGCATGTGTGGCACACACATCCAAGATATGTGGTCCACCACACTATGCAGGACATATCTGTCCATAGGCAGTAGTGTCAACACGTGTGGCATATCAGCCCCACATATCCACAGTCCCCCCATGTATTGCCCTGATGACATTTGTGCATGTGTGGCTGTATCAGCACATAGGCTTGTGACATCACATGTTGCTGTGACGTAGCAGCATGGATGTTGTCAGGTGGCAAGGTTTTGCCATGTCACTGTGGCGCATTGCGACATCTGGCCATGCTGTGGGCCACATGTGTGGGACTACTGCAGCCCACCTCACCATGCATGCCAGTGTTCCGGTACACATGTTGGCCCACTGCACACCTACCCTAGGTGGTGTGCGCACATTGGCAAGTGTGGGCGCCTGTCCCCCCATGCAGTGCTCCTGCATGGCTGGTATTGCATTGTGATGCCAGGCCCAGCCAGGTATTGGTTGTGGCCTTCACATGCGCATGCACATGTGCACCCCTGGCAGCTGTGATTGGGGGGCATGCATGTCATGTTTGTGCAGCCAGGGGATCTATGTGTCTCCCATGCCTACACCCATGTGTCACTGGGTTATGGCTCCCTGGCATGGCACATTCCCTGGTGGGCTTCTGACAGACTGCCATTCTACACTTGTCACCCTGTGCCATCCCTTTGGGACATACACAACAGTGCTGCACAGGCATGGCACATTGGTCATGCACATGCAGTCAGCTCTTACATACATGGTACTCAGATGGTGCACAACATTGAACATTACATGTGTCTTACAGGTCCCTTAGATGTTGGAGATCACCTCAAGACCCACCGCTTTAATGAAGAGGAGATTCATAACATGGTCCATGCATATAGGGAGAGGGAATCCATCCGGTTCCGCAGCCAATCCAACAATGCCACGGTCTGAAGGGCATGAGAGGAGATTAAGGAGGCAGTCAATACCATGGGTGGATGGGGCCACTCAGTGGAGACCATGCAGAAACATTGCAGAGACCTCTGCTTGCAGGCAAAGGGCACCCTGACCACCCTGCACAGTGACCAGTGGGGCACTGGTGGGGGACCACTGTCTGCATGTACATCTTGTCCTATGGACTTGCTGAGGAGGCTGTTGCCTTGACCCTTCATCCAATCAAGGTCACAGGAGTGCCTGGGGGTGGATACAAAACCCAAGCGCCATCCAGACCATCATGTAGCACACGATAGGTGCACATCACAGTGTGCATGGGTATTCATGTGTGTGGGCCACCACGGCCTGGGTACATTTCTGCTGTGGGCATTGCACATGTAGTGTGTGCCATCACAGGCCTTTGTGATCCTTGATGTGCTAGTCCTCATTAGTGCACGCTGTGGGCCACTGTGCCACATGCCAGGCTGTGGCCCCGCTGGTTGTGCTGTGCATATGGCTCCTATGGATTGTACCCATGTACTTCAGCTGTATCACTGAACAGTGCTGCCACTAGTGTCCACGGGTGTTGGTGCATGCAGACCGTGTGCTGAGTGGAAGTTACCCCACAGTGACATTTTGCCAGCGAGTTCCCCACGAGTGACTACAGTGCCTGCTTGGCGGTGGGAGACCACATGGAACCAGCGTACTGTCTGTCGAGGTCCTGCACCCCCAATCAGCTCAACTGGGTTGAGAATCCTTAAGTGGGGGGATGCGGGGGGCACAGCCCCCCCATGGGGGATTCAAAGAAAACAAAGATACAAATAGTGAGCCAGCAGCTGACTGCAGAATGAGGTCAACCTGCCGGTGTCGCTGATGGGGCATTCAACAAAATTTTTGTCGGACTCCTGTCGTGGATCCCTGTATGGGTTGGGCTGTGTGTCCAGTTGTGGTATTTGCTGTTTGTGTGATCTTGTTGTACCACTCCACCACCCCCTCCTATCATGGTTGTCTGTCTCGTACAGTATTGGTTGTTCCCCTTTCCCCCTACTGTGTAGATGTGTGCAGTGTGGAGTGTTGTTGTGCCATGGACCATGTTGGCTGCAGGTGATGTTGCTGTGTATGACACAGTGCAACACATTCTAGCTGTACCATGCGGCATATTCTACAACACATGTAACACTGACATTTTGGGATGTTTGTAACAGGAGGTCCAGTTTTGAAGGATAAAGCTGACACAGAGAAGATGCAATAACCCCCGCCCCCTTTTTTGGTTTCTGCTTTCACTCTATCCTGTCTTCTTCTGCTTATTCTTATCTATGCTAATTTTCTTGACAGGGTGGCCAACATGGCAATTGTCTACTTTGCCTTTACTGTCACTTTTTTTTGCTCTGGTATTAAAAAACTTGCATCTTGTTATAATATATGTAAAGAAGTAGCTGTGTCACTTAAAAGAAGCCCCAAAATGAGTAGAGGGCTGTGTTGTGGGAAAAAGCCTTCAGCTACAATTCAATTAGTGAGTAAGGAAATCTGAGACTGTAAAATTGCTGCAAAACAGTGGAAAAAATGTTTTAGGCAACACAAACAAAGTACAGGTTTGCAGGAAAGTGCTATAGAACCTGTACAATTACTGTATGAGTTCAATACCCCTGTATCCAAACACTTAAGTTTAAACTTAGGAGTAAATTAAAGCAACTGTGTTTGGTTGCTATGGTGCAGATTCTGATAAGTCCCAAAGCAATGAAAAATGTGCCCTTGTTTTTAAAACACTTGAAAATGGGCTAAAGTAAGCGAGTGTAATTAAAACACTACAGGCAGATTTATTGGAGTTCTGTAAGTGTCAAAAAAAGTTCGTTCAAAAGGGAGTTATAATTATTGAAGTTAAGCCTTGTGTGTTTTAGAAGGCCGAGTTCCTCAGCAAGGCGTCGGCAGAAAATGCAGCAGCTAGATAAGTTGTTTGCTGAAAGTGCAGCAGCCAGATAAGCTGTTTTTAAAAAAATAATACAAGGTTCTGGAAATAAAAAACAAGGGATTTGGGAAGAAAATAATGCATAACCAAAGATTAGAGTACCATATTATGTGAAACAAAATATAGATGCTACAGTGGTTCACTTATGTGTGTTTTCCTTATATGAACAAAAAGACAAATAAAAAGCTATAACCTTATATGGAGGCAGATAGGGAGTGCGCCCCTCATCTCTTTTTTCCATGTTAAGGTTATAGACTGTTATTTGTTCTTAAACAGGTTTGGTTTATCCTTTACTTTTCACATTTGTAAAGAAAAGTTGTTTTACCCAGAGGTCTGTCTGATGCTGTAAGGTCCTACTATAGGGCAAGCTGCCCCTGAAATGGCAGGTTTTATAAATGCACGGGAATGTGATGTTACTAAGGAGGAGAGGCTCAGTGAAAACCACACCCCTTTCCTTCACTATATAAACCCTCCACTAGGAGGCTTAAATAGATAGGTTGGTCAAAAGGGTTCTGACCAAGGTGAGAGAAGGATCTCAGCAAGGAGCTAATGTGCAGACTTTCACATTAACTGAGGAAGGAGAGAATACAGGAATTTCTTTATAGCATCTGAAGCAAGAAATATTTCCTGATGTTTGAACTGATGTGAAGAAATACCATCAAATTTTTCCTTTCTGTAAATATTGGATTATTTATTTATTTTATTTTTTTTGGCTTTCTAAAATAAAATGATAAATGCAGAAGCACGCATTTTTTATGCATCATAATCTGGTTGTACGATCTGTTTGTTGAGACCTACACATTTACAACTGGTGTTAGCAGTGGGATTTCAAGGTACTCCAGAGGGGGTGTTGCGCTGAAAATACCCTGACAGTTGCAATAACCAGAAGCCGAGGATTTGGATGCATTACATTTGACCAGGTCTGTATGATTGAAGACTTGTGTTCAGTTGTTATCAGGAATTGAACCTGCAACCAGACCAAGAAGGATGGAAGAAGGAGCCACAGCTGCAGCCTGTGATCCTAAGAAGGAGGAAGGAGGAAGGCCAGATGACCCCAGCACCAGAGGATCCAAGTGAATTACTGAAACGGCTCTGTTTACGTCAGCTGGAGATGGAGCGTCAGAAAGAAGAAGACCAGAGACAGAGGGATGAAGACTGGAGGATACAGGCGGAAGAAAAAAGAAGACAAGATGAGAAATGGACAGCAATGTTGAAAGCTATCCAGGACATGACCCAGGGGCAGATGGAAAGGTCAGAGACTAGAGACATTAAGTTAAATAAATTGACTGAAGTGGATGATATTGAGGCCTATTTGACTACTTTTGAGAGGGTGGCACAAACTTGTAACTGGCCCAGGGATCAATGGGTGATTTGTTTGGTCCCCCACCTCTCTGGCCGAGCCCAATTAGTTTACAGCTGACTAAGTGGGGCTGATAGTTCTAATTATGACAGAGTGAAAGAGGAAATTCTGTGGAGGTATAATATCAATACAGAAACCTACAGGCAAAGATTCCGTTCCCAGAAGATGTCCAGCATAGATACACCAAGGGAAACCTATGCCCGTTTAAAGGACTACTGTGGAAAATGGTTACAGCCCACTACCAAAACTGTAGACCAAATGATGGAACTCATAATAATTGAACAATTCATACAGATCTTACCTATGGATGTGCAATTGTGGGTGAAAGAACATAAACCCGAAACAGCGGAAGATACTATCAAGCTGGCAGAATATTATCTGGCTGCATGGAGCACTCGAGCCAGAAGTAACCCGGGCAATCCAGGACCATCTAATACACTGATAAGACCACCGTTTAAACCTTCCTCTAATCAGAGACAGTTCTATCGTAGGAAGCGAGGTGGGAGAGTTCCATACACAGACATAATATGCCACGGTTGTCTTGGGAAAGGGCATATTGTCAGAAACCGCCTCAATAAAAGATTTGACCCAGCACATCTTGCCCTAGCCAATTTTGGTTATGTGACCTCTGTGGGTATTGGGGAACAACAAACTTTGGGTTTACTGGACTCTGGCAGTATACAAACCTTAATCGGAGCTGATCTAGCCCCCAGTCTACCTCACAGTGACTCAGGTACAACTGTTCGGTGTGTACATGGGGATATACACTATTACCTTACCACATGTCTTAATATAACTGTAAATAATGAATGTCATGGCATGCTGGTAGGCCTTGTTCCATGACTCCCTGTACCTGTCATTGTTGGACAAGACTTTCCTCATTTTGATCTTTTACTGCAACAGCAGAAAACCTTTTCAGGAACTGTTAATGTGGTGACTAGGTCTCAGATGAAAACTCAGGAGTTACAAGACATTTTTCCTTTCGAGACTGATTATTTTGAGACTGTTAGTAAGATCAAAAAGTCTAAAGGAACTAGAAGAGAAGAAAATATGAACTGAAATAATAAGCTTCAGGCCATGGGCCCACTTCATATTCCAGAGACTTTAGTAAAAGATATTGGACAAGAGCAAAAATGTGATGAGTCACTAACCCCTTTATACTTACAGGTCAACAAGGTTGGGCCCCTGGGTCAATCACGATTCATTGAAAGAAATTATATTTTATATAGATTTACTGTTGAACCTGGTACTAATGAAGAACTTGAACAGTTAGTTGTGCCTAAAAAGTATAGAGAACAAATCATGCATTTGGCTCATGATATCCCCATGGCTGGTCATGAAGGGAGAGACCGGACAGTCCAATGAATTTTATCTCATTTTATTTGGCCAGGGGTCCATCAGGATGTGGCAGCCTACTGTAGGTCCTGTCCACAATGCCAGCTAGTTGCCAAGGGAGGGAAAAAAAGATATTGCACCGCTGCAACCTATACCGTATGTAACTACCCCATTTGATAGGGTTGCAATGGATGTGGTGGGACCCTTGTTAAAGAGTTCTAAGGGGAATCAGTATAGCCTAGTCATTTGTGATTATACCACCAGGTACCCAGAGGCAATACCAATGAGGATGGTTACTGCCTCTTGTATTGCAGAGGAACTGGCAATGGTCTTTAGCAGGATGGGAATACCTAAGGTTATCCTGACTGACCATGGAAGTAATTTTACATCCATCATGTTACAAGAACTGTACAAATTACTAGGGGTATCTGCTGTTAGAACATCACCATACCATCCCCAAACTGATGGGTTAGTAGAACATTTTAATAAGACCATGAAATGTATGCTGCAGAAGTATGTGCAGGAGGAAGGTCGGGATTGGGACAAGTACCTACCTTTCCTGCTATTTGCATATAGAGAGGTACCTCAGGCTACTACAGGGTTATTACCCTTTACCATGCTATATTGGCGTAACCCTAGCGGTCCCTTAGATGTAGTGAAGGAGCATTGGGAACAGGTGTCTAATGTAGCCTGCAAAAATATATTGGAATATATGACTGCTCTGAGAAAAAGGTTGGTAAAGTATGTGACTATCACTCATCAAAATGTTGACCAGAAACAACTTAAACAAAATGAGTGCTATGACCTAGGTCTGAAACATAAAACATCTTCTCCAGGTGAAAAAGTGTTACTATTGTTACCTTCCATGGAAAATAAATTGCTTATGCGGTGGCAAGGGCCATATGTAGTCTTACACCAGGTAGGCACAATAAACTATGCCATTGAGATGCCAGGACGTAGACCAGTGAAGAAATTATATCATGCCAACCTGCTGAGAAAATGGATAGAAAAACCAGAGACACCAATACTGTTTGTTCAAACAAATCCTGATACAGCAGAACTAGACATAGCTTATGACAGAATTGATAAAGCTATTAATGACACAGAGGTACATGTCAATCCTGAATTGACCCCTGCACAGAGATTAGAAATTGATCACCTTCTGAAATATTTCTCAGGCACATTCATGAAGGAATCTGGGCGGGCTAAGGGTGTGGTCCATGAAATTAAGGTCACACAAAATAAGCCCATTCACCAGAAGCCATACAGACTACCTGAAAAAATCAGGCCAGAAGTAGTGGCTGAAATAAAACGCATGGAACAGGCTGGAGTGATAGTTCCTTCACGCAGTCCTTGGTCATCTCCATTGGTAGTTGTGCATAAGAAAGAAGGGGGCATCAGGTTATGCTTAGATTTTAGAAAAATAAACGAAGTGTCTGAGTTTGATGGGTATCCGATGCCATGTATAGATGATCTCCTGGACCAAATTGGGTCTGCAAAATACATTAGTACCCTGGATTTAATGAAAGGGTATTGGCAGATTCCCTTGGCCCCTAAAACTCAGGAATTAACTGCTTTTTGTACCCCACTTGGCCTATACCAGTTCATCACAATGCCGTTTGGCCTGCATGGAGCTCCTGCTGCATTCCAACGGTATATGGATTTTGTGTTAAGACCTCACAAAAGTTACAGTGCTGCTTATTTGGATGACATTGTGATCTATAGCCCTGACTGGGAGACTCATTTAGTTCATCTCAGTGCTGTAATACAGAGCATCCAGGATGCAAGAATGACTATAAACCCTTCAAAGTGTGCTATAGCTAAAACAGAAACACGCTATTTGGCTTTTATTATTGGACATGGGAGAATCAAGCCTGAAGTAGACAAAACTGAAGCAGTGGCTAATAGTCCCATACCAACGACAAAGCGCCATGTCAGGTCTTTCATTGGTTTGGCAAGCTACTATAGACGCTTCATCACGGAGTTTTCTGCCATAGCTACCCCCTTACAGATTTAACAAAAAAATAATTTCCAAATAAAGTAAAGTGGACTCCAGCCTGTCATGAGGCATTTCATAAAATCAAAGCCATCTTGTGCTCAGCCCCAGTGTTATATAGCCCTGATTGTTCTAAACTGTTTGAATTATAGACCGATGCCTCTGACACAGGCATTGGGGCAGTATTGACTCAACATAGCCAGGGAGAGGAACATCCCATTTTATACCTTAGCAGGAAATTACATGAAAGAGAGAGAAGGTATTCAACGGTTGAAAAGGAGTGTCTGGCCATCAAATGGGCAGTGGAAGCCCTATAATATTATCTTTGGGGAAACCAATTTACAGTTGTGACAGATCATAACCCTTTATGTTGGCTGCATTTAATGAAGGACAAGAATGCTCGCATATTACGATGGCATCTAGCCCTACAGCCATATAAATTTACTGTGCGCCATAGAGCTGGTTCTCAGCATCAGAACGTGGATTTTTTATCACGCTTTGGTGCTGATCCTGCCAGTGATTCTGCTGTAAAGTTGGATGATGGCATTATAAAGTGCCTTGATGGCACAACCCCAGGGAAATAGAATGACATAAACAGTATTGTCTGTTTTTGAATGGATGTTTTGAATACTGTTTATCGTAAGGGTCCCTGGGGGGAACTTCTGGAGTGGGTGGGCGGAAGTTCCAACCCTTCACAGGGTGAGGGGTCTCAGTCAACACAACAAATAGTATGTTGACTTCTTGTGGTGGGAGGAGTGTAACAGGAGGTCCAGTTTTGAAAGATAAAGCTGACACAGAGAAGATGCAATAACCCCCTTCCCCCTTTTTGGTTTCTGCTTTCACTCTATCCTGTCTTCTTCTGCTTATTCTTATCTATCCTAATTTTCTTGTCAGGGTGGCCAACCTGGCAATTTTCTACTTTGCCTTTACTGTCACTATTTTTTCAGCTCTGGTATTAAAAAACTTGCATCTTGTTATAATATATGTAAAGAAGTAGCTGTGTCACTTAAAAAAGCCCCAAAATGAGTAGAGGGCTGGGTTGTGGGAAAAAGCCTTCAGCTACAATTCAACTAGTGAGTAAGGCAAGCTGAGACTGTAAAATTGCTGCAAAACAGTGGAAAAAATGTTTTAGGCAACACAAACAAAGTACAGGTTTGCTGGAAAGTGCTACAGAACCTGTACAATTACTGTATGAGTCTAATACCCCTGTATCCAAACACTTAAGTTTAAACTTAGGAGTAAATTAAAGCAACTGTGTTTGGTTGCTATGGTGCAGATTCTAATAAGCTCCAAAGCAATGAAAAATGTACCCTTGTTTTTAAAACACTTGAAAATGGGCTAAAGTAAGTGAGTATAATTAAAACACTATAGGCAGATTAATTGGAGTTCTGTAAGCGTCAAAAAAAGTTCATTCGACAGGAAGTTGTAATTATCGAAGTTAAGCCTTCTGTGTTTTAAAAGGCTGAGTTCCTCAGCAAGGATTCGGCTGAAAGTGCAGCAGCCAGATAAGCTGTTTAAAAAAAATAAAATAATAAAAGGTTCTGGAAATACAAAACAAGGGATTTGGGAAGAAAATAATGCATGACCAAAGATTAGAGTACCATATTATGTGAAACAAAATATAGATGCTACAGTGGTTCACTTATGTGTGTTTTCCTTATATGAACAAAACAACAAATAAAAAGCTATAACCTTATATGGAGGCAGTTAGGGAGCGCGCCCCTCATCTCTCTTTTCCATGCTAAGGTTATAGACTATTATTTGTTCTTAAACAGGTTTGGTTTATCCTTTATTTTTTTACATTTGTAAAGAAACGTTGTTTTACCCAGAGGTCTGTCTCATGCTGTAAGGTCCTACTATAGGGCAAGCTGCCTCTGAAATGGCAGGTTTTATAGATGCACGGGAATGTGATGTCACAAAGGAGGAGGGGCTCAGTGAAAACCACACCCCTTTCCTTCACTATATAAACCCTCCACTAGGAGGCTTGGATAGATAGGTTGGTCAGTAGGGTTCTGACCAAGGTGAGAGAAGGATCTCAGCAAGGAGGTAATGTGCAGACTTTCACATTAACTGGGGAAGGAGAGAACACAGGAATTTCTTTATAGCATCTGAAGCAAGAAATATTTCCTGATGTTTGAACTGATGTGAAGAAATGTCATCATATTTTTCCTTTCTGTAACTATTGGATTATTTATTTATTTATTTTTTGTTTGTTTTGTGTTTTTTCTAAAATAAAATGATAAATGCAGAAGTATGCATTTTTTATGCATCATAATCTGGTTGTACAATCTGTTTATTGAGACCCACACATTTACAATGTTATACATGTCCCTGGATATGCTGAATTTGAACTGGTCATTATGGCTTTGTCCCTGATATGAAACAGGGGTGACTGTGAGATATGGTACTTGTGCATGTGTTGTGGGTGTGGGAGAGATGGATAGAGGACTGTGGCATGCATGCTGGTTTGGAACATGGACAGTGACTGCATGTGCCTTGTGGGCCAAGGTACATGGACCTGTTGTAACATTTCCTCTGTTGGCACTGGGCGATGCACAGCAACACGTACTGGGGTGTGTATGTACCACTGGAGACATGCATTGTGTACAATACGATGACACTAACTGCTTTCTCCCCTTTCCACAGTACATGCAGAGCCATCTATGGGGTGGAAGAGGAAGATGACAGTGCAACCAGGGAACAGTATTCACCAGCAGGCCAGCAGTGAGGGCCTATTGCCTACATTGTGGATGAAACCAACACTGACAGTGAACATGACATCTACGACCTCTCTGCAGGGGGACTGTCACTAGTACAACTACTGGAGCAGTGGTCCCCAAGGCATAGCCCACCCCCAACCCATGAATGACATGAGGTCCACCACAGCCCCCAGATTACATCTGTCCCACCTGCCCCCATACCCGTCACTGCCAGTGGCACCGCCTCCACTGCTGGTGCTGTCATGGCCACCACCACACACACACCACACACCAAGACCAGCAGGGGGGTGGCATTCAGCCTGTCAGCACCTCTTCAGCCAATGGTGGTCTGGCACAGCCACCCAAGGCAACCATGCCCCAGCCTCCTTCACCAGCCCGCCAGTGTGCGGTGTCTGCACCTGCCACTGGGGCCCATCCTGAGTTGCCCGGTCCTGCCCCCCATGACTTTGTCCACCAGAGGAAGGCCAACCCAGACACCAAGCGACGGCTGTTGCAGTTGGCCATTGAGTCGCAGACCGTCGCGCACCACAAGCTCACCTTCTTCACATGTGTGGTGCACGAGGTCCTCAACAGCATGAGGGACCTCCTTCATGTGGACCTGCTGTGGCTTGGGCAGCAGATGGAGGCCAGTGATGCTATGATTGCTGATACTATCGGCATCTCCATTGGTGAGCTTACTGAGGCAGTGCATGAGCACACAACTGCCATGCGTGGTGGTTTGCCACTGGGTCTGGGTACTGCCGCCTCTATTGTCAGAAGCCCAAGCACCTTGATGACACTTCACCTCTCTGGGATGCTGGGCAGTGGCAGGTCAGGCTCTGGCAGCAGGTGCAAGATATCCAGGTCCATTGGGGTGCCGCCAATGCCAGGACAGAACTTCCTTCTCCCCACAACTGGCTCCCATTGGGGTCATCCATGGACCCAGGTGGTTGGTCCAACACAGGCATTCCCCTGCCACCCCACAGCCCACAACCTCCACCACCAGGGGTCAGCAGGGAACACAAGCATGGACCCACAGAGGCTGCAGCAGCATGTGATGTGTCTGTCATTCACCCCCACCATTAACACAACCACATCCATGTTCTGTCACAATGCTCTGCACTGATCGCATTATAACACTACCAGTATCCAATGTTGTTGTGCCTCCCCACTACCCATTTCCACACCCACCCTGTCCATCATCCTGTTTTTCTTGTATCTGTACGTGCCACTGTGTTTCCTTGTTGTGTTCATTAAATATGTGCCACTTACAACATTGTCCTTTGTTTCATTCCACTCACCTGTTCCAGCATGTCAGGCTTCTCCTGTGCCCTTCTGGCCATGCAGGGATCTCACCTGTCAGGCTGCTCCTGCATCCCTTGCTCAGCTGGCTACATGTCACTGTCATGGTGTTCCTCATAGACTGGCAGGCCTATTCCACGGGAGAGCACCATGTTGTGTAGCATATAACAGGCTAGGAATTTGCCACATGGCTTTTGAGTGGTGTACTGTAGGGCACCTCCTGAATGGTCCAGACACTGGAATCACATTTCCAGCATGCCAAAGACCCTCTCAATGATGTTATGTGTGACAAAGTGTGCCTTATAGTATCTGTCCTCTGCCACACATGTGGGCCAGAGGATGGGTGTCAGTAGTCAGAGACAGAAGGGACAGAAGGGATGGACACTCTTGCCTGTAAGGTGAACACATATGTTAGCACCCATTCACAGTTCAGGTGTCTACACTGCATGCCCATTCTCTGGGATGTGTTGTTTGTTGTGCACCAGTCCACCCTCCTCTGCCCACATGTCCCTAGCCGTGGCATGTGTGTGCTACATGTCCACTACAAGACTCCATGGGGGTGTGTTTGTGTTGGGTATGCTGCATTTACTCACCAACTAGGTGCCCACTGGGTATGTGTGTCCACCTTCAAATAGGTGGCATAGGCAGGAATTCCGCCAGATGAAGGCATCATGGGCACTGCTGGGGTGCTGTGCCAGGAGATTGATTATGCACCCTGGTGAGTCACAAACCACCTGAAAGTTGATGGAGTAAAAGCCCTTATTGTTCAGGTAGGCATTCACCCCATCAGCAGTGGGTGCTTGGATAGCAACATAGGTGCAAGAAAATGGCACCCAGGACAGCAGGTAGGTGCACAAACTGATGGAACTGCTGCATGGTTTCTGTGCGTTCTGCTGCTGTGTGAGGGAATATGATGAACTGCTCTACATGTGGCAGCAGAGCATCTAGAAATTGGGCCAGCATGCATGAGTTGGCATACTGTGATACACCAATGGTATCCCCCACTGGTGTCTGGAAGGACCCAGTGGCTAGGAAGCACATCACAGCCATCACCTTTTGCTCAGCTGGCATGGCATGGCTCTGCAGGGTGTTACTGCGAAGCTGCCCATGCAGGAGCTCAAAAGCTGTCATATCATGGCCCTATTGAGATGGTATCAGCCCACCAGATAGTCCTCATGGACAGTCTCATAGGAAACTTGTGGCCGGTACTGTCTGTGCGCAGCATATTGCCTCTGCTGCCTTCGGAGTGGCCCAGGGTGATCGTCTGCTGGCTTCTCCACCTCCATGGCCACCTCCATTGCAAACAGCATGTATGTTGAGTATTCAGCCAGGTTGTGGTGTGGCTGCAGTGATACTGTCCGCCTTTGAGGTTTTCCCACAATAAGTCAGCCTTTTTATAGACAGTATTAGTGCCACACAATAGGACCGTGCTACCTATATCACATTGTGTGACACTGCCCATTTGAATAAACCTTCATATTCAAACAGCTTGCAAAGCTATGAATACCAAACTGGGTGCTGCATACAGGACTAGTTACATGCTAACGTCATCTAATAAACTTGCCATTGCAAGGGGAATTCTACTTCCTACTCTTACCTACCGTGCACCCATTCTGGCTGCTTCCCAGAAAACCTCTCTTCAAAAGTGGGATGTTACATACAATAACATATGCCGCTATGCGTTCTCATCCACCTGACTAAAACATCGCTGTCAACTGTACAAAGACCTTGGCTGGCTCTCCCCCTCTGCAACTAGGCAATACTACCTTGGTTCTCTAGTAGATTCTATTATTAGGCTGAAAACTCCAACATCCCTGGCGTAGCTGCTTCATCCTCTCACCTCCTCACATGACTTGAGGTCAATTGATAAATCCTTCCTAAAAATCCCCAGATGCCTTACCTTAAAAGGAACTGGAGCTTTTCGACATATGGCACCTCAGTTCTGGAATACACTTCCTTCCGATCTTAGGCAGATTGGGTCCCACCGACATTTTAAGACTGTACTCAGACGGCATCTCCTGCAGGCTGATCTCCGTACCTATTTTGACCCAGCATAGCTCACTCAGAGGCTCCTCTACCTCACTTAACCCTGCTCCACTGTTTCTGGCACTTATTTCGACCTTGCTAAATGGATATTGATTGATAGCAGCGACCCCAGTGAGCCTAGCCAGCTTCTCCCTTTCTGCCTATTTTCCTATATCACTATATATAAATTATCTTCAGCCACTCTCTCCTCTCTGCAATTCCCCTCTTTGCCTTTCCATTTCCCTACACCGTTCCCACTGTCTACACCCTCCCCTACTTAGGACATCCTAAACAGTTCTAATCTACCCCACCCCACCCTGCTCTGCGGCAGTTCTTTTTTACTTTACTACCTATAAACTCCAATTTCAGCTCTAAAGTTGATACTTGCATTCTCCATTCATTGTACTTTCATGTATTAATATATAACCTGCTTATATGATTTATATATGCTGACTGTATTATTGTTCTACTGTCATGTCTCCAGTTTCTCCTTTTTGTATCTGTGGTAGGCTATTATTACCATGGAACGTATAATGCTACCTGTGCTTCCCTGTAAGGATTATGTCTTACCATTTTAACTAGTTGCAATCTATATACTATGTTCTGCCACCCAAATATGTAAGGTTTGTTTCCTCCCTCGTTGGATATGTTCTGTAATTGTTTTCATCATGTTCTGTACTCTCCCGGGTCGTGCCTGAAATTAGTCATGTTGTTGGCTAGTGCACCTACTTGGTAAACAAAAACTAAATAAAATAAAAATATTGCACTGCACCTGTATTCATGTCCTCACCCCTAACTTTGCCTGGTGCATACATTAACTATGTTTGCCTGTACTATTTGGGCTTTTGAATATGGTGTGGGCATGCTTTTGGCATGCAATGCCCATACAAACTGCTTGCCCATTGTGCAAGCTTTTGAATATTAGGCCACATGAGACTTACCTGCATCTATGTCTCAGGCTTTGTTAATTTTTCCGTATAAAAAGGGAGACAGAGTTAGATTGCAAAATTGGAGGCCTATTTGCCTCATGAACGTAGACCAGAAAATATTATCCAAAATTCTGGCAAAAGGACTGGAGTAAGTGACAATAGCTCTTACATCTCCTCACCAAGCTTGCTCTATTCCAAACAGAACAATCCATGACAACTTTGTCATAGCGAGGAAAATGTTTGATGGAGGCATTTTGCAGTGAGTTACTGGATACATGCTATCCCTAAATCAAGAGATGGCATTTGATAGTTTGGCACATGAGTATCTTTTTCTGGTCTTACATTGATATGGAATGCTGCCAGTATTCATAGACTGGATGAAATGTTTATACACCCCTGCCAAGATATGTCCCTTAGTACTGTAAATGGGTGGGTGGGAGAATCAGTAATGGCACCCAGAGGAACAGAGCAGAGATGTCCCCAAGTTCCCTTTTATATGTATTTGTAATTGATCCCCTGTTATGGAAATTAAATGAATACAGTGCAATTCAATGCATTTCTTTTCGAGAAGGCACTTCTCCTGGGAAGGTCCTAGCATACACTGACAATATGAGTCTATTTTTCGAGGATACGTCAGCTGGACCCGTCCCTGGAGGAAACTCTGAGTACCTTTGCCCAAGTATCTGGGTCTAAAATAAATGCAGCAAAACTGATGGGGCTAGGTATTGGGGCTTTGGAAAATGCAGAGAAAATTATAGCAGGAATTAAGGTTTCAGTCACTCGAACAGATATGTAGGGTAGAAGATATGGTACAGAAGATGTAGCACAGTATAACTGGGAGGCACATACAGCATAAATGAAACTCTAGTATTGGTCCACAAATTGAAAACGTGAAAGATATCAAAAACGAAACATGTATTTTTTTTCTTTAATTAAGTCACTTCTAATACCACATTTTCTTTGCACAAGTATTGTTTCCACTGCCTTTTGCACTGGAGGTAAAATTCTATAGTATTTTTTCTTGTTCTTAGGGGCAGTTGACTGAACCCCATTAGAAGGGGAATTACTTATTCACCTATAAATAAAGGTGGGTGGGCATGGTTAACTTGGTTGCTTTCTATAGTTTGTTTTTTCTTTATTGCATTCTTTTTATAGTTGTTTTTTCTTTATTAGTGTACAAAAGACATTGACTACACAGGAGAGACTCTGGGTCCCATCAGTTTCAGAATGGATTGTGCCATTTCTTCATAATGGCATCTGGGAAAAAGCTTTGTTGCAAAAGGTTAAAAATCTACTTGCCCTAGTTATTTGAGGGCAGCCTTTTCTAAAGCAAGACAATGGCAATTATCACCAGACATGATGAAAGCATTAACCTGAAAAGGTAAGTACATAACCATTATGTCCAACATATTTGTTATGACCCCAGATTTCCCTAATTGCGCGGAGGGGAAAAGGCAGGGCACTGTAAGGGCCAGATATTGAAAACTTTGAGCTGGGCGCAAACCATTTGTGCAGATTTAGTGTGTGATTAGCGCAGGTCCACTATATTCAAAAGGCCAAAAATAGCACGCGCAAACTGCATTAGCGCCAGGCAAAATCATAAGGTATTCAAGGGGTAAATTGAGGGGGGCGTGTACATGAATACAAGCACAATGCTATATTCAGTGACTAGCGCTTTGCAAAGTGGTTTTGTGTGGCTTAGTGCGACACTTTTCACGGTGCAAATTACTGCCCAGGAAAAGGTAGTCTTAACCCTGGGCAATCCAGCTTTGCATGACATTGTGGCTTTGCGTAGTGCTTGTGCAGTGTTTGCGTGGATATTTGTGCAATCCTAACCAATAAGTATGACACATAGAAAAAGCCAGACATAGAGGAAACATGCTGCTCACTGATGGCATCACAATGATGCCATCATCTGCCACCAGTTCCAGCCATGCCAGGCAGTAAGTGGTGACCTGGCCCCTAGTAGACACCATGGCAGTGTGGCCATATAGCACACACCTGCAGACCACCCTTCTGTGGACACCAACAGATGCCAGCGCACACATGCAGCACTGTGGGCATGGAGGGTGTTGAGGGGAGGCCGTATGGGTGGCCAGGCTGCACCACAGACTGGGTGCAGCCACAATGCTGGGACACATCATGCAGTGCACATGAGCCAATATTGGGAATACCCCAACACCAGTGTGCCTGTCTGATCATACGTGCCCCCCTAGCCACATACCGCACGGCTGTACAAACACCAGAGCACACACAGCTGGCCATGTATATGTCACTGTGAGCATCCCATGCCAGAGGTGCAACATCTGTGGGTCACACAACAGTGTAACAGTAATGTCCACTGTCAGTAAACACCTGCAAGTTGGGCCTGTCACTGTACACAGTGTAGTGGTCATCACTGCCCTACACACCATAGGCATTGCTGTGTCCCTCACACTATTGGCCCCCTTGCTACTGTAGTGCCTGCTGTGCACTGTAGCATGACCTACAGTGTGACAGTTGCATGCAGCACCACCTCCACCTGTGCCTATGCTGTGTTGTCCCTTGGGGCACAATATGCTATGCTATGCTGTATAGATGTAGCCTGCAGCTACCATCATGCACTGTCAGACTGACCTACAGGTGGAGCTACTGGCAGACCTGGCCAGCCCCTGTACTTCCAGACTAACCTACAGGTGGAGCTGTGGGACCCTGCAATAACGCTGGGCAAACTGCATGCATATCAGGGCATAATGAGATGCTAATCTGGATGTTTGCCCAGAGACTTCCTAAGTAGGCTTATTTGCATATCACTTTTGAATATGGCAAAGTTTAGCCCCAGGCAAACATGTTTGCACCAGGCAAATGGCTTAGCTCCACGCTAAACCCATGCAAAGGTGTTAGCGCCGCGCAAACGATTCGGGGAATATTATACAGTTTTGCAAACTGTACTTTCACATGCACTGCTGCCTGCAGCTGTACTGAGTCCACACATTTGCTGGCACACACATTGGCCACATAGTTCACCTCTACCTACCTTCACATCATTGTGCACTTGGCTGCTGTTGTGGTATGCACTTCCTGGTTGCTATATTCAGAGCTGTCTTATTCCCGAGCTATGTTTGCAATGCACTCCCAGCCCAGATTGCCTGGCTTCTTTAGCATGCTATATTCAGCAGGTTCCATACGAATGTTTGATTTTTGGACTTTCTCCCCCTAGATTGAGTCATTTAAACCAGGATACAGTTTTGTCTGCCATTTTTAAGTTTTACATATGGCAAGCGTAATGAACTTATTCTGTTATTCACTGCAACAAAATGTGGCAACATATCAGGATTTGTTCTATTTATGCAACACTGAGTAAAACTGTACAAAGGGATGAATATATCCCGGCCCCCTCACCAGTTCAGAGGTCCATTTACTATGGACATATTTTCCTGGTAAAACTTTGGCCAGGTAATGTGTGAGAGATAGGGATTAGACAGAGTAAGGGTGACCACTGGTATGGCTTTTTTTTCTTCTTTTTTGTTTTAAAAGTTTTTTTTATTTTCACCTTTTGCTGTGTTCTCATGATTTCCCCTTTTTATTTTGGTTACTTAATTGATCAAACATAAGTTAGTTTACTAGTTTTAGTTTTCACAAAATAAAAATTCCACTCTTATTCATCAATAAGTGCCATGGGATCTTTTACTTCCACCTGGTCAGTGACCAGAGATGGGCAGAAGGAACCTCAGTTTAACATCTCATCCAAAGGATGGTACCTCAGTTATGCAGCTCACCCCTTGTACTGCATTACAGTGTTAGTTATGAATATTACCCAAGTACCTGGTGTGGGACTAGAACCCATGACCATCTGATCTTCTGGCCCCAGAGCAATTGTGCTACCTACTGAGCTACCAACACTACTAAACAATATTTTTTATTGCAATTGTTTACCAGGTAAACATACAAAGATTTCAGAAAAAAATATAATTTTCAAATGTGACCGGGGGGTGGGGCGCATTCAGGAAATATATAGGATAAATAAACATATTGTAGTAGGTATACAGAAAATATATTGTAATGGATAAACAGATACAGAAACATGTAAACATACTGTAGTAGATATACAGATACAGTAAGCAGATAATACAATGCAAGGTATAATACAGAGAGATATCCCTTGTGAAAGACCCAGGCAAGATCCTGTCTAGGCAGGACTGTAACAAGGCCTGGTATAGATCAAGGACATGATCTCAATACCCATGAAGTCTGGTAACAATTGGTCAAACAATTTTAAAGTCTAGGGAGTTAAACAGCAAAATTATGGATTTTAAGATGATTACATGGGGTTGAAAAACAAATAACTGTGAAGATTTGGAATCTGATGCTTTTAATTTTTTTTAGATCCTAACACAATAGTGAGGCATTTATGGCTTCTGAAAAAAAAAAATTAAAACAAAAACATTACTATGACCAATCTGTCAAAAGTTGTTTTCATGTGATCATAACCAAATGGCACATGATTTTTCGGAATATGCTACGTGGTGATAAAAACTGCAGTGACTGGAAATTTAAAAACACCTGTGTGCTCCTGCTTTCTCCTTCTATTCTGGACTCCCTGGTAATAAAAAATGAACCTTTTCCAGAAACGGTCTATGCTCCCAACCCCTGTTTTACTCCTCCACTCAGTCCAGAGCCTCAGTGATAAAACATGATGCATCCCCTCTTTCCTTTGGCTTCCAAGACTCCTGCCCAGCTCCCCATGCATGTACAGTAAGTGTACTAGACTGCCCTGGTAATCAAAAGTAGATGTCCCTCCCATCCCTCTGTATCATCTCCTCCAGTCCCACTCCCTTGTCCATCTCAGTAAACATAAATAAACTCATCTATCCCTCTGCATCCCCAGCTCCTGTCCTGCTCTCTATACTCACCCTGGAACCCCTGGTAATCTGAAGTAAACCTTCTCCAACCCTCTGCATCCCTAAGTCCTGTCCTGCTCACTCCACCCATCCCAGTATTCAGAATTCAACTCTTTCCTCCTGAATCTTTCAACTCCATCTTTCAACGTCAGCACCACTCCTTCTGCCTTCCCTAGAGCTCCCTGTACTCCTTGGTGTCCAGTGGCACAAATCAACCCATTTGACCCTCCTCAATTCTTCTTTTCCCTGATAGTGACTGGCACAGCCCCACCACTTACCTCTGTGTCTGGCCACTATCTTATTCCCATGAACACAAACCACAAATATTAATGAAAAGAAACCACATACAATGCATGGATTATTTCTTCTTCACTACTGCATGTGGTTTGTAGTTTGAGTGTGGTAAAATAAATGTTGCCAATGAAGTGCCCATGAAGTAGACAGTTTGCATATCACATAGTCTTCACAAAGTGGACATTGCATCAAATCCCCACTTGATGGAAAAAATCTCCACTAAGGACACTTTGTAAGAAGAAAAAATGCAAAGTACATATTTTCATGAAACTTCACACTTCATGTTTTTGCCCTACAAAGTTTAAAATTTAAATAGCAGGTTACTTCAGCATATAATTTCATAGCCCTATTCTAGTCAGCTATTTATTTATTAAAGAATACATTTTTTTATATTTCACTTGTCTTTTCAGATTTTGCAGTATGTTTTAATATTTGATTAATTTAGGGGCCCAATCCAGAAAGAGATTTTGCCCCTTCTGCATCTGCAGAGGACCAATTGAGTGTTCCCACCACACATATGGAGCACCCCACAGCACCAACAGTAATGGTTACACTGGCCCTCAACATCAGATCCTGCTATGCCTATATATATATATATATATATATATGCAGGCAGGTGGTTCAGGATCACATTTGGAGGAAGGGCATGAATGCACTCTGAGTGATCCAGGGAAATTTTTAAACTTAACAGTAGCTTTGTGAATGGAACCTATGGTACCCAAGGGGGACCCAGCAGTAGTGACTATGTGCCCTCCATGCATGCCATTCCTGATCTGTTTCAGGACCTAACTTGCCCCACCACATGTTGTCCCCAGCCTTCTGAGATGGCATTTAGGTCTGGAGCCTATAGCTCAATGTTATATTTATACATTTTAGCTGCCTTGTAAAGGGATACAGCAGTCCTTGATGTATGTCACAATCTCCTCTCCATGTAGAGAAGAGAATTCACTTAGATAGTGACATGGGCATTCAATAGCTAGTGGACCCAAAATAGAAGGAAAATTATACAAATTTTAAGACGTAGCCAGTTGCAACATTTTGTTTCTGAAGTATTTTCCTTTTTCCTTTTGTTCATTAGAACTGTTTCTATGTGATAATATTGCGCTTGATGTGTGGAACAGATTTCTTCCTGGCAGCTGACATATCTATCTCTTATCCCCCCACTACATCATCAGCATTGTGACCTCACTGATAATGACATAACAGACAACTGACCTGACAGCTACTGAGTGGCTGTTCCTAAGCAACAGTGAGGTCACAGTCAGTGAGGTCACAATGCTGAATATGTAGTGGGGGAACGGAGCTAGATAAGTCAGCTGCCAGGCAGAGTTCCATACATCACACCTGCTAACATCAGGGAAACAATCTTCTAATTAACCAAAGGGAAAAGAAAAAGTACCTCAGATATAAAGAATAATAGTTGGCTGCTTTTAAAAACTAATATTAGTTTTAGGCAGAGCACTAACTCCTTCAGTTGGTTGCCTGGTGCTCAGCCCTCTCTGTCTTCCCAGAAGCTTCTCTTGTGGGGGCTGTGGATTTCATCAAGTGCAGCTGAATCTGGGGACACATTGCTTAGGCACATGGATAGATGCCTGTGACATTTGTATGCATGTTGGTATCCATTATGGATCAGGCCCTAAGTTTGTATAAAGAGCTATCATCAGGTTTTGATGACTTTATAGTTCACTTGTTATGACATTATAGTGTTAACCCTGAAAACAGACTGTGATGTCACAAACACAGCTGCAATGTCAGTTGGTGACAGGAGATCTGTTTGAAACAGACAGTGGACAAAGTATTTCCTTATGTGAACTACAAACAAGATAGGTAAAAGTTAAAAGTCAAAAGACAGTCAACAAAGGGATATGCAAATCATATACACATACTGGTTTTAAACATTTTATTTTGTACATACTGGGGAAGGGGGTTAACACAGGAAGATAGAGACACAAATGCATTTTCAACTTGTGGCTGCATCCAATTGTGTAAAAGCTCAGATGCTTTTTTATTCAAGAGGTCACAAGTTTCAGTGACTGTTTCCATAATTTGCGGCAGCGTGCATCAAGAAATGGTGCATGCATCAAAACAATGATGCACACATCAAAACAGTGAAGCACATGTCAAAACAATGACGCACACATGAAAAAATGGGGTATGCATCCCTTTTCTTGAAGCAAACACCATGTTTTGCTTTAAAACTGGCAGTATAGTCTAGAGGTTAGAGTAATAAGCTGTCAACGGGCATGGTACATGCAGCAGATCTGGGGTTTGATTCTTACAGCCTCTACTTGCAGATTGTGTGACTCTGAGCAAGTCACTTAATCTCTCCAGTGTTCCCAGTTTGCCCCTGTAAATGGGTATAATGGCCCAGTGGGCTGAATCTGGTTACCAAAACAAAACAAACAAATAAAAAAAACTGCTGGACCACCTAAGCGATGGTCTACCAATGCATACAACAGGCTTCTTTGAAAATACTGGTGGAGAGATGCAGTTTGGAAACCCTGCCCATGCTGTTTTAAGCAATAAGCCTCAATCCAATGTGGACTTCATTTCCAGATAATGCCAGAGTGGAAACATAGACTCTGATAGCAGATAAGGACCACTTGGCTAACCTAGTCTGCACATTTATCCTACCTACTGTAATACCACAGACCCTACTTGATCTCCTGCTTTACCCCCCCTTCCTTTCCACTAAGGTTCCACTAACATTCCCTTATGCCTATCTCATGCCTTCTTAAATCCCGTTACTGTTTTTGCCCCACCACTTCTGCTGGGAGGCCATTCCAGGCATCCACCACTCTTTCTGTGAAGAAGTACTTCCTCACATCTCCCCTGAGTCTATCCTCCTCTAGCTTCACTGCATGTCCCCTACTTCTTGAACATCTTTTTTTCTGAAAAATACTTTCCTCTTGCATCTTATTTATAGCTGTGAGGTATTTGAAGATTTCCATCATATCCCCCTCTCTCTTCTTTCGTCCAAGGTGTACATATTGAGGTCCTTTAGTCTCTCCTCATAGGGCGAAATTAAGAGCTTGAGTCACTGGCAGGAGCACTTAATGACTCCTAGAGTTCTCTGGTGACCAAAGTGAAAACAAAATTAATTGCAACGCAGCAGAAAGTGAAACAAGAAAATCAGCCAAATAGATGTCACTGTGGTTCTGTGGATAGGTTATACTCTCACACCAAGAATAGAAGTAGGTGTGAGGAAACTCAAACATGCTTTTCTGATCCCAGTTTTGTAAATGCTCCACATGGTCTAGTAAATATGAACTTATAGAAGTGAAGCTTCACCTGCTTGAGTATGTGAAATAAATCTATGTATTAAAACATACCGTACTATCATCTGATAGAAATGAACTGCAAAGATAAGCTTTCCTCTTGCATTAATGGAGTGCCTCTTCTTGTCTTAGTGGAGTGCTTTTGTTCATGGCTGTGCATGGGTGCTGGAGAGGAAAGTGGCTGCCAGTACATGTTTAAAATCACTATAGTACTCTATCAGTCATTTGATACCTGCAAAGCACTTTGAGATACAGTGTGGATGAAAATGGCTACATAACATAGTCATCTAGCCTCCCTCACATCTGGGACAGCCTTCCTGTCCACAGTCATACCTCATCCTTCTCCTCCTCCTCCCCCCCCCCCTTTCCTTTAAAGCCATCCTCAAGGATTATGCTGCTCCTTCCTGTGCCTGCAGTTAGCAGTATTAACCCATTCCCCCCTTTTCTCCCCCTCATCCCAGTCCTCTTTTCAATTCCCACCCAGTGCCTTTACTGCTATCTCAGTCTACCTTATGTACGTTTTGACTCTCCATTCTCCCTCAGTACATTTCAACTCCAGGGTTTTGCATTGTATCATACTTCCACAGCACTATATTGTGTTATTCCCCTTTTGAACATTTTATTTGTGTCTTGTAACTCAGGCACCATAGTCATTCAGATTCACCATGGTCATTCAGATTCACTGCTTTAATGTATTACACCAATTTATTACACACTTAAAGTTGGCATCTTTTCTGTTGCCTCCCTTCCCCATCACATCTGGAAATGAGTTCAGGCTCAGTATGTCTATTTATGATATACATTTTAAATAAATTCAAATATATGGTCCTAGCCACACCAAAATATGTTTACGCCCCAGTTCCTCTAGTCCCTTGAACATTCTTCTTGCTCTTAATTGTATGTTCTCCCTTTCTGCTGCACTATACTCCTTTTGTATTGCATTGTCCACTCTGAAAATAGTATTTTAAATGCAATGTAACCATACCTAATATAGTGGCAGTTTCCTTGCTCTATGCTCTGTTCCTCATTTGCTGCATTCCAGTCTCCTGGGTGCCTTATTGACTACTGCTAAGCTACACACTGCTTGGATTGTTTCAGAGTTTTATAAGTAATAACCTCAGCATCCTATTTCTTAACAGTGTTCCTTGCTCCCAGATTCCTAACCATACACTTATCCCACTTTGCAGTGAATTTGCCATTTGTCTTCCTAGTCTCCTTATCTATACAGCTCCTAGTATGTTGACTTGCTGCATTGATTGCATTGTACTGGCCATAAATTTGGGTGTCATCAGTAAACTTGATAAGCTGTCCTCCCACATCTTCCTCAGAATTGTCAATAAACATGTATTGAACAGCAGTCATCCCAATGCCAGTCCCTGGGTCCCTGGGGCATATCAGTAGTGTCACTCACACACACACACACACACACACACACACACACACACACATACACACACACATCAGGCTGGAGATTTCCCTTTCACCAGCATAAAGTTCCAAAGGAGTGTCAGCACACTCAGGAGGATGACTGACAAGTACTGCTCAAAAAGATGAACAAGGCGGGTGATTTCATACCTTTTACTGGATCAACAAGAGATTTACAAAACACAAGCTTTCAAGCTACTGCTCAAAAACATTTTTATTTAAAGCCTGAAAATGAAACCAAGAAGAGCACCGCCTTATATGTTTGTGCCTTAATGAGCTCACAAAGGACTACAAATTGAGTTTGGAAGCAAGGTATTGTGTCTAAATGATTTACTGTTCGGAAGAAGGGGTAATGTGTCTGTTTTTTTTTACTTAAAAAGAAACAAAGGGCTGTAAAAAGAACAACTGGCCTCCAGTGCTGTGCTTGGATTAGTTCCCTTTTTAAGAAAATAGTCTAGTGTTCCAGTGCAGCGGTGCATAGCACCAACTTGGATTGTTTCAGCATCATTTGCCAGTTGCCCTTTGGAGTGCACGCCTTTGAACTTTGTTTATTGTGCATCTCCAAACCAAACACTTTCTCTAAAGCATCAATCCCCATGCAAGGGATTGATGCTTTATGGGTGCATCACAGGTAGTCAAGTACTTGTGCAAGTCAGGCTGACAAGCCTTCTGCCTGAACAAACATTGAAATGTTGTGGTTGTTGATTGACATTGAGCTGCCTGGGTAGTTTAATGGCAGTGGGGCCCTCACTAAGTGCTTTTTGTACCCTTTCAGCACAGCCACCATCTTTTTCAATCCATCTCTTTGCCTGTTCAAGATTTACAGTATCTGTGCACCCTTCTTCATACCATGATGTCTGACCATGTGTAGTAGTTTCTCATAGGGTACTTTTAAAGGATAATAGCATCCAAATAGCAGGCTGAAAATGTTATTATTTTTGAAGGAAGCCTGTTGCTGCTTTATATTTATGATGTATTTTTCTTTTTCCATTTTCTCATTAGATGTTTTTTTTTACCTCATGGTATTAGGTGAGATGTAAAGAGTGGAACTTTCCCTTGCCACTGACATGTCTAGTTCCAGTCCTATTCCCCTTCATACCTTATCAGCATTGTGGCATCACTCATTGTAACATCACAAGTGACAGATCAGCCAGCAGGTGATTTGTTAGTCTTGCCCAGTTGTGATGTCACCATTGGTGAAGTCAGAGGGCTAACGATGATAATGATGGGGTAAGAAGAGGAACAAAACTAGCTATGTCAACCTGCAGGTAGAGTACTGTTTGCAGTGATTGCACTAAGTATTGTCAGGTAGAAACTCTCCAATGTAGCTGAAGGAAACAAAAGGATTACTTCAGATATACGAAGCAATAGTTGACTACTTTAAAAATTTATAATGATTTTAGGCAATATATTATTTCTTTAACACATACCTTGATGCATTTTATTAGACATATATTCTAAAATATAATTGTGCTATACAAGGGAGCTTCAAATACACCCTGTTCTATTTATTTATTTACTTTGAACTCCAAAACACAAGGAAAGTATTGAGAAATGGAAACTGGTATTACAGTCCAATATAGTCGTACTATAGTAATGTAATATTGTTAGAAAACCAATGATTTGGAAATACTGCAATGCGGTAATGATCTAACATAGTTCTAGCAAATTTTCAGTAACTGTATATGTATGCACCTGGGAAACAAAAAACCCAGGGGAAGAGTACACAGTGGGGGGTGAGATACTAAAAACAACAGAAATGGAAAGGGACCTGGGGGTAGTCACTTTAAACACTGCCCTAGACAGCTTCTGCCAGAGAACAGGCAGAAAGCAAAAAGAAGAAGGAGCTGCTATTATAACTATACTTCTCTACTGGGACTAAAGAACTAGAACTCTACTACTGGGACCTTCAATTTAGGGTAAAAACAAAACAAACAACAAAGTCAGTGTGTTTGTCTGAGTTGGCTGGAGTGAATTGTTATCTGTGCAGTTATCTAGGTGTTTGTCTCAGGTGGCTGAAGAGAATTGTTATCTATGCAATTACTAAGTGTAGAAAGAGCTGTGAAGTAGGGGGGGGTGGCTTAGCTAGAAGGAAGCCAGGTTAATGCCAGATTTAAACACTACCCTAGATAGCTTCTGCCAGAGAACAGGCAGAAAGCACCAAGAAGAAGGAGATGCTGTTATAACTATACTTCTCTACGGGGACTAAAGGACTAGAACTCTACTACTGGGACCTTCAATTTAAGGTAAAAATAAAGCAAAACAAACAAACAACAAAGTCAGTGTGTTTGTCTAAGTTGGCTGGAGTGAATTGTTATCTGTGCAGTTATCTAGGTGTTTGTTTCAGGTGTCTGAAGGGAATTGTTATCTGTGCAATTACTAAGTGTAGAAAGAGCTGTGAAGTAGGGGGAGTGGCTTAGCTAGAAAGAAGCCAGTTTAATGCTAGGTTTAAACACTGCCCTAGATCGCTTTTGCCAGAGAATAAGCAGAAAGCACCAAGAAGAAAGAGCTGCTGTTATAACTAAACTTCTCTGCTGGGACTATATTGCCCTCTTTCCTTCCCTTCCCCTCCACCCCCCCCACCCTAAGCCAGTTCTACTTTTATAGGCACAGGATTTGACTGACAACAGGAACTTCCTGTTTGGGAGCAGGAAGTGAGAGATCACAGTGCTACAAAAGACTCACCATCCCAGAAGGAAAAGAGTAGGTCTCCATCACCCCCCAGCTGCTGGAGGTATGACTTGGAGCAAGTAAGGAGACTACTGAGAAATATAGGAACTTCTTGTCTCAGAACAGGAAGATCAGGAGCTTAAAGGGCACAGAAGCAGTAAGTAAGTAGGGAGAAAAAGAAAAACACAGGAAAGAGTAAATATTCCAAACAACAGTTATGGGGCCAGAAATAAGACATGATGGGAGTGGTGGAGCGGCTGTGGAGCAGCAGTCTTCTGGGAGACATTCTGGAGGATGCAGTGTTGTCCTATCTGCAGGCACCTCTCTGGGCTGAGGGAGGAGGTTGCTCATCTCCAGGCTGAGTTGGCCAGGATTTGGGGAACCTCCTCTCCCACCCATAGACCACCAGGACCACTGCCATTGCCTCAGAAATTGCCAAGAAAGAGGAGTGGTTGAACCACAGTGGGCTCAGGGAGGGTGAAGGTGGTGGAACAGAGGTGCATCCCTCCAGTTGTACCTCTCCACAATTCATATGCCATTCTGGCAAAGTGTGGTTCCTCTATGGAGGCACCGCAGTGGAGACAAAGGAGAATGCTGGGAACTTCCACAAAGGAGACCCACAGGAGGGTGGCATGGGACCCCACAGGGGACAGAAACAACTCCTGGTGGGGGACTCCATTGTTAGGAGGGCAGAACTGGGGGAGGAAGGGGAGAGGGAGGTAAGGTGCCTGCCTAGCACCATGGCTTGGAAGGACAGTGAGCAAATCCTCAGGATCGCTGGAGCAGCTGCATGGGGGAAGGAGCTGGATGTCATTGTCCACCTAGGGGCAAATGACCTGGCTTGGAAAGGGATCAGAGCAGTGCAGGAAGAGTTTGTAGAGTTGAAGATGGGCCTTAGGCAAGCAGCACACACGGTAACCTTCTTGGAGGTGCTGCCTGTCTATGGCATGGATGAGGCTAGGGTGCTCCACACCATAGGATTCAATCAGTGGTTGAAAACCTGGTGCAGAGCTCAGGGATTTGGTTTCATTGGGGACTGGGGGTCCACCTGGAGTGATGCAGCCTATACTGGCATGATGGTCTGCATCTGTCTAGGAGGGGAACCAGGATCCTAGGTGATAGGTTTACATGCTTCATTGGCAAGCATTTAAACTAGCCAAGGGGGGAGACACTGGAAAGGAGCAGGGAAATCCTAGCTGCCCCTGAAAAAAAAATCAGGGTAGTAAGTGAGGTAAACACCAAGATAGAGATGTCGATAGGGAGAAGGGCAGGGGTAAATGGAGAAAATGACAAAAGCAATAAGGACAGGGATGGGGCAAAAAGGGGTAAGGCCATCTAGAAATGGAGGGTAATGAGTACCAATGCCCATAGTCTGGGCAACAAGCTCCCTGAACTTGTGGCCTTGATGGAAGAGGGATGCCTGGATATCATAGCAGTCACAGACACATGGTACACAGAGAACCATGATTGGGATGTTAAAATACCAGGGAACACAACCTACAGGAGAGACAGGGAGGATAGAAGAAGGGGTGGAGTAGCTCTCTATGTAGGGGAAGGGATAAAAGCAATGGAACAAAAAAGTAAACAGAGGAGAAGAGGCACTGTGGGTCACCTCAGAGATTGGAAATGGCACCAAAATCCACACAGGGGTTGTATACAGACCCCCATGTCAGGGAGAGGGAATGGACAAGGATATGATAGAAGGCATCCTTAGGATGGCAGAGAAAAGGGAGATACTGTTGATGGGGGACCTGAATATGCCAGATGTTAACTGGAGCACCTTTGCTGCAGCCACATCCAAGAGAAGGGCCATTCTAGATGCCCTACAGGTGGCATGCCTCAGTCAGCTAATTTTGGAACCCACTCATGAGGGAGCAATCTTAGACCTCATACTCTCAAATGGGGACAGCGAGAGGATCTCAAATCTAGAAGTGAGTAGCCATCTGGGAACAAGTGACCGCCAAACAGTGTGGTTCACGATAAACTCAGCTACAGAGTCAAGCCATACAAAAGTGAGGGTACTGGACTTCAGGGCTGACTTTGGCAAGATGAGAGAGTGCCTTAGACAAGTACTATCAAACAGGCTAGAAGGAGGGGTGGAGCAACAATGGGAAAACATCAAAACTACCATTACAGAGGCAACACGCCTTTGGTGAGGCAACTAAATAAATCAAAATGAAAGAAAAAGCAACTATGGTTCTCCAAAGAGGTGGTGGGGAACTTTAGGGAGCAAAATATAGCATTTAGGAAGTATAAGGAAACACAGAAGGAGCAAGACAGAGAACTGTACCAGTTAAGGAAGAAGGAAGCAGGGAGGGAAGTCAGAATAGCAAAGGCCCAAATTGAGCAAAAGACAGACAACTCGGTTAAGAAGGGGGATAAAACCTTTTATAGGTACATCAGGGAGTGTAGAAAGACCAAAGGAGGGATAGTGAGGCTGAATAGAAAGGACGGTGGCTGGGCAGAGAGGGACAGTGAAAAAGCAGGGACACTGAACAAATACTTCTACTCAGTATTCACAAAAGAGGAGGAAGGGGAGGTGCCTAATCCAATTAACAGAAGCACTCTGGATAGGGGGGGTCGATCCCAGTCCTTTCACAGAAGAAAGAGTTCTGAAAGAACTCTTAAAACTGAAGGTGGACAAAGCAATGGGGGCTGATGGAATTCACCCCTGAATTCTAAAAGAATTAAGGGGAGAACTAGTGACACTAATGACTACCCTTTTTAACAAATCATGGGAGGATGGTGTTGTGCCTGAGGACTGGAGGAAGGCAGATGTGGTTCCTCTTCACAAAAGTGGGAGCAAGACAGAGGCAGGAAACTACAGACCTGTCAGTTTGACCTCCATGGTAGGGAAAGTGATGGAATCATTTCTGAAGGAAAGAATTGTTGAGTACCTTGAGAAAAGTGTGGCACTGGACCCAAGGCAGCATGGGTTCACAGCGGGAAGGTCATGTCAGATGAATCTAATTGATTTCTTTGACTGGGTGACCAAAGTAGTAGACCAGGGAGGGGCTGTGGAAATGGCCTACCTAGACTTTAGCAAGGCATTTGACACAGTCCCACACAAAAGATTAATAATCAAATTAACCAGCCTGGGAGTAGGTCCCGGGGTGGTAGCCTGGGTAAAACATTAGCTGCACAACAGGACACAGAAGGTAATTGTACATGGAGTCCACTCTGAAGAAAGAGGGGTTACTTGTGGGGTACCGCAGGGTTCAGTACTGGGTCCAGTCCCTTTTAATGTCTTTATAAGTGACATTGCAGAGGGACTGGAAGGAAAAGTATGCCTCTTTGCAGATGATACAAAGATATACAACAGGGCTGATACTCAAGGAGGCATGGAAAGGATGAGAAGGGACTTGACAAGGCTGGAGGAATGGTCAGAAGTATGGCAGCCTGGATTCAATGCAAAGAAGTACAAAATAATGCACCTGGGAAACAAAAACCCAGGGGAAGATTACACAATTGGGGGAGGTAGTAACAACAACAAAAATGGAAAGGGACCTGGGGTAATCATATCAGATGACATTAAGGTTAGCAAGCAATGTGAGAAGGCAGTAGGGAGGGCTGGAGGGATACTGGGATGTATAGGGAGAGGCAGCACCAGCAGAAAACAGGAAGTTGTTATCCCTCTGTACAGACAGTTCGTGAGACCCCATCTGGAGTACTGCGTCCAGTTCTGGAGATCCCATCTCCGCCAGGACACAGACAGGATGGAGGCAGTCCAGAGGAGGGCAACTAAAATGGTGCAGGGTCTGCAAGAGAAGCCTTGTGAGAAGAGACTAAAGGAGATTAATATGCATACCCTTGAGGAAAGGAGGGAGAGGGGGGACGTGATAAAAACTTTTAAGTTCCTCAGTGGAATCAACAAAGTCCAAGAGGGTAGCATATTTCAGAAAAAGAGATGTGCAAGAACAATGGGACACAATTTGAAGATAGATGGGGGACGGCTCAGGGGCAATGTGAGAAAGTATCTTTTCACAGAGAGGGTGGTGGACGCATGGAACAGCCTTCCTGAGGAGGTTTTGAGGTCTAAAACTGTGGGAGAATTCAAGAATGCATGGGACAGGCATAAGGCAATTCTTGTGGGGGGTAGGAAGAAATAGGCTGTTGTTAATTAGGATAGAAACATAGAAACATAGAAGTTGATTGCAGATAAGGACTGCAAGGCCCATCCAGTCTTCCCATTTCTTTTTCTACCTTATAAATGTGCCATCGTCCTTTGCTGTCAGTGGCCTATCTATTCATACTCATCTGTATTGCTCCCTTATGCCTATCCCATGCCTGTTTGAAGCCCTGCATTGTATTAATAGCCACCACTTCCTGAGGTAGGCCGTTCCATGCATCCTCCACCCTTTCTGTGAAAAAGAACTTCCTCACATTACCCCTTAATCGGCCTCCCACTAATCTTATGCTGTGTCCTCTTGTCCTGCTATTTTTCTTATAATGAAACATGTTAGACTCTTTCACCTTGTTAATGCCCCTAAGGTGTTTGAATGTTTCAATCATATCACCTCTCTCCCTCCTTTGTTCTAGGGTATACATATTGAGCTCCATTAATCTGTTCTCATATGTCTTCTGATGCAGTCATTGCACCATTTTGGTTGCCCTTCTCTGGACTGCCTCAATTTGGTTAATGTCCTTGTGAAGGTGTGGCCTCCAGTACTGCATGCAGTACTCCAGATGGGGCCTAACCAGTGGCTTGTAAAGGGGGATTATTACCTCCCTCTTACGATTTGTGATAGCCCTACTAATACACCCTAACATCCCCCTAGCTTTACCTACTGCTTTAGAGTTCTGCTTGGATGATTTCAGGTCATCGGTAATGATGATGCCCAAGTCTCTTTCTTCCTTTGTGACTGTCAGCAACTCTCCTCCCAGCCTATAGGTGGCTTCAGGGTTTCTCTTCCCTATTTGCATGATCTTGCACTTCTTTGCTTTAAATCCCAGTTGCCACTCTTCCGACCATTTTGCTAGTTTATCCAGATCTCTTATCATTCTGCCCACCCCATCTGGATCATCTACTCTGTTGCAGATCTTGGTGTCATCTGCAAACAGACAAGCCTTACCCTCTAGTCCATCTGCGATGTCACTGATGAAGATATTGAAGAGGACTGGCCCCAGGACTGATCCCTGAGGTACCCCACTTGTGACTTGCATCTCTTCTGACTGCATACCATTTACCACCACTCTCTGTTTTCTGCCTGTCAACCAGTTTGCCACCCAGTTGACCAACTTCTGACCCACCCCGAGCCTACCCAGCTTGTTTATCAATCTTCTATGTGGAACAGTGTCGAAAGCTTTGCTGAAGTCAAGGTAGGTCACATCAACTGCTCTTCCTTGGTCCACCACTCTGGTTACCCAGTCAAAGAAATCTATGATATTAGTTTGACAGAACCTTCATTTTGTAAACCCATGCTGACTTGGATCCTGTGCCCCTATGGATTCCAGGTGTTGCACTATCCTTTCCTTAAGGAGTGCCTCCATAACCTTGCCCACTACTGAGGTAAGACTGACTGGTCTGTAGTTCCCTGCCTCTTTCTTGCTACCAATCTTATGGAGCGGGATCACATGAGCCCTTCTCCAGTCTTGTGGGACCTTTCCTGTGCTCAGAGACTCACTAAACAGTTCTGCTAATGGCTCTGCTAGTTCCACCCTTAGCTTCTCTAGTACCCTGGGATGTATGCCATCAGGTCCCATTGCCTTGTCCACCCTGAGCTTAGCAAGCTCTTGTAGGACCCTTTCTTTTGTGAAGGGATTAGTGCTCACCTCCTTCCCCCCTGTGTCCATGGTGCTGAGCTGTGGGCCCTGCCCTACCTTCTCTTCAGTAAATACTGAGCAAAAGTATCTATTTAGGATAGATTCTTTTACAGGGTCCTCCTCCTCACATGCCCCCTTTTCTCCTTTGAGCTTAGCAATATCCCATCTGGACTTTCTCCTTTCACTAATGTATCTATAGAAAGTCTTGTCACCTTCTTGTACTGTTTGTGCTAGTGTTTCCTCGGTTTGGGACTTTGCCTGCCTTACTGCCTTCCCTGCTTCCCTTAGGGCAGTTTGGTATGCCTACCTATCTTCATCCCGCTGTGTTCCCTTTTATTTCCTGAAGGCCAGCCTTTTGGCTCTGACCTTTTCTGCTACTGTATTTGAGAACCAAAGTGGTTTCCTTCTTCTTTTGCACTTCCTTTTCTGTCTAACACAATGGGATGTTGCTTCAAGTATTGCATCCTTAATGCTTGCCCACTTTGCCTGTACCCCTTCACCTGTGTTTCTTTTTGCCAGGGCTAGCTGAACTCTGTTGCCCATCTTATCAAAGTCAGCTCCTCTCAAGTCCCATATTTTTGCCTTGGAATGGAATGATTTAGTTGTAGTGGGCAAATTGAACCATACCATGTGATGGTCACTGGCCCCCAGGTGACCTTCTACCTGGAGATCTGTGATTCCTTCCCTGTTAGTCAGTACTAGATCTAGGATAGCCCTATCTCTTGTGGGTTGTTGTACCAGTTGTTTGAGGATCTGCAGCTTATCCTGTAGGTAGGAGAAATGGGTAGACTAGGTGTGCCAAGCGGTCCTTATCTGCCCCTCAAAGTCTATGTTTCTATGTTTCTAGTCATATCAGATGACCTAAAGGTAGGCAAGCAATGTAAGAAGCAGTAAGGAGGGCTGGGTGGATACCAGGATGCATAGGGAGAGGCATCATCAGTAGAAAACAGAAAGTTGTCATCCATCTGTACAGACAGTTGGTGAGACCCCATCTGGAGAACTACGTACAGTTCTGGAGACCCCATCTGCACAAGGACATAGACAGGATGGAGGCTGTCCAGAGGAGGGCAACTAAAATGGTGCAGGGTCTGCACCAGAAGACATACAAAGAGAGACTAAAGAAGCTTAATATGTGTACCCTCGAGGAAAGGAGGGAGAGGGAGGACGTGATAGAAACTTTTCAGTACTTCAAGGGAATCAACAAAGTCCAAGAGGGTAGCATCTTTCAGAATAAGAGATGTGAAAGAACAAGGGGGCACAATTTGAAGATAGAGGGGGGGGACAGCTCAGGGGCAATGTACGGAAGTATTTTTTCACAGACAGGGTTGTTGATACATGGAATGACCTTTCTGAGGAGTTTGTGGAGTCAAAAACAGTGGGGTAATTCAAGAATGCATGGGACAGACATAAGACAATTCTAGTGGGGGGTAGGGGGGAGTAGGCTGTTGGTTAACTAGGATCTGCAGCTTATGCATTAGGTAGGGAAATGGGCAGACTAGGTGGGCCAAGCAGTCCTTATCTGCCATCAAATTCTGTTTCTATGTTTCTGTGTATTGCAAGCAAGAAAGATAGGTTGCACAGTTTTTTCATTACAAAGGAATACACATTTAATAATCGTGTATTTTTGTGTGTGTTAAGCTTTATCATTTCTCATTTATTACCAACAATGAGTCACAGGGTGACTCTGACAGAAAGAACATTGTTTTTATGTTTCTTAGTGTTATAATGTCAGTGTGACCTCTTTTACCAGAAGTCATTTATTTTAGACTGCATTTCTGTGCTGTACGTGTTCATGTTGGAATGGTAAATGCAGTTGCAAGACTGGAGCTGATGACTAAATGTGTCAAATCCATGATGATGTGATAATTACTTTATACATGTACTGCATGGTAGAATTCAAAGGAAATTTCCAGCCCACATAAAATTAAGTGTAAGCTTCTTAGATCATCAATGCAGTTGAAAATCATTATTTTGTAAATGTCTTCTTCTATTTTTAAACTACTTGAAGATCACGGGGAACATAAGAAACACCAGTGTAATTTTTTGTTAACTTTTATAATATATTTAACCAAATGCTTTTTTATTAAATAAAGCTGTTCACGTTAACTGGAGTATTGTAGTGCTTCCACTGCTGTCCTTATTCCTCATTCAGAGCATTCAAAGCTACATCATCTGTGAAAAACAGTAATATGCTGTTTAAGCCATAGAATGATTTTTCTCCTTCTTAAAAATGGGCATGCTGAACAATTTTATTTTTAATGTATTTTCAGATACTATTACAAACATTTGTTCAGAGAAGAACTAGATGAGCAGCGAACAGTTTGTTGCCAGGTGTTTCCTGGGGAAGAGCATACAGGATTAACAGAATAAAGTAAAATAAGTCCAGTAGTTGAACAGGCACAGAGGTGCTATAAGCAAATAATAATAAGATAAATTAAAGACCAGGCAGCACAAAGGAAATTAATTTGTTATTATATAGAGAATAATGGATGGGTAGGTGGTTATAACAAGGATATTACAGACCCCCCGAGATGTGGGATGCCACAAAAAACCCTGAGACCGAAGCTCAACAGGTTTATTTAAGCATCCCACACTGAGAGGGTCTGTAAAATCTAAGTTTTGGCCACCTACCCATCCTTTATTTTGTACAATTACTGGGGATCATTTTTAAACTAAAACAATGATACAAAATAAATGTATATCTCTATGGAGCCAAGCCGTGGACTGTTGGGATTTCAGCAGAGTCTGTGGGAGCTCGGCTCCTGAACTAAAACAGTGTTTACTTTTTTTTTTTAATTCCCGACTGAAATAAACTTTTCTGCCCAGACATATTTTTGTTTAAAAAAATAACTTACTCCTACTTCTGTGAACTGCAGAATGTTGAGGAGCAGGATGGAAGGGAACAGCAGAGAAGAGGAAGTCCACGGCTAACGCATGGTAGTTCGCGGAAGTAACATTTACTTTTTCCTTTTTTGGAGCAGCCCTGTATAAAACTGAAGAATTTATTTTTAGGCCACTTGCCGATTCTGAGTCGCAGACAGTGAATGATCCAACGTGAGGAGTGGCAGCTGCAGGAAGAAAAGAAAGAGCGGGAGTTGGCACATGCCCAGTACAAGGAAAACCAGGTGCGTGTTTATCAGTATAACTAGCTGGTTATAATGGCAAAATTACAAACTGGTTTCCCTATGGGAAAAAATGACAGACAGTAATTATAGCACATTTACTTATAACATATTTAATATTTACATCATATGGACTTCGTATAATGCACTTTAATGTTCATAGTTTACCATGTAAATTTCATGAGGTAGAGGCCTGGGTAAAATGATATGACCCACATATTTTAGCATTAAGTGAAACCTGGCTTAACAGACAAAATTGGAAATCCTGAGATATCTTTCTCGGGCTTTACAATTTATCAAAATGACCACCTGGTCGGAAGGGAAGGGGGTAATGTTTTATATTAAATTTAACTTAGTGGTGACAGTGAAAAATATTTTTACTGAAGGTGTCATTTTGTTTGAACATTTAACCATACAACTGAGGTGGGATATTCAAACTGCACCAAAAAGATGCGCAATAGTGGGAGTAGGCACAAGGCCAGTGCGCCATAGTGCAATGTGTGCGATATTCAAACCATGTGCAGGACAAGGTGCGCTTGTGCAACAGTGGCTGAATATCATGCCTGATGCACCATAGCGCAATGTGGGATGCCCAATGGAGCAGGGTCAATGCGAAATAGCACCCCTAGGAATGCGCAGGAACTAAGACAGGAAGCAGCTGAGCAGCAGCCATGGATGCCCCATGTGCCGAGGGGCATGCACCAGGACAGACAGCCCCCCCAGGGCAAGGTCCCCATGAGCTGCACTACCAGATGGGTGCAGGACAGACCACCGGCCCACATCCCCCGGCGCTGAACCAACAGCAGATGTGACCCAGCAGTCCCCACCCACTGGTAAAGGTTCTCCTGCACCGTCCCCCGGACAACAGAGACTGGAACACAAGGAAGGCCAGGCCCCACCCATGACAAGGCACCACACCAATGCCGACCACCCCCAGTACAGTGAGCCTGAGACACCGAGCCTAGAAGCATGACCAAACAGTGATGGCACTGAAGGCATACCCCACCACTGTGCCAAGGCAACCAGTGGCCCTGGGGTCGCAATGAATATGTACCACATCCTCACTATGACCACCCACCACATGAGGTGACACCGCCCACCGATGTCATCACAACCCTCAAAACCCACAAAACTGCTGCACACCATCACCGTCCATGCACCACACAGCACCATCCTGGCCATCTGGTGCCATGGCTATACAGTGGGAAGACAGTGGCATAGCCAGGCATCAAATGCACCCACGGCCCACCTGTGACACCCACCCACATGTGCTGTCCTGCAGGATGATGCAGAGGGCACCGAGGGACATGCATGGCTGGAGGGGCCATGTGCAGAGGATCCATGCCTCACCACCAGCCCTGCAACCCACCATGCACATGTGTATAGGGAATCACGGTACTCACCTGCATCCCGGTCAGCAGGGCACTGCTGACCCCTGGCACCACCACTATGCCCTGCCTGCATGGTCACACCTTTTCCGTTGTCCTGCCCATGATGTTCCTGGGCCATCTGGTTCCTATGGTGGTCCTCCAGGCCTAGGGGGGAAACAAGTAGAGAGGCACATCAGTACATGGCTGACCCATAGGCCACCCCCCCAGTGCGTGTGCCCGTCTGTGCCGCGGTGGCTCAGGATGGGCACGATGCACCTGGCCTGCTGAACCCTGTGCCCCAAGGGCAGTCAGATATGACTAATGATGGTGAAGGAGCACCTACCTGGCCATGGCACAGCTCCTCGCTGGGCATGATCCTGCAGTCAACCCAGGCGGTCGGGGTCATGCCGCTGGAGGTCCCTGTAGTGGTGGCAACACTGATCCCCTGTATGTATGCTCCCAGTGGCCTCCTCAAGGCCCTCAGCAACCTCCTGCCACACCTCGGTGCGAGGCCTCAGGAGGGGCACCTACCCAAATAGGGCACCTGCATGGGGCTCTACAAGAGCCACCAGGTTAGCCAGCTTGATCGCACTCCACACAGGAGCTCTGGTGCGCAGCATCATGCAGTCAGTGCTGGTCTCAAAATGGCACCCGGTAGCGCACATGTCACACATGCTGAGGCAGCTTGGTACTGCGCTGCCAATCGCAATTGTGCTGGCACTGGACTGCACAATAGGGGGATAGCCATGCAGATGCACGGTGCCTAGAGGGCAAAGGGCAGCCACAGGGTCAAGGGTCTGTCCACGCACTAAGCACCACTGTGCTATTGGGAGGCACCTGTATGGTGCGCGATAGGGTGCCTGTGCATGCCAACATGCAGTGGCCTATTGCACAGAGGTGCCATGGTACCCATGGTGCACCATGGCACATGTTTCCAATGGACGTACTGCACACGAGCGCCACAGGCACAGCAGTGGCTGTGCACTGTACTGCCTCCTGTGCATGGAGCATATGCTGCACAGCTAATGTACGTGTCAGCACAGTGTGCATGCATGGTGTGGGGCCAATTGTGCATGTCACAGTGGTGCACCACAGTCTGAGCATGCTCAACACCATTGCACAAGGTGCAGCTGCGTGATACTCAGCCAGGATATGCAATTCTGCTCATGGGCCATTCCACAGTGCATCCACTGCATTTGCATTCCATTACAATTGCACATACCCTCATTTGCATGCGATGCGCTACAAAAGTGACATGGAAATGCACAGGCCATGGATTGGTATTGCAGCCTTTGGAGATAGGTGCCATGCTGTGGAGACATGGGGACAGTGGTCTGGGAGGGCTGTATGGGTCTGCACGGTCCATGGTAACAACTGTCCATCTCCCCAGGCATCAGCATGACTGAGTGTGAAGAGGATGAGAGGCAGGGGAGGGCAGGGTGTGGAAGCGGAGGCCCAACTTCACCAGGATGGAATCAGATGCCCTGTTCGAGGTCTACCTCGACAGGGAGCCACTGCTCAGTGGACAGAGGGGCACACCACAGGCCCATGCTGTCCGGGGGGACAAGGTAGCATATGTGGTCAACCAGCAGATCAGCCACCAGCGTTCTGTGCAGGATGCAAGGAAAAGGTTGGCACGGACAGGAGGAGGATTAAGGACAAGGTGGCTGCCATCAGGGCAGTGCATGCAGCCACTGGTGGGGGCCAACAATACGTGCCTCACCTGAAGCCACTGGAGGAGCAGGTGGCTGGCAGCATGTGGCGTTGTGCCATAGAGGGCATTCCTGGCAAAGGCTTTCAGATGGGTGGCAGCCCATCAGTACATGGTAGATCCAGTGCTGGCAGTGTGTGGGAGGCAGGGGGGGGCTCCTGGACCAGATGGGACCACTAACGGTACTGTGTTCCTTTACAGCTCCTGAGCATCTGCATGGGGCAGTGGTGGTGGGTGTGTCCACTGAGGGGGTGGCCCTGGAACTGGTGGAGCACCCATCCACCTCCACAGATGTCTGAGGGACCGACTGCCTGCATCCCTGCACAGCTGTCCGGACTGATGCATGTGGTGTGGGTGCGGATGAGGCCCTGGCTGTGTTCCAGCATGACGCTAGTCATGGTGTCTTGTGTGTTGAGATGCAGATCAGGGCCAACTCCAGCACCGATAAGGATGGGACGCACATCCCAGAAAGTGATGTTGGTGGGTCACAGGGGTATCCCACGAATGGCGTTCACCTAGCCAGCAGTGCGGGCAGTGCTGGAGTGGTTGCCTGCACATCAGCCCCTTTTCTGGCTGTGTCTGTGGCATCCAGTGGGGCAGCATTGTTGTGCAGCTGCAGTAGTGGGGTTGGTGGTGCCGCTGCAGCCATGCTGGTGGCGTCTGGTGATCGGTGGCTGGAGGGCCAGCAGCAGCAGCTGGACTGTGTTGACGTGGGGACGGGGGCAGAGGGGGTGGCAGCAGTGCACCACATGATGATGTACCCCAGGATGGCACCACCATGCAGTGCCCACCTTCATGGGGCACTGTGCCACAGGGCTAGGAACAACATGGGGGCCAGCATGCTGGCCATGCGGATGACCCCTTGGATGACCACAGCTGTCTACTGCAGGCCTCTGTGGATCAGCAGGTGTGGCTCAGATGCAGTGGATACACTCTGTGTGTGGAGCTGTGCCAGGCAAAGGTGAGGTGCAGCAGGGACCATGCCCTGCTCCTGGCAGAGTTGGTCCAACAGCAGGCGGATGTGATCGCAGCCATCGACAGGCAAACCACTGTGTTGGTGACTGCCATGGCTACACTGGCCAACTGGCTGTGTGCCCGTCTGCCTCACACCCCACAGAGTGCATTGTCCACCCCCCGTACCCCCCCGTTCTTGGCATCGGGTGACCCCTGCCATGTCGTCACCAGGTTCAGCTGTGGGCATACCAAGCATGCCTGGTGCAAGCATGTTTGGTGGCCTGCAGAAACCTGCATGGACATGGTCGCATTAAGCAGTGTCACCCTTGGGGGACCATCGGTGCCACCCCATGAGGCCACTGGTCAGCCTGTTATGGCTGGCAGGTCTCAGTGGGGCCGCCCACACATCTGTTGTGGCCGTGCTACTGTGCTGCATGACTGACCCTTCCCCCTCCATGACTGCTGTCTGCTGCAGCACAGTGTGCACTGTGGTGTTCTGTGTGTGCACCTGGGTGTCGTGCCTTGTCCTGCATTCATATGGTCCCTGTGCACACCCTTCTGGCTGCTGGCCACTATGCGAGTGCATGATGATTCCAGCGTAGCGCTGACTGCCACTGTGCAACGGTGCTCAGCATCTGAGGCATGTACAGTGCCAGCCACTGGGTGTGGTTATGTTGGGTCCTGTGTGGGTGTGAGGGGGCCTGTGGTGGTGGGGGTGCATGTGGTCCTGTGGGCATGGGTTGGGGTGTGTGTGCCTGTGCGTGTGTGCCACATGCAGCCCTGCTGTTCCCTGCCCTTGTGTGCAGGCCCCTGCCCATTCCCATGCCCCTGCTGCTGACTGTCCCTGGTGTCCGCCCCTGCCTGGCTGTCGGCTATGCCCTTGCCCCTGGTGCCTGCTCATGTCCCTGTTGACCTACCTGTGTGGTCCAAAGTGCTCCTCTGCAATGGTGTCCCAGTGCTGCTGGGCCATCCGGGCCAGCCAGAGATCCTTTCACCCAGGGGGTGGCTGCCCAACAACAGCTGGCCTGGCGTCCTCATTGTCCCCACTGCTGTTCCCCTCCTCAACCTCAACGTCTATCCCACAGTCAGTGGCCATGTTGTGCAGGATATAGCAGGCCAGGAATAGCCTGCAAGCCTTTGAGGGGCTGTACTGTAGGGCACTGCCTGATGTGTGCAGGCAATGGAATCATGCCTTCAGCAGCCCAAACACATGCTCGATGATATTCTGTGTTGTGGCATGTGCCTCATTGTACTGTTGCTGCACTAGGGTCATGGGGCACTGGTATGGTGTGAGCAGCCAGGACCGCAGTGGGTACCCACTGTCACCTGTGTGGAGAGAGATATCATTAGCATGGTGGTCTGTGGCACTGTGCCAGTAGCCTTCTAGGCCATTCCCCATGGCACCCCTGCCCGTGCCCCACCCCCCCCATCTGCACCCATCATCTGGCATGCACTGCATACTCACCTACCAGATGGCCAGTGGGGATGGCCCCACTCTCAAACCTATGGCACAGTGCAGACTGGTGCCAGATGAAGGCATTGTGTGCTTCCCCAGGGTGCAAGGCACAGACATTAATTATGCGCTCTCTGGCATCACACACCACCTGGCAGTTGACACTTGGGTATCCCTTGCGGTTGATGTATGCCACCCCTTGCAGGCCAGGTGGCATGCAGATGCCAACATGGGTGTAGTCTATGGCCCCAAGCATGCTAGGCAACTGTGGAACTCCTGCATGTTTGCTGTGCACTCCGCCTGTGTGCGGCCGACTGGGTTATGCCTGTCATGTCCTCTGTTGGTCTCTGGAAGGTGCCTGTGGTGAGCAGGCACATGACAGCTGTGATCTTTGTTTCCACGGACAGTGCATGGCTCCATCATGTGGGTGTGTGTATTTTCTCACTGCACAGCTCACAGAGCCACCTCAGAATAGCCTGGTTCAGATAGTACTGGCCCACAATCTCGGTGTCACTGTACAGCTCGAAGCTGACATGGGCACAGTACAGCCTGTTCTGGGCATACCGCCGATGGGCCCTTCCACGGCCATGCCTCCCTGCTACCTGCCTCCTCACACTCCTCATTACCGCCTCCATCTGGAAGGTGGCACTAGCCATGTCCCTAGTTGGTGATCCCCCCCTCAGGCGGCTGTCTACCTGGTCCTTCCCCGGTTGTGTGCTGCTGGTTCTGCCCCTGCACCGGGTGCACCCCTGGCATGTCACCACTGTGTGCCCTGCCTCTGCTCCACTGCTCTCCTTCCTCTGTGGCATGCTCAGGACCTGATGCACATGCGCCCACTCACGCCCACATTCACTCACTCACACACACACTCACTGGCATATGCCTCCTGTGGCCCCCCTCACCTCTTGGCCATGCCTGCCCCCTGCTTCTTTGTGTAGCTCCCTGCCACTCTATCTCCACACTCCCCACTATGGCTCCTCTGTAGCACATTCTTTCTCCCTCACTTGCTCCCTTTTCTATTCGCTATATCTACCTTGACTTCTTGCTCCAGCTATTGGGCACGTCACCTGCTGTTGAATATTGAACACATTATTCCTGGTGCCACCCCCTGCACTTGTGCATGCATTCATTACTGTTGTACTGTGGTTCATTGGGTTTTGTACTGTGCATCCATTGCAGCTGAATATCGTGCTTTGGCGCATGTCCGCCCTTGCGCTGGTGCACCTCAATTGCGCATGGCGCAACTGCTCTGAATATCCCACCCCTGGAGTTTAGTGGACACAAAAAACTGGCCATTTGCTGTGTTTATATTCCCCCACAAAACAAACAAAAGGGTTTACTGGAGTTTGTGGATCATTTTAATGTAAATTCTTTTGGATAGCTACTAGTAGTAGAGGATTCCAATGCTAATTGGAGTGGCCAGGAGAAAATTAAATTGCACTCCATACTGGCTCCTACTAGACTACAGCAATTCATAACAATACCCACAAGACTGAATATTAAAACCAATAGATACACAGTGCTAGACTGGGTTTTATTTGATAGTCTGAATCACATATTAAAGTGTAGTATCATTGCAGACTCAATTAGTGATCATCACCCTGTTTTTTTTTATTTGGAAGCACAAAGGCACAATTAAGCCTAGGCCTGTGATTCAAACTGCTAGACTTTTTTTTAGGTTTGGCATGTCTGGATTTAGGGAATGTCTTAAAAATATTGATTGGCCTTTTTTACATAGTATTTCAGATCCTAATTTTGCTTTGGATTTTTTCATTAACGAATTTAACACAGTTTTGGAAAATGTTGCACCTTATCAAACACGTAGTAGAAGTGGGAAAAGTTCTCCCTGGATTACCCCTAGTTTGTTACAACAATTAAGAGTGCATGATAAATTGTGGAGACGGTACAAATCATATAGCTCTGAAAAAACTTTCAAGAGTACCGATGTCAGAATTAGATGTAAAGCCCAAATTAAAAATGCAAAGGCCACCTTTCCTAAACAAAAACAAAAGGAGGACCTTCTTAATAATTGTTAATTTTAGAAATCTGTAAAAAGTATTATAAAACCTGATTCTGTAACTGGATTATCTATGGACAGAGGGGGATGAACATATATCATGTCCTGAAATAATAGCAAATGTATGTAATGAACAATTTACACATTTTGTTATGTATAGGACTACTGGGAATGACCAGCTTTTATATGATTATACTAAGACTTCTGCTGATGGTCCAAAATTTGGTCTTAAACTTACTACTGTTAAGGAAGTAAAAACAATATTGAGAAAGATAACAATGGATAGTTCGGGGGTGGGTGCAGATGGTCTATTCCAAATATACTTAAGGATACAGCTGGGGAAATAGCTTACCCACTTACCATTATTTATAATTTGTATTTTTTTACTGGAATTTTTCTGGGTATTTGGAAACACTCCATTGTAGTGCCTGTACATAAGGCGGGGTCAGTTTCTCAGTTTACAAATTATAGGCCAATCTCAATTCTGGCAGCTTTAGTGAAAGTTCAGGAATGATTAGTGTTTAATCAGCTTTCAGCTTTCATAAAGCAAAGCAATCTCATATCACAGGCTCAGCATGGCTTTAGGAAGGAGAGAGGTACTGACATGACCTTGATCGAGTTTACAAGTCAGTCCTGGAAGGTATGGAGGGAGGTTGTATGACTGGGGCCATGATCATGGGCTTGACCAAGACTTTTGATTTAGTGGATCATAAACTTTCAATTTCTTCGTTAAGATATTAAGGTTAAGGTAGAAGACTTGGTTTGCTGGCCAAGGCACCTAGCTTCACCTGAGCTCTTTCCTTCTAAGACTGCTTGAAAGGCAGAGTAGAGAAACTTACCAGAGCAAGGGAGAAGGATTAAGACTTAGTTTGGCTAAGCAGATTTACTGTGTGGTGGTGTTTTAATTTTTTACTCACAGGGATTGCTACTGTTTGTGCTAACATTTCATTGCTTTATTTTTCTCTGATTCAAATTGTTGTTGCTGTATACCTTCTTCTGCATTATTACAAGGTGTGCCTACAGGTAGTGCTAACAGATTACTGCTGTAATCTTCTGATTCAAATTGTCTTTTGCAAGGTATATCTTCTGTTACTGCTTTATTTTCTCTGGAGCAAAGTGTTTCTTACAGGGTATATCTTCTCTGAAATTATTACAGGTGGTGCTTTACAGGTTTTACAGTTTTATCTAACATTAGGATAAGCTTTCAGGGTTACTGCATTTGTTGTTGACTGATTGTTTCTGCTCTTACCTCCTTGTTCTTTCGTCCGTGGTTCTTCTTTTTAGGCAGGAAGGGCCCAGCCACCCACCCCATCCCCAACCACCCCGCTACACTCCTTTTATAAGGTACCACAGTTGTGACGCTTCCTGTGGCAGAGCAGGAAGGGCGGATCAGTGGGGCCTCCACAAGGTGATCTCATTTACAGGGCACTAGTAATTTAACTTGTTATAACAAGTTAAACAAAGCACAATTAAACCATTACCTTTTTTTCCTTTTTTTTTCCTTCTAATTACTCTGACTAGGTTACAAACCCAGCAACTTATTTGGAATGGATTTCATTAACTGCAGGTACTGTGGAACAATTTTCAGAAGGACAGTCTTACAGGATTTAGGACACTGTCCTACATGCTGGGCCTTTGGAGATCTTAGGTCTCAGCTCCGGGCAGCATGGGCAGAGATTGCGCGCCTCAAATTTCATATTGAAGAGGAAATACATTATAAGAACCACCCGCCATTTCCCCAGCATCCAACAGAAAAACCTCGACCGCAGAGGGTAGTTGGTCCAGGAGGTTGGCAGGTGGTTAGGAGGAGCAAATCAGGTGCCCCATCACTCTATGCTCTCCAACACATTACCTCCAAAACCATATAAACACTACAAACAGGTATCTTCCTCTATCTCTGAAATCAAATAAAGAGGCAGAAGACACTGCAGAGCAGGACACTGCAGCACAGGAGCTAACACAACAATACTCACCCAAATCAGGAACCAAAACTCAAACAAGCACAAAGGAAATCCAAAAACTTCTGATCATAGGAGACTCCATGATTCGGGAGTTGATACCCATCTCCAGCCAGGGGTGATGGTCAGATGTCTCCAGTACATCAGCATGGAGAGACACTGACCGCATTGCTAAAATTGTTCACAAAGCAGGAGAAAACATTGATGTCCTAGTACACATAGGGACTAATGATCTCGCCAGCCGGTCAGTTGTGGAGACCAAGGAACACCTGACTAAGCTGGGTGACAAACTATCATCTATTTTGTCGGCATCTCCTTCTCTGAGATCCTGCCAGTCTGGGAGAAGGGAGCAGATGGACGGAAGGTCAGAGAAGGGAGATAGGGAGCTAAACACGTGGCTCAAGGACTGGTGCCAGGAAAAAGGACACAGATTTGTAGGGAACTGGCAACAGTTCTGGGAGCGAAAGTTCTTTAAATTTGATGGACTGCATCTGACTAAAGAGGAGTCAGTGCATTGGGGCAGAAGTTTGACGTCTTTGCAGAATATTTAAACTAGCAAATGGGGAGAGGGGTGCAGCACCCCATACGTCGAATGGGAAGAACACCCCTCCCCCCTCAGCTAGTGGTCAAACAGGAATTCAGCGTGTTTGCTGTTCATTTGCATCACCAGGTAAGAAAAAAGGTTTGTCTCCCCATACGATGCACAGGGGTAATGCCAAACTTCACCCAACAACTAACACACCAAAATCTGGCCAATGGAAAATCATGTACACAAATGCTCACAGCCTGGGAAATAAGATCCCAGACCTGCAGGCAATAATGTCAGAAGCTAAACTGGACATAGTAGCAATTAGTGAGACGTGGTTTACCAGTAACCACACTTGGGAGACTTCAGTACCTGGCTATGTATTGTTCAGAAGAGACCGAGGTGCAAAAGGGGGAGGAGTGGCCCTGTATGTTAATGAAAATATCAAAGCTACAGAAATTCAAAATACACATAAGGAGCCAGAAGAACTGTGGGTCACCCTGGAAACAGGAAATGGGACAGCCATAAGAACTGGGGTTGTCTACAGGCCCCCAGACCAGAGGGAGGACATAGACACATTACTGTTAGAAGATATACAAAACATGACAGCTAAAGGGGAGGTTCTGATAATGGGAGACTTCAACATGCCAGATACAGATTGGTCAATACCAGCAGGAACATCTGCCAGAACTAGACTCATAGAGGATTCCCTGCAGGGGGAGGGCCTCAAACAACTGGTACAGCAACCCACAAGAGACAGGGCTATCCTAGATCTAGTACTGACTAACAAAGAAGGGATCACAGATCTCCAGGTAGAAGGTCACCTGGGGCCAGTGACCATCACATGGTATGGTTCAATTTAGGCTACTACATCTAAATAATCCCATTCCAAGGCAAAAATATGGGACTTCAGAGGAGCTGACTTTGATAAGATGGCCAACAGAGTTAAGCTAGCCCTGGCAAAAAGAAACACAGGTGATGAGGTACAGGCAAAGTGGGCAAGAATTAAGGATACAATACTTGAAGCAACATCCCATGGTGTTAGACAGAAAAGGAAGTGCAAAAGAAGAAGGAAACCACTTTGGTTCTCAAATACAGTAGCAGAAAAGGTCAGAGCCAAAAGGCTGGCCTTCATGAAATATAAGGGAACACAGCGGGATGAAGATAGGGAGGCATACCAAACTGCCCTAAGGGAAGCAGGTAAGGCAGTAAGGCAGGCAAAGTCCCAAACTGAGGAAATACTAGCACGAACAGTAAAAGAAGGTGACAAGACTTTCTATAGATACATTAGTGAAAGGAGAAAATCCAGAGGGGTATTGCTAAGCTTAATGGAGAAAAGGGAGCATGTGAGGAGGAGGAGGACCCTGTAAAGGCATCTATCCTAAATAGATACTTTTGCTCAGTATTTACTGAAGAGAAGGTAGGGCAGGGCCCACAGCTCAGCATCATGGACACAGGGGGGAGGGAGGTGAGCACTACTCCCTTCACAAAAGAAAGGGTCCTACAAGAGCTTGCTAAGCTCAGGGTGGATAAGGCAATGGGACCTGATGGCATACATCCCAGGGTACTTATGGAGCTAAAGGAGGAACTAGCAGAGCCATTAGCAGAATTGTTTAATGAGTCTCTGAGCACAGGAGAGGTCCCAGAAGACTGGAGAAGGGCTCATGTGATCCCGCCTCAACAAGAGTGGTAGCAGGGAGGAGGCGGGGAACTACAGACCAGTCAGTCTTACCTCAGTAGTGGGCAAGATTATGGAGGCACTCCTTAAGGAAAGGATAGTGCAACACCTGGAATCCATAGGGGCACAGGATCCAAGACAGCATGGGTTTACAAAGGAAGGTCCTGTCAAACTAATCTCATAGATTTCTTTGACTGGGTAACCAGAGTGGTGGACCAAGGGGAGCAATTGATGTCACCTACCTTGACTTCAGCAAAGCTTTGACACTGTTCCACATAGAAGATTGATAAATAAGCTAGGTAGACTCGGGTGGGTCAGAAGTTGGTCAACTGGGTGGCAAACTGGTTGACTGGCAGAAAACAGAGAGTGGTGGTAAATGGTATACAGTCAGAAGAGATGCAAGTCACAAGTGGGGTACCTCAGGGATCAGTCCTGGGGCCAGTCCTATTCAACATCTTCATTAGTGACCTCATAGATGGACTAGAGGTAAAGGTTTGTCTGTTTGCAGATGACACCAAGATCTGCAACAGAGTAGATGATCCAGATGGGGTGGGCAGAATGAGAAGAGATCTGGAAAAACTAGCAAAATGGTCAGAAGAGTGGCAACTGGGATTTAATGCAAAGAAGTGCAAAATCATGCACATAGGGAAGAGAAACCCTGAAGCCACTTATAGGCTGGGAGGCGAGTTGCTAGCAGTCACAAAGGAAGAAAGAGACTTGGGCATCATCATCACTGATGACCTAAAATCATCCAAGCAGACCTCTAAAGCAGTAGGTAAGGCTAGGTGGTGTTAGGGTGTATTAGTAGGGTATCACAAGTCATGAGAGGGAGGTAATAATCCCTCTGTACAAGACATTGTTAGGCCCCATCTGGAGTACTCGTGCAGTATTGAGGCCACACCTTCACAAGGACATTAACCAAATTGAGGCAGTCCAGAGAAGGCAACCAAAATGGTGCAGGGACTGCATCAGAAGACATATGAGGACAGATTAACGGAGCTCACTATGTATACCCTTGAGCAAAGGAGGAGAGAGGTGATATGATCGAGACATTTAAACACCTTAAGGGCATAAACAAGGTGAAAGAGTCTAACATGTTTAAATATAAGAAAATAGCAGGACAAGAGGACACAGCATGAGATTAGAGGGAGGCCGATTAAGGGGAATGTGAGGAAATTCTTTTTCACAGAAAGGGTGGTAGATGCATGGAATAGCTTACCACAAGAAGTGGTGGCTATGAATACAGTGCAGGGCTTCAAACAGGCATGGGATAGGCATAAGGGAGCAATACAAATGACTATGAATAGATAGGTCACTGACAGAGCAAAGGCCGATAGCACATTTATAAGGTAGAAAAAGAAATGGGCAGACTGGATGGGCCTTGCGGTCCTTATCTGCCGTCAACTTCTATGTTTCTATGTTTCTATATTTGGGAGTAGAGGGATCGGCAGTTGGTGGTTTCAGAATTACCTTACTGATAGTTTTCAAAAGGTAAAATTTGATGGGGTCACAACTTCTTTGGCATTGGTAAAGTGTGGAGTTTCACAGGGCTCCATACTGGGACCATTATTATTTTTTGTCTTATTTGATAGAATGGGTGGGGTTATTACTAGATCAAAATATACATTATATGCAGATGATGCTGCTATTTATGTTCAAAATAGATCTAGTACAGAGATCAATGCTGTATTAAACAAACAGATGCATGCTGTACAACATTGGCTTGAAAACAGTAGGTCAGTTCCAAATAGGTCTAATACAAAGGTGATATTATTTGGCACAAGGGCTAAGGTCCAGGACCATGATAAATGTTTCAGTATTACAACTCTTTATGGGTCTTGTTTTGAGCAGGTCACTAGTTTTTGTTATCCTGGAGTTACATTGGACCCTGTGTTAAATTTTGAGCCACATTTTGTAAAAGTTACTTCTGTGATTCATTCAAAAATCATTATACTTTACAGGTTGTACTGCTTTTTAACTTCTGATTCAAGGATGGCTATTGCCAAGCATTGTCTTGCCCCTGTGGTGAATTATGCTACCTTAATTACTGATAACACATCTTCAAGGGTACTAGCAAAAAAGGCAGCTCTGCTGCAACTTATCGGTAAATTTGCCTTATCATTGCCATGTACCACACACCATTGTGTGATTTTATAGCAAATGGGTTGGTTACCAGTTCCTATGTATTTTAGGCTAACAGTGGCTAGGTTTTCTTTTAGGATTATGAATATGAGTGTTCCCTTATGATTATATAGTTATTTCCAATATCATGATTTAGGATTTTTTGCTAGAAATAGAGTTGATAATTGAGCTTTAAAAGTGCCTTTTATGAGAAGTGTTAATGGTCAGAGGTTGTTTGCATACACTGGGCCAAGTATATGGAATAGCCTTCCCCTTGATTTAAGGACTCAAATCACTGTCACCACTTTTTTTTCAGTTAAATGTTTTATTGGTTTTCAGACATATCACATATACTGTATACACAAAGGAAAAACAGCATACACTTACAGACATATATGCAGGCTGGCTGTACAATGCATTTGGTAATTCATATCAAGGGGCCACCAGGTAACATAATGTGCTAAGATAAATCATATCCAAAATATATGAATGGAAACATCCCAGACTGGCACATGCCTAGTCTCGTATGGTGGACTTCCACGACCAGATAGGAGGTACTACTGCTGCTGATTCGGTCAAGATTTCAAGTAGTCAGAAAGATGTACCTTCCAGTAGCCTTTCTAGGTGCCAAGTCTAAAAAAGGAAAAGAGCTACCACTGAGTACACTCAGCCTAATAAACTAAATTATTGAAGTGGTCAGAGGTGTAGATGGCTGAGATACATGCAGCTAAAGGAACATCCGCTAAAATAACATAAAACAATCAAATTATCTGTGTATACTGTCTGTAAAGTTTTGTCCTTCTCTGACGTGGAGCCTTTGTAAAAGAGTCTCTGATGCAAAGGATTGTAATTCTGATACTGTTCTAATAAATAAATAAATGTGCAAAACTGTATGTAAAAAAACTAAAACACTGCTGCTAACATTATCTGTTAAGGAGAAAGGTCAATAGCCATACATTATGTAATTATCAAGGTATAATCTGGTATTGTGGCAGAAGATCCTCGGCCTATGCCAGCCCTGGGAGCCACATAAGCCATGTATGGTGCCCAGCACTGTTGGAACCTACGTACCTGACCAAGTACTAAGTGGGAGCGCCTATCCAATTCATACAGTGTGGTGAGAGCTGAGAGGATTTCCATCATGGTGAGTGAAGTGGGGCTTCCCCAGTTGCTCAGAATTGTGTGTTTTACCTGCATACAGAGCAGCATTAACCACCTGAACTCTTGAGAGATAAGAATTGAAGCCTCTGATCTCATGCCGAGCAAGAATAGTGGGTCTAAAGGTGGTATAGGGTGATGAAGGATCTTACTAGCCTCCTGACAGACTCTTAGCCAGAAAGGGGAGATTAGGGAGTACTGCCACAAGATATGAAACAGATCACCTCCAGGCTGTTGTCATCGCCAGCAATTGTCTTGTGTCAGTACCTTAGCCTTCTTAAGCACTGTGGGGGTCCTATACCAAGAGCGCAGTATTTTATTTGTGTATTAGCTGACTTCAGGCATCCCTGTGCACTGTGTGTCCCATGGTTGATGACATGCTGAATGCCTTTGACAGGAATTAGGGAGTGCCATTTATATTCTTGGACCTGTTGAAGGCATTTGAAAGTGTTCATTACATTATCCTACAGAACCATTTGAAGGCAATTGGTTTTGGTCTCACTGCTTTAAATGGGTTTCATTCTTATTTAAATGGGAGGTTACAATGTGTCAGAGTGGGAGGTGCTTGCTCAGCTCCAATTACCTTGAGAACAGGGGTACCCCAGGGGTCAGTACTGGGTCCCCCTTTATTCTTGTTTTACATGAATGATCTGCCCAATCATTGTTCACCTGACGCTTGTATATATTTGTATGCTGATGACACAATATTATACACAAAAAATGATGACACAAACACAGCACTGGAAATTCTGCAGCAGGATATTTTTAATATATAGAGGGAACTCATAGAACTAAGGCTCCTTTTAAATGGACAAAAAACTCAGTGGATGTTATTTAAGAGGAAAAACACGAAACAGATGACTAGTAAAAAAATCTGATCATTGTCTGTAGTTGCTCTAGATTTCGTGGAATCTTATAAATATCTAGGGGTAATACTTGATAAACATCTGACTTTTGATTTGCACATAATCAATATATCTAATAAGTTGAAGAGGTTACTGGGATTTTTCCATAGGAATAAAACTCTAATCTAAAGGTCAGGAAATTATTGGTCACTTCTATGTTTTTGTTAATATTGGACTATGGAGACATTGTTTATAAAAACGCACGGAAATCACTACTGAGCTCACTGGATGTTTTACCTAATAGTGCTTTAAGATTCATAACCAACCTGCCTTACAGAACCCATTGCAATGTATTGTTTCAAGAATCAGGCCTTTCTTCACTATCTGATAGGAAGGATATACATTGGAACTTATTTGTTTACAAATTCATAACACAGAGTCTACCAGAATTTTTATTGAAGTTAATAAAAACCAAACCAGTGCAATAGTAAATGTGCAGGGGTACACTATGCTTAGGAAGGATAGAAAGGAGGGCAGAGGGGGTGGAATGGCTATGTTCATTAGAGATGATTTAGAAATTGCTAGGGTAGAAGAGGTAGAGGGAAATGAGGAGGCCTTATGGGTCACCTTACAAACCCCCTGCAGGAGGTAAGGTCAAGCTGGGTGTAGCATATAGGACCCCCGGGATGGGTGATGTTCTGGAGGATGGTTTGCTGGACAACATCATTGCCCAGTGTGGACCAAAAGGGGAGGGAGTGGTGTTGATGGGGGACCTTAATATGCCAGGTACAAACTGGGGAACCATGTCCTCTAAGGTGGCCAAGGAGCAGAATCTGCTGGACAGCTTCCAGGATGTGTTCTTAACACAGCACGTGATGGAGCCCACATGGGAGGTGCATGTCCTGGACGTGGTTCTGGCAGATGGGGATCTGCTAAGGGACCTGGCTGTAGAGGATCCCCTGACTGGGAGCAACCACATTACTGTCTGGTTTCAAATAAGCATGGGGGGAGAGAACTAGGACACTGGCAGTGGACTTCAGGGGGGCAGACTTTGTGGGCATGGGAAATATTCTCAAGGATCACTTGAAGGGGATTACAACAATGACAAATGTGGAAAAGAGATGGTGGGTCATAAAACGGGAACTTAATGAGGCAGTCAGGACCTGCGCTAAAGTGAAGCGTAAGGGAGCAAGGTCACATAAACCATGCTGGTGGTCCAGTGAGGTTCAGGTAGTGTTCACAGAAGAGAAGGCTGCCTACAAAAAATATAAAACAATGAGAGGGGATAAGGAAAAGGACATGTACCATCTTGCAACTAGAAAAGTCACCCGGATGGTGCAGGGGGCAAAGTCCAGTAAAGAGCAGCGGCTGGCACAGGGGATACAGGAAGGGGAAAAGGGGTTCTTCCAGTACATTGGGGAGCGGAGAAAAACTAAGGGCCTTCTCGGCAGGTTGAGATCAGAAGGAGGGTAAGTGGAAGAGGCAAGGGACCAGGCAGAGGTATTAAATGAGTACTTCACCTCTGTGTTCACTAGGGAGCGGGATGGGATATCTACAAAGCAAGGCACGATGGGGATAGAAGCTGTGGTGAGTGGGATCAGGGGAGCAGCAGAAATGGAGCAAGAGGAAGAGGTACCCTAGGGGTGTCACATCAGGATAAGGATAAAAAGGCCAGTAAGGTGGAGAGGACGGATGATGCTATCTCCACCGAAAGGGAGTGGTTAGCCCTTGCGGGCCTAAAGAAAGATAAATCTCCTGGACTGGATGGCATTCATCCGAGAGTACTATGAGAATTAGTGGACATACTGGCTGCTCCCCTGGCGGAGCTCTTCAACAGGTCGCTTGAGAAAGGGAGGGTACCTAGGGATTGGTGAGAGGCACATGTGGTGCCAATCCATAAAGGGGGGTCAAGGGAAGTATCAGGTAACTATAGACCCATCAGTTTGACCTCGGTGATGGGAAAACTAATGGAGAATATACTAAAGGAATGATTAGGGGTGTACTTGGAGGAGGTGGGAGGTCTGGATAGTCAGCAACATGGGTTTGTGCCAGGTAGATCATGTCAAACCAATCTTGTGGAGTTCTACGAATGGGTAACATCAGAACTGGACAGGGGAAAGCCTGTGGATGTATTATTCTTGGACTTCAGCAAGGCGTTCGACTCTGTCCCCCACAATGGTCTGGTGGAGAAACTGATGGGGTTGAGAGTAGGCCCTTTGATGGTCAGATATATTGAAAACTGGCTAGCTGGACACACTCAGAGAGTAGTGGTCGGTGGGGAGCTCTCAAACCCTAGAGAGGTCGGTAGTGGGGTACCACTGGGCTCGGTCCTGGGTCCAATCCTGTTTAATGCATACATTTTGGACATCAGGGAGGGTATAGGGTGTGAAATGAGTCTCTTTGCTGATGACTCCAAGATGGGAGCAGTAGTTGAGGGGGAAGAGGGGGAGGTTGGCCCTGCAATGGGACCTGGACACCATGAAAGGTGGGCTCCCACATGAAAATTAAATTTCAATATCACCAAGTGCAAGGTGTTACATCTTGGGCGGGGAAACCCTAAACACATATACATCCTGGGAGGGGAGGCGCTGGAGGCCTCAACAGGGGAAAAAGACATAGGGGTCATGGTGGATGCATGTATGAGTAACTCTGAGCAGTGCAGGAGAGTGGCTAGCAAAGCAAATAGGATGTTGGGATGTATCGTAAGGGGGACCACCTCTAGGAGCAGGGAAGTGATTCTGCCACTGTACAATGGATTGGTTAAACCACACCTTGAGTACTGTGTACAGTACTGGAGACCACACTTGAAGAGGGACATACAGCTCCTGGAGAGAGTACAGAGGAGGGCAACTAAGATGATACGAGGACTAGGGGATTTGATGTACGAGGACAGACTTGTAAAGCTCTACCTGTTTTCATTGGAGGAGAGGAGAGACTTGGGGGACATGATTGAGGTCTTCAAGTACCTCAAGGGAATAAATAGGGTAAACACAGAGGAGGTCTTTCGACTAAAGCAGGAAAGTATCACCAGAGGACATTGTTTGAAGTTGGAAGGTGGAAGGGTGAGGGGGGGAAAAGAGGAGGAGGTTTTTCACTGAGAGGTTGGTGGATCCTTGGAATGTGCTGCCTGGCAAGCTGGTTCAGAGATCCACAGTGGAGGGCTTCAAGAGAGGGTAGGACAGACACAGAAAGTGGGTGTATCAGATGATGGCCTGGCCCGGGGGAGTGAGGATGGATGATAGGGGTTTCTGGAACACAAGGGGGGGGAGGGCCTTGGTACCCATCTAGGGATCTGAGGTTTGAGCAGACTCGATAGACTGTAAGGCCTAATCTGCTGGCAATTAGTATGTTAGTATGTAAGATCTTCGTATCGGACATCCTTATATGTACTAAGATGCAAAACTAGTTTTGGGGACAGAATTTTATTGATTTCAGTTCTCAGAACATGGGATCGAATATCCAAACAATGAAATGTGTCTGTATTGTTGCCTTTTCAATCTGTAGGGCATCCCCTTAATGCCCTGAAAGATGCAAGTCAAAAAACAAAACCGTTAAGTTACAATGCAGTGAGAAATTTTCAAAAAGTTTAAAAATTCCTAGTTTATGAGGTAGCAAAATCCACGACCATCAGATCAGTCCCCATCCATGAGCTGTCAAAATCGCTGTCAATGAGAAATCCTCAACTATCAGATTTTGACCATCTCGTCCCTAAGTGACAGTCAAGGATTTTGCTACCTCACGAAAGAGGATCAGGTGGTGGGCTACAATTTTGACAGCTCGCAAACTGCAATTTTGTCACCTCACAAAAGAGGATCCAATAAAATAATCCCCTTTCATAAACTGACAAAATCCTAGTCCGACACCTGATCCTCTTTCTCGAGACAGCAAACTCCTTGACCATGAGTCAATCCTTGTCCATGAGAAGGGCCATCTGGTCACAAAGTGATGGTCAAGGATTTTGCTGCCTCGTGAAGGAGGATCAGCTCGTGGACTAGGATTTTGACAGCTTGCAGATCATGATTTTGTCACCATGTGAAAGAGGATTCAAAAACCCAATCCCCTTTCATGAGCTGATAAAATCCTAGTCCACGAGTCGATCCTCTATCACAAGGCAGCAAAATCCTTGACCATCAGATTAATCCGTAAGAAGGGAATTCTGGTCACAAAGTGATGGACAAGGATTTTGCAGTCTCGTGAAAGAGGATTGGCTCGCAGACTGGGATTTTGTCACCTCGTGACACAAGATCGTTAGCGAGTCACGGTCAAAGAATTTTTAAATTTCAAAGGCTACTTTTTTAGACAAAACAAAGCAAACCAAAGGTATGAGTTTGTAAAGGGTGGCACCCTGAACAAAACCCATGCCTCACTACAACAAAAAGTCACCTATGGAGAAAGCTACCACATTTTGTTTGGGGGAAAAAATGAAAACAAGATGGCGGCTTGTGGACAAGGAATTCTTCTGATGGATGAAGATTTTTTTAAATCCTCATTTGTGAGCTGACAAGTTCCTTGACCATGAGCCCAATCCTAGTTCAAAAAACATACGTATAAATCTTGGAGTGAACTGAGCATGTTCAGAACCCAAATATTAAAAATTAAATAACTTTGGAACGGATTAATATTTTTCAACCAAACCAATGCTGGATTGTTCTTTGCTCACATTCTTTCTATGTTCTAAATTTCTGACCAAAACATCAAATGGTGTGGTTGCACGCCATGGGTAAAAAATGTGTTAAAAGTGACAAAAAATGCATTTTGCAGAGCTTTGCTGTGCAGAAACCATAAGTCCAACCAAAACACAATTTGGTAAATCAAGAGATCTACCATACGACACTGTGCATTCCAAATTTCATGCAAATCTGTTGAATGGTTGCAAAGTTATTAATGCACAAAAACTGAGGTTTAACATTAAAGTGCCTACTCAACCCCAACTATAGGGGCGCAACCGTGCCCCTATAATAAAAGAATCATACAGTATGTATATTTTAGTGTCTAGGCTCATATAATCAGTCCTCATATAAATGAAGTCATTTTTAAACAAATAACTCAGCAAAATAACCACAACTTAATGTACAAGACTTTTTATACAAAATAGTAGTTCAGTCCATCCTTATTTTATAATATTTTGCGCCGGTACCTATTCCTTTTATATTTGTATTCTTTCTGGCATAATCTAGCAAGAAAACAAAGCAGCTTTATGTTTCAACCAGTTTCAAAATCTTAAAAACCACAGTTTTCAAAGTTTGTTGAACCTTTTTCCAATTCATTAAATGCTTCACTGGTACCTTCATGTCCCATGTATACACATAAACTAACTTATTAGAAAGCCACATTTGTAACCATATTAATAAAAAAGTACCTTGGCAGTGCTTAAAACTTTCTTCTGACTTGTAATCTGTTTGCAACAAAAATGTAAAATGGTTGGTTCAGTCATATACTTAATACCATCCAACTTCAAAATAAAGAAGACTTTGTAGAGCATTTTATATTTTTAACAATCTTTAGATAGCTAGAAACTGTTCTCACTTACTTGTTTTAAAGATATTTTTCTACTCTGATGTGGCAGCTCGACCTCCTGCTTCTCTTAATGGAGGTGCTGCATCTGTGTTGAGCATTTCATTATGTAGGTGAATTGGGCATTCTGGTAACCTATAGCAGTCACATGACCGAATCATGTCATGTGCTGCTCACTGCTGCCCCAGGTGCCTGACCTATGGAACAGCACTCTGAAAAAGAACAGTGTGTCACCTACAAGTCTATTTAGATTATTTCAGTTCTTTATAGAAAACACCTATATTCTCATTTGTTTTAGTTACTTTATTCATTTGTGGTTATGTTTATGCATCATGGACATTGCACCATTCAGAAATCCACAATCCAGTGTCATAACCGGAATCTTTCAACATGGAGGTCACCGGAGGTCATAGTTTGGCATTCCTCTTAGTTGGAGGTTAAGAGCCCAGACACTAACCATATAACTACCCAGCATAGTTTCCTTTTAAACCCACAGCTGTTCCACCATTGAAAGTAAGGGGGAAGTAGGGGTTGGGGACTTCAAACGAGGCATACATTCTGTGCTCCAGATGGAGAGGTTAACATAGCCTGCCCTCTCCTGGAGAACAGCATGTAGCCAGGTCCGTATTGCAGCTTCTGGTGTTAAAGTTGTCTGGCTAGCATTAGGCCTTACAATCTGAGCTGGGATTGACATATTGAAGGAGCAGACCATACATAAACCTGGTAACATCTAAACTTGAGTTATCCCAGCAGCCATTATCCCACCACTAACAAGTGTGCTTGGTTACCCCCTCCTCCCACATACAGCCCTGGAGGCAAATTTAGATCGAACCAATGAGATGAAGCTAAAATAACCTTAGCAAATATAGAAAACTGAATAACCGGAACAGTAATTAACAGTCTTACTGTAAAGTGTCCAAGGGTCTTTTTCATAATCAGCAGGGCAGGGGCATTAGGCCATAACACCATAAATGAGCAGTAATGGGGATGGTAACAAGTAAAACTTCCCATTTACTAGACACTAACTGTTGACTTTGTTGGCCCTTGGGGAACCACCCTCTTAAGCCCATACCCATGCCCTGACCACAAGAAAATTACAGAGAGGACACTTATCTAGTTCTAGTCCTGTGATGACGCTGCTTGGAGATCTTCTGCAATGACTGGAGGATGGGGTGCCCACTTGTCTGGGCCAAGATCCACAGAGTACAAAGAATGGTGCGGCGAAGGGGAGGCTGTGCTGAATGGCTCCTCCACAGTTGAATGTTGTAGTTCTGCCTCAGTAGTGGAGGCCTCAAGCACCATCTCCTCCTATGGATAATCTGGAAATTGCATGGGATCAGTCAGTTTCACTGGGACCAGTAGTGCGTATCAGCTTGGGGTGGAAAACTTGCTGATGCTGGTATCGGGTGTCTCAGAGGCTACCTCCTGCCATCGTCTGTGTTCTGCATCATGGTCCTGTGGCTGGATCCTCTTGGCATGCCTGCCCAATGGCTGTCGTTTGCAGGTTCTAGCTGGAAGGCCTGAGGTCGCCCCTTTGAAACTGATGCCTTGCTGGAACTCACCTCCTACATTGGCTGCACTGGTAGTTGGGCTTTTAGCCCCATTATGATCAGAGATGTTATTCTGATAAGGCGGGGGATCTGTTTTAGAATGAAATGGCCAGTTGCAATGGAGATAGTTCATAAGAGCTTCTGGGGTTGAGAAGGAAACGAAGGTTCCATTCACTTCCAGGCACATTGTAGCAGGGTATTGTAAGGAGAACCAAATCCCCAGAGAGTGTTTTAGGCAGCGTGCTTCGGTGTATTCCCTTGTCCTGGCTGCAAACTCTCATGAATAATCCTGAAATATCAGTATTTTGTGGCCTTGCCATGAAAGAGCTCCAAGCTCACGAGCCTGGTAGAAATCCACTGCTTATCAGCAAAGTTCAGAATTCTGGCCATAAGAGGTCTGGGCCTCTCCCCTGGTTTGGGTAGAGGGTTTAGTGTCCTGTGGGCTTGCTCGATCATTTGGCCAGGAGGCATTTTGTGGCATAAAACTTCTGGCAGGACATCATACACAAAATCCAGAGGGTTCCCCCTCTCTGCACCTTCAGGGAAGCCTAAAAACCAGAGATTGTTGCGCTGGCTCCTATTCTTCATGTATCAATTTTGGTTTGGAGCATTTGAATCATCCTCTCTTGTTCATGGATGGTGCAGGTGAATGAATCGATGGCCTCTGTGTTAGAGCCTACTCGCAACTCCATTTTGCATACCCTGGCATCCATTTGTTGTATAGACATCGTCTTATTATTTGAGGCCAGGGTAACCTCCAACATGTGTTGCATCAAGGCGCAAACATGTCGTTAATTTTCTGCGTGTTAAGGCCTGCAGGAGCAGCTGAGCCTCTGCTATGTGCTTTACTGGAAAGCGAGAGACCAAATCGGTCCCGATGACTGTGTAAGTAAGCAGCTGAAAATTCTAAGTGGATCGTGCCATTCCTGAAGATTCCCAGATTTATTTACTCTGCTACACCTATCGACTAAACAGGCTTACATGGTGTAAATAGCGAGAGTTAGACCCTGGGTCGGCAGAGTGCGCAGATCAAGCGGCCATCATGCTAGGAGCCAAGCCACACCCTCCTCACTGTCACCACTTTTAATGGAAAATTGTTTTCTTATATTATTGGCTTATTTAAATGTGAATGTATGTTGTCCTAAATTGTTATATTGTATACTGAATGTGATGTATGTTTCATAAATTTTTATCAGTCGCACCTGCAAATGGAACTTTTGTTCAGTGTGTTTACTCATTAAGCCAATAAACAAACAAACAAACTATTACATTTACTTTAAACTGTGATTTATATGGTTACTCAAATAACTAAATATTAACTGCTCAAAGTATAGAAAGAAACATACAAACACAGACACTGATGGCAGATAAAGACCAAGGACCCATCCAGTCTGCTCACATAGCTTCACCTATCTCATCCACTGACCAAATGGTCTGATGGTGTATCTACCCCCTCTCTTGAATGATTTTCCTCTCTAGTGCCACCTAATGTTTAAACCTATTCCTGGTCCCTGACCCATCACCCCTTCCATGGCTCTACCACCCTCCCAGTGAAGTTGAACTTACTCACAGCCCTCCTAAATTTGTCCCTTACCAGCCCCCATTTATGCCCCCTCATTACTACATACTATTTCTGTTAATAGTTCCTCACTATTCACTCTAATTACTCCCTTTAGAAACTTGTAGGGCTCTGTCATGTTGCCCTGCTCCCTTCTGGCCTGTAGTGAGTACATGTTCAAGGTCTCTAGTCATTCCTCGTAGGCTCTGTCCCATTGACCTTGAATCACCTTAGTGTACCTTCATTGAACTGACTCCAATATATCCTGTTCTTTCTCAGGTGTGGGCTTCAGAACTGTGCACAGTATTCCAGATGAGGCCTCATAAGTGATCTGTATAGGAGCAATATAACTTCCTTTCTCCTACTGTCAAAGCACCTCCCAATACCACCCAGCACCCTTGCTGCCTTGCTGTAGGCCTTATTACACTTACGTGTGCAGAAGTGCAGGCCCCTGTATAGCCTGAAATTTTATAGACACAGATACACTTGCATAGTGTAACACATACATACCCACTTCTGGCTGCAGAAGCGCAGGTCACTGTGGGGCCTGTGCTTCTGTAGCCACATATACAAATCCCTGATAACCAGATTAAAAAAGTACTCCTGTTTGCTGAAGTGCATGCTCCTGTGGAAACTATCATTCTGTAGACACAGACACATTTGTACATTGTAAGACATGCATACACAATTCTGTTTGCAAAAACTCAGTCAAGGGGAGCCTGTGCTTTTTCCTATGGTATGAAACACAGTAAAAAGAAGCACACACAGGGAACAGTCAGATAGCAAGCTTTCTTTCAGCTCAAATGAAATGAAGATTTTTCAAATCCTTTGCTTGATTTATTGCATGTATCAATATAAAAGACATACATACCTGCCCCAGTCCCACACAGCCAGACACCAAAACAACCTGTGCTTTTGTTGTCATAGATACAGTGCCCAAATTAAAACTGTCTCTATCTGCAGAAGCACAGGCACCTATAGGGCCTGCACTTCTGTAGTCACATACACAGTTGTTTACTATAAAACATACACACCCACTTCTGTCATCTTTGTTGGGTATTGTGCATTTATATTTGCAGACAAAAGAGAGTGTGTAGGTATTGATGTGTACATGTGTATCCATATCTGCAAAAACACTGAACCATGATGATAGATGTCTTTTGTGTCATCTGGAAACAGTTAAATGTTGCTTGTCTTACCAGATGATGGCTGTCTATGGTTGCTTGTGTGGTCTTGTCCTTTTGCTGCTTAGGGAGGGTTGGAGAGTTAGAGTTGAAAGTTTAGCGTCACATTTCCCCTACCTTTGTGGAATCCTGACTGGTGCATTAAACAAAGTTTTTTTGCCATGAATTTCCTTTCTTTCTGAGATAGTATATTGAATATATATGATGCTTCCTTTTGTTTTTATTTAAAGTAATTTTAAGAAAGAGACATTTTTTTAATTTAAATAATGACATTATTAATTTATTTTGAATGTTTCTATTTATTTTGTAAATATATATTTGAAAAATGGAAGTTACTTTTATAAAAATGTTATTTTACAGTTAATTTTGCTGTCTCTGTGTTTTTATTTCTAAAATATATTAAATCGTATATATAGACAAGAACACAGTGTGAGGTCATCTAAAAACTTGCCCTGTAGAAATTGTTTGGTCAAATTATTAGAAATCAAGATAGTTACAACAAAGTGAGAAATTCATCTTGCTGCAGAAGGAGATGTACAGGGCCCTCTGTAACCTGCTCCATGTGAAGAGTCCATCTGTTTGTAGAAGCATAGGGCCCTCCTGACCCTATGGTTTGGCACAACCATGGCCACATATGCACATGGTCCTCTGGGACCTGCGCTTCAGGAACCACACATATTCATCACTTGGCACAGAACCCAGAAGGCCCTACTCCATCTCCATCTCTGGCCATGTCTCTAAATCCATACTTTCGCAGAAGTGTCCCACACTTTTTTCCAACCACACAAGCTTCACAGATGACAAACAGAGCCGTGCATCTACATCCACTTTGCTGTGTAAGTGCAGAGACCTCTGGACCCTACACTTCCACACAGCCACAAAGATGCAGATGCAGAGGCACAGCACCCTCCACCAAGTGAGGGCCCCGCACTTCCTTGTGGCTACAGATGCAGATACACAGGGCCCTCTGGGCCCTATGCCAACTGAGGATTCCATCTGCCTGAGGGCCCTGCATTTCCAGGCACCTACAAATTCAGATGCACAGGGTCCTTCCTTCATTACTTTGTTGTTTTGGGATATGTTTACCAAAAAACCTCAGCATAGTCTTTTTATAACCCATCGGCCAGGTTTGAAAAATGTCTGGTTCATGAGGTGTGGTTGTAAAAAGGTCATGTTGAAAATTTGGGTTTAAAATTTTTTAACAGAGCTGAGTTATGAACTAAAGTTGTTTTTATACACAAATACAACATTTTTCTTTTGTGTGCTGATTTTATTCTTTCATATGATCTCATGAAAGAACTCCAGTACTTTCTTTTTTTCATCCTCTGTTTATACTCCTAGGTCATGGCAGGGTAGGCTCCCTTCTGTCAGTGTCACCACCCCTTTTCCACTGTCCACAATCACCCGGCTTTTCTTATGGCTCAGTACCCCCACATATCTTCCTCCTGTGATGGGGTCAGCAGTGGAAAGGCTGTCCCATCACCTTCCAAGGTTTGCATTCAGTTGTCATCACAGGCCCTGGTGATGTGGCTGGTGCAGGTCTTGCGCACGGGCTTCATTCATCCTTGTCATGCCTTCCTTTCTGCGCTGCACTTTTCTCCCTAGCCTGGGTCATGGCATGCAATGAGTGCATGCTCATGAAAGTGTGCATTCACACCTGGCCTACTTCCCCATTTGCCCACCTGACATTATGTCAGCCTCCTGATGTCCTTGCTCTGACACCCAGCCTCCATTAGGTGTCAACTGAGATGAGGACAGCTTACTACCCTGACCTGGGGTAGGAAAGCTGCCTGTTGGCTAGTTCAATCCTGCCCCACCCTCCCACCCTGCAGACCCCTGGCAACCTAAACTCGTTGCTGAATTCGGGTTCCCAGCGTGATGTGAGGTAAGGCACTTGTCAGTGCCTCAGCCCTCAGTGACACCAGGCCTGCTTAGAGCTCCACGTTTTTTTCATATGGTCTCATGAAAGAGCAATAGTTCCCTTGTATGATACAGTATCATAAAAGACCTCTAGTTTTTTCATGTGATCCCATAAAATAACAATTATTCTTTTCATATGAGCCCTCACTAAGCCTTTCACCTAGGATTTGTGGGATGTCCCAAAAATATATTTCAGGATTGTATTTCAAAACCCAAAATCCAGAACTGAGTTAAACATCTTCCATTTAGCTGGATTCATGTGTTTGTTTCTCTCTAGGACACCATTTTATGTTTTTTTTAAACTTAAAAACAAAAATCAAGAGACTTCTGGTGATGTCATTGGGTGAATGGGAGCCTGGAATGTGAGCTCTGAGACCCGTCTAACAAATCTAACCAAATCCATTTCCCAAATGGTATCTTCAAACCAATCATGCACAGATCTAAGTTAAGAAGATGTCAGCAAAAGGAAATAAACCAAACAGTCAAAGAAATAAAGCCTCCCAGGCAAAATTAAAGCAACTTACATTAGATGAGGAGGTGACAGGGTTCACGGCCCGGGCCCGTCACAACTGCGCGGCCTTGGAATCTTCACTTGACCTAGAAGATGATAAGCCCCTAATGCCAAGAAAAGTGGAACGGACCTTGCAGCAGATCCTGTCTTCAGTACTAAAAATCGAATTGTCCATCGCAGATCTTAGACAGGACGTCAGAAACATGGATACACGAATTACAGAGAACTCGGTTAAACTCTCTGAGCTATTGGACACCCAGGACACTGAACAAAGAGTACTTCTGTTTTTGCTCCAAAGGGAAAGAAAGATACACGCCAGATTAGAAGACATGAAAAATAGATCGCGCCAAAACAATTTCTGTATCCACGGAGTCCCGGAAGGTGCAGAAGCAGGATTCAAAACCTCCATAGACTTTACTCAACACGTGCTATGCTTGGTGCTCTCAGTTCCCTCTGACCTGGACCTGACGATGGATAGAGCCCATCGTTCATTGGTACAAAAACTCACAAACCCTGCTGCGAGGCCTCGATCCTGGGTAGTGAGAATGGCTCTCTTTCAGAGCAAAGAATGGGTGCTGAGGGAGGCCTGGAGACCTAAAGATTTAAAGTACCAAATCAGCAATATTTTCTTTGAGCAGTACTTCTCCCCTGCTGTCCAAAACGAAAGGCTCAAAGTGCGCTCAGTGATAAAAGAAATCAAAGAAAAGAAAAACCTGAAAGCACAACTACTATTTCCAGCCAAGCTGTGGCTGCACCTGGACTCAGGCCCTAAAAACCTTTATCAACCTTCTGGAGGCCAAGCCGTTACTTAAAGAATGGGGAGTGTCCCTACCAGACTTACAGCTTGAAACCCTTGAACAAAACCTGTTTAAGAACTTCTGGCAAACAATGGGCAAATCCCAACAGTGAGCATTTCCAGGAGCTTTACCAAAACAGCTGGTGAGAGATGCCCCCAAAATCATCCAAAGGACGGAGTGCTCCACGAGTCAAGTCAGCATGGGAGCTAGGTTCAGGACCTCACCGCACCGCTAAAACAACCAACACTGAAAAGAGTGGCAGAATCTAAAACTGGGTAACCCACCCAAATAAAAACCCCAGAACTTGCTTCAGCCAGATAACTTAACTCTATTTACTTGACAGTGGAAACTGTTCTCAGTTAAACCCACCCGGGAACTATAACAGACAGTTGATGTGTTGTTTCTCTCCCCCCTCCCCTTTTGGTATAAGAAGACTCGAGCTAATACTGAAGACATCCCTCTTTGTTTCCTTTTTTCCTCTTTCTTTTACTTCCTTCCAATTCATTTAAGTTTAAAAGGAGGTGTCATAAGCTAAACAGTCTAAAGGATGTACAGCTGGGGATTACTACTTGCCTAGGCAAGGGGGAAGGAGGGGAACAAATGGCAGGCATTATTTCCATCAATTAATGGTACCACACCATACCCCTTGGATCGAAGTGCCACCTCAGCCCCCCCCTTGTGAGGAAGAATTGCTGAAAAATAATTGGAGGGGAAGGAGAGGAGGGGGAGAGGGGGGAAAGGGGTTTATACAGAGAGGATAACAATATAATGATGCCGTGAACATTTTAGAAGCCTAAAGTTCGAGTAATCAAGCCTGTTAACCAGGGAGAAAATCCAGTGGGGAAGGGAGAGAAGAAAAGCCTCTCAAGAATGAACAGAAAAGTAACCAGAGAACAAGGGAAGATGCGCTTAAGCATCAATGAACCGGATATTGGTTGGTAGGGACGAAAGGGGTTAAAAAGAAGGGAATTTTTCCTTGTACTATCACAGGAGAACTTCTTCATGAATGTACATATACCCCACATTTACAAAGGCCAATAACGAAAATCTCTGGGGGGAAAAGGAGGGGAAATGTAAATATACTAGCAGAATGGGAGGGTTGGACGGGTCTCGGGGGGGTAATCGGAATCCCATTCATTGGTGACATTAAATACTTTTGGAAGCAGCTAAAAACTCTGCTCCAGGTCTCTAGTATAGAGACAGGTAGTTTTTAAAATGCTACACACCAGGTGTGGACCTAGATTTTCCCCACTTGAAGGACTGGGGGAGGCTGGGATTTCACCTAGGAAGTACAAGACAAAGGTAGTTCGGAAGGGGGAGGAAACTTCCCTCCTCCTTCAGAACTTGAGCAGCGTAGGGGCTGTAATGACTGGTTCAGCATCCTAGGCCACTGTTTACTGTTATTGTCTGTTAAGATAAAGTTATTGTTACTGTACCCTTATTTAAGGGTTTTGTCTCCTTGTCTTCTCTTTTTTCCCCCTTTATTCAAGGGGGGGAGTGGAAGTTAGGACTATTCTGTTAGTTTTTAAAGGCAGCCAAATAGAGTTAAATCCTTACCAGAAGAATATGTACTCACCTCAAATAAGGATAACATACTACCAAACAGATACTAAGTATGCCCCACAGTGTCTAAGTGGGACATAAATCCTCCAGATTGTTACACTCAATATAAAATAATGGCTCCCCTAAAAATATGTTCCTATAATGTTAAGGGGATCAACTCGTCTATTAAAAGAATGAGATTGTTACAAGAACTCAAGATATTCAGGGAAGATGTGGTCTTCCTTTAAGAGACACACCTCTCTATGCCCGAACACTAAAAATTAAGAAGGACATGGGTGGGTCAGGTTGTAGCAGCATCCCATCCCAAATCAGAAAAAGTGGGGTGGCTATACTGATGCGGAGAGGCTTAAATCTGATGGTGGACTTCACAAAGGGAGCCCTGCAGGGAAGATTCATGAGAGTATCAGCCCAGAGTCAGGGAAGGGTAATATATTTTGTAAACATATACGCCCCAAATTCCCAGCAGGGCTTCAAAAAATAGCACATCTCCCTCAGGGCCAGTTAATACTGGGAGGTGATTTCAATATAGCACCCCACCCCCAGAGAGATAGATCCTCTAATCAACTTAGTAACATATCAAACTGTATCTAGGTCCCTGACTTCCCTGACAAAAGAATTGGGTTTGGTTGACATTTGGAGGGCCCATCATCTGAAGGAGAGAGACTATACAGTTTATTCAAATGTACAAAGCTCATACTCTCGAATAGATCTATTTTTTACATATTTAATGGATTTACGTAATATGATGGACTCCCAGATACATGCTATGACCCTGTCAGACCATTCCCCAGTATCTATCTGTCACTCCCATCCCAAGGCAGGCAGACATTATGGAGGCTAAACATCTCATTATTAAATAATAAGGCATTTGTGAACTGCTTAAAACAAAAGGTGGAAGATTTCACAGAAATTCATCGATCATCCACCTCACCTGCGTCTCTAAAATGGGATGCACTTAAAGCTGTTACCAGAGAGGAGATAATTAGCTTTGCTTCTGCCCAGAAAAAGCTTTCAGCTCTAACACAAAATAAGATTTTAACGGAAATAAACTCCTTAGAATAAAAGCATAATGCCAATCCTGTAGATCAGAAAACTCTAAGAGAGCTGAAGGGGGCAAGAGAGAGCTTACAAGAATTAAAAAATAAGAAAGTAGAGGGATATCTACTATTCACGACTCAAAGATATCATGAGGTGGGGGGGCAAAGCCTCAAAATTAGTAGCATTTTGGCTCTGAAAAGCTCAAGCAGAGAGATATGTCCCATTCATTGCAGAAAACAGAGACCCAAATAAAAGATGGGATTCCCACAAAGAGATAGCCTCCAAATTCCAAAAATATTATCAAACTCTGTATTTTGAAAATCAAGAAACGCACTATACCCGAAATAAAACTAAAACCTTCTTGGAGACTATTGAATTGCCCACACTCCCTGAAGCTACCAAAAGAGATCTGAACCACCCCATATCAGTGGGAGAAATACTGTCAGTCATCAAGAGCTTGCCCTCAGGGAAGACTCCAGGCCCAGACGGGTTCAGCGGAGAATTTTATAAAACTTTAGGCCCAACACTATCACCCATCCTGGCAGAAGTTTTCAACCGGTCACTGGAAGAGGGTAAATTCCCAGAAAGTTGCTCACAAGCACTCATAACAGTAATACTTAAACCAGGGAAGGGAAGGAAGGACCAAATGCGAATCTTTTAGACCCATAGGCTTACTCAATCAGTACCAAAAAATATTTACTAAAATACTTTCAATTTGACTCCAAAAATATATAGAATTATTAATCCACCCTGACCAAACAGGATTTATTCCCTGCTATCACCACCTAGCTGACAACATTAGAAGGCTCCTGAACATTATACCGGGAAAGAATGTCATCCAGCACCCTGCGCTGACAATTTTTCTAGATGCAGAGAAAGCCTTTGATAGGTTAAATTGGGAATATCTCTTCCAAGTTCTGGGGAAAATGGGGTTTGGAGGCAACTTCTTGAGTTGGGTAAAACTTGGATATCAACATCCACGGGCCAGAGTTAGGATAAACGGAACCTTGTCACAGTCTCTTAAAACTGCCAGAGGAACACGGCAGGGATGTCCCCTATCCCCACTGCTTTTTGCAATTAGCATGGAGCCACTAGCCCAGGCTATAAGGCAGAGGGAGGATATTGAAGGTATAACTATTCAACACACAACCCATAAGATCTCCTTAAATGCTGATGATACTCTGGTATACCTGAGTAACCCTCATGTATCCGTTCCCAAATTATTAGAACTACTTAAAGATTTTGGAGAGGTCTCGGGTTTCAAAGTAAACATGACAAAGTCAAAAGTGTTGCTGATAGGAGGTACAAAGGGCCAAAAGCTAACAAACCTGATCCCCTTTAAGTGAGTAGATACCAAAGTAAGATATTTGGGGATTCAGATCCCCACACAACTGATAACACTGTACCAACATAATTATGGAACTCTCAGACAACAGATTTTCACAGACCTATGCAGGTGGAGTCTGCTTCCCCTTACATTTAGCAATAGATTAGAAGCAATACAAATTAATATTTTGACTAGATTTCTTTTTCTTTTTACAACCCTTCCCTTTCCAGTACCACCAAATGATTGGAAAGATTTAAAAAACAAATTATCAGACTTCATATGGGCCAGGAAAAGGCCAAGGGTCAGATGGGATATTCTGATGGAGGAAAAGACCGAAGGAGGAATGGGACTCCCAGATTTCCCAAAATACTACCTAGCGGCTCAACTTTTACCGGTGCTTAAAAGGCTGACACCAGGAAAAGGACATGGCTGATAAAAATAGAAGAAAGGGACTATCATCTGCCCTCCCCTTAACTTGTTACCTTGGAGAATCCTTCTGAAGGATTTAAAGAATACTATAAATATACTAACTAGACACACATTAGCACTCTGTCTTTAAGCCAGACAGTCATGGGAGATAACCGACCGGTCTGGAAATACCTCCCTTTTGTATATTTGCCCGAGTTCCCAGCCCTGAAAAAAGACTAATCTTTTTCAGATGGGCCTTAAGAGGCCTCAGATATCCCTATCAACACCTAGAAGGAGAAACCATAAAATATTTTGCCCAAGCCCAGTTGGAATTTAAACTACCAAATACAGATTCTTTCAGATTTCGTCGATGTGTGCATTCTATCACAAACACAATCGGTCTGATGGAACTAGTACAGAACCCAGCAGACCCCATTTTACTTACTTATCAGAAAAGTAACCTAAGGAACACTAAATCCTATATTTCAATTATC